>CM076582.1:1359184540-1360434851 GCA_034641835.2 Pinus albicaulis | reverse complement strand
TTTAGATCTAGGAATTTTCACATGGTGTCAGAGCGTTTGATGTGAAACAGGAAGAGCAGATCTAGCACTGAAGCACAGGCTGAATTGTTGCAACAGCAGATCGAATCCCTAGAGGGATTGTGCAGTTCTAGCCAGAAGGGCTGAATTTTCGAGGTGGTCTCTCTCTGAGTGAGTCGACAAAGAGGTAAGACTTCTGGATTGAGATCTTGTCGACACAGAGGAAGCAGCGTAGAGCCTTCTCGCAGAGCCAAAGGGACGCAATTTTTTTGCAAGCAGTTGCTGGGCAGAGAAGTGTCAGACGAAGAAGAAGAGCACATAGTGAGGGAATTCTTCCTCAATGAGTTCCTTGCTGAGGAATTCAGTTTTTCTCATTTGTTGTGCAGCAAAGGAGCAACAAACTTGCCAACTCCATCAGGGAGTACATAAGCCAGCCTAGAAGCTACGTACTAGGGAGAAAGAGGGAGCAGTTCGACAGTTTTCGGCTGAGATAGCAGCTCACGGACTTAGAGATCAGGTTCGGTTGGAGGGATCCTCCATCTACATGATCTAGAAGGAAAGAATCAGATTCCTTTTAGACGAGTATGATATCAAGGCATTCGTAGACAACGTGGTTGTTGTACCTACAGATCTGGATCAGAATAAAAAGTACAAGTCCAATATAGAAAAGGCCAAGACACTAAAACTTGATGGTGTCAATGATCATATAGTCTCTCATATAGCTAGCAAGGACACAGCTAGGCAGATATGGGAGGCCTTGCCTGTGTTGTACAAAGGAACTTCTGAGCAGCAGAAGACGTACTTGGAGCAGAAGCTCTAGATGATCCAGATGCAGAAGGGGGAGCACATTGTTCCATTCCTAATGAGACTTCGGGATATCCGTGATCAGTTGGTGGTCGTGGGATCTACCCCAACTGCTACAACTATGGTGAGATTGGCCCTTAACGTAGTCACCAAGGAGTGGCAAGTTTTTGTCCAAAGTATCTTGGGCAGGTCAACACTACAGAGTTGGGAGGCGATGTGGGTAGCTCTTTAAGAGGAGGAGCTGAGAAGAGATATGGTCAAGTGTAAACTCGACGGTAGCAACGAGAGTAGAACGAAGAATCCAGAGGAGGAGGAGAATACAGCCCTCGCATCGAAGGGGCAGCAAGGGCAACCGAAACGCAAGAAGGACGTCTCCAAGCTGAAGTGTTTCAGATGTGGGCGGATGGGCCACTATGCAACACAGTGTCCCTTGAAGAAAAATGACAAGGATGAGAAGCACGATCCAAAGGTTGCAGCCGCAAAGATCGATGAGGATGAGTATACCATGAGTGCCCATGCATCTCCAGGAGGGAGATGGGGTGACATGGAACTGTAGTTCACCTTGAACTTCAGTTCAGCAAGATCTTTGAGGAACCCACCTCATGGATCATCACTTTGCTATGGGAGCCCATCATCAGTAGTAGCGAGATGGAGGAGTTTTTAGTGGGAACCAACGAGTGATGGAGCGACAGATGCAGCAGTTAGCAGCGCACAGCAAAGAGGCAGCAACGCGTAGAGGCATAGTGTAGTAGCTTCAACATCGCAACGGCTTCAAAGGACAGTGTGGGACTAGCAGAAGTCAGATCTTCAGCACCACGGTGCATCCACTAAACGCTTGTTCAATTTTTGGGTGGTTTTAGTTGCTTCCCTAAGCAACTGAGTTGCAGTGCAGATGTAGTGTTAGCAATGGCAATGCTAGCAGCATAGTAGATGTAGCACGTGAGAGGGAGTTGTAGTACGGAGGTAGCATTCGCAGTGGTAGTGTCAAGGGCAGCAGTACAGTTATAGCAGCAGCACAGTGCTAGGTGGACAGCTTGTCAAACATCAACAATGCAGAGGATGCTTCAGGTTCAGATCAATGTGCAGTAGGCATGTTGTTAGAGCACTTTTCTCACTAAGAGGGAGTGTTGATTTTTGGTAGCATCGAAAGTGCTTTAAGTCTCAAAATTTGCGGAGAGGCTTAGGCACGTGTATTCCAAAGAACCCAGAAATCGTTTGTGAAAATTCCACACATAATGTGTTTTAATAAACTAATAAATTATTTTAATGTGACCCTAAGTTTAAACTTAGGAAAATTAAATAATTAAAGGGTATTAATAAATCAGAATGTGAATCTTCTAGAGAACATGGATCAAGTCAAGTTATAATCTTAGGCGTTGATTGGAGAACTAATCTCGATCTTTGAAGTCTCAACGAGAAGGCTATAAAGGAAGGCTTGAGGGTCATTTGGAAATACAAACCGAGTGAATCTAGAGATCGAAATTTCTGAAGTGAGCAGCGCTCAAGACAAGAAATCGATCTAAGTGATTCTAGCACAGAGAGGGGCAGATATAGCTTCCGGAGAGTGATTTTCTCAGCCGGAGAATCATCAGCAGAGAGACGCAGAGAGAGATCCAACAGAGCCAGTGCAGAGCCAGAGAGGCTGACACAGAGCCACACAGAGGTTGCGCAAAGGCTAAGAGGGTTTCTGATATTTTGTTGTCGGATTAGTTTCAGAAGCCAGGAATCGGGGTGTGAGACCGAGAGGCTGAGATCTGAGATTCTAGGAGACAGATTGATCTATTGCTTGGGTGACGCAGTGCCAAGAGGAGGTGACGCAGTGCCTATGTAGTCACTGCACAGAGGCAGGGCAAGGACCTCCAAGGGCATCTCATCCAGTGTCCGAATCAGCTGAATTTTCGAGTGATTGAGTGAGGTAAAACTCACAATCTTTCTTCCAGTATTTCTCTCTCTGAAACTGAATAACCCTTGTGGTATTCAGAGATGTATTCAGAAATTGCTATTGCTTAATAAAATAAGACCCTCAAATCTGCTGCTCTGAATTTCCCGCATTGGATTTTTCCAGGGACTTTCGACCGAAAATAACGGTGTCTTGTGTGTATACTTTTCTTTGCTCAATTTCCTTGTTTCAGAATCATAAGTAATTAAGTGTAGGTTGCTTCAGTAATTTGCTTCAATATTTCATGAAGAAATCTGAAATAATTCTGCAATGTAAGTTACAAATAGGAGAAGTAAATTCAGTTGGTTGCAACAGGATTCTACAAATCATTTAGATCTAGAAACTTTCACACTTAAATCAAAATTACCTTTGCGATGGTCTTTCATCATGACATCTTCATGTAGGTATCAGCATCCTGCATACATGTTGACACATCTCCCAAAGATATCCATTGTTTAAGGGTTCCCATCTTTTCAGACTTTTTATCGGCCTTGATCTTTTTCCAAAAGATTTTCAGTCAAATATTCTTTGATCTTTTGGATGTTGATCGCTTCTTTACCATGGCTCTCTCATATCTTAACATCTTTCTACCTTTCTTCCTCAGGGACACATTTCATTCAGAGTTTGAATCGAATCTTCACCAGTCAACCACCTCACACTTCATATGAGGACACATATATGATTTATCTAGTGTGACCTATGTCTTCCCGCACTGGCCCTTGATCATGCTTCTCAAAATAGAAGTAGTGATCCATGTTACCTGCAACCATACGACATGACATTATAATATCAAATACAAGCATACATACCTCATTTATCTTTAGGTCATCTAGGCTTCCTTCAGAAGCTTCCTTTATTGAAAAGATCTTCAACCCTTTGATCTGCTTCATCTCTTATGTCATCATACCATCATCTCATGAACTCCACAAGTTGGAGTTCTTGATGAAACATTTGCTTCCTTTCTAGATCGGTGAACAGTTCAATGAGGATTCCATCTGAGAATCTTAAGGTTCTTGCGTATCCTTATCTGGAAGATGTTTCCTCTTTTACTTAATGTACGATGAGCCTTGTCCTAGATGACTTCTTCCTTCCAATGAGGTTCCCAAGAGCTATATCCTTCATATTTGGCTGCCATAGATTTTGTTTTTTTTCCTTCATGATTTCCTGTGGTGATGTCATGAGCTCTTGTTTCCAATGCTTTCATGATGCCACAATGCATCTTATTATTTATCATAGCCATATCCTATAAAAGACTTAGGAGCTATGACAAGACCTTTGTGAGGGAGACTATCTTAATCATAGTAAATATCTCTTACTCCCTCTTTTCTTGGACTTCTTTTCTTCAGCTTCCTCCATCTTTCCGGTGACATGAGCTTCCTTTCTGTAATCTCCATAACTTTTCCATAGCATTGAATCTTAGCTATGCTTTTCTTTCTTTTCCAAGGACAAAATTTTCCAAATTTCCCTTTCCTTCCTACAAATGTTTGAGTCCTTTAACCTTCAACACTTTTTCCCTCACTTGTCTTCTTCTATCTAGCATAGAAACCACAAGTTGTCGAATGAGGTAACTTTCTATCCCCATGGACATTTGTTACCTTGTTCATTAGTTAGTGCATTTAGAACAATGATGATTATCTCATCCCAAATCTTGCAATTGAGATCTTATGAAGATATCTATTCATTCTTTGATACCTTCAATTTTGAGTAGATCAGGTCTAAGTGATATGACCTGCTTTATCGCATCTTCAAAGAATAGTCTTACGAGCTTATCATATACATCTCTTTGATGTCTCCAATATTGCTATAAGAAGGGGACCTTTCATAAGAATCCTTTGAGCCCTTGATCCTTTCCGGGCCTACAAAATGAAACGTTTCTGACCTTCCTCAAGACCTTTCCATAGATATGATCAATGACTTCATTTTTTTTTCCCGAGGACTATGTCTATCCTCCTTTTCCATGCAAGGAACTTCGATGACCCAACCAACTTATAGATCTCCTTGCAAAACGAAGTCATTTTGCTAGATTAGATTATAGAAGAAAAGATACTTACTTGTCAAGTGAAGATGAAATCTTCAACTTGATCCCTTTGATGATGATTATTGACAAAGATGTATTAGTGCCTTTCGGATGATCTTATTCCAAATGAAATCCCTGCTTCAATAAAAAGGAGATTGCCCTTTTTATGATGACAACACCTTTTGATCCAACACACTGCTTCCTTGGATGATCTTCTTTAAGGACAAGGAGAGGATCCCTGCTTTAATGAAAGGTAACTTGCCTTATAGCTTTGAAGATGTTGATAGTGCCTTCTCGCCTTCAAGATGCTTTGACTTCTTTTGGAAGTAAATGAGTGCAGATCTGAAATCCTTCATTTGGATGTTCATTTTTAGGGCTATTTAGTATTGTAGATCTCTTCATCTTGATGAGGGTCTTTTGCTAAAGACTATAGTACCTTGATTTGATTGATGATCCCAAGACTTGAGGTAGACTTTCTTCTTCAATGTAGATCCTTCACTTTGCTTTGATGCCTTCCATTAAATTTGATCCTTGAATGTCTCTTTGATTAGATGCCCTTCCTTTGAGTTTAGCACCATAGCTCTGATACCATGTTGAGAAATCTAGGGCATTAGCATTAGATGATTTATCTTCATTAGTGATCGTTTGTGAATGCTTTTCTACGAGATTAGGATCTTCTTCTTCTTAGTTTATTAGTATTCTTCTTCATCAAACAGTAACCAATGCATAAACATAAATAGACACAGCATGTAGGCTATGATCTAGAGCCAAAACCTCTCACTCTTTGAGAGGTAAACCTGCACAAATTCTTCTTATAGAGATTCCAATTGACAAATACCAAGACCATGACCCTTGACCTATTTATCCCCTCCAAGACCAAGACACCAGTCCTCTTAACAGACAACCTTCTTCTTGCCCTAGCAAAATTGAAATTGCCTCTAAAGGCTATTGTGTTGCTTCTGCGTCAGCCTCTCTGTGGCTCTTTTGCCTCTCTACAAATGCACTCACCGGATCTGGAATCCTTCCTCCAGCTTCACTGTCTCTGCCCCTCTTCCTCACTGCTTCAATCTCACTAGCTCTCTCTTCGGCAATTGACTATTGCTACTCTGGAAATCAATCTTCTCATGAAATTGAACCTCACTAGTGTACTCTCCAAGTGCCCATCGACTTCTTCTTATAATCCTCTGTTGAAACTTCAACGACCAAGATTAAATCTTAATCGATGGCTAGGATTAACTTGAAGTCGATTTGTGAGTTTCTAGATCATTCACACCATGACTTAATTAATTCTGATTAATTAACCATATTCCCTAAGGTTAGACTTAGGAAATATTTAAAAATTGGCTAATAATCTAATTAAGTCACTTCTAGGTGGAATTTTCATAAACGATTTATGGATTTTGGAGATCTCATGTATTCTAGCCTCTCCACAATTTTTTGTGGCTAGAACACATTCGATGCTACAAATACTAACACTCCCTCTTAGCGATGAATGTGTTCTAGTGTTGCACCTGCTGCCACAACACCCTGTCTCTGCACCATATCCTGTCATGTTGCTGATGTCTGGCCATACTACCCACCAACCACTGCACAATTTTGATATGAGTTGTATATGTGTTGTTGTTGACCCTGTTGAACTGCTGCCAACACTGCATCTGCATTGCAACTCCCTCTCATCTGTTGTTGTTGCAACTGAGAAGCATCCGAAATGTTGAACCAACTGTGTTCAATATGATGCATCTGTCACCCGAGGCCTGACTGCTACTAGCCTCTGCACTGTCTACTGAAGACTCTGCACTATCGCTGACTCTGCACTGTCTACTGAAGACTCTGCACTATCGCTGACTCTGCACTGTCTACTGAAGACTCTGCACTATCACTGACTCTGCACTATCTATTGAAGACTCTGCACTATCGCTGACTCTGCACTGTGCCAACTGCACTGCCCTTCCCAACATCTGACTGCTACTAATCTGCAACTGTCACTCTGGCATCTGACTGCACCAACTGCCACTAGTCCATCCTGCTACTGAATATTGTGGACCCCCATAGCTGGGTACTAATCCAAGAGGTGAACTCCTCAATGATCCTGCCCATCTGTAGCTATCTAGGGCTACAAAACCAAGTCGCCCCACCTCACTCCTGGAGGCATATCAGAGAGGAAAGTCTATTGATCTCTGCAGAAGCTGCCTATTGGTCCTACTTCTCCTCTTTGTACTTCTTCCTGAGAGGACACTAGGTACTGTAGTGGCCTAGCTCACCACACCTGAAGCATTTGACCTTCAACGTGTCCTTCTTCTTCCTCCCCTGTTCTCCTTGTCCTTGACTGGGACCGTTAGATGAAAGGGCCAAATTCTCTTCCTCCTTCACCTGCTTCGATCCACTGCCGCTGCCAATGATGGAGCTCTTCAAAAGAGCTCGTCTCATCTCCTCCTGCTGCAAGTCAGCCCACGTCCTGTCCCATCCAGGTAACATGTCTCTGCCGAATATACTTTGGACGAAGACCTACCAATCCTCTGAGACGCTATTGAACACCAACCGCACAAGCTCTGAAGCTTGAGGCGTTGCCCCAACAGCCGACAACTGATCCCAGACTTCCTGAATCTTGGTGAGGAAGGGGTCTATGCTTTCCCCTTTTTTCATTCGAATACATCCCAGCTTCTCCTCGAGGTACATCTTTCGTTGCTCGAAAGTACCCTATTACAACGTGGCGAGAGCATCCCACATCTGCTTGGTAGTATCTTTGCCAGCTATATGCGAGAGTACATGATCTTGGACTCCATCTATGATCAACTGCTTCACTTGTGTCGTCTCCTTTATGTACTCTTTCAGCTGATCTGCATACGTGGGAACCACCACCACATTATCGATATATGCCTTCAGGCCAAATTCATCTAGAAGGAAAGAGATCCTTGCCTTCTAGATGACATAGTTGGAAGCACCATCGAACCTGTCTTGATCTCTCAGCCCTGCAGTGGCCATCTCTGATAAAATGTCGAAAACTCCCTCTTCCCATGTGCTCAGTTGTTGCTCTACTATTCGCACTCCCTCCTGGAATGTGTGGCTCTGCTAGCTGCTACCGCCAATCTGCAACTGGAAATTAGAACTTCTGAGACTAGAAGTTCCTTGAGACAACTACTGCAAAACCCTCTACGTCCAACTAGAGATCTGCTCAACAGAAAATACTGAGCTACTCCCTCTTCCTCTGGAATCACTCGATCTGGAAAACTCGAATTTTGGTGCCTCTCAGAAAAATCGATTTTCATCAAGCAACTCGGCCTCTTGGCAAAGTGACTTCGCTACCCCTGGGAATTTCGAGCTGCTGCCCACGCTGAACAGCAAAATTCCTTAGTTTCGCCTCTAATCTCTCTGGATGATCAAATGCGCTCTGATACCATGTGAAAATTTCACTACTGGAATCCTATTGCAACTGATATTATTTATCCTAATTGTTAATTAAATTTAACAATTTATCTGCAGTTTTCTACGGCAAATACTGAAATAAATACTCTACAACCTTCACAAACAAAAATTGTGGAAGAATAAATGTTAGAAAAAATGCTAGCACACACACATAAAAGAAACAATTATTTTTGGACAAATGTCCCCGGAAAAACCCAACTTGGGAAAACCAGTGCAGCAGATGAGGGTTTTATTATTAAGCAGCAGTGAAATAATCTGAGTACAACTGGATGTCGAAACTGGTAATCCTATAGAGAAATACTGGCAAGAAAATCTAGTGAGGACATTCCTCACTCCACAAGCGAATCCAAGCGCGCAGTCACTTCTGCACTCAGATCGAACCAACTTCTCCTCAAGTCATCTGGTCTGCTGTTGTCTGGGAAAATATCTCTCCTGGCCTCCGGAACCACTGTCCAGCTTTGGCACTGAAATTCGTCTTTCCCCAACAGAATCGAAACTGCCTCTAGAGGCTATTATGCTGCCTATGTGTTAGCCTCTTTGTGGCTCTTCTACCTCTTTGCGAATGCACTCACCGGATCTGGAATCCTTCCTCTGGCTCCACTGTCTCTGCCCCTCTTCCTCACTGCTTCAATCTCACTAGCTCTCTCTCTGGCAACTAACTGTTGCTACTATGGAAATCGATCTGCTCATGAAATCGAACCTCACTAGTGTATTCTCCAAGTGCCCATCGACTTATTCTTATAATTCTCCATTCAGACTTCAAAGTTCAAGATTAAATCTTAATCGATGGTTAGGATTAACTTGAAGTCGATCCGTGTGAGTTTCTATATCATTCACACTTTGACTTAATTAATTCTGATTAATTAACCATATTCTCTAAGTTTATACTTAGGAAATATTTAAAAACTGGCTAATAATTTAATTAAGTCACTTCTAGGAAGAATTTCCATAAACTAACATAAAGGGGGTGACATGTCCATGGTATATCCATCAAGTGGTGGTGGCATGTGATATAATGATGCAATGGAGTGGGGATCAAGGGAAGGCTCCAAGCCCCATGTTATGGTACAAGAGTAGCAATAATAAGGGAAGCCCACACTTGGGTATATGAATGTAGGAGGGAGCAATCATGATACATGAGTTAAATTGGCCTTTGCTTTTCCGCCCTTCTTCATATGCCTTTTGCCTTTCATTGATTTTTTTTCATAACTACTCAGGGTTGCAGGGGATGAGAGAATGATATGTAGAGTATAGCAATGGATACCCGCTTAAGGTGGGGCAGTTCATCGACAACTAGGAGTTGGGACAATCATCGGTTTCTTATTGATGGAGGGGTTCACGTAGGGCCCATAGGAACCAAGGTGATGGCCATAGATAAGGGGTAGAGCTCATGTTTGGTTTTTTTCCACATGCTAAATTTGTATGTCATGGACATCTTTTCCATTTTATGGTACATTTTTCTATTGAGAGTAGCCAAATTATGCTTTTTCCTTTTGTTTTAGCTGCATCAACCTCTGGGGCATCGTTCCAAGTCCAACCCAAGGTGTGGGCAAGGGGAAGGGGAGGCTAACTCCTTGTGGACCCATTGGACAAATGTGAACCCAGATGGGAATAATGATGAATGGGGTTGTAATGAGCGAAAGGGGAGTGATGTATATGGTATTGGAAAGCAAGACCACGCAACCAAAATCAGGGTTTCCCATGTAGTGCCAACCCTAAAGCTTAGTAGCCAATAAAGGAGATCTCACGTGACTAGGATACAAGGTTAACCATCTAATTGGGCAGAGGAGCCAAGAGTATAGACCTAGTCCACTTTTTCTACCAAATCCCCCCTAATCCATGCCCACAAGTGTCCATGATAAGTAAACAAAAATACCCAACTACATAATGAACATTGAAAATCCATACCTTCGAGTTTGGAAGGCCCACCTTGAAACATACGATCATAACAGATGGGCGAGAGACCACATGGTTGGCTCAGGTGGCGAAGAAAATGGCACATCGATCTAACTGGTGGCTGAAAGGGGTTGTTGGCTGCAGGCTGAGGACCATCTAGGGAAAAAAAAATCTCCTATGGATGTGGTGGGTAACAGGCCTAAGGCTCCTGGCAAGTGAAGCATAGCTTCCTCCTCCGGAGGTCCCTCCTAGTCTCTTCATCCAACCTCCCATCTACTGGTGCCTCACACTGTGGTGGAGGCCTAGTGTCTCTGCCCCTCTGCTGGAATACAGGTCTGGTGGGTACCTGCTCTCTAGTTCTGGGAAGCGCATCCTGCAAATCTCGGGCTCTTCCTACTGCATCCTACAAAGTGGTGGGCTAGTTGGATCTCACCAAGCCCCTTAGTGGCTCTACTAACCCCTCCAGAAACAAGAAGATTCTCCTGGCCTCTAATAAATCTGGCATCATCATTGATATCCTCAGAAACTTAGAGATATATGTCTCGACACTACCAGTCTGCTTGAGATGCATCAACTCTCTGAAGTGCTCCTCAGTGTCTCTCCTCTCAAAACGCTCCAACACCCTCTGTGTGAACTCCTCGTATGCAGTAATACCCGCATGCCCCAAAGTAGCCAATCCATGGAACCACCAATCATGAGCCTCTCCCTCCAAGTATAAAGTGGCAATCTTGATTGCCTCCATCTTTGTCATTTGGTTAAGCTAGAATTAGACATCCAGCTTCTCCACCCACGCCCTGGCTGAGCTCTTAGAAGAGTCGTCAAAACTTGGAAGGAATAACCTTCCCACTATGCAATGGAAATCAATGCCATGCGCATAAGCTCCCCCACTCGGCCCTTTGTTCTTGTTGTTATTCTTGAGCTGGCAGAAATCTTTGAAGGTGATAACATCTCTAAAATCATCCCCATATGACGGGTACTCCAAGAAGTAGTCTCCCATGGGCATATCCTCCTACCCCTGCTGCCCTCTAGTACCAGATGCTGGAAATGTAGGGATAATCAACCTCGGTGGTGCATTATAGATGTGGGTCATATTGTGTGGGTTTGTGGCCTGATGGTTCAAGTGTCCCTGGTGGTGTGAGGTGTCTGAACCCTCTCCCAAATGGATGTCTCCTTGGTTTCCCTTACCCCTGTTATTACTGCTACTCGGTTGTCTCAACTCATCAATACCCTTGGCCAAATCTTTGATAGCCTTCAAGAGGCTATGGGAAAATCCCTCCTCGTTCCTATCTTTGTCATTAGGATTATCCTCCATGTCTGGTCTCTCAACCTTATGCTCAAGGGTTTCTGGTTCAGGGGTAATTTGTAGCTCTCTTTCCCTACTTTTGTACCTCCATCTCCTGTAAGTGATATTCTGCTTGTCCTCTGGTATCATAGAATGGTGGGTTTCCCACAGGCTGAGCCAAGATTATGGCTCTGGTACCACTGTAATATTCTGACTATGAAAATATAAGGATAAACCACAACATGCATGCCATGCAACTCAAAATAATCCCAAACTGGAGTACAAAAGATAGCAGAATATGAATTGAACCATTTTATTAACAAAATATGATAGTACAATGGATAAAATGAGGAACCTGGGCTTGCTACTGCAAGCTGGTCAAAAACCCAGGTGTAGAATGGCTGCCAAAGTGCAAGTACAAGCTCCCTCTGAATGCATGTGTTGGCCCAATAAATCTGCTCCTACTAGCTGAGTAAAAATAATTGTGCAATGCTCCAAACTACTCCAAAATAGTTGAAACTTCGGCAAACCCCCTATCTCAACCTGCTCCACCAAACATAGAAAGGATTTGGCCACCCGAATGGACTCACGAAAACCTACAAAATGGTGCAAGTTGCCCAAAGAGAGTGGTTGCACGCAGTGCATGGAATAATGCTAGCAAGCCCTCCAAACTCAAATCAGCCTCAAAAGCTTATCCTCCTAGTTCTACCTAAATCACTAAATGCCTTTTTTTGCAAGCACCTTGTTGCCAGGGTCCCAAATGGCTAAATCATCTGAAAATCCCCCACATAAATAAGCCCTGGCTAGTACCAAATTCTCCTACATAAATAATAATCCAAATCTCTCCCTCGAAAGTCAAAATGTTATGAATATTTTATTAATTATTAGTTAGATATAGTTATATTAGGTTTTATTAACTGAAAGGGCATGATCAAAGATCATGCCTCTTCGCCAAGGGACACCTTGAGGCTATATTTAAAGCCTAGGCGCTCCCTCATTGTAATCATCTCATCTTTCATCATTAATAATATATATTTATCAAGTTTACCAGAGTTTTTACACTCCATTGGTATCAGAGCCATCGCTCTTGGATCTGTGTGATCAGCAAGTTAAAAAAAAAAAAAAAATTTGAAAGAAATTTCAGAAAATTTTTTTTAAAAACAAGCCGAAGGCTCAGCATTCAATCCACACGTTGGGATATTCTCTGCGTGTTCTAAGTGCTAAGAACTCTCCGCCGCCATTTGTATCATTTCTCCATTATTTACATATTGTGGCAGACCCTCATTGAAGACAAACAATTTGGACAAGTCTGAGACAGAACAGAGCTTTGTTTGGTGCGATCTGTGAGTAACCTAGCCGCAGATCCGATACGTACTCACAAAAATCAGGTGTGACGAACAAAACCCTGGTCGCCATCCAGCTCCCCAATCGACGCCTGGCTGGTTGTGGCGTTCTTACGCTCGCCTCAGCCCACAAGGTGGTGGTTCCCCACCAACAACCGCCCATCTGGATCAGAACGACACCAGTTTTTCATAAGGATTTAACCAAATGTATTTTTATCTGTATAGGGTGCCTTCTGTAGAGAGACATACTGGCATATATCTAACATCGGACATTTGAAGTCAATTTATTAAATCTCCACGCCAGCATAAGGTTGTGACTCCAGACTATTTTTAAAACGATTTTTAAAATTCGGAACAGGTCTTTGACCAGTCTTCACCATCGACGTCGACTCACCACCAAACAAAAAACCGGCAACAGGTGGCCGGTTAACAACTCGATTTGCTTAAAAAAAAATCGTGGAAACATTTCTGAACAGTGTTATATAAAACGGCGTGTCTTTTTAAATTGGAACGATATTATAAATCAATCGGTTTATTAAACTGAAGGCTCGTGTTTTTTTTAATCGGAACTGAAGGTGTGTTATAAATCAGTCGGTTGGTTTTTTTGAAACGGTGTGTTAAATCGGAACGACATTTTTTTTTAATTATATAAAATATATATTATATAGTTAAATTAATAATTATATATATATATATATATTTTGTAATTATATATATAACAATTATATAATTAAATTATATATATTATATAATTTTTAATTAAAAATTATATATATATAATAATTATATAGTTTAAAAAAAAAAAAAAAATATTATTTATTAATTAATTAATTAAATAATAATTAATTAATTAATTCAAAAAAAAATTAATTAATTAATTAAATAAATTAATTAATTAATTTTAAAAGAAAAAAGAGGAGAAACTGGCAGAAAGATATTCCCCGCCTCATACACGCTCGATGTCTTCGTCAATGTCGATGGCGGAATTCCAGAAGAAATTAGGAGATCTTGAGAAGCAAAATGTTATGAATATTTTATTAATTATTAGTTAGATATAGTTATAGTAGGTTTATTAACTGAAAGGGCATGATCCAAAGATCATGCCTCTTCACCAAGGGACACCTTGAGGCTATATTTAAAGCCTAGGCGCTCCCTCATTGTAACCATCTCATCTTTTCATCATTAATAATATATATTTATCAGTTTTACCAGAGTTTTTTACACAAAAGATCTCCACAGCAAGCTCCCCCAAGAAGTGTGAATTCCCTTACTGCACCCAATCTGTTGAAGAAACTCCATGAAAACACCTCAATAACCTCCCTAAACAACTCCCCAATGTAGTGTAGATGACCTCCTAGGGCTGGCACTCGAAGTGCACCGAAGGTAGGGTGAGATTTTCGCATGGAAACCTCGTGTGCTAAGCAGCACCATGTAGTCTTGGCTAAACAGCTCAAGAGAACAATAGAGACAATGTAAGATGATCAAAGTCCCAAATGGAGGCTCTCTCCTCATACTTATACTTGGTCCCACCTTCCTTCTCTCTCCTCCAATTCACTTTGCCTCCTTTTTCTTCTCCTCCCACAAATGCATACTAGCTTAAGGGGTGTGAATTCCCCTTTGGGTGGCCCCCATTTCTTACTAGCATTTTAATCTTTCCCTTTTTCTAATGTTTGACTTTGCTTTCTCCCACAAAATGAAGAGATTCTCCCTTTTCCACCCACTTATCCTAAGTTGAGCCAAAAATTAATATTACTTGGACAAAATTGGTGTAGCTGCTAGGTGAATTTAAGTAGAGGGGACATCACAAGCATTTTTAAAGCTCCAAGGAGCATCCCAAGAGCATTCTAGGAGTAACCTGAGAGCATTCTAGTAGTGCTTCTCCCTAAACGCTCCCCACAAAAGTAGGGAGCACTCTTAAATAACTGGGCACACCCCTAAATTTGCTCCTAGGAGGGAACATTCCAGAATTGCGCTGCTAAGGGCACTTCTAGAATGCTCCCTCTCAAAGTGCACTTTAGGAGTGAAGTGCATGTGGGGTTGGGGGAGGCATGTGGGGTTGGGGGAGGCATGTGGGGTTGTTGGAGGGGTTCCTCCCCTTCATCCTTGATTCAAACATGCCCAGAAAAATCTTTAAAAATTCCCATTAATTTCATTTATACCATCTTGAATTTCTGCCAGTGCTTACACATTAATGAAACAAATGCATCTTGATACCGAGAACAGGTTGTGTACTAGATTGAGCCAATGTAATGATTGAAGAATATGATAGGGCCACAAAGAAGTTGGAAGGAAAAACCAAGAATGACAGCTCTGTATCCACATGAATTTCAGATGGTTTCTTGGGGAATCACAATAAAATCTGACACTCTTTCAAGCATATTTATTTATCACTCCCTTGAGAAAACAAAGCAGAGCGAAAACAGGGAATTTCAGCATCATCGACAAGCAGTTCAGATTGTTCGTAGGGGAAACCACAAATAGAGTTTAGCAAACAGAAGTCAACACTATTTCCAGCATGTTTCCTTCTCTCGCTATGGAAACCAGACATAGAAACTAAATTTGGGAATTTTAACAACAGATACAGTAAATATTGAGATGCCTCAATGATGGCTTCTTATGTCAAATGCAGCAATGCAGAGATAACATGCAGGTTTTATAATAAATTCTGAACAAGGATAATCCTACTGCATGCCACGTAAACAATACAATGTGTCTTGTACATGCAGTGGTTACTAATACAACTATTAACTCCATTAAAGCATCACATACAAGACAAACAACCATCAAGGAATGATAGCATCCATCAATGGGGCTCCATCAACTCAGCAGTAAAAAACGATATGGAGGTCCAACTCTCACTTCAACCAACATTAGAACAGATAAAGCATGGCCTAGACTGATTTGAAGAATAAAGTGGAGACTATGTGCCTTTAAGGATTGAACTCTAAAATATAGTATCATTAGCTTGTAGCTTGAAGATGCACAGTAGATACCTTGGACCAAAAAAAGGTTTACCCGTACCTTCTAAAAAAGAAATCCATTTGTTTCTTTCTACCTGAGAGTATACCTACTGCTAAGAAGAAAATACTTATTCGGAACTCTTCCACTTGATGTTCCTGACAAACTAACTTACTCAATCACAACCTTAATGCATGTCAAATAAAATTAGATTTCGCTAAGCACAAGCAAGAAGGTAAAATGGAAAGAGAGTGAAGGTTATGAAACCCCACAATACAAACGCCTCAGCTGCTTAACTTACAGCAAATGACAAACATGAAGCTGTAGTAGCTAGCGATAGACCTTTCCTGGTGAGCTGCAGTGGACCCAACTTCATAAGAACATATGAATAAGCCCCCGGAGCTGGTGGTAGGTTTGGCAGATGCAGCATATGTGCT
Organism: Pinus albicaulis; assembly: GCA_034641835.2. Classification (NCBI taxonomy): domain Eukaryota; kingdom Viridiplantae; phylum Streptophyta; class Pinopsida; order Pinales; family Pinaceae; genus Pinus; species Pinus albicaulis. The sequence goes on along the minus strand of CM076582.1, from coordinate 1,360,418,755 downwards.
GGAGGTGTACGCGTCTGAACTAAGGGTGGGACTCCATCTGTACTCAAGGCTAACATGACAAATAAAATGCCTGAAAGTAGAGACATTCTGGTAAGTTGATCCTGTCATAAGAATAGGTGATAGTCAGGAATCTTCATATATAGGTGGTGAAATTGCTCAAATTGAAGAACAAGTCATGCAAATTCCCAAGTATATCTAATCTCAAATATCTTCGCAGTTGAAATAAGTTATCAATATGAATAAACCATCATGAAAAAGAGTAACAATTAGTGTGAAGAATATGACTTGAATCGTGACAGCCCAAAAGAATTATACTTGATCACTGTTTAATCTTTATATCAGAGCATTGCTTAATAGTTGTGGCCCTCTGACATACCTTGCAGTAGACACAGAATGCCATGGACATTCATAAACAAAGGCACAAGGTTGCACATTCCAAGAGGACAGAAAAACATACATAATAACTGTAAAGATACAAGAGATTTGATATGCAGTCAAGAAGAATGTCATATTTATGGTACATAAAAGACATGACTATCCTAAACTACATGACTATATAATAATTATTGATATAAATAGTATAAATTATGAATATTACATGCCCTCCCATCTCAGGAGGCTTTTTCATTGAAGCACAAGGAAAAAAGATAAAAAGATAACCATAGCTTGGTGCCATATTCATGCATTGTAGAAGCATCAGTCCATCCAAGGTTGGTTTTCCTCTGAAATATCTGTTGATAAGATTTTTTAATGACATTTCTCTTTTTATTGGTCCAAGCATGTCTTCAGGGAGAAATCACATATAAGTGTTGTCTTTGTACAAAGTAATGTGGATATTGACAAGTTGACTGATTACAGTGACTACTTCATGATAAGGATGACAATAGGGTTTTATTAAAAAATTATTTTTCTTGATTTCAACTGTAGGGCTCCTCTGGTTAACTTTAAGCCCTGTACTAATATCTCCACCAAATACTTCTATTGATTTATGAAGTGATAAAATTCTTAAGTAGTGAAAAAATCATTTTTAAATTCAACCAAGTCTGTAGACATTTCTTTATTAACAAACTGCTTTTTGAATTTTGAAATTGATATTTCCTTCCAGTTTAGATGTTTGACTTTGGTAAGCAAGGTTTGCTTGTGGTTTTTCAGATGGAAAGTTTATTTATCTTTTCTTAACAAAACTTTATCAAAATTTTGCAACTTTTTTCTTTTGATCTTACTCCTGTTGCAATTTCCAATTGTTTTGAATCACAATATCTGGCTGCTTGTGCCATAGTTTTAAAAGTCGGACCAGTTCTACTCAAAACCAATCTAACCAGCTAAAAGCTGATAGGAGACCGATTCAATTCATCCTTCAACTCAGCTTAGGGGCCTGTTTTGTACCAAACTAGTATCAAACTGGTACAAAACCAATTCAAACCACTCCAAACTGGCATGAAGTTTGAAGTTCGAACCTTTCACCTGAAGCACTAAGAGGTCTATTAATGCCTATATTTACATACCTTGAAACTATGGTGGGATTGTAATCTAACACCTGGAATGTGATATAACATTGGAGATAATTTTTCCCCTATGCTGAAGTGTGCTTTTCCTTTTTCCTGTTTTGGGGGTTGAGACATGCAAATGACTTGTAATACAAAATCTTTCCAGGGCACTTTCCAACCATTCCAAGTGAATTTCAACTTTGGAACCATATTCAACTGAAAAGTTCCCCTTTCATATCACGTGCTTGTAAGATGTAACCAAGATATATTGGCTCTTGAGGTAATTATTTAGAAGAACTCATGTTTGAATTTTTTCCTGCAAATATGGTAAATGAAAGAAATTTCCCTATAATATTTTTGTACGTGTATCACTGTAGACATTAGAAAATGCAATTATTCAAGGATTCAAGATTATGTCTCACCAGCATTTTGCTTACAAACTCCATAAAGGAACTTTTAAGACATTACCATGAAACAGGATAAAGAAAAACTTCTAGAAAGCTTCGCTTTAAAAAATGTTAAACTATGCAATGCAGTGAAAACGTTGTAGGCTTTTGACTTATTACTCCCATAGAAGAATTGTGGGTTGTGGCTTTATAGGATGGATGTTGTGCAGCATTCTGGGATATCTGATGCTAACAAAAGCCCCAGAGATGTTCTAGAACTAGAATTCCATGCCATTACATTGGCACCTGCAATAATGGAGCTTCGGTTCATTTAGCTTTAACTAGTTTGAATTCTTGAAGTGCTAATCATTGGTATGCTTCTTATGCCTCTAATGGTTTGGAATATTAAATATAGTTTTTTCATTAAAACTTCAGTATTTTCTGTTTTTTTTGAAAGCCAAGTCATTCAAATCAAACTGTCTGAGTCAAAACTCGAGTTAATAGGTGGCCGAGTCGAAGTCCGAGTCCAAGTTTTAAAACTATGACTGGTGCACCATCTATATCTACTGGGGAGGTATCTTCTGTACATGATTTTGTTGAAAATTCATATAACATTATATTATTTTATTATGTCAAAGTGACAAACATTTCATTGTCATGTTTAAAGAAATAGTAAACAACATTTCATCCATGTTGAACCCAAAAATATAACAACATTATCCCACATAGACACAACTTTAAAATGTGATTTTAAAACATAATCGAGGGTGATGAGCCACTGGTCTCCCAGAACTACGTTACTGTCCGGAATATCAACCACAAAGAAGTGATTTGTCATGGTGTATGTCCCCATGGTTACTGACAATGCCAGGACATAACGCATGCACTGCATGGTCCTAGCTCCTGGAACCTGTTGAGAATTTGGAGGGCTAGAGATTAATACAAATTCTCTACTTTGATAATTACTTGTGAGCTTGCTTGAATTACTTATGTCTTTTTTTCTTTAGCTTAGTTAGTCTTTCATCAAGTCAATTATCAAAATGCACAAGACACAAAATTAGGCTGCTAGAGCAAGGGCAAAACCTCTCCCTCTTGGAGAGGAAAACCCACAAAGAATTCTTCTTATAAATCTTCAAATGACAAGTACCATGACCTAGACTCAGACCCTTGACCTAGATATGCTTTCAAAACCTTGTCATAGCTTCTTCAACCTTGATTCTTCTCTTCACCAATTTGCTCAATTCTGCAGCGATACTAGAGACCTTGATCTTCACCTTACATACGCTTGTAGTTGAATTGCTTGAATTGTAGAAAGGTAAATCATAGATTTACCTTCCTCACTATACTGCCTTCTCCTTATGATCATTGTCTCAACTTCAGCAAATTCTTTCTTCAGATCAGTTGCCCTTAACAATGATATATCTGCAACTTATCCTTGCTTTATAGGAGCTTATATAATTTAGATAAGTCAACACTTTTAACCCTGAACCAAACTTCTGCACTTTAAACTTAGAAATATCCACATTGTATCCTTCCTGCACTCATCCGCAACCTTGCTGCATTAATCTGTAATCTTGTACCTTGTCATCCGCAATTTGTACCTCATGTACTTCTCCGCAATCTCCTTCCTGTACCTCTATTTCAGATCCGAATTCTTTCTTGCATTCTGACCGCATGACATGTGTGTATATATAAGGCACAGTATTTAAATAGGCCGACCATATAGTTGTGTGTTAGGCCGACTTGTCCATGGTGAATTAGGCCGACTAGAGTAAGTTTATTCCAAAGTTGATGAGGTATTTCTTCACTTCATTTAAATCTTGTCTTCCATCATTGTTTGAGGGTTGTTGTGAGCTTCTTCCATGAGGTCTTGGAGCATATATTCCTAGACTAGATCCTTCATGTAAGTGACACTTAATTCTATTTATTCCTAGAAGACAAAAACCTAATAGGCATCCAGAAGAAGTCCATCTACATAATAAAATATTGCTCATGAAACCCATGAAGCAAGTACACCAAAATACATTTTATTATCTTTCTCTTCTTCTTTACATAAATACATAATTACATATTCATCATGAATACTGACCTAGTTACACTTTTCAACACTCCCTCTTAACTAGGGAGGTATTCATACAGGTACATGGTCACTTTCAAACTGAAGAATCTCATAAGAAGAATCGGATTGGTAATCGCATATGTATAACATCATATCAACCAACATTGTCCTAGTGCAAGGCCTTGACTAATAGCCCCATCTCTCAACGAGACAATGGGATAAAATGCTGGCGAGACACATGACTAATAGACACCATAGTCATTGTCTCTCCAAGGTACATACCCCACCTAGGTGTTCCCAGAGTATGACCTCCTTGGACTATTCTTCTCTTGGGTAGCCAGCCCTCAAAGAATATAAGTCCATGACTACTCTTATCTTGAATGCCCTATCTCATTCTCAAAGAGTATCGAATGCCAGATGATTACCCAATCCTCCATTCTGTCTTCCAGGTGAAGACCAGAATGATGTTTCTATCCATTCTCTTCACATGGCCTTCAATAAGACTTACAGTTGTTAGTCCTGGTCTAGTGCATGACACATGTAATAGAGAATTACATATGTCTCTCCCTCTTAATACTAGAGGGACATACTACAAGTTTCTTCCAAGTAAGAAACTTACCACTATGCTTCCTCTCAACCAGGGTCCTGTAGCAGCAATCCAACTACTCATGAAGCATTCCTTCCCTTGATGTCATGGATTTTGATATTAAGGAATCTTCAACTTTTGGCTTCATAGGGCACAGATCATCCATCACTTTCAGTCACGATTCATGTCCACTATCAGAAAGTGATTCATTAGTATTTCTCATCTGTTCCACCCTTATGCCATGATCCTTTCCTCCAAATCATCTCCAAGGATCATGTATCCTTTCTCATGATTAGCATCCCTACACAAATTCATCCAGATAAACATATACATATGAACTTTTAAAACAAAAGGTTACCTCAGTGATGATCTTTCACCATGACATCTTCTTGTAGGCATCGACATCCTCTATTCAAATTGACACATCTCCTAATGATATGTTCTGTTAATGGTCTTCTTCTTTATTAGACTTTTGTCAGAGTCTATATATCCTCCCAGGAGGTCTCCTAGTCACGTCTTCTTGGCCTTCGGATGATAACTACCTCTTGACATGGTTGCATTTCATGATCTCTTCCTCTCTGTACATTTCTTCATTCCCAGGATTTTATAAATTTTCCAATTTATCGTTCATATACAACCACCTCATATTCCATGAGGACATATTATGTTGATTTCATCTGTCAGTGCACCGAGAGATCCTTCTTTATATATCATACTTCTAAATATGGAAGTTTATTACTTGCAACCATATGACATTACTTCACAGCATCCAGCATCAATATACATAACTCATACCTACTTCCCTTGAGTCACCTGTAGCAATTTCTCTAGAATGAAGGGCTTCATTCCTTTGGCCTGTTATATCGCAGAATTTTGTCTCCATGATGACCCTTCATCTTGATGACTGATTTACTTTAGTAATGTTATCAGAGAGGTTTTCCAGAAGTTGTTTCACCAAGAGCTCCTTCCATGCTTCTATTGTGATGCTTATTACTGTACATTGCTTCCTATCATACTAGTTTACAACCAATTAGAAATCACTTAAAGAGAAAGATGATCTCAATCATAATAGAGATCTCTCGCTTCCCCTTTCTTAGATTTCTTAGCATTGGGTTCTTTTCTTTCATTAGTGACATGGGCTTCTTCCTTTTTACTCTTTTCCTTTCTAGATTTAGGACAATCTCTTTTATAATGCCCAAGTTCATTACATCTAAAGCATTGTATGTTGTCCATATTTCTTCTTTTATTTTGAGGGCCAAAATTTCTGAATCTTCCTTTCTTCCTGTATGAGGCTACAAAGGCATGATTCTCTTCACTTGGTCCTGTATCAACTTTTTCCTTTAGTCTTGTTTCCTCTATCTTACATAGAGACAATAAATCGTGGAATGGGGTGGCTTCTTTCTTCCCGTATAAACTAGAAGTGAAGTTTCCCCATTCCTCTGGTAGAGCATTCAGCACCACTGTAGTCATCTCAGTGTCAGACGTTACTTCTCCTAGTTCATGCAGTTGATCTCTTATTTTAGAAATCCTCATAAAGTATGGAGTGATTCCTTCTTCCCTTGATGCGATTAACGGGCTTGGTACGACTAGCGTCTTTGGTCGCCCTTTTTGTATGGTTGGATGGGTCTTCGAGTGAGAGAGAGCAATCCCGTTCACTCACTCACTTGCTTCTGGGAGGAACTGATCTTCTAATGCTCCAATTTTCTCATATTACATTTTGTTTCCTAAGAGATTGGACAAGTGCAATGTCTCCATAACGAGACCAACTAGCCCATAGTAGCATGTATGGTTTCGATGCCTTGTAAATTCTCTGGACTATTCTGATATTCATAGAGAACAGAGCGTAATGGGTGCAAGGAGGGAGCATCTTGTTCCACCGGAGATTGAATCACCTCGACTGATAGGATTCACTATTCCTTCCCCCGATCTTCCTTCATTGATTCTTTGCTAGCTGGACCAACAGTAAGTAGATTATGATGAGTCAACAAGGCTGGAAAAATTAATTGCACACACATGTGAAGCATAAACAAAAATAATCAATCACACATAACACAGTTTTTAACAGGGAAAGCCTGAAGTTGAAAACCCCAACTATATATTATGTAACATGGAGATCATATGAAAATCTCATACAAGCATACAAAGCTTATCACAAGCCCTCAGTATAGTACAATCGGCATACACTAATCAGGCCCAATCTTTCAAATCCATGCACCGATCTTTGCCACCTGCTAACCTGCCTCCACTGCGCAATCCAAGTTGATTACAAAGACCAATTCAATGTAATCCCACTCTCATTGACTGTGTTATTATCATTGGCAACTCCAATGTATATATAGATGCAATTCATGCATCACTAGTAGTCACAATGGATAGTCCATCTTGCCCTTTCACCTATCTCTCCACTGGGTCTCCACTGGAACTGTCATGCATTGTAGTTAATTGTTGTATTGTTTAGTTGATTAATGAGTTATTATTTGTGAATTATTTAACTAATTAATTCACTCCACTCTCACTAGTGTATCATTCAGTTAGATTAGATACAACTAGCTCAACTGAGTCTAACTAAGTTAAACTGAATACAACTCCATGAACTACTCTTCCAACTCTATCATAACTTTTCCACTTCAGTTCTAACTGAGTCCTCCATGCATTAGCTCCAGTAAACCCTTAGGAATTGCGAAATTCCGTCTGTCAGCTGATGTGCCACATCTGTGCACTGAACTGAAGTACTCCAAGAGAATAAGTTGTTGTTTAGAGTCTGATTATTATTAAGAGCTAATAATTATTGACATGCATCTATTTTTAGATCAGCGCTCTATAAATAGACTTCGCCCAATATTCTAAAAATATAATTTCATCTATTTTTCACACTTGACCAACCATCTACAAATAGCATTTTGCAACTTATAGAATATGCTCACCATGTATAAAAATAAACATACACCTAAAAATAGCCTATGTGGGCCCCACCTAGTTTAGGTGATTATTGTACAACTAGGATCAAGGATGATGTTTCAGGATGCCTCCTTCACTGTTTCTTGTTGCAAACTTCAAAACTTCCTCTCAACATGAAAGGATTGTCTTTGCATGCAACATGCAACTCCATGCATTCGCCCTGCAACTTTTGCTGCAACACTTTCGAAACTGAATAGCCTCCAAACAACTCAATCAATATAATGAATCTATCATCAAAGTCTTTGACTTATGCTTAATTACTGCACATGTCTTCAGGAACCACTACGTTGTTGAACTCTGCACCCATGCACTCTACACTTGCTGTCAACTCTGAACCACGCTCCAGTATCTGACACTGTCACTTTGATCTGCCTGCATCAATCCAACTGATCATGCTACTGCTGCTCTATGGGCGCCTCGTAGCCAGGTTCAATTCATGAGATCCACACCATCTCAATGAATCCTGCCCAGAAATCTCCTCTTGGGATTATTCATGCATGTCGCCCCATCTCTCACCTGGTGGTATAGCTGCATGCGCTCCCTCTGCCCATCTGGCACGCAATTTATCTGCATGAGTGGTTGCTCCCACTCCATGATCCTCATCTTGTGGCTACTCCACATCCCGAGGTTCACTCTTACCTGCATGCAAAACTTGCTCCCTCTCAAGCTTCAATTGCATGGCTATCTCACACTTCCCAACAGTAGGAAGCTCCATAGAAATCCCATCTACATCAAATCTATAAAGATTCTTCTGCATCTCCAGTTGTGGCTGCTCCACAACCTTTTGATATTGCTTCTCAGGCTGCATGTTGAGAGGCTCCCTCTCAACCACCAAGTCACTAACCTCTGCTTTTCTCCTCAAAGCTTTGCATGCATCTTGTACCTCAGTGCATGTAGATTCTTGCCTCGCGCACATTGTAATTGTCCCGTCGTCGCAAAATTTTCTAACAAAAGAGTTGATTTTAAATCGACAATATCTCCCTCATCTGAGCTCCGATTCGACCGATTTTTTTTTTTCAATTTGGGTATTTTTTTCGCAAGGAATCCAAATATGTTATTTTTTTCTGAAAATATTTCACCAAAAATTTCAAATATTCTCTAAAAACTCGCACGCCCAAAAATTCCTGCTCTCATTCCATGTAGAAAATCTATAACACAGCTTTGATACCATGTAGAAATTATATGCACTAAGCATGAATATGTCCAAGATCCACCTGATCTCCAAGGACATATGCATGCTCAGTGCTAACAAGGTGCAAGAACACGATCTGTTGAGATTCAACAAGATGATGAGCTTAGTGAAAAGAGTCGCCTTCACTAAGTGGGCCCGCAGGCTATTTTTGGCGCAAGTCTATTTTTAGAATGCATGTCGATTATTATTAGCTCTTAATAATAATCAAACTCTTAATCAAACTCTAAAAAACAACTTATTCTCTTGGAGCACTTTAGTTTAGTGCACAGATGTGGCACAGTAGCTGACAGAAGGAATTACGCAATTCCTGAAGGTTTACTGGAGCTATTGCATGGAGGACTCAGTTAGAACTCAAGTGGCAGAGTTATGATACAGTTGGAAGAAGTAGTTATGGAGTTGTATTTAGTTTAACTCAGTTAGACTCAGTTGAGCTAGTTGTATCTAGTCTAACTAATTGATACACTAGTGAGAGTGGAGTGAATTAATTAGTTAATTAATTCATAAATAATAACACATTAATCAACTGAAGAATACACGCTTAACTATAAGAAGCAAGGCTTGGAAGTGGAGACCAGTGGAGAGATAGGTGAAAGGGCAAGATAGACTATCTGTTGTGACTATAGTGATGCATTGATTGCATCCAACACTCAGTGGAGATGCCAATGAGGATTGCGCAGTCAAGGATGGAGTAATTCGAATTCATTCAGATCTATTCTTCAGTAGATATTGCGCAGTGGAGGAAGGCTAGCAGGTGGCATAGATTGGTGCATGGATTTGCAAGACTAGGCCTGATTAGTGTATGACGATTATACTGTACTGAGGGCTTGTGATAAGCTTTGTATGCTTGTATGAGATTTTCATATGATCTCCATGTTACATAATATATATTTGGAGTTTTCAGCTTCAGGCTTTCCCGGTTAAAAACTGTGTTATGTGCGATTGATAATTTTTGTTTATGCTTCACATGTGTGTGCAATTAATTATTTCTACAAAATATCAACAAGTGGAATTGATTCAGTATTTTGCATAAAGTTAAATAGTGTGAGATCAAGTGAATCAAGGACATATGCATGCTTAGTGCATATAATTTCTACATGGTATCAGAGCATTTTTTATTGAAGATTGCAATTGTGAAGTGAGTTTGTGCTGATGGACAATTCGAATTTGCTACATAAGATTCTTGGTGCAGAAATCGAGTATACATTGAAATGTATTTCAACGGGTTGAGATTGGAGTATTCCCTTGATGGGAGCTCGAATTACATAGCCTGGAAGGACAGGATGGAGGTGGTGCTGGAGGATAATGGGCTGAAGGAGTTCATCGATAGCGATGTTCCTAAGTCGGGATCTAGCGATGCTGCATTACTTGATGCATGGCAAAAGAAGACTGCAAAGACGAGGAGAATTCTGTTGGAAGGTGTGAAGGACCACATTCTGTCCAGCCTTCATGGGAAATCCACACCATTCTTAATGTGGAAGGCTTTGAAATAATTTTTCCAAAGCAGAAGTGACCAGAGGAAGTTGGTGCTTAAAGACAAGCTCAGAAAAATAAAAATGGAGAAAGGCGACAGTATTCCAAAATACCTCACGAAGTTTGTCCACTGCAAGGATGATCTGGGAAGTGTGGGGGTTACTATTGATGAAGAAGACTTGGTGAGCTTGGCTCTCCTTTGGCTTCCGAAGAGTTGGCATAGCTACGAAGACTCTGTCAATGGACGGGAGAAACTGCCAGGATGGGAGCGACTTTGGTCAGATCTTGTGCAGGAGGAGATAAGGTGGGGTACCAGGGATGGATCTTCATCGAAGAATGAAGATGAAGAGAATTGCGCTTTGGCTGCAAAAGCAAGGAAAGGGAAGGGGAAGAAAAATCCTTCTAAATCTGGTGCGAAAGGCAAGAAGCAGGACTTGTCCAAAGTGAAGTGTTTTCACTGTCATGAGCATGGCCATTTCGCCACTAATTGTCCACAGAAGAAGTAGAATAAGTAGGCTGCTGGATCTGTAGCTGGAGAGGCCTTAGCCTCACAATTTGAGCTAGATTTTTCCTTGATCGCATGCTTGGTTTCAAACTGCATGGGATCGGTGTGGTATCTTGACAGTGGTGTGTCTTTCCATATGATCGGAGACAAAGAGTTGTTTAGTGACTTGGAGGAGGACCTCTAGATGCATATAAATATGGGTGACGACGGTTGGTACAGTGTGACTGGCATTGGGACCATTAACTTTGAGAGGGAGTTCGGTAATCCATTCTTTTTGAAGAATGCCATGCATGTTCTAGGTCTGAAGAAGAACTTGGTCTCAGTCGCAATGCTGGAAGACAAGGGTTATGATGTTGTTTTCAACGAGGGAAAATCCTTCCTTCGACATAAAACAATGGGTCAAACCAAGAAGATAGGGGTTTGAATTAAGAATCTCTACAAGCTGGAGGTAGATGGCTGTGCTGCAATGGTGGGCAAAGCAGAGGAAGTGGTGAGCTGGGATGAGGGCGAATTATGGCATAGGAGATTGGGCCATCTTCACCATGGCACTTTGAAGATTTTGCAGCAAATTTCTACTGGACTTCCCAAGGGTAATCTTGCACAGTTAGATCAGTGCAAAGGATGTACAATGGGTAAGTTTGTGAAGACCACCTTTCATGAGAAGGAGAACCATGCTTTGGTGATCCTGGAGAGAATTCACATAGACGTGTGTGGACCATTCTTGGTTGCTTCAACAGCGAGACACATGTATTATGTGATATTTTTTGATGACTTTTCTCGTAGATGTTGGATCTTCTTCATGTAGAAGAAGAGTGAAACGTTCTCAAAGTTTTGTGAGTTCAAGGCATTGGTGGAGAAGGAGTCGGGGAAGCAGGTGAAAGCTCTAAGGAGCGATAATGGTGGTGAATACATCTCAGGTGAATTCAAAGACTTCTATAGCAAAGAAGGAATTCGAAGAGAACTCATAGCGCCTCATAACCCACAGCAGAATGGGGTCGCTGGAGAGAAAGAACAGAACGATCATGGGTGCTGCACGAGCGATGCTGCATGACCAAGGCCTACCGATGCACTTGTGGGCGGAAGCATGCAACACTGCAGTTTATGTGCAAAATCATTGTCCTCATAGAGTACTTGGCATGAGTACACCCGAGGAAGCTTTTACTGGTAAGAAGCATGATATTTCTCATTGAAGATTTTTGGCTCACCTGTTTACATTCATGTGATGAAGGATGCCAGGAAGAAGTTGGAGCCGACTGCAGAAGTTGGGATATTTGTGGGGTACACAGAAACACCCCACAACTATCGTGTGTATTTTTCGAACAGTCGGATGACTATTATGTGACGGGATATAAAATTCAATGAGGTGAAAGCCATGAAGTTGTCGCTTGAGAGGGAGCTACACTTGCATGCGGAAGAGGAACTTCTTATTCCTAAAGATGAGCCTCTGGATGTGGATCGGCCACATGAGGAGATTCATGGAGTGGAGGAGTCCACTCATGCAGAACCAAACATCAGACAAGGCAGGAAGCGTACCATAGAAGCTGAGAGACTGAAGGTAGATGCGGCACAGAATGTAGGAGTCCCTACATCACAGCGTAGACAAATATAGTCACTTGACCGATATACTGGATACATGGCTCTTATGAGAAAATGTATTGTGACAGAGCCATGTTATTTGAAGAAGCAGTGCAGGAGCCCACATGGGTAGATGCCATGGTGGAGGAGTATGACTCCATTGTCAAAAACAGTGCTTGGGAGACTGTTCCAAGACCGGTGGGAAAAACAGTTGTAGGATAAATATGGATCTACAAGGTAAAGCAAGCTACTGATGGGAGCGTCGAGAAGTATAAGGCAAGATTTGTTGCCCGGGGCTTCTCACAGATTGAGGGGATTGACTATGAAGAAACCTTTGCACCTGTTGCACGGTATTCTTCCATACGGACCATCCTTGCTCTCTCAGCACAGATGGGTTGGCACATTCATCATATGGATGTGAAGACTGCATTCCTTAATGGAATCATTGGGGAAGAGGTGTACATTGACCAGCCTAATGGATTTGAGATCTTCAGCAGCGAGTCGCATGTGTATAGGCTCAAAAGAGCGTTGTATGGGCTGAAACAAGCACCCCGTGCTTGGTACACTCGGATCGACAACTATTTCACTGGACTTGGCTTCACCAAGAGTGAGGCGGATGCAAACCTGTACTAGATTATGGTTGTGGGTAATCTTCTGATCATTGTACTTTATGTTGATGATTTAACACTAACAGGTGATGAGAAGTTGATACACTCATGCAAGGCTAATCTTGCAAAGGAGTTTGAGATGAAGGATTTAGGCCTCCTTCATTATTTCCTTGGATTGGAAATATGGCAGCGGGAAGGTGAACTATTTGTGTCTCAAGGCAAGTATGCCCTGGAGATACTGGAGAAGTTCCACATGAAAGGATGCAAGCCTATCGACACTCCTCTTCCAGGAAATTGGAAGAAAGAGTATGCTACATCGGCAGAGTTAGTGGATGCCACTGTTTATCGACAGTTGGTGGGTTCGCTCATGTATTTAGTCAATACAAGACCGGACATATGCTATGCGGTGAACCAGCTTTCACAAGTGATGGTTAAGCCTACCAAGCTCTTTTGGAAGGCAGGCAAGCATGCATTGAGATATCTCAGGGGCACATCTGAGTATGGCTTATGGTATAGTCAGACGGATGAGGTGAAGTTGCATGGCTTCATGGATGCAGATTGGGCAGGAAGCCCAACAGATAGAAAGAGCACATCAGGAGGGATTTTCAGTATCGGATCTACGACAGTTTCTTGGTACAGCAGGAAACAAAGATATGCAACACTCAGTTCAACGGAAGCGGAATACATGGTAGCAAGTTTAGCTGCATGTGAGGCTATCTGGATGAGGAAGATTCTGGTTGGTTTGTTCGGTTCACATTTAGATCCCACGGTGATTCATTGTGATAATCAAAGTTGCATTAAACTCTCGGCTAATCCCGTGTTTCATGATAGATCTAAACATATTGATATCCAATATCATCATATCAGATATTGTGTGCAGCGAAAGATCATGTTGCTTCAGTACATTCCTACGGAGGATCAGGATGCAGATATTCTGACGAAGGCACTCACCAGGAGCAAATTCGAATACCATAGAGGTAGGATCGGGGTGAAGGATAATCCCTATCTTTTTGAGAGGGAGTGTTGAGATTCAACAAGATGATGAGCTTAGTGAAAAGAGTCGCCTTCACTAAGTGGGCCCACAGGATATTTTTGGCGCAAGTCTATTTTTAGACTATGTCTATTTTTAGACATCATGATCATATTTCAGAAGTTGTAGGATGCTATTTGTGAATGGTTGGTCAAGTTGAAAAAATAGATGAAATTCTATTTTTAGAATATTGGGCGAAGTCTATTTATATATCGTCAATATAAAAATAGATGCATGTTGATTATTATTAGCTCTTAATAATAATCAAACTCTAAACAACAACTTATTCTCTTGGAGCACTTCAGTTCAGTGCACAGATGTGGCACAGTAGCTGACAGAAGGAATTACGCTATTCCTAAGGGTTTACTGGAGCTATTGCATGGAGGACTCAGTTAGAACTCAAGTGGCAGAGTTATGACACAGTTGGAAGAAGTAGTTATGGAGTCATATTTAGTTTAACTCAGTTAGACTCAGTTAAGCTAGTTGTATCTAGTCTAACTGATTGATACACTAGTGAGAGTGGAGTGAATTAATTAGTTAATTAATTCATAAATAATAACTCATTAATAAATGAATAATACATCAGTTAACTATAGTGCATGGTAGTTTCAGTGGAGACCAGTGGAGAGATAGGTGGAAGGGCAAGATAGGCTATCTGTTGTGACTATAGTGATGCATTGATTGCATCCAACACTCAATGGAGATGCCAATGAGGATTGCGCAGTCAAGGATGGAGTAATTCGAATTCATTCAAAGCTATTCTTCAGTAGAGATTGCGTAGTGGAGGCAGGCTAGCAGGTGGCATAGATCGGTGCATGGATTTGCAAGATTAGGTCTGATTAGTGTATGACGATTGTATTGTACTGAGGGCTTGTGATAAGCTTTATATGCTTGTATGAGATTGTCATATGATCTCCATGTTACATAATATAGAGTTGGGGTTTTCAGCTTCAGGCTTTCCTGGTTAAAAACGGTGTTATGTGCGATTTATAATTTTTGTTTATGCTTCACATGTGTGTGCAATTAATTGTTTCCGCAAAAGATCAACAAGTGGAATTGATTCATTATTTTGCATAAAGTTAAATAGTGTGAGATCAGGTGAATCAAGGACATATGCATGCTTAGTGCTTATAATTTCTACAAGAACTCATATGCATGCCTGCTGGATATGAATGTTTCTACAAATTATATAATTTTGAATAAAGATTACATAGAGTCATTTTTTTTAAGAATTAAATTGGAAGCAATATAAAATATAGGAAGTGTTCTTCCAAAGGATGAAGAATAAGGCTTAGAATTTGTTGGTGTTTAGTTTTTAAAGCGTAGCAAGGATTTTCTCCACAAAGGAATGATTTTATTAAATGGAAGAGGTTTAAATATATAATGATATTGTTTTTTTTTAATTAATAAAATTTATCAAATTAAAATGAAGAAATTAACAAAATATTTTGTACAATGATATTTTTATAAATTAAATATAATGAAAAATGATACTTTTATAAATTAAATATAATGAAAAATAAAAGTATTAATTTTATTATAATTTTATAAATTACAAAATTGGGTAAAGTTACATCTTATATTATTAAGAGTAAAATATATTTTAAAATTTTTTATTTGTTCTCAATTTTTTTGCAATGATCTTATTACGAAAATAATGAAAATTGATTTTGGTTTTAGACACATTCATTTTGATTTTTAAGTTTATTGTTGAAAAAATAATTTTAATTAGTAAAATTATCAAGATTCATGAAAATTTGTATCATTTTAATTTATTTTTAAAATTTTATTTATAATTAAAATTTATTATTATTAATATTAGTAATTTGATTGACTTTTACATTTGATTCGCTAAATAAGGTATAAAAATCTTTATCTAAAAATTCATAACAATTATTTATCAATCAAGATGACACAACCACATTAATAAAATGATTAAGTATACACAATTATACTTCATTTTCCAACTTTCATTATTTTTTTATATATTTAATATTAAAAAAAAAAATTAAAAATCCATCCACCTTAAACAAAATACCTATCTATTTAATTACAATAAATACCTAAACACCTATTTTAATAAACACGATTCTATATTACAATTTATAATTCGAATATAATTTTCTATTCTATATAATTACCAAAAAATTTCATATTTAATTTATATTAAAGAAATAATAATAAACGTAAACAAACTAACAGTGAAAACTTGGACCAAAAATTCTCCTAGATAACGAACTTACTCCATTTATCAATTCATCTAAACCCAAATTAGCTTCATAGACGATGTATGTGTCATAAAGAATAATTTCATCCCCTATCCCATGTGTGTGTGACGAAGAATAATATACCCTCCCTACACCTATATTTTTTTAAGCATTCTTGGTATCCAAGAAAACTTATTTTTCTTATTTTTCTATAGAGATGCAACATTTTCTTAAGTTTGAACTTGTGTGCATTTCATCATTTTATGTGTCAATTTTTTTTTTTTTTGTAAGCTTGGTAGTACCTTTCATTTTTTCTCTTTTTGTTTTTTACTTCAACAACATGTCCAAATACATCACCCCGATCGGGGAAGGGAATTGAACCTGTGATGAGTGCTGTAACAACTTGCCTCATCACCGTTTAACCAAGACCCCACAGACATTTTATGTGTCAATTTTATTTTGAGAATGGAATGAAATAAATATCTCGGATTATATTGAATAATATATAATTCAAATATTTTAAACATAATAAATTGTTTATTTTCTACCTTTTTATATAAAAGGAGAATTAGTTTCAACTTTATTTAAGGTGGACATTCAAATTTTTTTATTATTAATATTATTTTTAATGTTATGTGTAAATTCCAAATTAAATAGTAAGAAAATTACTCACCTTCTTTATACTACCTATAAATGAGATAAGAGTTTTATTACTTTGTGTGTAAGTTAGAAAAAATAGTATTTCAATGTCTATCTTAGGTGAAATATTTTATTGTGTATGTGTATTTAACAGTGATGAGAATTTTCTATTGATCTAAAATCAGTGCTTGGCTCGCCATGGGTACATAAGGAGAGTACATTACCTCAAGTATTTCTTCATTTTCTTTATATATGTGCGTACTTGCTAGCCCAAGAGGTAGAGGGTCTTTGGAGGTATAGAATCTCCAAAAGACTTATAAAATACATCAACATTTACATTGCATGACGAAATACTTAAGAAGTTTACTTAAAAAATTTGATGTCGATATATATATATATATATATATATATATATATATATATATCATTCATCTTTTCTTTGATACTGTTAGCATAGAAAATAAGTCATGATGGAAAATGATGTAATTTTATTTATGTTTGAGGAATAGAATTTCTAGACTTACAAAAAAAATAGATGGAGATTATATGAAAATATTTTAATTAAAGTGGACTTTGAAATATCATTTTTGGGGCATAGTGAAAAGAAAAAAGTGATTGGGGGAGGTGAGAGCAGAAGGGGTGCATTATAAACTCGATGGAATAATAGAAACAAGGTTTGCTTGAGGATTGGGGAAGAAACAAACAATCAAGTTGAAGCCTTGTCGCTCTAGCAAGGTCTGAAGATAGCTACCTCCAAAGGTCTAAGGCATCTGAATATAGTTGGTGATTCAATGGTTGTCATCTAAAGGTGTTCAAGGTTCTTCATGAACACACACCTCATAGACTCAGAAATTTCTCCTATGTTTATAAGGATTATGATCCTCTTAATACAACTTGATGATTTCAAATTATACCATGTAAAACGTGAGAATAACCACGGGGTGGATATTCAAGCCAATATTTGTGTTGCATTAGAACAAGGAGCCTTGATCATCAATCAATCCCATCCTCAAATATGTCACATCCCTTAAATGATCGAATAAATAAAATATCATTGGGTGACATTTGGAATAAACCAAGCATTAAAAAGGAAAAACCAAGCATGCTCGAGCATTGTCTCGAGGTAGGGCAGGAATTTCTTGGGAGGCAGAGTCGGGAGCTAGGTTATATTATCTCTAGTTGTTGGCTCATGGATCTATGTAGCATGTTGAATGCCAAGTGTAATACCTTCCGAATGATATTAAATTTGAAGGTTGGGGAAGGAAGATTCAATACATCTCTCCAGTTGCTTCGAATGGAAGCAATTCAATTCAAATGCAAAATGGCGGTGGCAAGGATGGTGGATCATGTCATGTTTGATCTGCAACCGGAGAATGATATTAAATTTGATAGGATGTGCACATCAATCGACAAGAAACAGGGAATTATGTCAAGGAATTGGGTCAAGCAGTTAAACCTTATAATAACTTGTATGCAGGGAAGGATTTCTCGCAAAAATGGCCTCTGCAAGTCTCAACAGAAGCGACGATAGTGTAGAGGAGTAGGGAGATTCGAACAATGGAGATATGGTCGCCATGGTAGAAAAGACTGAAAATCAAGTAATTTAGGAGGTGCATGATCAAATAACGGTGGTTTTGACTCATCTTGTTGGGATTGGGAATGATTTGGAGTTGCTACAGAAAGCAGTGGTGCATCTGAACACTGGAATGATTAACTTAAATTTCAAGGTGGATAGTACGGAGGTAAATGTGGAAACAACGACTGTTGGAGTGCTTATAGAGGTCTTTGGGTTGGGAGAAATTCCTAGTCCCAATACCCAGGCAGATGGGGAGGCAGAACAGGAGCATCACGGGTTTGATCTGATCCTGGTTCCTGGTTAAATTGTGGAAGCGACCTAGGAGGAAAATCCACTGGAGAAGATGGCAAGCATCAGGTAGATAGTCCCTTTATAGACTATATGTTTTTTCGATTTGTCAAATTTTGTGGGGTATTTTGGAGATATTATAGTATAAATGTTGTAAGAAGAATAGTTATAAATAATAGGGGTAGTATCATATACTCTCATGAATTATCTCTGCAAATATTTACATCGGAGAAAATTTTGAATGTAAGGGAAATGAGCCATTTCTAGCTTTGATATATAAAAATGCTACATGTTTCCTTGAAAAAAAAAAAAGTGATTAATATTTTAAATAATATTATCGACCCATGTTTGCCACATGGAATTATACATCTCTTAATTAAGATGTAGAAAACACATTTTGGAGCAACCAATTTTAATTTTAAAAACAAAAAAACAAAAATTATATCAATCTTATATAATCTTATATAGAGAGAAAGAGTGAGGGTTTGATATGAGAATATTTTAATTAAGGCGTACATTGAAATATATTATTTATTGGATTATTGAAAAAGAAAAAGTTATTAATATTTTTTTTAAATGTCATATGTAAACTCCATGTTGAACATTTAAGGAATTAGTCATATTACTCAATTGGGATGTAGAAATCATATCTTAAGATATCCAACTTTAATAAAAAATATAAGGTACGAAGTATCATTTTATCTTATAATTATAGGTGATAAAATGTTTTAAATTTGCTCAATTTAATTAAAATTCTCACTCAGAAGCAATGCTAGAAGATAAACTCAATAGTCATATCAAATAACTGAAGTGTTGAAAATGATATTTTTCTTATCTTAGTTTTACAATTCAGCTCTTTTATATGTGTTTTCAGCAGCCAATAATTTTTCTATGCTTAAATATTTGTGAGATTGGACCTCTTCAAAGGTGTTATCACCATACAAAATTGGACAATTAATTATTTTCTTAAATTTAATTATAATAATTTTAGTTTTCTCAACAATAATGATAAAGCATAATTTTTGAAAAAACCAGAGAGCTTTGAATTTTTTATGAACACCATCAACTACATTCATAAGAACAATATTATCAACATGTAAAATAATAGTAAAAAATTCAATTCTATCTTCATTGTTTTGATTCTTAAATACTCCATAAATAAATTTGGTCAATTTCTCTTTGTAGTTGCATTTATAAGATTATTTCTATGACTATTACAAAAAGGTGAAGGTTTTTCTATCCAAATCTATATCTAAGGAACAATTTGGGTTCCTACATGGAAGATAAATCCAAGATGTTTTTCATTGAACGACAACCATGTTGGTTAAAATCAATCTATCAAAGCAATATGATAGCAATAGTTGGTTGTATCTTTATTTGATGCTCATTCACTTATGCCTCTATGTGTACTTTGTCAATTAAGTTATGAATTATTTTACTTTATTTTTGTTTATGATGATGGATTACACAAAAATTGCAAGGGGATCTCCTCGATGTGAAGTCCCAATTAGACCTCCCACTATTTGGTGTAGGAGAAACATCTAGTCATACGACACGACCACTGTTGGAATGGTAAGAAATGTCTTGGTTACAATCAGACATAAGGGAACACAAGGCCTCTTTCGGTCAACAAGAATGTGAGCTTTCTGAGACTCCCAATGTAAGGTGTATGAGGGAGACTTACATGGCTGGAGAGAGAAACGATCCACCAGTTAGAAAAGTAATAGTATTATCCTAAAGGGGGACCTAGGGAAATGAGAGAGACTTTTCGAGTACCTGCAGATTAGTCCACGTAGTAAACAAAAATCATTGAAAAATAACATCATTCATTCAATAATAGACATAGATAAGCAACAAAATAGGTCATTAACTTAGTATGTGAATGAAACAACATATACCGTACACATAACCAGAATAGTCCAACTACATGTATGAAGGAATGTCGACTCATTGAGCTTCATATTATAAGTGCAAGATCCCAAGTACACTATTGCATGATTAAATCATTATATCTAGTAGCAGAACATGAAGACACAACTTGATTCTCCAAATAATAATCTATCTCCTATGTAGTAGAAGAGAATCCAAGGCTAAACCTCCAAAATCCTAGCAAAAATACCTATTTTTGAGTTATGAGGAGCTATTTATAACAAACACAATTACTTTTTGTTAAATTTTCATACTGTTCTATGCTGTATCAATTACTTTAGCCCAAATTACTTCTTCATAAACAATGCATCCAATTATTAGCAGTGTAATCAATCATAAACTGTAACCGAAGATAGAACAATATATGCAGTGATAGAGAAGACAACAACACAACCATAAGAGATGGAAAATTGGTCCAAGACCAGGGAAAATCCCCACAAGGGGGAAACCCTTTCAGATATTCTTATTTAATAGATCATCATAAAAAAAATTCAACAGAGAGTACAATGAGCCTAATACATATGCAACGGAAATACACAAAACATATCTACATATCTGCAGATCTACAACATCAAGAAACACGGATCCAATAGATCATCGAAGCCAACTGATATAAACTGTCAAATCCTAGATCTGAATCTAGGATGTTATCAAAGACTGATCACGAGCATCTGAGACTGAGAATTTGGGTAACATATAGGGGAGTACCCTATTTTCCATAGATCCCTCAACCCCAAGAGCCCTCTATCTCAATTCCTCACCCCGAGAGCTCAAGCAGTGTAGGAAGAGTTTTCTCAGTGTGCTCGATCAATGTTGCCCCTTACCCAGAGGAGATACATCCATCAGTCCAAGTTGTTCTATGAAGACCAACAACTTTCCTTTCGGTAATGCCTAGGTGAGGATATCTGATATCTGCTCATCAGTTAATATGTGGTGGAGTCTAACAACTCCTCTATTGATCTGTATGAGATCTTAATGAAATTGTTCTTGAGGGTTTGTAAATTGCAAGTGATTAAATTGAGTTTTTGAGAGCTTTTATATTAATTTTTAAACACATAAAGCATGTAATAAACTCTGAAATATACAGAAACAACAAACAAATGCACCATAATAATAACCACAACACAACAAATGATGAAGGAGGTCACCCCTCCTGGGCAACGTCTCCTTGTTCTAGCTTCCAATGGCTTGGCCCTCTTTCATTGTGCTCAAAATGGTGATTAAATCCATTTACAGTGCTCAAATGGCTTCAAAACTTGTTCCATCATCTCCATAATACCCAAAAATTCTTGTATTGTCTCTTTATGATCCCAAATTGGTCAAAAACTGAAGAATTTATGAGCCTCCCTAGTTTTTTTGCTAATCGCACCACAATTTCCCCAAAATTTGGATCGGTCCTACAATTTCGCCATGTTTTCGGCTAACGGAGCGACAATTTTCAGGAATTTCAAGTGAAATTTTCGGATAGTTAAATTGTCCACTAATGCCTAAATTCTGAAATTTGAACTATTACACATGGCATGAATTAAAAAAAAAAAATTTAATAAAAAATATCGGCGGTTAGGGGGTAGTGGTGTTACATGCGCGGTCTGGAAAACATTTAAGGTGGAGCGGCTCAGGTCTAGCCCTTGGTTCAATGTCGTAGTCATATGTTATAGCATATGGGTGGGGTGGGGCTAAGCCCTATTTCCCTTCCCCCCAAACTCCACCATAATACAACTTAAATAAGGTTTTCGACATATGTATTAATAAGCAGCTTCGGTATCACGTTGGTAAGATAGTTTGTTGTTTGGAAATAGGTCACAATGTCGAATTTGGTGAGGTGCAACTTGGCACATAAACATAATTTTGATGGTCCCCATGCTACCACATGGCAGCCTCTCGTTGGGTCATGTGGCAGCATTTGGTTGGCCATCAACCTGCACCTAATGAAATTCAACCAAATTAGAACCAATAGAAAATCGAAAAGTGGCAAGGGCTAATAGGCCTAAAGAAAAAATTACCTTTTGACCAACCAGAACAGGCAACATGGCAGCCTGCCACTGGCCCAAAATACAATTTCATCTGTCATTTTTTTGAAAAATTTGCCTATTTAGGAAAACGAACAGATCTTGTTTTCGGGAGCATACGGTGTCGGTTTTTCGCGAAGTGAGTTGCACCAGATTCAGAACGATGAGATCTACGTGGTCATTAAGGTTCCACACCATTCCGAAAAATTTCATTTTTTAGCATAATTTTGAGCACCAGATCACACCTCCCCACTGGAATCTTTTGGACCCCAAAATCTCTTTAATTACTGAACACGTGGATGAGGGTACAACCCCCTCACCCTTCCAGTCTCAATCCACTGGAATTTTCCTAAATTCAACAATTTGAGATTTTCATGAAAACTAATATTTTTCCTTAATTATGAAGACCCTGTCTTGTTGTTGTAGATACCATCTTGTTGCAATTTCCCAAAATTTGCAAAACAACAAAATGTCCTTGAAGAAATAAACATGTTCCCTCCTTGGTCATCAATCAGAGGAAACTTAAACAACTTGGAATTCTTCTCACCTCAAACACTGTCGACATGACGATGTTTAGCTTGTCTTGCCTTGTGCTTGGCTTGACTCTTAACCAAATGTGATCGTCATTGCCATGCATAATTCCATTTCAAATAAAACACTTTTTGAAACCCACAAGAAGAAATTTTGAACCCAATGCCCTCTTTTTCAATTTTCTTTGACGCTTTCTCTTTGATCTTTGCACTCTCTTGCACAAACATCTTGTTCACATCACTGCTCAACAATGATGCATGCTTCTGCAATTTTACCACATCTTGTTGACCTCTTTTGGAAGGCAACATTTTAGACTCCTAAAACATCTTATCACAACCATTAGAAACCTCATTGAAATCAAGATTTTCATTCGTTGCATCTCCTTGAAAGGCCACACTCGCAACATCTTGATGCTTGAACATTAACAAAGAAATTTTTTGACTAGCATTCACAATTCTCTTCATTTGTCCAGCATGCATAAGAGGAAAACTCACCTTCTTACTATGCGCTCTAACAATATACTCAATCCCATTCTTGAACCAATGATATTTATTCTCATGGCAATGAAATATTGCTCTCCTATCATAAAGATATGGGCTACCCAAAACAATACTAGAAATATCAAGCGGAACAACATCAAGTTTAACTTCATCAATAAATTTTGCAATGATTTCAAATCTAAGTATGCACTTCCTCGTCACCTGCAAATTTTCATTGTTACATATCCAACCTAAAGGATAAGGTCTTGGATGAGGAATGATTTTTAAATTCAACTTCTTGACTAAGTCTTCTGAAATAAGGTTTTCTTGTGAACCACTATCAAATAGGGTGTCAATCTTGGTATGCTTTGAAATAACTCTAAGATGGAAGAGTTCAATTCTTGTTTCATCACCTTGAGTACTAATTTGACAACTTGAAGAACTAGTACTTGCAATGTCCTTACCTTTAAAACCCATTGTGATGATCTTTGTTCCATCTCCGGAATCAGAACCTAAATCATGTGTTATTGTAGCATATGTCTCCTCCTTCTCCTTGTTTTTAAGCTTGTTGGGTCTCATCTCTAGATGAAGTTTCTAGCAATGATCTTCATCATGCCAATATTTGGAACAATGTTTGCATGTGAGTTTTTCCTTCTCCATCTTGATCGATGTATTCTTCTTACCTTTACCCTTGAACTTACCCTTTCCTTTCTCTTCAGACTCAAGGGTATCCTCACTTGTCTCATCTGAAACATGTTTCCCTCTTGCTTCAAGATGTCTGGCTTGTACACATTATTCACCTAAATTTGAAGGATTAAACATGAGAATAATATTCCTTAGGTAACTATGCAAACCTCTAATGCACTTGAGAAAAGTTTCTTGAGATATCAAATCTACACCCAAAATTAGTGCTCTTCTCCTAAACTCTTGAGTATAGTTTTCCATATCAAGTCTAGCTGCTTTTTCACACAACTTCTTGAAATTCATCTCCATCTAAGTAGCCATGGATTTCACTCGGTCATACCAAACCTTTCTAGCATCTTCACAACATACTTTCCCTGTGAGAGAAAGATCTCGGCAGGCCTTTCCCACACCTCAAGGACCAAAAAGTAGTGTATAAGTCTAAGGTCTTTCATCTCGAATTCAGAGGCTAGCTTCCTCTTAAATTCAATCATTAGAGGTTCACTTCCTATCAAGAATAGATCGTCAACATATAGAACCGAAATTAGTGGCATGCCTTGGACAACCTTAAAATAGAGGTTGGGATCAACACTACTTCTTGTGAAGCCCAACTTCATTTAAATAACTGCCAATGCATGCATGCCAAGCTCGGGGAGCTTGCTTCAAACCATACAATGATTTCTTCAACCTGCAAACATAACAAAGTTACTGATAAAATGAGAAAATTATCAATTACCTGTTTTTTTGAGGTAGCCAAAAAAACACCCGATTTTGAAAAGTGGTGATGTAGAATAACCCTTTTATTTTGGAGCATAGTTTTGGCACTTTAAATTTTCTTATGACTTTTTCTTTTAATGTCATGATTTTCATGACGATTTTGAAAAGTGGTGATATATAATAACTTGTTTTGTTTTTAGCATATTTTTGAACTTTTTTTTTTTTTTTTTAAATTTTTTTTTTTTTAAATGTCATGATTTTCATGTCGATTTTGAAAAGTGGTGATTTTTTTGGCACTTTACATTTTTTTATTTATCAAGTATGAACATTTGTTTTAAAATGTTAGTGATTTTCATGTTAATTTTGAAAAGTATTGATGCAACATCAATCCTTTTTGTTTAGAGTGGTGATTTTCATCTTGGTAATAAAACATGAAAATAAAACAAATGTACATGACAAAAAAATCAAATATAAAAAAAATATTTAAAAAAACCAATAAAAATGTAAAAAAAAAAAAAAAAAAGTGGAAAAAATAAATATTAACCAAAAAACAAAAACAATCTTTTTTTTTTTCAAGTTATAAACCAAAAAAAACTCCACATAAGTCAAAAAAATTAATAAAATAAAATAATTTAAAAATAATTAAAATTAAAAAGAAAATTTAAATACTAAAATAAAAAACAATTTAAATTTAGAAATTCAAATTAAAAAAGAAAATTTAAATAAAAAAAAATAAAATTTAAAATAAATATTGAAAATTTTAAAAAGAAAATTTAAATAAAAATATAATTTAAAAAAAGAAGTATATATATATATATATATATATTTCAAGTAAAGAAAACAATTTTTTTTAATTAAAAAAAAATAAAAATAAAAATAAAAAACAAAATACTAAATTAAAAAAAAAACAAATAAATTAAAAAAATATAAATTAAATTAAAAAATAAAAAATAAAATATAAATTAATAATTAATAATTAAATTAAAAAATTAAAAAATTAAAAATTAAAAAAGAAAATTAAAAAATTAAAAACTTAATTTTTTTTTTGAAATTCATTAAATTAAAAAACAAAATTTCTTACCTGTGAATTGTAGCAATAATTTAAAGTGGTACTAATAAATCAATGGAATCCATCTTCACAGGTAAAATATTTCTGAATCACCATTAAGAACTTGGAAAAATTCTCCTTAAGGAATGTTCTAGGGATACTAGAACTCATATCCATGCCTCTATGCTCCTCTTTCAAAAATTCATCACAGTTCTGCAACTTGAATTTCATTACCTTAAACCATGACTTCCTGATCTTGGAATCTCAATAGCTTGTGCAATTGTGTCAAGAGACACAACAAAGTTCAATATGCCTACTTTCGACCATGTACCAATAAAATTGACAACAAAATCCTTTGAAACATGTGCATGGTATCCCTATAAATTTTGGCAAAATTGAAGGCAACCCACACTAGCAAATGTTGGTGAGAAGGTGGGGTATTCCTCGAGCAACCTCATATCCATGGGCTCATATCTAACAACATCTCCACCTTTATGCAATTTATTTTGTGATGCAATGTATCCAAAATGTGTTGATCAACTCCTTCCTTGACACCTGCAAAAGATTTTGAGACAGCACTGTAGAAATTTGCTGAATAATGATTAATTATCCACCGAGACTATCCTGATCACATATCAATTCGAATTCATATGCAACACATAATCTCTTCCACTCAGATCATCACACATGCGGAAATAAAACAAGCGATAGCACATCAAATCATCATACAAATTAACACAGTATGTATGGGGAAAGCTTATAGCTGAAAACCCCGCAACTATTGTGTATATTATAATGGATAAAACATGTAACAAACTCAGTACAATACTCCTCACAAGTACTCAGTACTATCTCATGAAGTTACACACAAACTAGCTTGGTTTTGAACAAGTCACGAGTTCAAAACACATCCACTAATTGCCTGCCTCTATTGCGCAATCATGGCCTGTCTAAATAGAGATCCAAGGTTCGAATCTCCTTGGCTTGACAGCGCAATCATCATGGGCAATTTCCTCCAAGTGTGGTGCAAATCTCATGCACAACTGATGTCACAACTGATAGCTGTACTCACCCTTTCATCTACCTCTTTCACTGGTCTCCACTGAACTGTCCATGCACTGTAGTGAACTGATGTGTTCTTGAGTTGAATAATGAGTTACTAATTACTGAATTAAATAATATTTAATTCACTCCACTCATTACTAGTTGATTAGCTAGTTAAACTAATCTCAACTAGTTCAACTAAGTTAAACCGAACACAACTCCACCAACTGTCTCATCAACTCCACCAAACTTCTGCCACTGAAGTCCTAACTGAAGTCAACCATGCACGAGCTCACCAAACCCCTAGGAATAGCGTAATTCCTCTGTCAGATGCATGAGCCACTTCCAAGGCTCGAACTGAAGTGCTCCAAGAGAGTAAACCTAAGTTTAGAGTCCAAATATTATTAAGGGTAAATAATATTGACTTCCTATTTTAGATAGGCAAGCCTAAAAATAGACTAATACCTATAGGTCCAAAAATAGAGGTCCATATATTTTTACCAACATGACCAATACTCCAAGAATAACATACTGCAACCCCTGGACCATTCTCCATATGTCTAAAAATAGACATAGTCTAAAAATAGACTTTGCACCAGAATTTTCCTGCGGGCCCACTTAGTGAAGGCGACTTCATTTCACTAAGCTCCATCATCTTGCTGCATTTTCAACAAGCACACAAAATCTTTGACACAATTAAAATTTAGCCTAAGATAGATGCTAGACAAAACCTATACCTCCAGACCGCTGCAAGACAATTGAAGCAGGTTACAAGGATGAGGGTAAAGTGTTTTTTTTTGAAATAGGAAATCAGAATGAATAGGTGGGAAAGGGAAATAATGAACAAGCATGCAAATACATGTGATGAAAAATAACGGAATGGAGCAATGATGAGCTAATATGCTTTGTCAAACAACTGATTCGACCTTTATGACAATCCGCAGCCTTTTCCCCAGAGTTAGCAAATAAAATGAATTTTGTATCGAATCCTGTGTTTGGTCGGGTGAATTCGCTACGGAAGTGTTATGAACTTCCATAGAAAACCTTGACCTTTTTACACTGACTTTACTGCAGAAGTTGGTAAAAGTGCCACTTGTAGTGAAATGACCAGATTAACTCATGCATGAGATATTTTTGGATTTTTCTTTGAAATTTACACCTATCACATTAATGACGACCTTCAAGGGCCCCCACATATGTGCAATTTTTTGAAAATTATGAATTCAAAAGACCTTATTCAACCCTAAGTGAGTCAACCTAATTAACTTAAGACCAATCCTAATGGTTATCATGGATAACACAACCAACTGTCCCACGAATCTGGTGGAGAAGAACTAGTAAGTGCAGAAATGAGAATATATTCAGATTTATTCACAACATTACTTTCATACCTGGGAGCCCTTGACTTCTTTTGAGGAGGATGTTCTTCTTCACAGTCACTTGAATAATCCCTTCTCCTTTCATATATTCTTTCGTCGTTGTTCCTTTGATTGTCTCTTATTCTTTTATTATTGTTGTTTCTTCTAGTGTTGTACCATGGCCTCTTTCTCTTCTTAGGACAGTCATGTGCATAATGACCTTTCTTGTGGCAGTTATATCATTCAATTTGGGATAGTGATCTGTCATTTCTTCCTTTTGAACTTTTAGAAGGAGGCTTCCTTGAAGGATCTCCTTTTTCCCTCTTCCTTTTGTCATGAGCGATGTATGCAGTGGGCTCTCCTTCTTCATGTTTCTAAATCCTACCTTTTGCTATCATTCTTGATTCTTCTTGAGTAAGCTTCCCAACAATTTCATCAAATGATGGAAGGACATTGTTGTTGCTAATTGTAGTAATGAAGGTTTCCCAAATAGGAGGGAGACCTCTAAGAGTCATGACAACCAACTCTATGTTAGGCACATTCTCTCCAACCCTCTGTAGTTAATCTCAAAGACGAGAGATCCTCATAATGTATGAATGAACAAATTCTCCTTTGTTCATCTTCATTTCCTTGATTTGATCTATTAAAGTGATGATCTCATTTAGATTGTTGATTTAATACATGTCAGATATCTTGTCATACATGTCTTTAGAATTTCTTAAATTCCCAACGTATGAAAATAAATGATCTTGTAAACCATCAACTATAATTTTATTTTCTTTGGACTCACCTTTATTGTACCTGTTCTTGATAGAAGCGGAATAATTTTATGGAGGCTCAGGCATCCTTGCTTGAATTTATTCCAACACATAGTTGTTATCAGTAATGATCTCCAACCTAACTTTCCATGCAACAAAGTTTGATGCATCACCCAACTTTTCATGCTCCTTGAAGGTGGAGGAAGTAATATTGAACTCGGATTGTAGATCTGCTTTTTGATAATGAGGGCTTCAATTCTTTTCTTCTTCTGGGCTTGTCGTTCACCTCAACTCTGATACCATGTTAAATTTTCAGATTGTTTTGTGATGTATCAATTACTTTAGCACAAATTAATTCTTCATAAACAATGCATCCAATTATTAGTAGTGTAATCAATCATAAAATTTAACTGAAGATAGAACAACATATGCAGTGATAGAGAAGACAACAACATAACCATAAGAGAAAACAAATTGGTCCAAGACTAGGGAAAAACCCCACAAGAGGGAAACACTTTCAAATCTTTTTCTTCAAAATATCGTCATAATTTTTTTTTGAGCAGAGAGTACAATGAGCCTAATACATATGCAACAGAAATACACAGAAAATATCTACAAATATGCATATATGTAACATCAAGAAACATGGATCTAATAGATCATCGGAGCCAACTGATATCAACTGTCAAATCCTATATCTGAATCTGGAATGTTATCAAATATTGATCATGAGCATCTGAGACAGAGCAGATGATGTCTAGATGCATTGCGTGAGAAACTAGAGTTGATCTAACTCAGATTTGCTCAGAAAAACCCTTAGTCACACCCACAAAACATTATGCCCACGACTATAGCTCCCTGGCCACTGGAAGGACACTCTGTGCCTGTGGCTCTGGCTCGGATCAACCCGATCTGGCCCTAGAACCCTAGGCGCTAGCTTCCCATGTTGTGCCTGTGACTATGGCACCTCTGTTGCTACCTTTCCACGTTGTGCCTATTGCTAGAGCCCGATTTCCCCCTTGAAGTGGCTTATTTCTAAGGCGTTGATATCTCTTTTCTTCTATTATTGGAGCTGGTTTCACAACAGAGTGGTTGTTCACTTGGTGTACAAGGATCATCGTTCATGGGCTGGATGGTATCTTCTTCCTGCAAATATTCCTCCTCCAGCTCTTGAGTCAATTTTTCTTCTTCCAGTCTCTATGCTACTTCCTCCTCAGACTGCCTTTGTTGTTCTTATTATATCTATATCCTCTCTTCTTCTTCTATCATTTGTTTCTTAAGCAACTCATCCCACTTCTTGCTTTCCTCTTCTTATTCTTCTTCTTCTTCTTCCTCTTCTCTCCTCTCTGGCTCTATTTTTGTAGCTCCCGTGTTTAACAAATCGACCTTCCATTTTTTGTTGCTCTTGCCTGATGAATACCTGATTCTTTTCCTGGGAGCTAACTTCTTTACTTAAGGTGTTGTTTCCTCCTCCTCCTGTTCTGGATCTTGCAAGTCCTGAGTTGGTATATTTTGAGGTGAATTGGTGTTCATGGTTGGATGTGTCTTCATTCATATTTTGGTCTTCATATTGATTAATACCTTTTATTATGACCAATACTTTGACAATGATGCCTGATAATTAGCCAAGGATCATATGCTTGAAAATATTTGGTGGTGATGTGTAGGTGGTTCAACTCTTTAATTTTAGTTGTTATTGCCTAGTGACCCTTCAATTCATATAATCTAATCCTCAATGTAAAGATAGGCCAAGGGGATTTCTTCCTCTATGAAGGGTTCCTGAGAGTCCTTTGTCGAGTTGATTTTCCACTTCCTACATGACCACCTTGTTTGTCACATTTTGCGGCATGAGATGAGGGGTTGTTTGACATACAAAGTATCTAATGTATGTGCCCCCAGGAGCTGCAAACTCGTCTACAATACCTTTAAGTGACTCCTTTACTTGATTTTTCATGCATGGTGGGTCGGTATTGAATATCAAGTGAAAGATGGATGCAAAGAAGTGTTCGCTCAATCTGTCATATGCACCTCTAAAACTTCCTTCTGATAACACCTTGTAGTGGAAATAAACTGGGAACATTTCTTTAGGAGTCTAGTTCCAATATAATTTTGGGAACATGCACGGATCCCATCTAGGAGATATGAAGACATGTAGAATTATGGAACTTTATTTTCCTGTAAATATGCTTTAACCAACCCCACTCGTCACTGCAATTCATATGATAACATATACGCCCAATTGAATGATCTTCCACAATTCACCACTATATTGAAAGTATATATCCAATTCTCTTGGAACACTTCAATTTCCTTATGCCTAAACATTCAACAATACATAGCTATCAAATACTGATATACGTCTCTTAAGATATTTGTCGGATAAACTGCTAATGGGTGATGATGAAACTTGGAAAGTTCTCGACACCATCGCTTGATAACATCGGTCATGTTGAGGTGTGCCCATCTTGTATAAAATTCGTCATTTGTATATCCATTGGGATAGATCATATTATAGTATGTTTGCATATCCTCATCATAATAGGTAGCGTGGTGATTGCCACTCTCACTATGGAGCAGAAGGCGAGAGTCATCTGTGTGTGTGATGATCCATTCAATATCCTCAACACATGGCATGACTGATAATCTGCATACGATCTTGTGTATCCTAGACTTCTTAATGTTTATATATGCATGGAAATCTTCTGAGTTCTCTATAAAATTCTCCTGCATGAGTCTATTGTAGATCTTTCCATCTTGTCAATAAAACATTTAGTATCCACATATATAAGAACATTGGGATTTGCAACTTCAATTGGCTCACCAACGCTTGCTTCTGAAATTTATCTTGAGGATAATTAACAAGGCATCATGTCTAAAATATATGATGACACAGTGGCAACACTTATAGCATTAGCACCTATTTATGGAATCACACTCATGACGACAAGATCATCTTAAAACAATTAACTACAAACAATACTTGTAAATCACGTTCAAAGAGTTATTACGGATGATAGATCATGAGCAGCTATGGATGACAACAAAAAATGAAATGCATGTAAGAAAAAACACACATGCAAACTAGGAGGGCAAAATTTTAAAGCAGAAAGGAACATGCATGTTCATTTGGGACTTCATAGTGTGCTCATGTGCTCAAGAAAGAGGTAAAAATCAACCAGGGTGCACTGTAGCACCATGAAGGGTCAAAGGAAT
Organism: Pinus albicaulis; assembly: GCA_034641835.2. Taxonomy (NCBI): domain Eukaryota; kingdom Viridiplantae; phylum Streptophyta; class Pinopsida; order Pinales; family Pinaceae; genus Pinus; species Pinus albicaulis. The sequence goes on along the minus strand of CM076582.1, from coordinate 1,360,386,422 downwards.
GGAAAAATAGGCCTTCATGTATTCCCTATGTGCCGAAGGAGACAAGGAGGGCTCAATATCACACTATGAAAGGATGAAGGATGAAGACAATAGAGCTTCAAGTCTTCAAAGTGTGCCTATGCTCTCAAGGCAAAGGAGGGTGCACTGTTGCATGCTGAAGGGTTGAATGGATGGAGCTTCGTGCCTTCGTGATGTGCCCATGTGCCCTAAGGAAAAGAGGGTGCACTATAGCACTTCAAAGGGTCAAATGGAAAAGCTTCGTGCCTTCGTGATGTGCCTATGTGCTTAGGAAGAAAACTAAGTCAAACATGGCACAATTTTCAAGGTTTAAGGAGATTCGAGCTCAAGGAGTGTGCTCTGCTTGAAGAAATCCCATAAACAAGTTTAATTGATATGATTTATATTTGTTGTCACATGCATGGTGGAAGATGGAAGGTATCCATAATGTGAAAGGTTTCTTGCATGCCTTAGTGATTTAACACTTGCATGATGAAGATTCAACTAAAATGCCAGCAAACAAACTGCAAAGAAAGAGATAAAAAACAAACAAAAAATATTTGACCGTGAAACGATGAAAAGAAATAGAAGATTGGGCATGCAAAATGACTTGCTGCACTGGTTGATGAAGGGCTTCTTCATTCTCTAGCTGTGTGCTCAACTCATATGAAATGATGGTGAAATAATGCTAACTAAGTTTACTTAAACAAATTGATATGCAAAATAGATTCATGCACGAATGCCACTTTTCGTCGCATGAAAGGATTAGATAAGAAGGAGTTAAGGTAGTTCCTATTTTCTAGGAGTGCACCCTCATACAACACGTTGGGCCTTGCATGCAACTAGACATGGCACATGTCTTTGACACAAAGGATTGCACCCAGGTAGGGCGCACTTGCTCAACCTGAATGAATGTGCCCAGGTAGGGCGCACTTCTTCAGCCTGAAGGAGTGTGCTCACCTCAAGTGTAAGCCTTCGTCAAATAAAAGTGCACTTTTTCTTTTGTGAGAGATTTTATTGCTTTTTGGTTGATTTTCAGGTGTGTACATGGCTAGAAGGAAAGTTTCTAAGTCAAGAAAGGTCGGGAGTTCACCTAAACACAACTTACTAACTCAAACACTTCTAATGGTTAAGTGACGATGCTTGAGACACCTTGACTTAAGAGGATGCGAAACTAGGAGAAAACATTCAAATCACAAATCAAACCACATGGCGACACATGGGGGCTTGAAACAGCAGTTAGTATAGGCTCCAAAATCAACATAGGAAAAAAAATTGGAGGGTCGTTGTCGCATTGACAACAGGTTTCTTTTTCTATATTGGATAATGGAGTTGCTGCATGATCATTTATACCAAGTAAAGTATCGATACAAGGATGTCATTTGTCATATTTAGGAGAATGATGATGGGAAATAACTACTAGTAACTTCAAAGGTATAGGTATGGGAGATACACTAAAATTATCTAGTTTACTTTTTCTAGATGAAATTTTGCTATTATGTAATGGAGTATGAAAGATGTTCATAAGCTGAGGGAAATTTTAAAATTTTATTTTTTAGTTATTGACATGAGAATCAACATAGCAACATCAACAATTTCTTATTGAGGTATCAATGAGGGGGAAGGAAATTTTTTCTTATAGATCTGTTCTCCTTTGAACTTGAGTGGATTTATAGAATGGAGTGCAATATTTGGAATTTAAGATAAATTGAAACTACTATGATAGGAAAACTTATCAATCTATAATTGCAATTTTTGAAAAGAGGTTGTCTATTTGGTCTCTCAAGGGGATATCTAGGGGTGGTTGGCTCACTTTAGTAAAATCGATGCTCACTACAAGGAAAAGGCCCTCTAGCAGAGGTTGTAAAGGAGGTTTTTAGTGTTATAAAATTAGCCAAAATTTTCAGAAAAACATATGCTACCACATCCGTTTCTGGTAACAGAGGTTTTGGCGGAGCTTTTAATGGAAATTGAACACAACTAAAAAAAATGGGTGGCCGGAGGTTATTACAGATGTTTTTCTATCGGTACTCTTATCAGGTTTGAACGCACCGGTGCGTATCGGTAGACAGCGTACCGGGGTGGTCTAAGGAGAATGCACTGGGCTGTTAAGGAAAACAACAGCATCGGGCCTAGTGCTGGTGATACAATGCACTGGGCCGTTCTAATTGGTCTTGGGATTCGAGCGGTGCCCATAGGTCTTATAAGCGCACCGGTGCGTGTATCTTTATGAGGCACCGGTGCTACATATCATAGAAAGGAACCCAGATTTATAATTGGTATCAGTATTCGCGTGGTGCACATGGCATCTACAAATGCATCGGTGCTTATAAATACATAAACGCACTGGTGCACAGTATCACACAAACACACCGATATTTATAACTAGAATCGGTATTAGTGTGGTGCCTATAGAATCATAAATGCACCGCTATGTATAGACACATAAACGCACCGGGTTTCATTTTGTTTTTTTTCAGAAACTTCCACCTTTGACAGTCCAATTATTGTGATTGTTTTAAATTCATTATTCATCAAAAGTTGACACACCTTATAATAATATTCATATTAATTACATTTTTATCAATGCATTTTAATGTGTTGTTTGGATTAATTTGTTATATCATATCAAAATTATTGTGGTTTTTTAAAATTCATTATTCATCAAAAGTCAACACATATATATAATCTTATAACAATATTCATATGAATTAAATTTTTATTAGTGCATTTGAGAACGACAATGGAGAATGCAATAGAATAAATTAAAACAAATATTATGATTATATATATATATATATATATATATATATATATATAAGACAATCTTATCATGCTAAAATGAGACAATGACCTCAGATCCCTTTGTCTTTCAATTGGGACACACTATGTCCATTACATTAAACAAAATGTCCGATTTCACAAAAACATATTTTACATTATAAAACGCCCGTTTGATATATTTCCTACATAGTGATCATCATTCTTCGCTTGAACTGTTATCACTTCTAGAGCTACTTCCATGACTTGGGGTTATTTTCAGGAATGTTGTGTTCACAACGTTGATTGTTTTCTTCTTCTCACTTTCCATCTACAAACATAAAAACAAATTGAAATGAGTGTATATACATTGGTGAGAATAATGAAAATTCCAATATTAAATAATATACATCAATGTAAATCGAAAATAAAAATGATGTGCCATAGCAACAATTGACTCATAAACTATACACATTCTTTCAAAACCATGTACCATGCCATCTTTCAAAATTTCATCTGTTGGCGCAGTTCCATACTTTGTTTCCTGCAAGTTTTATACCCCATAACAAATCATATATTTAATATAAAAGATGTTTTTGTTCTATTAATTATAGATGGAGCTAATTAAAACAAGATCGATAGATGCTTACAAATTCCACAATTAAATTCTGATATGCCAACATATACTCACAACCCATATTTCACCCAATTTCAATCAATTCGTCTGATGATTCTTCTTTGTATGTTAGCACCTGTTTGAGGACATTCAATGATGATTTTTGTAAAACAACTTAAAAAATACAAAAATGAAATCTAGTTAAGTTGTTATAAGGAAGTAACAATTACTCACAAACTTAAAGATCAACCATTTTCTTCCTTGTCGTCTTGTTTTATGTGCTGAATGGGTTCCATTTTCTTTTCTTTTATGCAAGAAAATTCTTGAAAATTAATATTTAATGCTAAATTGTTTATTTATTGTACCTAAAGATCGAAAAATTCAATGATTACATATTACATTTGAAGCACATTGTTCTATTCGTTCCACTAGAACCCTCAAACTTTTGTAAAAGTTTTCCCCCCTTTCATTAACTTCCAGCACCACTCCAGATGAACCAAGGAGCAATTCATTTTCATTTGCATGCTCTCATTTTTTTCTTTTCTTAGAACAACATTCCTTTTCTGAGTTGTTGGTCCCTGTAGAACATTAAACAGATGTGAATTAGTAGAGTTTTTGACACATGTTATCTAATAATTTTAAGTATATTTTTAATGATAATTAAAAAAAGAAACTTATATTGGATCGATAGTATTGTTTCATTAACCAGATTCATCTTTTTGCAATTTTTCCATTAAACTTTTACGCTCTTCTGGTCGTAGATAAAAAATAATCATATCGAGCTTCATCATTTTGTGGCTCTGCATGATACATAGTAAACAATACATATTAGCTAAAGTTACATATAGTTCAAAAATAATATTTTTTTATAAAGAATTGACAAAAAACTTACCTTTTTTGCTTTTCTTGATGTGTTAACAGTATTTTTGTTACTTGATATCTTGTCAGTCATTTCTTTATCAATCTGAAACCTGTATCATATCATTCATTAATATATTTATAAATAAATTCTCAACTTTTTAGCTAGAAAATAAATCTTGAGACACTGGTGCGCCTTTCATGAAATCCGCACTGCCGCCGGTGCGTGGATATATTAACAACGCACTGCCAAACAATATAACATGCCATACGATGCGTTTGGTATTATAAATGCACCGCAAAAAAAATGTAATAAACCTAACGGTGTGTGGGGTATTATAAACGCACCGCAAAAACGATGTAATACACCGTACTGTGCTTTCCTAGTTAAAGAAAGCACCGGTGCCCTATTTCAGATTTGGCGCACGGATTTTAAAAAATGTTTTCAATATTTTATGACACAGAACTTGCACGGTGCGCTGTAATAATACAGAGCACCGGTGCGGTGGAGTACGTAGAGTGCACCGATAAAGAAAAATCTATTTTTTCAAAAATTCATGCAATTGCCGAATGGATTGGGATCCAACTATGCAAGTCGTCCCGTGGGTTGGACGTCAATCTAAAATGAAAAACCGTAATTCTGAAATCACAGAAACAGGGAGAATAATGGGAAAAAACAAGCAAATAAAGGTTTCAGGGTAAAAATGGATAAAACTGCAGGAAAAAATAAAAAACTACAGAAAAAGAAAAAGAAAAAGAAGAATTAAATTTAATCACGAAATGGTTTAAAATTCTATGATAAATGAATTGAATCACTAGAGTTTTGGTTTTTGATTGTTGAATACTTCTATTGGAACGTATTTTGCCATCCATAGTGCCCTTGTGCTCTCTTGCTCTAAGTTTGTCTCCTACAAAAATCTGACTGAAAATTTTTACCAAAAATAGTGAAATAATGAAAAGTATTTAGTATTTAAAGAATTATTTTATCAAATTAGATTTTTAAAAATATTTTGCCGCCCATTTTTCAAATTGCTGTTTTTTTTTTTTAAACTTAAACAAAATACAGTTGCGTTTTTTTTATTTGCGTTTATTCGTTTCCGGTGCGCGTAAATGTAACACACTGGTGCGTTTTATTAATAATACGCACCGGGACCTGTTAGGATAATAAGCGCACCAGAATTTTTATAGTTTTTTTTTTTTTTGTATGTAAGATCATAAAAAATAATGATAATTATAAAGTACATGAATTTATTTTCATTATTTTCTAAACTTTATATATGTAAGATCATAATAAAATAATGATAATTATAAAGTACATGAATTTATTTTCATTATTTTCTAAACTTTACGTTCTAAAAATTCGTATTATTCTAGATTTGTTATTTTACAATTATTTACAAATTTACAAATTTAAATATTTTAATAAAATCATTTCACATTAATACAATTAAAATTTTCACATTAATACAATTAAAATTTTACAAATTAAAATTTTACATACAATTACATTAATTAAAATTACAAGGGGGAAACACTTTCAAATCTTCTTCTTCAAAATATCGTCATAATTTTTTTTTTGAGTAGAGAGTACAATGAGCCTAATACATATGCAACAGAAATACACAGAACATATCTACAAATATTCATATATGTAACATCAAGAAACATGGATCTAATAGATCGCCGGAGCTAACTGATATCAATTTTCAAATCCTATATCTGAATTCGGAATGTTATCAAATATTGATTGCGAGCATCTAAGACAGAGCAGATGATGTCTAGACGCATTGCGTGAGCAACTGGAGTTGATCTAACTCGGATTTTCTCAGGAAAATCCTTAGTCACACCCACAAAACGTAATGCCCACGGCTATAGCTCCCTGGCCACTAGAAGGACACTCTGTGCCTGTGGCTCTGGCTCGGATCAACCTGATATGGCCCTAGAACCCTAGGCGCTAGCTTGCCATGTTGTGCCTGCGACTATGGCACCCCGGTTGCTACCTTTCCACGTTGTGCATGTTGCTAGAGCCCGATTTCCCCTCAAAGTGGCTTATTTCTAAGGCGTTGATATCTCTTTTCTTCTATTTTTGGAGCTGGTTTCACAACAGAGTGGTTGTTCACTTGGTGTACTAGGATCATCGTTCATGGGCTGGATGGTATCTTCTTCTTGCAACTATTCCTCCTCCAGCTCTTGAGTCAATTTTTCTTCTTCCAGTCTCTATGCTACTTCCTCCTCAGACTGCCTTTGTTTTTCTTATTATATCTATATCCTCTCTTCTTCTTCTATCAGTTGCTTCTTAAGCAACTCATCCCACTTCTTGCTCTCCTCTTCTTCTTCTTCTTCTTCTTCTTCCTCTTCTCTCCTCTCTGGCTCTGTTTTTGTAGCTCCCGTGTTTAACAAATCGACCTTCCATTTGTTGCTGCTCTTGCTTGATGAATACCTGATCCTTTTCCTGGGAGCTAACTTCTTTACTTAAGGTGTTGTTTCCTCCTCCTCCTGTTCTGGATCTTGCAAGTCCTGAGCTGGTGTATTTTGAGGTGAACTGGTGTTCATGGTTGGATGTGTCTTCATTCATCTTTTGGTCTTCATATTGATTAATACCTTGTATTATGACCAATACTTTGACAATGTTGCCTGAAAATTAGCCAAGTATAATATGCGTGAAAATATTTGGTGGTGATGTGTAGGTGGTTCAACTCTTTAATTTCAGCTGTTATTGCCTTGTGACCCTTCAATTCATATAATCTAATCCTCAATGTAAATATAGGCCAAGGGGATTTATTCCTCTATGAAGGGTTCCTGAGAGTCCCTTATCGAGTTGATTTTCCACTTCTTGCATGACCACCTTGTTTGTCACATTTTGCGGCATGTGATGAGGGGTTGTTTGACATACAAAGTATCTAATGTATGTGCCCCCAGGAGCTGCAATACCTTGAAGTGACTCCTTTACTTGATTTTTCATGCATGGTGGGTCAGTATTGAATATCAAGCGAAAGATGGATGCAAAGAAGTGTTCGTTCAATCTGTCATATGCACCTCTAAAACTTCCTTCTGATAACACCTTGTAGTGGAAATAAACTGGGAACCTTTCTTTAGGAGTCTAGTTCCAATATAATTTTGGGGACATGCACAGATCCCATCTAGGAGATATGAAGACATGTAGAATTATGGAACTTTATTTTCCTATAAATATGCTTTAACCAACCCCACTTGTCGTTGCAATTCATATGATAACATATCCGCCCAATTGAAGGATCTTCCACAATTCACCACCAGATTGAGAGTATATATCCAATTCTCTTGGAATAATTCAATTTCCTTATGCCTAAACATTCAAAAATACATAGCTATGAAATACTGATATACGTCTCTTAAGATATTTGTCGAATAAACTGCTAATGGGTGATGATGAAACTTGGCAAGTTCTTGACACCACCGCTTCATGTCATGTTGAGGTGTGCCTATCTTGTATAAAATTCGTTATTTGTATATCCATTGGGATAGAGCATATTATAGTATGTTTGCATATCCTCATCATAAGAGGTAGCGAGGTGATTTCCACTCTCACTGCGGAGCAAAAGGCGACAGTCATCCGTGTGTGTGATGATCCATTCAATATCCTCAACACATGGCATGACTGATAATCTGCATACGATCTTGTGTATCCTAGAATTCTTAATGTTTATATATGCATGGAAATCTTCTAAGTTCTCTAGAAACTTCTCCTGCATGAGTCTATTGTAGATCTTGCCATCTTGTCAATAAAACATTGAGTATCCACATATATAAGAACATTGGGATTTGCAACTTCAATCGGATCACCAACGCTTGCTTCTAAAATTTATCTTGAGGATAATTTACAAGGCATCATGTCTAAAATATATGATGATATAGTGGCAACACTTGTAGCATTAACACTTGTTTATGGAATCACACTCATGACGACAAGATCATCTTATAACAATTAACTACAAACAATACTTGTAAATCACGTTCAGAGAGTTATTACGGATGATAGATCATGAGCAGCTATGGATGACAACAAAAAATGACATGCATGCAAGAAAAAACACACATGCAAACTAGGAGGGCACACTTTTAAAGCACAAAGGAACATGCATGTTCATTTGGGACTTCATAGTGTGCTCATGTGCTCAAGAAAGAGGAAAAAATCAACCCGGGTGCACTGTAGCAGCATGACGGGTCAAAGGAATGGAAAAATAGGCCTTCATGTATTCCCTATGTGCCGAAGGAGACAAGGAGGGATCAATATCACCCTATGAAAGGATGAAGGATGAAGACAATAGAGCTTCAAGTCTTCAAAGTGCGCCTATGCTCTCAAGGCAAAGGAGGGTGCACTGTTGCATGTTGAAGGGTTGAATGGATGGAGCTTCGTGCCTTCGTGATGCGCCCATATGCCCTAAGGAAAAGAGGGTGCACTATAGCACTTCAAAGGGTCAAAGGAAAAAGCTTCATGCCTTCGTGATGTGCCTATGTGCTTAGGAATAAAACTGGGTCAAACATGGCACAATTTTCAAGGTTTAAGGAGATTCGAGCTGAAGGAGTGTGCTCTGCCTGCAGAAATCCCATAAACAAGTTTAATTGATGTGATTTATATTTTTTGTCACATGCATGGTGGAAGATGGAAGGTATCCATAATGTGAAAGGTTTCTTGCATGCCTTAGTGATTTAACACTTGCATGATGAATATTCAACTAAAATGCCAGCAAACAAACTACAAAGAAAGAGATCGAAAACAAACAAAAAAGTTTTGACAGTGAAACAATGAAAATAAATAGAAGATTGGGCATGTAAACTTACTTTCTGCACTGGTTGATGAAGGGCTTCTTCATTCTTCAGATGTGCGCTCAACTCATATGAAATGATGGTGAAATAATGAATAACTGAGTTTACTTAAAAAAATTGAAATGCAAAATAGATTCATGCACGAACGCCACTTGTCATCGCATGAAAGGATTAGATAAAAAGGAGTTAAGGCGGTTCCTATTTTCTAGGAGTGCGCCCTCATGCAACACGTTGGGCCTTGCATGCAACTAGACATGGCACATGTCTTTGACACAAAGGATTGCACCCAGGTAGGGCGCACTTGCTCAACCTGAATGGATGTGCCCAGGTAGGGCGCACTTCTTCAGCCCGAAGGAGTGTGCTCACCTCAAGTGTAAGCCTTCGTCAATTAAAAGTGCACTTTTTCTTTTGTGAGAGATTTTATTGCTTTTTGGTTGATTTTTAAGTGTGTACATGACTAGAAGGAAAGTTTCTAAGTCAAGAAAGGCCGGGAGTTCACCTAACCATAACTTACTAACGCAAACAATTCTAATGGTTAAGTGAGGATGCTTGAGACACCTTGACTTAAGAGGATGCGAAACTAGGAGAAAACATTCAAATCACAAATCAAACCACATGACGACACATGGGGGCTTGAAATGACAGTTAGTATAGGCTTCAAAATCAACATAGGAAAAAAATTTGGACGGTCGTTGTCGCATTGACAACAGGTTTCTTTTTCTATATTGGTTAATGGAGTTGCTACATGTTCATTTATACCAAGTAAAGTATTGATACAAGGATGTCATTTGTCATATTTAGGAGAATGATGATGGGAAATAACTACTAGTAACTTCAAAGGTATAGGTATGGGAGATACACTAAAATTATCTAGTTTACTTTTTCTAGATGAAATTTTGCTATTATGTAATGGAGTATGAAAGATGTTCATAAGCAGAGGGAAATTTTAAAATTTTAGTTTTTATTTATTGACATGAGAATCAACACAGCAACATCAACAATTTCTTATTGAGGTATCAATGAGGGGGAAGGCAAGTTTTTCTTATAGATCTGTTCTCCTTTGAACTTGAGTGGATTTATAGAATGGAGTGCAATATTTGGAATTTAAGATAAATTGAAACTACTATGATAGGAAAACTTATGACTCTATAATTGCAATTTTTTAAAAGAGGTTGTCTATTTGGTCTCTCAAGGGGATATTTAGGGGTGGTTGGCTCACTTTAGTAAAATTGATGTTCACTACAAGGAAAAGACCCTGTAGCGGAGGTTATAAAGGAGGTTTTTAGTGTTATAAAATTGGCCAAAATTGTCAGAAAAACATATGCTACCACATCCGTTTATGGTAACAGAGGTTTTGGCAGAGATTTTAACGGAAATTGAACACAACTAAAAAAAATGGGCGGCCGAAGGTTATTACGGATGTTTTTCCATCGGTGCTCTTATCAAGTTTGAACGCACTGGTGCGTATCGGTAGACAGCGTACCGGGGCGGTCTAAGGAGAATGCACCGGGTCGTTAAGGAAAACAACAGCACCGGGCTTGGTGTTGGTGATACAATGCACTGGGCCGTTCTAATTGGTCTTGGGATTCGAGCGGTGCCCATAGGTCGTATAAGCGCACCGGTGTGTGTATCTTTATGAGGCACCAGTGCTACATATCATAGAAAGGAACCGAGATTTATAATTGGTATCGGTATTCGTATGGTGCACATGGCATCTACAAATGCACCGGTGCTTATAGATACATAAACGCCCCGGTGCACAGTATCACACAAACGCACCGATATTTATAAATAGAATCGGTATTAGTGCGGTGCCCATAGAATCATAAACGCACAGCTGTGTATAGACACATAAACGCACCGGGTTTCATTTTGTTTTATTTAGAAACTTCCACCTCTGACAGTGCAATTATTGTGATTGTTTTAAATTCATTATTCATCAAAAGTCGACACACCTTATAATAATATTCATATTAATTACATTTTTATTAATGCATTTGAATGTGTTGTTTGGATTATTTTGTTATATCATATCAAAATTATTGTGGTTTTTTAAAATTCATTATTCATCAAAATTCGACACATATATATAATATTATAACAATATTCATATGAATTAAATTTTTATTAGTGCATTTGAGAACGAAAATGGAGAACGCAATAGAATAAATTAAAACAAATATTATATATATATATATATATAAGACAGTCTTTATCATACAAAATGAGACAATTATTCGTATCCCTTTGTCTTTCAATTGGGACACTATGTCCATTACATTAAACAAAATGTCTGATTTCACAGACATATTTCAAAAAATAAAACGCCTTGCTTTGATATCCAAATTACATAGTGATCATCATTCTTCGCTTCAACTGTTGTCACTGCCAGAGCTACTTCCATGACTTGGGTTATTTTCAGGAATGTTGTGTTCACGACGTTGATTGTTTTCTTCTTCTTCATTTTCTATCTACAAACATAAAAATAAATTGGAATGAGTGTATATACATTGGTGAGAATAATGAAAATTCCAATATTAAATAATATACATCAATGTAAATCGAAAATAAAAATGACGTACCATAGCAACAATTGACTCATAAACTATACACATTCTTTCAAAACCATGTACCATGCCATCTTTCAAAATTTCATTTGTTGGCGCAGTTCCATACTTTGTTTCTTGCAAGTTTTATACCCCATAACAAATCATATATTTAATATAAAAGATGTTTTTGTTCTATTAATTATAGACGGAGCTAATTAAAATAAGATCGATAGATGCTTACAAATTCCACAATTAAATTCTGATATGCCAACATATACTCACAACCCATATTTAACCCAATTTCAATCAATTCGTCTGATGATTCTTCTTTGTATGTTAGCACATGTTTGAAGACATTCAATGATGATTTTTGTAAAAAAGCTTAAAAAATACAAAAATGAAATCTAGTTAAGTTGTTATAAGGAAGTAACAATTACTCACAAACTTAAAGATCAACCATTTTCTTCCTTGTAGTCTTGTTTTATGTGCTGAATGGGTTCCATTTTCTTTTCTTTTATGCAAGAAAATTCTTGAAAATTAATATTTAATGCTAAATTGTTTATTTATTGTACCTAATGATCGAAAAATTCAATGATTACATATTACATTTGAAGCACGTTGTTCTATTCGTTCCACTAGAACCCTCAAACTTTTGTAAAAGTTTTTCCCCCTTTCTTTAACTTCCAGCACCACTCCAGATGAACCAAGGAGCAATTCATTTTCATTTGCATGTTCTATTTTTTTTCTTTTCTTAGAACAACATTCCTTTTCTGAGTTGTTGGTCCCTGTAGAACATTAAACAGATGTTAATTAGTAGAGTGTTTGACACATGTTATCTAATAATTTTAAGTATATTATTAATTATAATTAAAAAAAGAAATTCATATTGGATCGATAGTATTGTTTCATTCACTTGATTCATCTTTTTGCAATTTTTCCATTAAACTTTTACGCTCTTCTGGTCGTAGATAAAAAATAATCATATCGAGCTTCGTCATTTTATGGCTCTACATGATACATAGTAAACAATACATATCAGCTAAAGTTACATATAGTTCAAAAATAATATTTTTTATAAAGAATTTACAAAGAACTTGCCTTTTTTGCTTTTTTTGATGTGTTAGCAGTATTTTTGTTACTTGATATCTTGTCAGTCAGTTATTTATCAATCTGAAACCTATAGCATATCATTCATTAATATATTTATAAATAAATTCTCAACTTTTCAGTTAGAAAATAAATCTCGAGACACCGGTGAGCCTTTCATGAAATCCGCACTGCCGCCGGTGCGTGGATATATTAACAACGCATTAGCAAATAGTATAACACGCCATACGTTGCGTTCAGTATTATAAATGCACCGCAAAAACAATGTAATAAACCTAACGGCGCGTGGGGTATTATAAACGCACCGCAAAAATGATGTAATACACCGTACGGTGCTTTCCTAGTTAAAGAAAGCACCGGTGCCCTATTTCAGATTTGGCGCACGGATTTTAAAAAATATTTTTAGTTTTTTACGACACGGAACTTGCACGGTGCGTTGTAATAATACAGAGCACCGGTGCGGTGGAGTACGCAGAGCGCACCGATAAATAAAAATCTATTTTTTCAAAAATTCATGCAATTGCCGAATGGATTGGGATCCGACTATGCAAGTTGTCCCGTGGGTTGGACATCAATCTAAAATGAAAAACTGTGATTCTGAAATCAAAGAAACAGGGAGAAGAAAGGGAAAAAACAAGCAAATAAAGGGTTCAGGGTAAAAATGGATAAAACTGCAGGAAAAAATAAAAAAACTACAGAAAAAAAAAAGAAAAAAGAATTACATTTAATCACAAAATGGTTTAAAATTCTATGATAAATGAATTGAATCACCAGAGTTTTGGTTTCTGATTATTGAATACTTCTGTTGGAACGTATTTCGCCATCCACAGTGCCCTTCTGCTCTCTTGCTCCAAGTTTGACTCCTGCAAAAATCTGACTGAAATTTTTTACCAAAAATAGTGAAATAATGAAAAGTATTTAGTATTTAAAGAATTATTTTATCAAATTAGATTTTTAAAAATATTTTGCCGCCCATTTTTCAAATTGACGCTTTTTTCTAACTTAAACAAAATATAATTGCGTTTTTATTATTATTTGCGTTTATTTGTTTTCGGTGCGCGGAAATGTATTCGCCGTGCGTTATTAATAATATGCAGGAGCTTGTGGTGAATTCGAGACAATAAGCGTGCGGTTTTGTAAGTTTTTTTTTTTGTATGTAAGATCATAAAAATAATGATAATATAAAACAACTAGAATTATTTCATTATTTCTAAACTTTATATATGTAAGATCATAATAAAATAATGATAATTATAAAGTACATGAATTTATTTTCATTATTTCTAAACATGTTATAAATTAGAATTATTATTCGTTTTTATTTTACAATTATTTACAAATTTACAAATTTAAATATTTTAATAAAATCATTTCACATTAATACAATTAAAATTTTCACATTAATAGAATTAAAATTTTACAAATTAAAATTTTACATACAATTACATTAATTAAAATTACAAGGGGGAAACACTTTCAAATCTTCTTCTTCAAAATATCGTCATAATTTTTTTTTTGAGCAGAGAGTACAATGAGCCTATTACATATGCAACAAAAATACACAGAACATATCTACAAATATTCATATATGTAACATCAAGAAACATGGATGTAATAGATCACCGGAGCCAATTGATATCAACTGTCAAATCCTATATCTGAATCCGGAATGTTATCAAATATTGATCGCGAGCATCTGAAACAGAGAAGATGATGTCTAGACGCATTGCGTGAGCAATTGTAGTTGATATAACTCAGATTTGCTCAGAAAAACCCTTAGTCACACCCACAAAACATTATGCCCATGACTATAGCTCCCTAGCCATTGGAAGGACACTCTGTGCCTGTGGCTCTGGCTTGGATCAACCCGATCTGGCCCTAGAATCCTAGGCGCTAGCTTGCCATGTTGTGCCTACGACTATGGTACCCCGGTTGTTACCTTTCCACGTTGTGCCTAATTCTAGAGCCCGATTAACCCCTCGAAGTGGCTTATTTCTAAGGCGTTGATATCTCTTTTCTTCTATTTTTGGAGCTGGTTTCACAACAGAGTGGTTGTTCACTTGGTGTACTAGGATCATCGTTCATGGGCTGGATGGTATCTTCTTCCTGCAACTATTCCTCCTCCAACTCTTGAGTCAATTTTTCTTCTTCCAGTCTCTATGCTACTTCCTCCTCAAACTCCCTTTGTTGTTCTTATTATATCTATATCCTCTCTTATTCTTCTATCAGTTGCTTCTTAAGCAACTCATCCCACTTCTTGCTTTCCTCTTCTTCTTCCTCTTCTCTCCTCTCCTCTCTGGCTCTATTTTTGTAGCTCCTGTGTTTAACAAATTGATCTTCCATTTGTTTTTGCTCTTGCCTGATGAATACCTGATCCTTTTCCTGGGAGCTAACTTCTTTACTTAAGGTGTTGGTTCCTCCTCCTCCTCTTCTGGATCATGAAAGTCTTGAGCTGGTGTATTTTGAGGTGAACTGGTGTTCATGGTTGGATGTGTCTTCATTCATGTTTTGGTCTTCATATTGATTAATACCTTGTATTATGACCAATACTTTGACAATGTTGCCTGACAATTAGCCAAGGATCATATGCGTGAAAATATTTGGTGGTGATGTGTAGGTGGTTCAACTCTTTAATTTCAGCTGTTATTGCCTTGTGACCCTTCAATTCATATAATCTAATCCTCAATGTAAAGATAGGCCAAGGGGATTTCTTCCTCTATGAAGGGTTCCTGAGAGTCCTTTGTCGAGTTGATTTTCCACTTCTTGCATGACCACCTTGTTTGTCACATTTTGCAGCATAAGATGAGGGGTTGTTTGACATACAAAGTATCTAATGTATGTGCCCCCAGGAGCTGCAAACCCGTCTGCAATACCTTGAAGTGACTCCTTTACTTGATTTGTCATGCATGGCGGGTCGGTATTGAATATCAAGTGAAATATGGATGCAAAGAAGTGTTCGTTCAATCTGTCATATGCACCTCTAAAACTTCCTTCTGATAACACATTGTAGTGGAAATAAACTGGGAACCTTTCTTTAGGAGTCTAGTTCCAATATAATTTTGGGAACATGCACAGATCCCATCTAGGAGATATGAAGACATGTAGAATTATGGAACTTTATTTTCCTGTAAATATGCGTTAACCAACCCCACTTGTCGTTGCAATTCATATGATAACATATCCTCCATATTGAAGGATCTTCCACAATTCACCACCATATTGAGAGTATATATCCAATTCTCTTAGAACACTTCAATGTCCTTATGCCTAAACATTCAACAATACATAGCTATGAAATACTGATATACGTCTCTTAAGATATTTGTCGGATAAACTGCTAATGGGTGATGATGAAACTTGGCAAGTTCTCGATACCACCGCTTGATAACATGTTGAGGTGTGCCCATCTTGTATAAATTTCTTCATTTGTATATCCATTGGGATAGAGCATATTATAGTATGTTTGCATATCCTCATCATAATAGGTAGCGAGGTGATTGCCACTCTCGCTGCGGAGCAGAAGGCGAGAGTCATCCGTGTGTGTGATGATCCATTCAATATCCTCAACACATGGCATGACTGATAATCTACATACGATCTTGTGTATCCTGGACTTCTTAATGTTTATATATGCATGGAAATCTTCTAAGTTCTCTAGAAACTTCTCTTGCATGAGTCTATTGTAGATCTTGCCATCTTGTCAATAAAACATTGAGTATCCACATATATAAGAACATTGGGATTTGAAACTTCAATCGACTCACCAACGCTTGCTTCTGAAATTTATCTTGAGGATAATTTACAAGGCATCATGTCTAAAATATAGGATGATACAGTGGCAACACTTGTAGCATTAGCACCTGTTTATGGAATCACACTCATGACGACAAGATGATCTTTAAACAGTTAACTACAAACAATACTTGTAAATCACGTTCAACGAGTTATTACTGATGATAGATCATGAGAAACTATGGATGAAAACAAGAAATGACATGCATGCAAGAAAAAACACACATGCAAACTATGAGGGCACACTTTTAAAGCACAAAGGAACATGCATGTTCATTTGGGACTTCATAGTGTGCTCATGTGCTCAAGAAAGAGGCAAAAATAAACCAGGGTGCACTGTAGCACCATGAAGGGTCAAAGGAATGGAAAGATAGGCCTTCATGTATTCCCTATGTTCCGAAGAAGACAAGGAGGGCTCAATATCACACTATGAAAGGATGAAGGATGAAGACAGTAGAGCTTCAAGTCTTCAAAGTGCGCCTATGCTCTCAAGGCAAAGGAGGGTGCACTGTTGCATGCTGAAGGGTTGAATGGATGGAGCTTCATGCCTTTGTGATGCGCCCATGTGCCCTAAGGAAAAGAGGGTGCACTATAGCACTTCAAAGGGTCAAAGTGAAAATCTTCGTGCCTTCGTGATGCGCCTATTTGCTTAGGAAGAAAACTAGGTCAAACATGGCACAATTTTCAAGGTTTAAGGAGATTTTAGCTCAAGGAGTGTGCTCTACCTGTAGAAATCCCATAAACAAGTTTAATTGATGTGATTTATATTTGTTGTCACATGCATGGTGGAAGATGGATGGTATCCATAATTTCAAAGGTTTCTTGCATGCCTTAGTGATTTAACACTTGCATGATGAAGATTCAACAAAAATGCCAGCAAACAAACTGCAAAGAAAGAGATCGAAAACAAACAAAAAATATTTGACAGTGAAACGATGAAAAGAAATAGAAGATTTGGCATGCAAACTTACTTGCTGCACTGGTTGATGAAGGGCTTCTTCATTCTCCAGCTGTGTGCTCAACTCATATGAAATGATGGTGAAATAATGAATAACTGAGTTTACTTAAACAAATTGAAATGCAAAATAGATTCATGCACGAACGCCACTTGTCGTCGCATGAATGGATTAGATAAGAAGGAGTTAATGTGGTTGCTATTTTTTAGGAGTGTGCCCTCATGCAACACGTTGGGCCTTGCATGCAACTAGACATGGCACATGTCTTTGACACAAAGGATTGCACCCATGTAAGGCGTACTTGCTCAACCTGAATGAATGTGCCCAGGTAGGGCACACTTCTTCAGCCCGAAGGAGTGTGCTCACCTCAAGTGTAAGCCTTGGTCAACTAAAAGTGCCCTTTTTCTTTTGTGAGAGATTTTATTGCTTTTTTGTTGATTTGTAAGTGTGTACATGGCTAGAAGGAATTTGGAAAGTTTCTAAGTCAAGAAAGGCCGGGAGTTCACCTAACCACAACTTACTAACGCAAACACTTCTAATGGTTAAGTGACGATGCTTGAGACACCCTGACTTAAGAGGATGCGAAACTAGGAGAAAACATTAAAATCACAAATCAAACCACATGACGACACATGGGGGCTTGAAACGACAGTTAGTATAGGCTCCAAAATCGACATAGGAAAACATTTTGGAGGGTCGTTGTCGCATTGGCAACTAGTTTCTTTTTCTATATTGGTTAATGGAGTTGCTAAATGATCATTTATACCAAGTAAAGTATTGATACAAGGATGCCATTTGTCATATTTAGGAGAATGATGATGGGAAATAACTACTAGTAAATTCAAAGGTATAGGTATGGGAGATACACTAAAATTATCTAGTTTACTTTTTCTAGATGAAATTTTGCTATTATGTAATGGAGTATGAAAGATGTTCATAAGCTAAGGGAAATTTTAAAATTTTATTTTTTAGTTATTGACATGAGAATCAACACAGTAACATCAACAATTTCTTATTGAGGTATCAATGAGGGGGAAGGCAAGTTTTTCTTATAGATCTGTTCTCCTTTGAAATTGAGTGGATTTATAGAATGGAGTGCAATATTTGGAATTTAAGATAAATTGAAACTACTATGATAGGAAAACTTATGACTCTATAATTGCAATTTTTGAAAATAGGTTGTCTATTTGGTCTCTCAAGGGAATATCTAGGGGTGGTTGGCTCACTTTAGTAAAATCGATGTTCACTACAAAGAAAAGACCCTCTAGCGGAGGTTATAAAGGAGGTTTTTAGTGTTATAAAATTGGCCAAAATTGTCAAAAAAACATATGCTACCACATCCGTTTCTGGTAATGGAGGTTTCGGCAGAGCTTTTAATGGAAATTGAACACAACTAAAAAAAATGGGCGGCCGGAGGTTATTACAGATGTTTTTCCATCGGTGCTCTTATCAGGTTTGAACGCACCGGTGCGTATCGGTAGATAGCGTACCGGGGCGGTCTAAGGAGAATGCACTAGGCCGTTAAGGAAAACAACAACACCGGGCCTGGTGTTGGTGATACAATGAACTGGGCCATTCTAATTGGTCTTGGGATTCGAGCAGTTCCCATAGGTCGTATAAGCGCACCGGTGCATGTATCTTTATGAGGCACCGGTGCTACGTATCATAGAAAGGAACTGAGATTTATAATTGGTATCGGTATTTGTGTGGTGCACATGGCATTTACAAATGCACCGATGCTTATAGATACATAAACGCCTCGGTGCATAGTATCACACAAACGCACCGATATTTATAACTAGAATCGGTATTAGTGCGGTGCCCATAGAATCATAAACGCACCGTTGTGTATAGACACATAAACGCACCGGGTTTCATTTTGTTTTTTTTAGAAACTTCCACCTCTGATAGTCTAATTATTGTGATTGTTTTAAATTCATTATTCATCAAAATTCGACACACCTTATAATAATATTCATATTAATTACATTTTTATTAATGCATTTGAATGTGTTGTTTGGATTAATTTGTTATATCATATCAAAATTATTGTGGTTTTTTAAAATTTATTATTCATCAAAGGTATTTATATATAATCTGTACGTATATATGATATTTTATTAATTTAGAAACATATATATGTATAAATAAATAATTAAATAAATATTATGACTATATATATATATATATATATATATATATATATATATATATATATATATATATATATATATATATATATCTATATATATATATATATATATAAGGCTGTCTTTATCATACAAAATGGGACAATTATTTGTATCCCTTTGTCTTTCAATTGGGACACTATGTCCATTACATTTAACAAAATGTCTGATTTCACAGACATATTTCAAAAAATAAAACGCCTTGCTTTGATATCCAAATTACATAGTGATCATCATTCTTTGCTTCAACTGTTGTCACTGCCAGAGCTACTTCCATGACTTGGGTTATTTTCAGGAATGTTGTGTTCACGATGTTGATTGTTTTCTTCTTCTTCATTTTCCATCTACAAACATAAAAATAAACTGGAATGAGTGTATATACATTGGTGAGAATAATGAAAATTCCAATATTAAATAATATACATCAATGTAAATCGAAAATAAAAATGACGTACCATAGCAACAATTGACTCATAAACTATACACATTCTTTCAAAACCATGTACCATGCCATCTTTCATAATTTCATTTGTTGGCGCAGTTCCATACTTTGTTTCCTGCAAGTTTTATACCCCATAACAAATCATATATTTAATATAAAATATTTTTTTGTTCTATTAATTAAAGACGGAGCTAATTAAAACAAGATCGATAGATGCTTACAAATTCCACAATTAAATTCTGATATGCCAACATATACTCACAACCCATATTTAACCCAATTTCAGTCAATTCGTCTGATGATTCTTCTTTGTATGTTAGCGCCTGGTTGAAGACATTCAATAATGATTTTTGTAAAACAACTTAAAAAATACAAAAATGAAATCTAGTTAAGTTGTTATAAGGAAGTAACAATTACTCACAAACTTAGAGATCAACCATTTTCTTCTTTGTCGTCTTGTTTTATGTGCTGAATGGGTTCCATTTTCTTTTCTTTTCTGCAAGAAAATTCTTGAAAAGTAATATTTAATGCTAAATTGTTTATTTATTGTACCTAATGATCGAAAAATTCAATGATTACATATTACATTTGAATCACGTTGTTCTATTCGTTCCACTAGAACCCTCAAACTTTTGTAAAAAATTTTCCCCCTTTCGTTAACTTCCAGCACCACTCTAGATGAACCAAGGAGCAATTCATTTTCATTTGCATGTTCTATTTTTTTTCTTTTCTTAGAACAACATTCCTTTTCTGAGTTGTTGGTCCCTGTAGAACATTAAACAGATGTGAATTAGTAGAGTGTTTGACACATGTTATCTAACAATTTTAAGTATATTATTAATGATAATTAAAAAAAGAAACTCATATTGGATCGATAGTATTGTTTCATTCACCTAATTCATCGTTTTGCAATTTTTCCATTAAACTTTTACGATCTTTTGGTCGTAGATAAAAAATAGTCATATCAAGCTTCGTCATTTTGTGGCTCTGCATGATACACAGTAAACAATACATATTAGCGAAAGTTACATATAGTTCTAAAATAATATTTTTTATAAAGAATTTACAAAGAACTTGCCTTTTTTTCTTTTCTTGATGTGTTAACAGTATTTTTTTTACTTGATATCTTCTCAGCCATTTATTTATCAATATGAAACCAGTAGCATATCATTCATTAATATATTTATAAATAAATTCTCAACTTTTCAATTAGAAAATAAATCTCGAGACACCGGTGCGCCTTTCATGAAATCCGCATCGCCGCCGATGCGTGGATATATTAACAACGCACCGCCAAATAGTATAATACATCGTATGGTGCATTCGATATTATAAATGTGCCGCAAAAATAGTGTAATAAACCTAATGGTGTGTGGGGTATTATAAACGCACTGCAAAAACAATGTAATACACCGTACGGTGCTTTCCTAGTTAAAGAGAGCACCAGTGCCCTATTTCAGATTTGGCGCACGGATTTAGAAAAATGTTTTCAATTTTTTACGACATAGAACTTGCGCGGTGCGCTGTAATAATACAAAGCACCGGTGCAGTGGAGTACGCAGGGCACACCGATAAAGAAAAAACCGTTTTTTCAAAAATTCACGCAATTGCCGAATGGATTGGAATTCAACGATGCAAATCGTCCCATGGGTTGGACGTCAATCTAAAATGAAAACCCCTAATTCTGAAATCATAGAAACAGGGAGAAAAAAGGGAAAAAAAAACAAATAAAGGGTTCAAGGTCAAAATGGATAAAACTGCAAGAAAAAATAAAAAACTGCAGAAAAGTAAAAAAACAATTAAATTTAATCACGAAATGGTTTAAAATTCTATGATAAAGGACTTGAATCACCAAATTTTTGGTTTCTGATTGTCTGAATACTTCTATTGGAACGTATTTTTCCATCCATAGTGCCCTCGTGCTCTCTTGCTCCAAGTCTGTCTCCTGCAAAAATCTGACTGAATTTTTTTAGCAAAAATAGTGAAATAATGAAAAGTCTTTAGTATTTAAAGAATTATTTTATCAAATTAGATTTTCGAAAATATTTTGCTGCCCATTTTTCAAATTGCCGCCTTTTTTTAACTTAAACAAAATAGAGTTGCGTTTTTTTATTTGCGTTTATTCGTTTCCGGTGCGCATAAATGTGATGCACAGGTGCGTTTTATTAATACTATGCACTGGGGCCTGTTAGGATAATAAGCACACTAGGCTTTTTTATTTTTTATTTTTATTTTTGAATGTAAGATCATAAAAAATAATGATAATTATAAAGTACATGAATTTATTTTCACTATTTTCTAAACTTTGTGTTATAAAAAATTAGTATTGTTAGATTTTTTATTTTACAATTATTTGCAAATTTACAAATTTAAATATTTTAATAAAATCATTTCACATTAATACAATTAAAATTTTCACATTAATAGAATTAAAATTTCACATACAATTACATTAATTAAAATTAAAATTACAATTAGAATTAAAATTACAATTACAATTTTACATTAATTTCACATACATGAATTTGATTAGAATTAGAATTAGAATTTTAATTTTACATAAAATTACATTTACAATTTTACATATAATTACATTTACAATTACAATTACAATTTTACAAATATTTTATAGACAATTCAATTAAAATTACAGATACAAATACAATTACATTTACAATTTTACATAGAATTACATTTACAATTACAATTACAATTTTTTACATATAATTACATTTACAATTACAATTACAATTTTACAAATATTTTACAGACAATTCAATTAAAATTATAGTTACAAATACAATTACAATTTGTGAAATTTACATACAATTAAATTAAATTAGAATTTTATAATTTTTTCATATATACAATTACAATCATTTCACAATAAATTAAATATTGTAATTACAATTAAAATGTTACATTAATAAATATTTTACCTTCCAAGTATTACACTTTAAATTACAATTAGTACAAATACAAATACAATTTTACAATTTGACATAGAATTAAAATTTAAATTACAATTACATTCACGACATAATATTTAATAAATATCATGGTCATTTAATAATATTAAATTAATTAATAAACATCATCATGATCATGATAACCATCGTACAAACATCATATTGACTAATAAACACATTCAATTAACATCAAATTAACATTATATATTGACATCATCACAACACAAACATCAAATATACATCTCAATATAATGTCAAATAACTCATGCGCCTATCACATATACACATCTATCAACAAGCTAAACATTAAATGAACATATCTAACATGACTAACAATGTGCGCCACATCATGATGATCATCAACGTGAAAATTAAGTACAACTGCAACATGAGCATAAAATATATGGACCATATATATATATATATATATATATATATATATATATATATAACTGAATAATGTTAAAAATATACAACTGTAATATAAATCATGTCATGGATCAAGCGTTGGGGGTAGTATAACAACATCAATAACACTAGTAGAAGTGGATGCGGCCTGCTCAGTAACGTTGGGGGCAGCCTCGATAGTCAATGGTTGACTAGCCTGCTCATGATCATGATGATCACTAGTACTGATGGATGCATCCGCTGGTGGTAGTACAACATGATCAATATGAGGCGCAGTAGTAGTGGAGGCAGCCTGCTCAGTCAATAGTACTACAACCTCGACAGTCGATGGTCCAGCCTGCTCATGATGATCGGGACTAGCACTCATGGTGGATGCTGCAGGCTGCTAACTGGACGTGGCCGATGGTCTAACCTCATCTCCATGATGACTAGTGTCAGACGCTGGTAGTGGAGCCTCATGCTGATCATTAGGCACACCGCGTGGTGAACGATCACGAGATGCATCTGAGTGGCTGATGGCAGAGTGTCCATCACGTGCCGCAACTCGACTACGCCTATAGCTACGGACAATCCTCCTTAATCGCGTAACAGCTGTCGTAGCTCCTATGACATGCCGCATCAAGCTGTACAAGTCACGCGGCATGCCTCTACACATCCGTATCAATCTATCATCGCCCTGTATCTCTCTGTAATGAGCGGGCCTGATGCCCACATCTGAAATCAATCCACAGAGTTGGCTGCCCAACTCCATCCGATATCTGGTCTCTGGGCGACCACGCCTAGAAAAAGGCGGTACCGGTGCACCATGAGGCACATAAGGATCAACACATCTCTCTGCTGCGCCACCGGCCTCATCCTAATTTGGCGCATCAACCATCTTCTGATCTTAATCATTAGGATCGACACCTGGATCATGTGGTGGATCCGACATCTCATCACCATCAAAAGACCCAATGTTTGAAAAATATATACAAGTACACAACAATAATTAGACAATTTCATTACATAATTTAATAGAAACAAGTTAAAGAACATGCTAGAATAAATATAAATAAAATAGTAATATTACCTCTATCATCTGGCAGCTCATCAGGAGTGAAGAGGATGTTGGGACACCCTCACCAATCTAGTCCAACATAAGGACATGGGACCATAATGAAGGGATGCAACCCGCCAACGTTGGCTAGTAAGTCCAGCGAATCGCGTGATATCCTCACTGGAAACATAGTGTCTCCCCTCTTGGGCATCATCTGCCCCCACATGCGCATCTGGGCCTGCAACGTCGGCCTATGAGGCTGTCGAAAAAAACTAGGTGTCATCTCTGGAAACCTCTCAAAAAATAAACAAAACAGCTCTGAAGCAAAAGGGAAGTTTACCCTCCCTTGTGCATGAGCACGACATCTATCTAAGGGCGTACAAAACTGTTGCAAAAAAATGGCAGACCACCTGACAAGTCGTGGCTGCTGTACTAAAGAATCAACGTAATATAAAAGCGAGCAACTAATGCATTGCCCGTCACTGGTGTTGTACGAAATGATCGAAGCGATAATAGAGAGGCACTGCACGTCTTGTCTACCAAAAGCACCTATACGTAACTGACATCCAGGTACCTGAAACTCTGAAGGAGATAGTACATGTGCTCCAATGTATCTCTGGGAGTAAACAAACTGAATCCCTGCTACACAACCAGGTGGCATGTCTGGGAATGAGGGAAAATCCACCCCTCTCCTCGATAGTCCTGTAATAAAATAAATGTCCTCCTCAGTGGGTGTGTACCACTGGTCAGGACCAACCTGAAAATCCTGTCAGTGGGCATTCCACCTGCCGATAAGATGTCTCAAAAGCACAGTATGGGCCTTTAGGCTGGAAGTAGCCTCCTCATAGAACTTGAGGAGGCCTACCTGCTTAAGGATCTCCTAGGTATCTGCAGTAATAGGGCAAGGGCATCCATCTCTCTCCCTCTCTCTCACCTCCCATTGGCGAATCATGTCATACTGTTCTGCTTTTTTTTGCTGTTGTTGCTCCTGTTCTCTCTGAATCATTGCCATATTAAATAATTTTTTTTTATATTAAAACAGAAATGTATTTATAAATATACATATATAATTTTGTTTGAAAAAAAAACATACATACAAGTCGGTGCTCCATAAAAACAGTCATGCACCAGTGTCGATGCGTTCTAATATTTTAGCGCACCATCCTCGGGGCTGCTAATTAAATAGACAACACTGGCTTCGGTGCCGATGTCTATTTTTCAAGCACCGCAAACTATATATAATTCGAAATAACGATGTGTTGACTGAAATATATGCCTCGGTGCATATAGTTGTGTCAGCGCACCGACTTCATGACAATGACATAGTTGACGGTGCGGTCTTTTACCTGGCCGCACTGTTGACCCTCTCGGAATGCAAAATGCGGTGTGATGACATAAACCGGGGCGGCAAATACAGTCAACGCACCGCACTATGATTGCCGGGGTCAATGGTGCACCTAGATAAATGAGCGCACCACCTTTTTCTTTTTTATTTTTAATTTAAAATTATTCGAGGTGCCTTCCGGCACCGCCTCGGAAACGGTGCGGTTACCATTAGCACCGGTAGCGGTGCTGCCTGTAAATTTTACAAGTATCACCGCTATCGATGCGAGCCGAATAGCTCGAGCGCACTGCACGACAAATTTTTTTTTTTTTTTTTTGGTAAGGTTATTTTAAAGTTTATTTCAATATCTAATCCGGTAAAAGGCTTAATTATAGAAAAACTAGAAAAATACTTGTACATTTCGCGGTCGAGGAGGCATATTGGCTGCAAAATTTGGAAAATAAAATTTGCCCACTGTTTTTCAAAATGCAAGCTGCAGATTGGTTGGTAATGCAGAGCAACAGTGCGTGCAATGGGTGCAATGAGAGCATTGATGACAGGGCGGCTCAAAAATAAGGAAATAGCATCGGGGCTTGAGAGCTCTGGAGCACTGAGGAAAGTGAATAATGAAGTTTTTTGGCCGTAATTTTTTTTTTTATTAACCCTGTTCCGGTGCGCGGGGTTTTATTACTGCACCGGGCGGTACCAGTGTTGGCTCGTTGTTTATAACACGCCGAGGCGTTTCCCTAATCGCGCACCGGGATGTTTCAGTTTCGGTGCGAAAATTTGATGACGCACCGAGACGACATAATGGTAAAGCACCGGTGTGTAATAGTCACAAAGCACCGGTTTTTTGGCCTTAATTTTTTATTTTTTTTTAATTTTATTATTATTATTATTATTATTATTTTTATATAATGCTATTCCAGTGCGTGTTGTTTCTGGCGCACTGGTGCTCTTAGAGAAGAAGGCACTGGTTCGTTTTTGTTTTTGCGCGGTGTTTTATGATGCACCGCCGCGGAAGAGTATTGACGCCTCGGTGCGTTACAGTAATTGGATGCCCAGGTGGTGTGTACTTCGCGCATGCTGTCTGGTGTGCCAATGTTCGGTGCGCACTGGTGCGTTCTATGGTATCGTGCGTACCGGTAATTGATAGCTCAAGAACACTGGAAAACTGAAAAATCTGGGTTTTTTGTCATTTAATTTAACCCTTTACCGGTGCGTGTTATTTATAGGCTCACCAGTACTATTTGCTGCAAATGAACCGGTCTATTTGTGTTTTGGCAGGCTTTTTATGATGCATCGGTGCGGTTTCTGTCTACTGAACCGCGTGATTTTGGTGTTGGCATTGTGTTTTATAATGCACCGGCATGGACGAGTTGTGAGGCACCGGTGCTCCATTATATTATGACGCACCGGGTGTGTGTGTACGGAGTGCACGGTGTCTAGTGTGCCAATGATTTTGGCCACACCGATGCGTTATTTTTTTTAGAGCATCGAGGCGTGTTTTAACGATAAGAGCACCGATAGGAAAACATCTGCAAAACCCTCTGCCCGCCAACCTCCTCCAGTAACCTCCGCTAGAAACGGATGTATGGGGTATTTTTCTTTGTGGTTCCTCAAAAACATCTGCTAGAGGGTCTTTTCCTTGTAGTGGTTGGAAGTGATACCTTTGTATTAGATATCTTTGTTCTCCATCCTAGGGTATGCTAGAAAATATAGGGAAGTTTAAGGCTCTTATGGTCTAACAATAGAGATAAAAAAGTGTATTCCCCTTATGAGATGGGAAAGGATAACGGTTCCAAAAGAAGTAGGCAGGGGTTGAAGATTCCTTTCCTTTTTTGTCCAAAAGTTTCGTCAACCATAATCTTTAGAGGTTGGCAAGTGGCAAATGGATTTAGTGTAAATTTTTCCATTAGAAATACATTTTCTTAGCTTCAGTAGAGGATTGGATTTGAAGCCATAAAAAATGACATAAGAATTTCTCAACCATTTGAAAATCAACTCTTATAGTTTTCCCCATCACTAGAAGGTGGTTAGTGTGGAAAATGGGTGATTGACAAAGAGTTAGAGTGGTTGTTCATCCTTGGGTAGGATGCATGTAGTAGTATGGGATCTTTAGTATGTTGATTGAGTAAGTGAAAGGTGGGGGCATTTATTATCTATCATAAGATGTAGATATAATTAGAGCCTGGAATGGAAGTGAACAAACATTCTAGGGTTAATTGGTAATGAGTATATTAAATGGGAACATTATATCATAAGGATGAAATTTAATATGTGAGAATAAAATATTACCTAATTATGTAATGTGGTAAAAATACCTTGGTGAGGGTCCCTGTACTTGAAACCTAGGGTTTAAGTCTATGTGTTTTCCTCCTCATGGTAATAGGCAGATTTGGTGGTGGAAATTCTAATGAAAATTGAAATGACTACTCCAAAGGAGGATCTCCCTGTCTGTGATTATTAACAGTGAGATTTTGATTTGGGATAACCTATAAAAGGGAGGAAAAAGTTGCCCAAGAAGATGACCTTTACGCAAGACTTGAATAATCAATTTGAATGTGACTATATTATTGAGGTATGAAGGGAACTAGGAGTGTTATTCCATAATAGGTTTATATGGAGTGGTATCTTTATTGAAGGTGCTTTAAATGGTTAGCTAAGAATTGAGTTCTAGAAGGAGGTAAAAGCCCTATTAGTGATTGTTCTTTGAGGGGTATGGCTTGCTTGAAATGCTTATTATTTGATAAAAGGTATATTTTATCATTGCAATTAGAGTGTCTTCCACAAATATAAAATGATAATGCTCCAAGGTGAAATTGAGGAATTTATTACCATTTCAAGAAGAGGTTTTATGCGAAACCATATGGAGCGCCCACCAAGAAGTTAGAATTAAAATTAAATTATATAATATATATATGACATATAAAAACTTAATATATTTAATAATAAACATATAATTAGATAATATTTCTATATCTAGAGATGTGAAATATATTTAAATATAAAATAGTAGTTATAAATTAATATCTATTTTAACATATAGATTAAAATAATCGTTCATATTAGTAATCATTATATTTCAGAACTTCAAATTTTAATTTAATTAATAAGCTTATAAAAACTTAATACTTAGCATAAACTCTTTTTCTAAGCTATATCTGTGTATATTAAAAAAATTATAAAACATGTGAACGAAAAATGTCAAACACATATATATATGTAACTATATGTATTATTAGGTTTTAATAAAATTAAAAGTAAGAATATTTCTCTCTATATATGTGAAATTTATATAGATATAAATAATATTATTAAGAACCCTCGTAGATTCATCTTAACTTATGATCTATCAAATATAGAGAGGGATCGAATCTCTCCTCAAGTTTTTTTACTCAAAATGAAGTTTGATCCTCTTGGCACTTAGTAGATCTAGACTTAAAAGGGATTTATGCTAGTTGACGAACTTTAATAACACCCTTAAGTGAGTAGACTAGAGAAATATGTATGATTTATTTGTCTAATAAATACGTGATAAATTTAAAGATAAAACCAAGTTAAATGTATAATTTATTTGTCTAATAAATACTTGATAAGTTTTAAGATAAAACCAAGTTAATGAACATTAATACCATTAAAACTATTTTAATTTTTATAATAACTTTATTTTTTATAATAAAAAATAAATTACAATGGTTTGGAAATATACATTAATTATAAATTGAGTTAATAATGCTAGTAAGATTAAGAATACCTTCTACACCCAATTATGGTGGCCATTATCACTATTAAAACAACTTTCCTTTTGTCCCTCCATAACATATCTATATAAAGAGAGAGAGTTGCACACCCAATTATGGAGGCCATTATCACTATTAAAACAACTTTCCTTTTGTGTCTGTACCACATATCTATATAGAGAGAGAGGTGCACATGAGCTATGATTAAACATCTCTCCCATATTCTAAACATTAAAGCAATACATATATTTTATTAGTTTTCATTGACGTATTGCAATTTCCTTTCTTCTTGTTTTGTTGTTAGGTAGCCGCAATGTTAGGTAGTCACTTCCTTCTATATTGAAATGGAGCATCTTTTGGACTTTCATGGTGTGCCATTTCACGTGCACTTCACTTCACAATTAAGTCCACAACAAACGCACTTATATTCCAAAACAACACCTTTTTTAGGGGTTCAATTTTTATTTTTATGAAAGTTAGGTATATTTTTGAAATGACCAAAATCTTTAAAAGTTTAAATAAGTATTTTATTTTATAAAATTTCTAAATATCTTTACCAAATTCTAACTTTTTCGCCTTTCATGGATTTTATATTAAAACATTGAAATACGTAATCTAGAAATAAAATCATACATTTGTTTTTAACGCACTTATATTCCAAAACAACACCTTTTTTAGGGGTTCAATTTTTATTTTTATGAAAGTTAGGTATATCTTTGAAATGACCAAAATCTTTAAAAGTTTAAATAAGTATTTTATTTTATAAAATTTCTAAATACCTTTACCAAATTCTAACTTTTTCGCCTTTCATGGATTTTATATTAAAACATTGAAATACGTAATTTAGAAATAAAATCATACATTTATTTTTAAATACTCTTGGTCAAACTTTAACTTTTCACCATTTTTTAATTTCATATTAGAATGTGTAATTTGAAAAATAATTATGAATTGATATTAAATTATTAGGAGTATGTAATTTAAAAATAGAATTATGGAATGTTTTTTTAAATTTAGTAATATAATTTTCAGATCGGATGTTGATTTCCGAGATGTGCTCAACACGTGGGCAATGAAAGGTTGTATAAGGTAGATGGGGAGAAGGACAATGCATATGACCTTCCATTATGCAAGACGTAAGGTGAAATGCTTTATGTGGCGTGCGAGACTTCATTTGCCTTTCGCTAGAATTCATGTGGGGAAGGTAAGGTGTTTAATGGTGCAAGATTGGGCTGGTATAATTTATATTAGGCTTGTTGAGTGGACACTGCTCGACATTGGTTTGAGTTGTTGTAGTTTGGTTGTGTTTTTCGACTCTCGAGTATTCTTGGAGTGGTGGTGATTTCGACGTCGCTGCTCCCTCCATTGTGTTTGGTCTTCAAAAGCTGCAAGTTTGTCTGTCGACACCCATTTCTTCGTTCTCGTCTATAGGTTACGAGAATTTTGCAGGGTAGGATGGCTAGTCTTGGGTTCCTTTCTAGTGGTGCTCTGTAGATTGTTGTCTAAGTGTCTTTTGTCGTTGAGGTGGTACCTGGGGCCTTCGCTCGCATTGAGTCTTCTCATCGTTCTCCTCTCTTCGTTCTTATCATTGCCCTCTATACCACTTTCTTTTTGGGGGACTCTTTCCTAGGTCTCAGGGTGGAATTCAGTTGATAAAGGTGTTAGTGGGGGTTATGGCTTGGTCTGTTTCATGTGCGGTCAAATGATTAGTTGGTTGTTTTCTCAATTTAGTGATTATCATTAATTCTCGGAGGTCTCTGGAGGGTTGGATGGTGTTGGCTCTGGTTTTAATTTGGCTTTGGATAGGCTCTCAGGGTTTTGGGACCTGGGCTGTAGTTAGTT
The DNA here is from genome assembly GCA_034641835.2 of Pinus albicaulis. Taxonomy (NCBI): domain Eukaryota; kingdom Viridiplantae; phylum Streptophyta; class Pinopsida; order Pinales; family Pinaceae; genus Pinus; species Pinus albicaulis. The sequence goes on along the minus strand of CM076582.1, from coordinate 1,360,355,028 downwards.
GGCCACGACTCTGCTTTCTAGTGTTTCCCTTGTCAGTGAAGAGGTAGAGGCGTTGGTATGGCTCATGTGGAATTTAATAGTGGTCGAGGTATTCTCCTTCCAGGTTTGTGGGTGGTGGTGGTCAGTTTCGCAGGGGTGGCCCATACTGGTTATTTCAGGGCTGGCGTTAGGCCTTCGCTAGCGTTTGGTTTCGTGGAAGGGTGTGTGGTGTGCAGTGGGTCTCGTCCTGGGGGTGTCCTCCTGTGTTTTTACCATGCGTCCAGTTCCACGGAGCTCTCGCTCCCAACCCCTTAAGAAGGGCATCTCGACTAACCGAGGTGGCTCAACTTGATCGTTGGTGGTGGCACAGGGGTATAGGACCGCTGCAATCTTAAAGCAGGGAGGGTATGACGTAGATGGTGTGATAAGGGCGTTGTTTAGAGCTCGAGGTGGCAAGGGGGGTGATGGCTCCAAGTGGGGTGGTCGTGCAACTAGCAACGACAAGTAAAAGAATATGTCTCGTGTCCGTGGAGCGGGTGTGCGAGGCCTGAGTAGTAGGCCAGGGCATGTGGGTCTTTCGGAGCATTCAGTGGCTGCCCGGTCGATTAGTCCCGTGACCCTTTGTGACATGTTCCAATTTGTTCTTGATCGTCTGGAAGCTTACGATAGGACCAGAAAGGAAGAGCATGAGGTTATCATTTCCACGCTTAATCAACTGCATTAATTTCAATGCCATGTCAGAGAAAGGATTGTAGTGGTTTGGTGGGGCAAAATTTGCTAGAAAAAAAGGCTAAGAAGTTGGAAACGTGGCTAGCTCACTTTGAGCAACATGTTATTTTCCATATCGCCCTCCTCTCCCTCTAGGGACTGGGTCGGATAATCCAACGTCAATTACTTCTGATGAGTGAGTATGGTCATTGGTTTCCTTCTAGTTTTGTTTGTCTTTTGGTGCTTTTGGCTTATTAGGCTTTGGATTACTGATCTGCTTCTCCTATTGTTTCTTTGTAATATGGTGATAGAATTGGTCAATAAACCCGGTTACGATGAGACCACTTTCATTTTGATATCTATGTATTGTTCTTTTGATGAATGAATATAATCTTGACTTAAAAAAAAATTAGTGATATAATAAATTTTGAAAATTGATTTAAAAATAAATTTTAAAATTATTTAAAATTGGTTAAGAATATGTTTTTTTAATATAAAAAAGATTAAAATTCAAAATCTAAAATATTCGGTAAATTTATTATCTTCTCTAATTAATAATAATAAATTAATTTATATTATTAATATTAATTAATAAAACTAAATTATAATAAATTTGATTAAAAATAAATCTTCTCTAATTAATAATAATAAATTAATTTATATTATAAATGTTAATTAATAAAACTAAATTATAATAAATTTGATTAAAAATAAATACATATTCAAGAGTGTAAACTTCTATGATCCATATCCATTATTCAATAATTTTTTTTTAGAAAATCATATCAGAAATAATAGAATCAAACCATTTCAAAATACTGAGTGTAGTTCATGATCAGAAAATTAAAAAAAAAAAAAAAAATTATTTAAAAAAATACATATTATATTAAAATAAATCGTAACCAAAAACCCTAAACCCTAGATGGCATTAAGATAATATCTTGTAAATTGATAAGTGGTAATCTCAAAGAGTATATTCTCTGAAGTGGTAGTCCATAGGAATTTATTACCATTACTTTAATGTGGCAGTGCCTTAGAATTTTAAAATTTAATACAAAATATTGCTTTAGTGGTTACTTTACTTTTGGAAAAAAAATTGCTTGAACTTCTTTAGTTGTTTTTTTAATATGTGGTATGTTATATGGTTGAGATTTTCGAATCGTGCTTATAAGATAGCTTTTATGGACTCGTGCATGTATGTGAGCTTCGGCCACTTATTGAGCAAAACAAACCATTATATATATATATATATATATATATATATATATATATATGCCACTTATTGAGCAAAACAAACCATTATATATATATATATATATATATATATATATATATATATGCCACTTATTGAGCAAAACAAACCATTATATATATATATATATTAATTAATTAATAATTAGAGTGTTTATTTAATTAATTAATAATTAGAGTGTTTATTTGAGCTTGAATTTGTTTTATTATTATTTTTTTTCATTAAAATGGTTAGTAATTATTAATAATTTAATTTTAATATTATGTATAGGTCTAATTTAATAAGAAATGTGTGTATTGATAGTGTTCATTAATATATTATTTTTAAAGGCCTAGTTTAACTTATAAAGGAAATAGATTTTTTCACCGGAATTTGGAAAAAAAAATTCAAGTAAGAATGTGATTTTTTGTTGTTTAGAATGCATAAATGGATTCAACAACCTGAAAAAGCCTCCAGTGCACTTGAATTTTGTAGATTAAACAACTTAAGCTCAAGTTTTTTAAAATATCTACTAGATTTTGATTAAAATTAACCAGAAAACATGTTGTGAAAAAGGACATTTCATCTATAAATTAGACTACACCACTTTTAAATGATATTGTTAGACTTTGTTATTATTTTTATTGATATAATATACTGGTAGTGTAAATGTTTATATTTTTAATAATTTAGTAGCTTTGTTTAAAATTTGGTCAAAATTTTAGAAGAATCACTAAAATTGCATATTTGAATTGTTAAGATTGTATTATTCATGTGTTTATAGGTATTAAGTTGATTTAAACGTTTAAAAATGTATTTTTAGTAATGAAAATTTGTCATTTCATTGAGCATCGAGTTGATTTAAACATTAAAAAATGCAATTTAAGCAACGAAAAGTTGTCATTTCATCAACAAATGCATAGATTCTGATAAGGCTATATAGAAAAAATCAAAAACATGTTTTGCTTCATATGCAATTTCCATAAGTTAAGGTTTTCATGATATGTTCCTCTCCCAAGTTTCTAAGCACTAGGATGACACATGACATGCTTCTCTTCTCAGTTTTGAAGTATCATGATAAATACAATTAATTGTTTACTACATGTGTTGTTTTCTAAACCTGCCATAATTTTTTGTTTGTTTTCTAGTTTATGTGAGTCTTGAGATGACTCCATGACTAACCTATGGCTTGAGTAGTCGCGACATCTAAGCCATCAAAATTACCCATGGATCGCACCTGACTTGGGCCACACCAACCCTTAGCATGGCTGGATTTTTGCCCATGGTGTTTCAAATCCGTGACCTTTACACCATTAAGTGCCTTAACTGAACACCCTGTCAGTATTTATTCTATGTCGTGTGGGATAAACCTACCATAAATTTATGTAAATTACTATTCCTTGTTATTATTATTATTATTATTAGCAAGAATGAGAATTGAGTTTGAATTAATTCAACTCTACATTGAGATCACTGCTATTACATTTGTTCCATTTTTCTTGAAGATGAATCATTTCCATTTTATGTATACATTCTTTTCCTAAATACCCCATGAATAAAAAAAATTGACATTTTATAATGCTTATTCTATTATGTCTATAAGCATATACATGCCATGGAACATTCAAAATTTAACAACATTGATAGACAAACATACTCAAACTCTGGCAAGGTTGGTTTTCTTCCATCGTCGGTTCTCCCTGCTGAGAAGGATCAACTGCATTAAGATATGGGATTACTTGGGCCACAATAAGCATCTCATTGCTAGAAAAGGATGGTTCATGTGTTCTCTTATCCAATGTTCCTTATAGATCTTCAATTTATTGCTCGAGATTGACTATTTCATCTTCATTCCTATTCATAATTGTTCTGTGATCCAAAAGCAAATCCATTACAATAGTTATACTTGAAACAATATGATTATGCTTCATTAGGAAAGAGACAATTTACTCTTAAGAGGTTGAATTATGTCCATTATCTCTTTTTCATCCCTATTGGGTTTAGCCATGATTATTGAAGTACCTTTGAGATTTCATAAAGGATTAAGGTTGATGCATCATAGGAGGGAATTGAAAGTTTGGGGCTCTAGTGTTGGTCTTACACAAGCAATATATTTATCAATTGAATGGATTCCTCGTGCAAAGTGGATTCCTTTACTTTCATTCCCCATGCTTCTTGATTGACAGATAAAATAAACTGTCCTTATTAGAGTGAACATAATGTAGGAAAGTAAGATAAGATTCATCATAAGTCTTTCAACCTCTTAAAAATATGGCACCTTCTTCACAACATAAAGGATCATTCCCCCAATAATTCATTTCCCACTCTCTAGGCACTAAAGGGATTAATTAAAACATAAGTTGCACTACGGGAGTTACAAACATTTCCTTGATTATGTAGGAGTTTTCCAAAAACAATAGGATCTTGATCCAGGTGGATATTGGTGGGAACCCACCTATTCCACTAGATCATAGCATAATTTTCCTATTTTGGAAGTTTTCAGGTCTTGAACTTTTGGAGTTGTCTTGAGGCCCTAAATTATGTTTTTTGGGGAAATGAGTCGTCAAAAGTATATAACTACCATCAATAGTTGAAATTTGTGCTCCTCAGATAAACCTTTCCAACTGGCTATCATGTGCACCAAATGGAGATCATATCCCAAAGTTATGACCCTGAGAAGTTGTTAAAGAGTGCAACTAGGGCCTAACTTCCCCTTCCTAGAAGTTTGTTATGAATAATATATATATATATATATATATGTGTGTGTGTGTGTGTGTGTGTAAAATAATTAGTGTTGAAGAGTCATGTCTTGAAGGAGATGACCATTCGTGAATGGGTACCTACCTAGGAAAATAATTGGGACCCTCAGTTGCAATCAAATAATCTCATATCTTCTTGTGCGCATTGTTGATTTTCTATCTACAATTACTGTTAATGATGATAATACATTGAAGTAATTGTTACAAGCATAAAACATACCATAAAAATTAACATGGTTTCAGACCTTTGGTGGAGAAAGGCCTCAACGAAGTGTTGAAAAAATGTAGCAAGAAAGGTTCAATTTGACTTTAGCCTTAGTCAAATTGATTAAATTGAATTTCCACATCAGCGGGACAACTTGAAGCTAGTTAACTAGTGTGACATGGATCTTGTCACTCAATTAGCTTAGTAAATTCGAGTGAGAGGGCTGCGAGTTCAGTTATGCATCTGTGATTGCTAAATTTTAGTAATCTAATTCAATTATTTTCAGTTTTATTCAACTAAATGACCTATCATATATTGATAGAGTCATTTGAAGGTCGGTTGTGCAGTGGGCTAGTAGTCTAACTCAAAGATCTATCAATTAAGTGATCAATCAGCCCAAAAATGCTAGTGCATGCAAGGAATTCAAATTCCTAAGTGGAGATGACAAGGAAATGTAACATTAGTTGTAGACTAGTTTTGAGTATACAGGTGTTGCATGAGTCAAAAGATAAATCCTTGGGAATTGCGCAATCAATTTGGAGGAAACTCCTAAATAATAGGGTCTAATTTCCTCAGGATTTGTGCAAGGAAAAAAGAAGCTTGTTGAGAAAATATTTGGCTAAGTGTTGGACAAAGGTTCTCATTGATCAGAGAAAATAATTATTCTTTTGTAAGTTGAGCTCAGCGCTGGAGCTAGCAATTGTAATAGTTTCTCTATTCAACTTATTAATGCAAAGAGGCTTGAGGGATTTTTCATAGTTGAGTTCCCTTATAAATCACTGTGTCATTAGGGGAATTTTTAGGTCTAAAATGGGCCTCCTAAGGAAATTATAAAATAATAGTGGAAATAATAAAATAAAATTAGATTACATCATCAAATTTTTGAGGGAAAAAAGAAAAAAAACTATTTTTTCAACTTGTATTTTCAACTTATCTCCCTATGGGTTTACCCAAATTTCGAGCGGTAACACTCGTTGGATGAAAACTTGTATTCCTCATCCAAGGAGTACCCATGTTGCATACTTTTGATGGACCCTGCCACATGAAAAATGAGAAATACATGAAAAACGTGATTGCAATCATGTTTTTCATGTTTTTCTCATTTTTCATGTTGCAGGGTACATCAAAAGTATGCAACATGGGTACTCCTTGGATGAGGAATTAAATTTTTCATCCAACGAGTACTCTCGCTTGAAATTTGAGTAAAACCTTAGGGAGATAAATTGAAAATACGAGTTAAAAAAGTAGTTTTATTATTTTATCATTTATAATATTTTTACTTTTTTACTCCAAAAATGGTAAATCATCCCCAATGGTTGACACCATCATCTTTAATCCTATTGGTTCTTATAAAGTTTATTTTGGTTGTACATTTTTCTTAGGAGACCCATTTTAGAACTCAAAATTCCCCTAATGATTTGTGTTTTTTCTTATTGCATGTCTATGCATGTTGTTCTAAATTGTGAATTTTATTCCACATATTAGTGTTGGGGCCCTTGTTTTGAAAATGAAAGGGTTTTTGAGTTGCAGAGAACAGGTGGCGGAGCGCAACCATAGTAGATAGAGAGCTGTCACGATTGCAGAGAGATAGAGAACAGGTGGCGCGAAAGTTGCAGAGAACTAGCACAGATGGCAGGAATGAGCGACAAGGACAGGCAGTAGAACTCCCAGTGATTAGGGAGATGTGGCAAACAACAAAGCAGGAAAAGAGGTAAAACTGACAGTCACATTGGCAAAGGGACAAATAGGAAATTAGCCAGCATAGACTGTAGGTTAGTCCAGTAGAGGGCTGAGGAAGAGAGCCGTAGGAGAGCTCTGTTTCATTCTGTTTTGTTCTGTAATTGTTGTAATCTGTCCCTCTGTAATCAACTCTGAGGAGTAATGTAACTGCCGAGTATTGATAATGCAATATAATTCTACCTGTGTTTGATGTTCTGAGTTCCATGTTAAGAATTTGGCTATGGTGAATGTATTGGCTGCCTTTAAAATTTAATTTTGCATCCTGAATATGCTTCATGAGTGGTATCTTGTGCAAAGTAGTTAGATCTGTTTTCAGTTCCCATTTCTTTCTATTTTGCTCTATAGCTGTGATCGGTCGATATCTGATCTGTTCCTAACCTTACTAAGGTCATGACATGCCTCGGGTGAGACTCTCTGCTCTTTGGAATAGGATGAAAATGTTGGTGTTGTGCTAGACTACTGTGGAAACCTTGTTGGCATCTCTCCTAAACCTGGGTCTTACTCAGAGTCCTTCTTTCTCGCCAACAAATGGTTCTATTGTCCGGACCTGAAATTTCATTTAGGAGCTAGATCATGGTATCACGGATCTTCGAGAGAGAACTATGAAGCTGGCGGGATAACCACTTAGATTAGTTCATATCGCAGCAAGCCGAGTTGAGACAGCAGAGGGAGAAAACTTTTAAGGATCGGGTTTTATTCTCTGAATTTGCAAGTGATCTCTACGAAATTTTCTAGGGAAAGTTTCCGAAAGAACTCTGTAATTAGTTGTAGAGACTACAAGTCAAGACATTCCAAGGAAGGTCGTGTAAGGTATGTCGCAAGTGGTCGCACGTGGATCTAGTAGCACTCCATCAATTAGATATTGATTTGACCTGAGCTGTAGATTTTTGGGTACAATCTACCTTGGAAGGATATATAGTGGAATTTGTGGTTGAGTGTTACCAGTCCTTCTCAAAAGCAGAGGACATATTCAGATCCAGATTGCGAGGAGAGCCGTTGAAATAAATTCCCTTGTGGATCAAAGCTTTAATGGTAGACGAAGGATTGATGGAGTTTCAAAAATCTAAGATGGAGACTTAAACCTCCAGTACTGGGGGAAGGATCTGAGGGAGGGATGATACAAGTAAGTTAGAATGGGGAATAGGGATATGGATGCCGAGACCTCCAGTAGGTTGAGAGAGCGACCAACACATCGGAGGGCGTAGATTACTGAGAAGTGGTAGGAAAGGGTGATGAAGGACTTGGAGAAGCAGGAAAGTTTTTGACAGGAAAAAGAGAAGGCGCCGCAAATGACAAAGGAGATGGAAGGTTAGACGGGATCCCAAGGAATAGGAGGGACCATAAAGGAAGTTAGGAAAGTGTATAGGAGCCCAATCCAAAGAGAAAAGGGAGAAAAGTCCAACGTGGAGGACGCGCGCCCCAAGGAGATGTCCGATGTGGAGTTGCATGTTATGATGGAGCAACTATTCCGAGAGGGGCCGACACCTGTAACTCAAGGTAACTCTATTCCCCAAAGTTCAAGTAGCTCTAGTCCCGACCTTCCCTTGGTACTCTATCAACCACTAGGTGAAATTTTTGTTAAGTTACGAGAGTTTAGAAAGTTGAATAGTGTTCAGTCTACATCAACAATACCTACTAGAAATAGTGCTAGCAATACAATTTCATAGCCAGGGAATATAGGTTTTATTCTAGTAACACCCACACAAATAAATATGGCGGGATCATTTACCCGATACCCAGATTTCTCTGGGAGGGGCAATGACGATGTGGAGCATCAATGGTTTCTCTGCGAAGCCATATGGAGGGCTCGGAAGACACCAGAGGCAGTTAAGTTAATCGAGTTCCAAACTACTCTAAGAGAGAGATCTCTTTGCTGGTTCATTAAATGGTCCGAAGCTCATCCAAACCCAACGATAGATGATGTAAAGAAAGAGTTTGTCAAATAATTTAAGTTACCTCAGATAGATCAGCAAGGTTTATCAGAGATGTGGGAGATTAAATAGCGAGAAGGTGAAACAACATGGGATCTAATGAGAAGGTTCAAGGATGCGATTGGAAAAATGAGTTACCAAATCGATTCGAATCATCAGAGAGATTGGTTTATCAATGCCCTTCTTCCGTTGACGAGAACTCCACTAACATAACAGAATATTGATACATTACAAGATGCATTGGAGCAGGCGATGAAGATAGAGGCTATGGCGAGGTATCCGCAGGAATTTAAAGGAGGAGAAGCGGCTGAAGACACTTCCATATTGGGGTTACAACATCAGATAGCTATTCTAACAGAAAATTCGAAGGACATTCAACCAATATGACCTGCAAGACCCAATGTGTGGTGTACAAATTGTCTGATGGAGGGACACGTGGTCACTGAATGCCCAAGGTTGTGGGGACAGAATACGAGGGATTCAACAACAGGGACACAAGGGACTCCAACAGTAGGGGGAGTTGCGCAGATAAACACTCAAGGGCTATACCTTCTGTAACCCCACTTCCCACGGTTCAATGCGCAACAAAATCAGACTGCGACTGAATACTGAGAAATATGTAAAAACATTGGTCATCCACCACGCCTATGCCCAATTTTTCAAAAATACTCCAATGTTCTGAACAAAATATATTGTGAGTTCTGTGCTTCCACAACACATAATACAGAGCAATGCAAAGCTCTGGATGCACTGGCAGAATGATTGGTCAGGCCATCGTATAGAGTGAATGAGGCTCCAAGGGGATGAGGAGGAGGAATGAGAGGAGGCAGAGTTGTAGGAAGAGGACCTGTAAGATGTTACAATTGTGACCAAGAAGGCCACGTAGCCAGGGAATGTCCACTTCCCAGAAGACTATGGTGCTCTCAGTGTAAGGCCAATACGCACGCAACTGAAGACTGCCTAGAGTTAATTAAGAGATGGGAAGAAAGAGCCAGACAGAGAGGAGCAAATCTGGTGAACTCAGAACCAAGAATAGTAGAGGCTCAGGCTATGCAAAATGTAGCTATAGTAACACGGGGAGGAAAGAGAACAGGGGAATATGCACAAAATATAGACCCGATAAAGCTGATAAAGCCAACATCTCCAAAGCCATTTTTCAGGCCAGATAGACAGAAGCAATATTTTAAAGAAGCAGTGGAAACATTTGCCCAACTTGGGGGGAGCAAAGGTATTGAGTTACAGTAGCCGATTGTATAAAAAGAGAAATAGACCAATACAAGTACAATGATTGAAGAATGGTTCCGACTATTTTTGAAGATTGTAACCAATGCACCTATGCTGGAACAATTGAAACAAAATTTGGAGATGGTGGTGCAGGAAACCACAGAACCAGAGGAGTCAAATGATTCAAAACAGAAATACATATGGAGAATCAAAAGAAACAAGAGAAGAATAGGAAAGGAATTCCGCGAAAATACCCAAGTCATGGGATTCCAAATTAAAGACACCATGCTTGACCTAGGGTCAGATGTCAACATTTTGCCAAGAAAGACATGGGAAGCATTGGGGAAACCAAAGTTGACATACTCACCAATCCATTTCAGCATGGAAAATCAGTACTGCATTGTGCCCATAGGCAGGCTGGAAGAGGTCGAAGTCGATGTTGCAGGGGTAAAGACATACACAGACTTTGAGGTGATAGACATCACGGGGGATAAGGATCCCTATTCGGCATTATTGGGGATAGATTGGGCTTTTGAGAACTATGCGGTGACCTAATTGAAAAAGGAATTGATGATATTTGAAGATGGGGAAGTCAGGGTCACTCAGCCACTTGACCCATATCAAGGACCCCAATATACATAAACTATTGACAACAGAGAGAATGCTCAAATTCTCGATCATCTCTATCAGATGACAGCAGGGAAAAGAAAATACTACATCAACCCAATAGTGGGGGGGGGGGACTGTAAGCTGGAGAAGTGTTCAAAGCTCAGACTTGGGCTCAGAAATAACCTGGGATGATTGGCAGTAGGGAGGAGACCAATACAAGAAGATGTGCTAACATCCGAAGAGTCAACTGGATCAGGAATGAGGTAAGAGGATATCCGACTTTATCAAATATGAATGCTGTAAATACATTTATTGAAAAAATAGAGGATAAAGTACCAGTGGAACATAGAATCCCGCTCATGGATGTGGATCTACAATCCACATTAGCAAGGTGGTGGAGCAACCATCGCAACTCTCTGTTGCGCTGGGAGGATGTTAAAGTAGCGTTAAAATCTAGATTCAAAGACGAGGAAGGACCACAATTCAATGAAAAGTACCAAGGGGATTTTGATCCCATGAAACATTTACAACATTGTGAGTGCCACTGGAAGAAAGTAGGGTACCTAGAATATCTGTGGATGCACAATTTTATACATTCACTAGATTCAGTTCCACAAGCTTGGTACTTAATGGAAGAGAAGAAAAGAGGAATCAACACCTGGCAAGTAGTTGCAGATAAGTTTACGCAATGTTTTTCTTTTGAAGGAGAAACAAAACCAATTATGCAGGCACTACAAGCCATCAAAAGAGTGCCGTTTTTTCCAGAGATTCAGGAAGATGAAGAACAACCGCTCTCGAAACAGAGTATCAAACAGTCAATAGCATGCAAAAATATAGACAGTGAAATGGATGGTGATGATCTAGAAAACCTTAGACACTTATATTTTGAAGAAAAGGAAGGGGAGCGGGATATACAAGAAGAACCTACAACAGAGAGAATCCATCTGCTACCATTGAAGACCAAGAAGCTGAACATAGAAACTCTGGAAAAATCCAAAATCGTGTCAATTGGTGACTATTGGGATGCAGAAACGACTAAGGAGATATTTAATCTTCTACAAGAATATGAAGACTTATTCTCATCCTTAGTAGCGGAGCTAACAGGAATAAAAGGAGACATGGGGGAAATGCTTATAATTTTGAAGCCCAACGCAAGACCAGTAAAACACATACCATATCATATGAATCCAAGAGTAAAAGAGAAAGTCAAGGCGGAGATTGATAAAATGTTGAAAGCAGGGTTGATTTTTCCGGTGGAAGAAGTAGATTGGGTAAGTCCTATAGTCATACAAAGTAAAAAGGAAAAGTCTCAGATTCGAGTATGTGTGGACTACAAGAGCCTCAACAACGCATGCATACATGATCCATTCCCTACTCCATTCAATGATGAGGTGCTCGACAATGTGGCAGGAAATGAAGCTTATTCATTTATAGATGGATTTTCAGGATACCATCAAGTAAGGATATCTGAAGAAGATAAAAAGAAAACAACTTTCACGACCGAATGGGGCTCATTTTCATATCATGTAATGCCCTTCGGGCTGAAAAATGCACCGGAAATATTTTCACGGATTGTGATAGCAACATTTCGAGAATATATCCATAAATTCCTTGAGGTTTATATGGATGACTGGACAGTTTACAACCTATTGAAGAATCATGCAACTTTATTAAGGATAATGTTTGACAGATTCAGACAACTCTAGTTTTCACTCAATCTTAAGAAGTGCATCTTTTGTAGTACCTTTTGGGACACTGCTAGGACATGTTGTTTGTAAACAAGGTGTTTGTGTGGATCCAGAAAAAGTGGCAATTAAAATCAACATAGAGGCACCAAAAACCGTGAAATAGTTGAGATCAATGTTAAGCCATACCGGGTACTACAGAAGATTCATCTGAAACTATGCAGAAATAACAGCCCCATTGGAAAAGTTGTTGCGGAAATCAGAGCAATTCATTTGGACAACCGAGTATACAACTGCCCTCAACACACTAAAAGAAAAATTGGAAAGTGTGCCCATATTAATTCATCTTAATTGGGACAAGCAATTCCATGTCCATATTGATGCCTCCAACATTGCATTAGGAGCAGTTCTGGCTCAACCAGGAGAAACTTCAATTGATCACCCAGTTTACTTTGCAAGCAAGAATTTATCGACAACTGTAAGGAACTACACAACAATAGAATGGGAAGCTTTAGCAATGGTGTATTCCCTTCAGAATTTTTGCCATTACCTATAAGGAGGTATGTTCAAATTCTTCATGGACCATTCAACATTGAAGTACCTAGTTAATAAACCGGTCCTTGAAGGAAGGATCTGTAGATGGCTCCTACTGTTCCAGGAGTTCACCTTTGAAGTGATAGTGAAACCAGGAAGACTGAATGTGGGTCATGACCATTTATCAAGGCTGGAAAATGGAGAAGATGGAGGGTCCCTGGATGATCAGCTGCTGGACGCTGATCTCTTTAGAGTAGAAGCTATCCTGGACTATTTAGATCAGATATCAATCTATTTGGTAACATGACAGTGCCCGACTGAATATACAACGACTCAGAGAAGACATCTTGTCGTAATGGCAACTGAATATCAGTTAATAAAAGGACAACTATATAAGATGGGATTGGACCAAGTCTTGCGGAGATGTGTCGTGGACCATGAAAGGGAGGATATACTGTGGGAATGTCATTGCGGAGTTGTGGGAGGGCATGTCGACGCAAAACCCACCGTAAGAAAGATATTACAAGCAAGGTTATGGTGGCTCAAATTACACAAGGAAAGTAAAACATTTTTAAATAAATGTGACGTCTGCCAAAGAACGAGACGTCCATCACACAGAGATGAGCTACCACTTCAACCTGTACGAGCAATGCAGCCATTTGAGAAGTGGGCCGTTGATTTTATAGGACCAATTGCACCTATCGCAAGACATTCACAGGAACGATACATAATTACCGCAATAGACTATCTTACCAGATGGGCAGAAGCAGTACCAGTGAGAGATTGCATGACAGAAACAACAGCTAGGTTCATTTTTGAAAATATCATTAGCAGATTTGGCTGCCCTAGAAGTGTAACCAATGATCAAGGTACACACTTTATCAATGCAACAATCAAATCGTTGTTAGAAAATTTTATGGTACAACATCATAAGAGCAGTCGGTACCATCCTCAGGAAAATGGAATAGTTGAAGCATTTAATAAGATTCTCAAAAAGGGACTAACAAATATTTGCAATGCTAATCGAGATGAGTAGGATGAGCACATACCAACAACATTATGGGCGTATAGGACAATTGTGAAAAGGATGAACAACCAGATGCCTTTTCAGCTGGTGTACGGGAGGGAAGCGGTGGTACCTTCTGAATTTATCATACCAAGCCTGATAATCGCTTCAACACTACATTTAACAGAGGAATAATCATTGAAGGAGCACCTACATGAGCTACAAGAACTTGAAGAGGATAGGTTTCTAGCAGAATTCCATCAGGCAGTCCAAAAATATAGACAGAAAGCTTGGCATGACCGTCATATCAAACATAAAACGTTTACGGTCGGAGGAAAAGTTTTACTGTATGACAACAAGTTCCAAAAGTTCCCAGGTAAGCTCAGAAAGCATTGGCTGGGACCATACCATGTGATTGAAATCCGAGATTCAAGAGCAGTTCGGTTAGCACAATTGGACGGCCAAGTGCTACCAGGATGGGTGAATGGCGCATGCTTGAAGCCTTATCACGAGTAAGTTTCATTATTTCCTTTTCAAATAAACCTCGCAACCGAGAGGAGTCAGTAGGGTAGACTAGATATAGATTGAGTCAATAAATCTCTTGCACCTGAGAAGAGAATAGATAGGAATCCCAATAAAGAAAATACTGCAATAACAGAGGAAACTCATTGTTGCGATGCGGAGACCACATCACAACTGATTGTGGTCGGGGGGAGGGTAGTGTCCAGTGTGTCATCCATGTCAGAAAGCCAAACGTGTCAAACATCATTCCGTCATCATGACCTATCATACCCATTTCAGTATGTAGGATTACCTGGATTTGAGAATTAACTGCCATAATTAGTAACATCCATACCATAATAAATTTTCCATATTAGGCCATAATCATTACCCATCATGTCTACCCAAATCCTGAAGTCACAGTCAGCCATGTTAGAACACACCTCATCGTGGTAACTAATCACACGATTATAGCCGCGGGGGAGGCAGAAAAAATTAATTAGTTATGGGGTCTTATCAACCTCATTCGTGCCGGTTACATTACTTAACCCGCATGAAAGAAGAAAGCACGAGAATGCTAGAGATTTTTGAGTTAGAAAAAGAAACAATAGCAGCAGCAAGCGAAATCTCATCAGAAGAAGTCCAAAGAGAGAATCCAGTAGCAGGAATTTACAGAGAAAGAGCAGGGGTAGCACTGAAAGTGTACAAAAGAAGATCAAAGATAACCAAGGTAGCAGCAGTAGTCATCGAGCCTGAGCTCGACAAGAGAATTCGAAGAATGGAATCGCTAGTGGGAAAGTATGACAATGCGTCACTGATTGACACAGATTTCATAGATTCATACCAGTTTCTGGTAATGAAGAGGCACGTTTACATAGAAAATTATGCTATGAAGGAGGAGAGGAAGAAGCAATATTGAATCCAGAGTTCAAAGGTATCCAGTAGTCCACAATACTGAACTTCAGGAACCTCCCAGTGTTCGGAACCACAGGAGAAACAATGCAGTGTACGAAATTCCTGCTGAGCAGACTACAAAACGGGTCACTATGGCTAGGGACGGAGATACCGATACATGAAGAAGATATTCACAGGCTGATGGGATTTTCAGCAGAAGGAAGGGATGTCTCCATGACGTTCCAGACAGTCTCCAAGAGAGCAAAGAAGGTGAGAGATTGTGACTATTGTAAGAAATATGACACTAAAAGAGGAGGGAAGGGGGCGAAGATAGATCTCATAAACAACCTAGCAGTTAAATTTTCCTGTTACCTAATTGCAGGCAAGACCATGAGGTACTATATGAAGGCAAAAGTCCCCTCGACACCATTTCAGTTGCAGAACACTGCCTCCAGGGAACCCAGCTGAACTGGTGTACATTTCTGCTGAAAAAATTGTTCGAAGCCTGTGAAGATAACTACAAAAGAGCCACTGGGTTCATCTACCGCTATGTCATCATGGCGTTTGCAATGTGGAAATGGACTCACTTGAGGGTGAGACAGCTTGTAGAAATCACAAGTGGTCAGCCGATGGCGATGAAGTTTATGCCCTGGAAGATCTTGGGAGACCCCAGCACCAAAGAGGTAAACGAAGAAGCGTTCACATTCTGGTACAGGCAAATGGTGGATATAGTGGCGAGGTAGCAAAGGGTTCCGAGGAGTCTGCTAGACAGATATTCCTCTCAGATATGGTTCGGGTCACCCACAAGCAGACATACATCAGGCCCACTTGCGTGGATGAAACAACGTTTAAAATGAGACCATTAAATTTTCTAGTGGAAGAAAAGGCATTCCACACTAAAGTCTGTTCCTGACCAGGGGTGGGAATGGAGATCAGAAGCGGAATGCATCACTACTCGTTCAAGGGCATGTTGCCAAGACCAGTACCAGGGGAGACACCGGATGAGACACTGAGCAGAGTGTCTCGACTGCAGTTAACACCCATACTAGAAGAGTTGGACACGAGGGTAAAAGGCTTCAATCGGGTAATGAAAACTCTCACTAGTGCTTCTCCTGTGTTTCCTACTTTTTCAGAGTTTCAAGCCTCAAATTCTGCATCATATTCCATAGTTTCACCCATAATCATTTCCCGACTATCCACCATGTTTAATTCACCCGCAACAACCATAGTAGTTCCAATCGGAAAGAGTAAGGCACCTAAACCACCCGTAGCCACTCCTAAGGCCAAGAAAGCAAGGGTCATGGTGCCTGGGAAAATAGTTGATCTCACTGAGGAAGATCACACACAACCTATGGATACGGGAGCACCAATTCAAGAGGAGCCAGAGGTGGCCCCCAAGGTAACCTCTGAGCTACCTATGTTCAATCTGTTTTCATTTTTGAATGTTCAAACTTTGTCTCCACCCCACACTCATACCTCCTCACCTCGCACTCACCATTCATTGCCTCACACGTCATTCACTTCCAAAGATCGTTCCACCCACACTCCATCCACATCAGCAACAATTTCAGACCCAGTCAAGACAAGAAGCAAGACAAATGGAGACAACGAAGTAGAGGTTAACTCGAGTATGACATTGGTACCTGAGGTTAACCAACCTTTGGTGGGATAGAGCACTTTTCTGGACCTATTAGTTCGTGGGGGATCTTTTACTATAGACACAACGCCCTCACCCAAGGAGCTGAACCCTTTTTAGCAAGAAAATTTGATACTACAGCAAGTCCATCAAACCACAAGCATGAACAACCCATGGAGTCAGCTGCCGCAACAGAACCAACCCACATCCCACATGAGCACTCAGCCAGATCGATAGCCAACGACCAACCCCTTAGAGAAAGGCCGCCAAACAACGATATGTCTGGAGCCGAGAGTATGCAGAATTGGGGCACAGAACAACTGTACAATTTCATCCAGCGTGCAAAAAAATAGGTAGAAGGACTACACAACAACCTCGAATAGATTTTTGAACAACAACAATTGCAAAAAAAACTGAAGAGCACAACCAGTTAAAAGGAGAGAAGGTGACAGATATTTTCAAGGATCTCTGGCCAACAGTAATGGCTCAGGATGACAAGACACCGGGAGACATATCAGCTTGCACTATAGTCTAACAGTCTATCCACATGAAGATAGCTTGTGCACATCTCAGCAAAGAAAATCAAGAGCTAAAGGAAGCGCTCGTGACCAGACCGATGTTACCAGATCCTGCTATCATATATGCCAAGAAGGTCACAGAGAAGCAGAAACAAGCAACCGGAATGTAGGAAACCCTGGGGACCACGGTGAAAGAGGCTTACAACCTTCTAAAACATCTGCACGAATGTTCAATCTCGTTAACTATGAAGACCCAACTAAGCTCCGCACAACTAAAGCAGGTTTCACGAGAAATAAGGGAGGCCATAGATCTCGTAGGAATAACCCAATTATACAATCAAGCAGAGGCACTGGAGACCACAATCTAGAAGATCGAAGAGCATTATGCTGCCACAAAGTAGGTCCTCAGGGAACTGAGGCAACCTATCAAGCAAACTGCAGAGGCAATACAACAAATGGCTGCTAAGGCCGAAATAAAATTTAAAGAGGTATTCAGCAAACTATCGACTATTGCAGGAGAAACTGAAGCTGAGCGAGTTACCACAGAAACTGAATAGCTCATTAAGGAATGGAAATAGGCCATCAACGACTTTGGCGAACTCAAATATTCAGCGTTGGAAAAGGTTCTAGAGTTGGGGAAATTGTTTGGACAAAGAGAGGAAACAGAGAAGACAGGGCCAGACACAGAGGCAGACAGACCAATGGAGACCGAGGCAATAGAAAAATATTGATTCAGGACGAGTCAATAGCATGTGGTCGGGGCCTGTTGGGGCCCTTGTTTTGAAAATGAAAGGGTTTTTGAGTTGCAGAGAATAGGTGGCAGAGCGCAACCACAGTAGACAGAGAGATGTCATGGTTATGGAGAGCTGGAGAACAGGTGGTGCGACAATTGCGGAGAACCAGCACAAATGGCAGGAATGAGCGATAAGGACAGGCAACAGCTCCCAGTGATTAGGGAGATGTGGAAAACCACAAAGAAAGAAAAGAGGGAAAAATGACAGCCACGTTGGAAAAGGGACAAATAGGCAATTAGCCAGCGTAGACAGTAGGTTAGTCTAGTAGAGGGATGAGGAAGAGAGCCACAGGAGAGCTCTGTTCTGTTTTGTAACTGTTGTAATCTGTCCCTCTGTAATCAACTCTAAGGAGTAATGTAACTGCCAGGTATTGATAATGCAATATACTTCTACCTGTGGTTGATGTCTTAAGTTCCATGTTAAGAATTTGGTTATGGTGAATGTATTGGATGCTTTTAAAATTTAATTTTGCATCCTGAATATGCTTCATGAGTGGTATCTTGTGCAAAGTAGTTAGATCTGTTTGCAGTTCCCATTTCTTTCTATTTTTCTCTATAGCTATGATCGGTCGATATCTGATCTGTTCCTAAGATTACTAAGGTCACAGCATGCCTCGGGTTAGACTCTCTGCTCTTCGGAGTAGGGTGAAAATGTCGGCGTTGTGCTAGACTACTGCAGAAACCTTGTTGGCCTCTCTCCTGAACCTGGGTCTTACTCAAAGACCTTATTTCTCGCCAACAATTAGCAGAGTAGAATTGTGTCTCTTGTTTTTTAGTTTGAAATCTTGAGTAGTTGTAATTTCTATCAAATTTTCTACACTAAGTGTTAAATTTTTGGGGTTGTTACAATATTTTCGTACACCATATTTTATTTTTTACTCCTACCTAAAGAATGCAAAAAATTCCATAAATTATGGTGGGCAATAATTCTTGGTAAAAATGTCTAATTACCTAAATATAAAGAATGCACAAAATTCCATGAATTATGGTGGGAAGTAACTAATGGTAAATATGTCTAATAGTAATTTATGTTTGAACGCTCTTGAAGACTATATCCGTCACTATGGAATAAGGCATAATTGAAAGTCTATGATTCAAGCATATGTCTTTTGAAATCAATTTGCTCAAATAAGTTTGGTTAAGACCATCTTTCATAAAACTTAAGTGCCATTGGAAATAAAGAGGTGACAAGATTGAAGAGATTTCAATTTGAAATATTTCTTGGTTCCTAGCTTCATAAAGGTTTCCATGCACAACATATTATAATGTGAGAACTAAGTTTAAAGATCGATGAATTCTCGAATCATTGGAATGAGAGTTATGCATCATCACAACAATCTTGTTTGAAGTATTATTAGATCATCTATTATCATCAGAAGAGAAGCTCTGTCAGAAGTCTGAAGACGTGCATCATAATATTCTGATATACTAAAGGTCTGTGTCAAATACTTGAAAAATGAAAATACATTAGAGGACTGTGTCAATGATCTACAAATTGTATGCAGTTATAAAGAAATCCTTTAAGAACCCTTCAAAGAAAATTGTTGATGTGTAGCATATTAACCATCATGGTATATGGTATGGGAAACCTGTGTGAGTGTAAAAAGAAATTATTAGAAGATGCAAAGTTTGTAATTTCATATACTACAATGATGTGTCCACCATTGACAAGATAATTTCAGATCTCTTAGAGGATTATCATGAAACTCAAGCTCGTTCATCCCTATGGTACCCTTTTTGTGATTTCTGTGGTTCATTGAAGGTAGTTCAGAACCTTATAACAACAAAATTTGTAATCTAATAATGGCACATATTATAACCTTATTAATATAAGTTACGAGTACAGTTCATATCACCATCATGGTACAATATTAACACAACTCATAATATTGTTATGTTATACTATTGTGGTTATTATATGCCATAGTCTCTAAATAGTTTGAGGACTACTTCTTGTGATCCTCTCTATTGAAATCTTAATATTATAAGCATACTGTGTAACTTGTGTTGTTATCCAAACCTCTGTATGACTGGATTGTCTAATATGGAAAATAAGAATGTGACTGTTGCAAGGATCGAGGATGTCTGGATCAATGCAGTATGTAGACTTTGTAGACCTCCTTACACTAAAAACTTATAGTCATTAACGTTCTCAATAGTTACATTATGGCCTGGATAGTTGACTAGATCATTATGTTACTATTAACCGATGAACTAAGATAGTGTATACAATGTGATCCTGCATTGTATGGAAGAACAAGTACACCATAGATATGAACTAGCTCAAATTTTCATTGAGAAGGATGTATTTAAAATATCCCTGATTAACGAGGAGGCTTCAGAGGGAAGATAAGGTCCTTGCATGAATTGTTTATGTTTATAATTAAGAAGCACATATTGTGAAGCTACCTTAGGGTCTTGAAGAACATGAGTAGGAATCATGGTTACAAATTGAAAAATGTTTTATCTCATTAGTCTTAGAGAGAGTTAGCACTATCATAAGTGAAGTGAACTATCATAAGTGTTAGCATAGTTCTATGCTTAGTCATGAGTGTGTTTTACATATTATTATTTTAGGATAAAATTTGTAAATTTAAAAAAAAATTAGAACGCTGCCGGAAGTTCTGATAGCATTGTTTTAACCTTGTCAGACAGTCTGTTTTAACTTTGTTTTATGCATGTTTTTCCTTTACTCGATGCTACCGGAAGTTCCGGTAACTTCCCCTGTTTTAAAAATAAAATAAAAAGCTCACCTGCTTTTTAGTTAGCCACGTGTTCCCGATGTAAACTAAGGTTTAAACCTTTTTAATCATGAGCCATGTCACGTGATAGGAAAGGTTATACATTTGAATGATGTCGAGTTAGTTGTGGTCATACATGGAAGAGTTAGGTGTCAATGCGCAGTCGTAAAGACCAACCATTGTTTGTCCCGTCTGTCAGCCTAAGTCGTAGTGTCCACATGTCAAGGGTACGTATTTATTGTCAAGATTAATCATGGATCTACGCTTTAATGTGGTGACCATTTGTTTAATCATGCATGAGAATTGTCGGAATTTCAGGCCTGCCATAAAATGCAATGGAGGTGACTGCCAACTCCAACACCGTTCAGCTCCAACCACCTGTTGTGAAAAATCTGAAACAAAGCAGGCAACTAAAGTTAATCATGAATATCACGAGGTGTG
Source organism: Pinus albicaulis (assembly GCA_034641835.2). Classification (NCBI taxonomy): domain Eukaryota; kingdom Viridiplantae; phylum Streptophyta; class Pinopsida; order Pinales; family Pinaceae; genus Pinus; species Pinus albicaulis. Next base: position 1,360,333,893 of record CM076582.1, on the reverse strand, counting down.
GTATACAGTTTTTGATACTTCTCATTATGAAAATATCTTATGCATGGAATAGTGAAACAACATATCACTTAAAGTCACTGAAATAAAAGGAAAAAAATCAGTTTTCAAATTTAGTTGTTGGTGAATAAGGAGTTCCAGTGAACATCTTGAAGAGAAGATTGAGTTTTCAGATAGTTTAATTTGAGGATTCAACAACACCTGTAAAGTAAGTTTCACTAATCTTGACACCTTTTTGATCTAGCAGACAACCTTATTTATTGCTCAGATGACTAAAAAAGGAGGAAAACATAAGCGTATTGAACCTCAAGGGGCTAATTTAATAGATGCCAAACCGGATGTGAGGAGGTTTTTTTTATAAGCTGGGTGGTACCCTTTTTGTTCAAGGTTAGGAAGCTCTCATCTAGGAGTATCTAAAGAATTTTCCCTCTCATTTGATGGACAAGAAGCAAATGTTTATGGCCTCAAATTGCAGGTATCATCAGAATCCATTGCTGAAGCTTTCCACCTCCCATAGGAAGGAGAGAAATGGTTCAAAAAACCAAGTTATTACTGGAGGAGACCTGAAAACTTCATCAAGGATGAATATAGAGACCCTAAATGGGCTAAAGGGATTCCTAATAGTTATCTCAAGGATGAATGGGTTGAAACTGTTAAGCTCATTAAGATCTACCTTACTTGTGAGAGTAGGTATACTATTGTATTTCTGTATCACATGAGGTTTTTGTTTCACCTTGCAGGTATTAAGTATCTCAACCTACCTTTCTTCCTGCTGAAAAGCTTGACTAAGATGTCAGCTATAATACAAACCCATGAAAAAACTTCAGGTTATATCATCTACCATCAAGCTCTTATCAAGGTGCTGATTGTTGAAGAACTCATAAGAAGAAACCAGACTTGGGAGCATTTGCTATTTTATAGGGCAGGCCAACTTGCACCTACAAAAAACATTCCTAATCAGCAACCTCAAACCTCACAACAAAATTCTCAACCTCTTGAGCAGAAGGGAAAATTTCAGAAACCAACTACTTCATATGTTGGTAAAAGGACTAAAAGAAAAGCAAAGAGGTAAATATATATAAGAAGGCTAAGGGAAAAAAGGAAAAGAATCCCCTAACAAAAGTTGAAGAGAATTTGGAAAAAGGATAAGGTTCATCTATTAGCAAGACAAAAACAATGAAGATTGTGCCTCGTGTTTCTCCTTTTCCCATGGTATATGCTAGAGCACTGAAAGGAAAGACTGCAGTTGCAGAAAAATAAAAAGAAGAGGTGTTGTTGGAAGTTCCGATAGCAAACATTCAACATAAGGTTCAGAAGGATTATCAGCCCACCAAATCAGATGAGGAGCTCTTTAAGGATGTAGAATATGATGTTAGTAGCAGAAAAAGACATGTTGTTAGCAGCAGGAAAAGACAAGTTGTTAGCAATAGGAAAAGACACACAAGATCTAGCAACAAATTTAGGTTGAGATCCAAAGCCCTACATAACCCAAACTTGATGACATAATTTATAGATGTGGAGAGGCAATATGAAGGGTTACAGACTGCAACTCCTTCAATTGCAGAATCTAGTGGGTTCAAGAAGAAAGAAAAGGGTAAAACTCCTTCAGACCAGCAAACAGGAACCTCCAAGAGAATAAAAATCCAGAAGAGCTCAGAAGTGAAAAAGGCCATTGCAAAAGAGACAACCACGAGGACTACAAGGTCACATTCAACAGTTGATAGAAAACCAGATTTAGACAAGCTTGCAGGAGTTGCAACTCATATGGAGGAGAGGTAAAAGGATATCCTAATGAAGTATCATTTTTCCTATTAGTTATATTTTGGAACAACTCAATTTTCAAGAATGTTTTGATCTGCAGAAATTTTTTCAAATCTCTTGCTGTGCATTTTTGAAAAGGAAATAGAGCGTTACTGGAAATTCTGGTAGCATTATAGTTTTTTGTGCAGTTATAAGTTTTTACTGGAAGTTCCGATAGTGTCTGTTTTTAATGATTTTTGACAGCTGTCAGTAGAATTTTAGAGCTAGTCCAAGGATGATAAGAAATCCTAATGATATGGACATGTCAAGTGATGGTTGATAAGTGGTTTTGAGGTTGTTAAATGACACATTTAATGAAGCCACATGGGTCTTAAAGAGCCAAGATCATGGAGAGATAGATCAACAAAAAATTAGGTAGGTTGCTAGCACACTTAGCAGCACAATTCAATTTGTCTTCATTCTTCCTATTTACATCTGTCCTGTTAGTTATATTTCGATAGGATATGTCTTTAATGTGATATAACTCATATGTAATGAGAGGAAGAGTGGATCCTTATTTTTATGAGAGATGTAGTTGGTGCCTCTCTCTATAAATATCATTTGTAAATACCATTTCAGGGTTGTTGGATTTTGGTCGACCTGAAGACTTTCATAATAAAGAAAAATCCTTTTGTACTTCATGTTGGAGGACTTTGTGTTTCAAGGAATATATAATGTATAGTAAATTTCTCTTGTTATTTCATTCATCTAATTTATGAGTTGCAATAGCTAGCAAGTAAGAGTAAGAGCACTGTTAGAGGATCTAATAGTTAATTATCTACTATTCATTCTTCTGCAAATCATCTATATGTTGTGTAAAGCATGCTAGTGAAGGTTTCATGAAGTATTTTTGAGATTATTTATGCATGTATTCTGATTTATAAATGTTGTTTCCTTTACATAAAACATAGTTTATGTAAAAGGCCACTCTTATAGATGTGTGACTGATCTAGGATATGTTTATTTCTTAGACTGAGTACCAACTATCTGTCACCTTTCATTTGTCACAATATTCTCCCCTATACTACAAATTTGTCCATAAAATTTATACTTGCCACAACTTTGCAAATGCATGAAGGTATAAAAGAGTTGAAATAATTTCAAACTCTTTAAGAAGCCATCCCACCATCCAAAATATTTTACTTTGAAATGAATTATGATGTGTAAGGCTTACTCCTTTGCAGTCAAGGAGTGAATCCTTGCACTAACAAGAAGCATGGCATGTTGATTGGTAATTATTCAGGTTATTGGATCCCATGATGAGAAAGCTACCAGGTGGATCCTTTGTATTACAACATGGACCTTAAACCAGAGAAAGTATGGTTGTATGAAATAAAATTGTGCAGATCAGGAACCGAGGAACCTTCATGAATTAGACAAGCTTATGCTTGTGGTCTCCCTGAGTGAGAGGGAGTAAGGTTAGTTAAATATTTTCTTTAACATGATTTTTTCTTTGGTATCTTGGATGTACAGGAAACAAAGGATTGCTAAAATCACTACTTCTAGAATGGCTAGCTATAAGATAGTGTGTTTTGAAGAAGCTATTTAGTGAGTTGTGTGCCATCATCTATATGTTGTTGGCACTACATTGAAAAGACCCTTTAGAAGAGGTTATAAAGGAGGTTTTTAGTGCTATAAAATTGGCCAAAATTGTCAAAAAACCATTTTCTACAACATCCGTTTATGGTTGCGGAGGTTTTGGCGGAGATTTTAACGGAAATTCAACACGACTAAAAAACCTGGGCGGTTAGAGGTTATTACAGATGTTTTTTTCATCAGTGCGCTACTAAGTTTTCAATGCACTGGTGCTTGTCATCTAGAAGGTGGCCCGGGGCAGTCGAAGGTGCATGCATCGGGCGCAGTGTTGGTGATACAACGCATGGGGTTGTTCTAATTAGTCTTGGGATTTGTGCGGTGCCCATAGGTCGTCTTAATGCACTGGTACATAGACTTATAGAAACGCACCAGTGCGCCATATCAGACAAACACACCGACATTTATAATTGTTATTGGTATTTGTGCGGTGCCCATAGGTCGTACAAATGCACTGGTGCATAGTCTCACATAATTGCACCGGTGCACAGTATCACACAAACACACCGAGATTTTTAATTGGTTTTGGTATTTGTGCGGTGTCCATAGGTCGTAGAAATGCATCGGTGCACTACAACATACATATTAACCCACCGGTGCACTGCAACATACAAACGCACCGGTGTACAGTAACTTACATGCACCGATGTTCATTTTGTATTTTTTAGAAACATCGACCTGTGACAATGCAATTATTGTGATTTTTTAAAATTCATTATTTATCAAAAGTCGACACATATTATAACAGTATTCATATTAATGCATTTGAATATGATATTTGGATTAATTTGTTATATCATATCATAATTATTATGATTTTTTAAAATTCATTATTCATCAAAAGTCGACACATATATATCTTATAACAATATTCATATGAATTAAATTTTTATTAGTGCATTTGAATGTGATGTTTGGATTAATTTGTTATATCATATCATCAAATTTCACAGCTCTTCATTATAATATTTAATCATCCAAAAGTTTAATCAGTAGTGTTACATTTCACAGCAACAATGGAGAACACAATAGAATAAATTAAAACATATATATATATATATATAAATATATATATATATATATATATATATATATATATATAAAACGATCTTTCACTCTGAGAATGTAAGTTATTAGTATCTCTTTGTCTTTCAATTTGGACACTATGTCCATTGCATTAACAAATGTCGATTTCTGACAAATATTTCAAAAATAAAAGCATGTCTTTTGATATAAACATAATGATCATTATTCTCTGCAACTATTTTATTTATGCTTGCCATTACTTCCACTTATTTAATGTTATTTTTACAAGGAATGTTTAATTCACGGTGTTGATTGTTTTCTTCTTCTTCACCTTCCATCTACAAACATAAAAATAAATTGTAATGAGTGTATATACATTGGTGAGAATAATGAAAATTGAAATATTAAATAATATACATCAATGTAAATCGAAAATAAATGACATACCATAGCAACAATTGACTCATAAACTATACACATTCTTTCAAAACCATGTATCATGCCATCTTTCAAGATTTCATCTGTTGGCGCAGTTCCATACTTTGTTTCCTGCAAGTTTTATACCCCATAAAAAAACATATATTGAATATAAAATATTTTTTTGTTCTATTAATTATAGACAGAGCTAAGTAAAACAAGATCGATAGATGCTTACAAATTCCACAATTAATTTCTGATATGCCAACATATACTCACAACCCATCTTTAATCCAATTTCAATCAATTCGTCTGATGGTTCTTCTTTGTATGTTAGCACCCGTTTGAAGACATTCAATGATGATTTTTGTAAAAAAAATTAAAAAATACAAAAATGAAATCTAGTTAAGTTGTTATAAGGAAGTAACAATTACTCACAAACTTAGATATCAACCCTTTTCTTCCTTGTCATCATGTTTTATGTGCTGAATGGGTTCCATTTTATTTATTTATTTCTGCAAGAAAATACTTGAAAATTAATATTTAATGATAAATTGTTTATTTATTGTACCTAATGATCGGAAAATTCAATGATTACATAATACATTTGAAGCACGTTGTTGTTAAGATGGTTCCTCCTGCGATGCAATTTTGTCCATTTCTTTGACCTTCTCCTTGTACACCTTTTTGGACATTCCTACTGGCATATTTCTGATATCAACTCGTTCATCTTTTGAGATTTTCATACTCTTCCTGAAAATGTGACATGACAATAAACTATAAAATTTGTATATTGATATATGAAAAGTAAATATAACAAAAGTGATATTTATAAATAATTCTAGACAAACATTTAAAAGAATATTACTTTTTCATTCCTTCTTTTTTGTTGTTGTACGTTTTTGCTATTAAAAGTCTGACATGTCTCATTGACCAATTCTCTAGAAACTCTTCCTGTAGTTTAGATACAATTTGGTTCTTGGAATCATTGGATTTATTTTTGTATTGTAAGTGGAAAGAATGTCTATATATTCGTTGCGCTAGATCCCTCAAACTTTTTAAAAAGTTTTCCCCCCTTTCGTTAACCTCCAACACCACTCCAGATGAGCTAAGGAGCAATTCATTTTCATTTGCATGTTCTATTTTTTTCTTTTCTTAGAACAACATTCCTTTTATGAGTTGTTGGTCCCTGTAGAACATTAAACAGATGTGAATTAATAGATTGTTTGACACATGTTATCTAATAATTTTGACACAGATGTGAGCCAAGATAGTATTTTTTCATTCACCTGATTTACCCTTTTGCAATTTTTCCATCAAGCTTTTACGCTCTTCTGGTCCTAGATCAGAAATAATCTTATCGAGCTTCGTCATTTTGTGGCTCTGCGTGATACACAGTAAACAATAGATATTAGTTAAACTTACATATTGTTCAAAAATAATATTTTTTGTAAAGAATTTACAAAGAACTTCACTTTTTTGATTTTATTGATGTGTTATCAGTATTTTTGTTACTTGATCTCTTGTCAGGCATTTCTTTATCAATTTGAAACCTGTACCATATCATTCATTAATATATTTATAAATAAATTGTCAACTTTTCAAGTAAAAAAAAAAATCCTCAAGAAATCGGTGCGCCATTCATAGTATACGCACCGACGTTGGTGTGTGAGGGTCTTATAAACACACCGCACAAATAGTATAATAGACTGAATGGTGCTCTATATAAACAAGGAGCACCAGTGTGTTACATGTTAACCACCGCACCGATTAACACAGAGAAAATAATAAAAATCATCCAATGTTATTTTTTGTAGCATAAACGCCCCACGCAAACAAGGGACTACCATACGGTGCTCTCTGTCAATTAGGAGACCTGGTGCGGTGCATTATATGTTACATAGTGCACCAATTAACACAATAAAACAAATTTTTGGGAAACAACACTTTTGCGGTGCGCCATAATGAAATAACATACCAGTGCCCTATTTTACATATGGCGCACTGATTAAAAAAAATTGTTTTTTAAATTTTTTATTACACAGTACTTTTGTGGTGCGCTAGGTTACGCAGGGCGCACCGATAGGAAAAAATATTTTTTTCAAAAATTCACGCAATGGCCGACATGGATTGGGATCCGATTATGTAAGTCACCCCATGGGTTGGATGTCAATCTAAAATGAAAAGCCCTAATTCTGAAATCACAGAAACAGGGAGAAGAAAGGGAAAAAACAAAAAGAATGAAGGGTTTAAGGTGAAAATGGATTTTTTTTGTTTTGTTTCTGAAAATGAAAACCAAATTGATTTTTTTTCTTACTTCATAAAAAAACTGCAAAAAAATTAAAAAAAATAATCAATTTTAATCACAAGATCGTTTGAAATTCTATGCTACAGGGTTTGAATCACCAGAGGTTTGGAATTCTTATTATCTTAATACTTCTGTTCGAACGTATTTCGCTGCTCCACAGTGCTCTCGTGCTCTTTTGCTCCAAGTATGTTTCTTGCAAATCTCTGGCTGAAATTTTTTGCAGAAATAGTGAAATAATGAAAAGTGTTTAGTATTTAAAAAATTGTTTTATAAAATTAGATTTTCGAAAATATTTTTCCGCCCATTTTTCAATTTATCGCTTTTTTTTTTTCACTTAAAGAAAATGGAGTTGGCTTTTTTGATTTGTGGTTATTCGTCACTGATGCGTCCATTGGTAACATGGTACCAGTGCGCAGTAACTAAAACACACCGGTGCGGTTATATGTACAGTAGCACCGATTTGTGGTTAAGGCACCAAAATTACTTTTAGGTGTGTACACCAAAATTTAGTGAACTCCAACCATAGAAATTGAGAATTATAATTTTGTTTATTCTTGATGGAAATATGCAATTAGAATTAGAATTTTGTTTATTCTTGAGAATTAGAATTAGAATTAGAATTGAGAATTAGAATTGGATAAATTCTTGATGGAAATAACTATTCTTCCAATGCATTTTGTTTATTGCAGGAGTTACCCACTGATTATGTGGAGAGAATACAATGTGGGGCATGTGAAGATGCAATACTACAGGGCCCAAGGGGGAAATTGTGGCATGTGATCCTGTGCTATGCTAAGACGTGGGAAGTTTTCACAAATGGTTGGGAAAGTTTTGTTTCTGAGCAGTTTATTGAAGTTGGAGATATTTTAGTTTTTAGACATGTTGGAAATGTACATTTTGTTGTGAAAATCTTTGGCCCATTTCTTTTCAAAACTACACCTCTTCTTCTTTCAGAAAAATAAACTTGAACCTTTCCACAACCTGCACCAAGAAAATGTGCCAACATGAGCCTCTGACATGCATATCTATTTCTTCTGTTGAGGTCTCGAAGGAATTGATTATGGCCAGTCTACTTCGCTGAGGAATCTGCCTAAATTTTCTTTGGTTCTACCGAAGGGTGTAGTTACTAATAGATACAGGATTGTAAGCTCCCTCCAACCCTCATTAAATTGCAGAATATTGATAAAACTCCATAGAAATGCCTATCACTTGCGTAAAATGTCTCGAAACACAGAATGAAGTGTTTTCTTTTTTGAAAGTTGTGTTTTATTATGGTAAAATAATTTATTCTTTATATTTTGTGCTAATGTGGTGAAGAAATAGAATAGTGCTCAAGTATATGACAATAGTCTTTAATTATATTCTCAAAATATATGGGTTCTTTATTAAATGCATAGCTACAAGATTCGGTCATATCGCTGATAGGAAAAACACAACTGAAATACCAATACGGCAAGTTCGGTACTGTCTACTATCCCATGAACCCATAAAACCCACAAAAAATCTCAAAAACCTTTTCATAAAATGCAAAATAGGACAAAAATGTTTTTTTTTTTTTGTATTGCATTCTTGACACTCGAATTCTTCTAAAATTTGTTAATGGAATTAACATCCATAAGAGGCAAGGCAATGGTAATATACTCAAATTATTCTAAAATCTGTTCAATGGAATTAGTACATGTGAAATGGTATATGTGTTGTTTCATCAATATTTATACTTTTTAAGATGGGTTTTTATAAAGAAGTGGACTTAATTACCTTATACCTTATAAGACTCTTTTTTCGAAATATTATAATATGTATTTTGAATTAATGTTAAAATCAATATTTAAGTTGATAATTTGCAATTATGTTGATCTCAATAAAAATGACGTACTGTATAAAGTTCTTTTTTTTTTTGTATGTAAGATCATACTAAAATAACGATAATTCTAAAGTACATGAATCTATTTGCATTATTTTCTAAACTTTATTATGTTACAAAAATTCATATTATTCTAGATTTATTTTTTTACAATTATTTACAATTTTACAAATTTAAAAATTTAAAAATTTTAATAAAATCATTTCACATTAATATAATAAAAATTTTCACATTAATACAATTAAAATTTTACAAATATTTTACATAGAATTAGAATTACAATTACAATTTTACAATTTCACATACAATTACAGTTTTAGAATTTTACATACAATTACAATTACAATTAAAATTTTACAATCACAATTATTTCACAGTAATACAATTAAAATTTTACAAATATTTTACAATTACAAGTTGTGAGTTACAATTACAATTTTAGAATTTTACATACAATTACAATTACAATTTTAGAATTTTACATAAAATTTACAATTACAATTACTAATTTACAAATTTACATATATACCATTACAATTACAATTTTAGAATTTTACATACAATTACAATTTTAGAATTTTACATACAATTAGAATTAGAATTACAATTTTACATATATATAATTACAATCATTTCACAATAAATTAAATATTACAATTAAAATTAAAATTTTACAAATATTTTACATACAATTACAATTAAAATTACAATTACAAATACAATTACAATTTTAGAATTTTACATACAATTACAATTACAATTACAATTTTACAATTTGTCATATATACAATTACAATTAAAATTACAATTACAATCATTTCACAATAAATTAAATATTACAGTTAAAATTAAAATGTTACAAATATTTTACATACAACTACAGTTAAAATTACAATTACAAATGCAGATACAATTTTACAATTTTACATACAATTAAAATTAAAATTTCAATTACAATCACGACATAATATTTAATAAATATCATGGTCATTTAATATTAAATTAATTAATAAACATCACGATCATGATAACCATTGTACAAACATCATAATCGACTAAAAAACACATTCAAATTCGCTAACATCATCGTGGTAATGATCAACTAACAAAACACAATTAGCATTGTATAACATCATCACAACACAAACATCAAATATACATCCCTTGTGAAATAACTGCTATCACATACACATATATCTGCACGCTGCACATTAAATGAACATATCTAACATGACCTAACAATATACACATCATGATGATCAACAACATGTAAATTAAGTAAAACCGCAACATGAACATAAAATACATGGACCATATATATATATATATATATATATATATAACTGAATAATGTAAAAAATATACAACTGTAATATAAATGTCATGGATTAGCTGGTGGTGCATCATCAATAGCAGTACTAGTCAAGGCCTGCTCAGTCAATGGTGCAACCTCTGTTAGCCATCTATAAATTCTGTTATACCTAATGATGGCTAAAAAGTTTCTTAGGCTTTCAAGAATTTTTTTTTATTAAAATCTGTGAGTTCTTGAAGAGCCCATTGTGTTCATTAATCCACAAGAGGTCATTTCACTGAAATCTTCACTCAAAGGATTCAAGTTACCCTGCCAAGACAAAATAAATTGTTTCTAAAAGCCATTTTCCATCATTCCGTAAATTCATTTTCACCCACTTTTTCATCCATGTTTACCTATCCTAACCACTCATTGTTCCCCTAAAAATCCCCTTTTTCTCCCTCATTAAACCTCATTTCCCACAAAAACCCCTTTAAACCTAATAAAAACTCCTTATTTGGTTTAATTTCCTCTTTTTATACCTATCGGAAACATTAAAAGGGCCCAAAAACCCACTTTTAAGACCTAACTCCGACCCTTTTATAAAATAAGGCCTTAAGCCCTTGAGGGCTAAAGCCTCTGCCCCTTTTCATTCTAAACCCCGGTCTTATCCTATCCCCCAAAAGACCGCATTTCCGCCATTTATTTAAGCCCCCTTCACTTATCATTTACCCCACTATTGATTTCCCTGAAATGATCTTAGCCGTTGATCTTTCTGATCTAACGGTGATCAGGCTTTTCCTCACCCTTCGTCCTTATAACCATAACCCATTCATTTACCCCCGCGAGCAGATCTCCACCGTAGATCTTTCCGATCTAACGGTCCACGTTAATCTAGACCCTTTACCCACGCCGATAAAACATCCCTTCACCCGCTGGCCCACTGCTCCATCACAGTCAAATCCTTGCATGCCACCTGTCCTCCAACAACCCTCGCCATCACACATCTCCTCCCATCGCGCTCACGCCTCCATCATCAATCTGGCTCTTCCAGATCCAAAGACTTATACCCATTATCGCGTGCATTTTCCAATAGGAGTTTAACCGCCCATTTCAACGCGAAAAAAACGGTTTTTATGGGGACAGGTGTCGTCCTCTAAGTGGAATCGTGTTCGATTCACTCAAAACCATTTACCACCCATCCTCTGTGCGAATACCACCATTAGTTTCGCACGAAACCACTCTTCCACCATTTCGCGTCACATATTAAAAAACGCCCACTGTTCTTCCTGGTACTGTTTGTGGAACCCCTCCTCCGCATCGCTCCTCTGCCTCCCTCGTGCCTCTGAATGCAGTCAACGACAAAAATGCAGGGTTTTATTTAATAAATTTGTTTGTGCTGCAGGTTTTTAATGGTGGCCTGAAGTTTACAGGCCCTCCCACAACTATCTACATGGCATAAAATCTCGGAATAACGATCCTCGAGGCAGGATAAAGCAGAAAGGGAGATTTTAGGGTGTAATCTTAGAGTTTAATCAATGATTCGTAGGCATTGATCTATTACGAAACCCTCCAACATAGCAATAGAATACACCTATACAAGAAATAGAAGACAGATTAGCGAAGAAAAGTGAAGATTAAAGCTAAGTTAGCAGAATAAAGATAAAGGACACAGTTTGAAGACAAATGAATTAAAGTTAAAATAGTCAGCAAAAGTGACAAAAGATTGAAGATGATTAAAGCAGGCCTAAAAGCCAAATTAGAGGCCTAAACTGAGTTTAAAGGATACAATCAGACAGATCAGCAACAACAAGGCTTTGAATGACAAATCACTGAAGCCTTTACTCTTCCAAAGGACCAAATGCCACCTGCCAGCCCAATTTTCCTAAAAAAACACAAAAAGTTATTACAGTCAGAGATATTTCCAAATGACAGCTCAGAAGTTATTACAAGCCTACCTAAAAAGACTAAAAGTCAACAAAAGCAACCAAGTAGTTCAAAAGAGTTAATGAAATATTCATTTATGCAGATTTAGACTTAAATACACTTTGCCTTGGGCCTTGCATGGTTTCGAAGGTCAAAAAATTAACTCTTTCATTTATGAACCACTAGAAACCCATTATTTCACTCCACCTCCTTATTTATCTATAAATACTATATGAGGAGTTCATTGTTATTGTTGGTTGGATTATTATTGAGCTGTAGGATAGTTGCTGAAGCTGTTGAAGTGTTGTTGAGTAGTTGAAGAACACTAGGCTGAGAAGAGAAGTTTTGAGCTGTAGAGACCTGTTAGACTTGAAGATTATAACTAGTTTGAACATCAATAATACAAGCTGATTCATGGGATCCTAGTCTATGTTAATGGTGATGTTATTCCTCACTGTTTTTGTCTTTCCTTATGTTTTACATGCTGTCCATTTTCTCTGATAAAGAACATAAAATTTAGAGTAGGATTTACTGGAAAGTACTCTATTTCTGTTTGAAAGCTTTATCTTTATGTTTTCTTATGCTAAAGTATGTTTAGAGGATTCTTAATTTCCCTCTAGGTTTATCCAGCTTGTTGATTTGAGAATGATTCAATAGAGTATAACCAGTGAAGAAATGTTGGTAAGCCCATGATTTTCTGTGTACAACTTGAGATATAGTTTTTGAATGTTCTTTTCAAAGTTTGCTAAGTAGAGTTAACCCAGAGAAGTCTATGGTTTTCCTTGTCCTCTGGCTAGTCTTTAACAATTGCTTTGAAATATCCCTTGAGAGTATGCTAAAAGCAGGCTAGAATTCAAAGTTTTTGTCTGATCTTAGGTTATTTTCCTTGTTTTCTTATATGTTTTCTCCTTTTTGAAAGTAGTCTTAGGATTACTGGATTGTTGTCTGACAAGTGTGCTTTAATAAAAGTTTGTCCAAAGAAGTCTATGGTTTGCCCTGTCCTTTGGCTTGCTTCAAACAGTTACTTTGAAAGGCTTTTGTTGTCTTAGTGAAGTTAGATTCTTAATTGGTCTTAGCTTTGCTTCTTTCAGAACATTTTAATGTTTCATATCACAATTCAATCTAAAATATCCTTTGATATAGATGACTTGCCCTATGGAAACCCTTGAATAATTTTTTTACAATTAAATCCTTTTGTGACTCCATATCCCAATGGGTTGATACTGTTTCTTGACTTATCCTTTCAGCTGAACATTCTTCAATATGCTCTCACCTTCATCCTTCAATTGACCTCTTCAGTTAATGATATCCATCCCAACCAAACAAACAAGTTCTAAGAGCTTCATAACTAGCCTAATATCATAAAAAAAACATAAAGATATATCCTTTGAAAACACTTAAATAGAGAGATCCCTATCTGAATCCAGGAAGGCTAGGTCCTAGGATTCCAAAGTGGTTCTGATGTGGCCCCCTGCAACGTTTATTCTTACCAATCTTGTAAATCACATGGAGCTAACATAGTGGCGACCATACTGGGGAAAAAATACTGAGTAATAGATAACTTCACAACTCAAAAACCCTATTATTTAAAATGAATCAAGTATCTGCCAAGATTGGTTCCTGATTGTTGATGATGGACAACAACCAGTCCTAGAAAACAAGAAAAAATCTTCCATATGGTGACTCCACTGGTTGTCAGTAGGCCTGTTGATTTCTCCTAGTTTTCCACGGACTCCACTGGGAAACTTATTTTATCATAACATCAAAAACCCAGTTGAGAGAACTTTGAGGATAAGTTTTCTTACAAAGATTAGTTTTCCTTTTTAAGGCTGTCATACTTGGCTAAAACTTTTCTCGTCATTGGCTCTACATCTTGGCTTATAGAAGGATTCATACTAGATCCCATCCTGACCCAAATCCTCCTACAATAGTTGATAATACTGAAAGTATCCTTAGGAAATATCCTACATCCAAAAACCCAACTATTGACAGACCAATTCACAAAGCAAGTTCAATTCTTGAAAATATTACAACTTTGCAAGATACCCAAGTTGACTTACCTTTTATAAGAAACCCATCTATAACTAAGTCACTTAGTGGTATAGATCAGATATAATTTGAGCCTGAAAATTCATAATATAATAGTAGCAAAGAAACCTCCCCATATACTCCACTTGATCTTCATTTCATTCATAACTTTGGTTTCTCTCATCCTAAATCTGCTCAACAATTCTTAGCTGGTCCAAGCACTTCTGTTACACCCACTCATACATCCACTGTTCAAACCGCTTCGTCACATTATTTATCTCCTATCACAAATCCTCCAGTTGTAAACCCCCCATTGTTCCCACAAGTTCATATCATGGCAACATGGTATGCTCCCTTAGTCCTTCCTTTACCTTTAGTTGCTCTACCACGGGACTATCAGTCCAAGATTCCATTATATGATGCTAGTAGTTCTACTACATCTCAACAACATGTGGATAGAATGAATGATTACTTTGACAGATAAGAAATAGATGATGAAACTGTGAAACTTAGGATGTTTGCTCAAAGTTTAGGGGGAGAATAAAGAAAATGGTTTAAAGGCTTAACCCCTAACAGTATCAATGAACTCCCCTCTTTTCATCAATTATTCCTAAACAAATGGGAAGTCAAAAGAAACCCCCTTCAAATCCTGTCAGAATACAATGATCTTAAAAGGAATGCTGGAGAGAGTGTCCAAGATTATTGCACTAGGTTCAATAGTGTTTATAATGCACTCCCTCCACAAATGAAACCCCCACAAGGCTTAGCTTTAATAAAGTTTCCTGAAGGATTTGACCCAGACATGTGTTATCAATTAAGGGAGAGAGAACCCCTTACATTAGAAGACATGCAGAAAGGGGCATAAAGTGTAGAAGCTAACCTTAATGCCAGAAGGGATAGATTAAAAGCAGAAAAAAGGTTACCTACAAAGATGAAGTCGGACATTCCGCATCTGACTCCAAAATTGATAATTTGGTCAGAACCATGGAGATGATGATGGAAAGAATAAACATGAATGAGAGAGCGTATTCTAAAGAAAATCAAACAACTCCTCAAAATAAAAATAAAAATAAAAATCAGAATTAGAACTTTAGAAGGAATCCCCCTCAAATTAGACAAAGAGGCCCTGATCAACAAGTCAGACCTCCTTTCCAACAGAATTATGTGGATGAAGAGATGGAAAAAATAGAAGAAACAGAGGAAAATCACATGAACATGTTGAGAGTAAACAATGAGGATACTGTTTTCCTCAATGAAGAAGAACAAGTCACATACATACCTGATGAGGAAGAAGGCCTAGAATCAGAAGATTATAAACTAGGCTTTGAAAATGCCATAATGGAAGTACACAAACAATATGACTTGAGAAGTAAAAAGAACCAAGACACTCCCAAGAAAAGAGCCTCTGAAAATTCTGCTAAAAACAGCCTTGCAAATACTTACAAAAAGACAGTTGAAAACAATAACATAGTGGCTGAAAGTTCTGATAAAAACAAGGAAAAAAACACCCAAATTCATGACAAACATAGTGGTGACCCTAGCAGCACTAGCACCTCAGCTAATGCTCCTGAAAAAACCATTTTAACTGCTATAAATAATAAAATCTAGCAAGCTGATTTTGTTGAGAAAATAGTGACTAAAAAGGCTGAACTAAACATTTCCAAAACTCAAACTCCTTTCAGCAAAGAGAGTGAAATTGCCAAATAAAAATCTCTATCCCTCTCACTGAGTTAGTCACTCAAGATGTATATAGGTCCCAATTGTTAAAAGCTTTGAACATAGGAGATCACAATGACTTTGTTAACTTAAATGATGACAAACCTGAGCTTCTGTTTGGACTAAAAATTGAAGGAAAATTTCAAGAAGGAGAAGTTCCTCCATTCTATGTCAGCTTAAACATCCATGATAACATTTTGCATAATGCCATGCTTGATTTAGGAGCATCACATAACCTAATGCCCAAAGTGATAATGGAAATATTAGGCCTTGATGTAACCAGACCTTATAAGGATTTATACTCCTTTGATTCCAGCAGAGTCAAATGCCTAGGCCTAATAAAAGATCTATGTGTCAATTTAGCACAAATCCCAGCCAAAAGTTTAGTAATGGACATTGTTGTGACTGATATACCCCCTAAATATGACATGTTTCTTTCAAGATCTTGGGGTGCTAAATTGCAAGGCACAATGTAAATGGATATGACCTATGCCACCATCCCTATCTTCAGTCAACCTAGAAGACTTTATAGTGAAACACACATGAAATACTTGGTGAGTAGCCAAGAAAGACCAAAAAACTCCCCCTTTATTGTATACATACTGACCTTGACTCATTCATTCTTTACAATGATGAGATTCCTAATGAGCAAGGGTTAGAAAATGAAACATCCACCAACATAGTGGCAGCTATAGAAAAAAAGGAAGGGAAAGAAAAATCATCCAAACAGTTTGCTATTTCAGAAAATCACAACAAACAAATTAAAGGTCTTGAGCTACAAAACAATCATCAACATTGTGCCAATCCTAGAAATCAAAGAGAATTTCCTCAATACATTGAAAATATTGAGGAACGAGACACAAATAAACATAGTGCGTATCCTAAAAAAGAACATAGAGATGATCAAAATAAGCAAAACAAAGAGGACAAGAAGGAAAGTGATGATGAATCGGAAAACAATTCTCTTTGGAGCATGAGTTTTGATGGGTCTTGTACTAAAACTGGTGCAGGGGCAGGCATATGGGTGCACAATACTGAAAACAATCATGCTGAAGGTCATTCATATAGATTAAACTTTCACTGCACCAACAACATAGCATAATATGAAGCACTCCTCTTGGGACTACAATTTCTTAAAAAACTAGGAGCCAAGAGGATAAAAATACATGGGGATTCATAATTGATAGTTAGGCAAGTAAATGGGGAATATACTGCCAAACATCCCAGACTAAGAGCCTATAGAGATGAGGCCATGGACCTATTAAAGTCATGTGCTGAACTCCAACTTAATTTTGTCCCTAGAAACCAAAACATTCTTGCCAATGGATTAGCCTTCGCTGCTAGTACCTATCTGAAACCTTATGAAAGCAAACAATACTCAGTTCAAGTCAAATATTGACCAGCAGTCCCAGATAATGAAAAATACTAGCAAGTTTTTAAGGGAGATAAACAAATAGAAGACTTCCTACAGTCCTGAAATGAGTTTGAAATTCCAAATTTAGATTCAGAGTATGAACAAGACTGTCGTACTGAGGAAACATCACTTTTTAAAGAAGAATAAATTCCTGAGATTGCTGATATAAATCTGTTAACCAAAGTATCCAAACATAAAAGAAATAACCACACAGATTTAGGAAAAGAATATCTAGAAGTGCTGCAATCTAAAACTGAAAGCTTGCCGAAGGGGCTGGTACCCTTAGAAGAATTGTTTGACTTTAATGATGTTGCAAAAAGGGAAAAAATAGAACCTACTGAAGCTGAAGTAGATGAGTGCAATATAGGTAGTGAAGAAAAGCCTAAAATGATCAAATTATCTAAGACACTGCCAGCTCCCACCAAACTGAAATACCTTGAGTTGTTTAGAGAATTTTCTGATGTGTTTTCATGGAGTTATGAAGGTTTAAAATCATATGATATGTTATCACTCTGTAATTAGCAAGATTGGCAAAGTCCAACTGCAGAGGTAACATCAAACCGCTTTGGGATTCAAGGATCTAGCCCTCTTGAATCCAGAGAGGGATCTCTCTATAAATGAGTTCAAAGATGTGATCTTTAAAGACTGGAATTATGATATTAGGCTAGTTATGAAGAGCATGGGTTTGTTTTGTTTGTTTTTGGTTGGGCGAAGACATGGTGAAGGTGAAAGAAGTTCAAAATAAAGGGTGAAGAGCCTGCAAATGAAGGAATGTTTCAGCTGATAGCAAAGGAAAAAGACAACTTTAACCCATTGGGCTATGGAGTCATAGGAGGATTTAATTGGATAGCAAATTCAAGAAGGATCCATGGAGCAAGTCATGTACATCAAAGGATCTCTTAAGGTGATTAATGGAGTGAAACAAATAGGCAGTGAAAGACTTAAACAAATGACAAAACAAAGCACAGTCTAAGATCAAGTAAGTACTTTTAAACTAGCTTGCTTTCAACATGTACTTAAGGAGAAACATAAAAGTATTTCTGTTGATCAGGTAAGTGCTTTTAAACTAGCCTGCATTGAAATACTTTCCATCAGAAACATCTAAAAAATAGTTCAAACAACTTAAGATCAAGTAAGTGCTTTTAAACCAGCCTGCTTCAGCATATTCGATAAGGAGACACAGATGATAATCACAAAGAGCAATCTAGATCAGCTAAGTACTTTTAAACTGCGCTACATTGATAAAATCCAAGGATAACAAAGAGAACATTCATCTTAAAGAGCTATCTAGATCAGGGAAGTACTTTTAAACTAACCTGCATTAATAAACTCTTCAAAGAGGACATTCAAATGAAGAAAACATAGAAGATAAAGCTTTCAGTAAGAGTAAGGTACCGTGGAGAGTATATCCTAACTCTATGTTTGCTGCTCTTTATCAGAGAAAGTGAACAGAGTGAAAACATTAAGTAAAACAACAATTGACAGTAAGGAACACATCACCATTGACATAGTTTTAGAATTCCATGAATCAGCAGCTTGTATTGATGTTCAAACCAGTTACAATCGGCAAGCCCAGTGGGTCTCTACAGCTTTGAACTTCTCATATCAGCTTATGTATCCTTCTATTACAGAACATGGCATCAGTGGCTTCAGAATGACTATTACATGCGTTCAGATGTCTAGAGACCAACCCTTTGCTCATCTTCTACAAAGGTATTTATAAAAGAACGAAGCGGTGGCCCTCATGAAAGGATCTGTTTGGATCAATTAATACAGAAGATGACTCTTTGGTGCTTTGAGGGCCTCGATCAAGAAATCTACAGGTGTTCATCAACATTAATTGATGTACACTTACAATCAAGCTCAGTGGGAGATTTTTGCCGTCCTTTGAAGCTCGGTGTCATGCTGGAGTAACTTTGTTTTTGCTTCTCGGGGTCTAATGATCAACATATCAACTTCTAAACTATTCTTTAATCTTCTCGTATGGTTCCGCCGACAATTAGAGATAAGATAGCTCAATTAGTATTAATTGTTCGGCGGTCTTTGATCTCGACGAGACTACAGGTGTCTTTGGAGTTGTAGAGGGTTCAATTAGCCTCTTCTTATGGCGGTGGAGGATTTCTTAGCTCGACAGATGTCTTCGTCGTTTCCTAAAACACTTTAAGTTACTTGAGATATGTGTTTTTTGGTCTTCAATCTCCGGTTCTGATAAATTTTTGTCTTTGGCACTGATACTCTTTAATAAATGATGATTTCTGCTTGTCTTCTGGTGCGCAGGGTAGTAGCGGGGTCGAATGGCATCAATGGGTCATGAAATCACTGATAAAACGTAAATCTAACACCCCTCAAATGATTATTTATGAACTCAGAAGACAGAGGATCGTCACCCTTGGCCTTTGTGGTTTCTTCAAAAATGGCGGAAGAATTCATTCGAAAACCTGCAAAATACAAACAATTTGTTATAAAATCCTGCATATTTGGTTTTACTGCTTTAGAGGCGTAGGAATAGAGCAGGACCGTCGGATGGCATCATCCAACGGTGGAGATTAACTGAGAGGAATTTTAAATGACGCGGGAGGAAGAATAAAACAGAACCGTCGATCGCGCGATGAGCAACGATGGGGGTGATCTGGGACCGTCCGATCTGGACACGTGGACGGCCCAGATGACCGTAGCACTTAACCGGGAGGCTGTCAGCATGCATTTTCTGAAACACTGTGATTGAAACTTTGGGATTGAGCACAGGCCGTCCGATCATCAGGGAGACAGACGGCCCAGATTTAATCGGAGGATCGCAATCGGGGAGGGAAAAAAGTGCATGCGATGTAAATTTCCAATGCGATTAAGCGCTGGCCGTTGATCTGCAGATTAGATCGATAGCGGAAAGTGAATCGGAGGGTTTTAGAAATGGGGGCAAGACTTGTGATCGGAGGGAATAAGGACGGTTGGATCAGCGGGAAATGAATGGACGGGATGTAATCGGAGGGGCAGGGGAGAAGAATGATGGGAGAGGTGCAGGACAAATCTGAACCATTGGATCTGGCGGGACGGATGGCTGCGATGGAATCGGGGGTGAGACGGGGAGGTCTGTGATTACGATCGGAGGGAACTTGTGATTGAGCGCAAGCCGTCGATCTGAGAACAAGATCAACGGTCGGGATTTAATCGGGGATCGGCAATCGGGAGGACAGCAAAGGGGATGTGATTGGAACGCAGCGATGCGATTGAGCGTTGTCCGTCTGATCAACAGGGAGATGGACGGCCCAGATTTAATCGGAGGATCGCAATCGGGGAGGTCACTACAAAGCATGTGATTGAAATATTGCGATGCGATTGAGCGTTGTCTGTCCGATCAACAGGGAGATAGACGACCCGGATTTAATCAGAGTATCGCAATCGGGGAGGTCACAACAAAGCATGTGATTGTAAATTTCCAATGCGATTAAGCACTGTCCATTAGATCGGGTCTAGATCAACGGTCCAGATCGCTTAATTTTTTGCACCGGCGGGACCCTTATACTTTGTAAGAAACCTACAAATTTCAATAAAAACCAAGGTTTTGAGTGGATCGGGCGGAATATATATATGATAGGCTGGCGCCCGATTGCGGGGCCACTGGGTGTATGGAGTACCATGGGCCCGGGGCTTTATATAATTAGGGCCAATCGCAATTGGAACATTCGGGCCCGGTCTTTCAATCAACCCATTTGTAACTTCTCTGATGTGATTAGCGCTTCATGGGTTTGGCGCTTGGTTTTTATGATGAGGGCATATTGGGGAAGTGGTTTGCACCCTGTGCCAAGGAAGCAACCTTCTGGAGAAATGGAAGTTTTACGATTTTCAAGGATTTTCGTTGCCTTCGAGGGTTTCGACAGAGTTCAAAGAAGTTTGGAACTCTGCAAAGGCAATTTTTATGAAAGAAAGGTGAGGAAAATGGACAACAAAGGAAAATGATGAAAAATATGAAGGTTAGTCTCTGAGAGGAAAAAGGGGAAAAGAAGGAGGATATTGCAACAGTCTTCTCATGGAATTTTTAGCAGAATTTTGAGTTTCTGAGAAATAACAGTGAAAACCTTGAGACATGAGCATGAGATCATCTACAGGCTTCAAGAGGTAACATTTTGGCCAGGAAAGCGTTTCTTGAAGGCTGAAAACATGTTTTGGCCACCTTTTGATAGACCAAAATTTATAGGTGGCCAACAGTGGCTCCACTTGGGGATGGTGCCTTCTTGAAGGCATCAAGAACTTCAGACTTGTACTCTCTGGGAGGCTGATCAGTTGCCTCGTTCATTTGGCTGCTTTCCTCTGCTTTGAATGATCTTCTTTTGCTTTGACATATGTTAGCAGCATTGAAAAACATGGATTTTTATCAACACAAGCTTCTACCTACCCAATCCTACTGATCTAACATTTTTTCTTCATTTAGAGTGCACTTGGACTGGGAAACTCTTTTTCAACATTTTATTCTTTTGAAAACAAGAAATCTAATCTAATTCTACCCCTTATTTCTCCCTGAACTCAGATTAAACAGTTGAGCTCAGATGTTTCTCTACCTAATCTACTATCTGTTGGGATTAAACTGTCCAACAGATTTTCATTCTCTAAATTCTACAACAGAAATTGAAAAACAGCCAAGTCAAGATTAAACTATTTGACTTGCTGTGATCTATGGCATAAAAACAATTTTCACATAGACATTATTCGCAGAGAGCTAAATCAAAAATTGAAGGTTTGAAATATGAAAAAAAAAAATTTGAAGCATCCTTCTTCTTATTTGTGGCTCAAGTTTTGAGCTTGTTAGAGCCACTTGCTTTCCTTGATTTCAGCTCTGGTTCGAATTTGTTTGAGTTGTTACTTCTTTATTTCTGGTTCAGATTTCGAGTTGATTAGAACCAGATATACAACTTTATGACTCAGAAAAATAAAACATATTTGAGTCATCTCTTGCTTGGAAACTTTAGGTTCAGGTTTTGGGCTTGTTTGAACCTTTCATTTCTAGCCTAATCTATCTTCTGATAAGCCAAGTTTAAACAGTTTGGCAAATCCAATTCACTATCCTATCAGCAGAAAAATTTAAAGCTAATTAGTCAAGATTAAACAGTTTGACTAACTAGAAGCGTGTTTTTTGAGGAGTGGCATTTGAGCTTGCACACTTTCAGATTTTCTCTTTTTTGGTATGGGGCTATACCTTTATTATTTTTACAATCAGCCCTCTTTTCTATCTTTATTGTTTTTGTATTTTTTCTTTTTTCTTCAAAGCAGAAAACAACAACTAACTACATGCTCATAAGTGAGCTTTATTGACATCCCTATCTAGCCTATTCTAAACATGGAGTATTTACATATTCATATGATACAAAAGTGCCAATGCAGCCAGCTGAGTAATGTCAAGAAGAAGTAGTAACTCTGGCTGCTTATCAGGGGTACCCATAGAATATTTTGAAGATTAGTCTTCAAAATAAACACTATCACAGAAGGTGACAGCTTTTCATGTCTCTGGCTCTTGCAGAGGATCACTGCTTGATAATTTGAGCCATTTGGTATTTCCACACACTCTTCCATAGGATCAACAAAGAAAAGGTGAAGGTTCTCTTCTTTTTGGTCCTCCGTATCTGGTAGATTGTCTGCTTCCAAGACTTCAACTTTGAGGAGTGTAACTTCAGAAATTTGCTTGGAAGCTTCATCATTATTAACAGAAAAGGAAGAAGATTCCTCTTGAGAAGATGGTATATCCTTAGTAGGACAGTGTTCTATTTGTTTTTCTCCTTCATCTTCATCATCTTCTGAACTGGAGGACTCATCATATTTGACAGTGTTGTCCTCTTGTGGCCCTTGTATGCTCATATTCAGTGGACTAAATTCTGTGAAGAGGTTATTATATTCTTGAGCAAGAGAGTACTCAAAGGTTTCCTCTTTTTCAAGAGAAGGCTCCTTGATTTCAACCTTCTCAAAAATTTCTTCGGTTCTTTCCTCCTTATCCTTTGAGCTGAAAGTCTGCTGATTCCCAATCATATGGAAACTATTACTGATGATCTGAAATGAAATAGAGCAAAGATCCAATGAATCTTCACTTGCTTCTAGACTTTGAAAACTTTCATCATCAGTATCATAAAGAGTCTGCACTGGCTCATTACTTCTTTGAGGAAACTGATCTTCCTCCCCTAAATCTGCTAATGATGATCCTGCAAAATTAACTTCTGTTTGGGAAGCATCATCACTAGATAGATCAAATTTAGGAGAATCACGAATATAAGTAATACTACCAATCAAACATATTGGGTTATCAGCAGGTCCTTCTTCATTCTAATTTACACAAGAACTTTCTAAATCTGTACAACAAAGTTCCCTATGTGAATGGGCAAGAGTGTTTGTTTCGCAAAAAATTTCAGAGAGCGGCTGTTTATTTATAATCTGATCTATCTCTTTTGCTGTCAAAGGAGAAGATGTTTCTATGTTCCTTTGAACAAAAGGACAGCAGTTCTCTGTTTCTTGTGAAGACTGATTTTGAGGCTGGATGTCTTTTTGAGCCTCGGCTATAAGGGATGATGAATCATTATCTAAGTTTTCAGGAAAATCTTGAGGAATGTTCTTTATTTCTTGTTTGTTTTCTTCCTCAAGTGATTCATCTATGTTCTTAAAAATTTTCAGTAGGAGATTAAACTCATGAATGGCTGTTAAAAGATCTTCGGGATGCATCTCTTTCCAAGATTCCTCATTATCTATAATGTTTTGGGTGATTTTTTGCGATGGATCATAATATATTGCACCCAATGATAATGATGTAGTGTTTTCTTTATAGTTCTCATAGAACGTATATTCAAGATCTCTTAAAGAAAACAAACTACAAGATCTTAAGCATTCATACCAATCCCTAGCTTTTCCTTCTAATGTTAACATGAACATTTTCATAAGGCAGTCTTCATGCCATTCAACTTTCAACCTCCATACATGTATATGAAATTTGATGAGATGTAATAGAGGGTCATCGAACTTTTCACCTTGAAAAGCAGGCAGGTTGTCATCCCAATTCACCCGGGGCATCTTATGTGGAAACCCAGGGATATGATCTCTACTCATTGGGGCATATCTTCGTTGTATCCTTGGATTCATGTTTGTAAATCAAAAAGGAGGTCACTGCGTCTGGTCAATCAGTTCAGGGTCTTCTACCAGTGGAGTCATTTGGTCTTCTGGAATTTTCAGAGTGTGGAGTCGCCAGGTGGAAAATTTTTAGCTCGTAAGGAGGTAAAATGTTTTATGGTCCACCACCATGTTTATTGGATACCAATCTAAAATATTTTGGGTTTTTTCTGAGTTTTTATAGTGGTTTGGGAGACTAATGAGTCTACAAAATCTTGCTAAGCTACTATAAATTCAGAAAGTCCCCAGTGGAGTCGCCATTATGTTATCACTCTGTAATTAGCAAGATTGGCAAAGTCCAACTGCAGAGGTAACATCAAACCGCTTTGGGATTCAAGGATCTAGCCCTCCTGAATCCAGAGAGGGATCTCTCTATAAATGAGTTCAAAGATGTGATCTTTAAAGACTGAAATTATGATATTAGGCTAGTTATGAAGAGCATGGGTTTGTTTTGTTTGTTTTTGGTTGGGCGAAGACATGGTGAAGGTGAAAGCAGTTAAAAATAAAGGGTGAAGATGCCTGCAAATGAAGGAATGTTTCAGTTGATAGCAAAGGACAAAGACAGCTTTAACCCATTGGGCTATGGAGTCATAGGAGGATTTAATTGGATAGAAAATTCAAGAAGGATCCATGGAGCAAGTCATGTACATCAAAGGATCTCTTAAGGTGATTAATGGAGTGAAACAAATAGGCAGTGAAAGACTTAAACAAGTGAAAAAAACAAAGCACAGTCTAAGATCAAGTAAGTACTTTTAAACTAGCTTTCTTTCAACATGTACTAAAGGAGAAACATAAAAGTATTTCTATTGATCAGGTAAGTGCTTTTAAACTAGCCTGCATTGAAGTAATTTCCATCAGAAAACATTTAAAAACAGTTCAAACAGCTTAAGATCAGGTAAGTGCTTTTAAACCAGCCTGCTTCAGCATATTCGATAAGGGAACGCAGATGATAATCACAAAGAGCAATCTAGATCAGCTAAGTACTTTTAAACTACGCTGCATTGATAAACTCCAAGGATAACATAGAAAACATTCATCTCAAAGAGCTATCTAGATCAGGGAAGTACTTTTAAACTAACCTGCATTAATAAACTCTTCAAAGAGAACGTTCAAATGAAGAAAACATAGAAGATAAAGCTTTCAGTAAGATTAGGGTACCGTGGAGAATATATCCTAACTCTATGTTTTCTGCTCTTTATCAGAGAAAGTGAACAGAGTGAAAACATTAAGTAAAATGACAATTGACAGTAAGGAACACATCACCATTGACATAGTTTCAGAATTCCATGAATCAGCAGCTTGTATTGATGTTCAAACCAGTTACAATCAGCAAGCCCGGTGGGTCTCTACAACTTTGAACTTCTCATATCAGCCTATGTATCTTTCAATTACAGAACAGAGCATCGGTGGCTTCAGAATGACTATTACATGCGTTCAGATGTCCCGAGACCAACCCTTTGCTCATCTTCTACAGAGGTATTTATAGAAGAATGAGGCGGTGGTCAACTATGAAAAGATCTGTTTGGAACAATTAATACAAAAGATGACTCTTCGGTACTTTGAGGGCCTCAATCATGAAATCTACAGGTGTTCATCAGCATTAATTGTTGTACACTTACAATTAAGCTCAGTGGGAGCTTTTTTCCGTCCTTTGAAGCTTGGTGTCATGCTGGAGTGACTTTATTTCTGCTTCCCGAGATGAAATGATCTAAATATCTGCTTCTGAACTGTTCTTTAATCTTCTCGAATGGTTCTGCCGACAATTAGAGACAAGATAGCTCAATTAGTATTAATTGTTCGGCGGTCTTTGATCTCAACGAGACTACAGGTGTCTTTGGAGCTGTAGAGGGGTCAATTAGCCTCTTCTTATATCGGTGGAGGATTTCTCAGCTCGACAGATGTCTTCGTCGTTTCCTAAAACACTTTAAGTTACTTGAGATCTGTGTTTTTGGGTCTTCAATCTCCGGTTCTGATAAATTTTATCTTTGGCACTGATACTCTTTAATAAATGATGATTTCTGCTTGTCTTCTGGTGCGCAGGGCAGTAGCGGGGTCGAATGGCATCAATGGGTCATGAAATCACTGATAAAACGTAAATCTAACACCCCTCGAATGATTCTTTATGAACTCAGAAGACAGAGGATCGTCACCCTCGGCCTTTGTGGTTTCTTCAAAAATGGCGGAAGAATTCATTCGAAAACCTGCAAAATACAAACAATTTGTTATAAAATCCTGCGTATTTGGTTTTACTGCTTCAGAGGCGTAGGAAGAGAGCAGGACCGTCGGATGGCATCATCCAACGGTGGAGATTAACTGAGAGGAATTTTAAATGACGCGGGAGGAAGAATAAAACAGAACCGTCAATCGCGCGATGAGCAACGGTGGGGGTGACCTGGGACCGTCCGATCTGGACACGTGGACGGCCCAGATTTAATCGGAGGATCACAATCGGGGAGGTCACACAACAACATGCGATTGAAACACTGCGATTGAAACTTTGCGATTGAGCGCAGGCCGTCCGATCATCAGGGAGACGGACGACCGAGATTTAATCGGAGGATCGCAATCGGGGAGGGCAAAAAGTGCATGCGATGTAAATTTCCAATGCGATTAAGCGCTAGCCGTTGATCTACAGATCAGATCGACGGCGGAAAGTGAATCGGAGGGTTTTCGAAATGGGGGCAAGACTTGTGATCGGAGGGAATAAGGACCGTTGGATCAGCGGGAAATGAACGGACGGGATGTAATCGGAGGGGCAGGGGAGAAGAATGATGGGAGAGGTGCGGGACAAATCTGAACCGTTGGATCTGGCGGGACGAACAGCTGCGATGGAATCGGGGGTGAGACGGGAAGGTCTGTGATTGCGATCAGAGGGAACTTGCGATTGAGCGCAGGCCGTCGATCTGAGAACAAGACCAACGGTCGGGATTTAATTGGGGATCGGCAATCGGGAGGGCAGCAAAGGGGATGCGATTGGAACGCAGCGATGCGATTGAGCGCTGTTCGTCTGATCAACAGGGAGATGGACGGCCCAGATTTAATCGGAGGATCACAATCGGGGAGGTCACAACAAAGCATGCGATTGAAATATTGCGATGCGATTGAGCGCTGTCCGTCCGATCAACAGGGAGATGGACGGCCCGGATTTAATCGGAGGATCGTAATCGGGGAGGTCACAAAAAAGCATGCGATTGAAATATTGCGATTGTGCGCGGGTCATTAGATCGGGTCTAGATCAACGGTCCAGATCCTTTAATTTTTTGCACCAGCGGGACCCTTATACTTTGTGAGAAACCCATAAATTTCGATAAACACCAAGGTTTTGAGTGGGATCGGGCAGAATATATATGATAGGCTGGCGCCCGATTGCGGGGCCACTGGGTGTATGGAGTACCATGGGCCCGGGGCTTTATATAACTAGGGCCAATCGCAATCGGAACATTCGGGCCCGGTCTTTCAATCAACCCATTTGTAACTTCTCCGATGCGATTAGCGCTTCATGGGTTTGGCGCTTGGTTTTTATGATGAGGGCGTATTGGGGAAGTGGTTTGGAAACTCAGGCCAAGGGGCTTAAACCCTTAAGAGAGAAATGGGTTTTTTACACAGATTTTCAGTGATTTTCAAAGGTTTTCTGAGGGTTTCGACAGAGTTCGAAAGAAGTTTGGAACTCTGCAAGGCAATTTTCATGAAGGAAAGATGAGGAAAATGGACAATAAAGGAAAATGATGAAAAATATGAAGGTTAGTCTCTGAGCGGAAAAAAGGGGAAAAGAAGGAGGATATTGCAGCAATCTTCTCATGGAATTTTAGCAGGATTTTGAGTTTCTGAGAAATAACAGTGAAAACCTTGAGACATGAGCATAAGATCATCTACAGGCTTCAAGAGATAACATTTTGGCCAGGAAAGTGTTTCTTGAAGGCTGAAAACATGTTTTGGCCACCTTTTGATAGACCAAAATTTATAGGTGGCCAACATGATACAGAAATAATTCAGCACAAGATACCCCTCAAGGAAAACTAGAAGCCTTATGGACAGAAATTGCGCAGAATCAACCCTGTTCAATTACCTCTGGTAGAGAAAGAAATTAGAAAATTGTATGATGCTGGAATTATAGTCCCTGTGAGATACTCAGAGTGGGTATCCAATCTTGTATCTGTTAGGAAGAAAACATGAGAGATAAGGCTTTGTATTGATTTTAAAAACTTAAATAAAGCCTCCTTAAAGGACAACTACCCCTTGCCTAAAATGGATCATATTTTACAAAGGGTGGTAGGTTCTAGAAGAATTTATTTGCTAGATGGCTTCTCAGGATATAACCAAGTATTGGTATACCCGGATGATCAACTTAAAACAACCTTTACCACTCCCTGGGGCACTTTCATGTATGTGAAAATGCCTTTTGGTTTAATGAATGCTGGTGCCACATTCCAGAGAGCCATGGATATTGCTTTCTCAGAAGAAATATGCTACTTCATTGTGATTTACTTAGATGAAATCACAGTCTATTCCAAAATAAATGAAGAACACATAATACACCTAAGAAAAGTCTTTGAGAAATGCAGAAAATATGTTTTATCCTTAAATCCAAAGAAAAAATTGTTTGGTCTTCAAGAAGGTAAAATTCTTGGAAATATCATATTTTAAGAGGGAATAAAGATAGACCCAAATAAGATTGAAGGTATATTGCAAATTAATCATCCTAGAAACATCAAGGAACTTCAATCTTTCATTGGAAAGATTAATTTCTTGAGAAGGTTCATACCCAACTTATCATAGACAAAGAAATCATTAGAAGAAAAGAAATCATTTGAGCTGGTAATCCTAGGAAAATGGTAAGCTGGTTTTCCTAGGAAAATTATCATAGACAATGCTGCTGCATTTGGATCCAAAAAGATGGTTGATTTATGTCATAAATATCATATTACATTAGGCCATTTCACAGCTTATTACCCTCAAGGTAATGGGATGGCAGAATCCTCAAACAAAATTTTGGTAAACATAATAAATAAATTGTTGGAAGAGAATAAAAAATCATGGCACAATAAGCTAGTACATGCACTTTGGGCAGACAGATTGACAGTCAAAAATTCAATTGGAAAGTCCCCTTATCAGCTAGTTTATGGAGCAGATGCAATATTTCCAACCAGTATAGGAGTGCCAGTCATGAAGCTGATCCAAGAGGTACAATTTGAAGAAGATGACATGACAAGAAGAATAAACCAAACTGTACAATTACAACAAAACAGAGAGGAAGTCTACAAAAGAGCACAACAAGTACAAGAAAACATCAAGAAGTTGTTTGATAAAATAACAAAGGCAAGTGATTTTAAAATTGGCGATAAAGTACTAAAATGGGATTCTAGGAAAGAAGATAATGGCAAACATGGAAATTTTGAAAATTTATGGAAATGCCCTTATCTCAGTCAGTCTTCTATTGGCAACAATGCATTTTTTCTTGAAGAGATGGATGGAGCTGAACTTTTTTGAGGTCTTTTCAATGGCAGGATGTTCAAACATTATTTTTGTTAAGGTTTTTGTTCAAAGTTATTTTTTAATTCATTATAAATAACATAGCTTGAAGGAAAGTTTGAAAATGAAGTACAAAAACAATAGAAAAAGAGAAAAATAGGGTAGATTAAAAAAAAAGAGGTACAACCCCATACCAAAAAATAGAAAAATCTGAAAGTGTGCAAGCTCAAATGCCACTGCTTTGAGAAACTGTTATTCAGTCATACAACCTAATCATGACTGAATAAATTTGAATTTACACTGATAGGTTAGTGTGAAGAATATTTTCCAAACAATTTAATCTTGGATTATCAGTAGAATGGATTAGGATAGAAAAGAAATGGTTCTAATAAGTTCAAAATCTGAATCAAGGAAAAGAAAAAAGAAATGGCTCCAAAAAGATCAAAACTCGAGCCAAAGAAGGAAAGAAGGATGCTTGCAAAATTCCAGATCTTAAGCCTTCAAAGTTACATTTTCTGCAAATAAAGTCTATGTGCAGCTTGTACATAATGGCATAGCTCCCATAGCAAGTCAGATTGTCTAATCTTGATTTGACTGTGTTTTAAATTTCTGGTCTTAGAATTTAGAGAATGCAAATCTGTCAAACAGTCTAATCTTGACAGATAGTCAGAATAAGTAGAGAAACAATGAGTTCAACTGTCTAATCTGAACTCATGGAAGAAATAAGGGTAGAAATAGATCAATTTACTGCTTTCAAATAAATGAATAAAATGATGTTGAAAGGGTTTGCAAGTCCAAATGCACCCACTGAAGAAAAAATGTTAGGAAAAGTAGGATGTGTAGGTAGAAGTTTGGGAGAAAATCATCTGATTATGATATTGCAGATCATCTTTTTTAGCAGCATGATCATCAAAGACAAAGAGGAATGTCAAAGTGTAGAAAACATAAGGCACTGGTCTACTTTCCAAATATTTATCTCTGAGGTTCTTAACACCTCCAAGGAGTTTCCCTCCCCAAGTGGAGCCATTGTTAGCCATCTATAATTTCTGTTATACCTAATGATGGCTAAAAAGTTTCTTAGGCTTTCAAGAAACAAATTTTATGAAAATATGTGAGTTCTTGAAGAGCCCATTGTGTTCATTAATCCACAAGAGGTCATTTCACTGAAATCTTCACTCAAAGGACTCCAAGTTACCCTGCCAAGACAAAAGAAACTGTTTTTAAAAGCCATTTTCCATCATTCCATAAATTCATTTTCACCCACTTTTTCATCCATGTTTACCTATCCTAACCACTTATTTTTCCCCTAAAAATCCCGTTTTTCTTCCTCATTAAACCTAATTTCCCATAAAACCCCTTTAAACCTAATAAAAACTCTTTATTTGGTTTAATTTCCTCTTTTTATACCTATCAGAACCATTAAAAGGGCCCAAAAACCCACTTTTAAGGCCTAAATCCGACCCTTTTATAAAATAAGGCCTTAATCCCTTGAGGGCTAAAGCCTCCGCCCCTTTTCATTCTAAACCCCGGTCCTATCCTATCCCCCAAAGGACCGCATTTCCGCCATTTATTTAAGCCCCCTTCACTTATCATTTATCCCACTATTGCTTTCCCCGAAATGCTCTTAGCCGTTGATCTTTCTGATCTAACGGTGACCAGGATTTTCCTCACCCTTCGTCCTCATAACCATAACCCATTCATATACCCCCGCGAGCAGATCTCCACCGTAGATCTTTCCGATCTAACGGTCCATGTTAATCTAGACCCTTTACCCACGCCGATAAAACATCCCGTCACCCGCTGGCCCACTACTCCATCACAGTCAAATCCTTGCACGCCACCTGTCCTCCAACATCCCTCGCCATCGCGCATCTCCTCCCATCGTGTTCAAGCCTCCACCGCCGATCTGGCTCTTCCAGATCCAACGACTTATACCCATTATCGCGCGCATTTGCCAACAAGAGTTTAACTGCCCATTTCAACGCGAAAAAAGCAGTTTTTCTGGGGACATGTGTCGTCCTTTGAGTGGAATCACCTTCGATTCACTCAAAACCATTTACCACCCAACCTCTGCGCGAATACCACTGCTGGTTTTGCACGAAACCACTCTTCCACAATTTCGCGCCACATATTAAAAAACGCCCACGTTTTTTCCTGGTACTGTTTGTGGAACCCCTCCTCTGCATTGCTCTTCCGCCTCCCTCGTGCCTCTGAATGCAGCCAACCACAAAAATACAGGGTTTTATGTTTGTGTTGCAGGTTTTTAATGGTGGCCTGAAGTTTACAGGCCCTCCCACAACTATCTACGTGGCTTAAAATCTCAAAATAACGATCCTCGAGGCAGGTTAAAGCAGAAAGGGATATTTTAGGGTGTAATATCAGAGTTTAATCAATGATTCGTAGGCACTGATCTATTACGAAACCCTCCAGCCCAGCAACAGAAGACACCTGTACAGGAAAAAGAAGACAGATTAGCGATTAACAGTGAAGATTAAAGCTAAGTTAGCAGATTAAAGATAAAGGACACAGTTTGAAGACAAATGAATTAAAGTTAAAACAGTCAGCAAAAGTGACAAAAGACTGAAGATGATTAAAGCAGGCCTAAAAGCCAAATCAGAGGCCTAAATAGAGTTTAAAGGATACAATCAGACAAATCAGCAACAAGAAGGCTTTGAATGACAAATCATTGAAGCCTTTACTCTTCCAAAGGACCAAATGCCACCTACTAGCCTAATTTTCCTCAAAAACACATAAAGTTATTACAGTTAGAGATATTTCCAAATGACAGCTCAGAAGTTATTACAAGCCTACCTAAAAAGCCTAAAAGTCAACAAAAGCAACCGAGTAGTTCAAAAGAGTTAATGAAACATTCATTTATGCAGAGTTAGACTTAAATACACTTTGCCTCGGGCCTTGCATGGTCTCGAAGGTCAAAAAACATTTACTTTGTCATTTATGAACCACTAGAAACCCCTTCTTTCACTCCACCTCCTTATTTATCTATAAATATTGTATGAGGAGTTCATTGCTATTGTTGGTTGGTTATTATTGAGTTGTAAGATAGTTGCTGAAGCTGTTGAAGTGTTGTTGAGTAGTTGAAGAACACTAGGCTGAGAAGAGAAGTTTTGAGCTGTAGAGACCTGTTGGACTTGAAGATTGTCACTGGTTTGAACATCAATAATACAAGCTGATTCATGGGATCCTGGTCTATGTTAATGGTGATGTTATTCCTCACTATTTTTGTCTTTCCTTATGTTTTACATGCTGTCCATTTTCTCTGATAAAGAACAAAAAATTTAGAGTAGGATTTACTGAAAAGTACCCTATTTCTGTCTGAAAGCTTTATCTTTATGTTTTCTTCTACTAAAGTATGTTTAGAGGATTCTTAATTTCCCTCTAGGTTTATCCAGCTTGTTGATTTGAGAATGATTCAATAGAGTATAACCAATGAAGAAATGTTGGTAAGCCCATGACTTTCTGTGTAAAACTTGAGATATAGTTTTTGAATGTTCTTTTCAAAGTTTGCTAAGTAGAGTTAACCCAGAGAAGTCTACGGTTTTCCCTGTCCTCTGGCTAGTCTTTAACAGTTTCTTTGAAAGATCCCTTGAGAGTATGCCAAAAGCAGGCTAGAATTCAAAGTTTATGTCCGATCTTAGGTTATTTTCCTTGTTTTCTTATATGTTTTCTCCTTTCTGAAAGTAGTCTTAGGATTACTGGATTGTTGTCTGACAAGTGTGCTTTAATAAAAGTTTGTCCAAAGAAGTATATGGTTTGCCATGTCATTTGGCTTGCTTCAAACAGTTACTTTGAAAGGATTTTCTTGTCTTAGTGAAGTTAGATTCTTAATTGGTCTTAGCTTTGCTTCTTTCAGAACATTTTAATGTTTAATATCACAGTTCAATCTAAAAGATCCTTTGATATAGATGACTTGCCCTATGGAAACCCTTGAAGAATTGTTGTACAATTAAATCCTTTTGTGACTCCATAGCCCAATGGGTTGATACTGTTTCTTGACTTATCCTTTCAGTTGAAACATTCTTCAATTTGCTCTCATCAGTTGACCTCTTTAGTTAATGATATCCATCCCAACCAAACAAACAAGTTCTAAGAGCCTCATAACTAGCTTAATATCATAAACAAAGCATAAATATATATCCTTTGAAAACACTTAAATAGAGAGATCCCTCTTTGAATCCAGGAAGGCTAGGTCCTAGGATTCCAAAGTGTTTCTGATGTGGCCCCCTGCAGCGTTTATTCTTTCCAATCTTGTAAATCACAGGGAGCCAACAGCCTCGACAAGCTCAGATACATGTTGATCATCACGTGCCTACTGATATGGATAAACTGTCGACTGATCATCGTGATGACTTGAAATGGTTGATGGTCTAGCCTGCTCATGATCATGAGTACTTCTGGATGCTGCAGGCTGCTGACTGGAAGTGGTTGATGGTCTAGCCTGCTCTCCATGATGACTGTTGCTCGATGCTAGTGGAGGCTGCTCATTTGGCGTGGTGTGAGGTGAATGGTCATCAGATGATGCATCGCTTCTCGTGGATTGTCGATCACATGCTACGTCTCAACCACGCTTGTAACGTGCAACAATACTCCTCAACCGTGTAACTAAGGTTGTAGCTCCTACGACATGCCGCATCAGGCTGTACATGTCATGCGGCATGCCTCTCCACATATGTAACAACCTACCATCGGCTTGTATGTCTCTCATAGCAGCAGGCCTGATGCCCGCCTCAACAATCAATGCAGTGAGTTGGTTTCCCAACTCCATCTTGTATCTACTATCAAGCCTACCACACCTATCAAAAGGCGGTACCGGTGCACTAGCAGGAGCACGTCTCTCTGCACCGACCTCCTAATGATCCTCAACATCTGGCATACCCTGATCGTCATCAGGATCCACACCTGGATCATGTGGTGGTGCTGGCATGTCCTCGCCATCAAAATATCCAATGTCTGCAAAATATATACACGTACACAATAATAATTAGACAATTTCATTACACAATTTAATAAAAACATGTTAAAGAACGTGTTAGAATAAATTTAAATAAAACAATAATATTACCTCTATCATCCAGCAGCTCATCATCTGTGAAGAGGATGTTGGCACACCCTTGCCAATCCAAACCAACATAACGACATGGGACCATAGAAGGGATGCTCGTCAACACTAGCTAGCAACTCCAGTGCATCATGTGATATCCTCACTGGAAACAAAATCTCGCCCCTATTGGGCATCATCTGCCCCCACATGTGCATCTGTGCCTCAAACATCGACCTACGAGGCTGCCGAACAAAAGTAGGCCTCGTCTCTGGAAATCTTTAAAAAAATAAACAAAAAAGCTTTGAATAAAAATTGAAGTTGATCCTTCCTTGTGCATGAGCACGCCATCTATCGAAGGATAGACAGAATTGCAGCAAAAAAATGGCAGACCACCTGACAAGTCGTGGCTCCTGTACTAAATAATAAACATAATATAGAAGTGAGGAAATAATGCGTTGCCCATCACTGGTTTTGAGTGAAATGGTCAAAATAAAAAGTGAGAGGCACTTCACCTCCTCACTACCAAATGCACCAATACGTAATTGACCTCCAGAGACTTGAAAATCTGAAGGAGATAGTATATCTGCGAAATGTATCTCTGGGAGTACACCAACTGACTCCCTGCTGCATAGCCAACTGGAACCTCTGGGAGTGAGGGAAATCCACCCCTCTCCTTGATAGCCCTGTAATGAAATATATGTCCTCCTCAGTGGGTGTGTACCACTTTTTAGGACAAACCCGGAAAGCCTGTAGGTGGGTATTCCACCTACGGATAAGATGTATAAAAAACAAACCATGGCCCTTTAGGGAAGTAGCCTCCTGATAGAACTTGAGGAGGCATACCTGCCTTAGGAGCCCCTGGGTAGCTGCTGTAATAGGGAGAGGGTACGTATCTCTCTCCCCCTCTCATTCCTCCGACAAGCAAACCATGTTATACTGGTCCGCCTATTGTTGTTGTTGTTCCCTCTCTTTTCTCCTTTCACATCTCTGAATGATTGACATATTAAATACAATTTTTTTATTAAATGAGACATGTATTTAGGAATATACATATATAATTTTTTTAGGAAAAACAAAAAACCGGTGTGCCACAAAAAATAGGCATGCACCGGTACTGGTGCATCTTTTTTTATCGCGCACCAGCGGTGGTGCACCAGAAAATGTTCAGCGCACCGGCCGCGATGCACCTGAAAATTTTTAGCGCACCATTGATTTATACGGTTTTGGGAGTGCGGTGCACTGATTAAAATCTATGCCCTGGGGCGTATAGTTCAATCAACGCACCAACCTCTTGAAATCATTACATAGTCAACAACGCAATCTTTTACCAGGCCGCATTGTTGACCCTGTTGAAATGCAGAATGTGGTGCACTGACAAAAATACCTGCCCCAGGGCGGATATTTAAGTCAACGCACCGCATTGTCGCTATTCCATATGGTCAACGATGCGGCCGGGTAATCGACTTTGTTAGACTCCTATACCAATAGGTATCATATTTCATGATTGACTTGATGGGCTATGTAATATGTTCATACCTTTTTCTTGTTGCAAAGGTTTTCCATATTATCAAAAAATTTAAAAAATGTAAAGAGGGTATACCCTAAAAGAAAAATCAAAGGGTGAAAAGAATAAAAATGGCCAAAAAAGTGAAAGAAAATGAACCCCACCAAAAGAAAGGCCAAGGAAAATGTGCGAGCCTAAATGCCACTGCTTTTTTGCTCTTTTGTATTAAATAAAATTGTGTGTAACTTGTATTTTATGCCACAATTTATGAACAGTCAAACAGCTTAAGTTTGGATAGTCCATCTTTCAATTTTATGTTTTAGAGATAGAGAATAAAGTCTGACCAAACTGTTTAATCTTGGCAGATAAGTAGATAGGTAGAGTAA
The DNA here is from genome assembly GCA_034641835.2 of Pinus albicaulis. NCBI lineage: Eukaryota > Viridiplantae > Streptophyta > Pinopsida > Pinales > Pinaceae > Pinus > Pinus albicaulis. The sequence continues at coordinate 1,360,296,958 of CM076582.1, read as the reverse complement.
ATAAAAGGAGCTCAATAGTTTAATCTGAGCCTTTGGATGTAATAAGGTTAGAATTAGATAGATTTCCATATGTAAAAGAAAAAGTGTGATAAGGGTTTGCTAGTTTAAGTGCACCCTAATAAAGAAGAAAAAATGGTAGGGTAAAGTAGGTAGGGTAGGTAGATGTTGTTGCAGAATTACATGTGATGGATAATGACTCTAAATGTGTTAATCTTTACTTTCATCACAAGTGCAAAGGCAGACACTAAACTGGAATAATTTCAAGCAAAGCAAAGTCATATTATTAACTTCCTTTCACATTTTTCCCTAAAAATTTCACTAATTTCCCCTAAGTACTAAGGTATTTAAAGATTAGAGGGGCTCAAGGCATTTCCTTGACTTTTGGGGGGACCAGACCCTCGGCCCAATAATTGGAAAAACCTAAGTACTTAAAACCATTCATTATGACCTTCATTCACTTCTAAAAATATTTTCCTAAGAAAAATCATATTTTACTTAGGAAAATCATGCAATATTTCATAAAAACCCCATTCGTAAAAGCATAAGTTAAATACATTACTTTATGTTTTATACTTAGCGCTTCCGTTCATTTTTTCATATTAATTTCTAATTTTATTATTTAAATCCCCATACAAATAAACCCTTTCCCATATTATTTTAATTATATCCCAAATAATTAATATCCCGCTCCTTTTGGTTGAAAAATAACCATATAAATGCGTTAATTATGATTAATTAGTCAAATTTCTGATTAATCGTCAAGCGCATCCTCCTGTCGTATAAAAGGGATTGATTAACCCTCATGGTTAATTAATAACCTATTCCGCCAATTAACTTCCCCCCGATGCAATTAATTCAAAATAAATTACATTGGGCCCCCTCGTTATCTCTCCGTCATCTCGTCACCCCGACCACCATTCGATCAATTAATCTGAAATCAACGGTTATTATTCATATCGCTAGCCATCCACGTCCGAATGATAATGCGCGATGGCCAAGCGGTTTTCTGGATCATACAGTGCCACGCGTCGTGCATCGTATGGAATCGCTCGCCCTCCGCTCAAAACCACTCTTCCCCAAAAATGGTGCGATGGAAACCGCTTACCGCCTGCCTCCCCTGACGAAATCTCCGTACCTGCTGACGTCATCCTTAAAAAAATTAAAAAATCACCAACATTTTTACTTTGTGAATAAAACAAATGTGCCCGTGTCATTTTCATTATTATGTGTAACGATCAGAGTCTCATGCATAAATTACAAAAAAAACTGTTGAACACCATCAACTGCCACCTTGCCGAGGAAAATTGTAGACGAGCATTTATAATTCATCTGCCATAGCTAATACCTGTTCCAATTACTATTCATTTCCCAGGATAACAGGTTTTTACCTCAATTCCCGTGAAACTCTGTAAAAAACCAGGTTTTTGTTTTGAATTTTATAAGAAAATTGAAACAAAGTTCAGAACAGTTCTTAAAACTGCATTTGCCTGTGATTGTGCCCATTTTTCATAAAAACCACGAATTAATTTCTGAATCCACAAGAACCAGAAATGGAGATTCCTGTGGCTCTGAATGTCGCACCCCTCAATTCCCCTCACAGAGATTTATATTATCTACCTTTGGTAGACAAAGATTTACAAATTAAAGACCTGGTTCTCAGTGAAAATCCCCTTCGAATTTTTTGCTACTACAGAGATAATTACTTGAAAGGTTCTGATATTCTTGGATTATGGGAATCCTGTAGGTTTTAACCCTGAACAACAATTATCTACACATGAATCTTATAACAGAAAATAAACAATAGCGAGAGCATAAAACATAAAACAGATAAACACAGAGATTTTCCCCTAGATCCCAATTCGGGACGACCAGCTTGATTTTTCATTATATTCCTTTTAGTGTTACAACACACATACCAGGGGCCGAAAACCATCGTACCCCAAAACCATGTGCAAACTCATGCACAAAACATGGGTGGGTTCGCCTATGAGTGGGTCCACACACCAAAACAATTTTTGCCGGGGGGCTGCCTCCCCCCTTGTGACCCCCCTGCTGCGCCCGACGCAACATACAGCGCGTGGGGCTAGTCGTGGAAAGAATATAACACATACCCAACATTATCCCACTTGTTTTTTTCTTTCCACAGGGGGTCACAAGAGAGCTTAGTCATTGGCCCAATTCTTCAACACCCATTGTTTCTCTACACCAAGAGAACTTCTGAGTGCTCACAGACTTTGTTAATGCATCTGCAACATTCTTCAAAGTGTCCACCTTTACCAGCAACACCCTTTTAGCCTCAACCATATCTCTAACAAAGTGATATTGAACATCAATGTGCTTTGTCTTTGAATGATAAGCAGGGTTCTTAGCCAAGAAAATTGTACTTTGGCTATCACAGTCTATCCTTATAGCTTTTTGTACCAACCCCATACTTGAACACAATCTCTGCAACCAAACTGCTTCCTTGCTTGCATGAGTGGCTGCTATGTATTCTGCCTCTGTAGTTGAAAGAGCCACTACAGACTGTCTTTTACTCATCCAACTAACTACGCCTCCAAATAGGCTAAACACATACCCACTTGTAGATCTTCTTTGGTCCAGATCTCCAACCCAGTCTGCATCAGCAAAACCACGAATGTCCAACATTCTTTCCAATCCTAGACTTCCTTGGTAGCACAAGCCATAATCACTAGTGCCACGTAAATATCTGAAAACCCACTTCACTATTGTCCAATGCTCCTTTCCTGGGTTTGACATAAACCTACTCAATACTCCCACTGAATGTGCAATGTCTGGTCTAGTACAGACCATTGCATACATCAGGCTACCCACTGCACTTGCATATGGAACACGGGACATATACTCCTCTTCTTCTTGTGTCTTGGGACACTGTTCAGCAGACAGCTTTACACCTACAGGAATAGGAACATTCACCGGTTTACTATCATGCATATTGAACCTCTGCAATATAGTCTCGACATACTTCCTCTGGTTTAACCAGAGCTTCCTCTTTGCCTGATCTCTCTTAATTTCCATGCCCAAAATATAGTTTGCAGCACCAAGATCCTTCATGTCGAATTTGGAGAATATTTGGGTCCTCAAATCTTGGATAATTTCTTTGTCATTTCCAATCAACAACATATCATCCACATACAAGACCAAATAAATAACACGGTCACCAATTAATTTAAAATAAACATAGTGATCCTCCTTGCTTCTGGTGAAGCCAAGTCCCCATATATAGGTATCAAATTTCTGATACCACATCCTTGGTGACCGTTTTAACCCATACAGAGACTTCTTCAACCTGCATACAGTTTCTTTCTTACCCTTCACCATAAAGCCTTCAGGTTGCTTCATGTAGATCTCTTCTTCTAGATCCCCATGAAGAAATGTTGTCTTCACATCCATCCGTTCTATCTCAAAATCAAATGCAACAGTAACAGATAAAAGTAATCTAATAGAAGTAACCTTGGCAACAGGAGAATAAATATCACCAAAATCAATTCCCGGCACTTGGGAATAACATTTTGCTACCAACTGAGGTTTGTATTTCTCCACCTTGACTTCTACATTCATCTTCTTCTTAAACACCAATTTTCTCCCGATGGGATTCCTTCCAACTGGCAACTCCACCAGATCCCATGCCTCATTTTTTTGCAAGGATTCCATTTCATCAACCATGGTCTCCTTCCAAGAAGTCATCCTCTCGAATCTACCGCTTCCCCGATTGCCTTTTCGTGTTCATCATCGCTTATAGTTAAGGCAAAACCCTCAACGTGTGCGTATGGACTATACCTTCGGTTGCCTCTTTTCCCGAACTCGACTTTCAAAGTCGAGGAAGTGGCTACCTATATTCTAGCTCTTCGTTGTCCAGTATGATTCATCCTCCTTTAGCTCAAACTCTATCTTCCTCGAGGTTCCTTTGTGACTTCATGTTTAACAACATCTTTCAACTCTCTAAACACCACATATCAGTGTACACAACGTTCCTTGTTTCTAGGTTCTAAAGCTTGTAACCATTTAAACCATCCCTATACCCAATAAATATGCACCTTTCAGATTTATTATCCAACTTGCTCCTTTTATCCTTTGGAACATGTACATATCCATCACATCCAAATACCCTCATATGTGAAAGAGAGGGTTTCTTACCAGTCCATACCTCATGTGGAGTCTTATCCTCCAATGCTGATGAAGGTGATCTGTTAACTAAGTAACATGCAGTCTCCACTGCCTCTGGTCATAATTCTTGTCCTAACCCGGTACCATTGAGCATGCTTCTTTCCTCTTCCATCAATGTTCTGTTCATTCTTTCAGCAACTCCATTTTGTTGAGGTGTGTATGGAGTGGTCTTCTGCTGTGCTATACCACACTTCTTACAGAACTCTTCAAATTCCTTCTGACATAACTCCCCACCATTATCTGTCCTAGCGCCTTTATCTTCTTCTCTGTCTGGTTTTCCACCAGAGCCTTAAATTCTTTAAATCTGTCAAAGACTTTAGATTTATTCCTCAAGAAATATATCCATGTATTCCTTGAGAAGTCATCTATGAATGAAACATAGTACACAGACTTTCCCAGTGATGGAACTGACACAGGTCCAAACACATCACTATGCATAAGTTCTAATATCTTGTTCGCCCTCTTAGCACCAGAAGGAAACCTCACCTGATTCTGCTTCCCATATACATAATGTCCACAAAAATCAAAATCCAGACAGAAATTAGACATACCTTCTACCATACCATTTCTATGCAGTATCCGAAGGCCCTTCTCTCCAATATGTCCAAGCCTTTGATGCCATAGCATGGTATTTTCTCCAGAGACAACTAGGCTTTCCGCTCCACTTTCAGGAACCACAGAACTGTTACACCCATCAATAAAAGTGCTACCTTGTAGCTTGTACAGAGTTCCAATCCGAACTCCCCGCATTAATACTAGTGCTCCCCGAACCATCTTGCAGGCATCTTTCTCGAACACTGTTTTTACACCTGCATCATCCATCTTGCTTACAGAAATCAGATTTCTGGCCAATGCAGGAATGTGTAGAACACCATGAAGTGTTCTAATCCCTCCACCTTGCAGCTTCAACTTCAGTTTTCCACATCCAACGATTTTGGCCTTCCTATCATCACCTAAGAAGACATCACCGCCATCATATTTCTCATACTCACAGACTCACTCCCTATGGGGAGTGAAGTGAAAGGATGCACCCGAGTCAATCAACCATGACTTATGATCTACAAGTGTATTTGAAGAAGAAGCCAAATACACATCCCCACCTTCATCCGAGGTGGTTTTTGCCTCTACAGAAGGCGCATCATCAGATCCCTTTCCTTTCTTAGGAGCTTTAGATTTGCAGTCCTTTTGTAGTGCCCTTCCTTTCCGCATTTCAAAGACACCTTGAAGAAACTTTCCCTGTGAGATTTACCTCTCCCCTAGATTTGATCTCTATCTCCCAATTTAAACCTTTATACTTGTTTTCGTTCTAGACCTTCCTCGTACAGATAAGGCATCTCCATTCTGACCTCCTCCATATTTCTCCGTCTCATTTCTCCGATGTTAGTCGAGACAACAAAATTCAAGGTAGTTGTATTTACCTATTTGGGTAATAAACGTGACCGTCCCCACGAGTCCGGTAGAGAACACAACAACCGATGCTCTTATCTTCATCCGAGACGAATATCACCGTATGACAACGGACTTACCACGCATTGAAGGCATTCGCATAGGAAGAGACGAATCTCCATCCTTCATCCTCAGGTTATACAGCTTTTTCTGCAGGAACAACTTATTCACCAGAGACTTAGATTGGTACAAAGTCCCTAGCTTTTCCCACAAGGTCTTCACCGTAGCTTCCCCAGATACATTCAACAATACTGAATCTGAGACACACAACAGTATTGTGCTTTTAGCCTTCTGATCCAGTTTCTTCCAGTCTTCATCTGACATTCCTGTTGGCTTAGTACCTGGATCTACTGCGATCCACTGATCTTTATCCACCAGCAGATCCTCCATCTTTAGCTTCCACAACTCAAAACTCTGACCATTAAATTTCTCGATCTCTATCTTTCCGCTGCTCGCCATCTCTCACCGCAAGAATCGATCCCGCAGATCTCCCACTGAACAAGGTCTACCTCAGGCCCAAACTAAAAACCCTCAGCAGCAAATGTAGGTTTTAACCCTGAACAACAATTATCTACACACGAATCTTATAACAGAAAATAAACAATAGCGAGAGCATAAAACATAAAACAGATAAACACAGATATTTTCCCCTAGATCCCAAATCGGGACGACCAGCTTGATTTTTCATTATATTCCTTTTAGTGTTACAACACACATATATATACATGCCGAAGCATACATAAACCCTGGATTAGAACATAACCGTAGTTCCCTTGACCGGATCTACAAAAATACAAGGGGTCGAAAACCATTGTACCCCAATACCATGTGCAAAACCATGCACAAAACCATGGACGCGGACTACTCGCCGGAAATTAAGGACCAAAAATTTTCGCCGGGGCGCTGCCCAGGACCCCGACAGGGGGGGGCTATCGCCCCCCCTCTTACCCCCCCGTGCATGCTTAGTTGTGGAAAGAATATAACACATACCCAACAAATCCAATCTTGCCATGTACCTTCTCCCCTCAGTCCACATTTTCCCTGAGATAATCCATTACTGTCATGCAAACTATGATCCCAATCAAAGAGCAGTTTTGTCCTCGAGTCAGACTATCCTTTTTCCCATAACTGCTCAGTCTATCAATGAGATGTTGCAATTTCAACCTAGTCGAGTCCTCACTCCCTTTTCCATGGGATAATTACTTGATAAATCTACCAAATTATCCCATGAAGAGTTAAATCGTCTCTGCCAGACTTTCATGTTACCAAAACATCAGCCCCAAGGCCCTCCCCCTTATGGTTATACCTTCTTCACTGATGTGGTCAGACTTATTCTAAATATGATATCCTCTATAATGGGTTTCAATACTAGTGAGTATGTTGACCAATTAACCCTAGTATTGTTGTCTATTTTTACCCCTGGACAGCCCCCTGCTGTCAAGTATGATTTTGCTTCCTACATTGCAGACAAAATCCATGATCAGTTCATGAGATTATAGAATGAAAGAGTGTTCAAGTATTCTTCTGTTATTTATCATCTCGTGCTATATTACCAATTTGAAAGTTTCCCTTTCCATGTCAAAAAGCTTGATGCCAAAGGAAATCCTAGGTCTGTTATCTTTTGGTCTGCCATTAATTATAATTCCCCTGATTCCCCTTATTCCTACAATGAGTTTGTTGACCTATTTGTACACCCTGCAACCACCTTGTTGACAGGAGTTTCTCCTCCAAGAATCAACAGTGAAATCAAGAAAATTCTTCAGCTTTCAAAGCAGTATTAGATAGGTGACTGTTACCTATACAAAAATCACACAGAAATTAGAATCTATGGATGTGAGTTATGCCCATTCAAGTTGCCAAAATATGTCCCAATCAGACTCTTTGAATTAGAGTATTTCAGGCAAATGATCAATTCAGATATATTTCATTTTGTAATGCAAAGAAAAAGGCTCAACTCAGGATTAAAATTCAGCTAGGTCCCTTTGTCTGCAACTCTAGAGATGTTGGGAAGGAAGCTGAAAGAATCTTAGAAGACTATCTTAAATTACAGAAAAGTTTCTATTGGGTACCTTATGACCCAAATAGCTTCATTTGTGATGGAAGAATGAAAAACAAACTATCGCCATACATTCATCAAAGAATCCCAGAAATTGAACAGTATGCCAATAAGGATGAATGGATGGAAGGAGCATTGGTAGAACAGAATAGTGACCAGGTCAATGTTGAAAATGTAATGAAAGACCTTGAAAAAATACTTGACCTAGACTCTTTTGGACAGGTACAAATACCAGGTATTGGTTCTTCTTCTGCTGGGACTTCTCAGCAAAATTTGCAGGAAATCAGTGCATTGGCTACAGTAGCATCTAAAGGAAAGGAGAAAGAGCCTGATATACAAGTTACAGAGAAATTTACAATGACAGACTAGCTTGAAACTTCTAAAGAACAGGGTCAAGTGCAGATTCCTCCTACTCAGACCAATGTGGCATAAGTGTCAATTTTACAAACTCCTCTTAATGTAGAAAAGGGAAAAAAGAGAGATGCTGAAGCAGCTACTCCTGTCACTGGATCTTCTGGACAACCTAATGTTAAAAGAAAAAAATTGAATCCTCTTCCAGAAGTGGAATCTATTCATGAAATCCATGATAGTCAAACACAAGAAGAATTGGGTAGTCAGCAAACAGGTTCAATAAGTGGGACATCCACTACTTTACAGAGAAAAGAGCTGCAAAGGCAGCAAAGTGCAGAAGTGTCATCTTTCAAACCACTTGTGAAAGATGCTTGGGACATTAAAAGAACATTCATAAATATAAAAGCTAGAAATGATCCTCTCAGACTTCAAGTGTACAATCAATGTTTGAAAATGGCTCCTAAGAATCAACAAAGATTGATGTCAGCCTATGAGATTCAACAAGGTAAAATGCTAATGAGTCACTTCAAACCCAAAGTGTAGCAACCTCAAACAACTGCAGATTATATCAAAACTAATTTTGAAGTCTTAGCAAAGGATATTCATCCTTTAGATCAAATTGAGCTGCATAAACAGACAGGTGAGATGATTTATTCTACTCTGACAGATAAATCAATGATGACCCAGAAATTGCAGGATTCTTTGGAAAATACTAATGCTCAGCTAAGTCTTGAAAAAGCATCTTCTCAGGCTAAAGACAACAGGATAAAAACTTTGGAGGAGATCATTATTGGATTGGGTCATGATCCCAAGGATGTAAAAGGTATAGAAACTTTGATCAAGAAAAAAGATGATGATATTGCAGCCTTGAGAAAACAATTAAAGTTACCAGCCTCAAGACATCCACAGACTGCAGAAATTATAAAGCAAAATTCTGAAGAAGAATGGATGGACTTGATCTTGAAACTGAATGAGCAAGTTAATGAAATAGAAAAAGAGCTTGAAAATACATTGAAAGATAAGTAGTCAAATACTGCAGCCTCTACAGCTGAAATGATTGTAGGTACTACAACAAAAGGTCAGCCAACAGAATTGTCATAGGTAAATACTTCAAATTTAAGTACAGAAGAATTAATAAAGTCAATGGAGGAAATGAAACTCCAAGTGACAGAGCTACAGAGAACAAAGGTGCAACTCACCAGTTTAGAACAAAAATATGATCTCTCGAAAATGAATGTTGCAGATAAAATAAGAGAGGTCAACAAATTGGAAAAGTTGGTCAGCAAGTTGGAAAAAGATCTCACATTGGAGAAGCCGTTAAAGGAAATAAACGAAATTATTTGGGACAACATTATCTAGTCAATAAGATATGTCTGGCCCTCAATTCAAATAATGCATGAACATAATGATTTAGTCAAATTGGCTATAGAAGAAGTCCTAAGAGCAAGAGAAGAATTGGGAAACAGGCCTGATGAAGCCAATGAACTCATCCGTTTTCTAAATACTCACAGAAACTTGAAGAACTTGGCATTCAAGACAGGACATGAACCATTTTGGAAATAAAAAGAGTTTTTACCAAAAGAACTCTGATGCAAAATTTAGAACGTAGATGTTCTGATATGCAAGAAGAAATTACTGCCTTCAGAAAAAGATTTGATATTTTGTTGAATAAAGGATTTCCCAGTCCTTTAGTTTCAAAAGATAAATTGATGGACCTGGAAAGTTATGTTGAAAAATTGGACAAGCATGTTGACAATCAGGCCAGTACCTCAACTAGTTCATCAACAGCAACATTGCCTACAGGAAAAAGTCTTCATGATAGATTGGAAAATTTGTTTTATCTTGAGCATGAAGTAAAGCATTTGTTCCCTATTCAACCTATTTTCTTTAGGTATACAGAGACTGATGAAACTCTCAGAAAGCTACAAAGGACCAGGATACTCGAAGATAAATGGCGGGAAGACATGCTATAAATTTTGTAAAAACTATCCTTACATGAAGTTTTGATTATATACTACAGTAAGTCATGGTAATAAGGATAAAAGGATGAATGAAGGTCAAAGTGTATCAGAGCAGTCAAAGAGTATCAGTTAAACGAAGCAGCCAACATAGAATTACTGAAGAGGACATCAGCTAGCCAAATCATAGGGTCTGCTTCCAGCACATTCTCAAAAGAAGGAAACAACACAACATCAGTTACCATTTCTCTTATCTACGAGACCATCTGTCTCTATTTTATTGTAATATACTTATGAGTCATCCTAGATTATATCTCAAGTTGTTATGAGATATTTTTGTAACTTTTTGCATAAATACTCCCTTAATCGGAGTATTGAGGGTGGATTTTTGACTATTTGGAATAAAGTGCTATTGGAGAAATTTTTTGTGGCTAGCTGGATGAGGAATTGATGCGAAAGACTTTTTACAGGATTCATGTGTCAGACTACGGATCAATAAGTCATCTATCTCTTATGTGTTAAAGTCTTTATATTTGTCTATTATATCATCTGTGTTTCATTTATGAATGATTAATGAAAAGGAATAAATCAGAAAGTGCTTAAGTGTAATCTGATTTTAATCATTATTGTTCTAAATGTTTTCTTCTAAACTGGTTTAAACAGTGAATTCTTAATTGCTCCTGTTTTTTTGGTTTAATCATTGATTTTTAATAAAGAATACTTAATTTCTCTTTGTTAATAATCACTCAATTTTCCCTTTTATAAATGTGTTGAAAGATTCTTAATTTCCTTTCATCCATTTAGATTCCGTTCCATTCACTTTAAGATCTATAATTGTTTCCTGTTTGATTATCTTGCCTTGTGAAACCATCTTTTGCTAAGAGACTTAATCCAGTTAAGTTATCCTTTTTGACTCCATTAGCCCAATGGACTAAACTACTCAATCTTGCCCTCAGCTATTCAATTCCACCACCCAAATTCAAACAAAACCCTTGGACTTTATAACTAGCCTAATATTTTCTAAAACAAAGCTAAATTTTACAGAGAGAGCCCTCTCTGGGTACAGATTGGCTAGATTCTGTACCTAAAAGTTGGTTTGTGGTTACCTCTGACACCTTTTCTCTTCCCTACAACTTTAAGGAAAATCTGAGTGATAACATAGTGGCGACTCCACTGGGGACTTGAATAATTTTATTGTTACTATTGTTTACTTTATAAACTACAGACGGAGCTTGAAGTTAGCCAGGTAGCTTTTGGACTACTTTTTCTCTTCAATTTCATAGTAAATAAATGCTACTTCAGTCTATCTCTGGTCTAGTTTATGAACGAAACTTTGGTTTCAGACATTTGATCAGTTCCTCTAGTTAAATAAAATCTTTAAGAAAATTTAAATCCAATATCTGAAACTTCTTAAAGAGATTATTAAAGTTGTATTATTCATTTCATTTAAACCAAAAAACAAAAAATATCACTTAGAAAACTGGCTTCAGAAAGGAATCATTACACTAGGGATAATCCCGATCTAAATCCACCGCCTGTGTTTGAAAATCCGAATCTGATTCCCAGAATTCTTAGAAGAAAAGATAGTCAAGAAAGCTCTGGAAGTTCTCGACGTCTCTATAGATCAATATCCTGTCCAGTGAAGTGGATTTATCTTGAGGACGAACCTTTTGATGAGCAGTTTGAAACATCTTTATTTGTAATTTTTTCTGAATATGAGTTGTCCAATTTGGTTCCAGACCCAGTATTTCTTGAAGATTTACAATTTGAATTTGTTACTTCACATCTTGATAAAAATTTGCGAAATTCCATACAATGAGTTTACCTCTGAAGAAACTTCAAATATTTCTGTGATCACTTCAGCTTCTCCCAGTTCATCAACATTTCATCAAACATCTCAACCTCAAACTACCCCTTCTACTCCTCCATCCACCACTCATAGACCAACCTCACCTGTTATTCCATCACTACCTCTTCCAATGGCAAACAGATATGCTCCCTTAAGGTTACCAGCCAATCTAGGGACTATGCCTCAAGAATACCAAAGTAAGATCACTCCTTTCGATGGTTCTGGAACTTACACTGCATAAAAACATACTAAAAAGATGACCGATTATTTTGAAATTTATGAAATAGATGCTGATGATGTAAGAATGAGAATTTTTGTCCAAAGTCTTACTGGAGAATTCAGAACCTGGTTCAGGGCTCTTCCTGTAAACAATGTTGCTGACTTACCAGCTCTTTATAGAACATTTTTAAACAGATGGGAAAAGAAGAAAGATCCTCTTCAAATCCTATCAGACTTTGGAAAATTAAAGAGAGGACCAAATGAGACTGTGCAAGATTATGTCACCAGATTCAATGAAGCTTACAATGTTGTTCCCCAAAATCTTAGACCTCCTCCAGATTCAGTATTAATCAAATTCCCTGATGGATTTGATTCTGATATAGCGTATCAGCTTAGGGAAAGAGCTCCTCAAACTTTAGAAGAAATGAAAAATATAGTTGTTAGCGTTGAAGCTAACTTGATAGAGAAACGAGCTAGAGCCAGAGCTGAAAGGAGAATGCCTATAAACGAAGAACCCACAACTTTTGAGAAGAAACTAGATGCTATTATCAAAGGAATGGAAAGGCTAGGAGATAGAGTAGAAACAATTGAAAAGAATAAAGCTCCTTGGGAGGGTCAACCTAGCAATACTGTTAGAAATCCAAATTTTAGAAGAAACCAAAATCAAAATACTGGAAAAATTTGTCCTGAACAAAATGTTAGGCCCCCATTCCAGGAAAATTATGTTGAAGGCTCAACTTCTGAAGAACCAACTGAAGATGTTCAAATAAACAATGTCACTGAAGGTGAGAATGAACAAGAAATTTTCTTGACCCAAGAGGATCAAGAGGCTCATATTCTTAAGCAATTTCAAACCTAGTCAGGAGAATCATTTGACTTTAAGGAAGGATATGATACAACCATCTACGAAGTTCATAAGCAATACAATTTGAGGAGTAGACGAGTTGATGTTCCGGAAGCAAGTAAACAGAAAACTACAAAACAACCCTTCAAAGGTAAAATTAATATTGCCCCTGTAAATATTCTTTCTAGATCAGATCCTAATCTTGCTAACCCAATAATTGAAGATGTATTCGATACTCAACTAAATAACAGACAACTTTCCAATACTCTTCCTCCTAAAGGAAATGTAGAGGAACCTCCAGAACTTGATTCGGAAACAACTTCAACACACAACCCCACTCCTGAGAAGGAGAAAAACACTGAAAACACAGAAGAAAAAGACAATCCAACTGTTCAAAATACAAGGAGTCAAACCGAGAAACCTTTTAATCTGGAAGCTGAAGTAGGCAAAATAAATATAGTTGTTCCATTGTATGAATTAGCTAAACATGATGTCTACAGAAGCCAAATTCATAAATCACTCAATATTACTTAAAGTGATGATTCAGTAAATGTTTTTGATGATCAACCTAGATTTTTATTTGGCCCTGAAGTAAATGGAAAACCTGAAAGTGGAGGAACTCCTCCATTTTATGTGAGTTTGAATATACATGATAAAATACTTCATAATGCCATGCTTGATTCTGGGGCATCTCACAATTTAATGCCCAAGGCTGTAATGGAAAGATTAAACTTAGACATCACCAAACCCTACAAAGATCTCTTTTCTTTTGATTCAAGTCAGGTGAAATGTTTAGGACTAATCAAAGATTTGTGTGTTACATTGGTTCAATACCCTGCCAAAACCATTTTGATGGATATAGTAGTAGCATATATTCCTCCAAAATATGGTATGCTATTGTCTAGATATTGGGGTGAAAAACTTGGAGGATCTCTTCAATTAGACATGTCATATGCTACTATTTCAGTATTTGGCCAACCTAAGAGACTATACAGAGAAACCTTGATGAAATATGTAGTCAGTAGTCAGGAGAAACCTGAAAATTTCCCCATCTGCTCAGTACACTCTGATATGGACTCATTTATTCTCTATAATGCTGAAACTGATCTTCCCATTGAACTAGAAGCACCAACAACTGAACCAAAAGAAATTGTGAATAAATCTAGTGTTCAAATCCAAGAAATATTCGAGGAAAAAGAAACATCAGAAACCCAAGAAAAACCAGAAGAAAGTAAAAAATCAGATCTCATTGTTAAGAAAGTTCCTGAAACGCCTGATACAAATTATGGACATGAAATTATGTGGCATTTAGAATTTGATGGGTCAGTTAATAAGTTAGGAGCAAGAGCTGGAATTTGGATACATAACCTTGAAAATGATCATGCTGAAGGTCATGCTTACAGATTGAACTTTAAATGCACTAATAATATGGCAGAATATGAGGCTCTTTTGTTAGGGCTTAAACTTGTCCAAAATTTAGGGGCAATTAGAGTATTTGTCATAGGATATTCTGATTTAATCATTCAACAGATCAATGGTGAGTATTCGAAAAAATATCCCAGATTAAGAGAATATAGAGGAACAGTTGTAGAAATTCTCAATACTTTTCTACAGGCTCAGCTTGCCAAAATCCCTAGAAAACAAAATTTGCATGCTCATAGTCTTGCAATGTTTGCCAGCACTTGTAAATTACCTTTCGAACCTAATCAAAAGTTCACAGCTGAGATTAAGCACAGACCTGCTATACCAGACAATTTTAAGAATTGGCAAGTGTTTGTAAATGACAATCAGATTAACAATTTTTTGACTTTAGAAAATGAATTTTATAACAGTAACATAGATGAAGATACAATCAATGAATCTGATCAAATAAATGAACAAGAAAAAGACATTTCAAAATAAAGTGTAACTTAAATGCTTCATCCAATGAAGTTCACCAAAAAAGAAATGCAGGACCTCAAACAAATGGAGGTTGATGAGATTATAGAAGATGAATCTGAAATCATTAATTTGAAAGATAATCATTTGCCTAAAGGATTAACTCCTTTGGAAGATCTTTTCGACTCTAATGACATTCCACTGAAACCTAAAATGGAACCATTGAAAGCTGATATTGAGGAATACAATCTGGGGACTGAAGAAAATCCTAAAATAATAAAGTTATCTAAATCTTTGCCTCTTGATCAAAAATCAAAATATGTTGAATTAATAAAATAATTCCAGGATGTCTTTGCCTGGAGTTATGAAGACTTGAAATCATATGATACATCTATAATTCAACATACAATACCTCTAAAACCAGATAAAAAACCATTTAAGAAGAAACTCAGAAGAATCAACCCTGTATTGTTTATTGTTGCCTTCAATTGAAAAGGAAATCAAACGAATGTATGAAGCAGGGATAATTGCTCCTATTAGATTTTCAGAGTGGGTGTCTAACTTAGTCCCTACTAGGAAGAAAACTGGAGAGATTAGATTATGTGTTGATTTAAGAAATGTTAATAAGGTTTCTTTGAAGGATAATTATCCTTTGCCCAAAATGGATCACATTTTGCAAAGGGTAGTAGGTGCTTCAAGGATTTCTCTTTTAGATGGGTTCTCAGGATACAACCAGATTCTGGTTCATCCTGATGACCAGGAAAAAATAGCTTTTACAACACCATGGGGTACATTCAAATACGTTAAAATGCCATTCAGACTTAAAAATGCTGGAGCAACTTTCCAAAGAGCAATGGACATTGCATTTGCAAAAGAAATTCATGACTTTCTTGTTATATATTTGGATGATTTAACTGTTTTTTCTAAATTAGATCAGCAACATTTGGACCATCTCAGACAAGTATTCATAAAATGCAGAAAGTATGGTATCTCTTTGAATCCAAAAAAGTCCTTATTTGGTCTTGAAGAAGGTAAAATTTTGGGTCATATTATTTCCAAAGATGGTATTAGAATATATCCCGCTAGCATAGAAGCCATATTTCAGATACCTCATCCCAGAAATATCAAAGAACTGCAAGCTTTCATAAGAAAAATCATTTTTTTGAGAAGATTCATTTCTAGTTTAGCTGAATTAATTAGATTGCTTACTAACATGTTAAGAAAGGATTCAAGTATTAAATGGACAGTAGAAGCCAAAAAATCATTTGAAGAAATTAAAATGGCTTTGACTAGAACACCAATTCTTACCAGTCCACAATTTGATAGAGACTTCATAATATTTTCATTTGCATCAGAACATACTGTAGCAGTTGTTTTATTACAAAAGGATGATCAAGGATGTGAAAAACCTATAGCCTCTTTTAGTAAAGCACTAAGAGATGCATCATTAAAATACAACATCATGGAAAAACAAGCTTTTGCACTCATAAAAGCCATTAAAGATTTTAGAATCTGTATATTGTATTCTCATGTGATAGCCTATGTACCAAATGTTGTTGTCAAAGATATCTTAAATCAAGATGGAATTGAGGGCAAAAGAGGTAAATGGATTGCTACCATATTAGAGTATGATATTGAAATAAAACCTACAAATATTATAAAAGGACAAGGATTGGCTCAACTCATGACAGAAACAAATTGCCAAGCCCTGGATATTAATGAACTGGATGAAGAATAGGAGATGACAACTCCAAAAATTAGCTAGGCCTTCTTAGATTCACCTTGGTATGCTGATATAATTTATGTATTGTTAAACCTGCAGGCTCCTCCAGGGTTATCCAGAACAAAAAAGAGGTTTTTAAAGATGACATCTTTGAAGTATTGTATTCTAGATATTGTTCTCTTTTGGAAAAATCATGATGGTATTCTATTAAATTGTTTGTTAAAAGATGAAGCTGACAAGGCTCTCAATGAATTCCATGAAGGAGACTGTGGTGGACACCTTTATTGGAAATAAACTGCAGATAAGATCCTAAGAGTTGGATTTTATTGGCTAACCTTGTTCTCTGATGTAAAGAAATTTGTCACTACTTGCCATAAATGTCAAAATTTTGAAGGCAAGAGAAAAATATTACCTTTACCCTTGAAACCAATTTCCACTGAAAAACCTTTCCAACAATGGGGCCTGGATTTCATTGGAGAAATCCATCCTCCTTCTTCTGTCCAATACAGATGGATCCTCACTGCCACAGATTATTTTACTAAATGGATATAAGCAATTCCTTCCAGACAAGCCAATGACTCTGTGATCATAGGATTCCTAGAAACCAATACACTATCAAGATTTGGTTGTCCTGAGAAAATTATAACTGATAATGCTGCAGCCTTCAAATCTAAGAAGATGATAAGTTTCTGTAATAAATATCATATCACCTCAGGCCATTCCACATCCTATTACCCTCAGGGTAATGGACTGGCTGAATCTTCCAACAAAAGTCTCATAAATATTATAAAAAATTATTGGAAGAAAATAAGAAAAATTGGGACAAGAAACTTACAAATGCACTATGGGCAGACAGACTCACCACCAAAAAATCTATTGGGACCAGTCCTTATGAGTTAGTCTATGGTATTGAGGCTGTATTTCCTTTATCTTTAGGAGTTCCTGTAATGAAATTACTTCGAGAAGCTCAAGTTGAACCAAATGATATTCAAAGAAGAATAAATCAAACTATCAATTTGCAGCAAACCAGAGAAGAAGTTTATCAAAGATCCCAAGTATTACAGGAGAAACTAAAGAAGATATTTGACAAAAGGACCAAGGCAGAATATTTTCAATTGGAAGACAAAGTTTTAAGATGGGATTCCAGAAGAGAGGATAAGGGAAAACATGGGAAGTTTGATTTACTGTGGAAAGGACCTTACATCATTCATGCTTTACAAGGAAATAATACATATTTTCTAAAAAAATTGGATGGTACAAAAACTGAAGAAGGACCAGTTAATGGTCGAATGTTGAAACACTACTTTGATCCTATTTATTAGGATATCTTGATTTTTAACATGTACATACTATATCCTTTGTAATGAATCAGTTTGGATTGGATAGTAACCTACTGGAGTTGAAGCCCGAGGAGAAGGCCCTAAGCTTCAGAAGTATTACTGTCATACATATAATAAAGCAACAAGCAGAAGAAGATTTCACGGTTCAGTCAAAATCATTCTGAGGGCAACTGACCTGTTGTTCTTGACTTTTCACCAGGAAAAGCCATCCCCAAGTGGAGCTAGTGTTAGTCTCCTATACCAATGGGTATCATATTTCATGATTGACTTGATGGGCTATGTAATATGTTCATACCTTTTTCCTGTTGCAAAGGTTTTCCATATTATCAAAAAATCAAAAAATTTAAAAAATGTAAAGAGGGTATACCCTAAAAGAAAAATCAAAGGGTGAAAAGAATAAAAATGGCCAAAAAAGTGAAAGAAAATGAACCCCATCAAAAGAAAGGCCAAGGAAAGTGTGCAAGCCTAAATGCCACTGCTTTTTTCTCTTTTGTATTAAATAAAATTGTGTGCAACTTGTATTTTATGCCACAATTTATGAACAGTCAAACAGCTTAAGCTTGGCTAGTCCATCTTTCATTTTTATGTTTTAGAGATAGAGAATAAAGTCTGACCAAACTATTTAATCTTGGCAGATAAGTAGATAGGTAGAGTAAATAAAAGGAGCTCAACGGTTTAATCTGAGCCCTTGGATGTAATAAGGTTAGAATTAGATAGATTTCCATATGTAAAAGAAAAAGTGTGATAAGGGTTTGCCAGTTTAAGTGCACCCTAATAAAGAAGAAAAAATGGTAGGGTAAAGTAGGTAGGGTAGGTAGATGTTGTTGCAGAATTACATGTGATGGATAATGAATCTAAATGTGTTAATCTTTACTTTCATCACAAGTGCAAAGGCAGACACCAAACTGGAAGAATTTCAAGCAAAGAAAAGTCAGATTATTAACTTCCTTTCTCATTTTTCCCTAAAAATTTCACTAATTTCCCCTAAGTACTAAGGTATTTAAAGATTAAAGGGGCTCAAGGCATTTCCTTGACTTTTGGAGGGACCGGACCCTCGGCCCAATAATTGGAAAAAACTAAGTACTTAAAACCATTCATTATGACATTCATTCACTTCTAAAAATATTTTCCTAAGAAAAATCATATTTTACTTAGGAAAATCATGCAATATTTCATAAAAACCCCATTCGTAAAAGAATAAGTTAAATACATTACTTTAATGTTTTATACTTAGCGCTTCCGTTCATTTTTTCATATTAATTTCTAATTTTATTATTTAAATCCCCATACAAATAAACCCTTTCCCATATTATTTTAATTATATCCCAAATAATTAATATCCCGCCCCTTTTGGTTGAAAATAACCATATAAATGCGTTAATTATGATTAATTAGTCAAATTTCTGATCAATCATCAAGCGCGTCCTCCCGTCATATAAAAGGGATTAATTAACCCTCATGGTTAATTAATAACCTATTCTGCCAATTAACTTCCCCCCGATGCGATTAATTCAAAATAAATTACATTGGGCCCGCTCGTTATCTCTCCGTCATCTCGTCACCCCGACCACCGTTCGATCAATCAATCTGAGATCAACGATTATTATTCATATCTCTAGCCATCCACGTCCGAACGATAACGCGCGATTGCCAAGCGGTTTTTTGGATCGTATAGTGCCACGCGTTGTGCATCGTATGGAATCGCTCGCCCTCCGCTCAAAACCACTCTTCCCTAAAAGCGGTGCAATGGAAACCGCTTACTGCCTGTCTCCCCTGACGAAACCTCCGTACCTGCTGATGTCATCCATTAAAAAATTAAAAACTCACCAAACTTTTGAATTTGTGAATAAAACAAATGTGCCCGCGTCATTTTCATTATTCTATGTAACAACCAGAGTCTCATGCAGAAATTCCAAAACCAACTGTTGAACGCCATCAACTGCCACCTTGCCGAGGAAAATTGCAGCCGAGCATTCATAATTCATCTGCCATAGCTAATAACTATTCCAATTACTGTTCATTTCCCACGATAACAGGTATTTACCTCAATTCCCGTCAAACTCTGTAAAAAACCAGGTTTTTGTTTTGAATTTTATAAGAAAACTGAAACAGAGTTCAGAATAGTTCCTAAAACTGCATTTGCCTGCGATTGTGCCCATTTTTCATAAAAAACCTGAATTCATTTCTGAATCCACAAGAACCAGAAATGGAGATTCCCGTGGCTCTGAATGTCGCACCCCTCAATGCCCCTCACAGAGATTTAGATTATCTACCTTTGGTAGATAGATATTTCCAAATTAAAGACCTGGTTCTCAGTGAAAATCCCCTTCGAATTTTTTGCTACTGCAGAGATAATTACTTGAAAGGTTCTGATATTCTTGGATTATGGGAATCCAATCTTCCCATGTACCTTCTCCCCTCAGTCCACATTTTCCCTGAGATAATCCATTACTTTCATGCAAACTATGATCCCAATCAAAGAGCAGTTTTGTCCCCGAGTCAGACTATCCTTTTTCCCATAACTGCTCAGTCTATCAACGAGATGTTGCAATTTCAACCTGGTCAAGTCCTCACTCCCCTTTCCACGAGATAATTACTTGAGAAATCTACCAAATTATCCCATGAAGAGTTAAATTGTCTCTGCCAGACTTTCATGTTACCAAAACATCAGCCCAAAGGCCCTCCCCCTTATGGTTATACCTTCTTCACTGATGTGGGCAAAATTATTCTAAATATGATATCCTCTATAATGGGTTTCAATACTAGTGAGTATGTTGACCAATTAACCCTAATATTGTTGTTTGTTTTTACCCCTGGGCAACCCCTTGCTGTCAAGTATGATTTTGCTTCCTACATTGCAGACAAAATCCATGATCAGTTCATGAGATTAGAGAATGAAAGAGTGTTCAAGTATTCTTTTGTTATTTATCATCTCATGCTATATTACCAATCTGAAAGTTTCCCTTTCCATGTCAAAAAGCTTGATGCCAAAGGAAATCCTAGGTCTGTTCTCTTTTGGTCTGCCATTACTCATAATTCCCCTGATTCCCTTTATTCCTACAATGAGTTTTTTGACCTATTTGTACACCCTGCAACCACCTTGTTGACAGGAGTTTCTCCTCCAAGAGTCAACAGTGAAATCAAGAAAATTCTTCAACTTTCAAAGCAGTATCGGATAGGTGATTTGTACCTATACCAAAATCACACAGAAATTAGAATCTATGGATGTGAGTTATGCCCATTCAAGTTGCCAAAATATGTCCCAATCAGACTCTTTGAATTAGAGTATTTCAAGCAAATGATCAATTCAGATATAGTTCATTTTGTAATGCAAAGAAAAAGGCTCAACTTAGGATTAAAATTCAGCTAGGTCCCTTTGTCTGCAACTCTAGAGATGCTGGGAAGGAAGTTGAAAGAATCTTAGAAGACTATCTTAAATTACAGAAAAGTTTCTATTGGGTACCTTATGACCCAAATAGCTTCATTTGTGATAGAAGAATGAAAAACAAACTATCGCCATACATTCATCAAAGAATCCCAGAAATTGAACAGTATGCCAATAAGGATGAATGGATGTAAGGAACATTGGTAGAACAGGATAGTAAGCAGGTCAATGTTGAAAATGTAATGAAAGACCTCGAAAAAATACTTGACCTAGACTCTTTTGGACAGGTACAAATACCAGGTATTAGTTCTTCTTCTGCTGGGACTTCTCAGCAAAATTTACAGGAAATCAGTGCATTGGCTACAGTAGCATCTAAAGGAAAGGAGAAAGAGCCTGATATACAAGTTACAGAGAAATTTACAATGACAGACCAGTCTGAAACTTCTAAAGAACAGGGTCAAGTACATATTCCTCCTACTCAGACCAATGTGGCAGAAGTGTCAATTTTACAAACTCCTCTTAATGTAGAAAAGGGAAAAAAGAGAGATGCTTAAGCAGCCACTCCTGTCACTGGATCTTCTGGACAACCTAATGTTAAAAGACAAAAATTGAATCCTCTTCCAGAAGTGGAATCTATTCATGAAATCCCTGATAGTCAAGCACAAGAAGAATTGGGTAGTCAACAAACAGGTTCAATCAGTGGGACATCCACTACTTTACAGAGAAAAGAGCTACAAAGGCAGCAAAGTGCAGAAGTGTCATCTTTCAAACAACTTGTGAAAGATGCCTGGGACATTAAAAGAACATTCATAAATATAAAAGCCAGAAATGATCCTCTCAGACTTCAAGTGTACAATCAATGTTTGAAAATGGCTCCTAAGAATCAACAAAGATTGATGTCAGCCTATGACATTCAACAAGGTAAAATGCTAATGAGTCACTTCAAACCCAAAGTGCAGCAACCTCAAACAGCTGCAGATTATATCAAAACTAATTTTGAAGTCTTAGCAAAGGATATTCATCCTTTAGATCAAATTGAGCTGCATAAACAGACAGGTGAGATGATTTATTCTACTCTGACAGATAAATCAATGATGACCCAGAAATTACAGGATTCTTTGGAAAATACTAATGCTCAGCTAAGTCTTGAAAAAGCATCTTCTCAGGCTAAAGACAACAGAATAAAAACTTTGGAGGAGATCATTATTGGATTGGGTCATGATCCCAAGGATGTCAAAGGTATAGAAACTTTGATCAAGAAAAAAGATGATGATATTGCAGCCTTGAGAAAACAATTGAAGGTACCAACCTCAAGACATCCACAGACTTCAGAAATTATAAAGCAAAATTCTGAAGAAGAATTGATGGAATTACTCTTGAAATTGAATGATAAACTTAATGAAATAAAAAAAGAGCTTGAAAATACATTGAAAGATAAGCAGTCAAATACTGCAGCCTCTACAACTGAAATGATTGCAGGTACTACAACAACAGGTCAGCCAACATAATTGTCACAGGTAAATACTTCAAATTTAAGTACAGAAGAATTAATAAAGTCAATGGAGGAAATGAAACTCCAAGTGACAGAGCTACAAATAACAAAGGTGCAACTCACCAGTTTAGAACAAAAATATGATCTCTCGAAAATGAATGTTGCAGATAAAACAAGAGAGGTCAACAAATTGGAAAAGTTGGTCAGCAAGTTGGAAAAGGATCTCACATTGGAGAAGCCGTTGAAAGAAATAAATGAAATTCTTTGGGACAACATCATCCAGTCAATAAGATATGTCTGGCCCTCAATTAAAATAATGCATGAACAAAATGCTTTAGTCAAATTGGCTATAGAAGAAGTCCTAAGAGCAAGAGAAGAATTGGGAAACAGGCCTGATGAAGCCAATGAAATTATCCGTTTTCTAAATACTCAGAACAGGCAGCAACTTGAAGAACTTGGCATTCAAGACAGGACAGGAACCATTTTGGAAATAAAAATATTTTTTACCAAAAGAACTCTGATGCAGAATTTAGAACGAAGATGTTCTGATATGCAAGAAGAAATTACTTCCTTCAGAAAAAAAATTGATATTTTGTTGAATAAAGGATTTCCCAGTCCTTTAGTTTCAGAAGATAAATTGATGGACCTGGAAAGTTATGTTGAAAAATTGGACAAGCATGCTGACAATCAGGCCAATACCTCAACTAGTTCATCAACAACAACATTTCCTACAGGAAAAAGTCTTCATGATAGATTAGAAAATTTGTTTTATCTTGAGCATGAAGTAAGGCTTTTGTTCCCTGTTCAACCTAATTTCTTTAGGTATATAGAGACTGACGAAACTCTCAGAAAGCTGCAAAGGACCAGGATACCGGAAGATGAATGGTGGGAAGACATGCTAGAACTTTTGTAAAAACTATCCTTACATGAAGTTTTGATTATATACTACAGTAAGTCATGGTAATAAGGATAAAAGGATGAATGAAGGTCAAAGTGTATCAGAGCAGTCAAAGAGTATCAGTTAAACGAAGCAACTAGCACAGAATTACTGAAGAGGACAACAACTAGCCAAATCATAGGGCTTGCTTCCAGCACATTCTCAAAAGAAGGAAACAACACAACATCAGTTACCATTTCTCTTATCTACGAGACCATCTGTCTCTATTTTATTGTAATATACTTATGAGTCATCCTAGATTATATCTCAAGTTGTTATGATATATTTTCTGTAACTTTTTGCATAAATAATCCCTCAATCGGAGTATTGAGGGTGGATTTTTTAGACTTTGTTGTAACATTGACTATTTGGAATAAAGTGCTGTTGGAGAAATTTTTTGTGGCTAGCTGGATGAGGAATTGATGCGAAATACTTTTTACAGGATTCATGTTGCAGACTACGGATCAATAAGTCATCTATCTCTTATGTGTTAAAGTCTTTATATTTGTCTATTATATCATCTGTGTTTCATTTCTGAATGATTAATGAAAAGGAATAAATCAGAAAGTGCTTAAGTGTAATCTGATTTTAATCATTATTGTTCTAAATGTCTTCTTCTAAACTGGTTTAAACAGTGAATCTTTAATTGCTCCTGTTTTTCTGGTTTAATCATTTTGATTATTTAATAAAGAATACTTAATTTCTCTTTGTTAATAATCGCTCAATTTTCCCTCTTATAAATGTGTTGAAAGATTATTAATTGCCTTTCATCCATTTAGATTCTGTTCCATTCACTTTAAGATCTATAATTGTTTCCTATTTGGTTATCTTGCCTTGTGAAACCATCTTTTGCTAAGAGACTTAATCCAGTTAAGTTATCCTTTTTGACTCCATTAGCCCAATGGACTAAACTACTCAATCTTGCCCTCAGCTATTGAATTCCACCACCCAAATTCAAACAAAACCCTTGGAATTTATAACTAGCCTAATATTTTCTAAAACAAAGCTAAATTTTACAGAGAGAGCCCTCTTTGGGTACATATTGGCTAGATTATGTACCTAAAAGTTGGTTTGTAGTTACCTCGGACCCCTTTCCTCTTCCCTACAACTTTAAGGAAAATCTGAGTGATAAGAGACCTCACCACACTTTTTTTAAAATTTTAAAATAACATGGTGCGCCTTCGGTATTTCCCTTGAACCGGTGAGGATACCGTTCGCACCGGTTGCGGTGCACCCTGTAAATTTACAGGCAACATCGCGAACTGGTGCGAGCCGAACAGCTCGAGCGCACCGCACGACAATTTTTTTTTTCTTTTAAATTGTTAATTTTAAGGTAATTTGAAATTCTATTCCGATAAAAGGCTTAATTATGGAAAAAAAAGAAAAATGCCTGTACATTTGGCTGTCAAGGAGGTATATTGGCTGTAGAATTTGTAAAAGGAAATTTTCCCACCGTTTTGAAAAATTCAAGCTGGATATTGGTGGGTAATGCACAACAACAGTGCGTGCAATGGGTGCAATGGGAGCACCGATGTCAGGGTGGCTCAGACAAGGATAAATTGAACTAGTGCTTGAGAGCTTTGGAGCATTGAGAAAAGTGAAAAATGCAGTTTTTTGGCCGTAATTTTTTTTATTTAACCCAGTTTTGGTGCGCGGGGTTTTATAGGCGCACCGGTGCGGTTTCTTAAGACCACATCAGGCGGTTTCTATTTTGGCATGGGGTTTTATGGCGCACCAGCGCGGAATATTTGTAAAGCACTGATGCAGTACAGTAATAAGACACTTTGGGTGAGTGTGTACAGAGCACATGATGTCCGGTTTTCCAATGTTTTGTGTGCACTGGTGCTTTCTCTTTTTGAACGCACCGGTGCGGTTTAGGATGATAAGCGCACCGGATGAAAAATATCTACAAAAACCTCCACCTACCAACCTCCTCTAGTAACCTCCGCTAGAAATGGATTTCTGGGGTATTTTTATAAGGGGTTCCTCAAAAACATCCAATAGAGGGTCTTTTCCTTGTAGTGTGGGATGAGCAATGAGGCTCCCATGGATGAATGGTCAGGTTGTTGATATCCTCACAAAGCCTTTGGGAGGGAAAATCTCTCAGCATTCAAAGAGTAGCATTCCCTATATGGAGGGATCTTGATTGGGTTAAACATTGAGGTTTGGGAGATCTTGGGGGCCTATGGTACTTCTTGGAGTTATATGAGCATAGGGTTAGTGGTTCACCTTCCCCTATGGATCCAACTGTGAACACAGGGTGACTGGTTCACCTTCCCTTGTGGAGTACATACCCCAGTATGTGAACATGTGGTGAGTGGATCATCTTCCTCTATGGAGTATGCTATATGAGAACATGGTGAGTAGTTCAACTTCCCTTGTGGATACCTCAACATACATCCTACCCTTGTGGTTTGGGACTCTTGGGAAGTACCTCTCATCTGGCCAATGATTTGGGAAAAGTGGTTAGGGTTCATTAGTACTACCAAAGGATGCGTCAGGTATTACTATATTCCCTATGACCATGATGCATGCTTTTAAACAACTTGATCACTAAGGATCATGCCTAGTAGGGGTTCTATCCTTGGACACGAGGACTTGCCTCTATAATTTTGGAAAGAGTGGGAGGGTCTTATGATCCACCCTCTTTCAATCCTTTCTTGTTGGACTATGATATTAATCTTCAACATATATGAGACAATTTTTAGAGATGGCACATTATGGACACAATAACATAGCCATGGATGAATGTTGACAGGTGGAGTTCCTCCCTAGTTGAGAGGGACCGTGAAAGAGTGCAAGTAGGGGTTAATTCCCCTTCTTAGAATCCCGTTATATATATATATATATATATATATATATATATATATATATATATATAATAAAAATCATAAATAATGAATAATAAAATAATAATTAGTGTTGAAGAGTCATGTATCCAAGGACATGACCATTCGTGAATGAGTACCTACCTAGGTATATAATTGGGACCCTCAATTGTAATCAAATCGTCTCATATCTTCTTGTTCATATTGTTGATGTTCTATCTACAATTACTATTGATGATGATAAGACATTGAAGTAATTGTTGCAAGCATAGAACATACCATAAAAATTAACAGATGTTGACATTCCAACTTACCCCATCGGGGCCCAAAAGCCTTTGGCACTTCATCTCCCAGGGTTAGGGTTTTGGATGTTTATAGTTTCTCATTGCTTATTCATGATAAGAATACCTCCAAGCCTCATTGTAACACAATTTAGGAAGGCATGTAGTCATCACATTTCTTCTCAAAGATAAGCTATCATTCTTGGAACTATTTTTCTTTTACTATGCATGTATAGATTTTCAACATTTTTCCATTTATTAATTGAATTCATGTTTAATTGTATATTTTTGTTTTGGTTTTAAGTATATATTTCATTTTGTTCCCTTTGTAAATTCGAATCAGTGGTATCAGAGCGGTCTTCTCTTTCTCTATTTTTTTGTGCATGTATGCAACAAGTTCGTGGCATAAGGAGTTGGGACTTGAACTACTTGATCCCTTGCAAGAACATCCTCGTCGACCTCGACAACCTCCATTGGTGGAAGAAAATAAATATGAGGGAGCAAGAGATCCTATCAAACTATTGATCCAAAAATCCCTGTTGGCAAAAAAGGGTGACTTCTGGGCAAGACCCAGGTTCAAACTTGGGGCCAACAAGATCCCGATGTAGTCTAGGACAACGCCGACATTTTCACACTGCTCAAGGAGAGAAAGGAGTATCACCCAAGGCATGTCATGACCTTACTAAGATAAAAGAGCTACAACCATACTACCAAAGGGAAACTATTTAGAAATTATCCAGGCATTACAACCATGCAAAAACATTCTCATTGCATATTAATCAGGATATAAACTACCATTTAACATATATCAAAGAAATCTATCAGAAAATTTTGAAATCACTGATCATACATCACATATAGGAAACTATCTATTATGCACATCTCTAGTTCCACAAAACAACTTCGGTCTATTATATTATATGATCAACACATTACATCTCAGACTCCGTAGAGTTCATCATAAACAACACATTACATCTCAGGCTCCGCAGAGCTCAATACAACACAAAACCCAACCAACCTCAAAATCACTGAGCGGAATCTCTTTTCCCTTGCTTTTATATTTCCTCCATCTGGCACTATCAATCTTCACCCCTTCTGTTAGCCACCTATAATATTTTGTTATACCAAAAGGTGGCTAAGATCTTTTTTGAGCCTCCAAGGAACAAATTTTATCACTAAAAATTGTTGGCTCTTGAAGACTCCTTGTAGGCCTCATGCCTCGGTCCAAAATCCTCATTTGCTGTCCAATTTTATACTCAGGAATTTCTGCTGATTCCAACTGAAAGACTGCTGAAAGATCGTCATTTCTCCTCTTCTCAAAACCTTTCATCTGCTCCCCTTTTTCTCCATCAAAACTACCTTGTCTTCATAAGTCCTCTTCTTTCCATTTATGAAAAAATTCCCCTTTCATAGTTAAAAACTCACTTTTTAACTATTTCGGAACCCCCCGATCATATTATTTCCTCATATAACCATAGAGCCCGCAATTGGGCGATAAACCATTGAAAAATCCCTCTCCGATCAATATTTTCCTTTGTAAACCCAAAAACCCACTTTCCGAAAGTTTTAAGTTAAAAACTTAAAACCACATGATAAATATAAATGGGTTGATTGAAAAGAGCCGATCGCGCAATCGCAATCGGAAACAACACAAATGGGTTGATCGGAAAGACCAGGCTCAATGGCCCGATTGCGATTGGCCCTTGTCTTTATACTCCCGGGCATATTACATTCCGTGAAAACCACCGGCCCCGCAATCGGGCGCCTTTTTCCTTTACTTATATATTTTCCGCCCGATCCATTATAACTTGTTTTTATTGCAAAAAATTTGGTTTTCATATGTTTAAAGGTTTTTCCGCCAGTGCATAAGTCGAAGAAATCCTGACCGTTGATCTAGTTCTTCGATCCAACGGTCCGCGCACAATCGCATCGCAACTTTTCCTTATTGCGCAATCGCATTCCCATCTCTGCGACCTCCGATTGCCGATCCCCGATTCAATCCCGACCGTCGATCTTGTTCTCAGATCAACGGTCTACGCTCAATCGCAAGTTCCCTCCGATCGCAATCGCAAGCCTTCCTGTCTCACTCCCGATTGCGATCCACCGATTCCATCGCAGCCGTCCATCTTTTTCGCAATCCGACGGC
Organism: Pinus albicaulis; assembly: GCA_034641835.2. Lineage (NCBI taxonomy): Eukaryota > Viridiplantae > Streptophyta > Pinopsida > Pinales > Pinaceae > Pinus > Pinus albicaulis. The sequence goes on along the minus strand of CM076582.1, from coordinate 1,360,268,037 downwards.
CATCGCACACCCTTGCGATCCCTCCGATTACATCCTATCCGTTCATTTCCCGTTGATCCAACGGTCATCGCTTGATCGCACTGGTCGCCCGAACGCTAATCGCAAGCCCGTTCCAAAGTCCTCCGTTTTAATCCTAGCCGTCCATCTCCCTGATGATCGGACGGACAATGCTCAATTGAATCGCTGCGTTTCAATCGCATCCCCTTCTCTGCCCTCCCCGATCGCAATCCTCCGATTAAATCTGAGCTGTCCATCCTCCCGAGGATCCAACGGTCCTTATTCCCTCCGATCACAAGTCTTGCCCCGTTTCAAAAACCCTCCGATTCACCTTCCGCCGTCGATCTGATCTACAGATCAACGGCCAGTGCTCAATCGCATCGGAAATTTACATCGCATGCACTTTCCTGCCACCCCCGATTGAGATCCTCCGATTAGATCAGGACCGTCCACGTGTCCAGATCGGACGGTCCAAAACCACCCCGCCTTATTTCTTCTCCCCGCTCTCATTTTTCTGTTTTGCGCCGATCTCCACCGTTAGATATTTTTATCCGACGGCTATGCTCCTCCCCCGCTATCTGAATCAGTTTAAACCTATTTTTCGCAGGATTTCTTAATTGTTTTGTGTTTGATGCAGGTGTTCTAAATGATTTTCCATTGTATAACGAAGAAATGCCAAGGGCTGGGAATGACGATTCTCATGCCCTCGTTTCATTACAGAGAAGCCATTCACAGGGCTCTATTCCATGTTTCGTCAGTACTCTATGAGTATTGATGCCGTAAAGCCCAGTGCGGGTCTGCACATCGACAAGACACTGTTTTAATTCAAACACAGTTAAAGAGTATCAGTTTTGAAGACAGAGCATAGCAGATGAAGATTGAAGATAGTTTTTATGGGGATTACGGCTAAGACAGTTATCAAAAGCCTAATCCCCAATCTAAAACATAGTTTAAAAGAAAACCTAAAGTGTTTCATCAGGCATATTGCCTCCACCGCCATACTTTGAGGCAAATTGATTCCTCAACCACCGCAGTGCCACCTATTGCCTCAAAATGCTCAGTCAGAGGCTAAATTTATTGAATAGGATCAGATATTATGCCTCGGAACAGCCAAAGAAGTTATTTCTGCCCCAAATTTAATGACAGAATATCTGCAGAGTTGCTCCCCACAGTACGCAGAGCCTCAAAGTCAAATAAAGCTCCTGCTGAGCTTAATTCATAAATGTAAAATAGTTAATACAGTGTTCCACCTGTGAATTTCTTCATCGAGCCCCTCAAAGGCCACGAAGTCTTGAATCTGTATTAATTGCTTCGAGAGATCTTTTGTTAGGTCTCACCTCCTCATCCTTCTATAAATACTTCAGTAGAAGATGAGTGAAGGGTTGGATTAGTTGGTTGTTAATGTAATTGCTGAAGTATTGTGGATGTTTCTGAGAGGAAAACTCTTGACTGTAAATAGTGGTTTCTTGGGCTCTTGGAGCTCTGCTTGTAACAGATAGGTTAGGTTGTGAAGAGAGATGGATTAAAACATTGGATCTGAAGATTGTAACCGGTTTGAAGCAATCAATACAAGCTGATTTATGGGATCCTGGTCTATGCTGATGGTGATGTTATTCTCACCGTGAACTTGTCATTTTATTTCAGTTTTCAATTTGTTTCATTTTCCACTGTAAAGAACAGTTTAAACAGTGTTAGGACCTACTGTATATCAGTGACCTTCTCTGGCTGAGAAATCTTTATCCTAATGTTTTCTTCTAATTGTGTTATTTAGAAATGATTTAATTCAGTCTAAGTACAGAGATGCTGGCGTTCCCTCATCTTTTGTCACAGCTGAATGTCTTTTTTAAATGTTACTTTCATATATGTTGTGTAAGGAATGAATTGAGGAAATCAAAGGTTAGCCCTGAGTCCCTTTCTTGTTTGCTCAACTATTTGATTGTTTCCCTTAGGATGTGTCAAAAGCTGACTAGTTTCGAAGTACTTATCAGATCTTAGGTCATTCTGTGTTATCTCTGTGATTGTCTTGGAAGTAATTAAGTAAAGAAGAGCTAGGAGAGGATATGGTGAGCCCAGCCCGCTAGTTTCTACTCCAAAGGTTGCCTTCAAGTTTCCCTTCATTTTTTATTTGTTTTCTATTGGAAGTGTATCAAAGGCTGGATAGTTTCAAAGTACTTACCAGATCCTAGTTTGCTTCTATGTTTTTCTTAAGTGCTTGGTCAAAGACTGGCTAGTTTCAAAGTACTTACCAGATCCTGGGCTGCTCTTTGTTCTGCATCTGTCTTTTCCCTTTCTTATTTGTATCACTCCATTCCATAAATCAAACTCTAAAGAGATCCTTAGGCATAGATGACTTGCCCCATAGATTACTCTTGAACCTGAACGTTTCAATTAAATCCTCTTATGACTCCATAGCCCAATGGATTGACAACTTGCCATCATCCCTCTTCTTGATCAAAGCTTATTCTTTTGCTTTCAACTTCTCACCGTTGAACCTATTTACATATAGATCTTTCTGCCTCAGACAGCAATTATGTTCAATCATCCGAAAAGACCAAACAAAACCCTTGGACCTCATAACTAGCCTAATATGATCACTTTAAACTTCAAAGACAATATCCATCTTTGTACATATTGGAGAGATCCCTCTCCGGATTCAGGAGGGCTAGATCCTAGAATCCCAAAGTTGGTTGAAATGATGTTAACTCTGTGATCAGACTTTGCCAATCTTGCTTATTACAGAGACCTAACATTTTTGGCGACTCCGCTGGGGACTGAGTGTTTTTAATACCTCAGAAAACCCTTTATTCAAGAACACTTTGAGAGTAAAAAGAAGCCTTTTCAAGCACTGCCTAAGATAGGTAATTATGATGAAACTTGTTTGAATCAGTGACAAACTAGGTAAACCCTAGGTTTCTCTTAAGACTTCGTCTAACCTTGAAAAATCAGCTGGTTTAGCCATAAGAGTAGACTGCCTTTGTCTCGCAACCTTAGCTAAGTTTTGAAACAAAGTTAGGATATTATTAACAACCACAAAACTGAAAAATGACTTAGAAAAACCTAAAAATATTTCAGATTGGAATTAAATAAACATGGTGGTGGACCATAAGACCTTTTACCTCTGAAAGGAGCTAAAAATTTCCACTTGGCGACTCCACAATCCTAGCAGACCTTAAGACTCCACTGGGAAGAACCCTTATCATTATAAAATCATTCAAAATCAGTTAGAGGACTGTAGGATTAAGATTTGTGTAAACAGTTTAGTTAACCTCTCAAAGATTTTCATATCTGGCTGAACTTTTCTTGTTTATTTGGGTCTAAAAAACGTAGCATAGTGGCTTCTAAAAAGATTCACATTAGAGCCCATCCTGACCCTGATCCACCTGAGATAGTTGATAACCTAGAAAGCATCCTTAGGAAGTCTCCTAAGATTAAATCTTCAACTGTTTTCAGATCACCCTTGAGAGCTAATTCAGTTCCTAAGAATCTTACAGCTCTACAAGAATCATATGGTGGTGGAACCATAAAACGTTTTACCTCCTTAGGAGCGAAAAATTTTCCACCTGGCGACTCCACACTCTGAAACTCCCAGAAGACCAAATGACTCCACTGGTAGAAGACCCTGAACTGATTGACTGGACACAGTGACCTCTTTTTTGATTTACAAACATGATTCCGAGAATACAACGAAGATATGCCCCAATGAGCAGAGATCATATCCCTGGGTTTCCACATAAGATGCCCCAGGTGAATTGGGATGACAACCTGCCTGTTTTTCAAGGTGAAAAGTTTGATGACCCTCTATTACATCTCATCAGATTTCATATACATGTATGGAGGTTGAAAGTTGAATGGCATGAAGACTGCCTAATGAAAATTTTCATGTTAACATTAGAAGGAAAAGCTAGGGATTGGCATGAATGCTTAAGATCTAGTAGTTTGTTTTCTTTAAGAGACCTTGAATATGTGTTCTATGAGAACTATAAAGAAAACACTACATCATTATCATTGGGTGCAATATATTATGATCCATCACAAAACATCACCCAACACATTATAGATAATGAGGAAGCTTGGGAAGAGATGCATCCTGAAGATCTTTTAACAGCCATTCATGAGTTTAATCTCCTACTGAAAAATTTTAAGAACATAGATGAATCACTTGAGGAAGAAAACAAACAAGAAATAAAGAACATTCCTCAAGATTTTCCTGAAAACTTAGATAATGATTCATCATCCCTTATAGCCGAGGCTCAAAAAGACATCCAGCCTCAAAATTAGTCTTCACAAGAAACAGAGAACTGCTGTCCTTTTGTTCAAAGGAACATAGAAACATCTTCTCCTTTGACAGCAAAAGAAATAGATCAGATTATAAATAAACAGCCGCTCTCTGAAATTTTTTGCGAAACAAACACTCTTGCCCATTCACATAGAGAACTTTGTTGTACAGATTTAGAAAGTTCTTTTGTAAATCAGAATGAAGAAGGACCTGCTGATAACCCAGTATGTTTGATTGGTAGCATTACTTATATTCGCGATTCTCCTAACTTTGATCTATCTAGTGATGATGCTTCCCAAACAGACGTTAATTTTGCAGGATCATCATTAGCAGATTTAGGGGAGGAAGATCAGTTTCCTCAAAGAAGTAATGAGCCAGTGCAGACTCTTTATGATACTGATGATGAAAGTTTTCAAAGTCTAGAAGCAAGTGAAGATTCATTGGATCTTTGCTCTGTTTCATTTCATATCATCAGTAATAGTTTCCATATGATTGGGAATCAGCAGACTTTCAGCTCAAAGGATAAGGAGGAAAGAACCGAAGAAATTTTTGAGAAGGTTGAAATCAAGGAGCCTTCTCTTGAAAAAGAGGAAACCTTTAAGTACTCCCCTGCTCAAGAATATAATAACCTCTTCACAGAATTTAGTCCACTGAATATGAGCATACAAGGGCCACAAGAGGACAACACTGTCAAATATGATGAGTCCTCCAGTTCAGAAGATGATGAAGATGAAGGAGAAAAACAAATAGAACACTGTCCTACTAAGGATATACCATCTTCTCAAGAGGAATCTTCTTCCTTTTCTGTTAATAATGATGAAGCTTCCAAGCAAATTTCTGAAGTTACACTCCTCAAAGTTGAAGTCTTGGAAGCAGACAATCTACCAGATACGGAGGACCAAAAAGAAGAGAACCTTCACCTTTTCTTTGTTGATCCTATGGAAGAGTGTGTGGAAATACCAAATGGCTCAAATTATCAAGCAGTGATCCTTTTCAAGAGCTAGAGACATGAAAAGCTGTCACCTTCTGTGATAGTGTTTATTTTGAAGACTAATCTTCAAAATATTCTATGGATACCCCTGATAAGCAGCCAGAGTTACTACTTCTTCTTGACATTACTCAGCTGGCTGCATTGGCACTTTTGTATCATATGAATATGTAAATACTCCATGTTTAGAACAGGCTAGATAGGGATGTCAATAAAGCTCACTTCTGAGCATGTAGTTAGTTGTTGTTTTCTGCTTTGAAGAGAAAAGAAAAAATACAAAAACAATAAAAGATAGAAAAGAGGGCAGAAATGAAAACAAGAAAGGCAAAGCCCCATGCCAAAAAGAAAAAGAAAAAAAAAGAAAAAGAAAAAAAAAAAGAGAAATAAATTTGAAAGTGTGCAAGCTCAAATGCCACTCCTCAAAAAACACACTTCTAGTTAGTCAAACTGTCTAATCTTGACTAATTAGCTTTAAATTTTTCTGCTGATAGGATAGTGAATTGGATTTGCCAAACCGTTTAATCTTGGCTTATCAGTAGATAGATTAGGATAGAAATTAAGGTTCAAACAAACTCAAAATCTGAACCAAAGTTTCCAAAGAGAGATGACTCAAAACTGTTTTATTTTCTGAGTCATAAAAGAGGAAAAACTAGTTCTAATTTGCTCAAAATCTGAATCAGATATCAAGGAAGAGATAGCTCACCAAAAAAAAAAAAAAAATCATAGCTATGAAAAGAAGAGAGAAGGCCATAATAAGAAGCTTTCAGATCTTAAGCCTTCAATTTTTGATGTTCAATTTCCGCAAATAATAATCTATGTGCAGCTTGTTTTTATGACATAGATCATAGCAAGTCGAACAGCTCAATCTTGACTTGACTATTTTTAAATTTCTGTTGTAGAATTTAGAGAATGAAAGTTTGTTGGACTGTTTAATCCCAACAGACAGTAGACTAGGTAGAGAAATATCTGAGCTCAACTATTTAATCTGAGTTCAGGGAGAAATAAGGATTAGAAATAGATTAGATTTCCTGCTTTCAAAAGAATAAAATGTTGTGAATAGAGTTTTCCAATCCAAGTGCACTCTCATGAAGAAAAAATGTTAGATCAGTAGGATTGGAGTAGGTAGAAGTTGTATTGATGAAATTCATTTTTCTTTTCATGACTGATATTTTTATCAAAGAAAAGCAAGAGCAAGCAGTGGGTCAGGCACCAGTCAACATCCCAGAGAAATCAAGTCTGAATTCTTGATGCCTTCAAGAAGGCACCAACCCCAAGTGGAGCCACTGTTAGCCACCTATAATATTTTGTTATACCAAAAGGTGGCTAAGATCTTTTTTGAGCCTCCAAGGAACAAATTTTGTCACTAAAAATTGTTGGCTCTTGAAGACTCCTTGTAGGCCTCATGCCTCAGTCCAAAATCCTCATTTGTGTCCCATTTTATACTCAGGAATTTCTGCTGATTCCAACTGAAAGACTGCTAAAAGATCGTCATTTCTCCTCTTCTCAAAACCTTTCATCTACTCCCCTTTTTATCCATCAAAACTACCTTGTTTTCATAAATCCTCTTCTTTCCATTTATGAAAAAATTCCCCTTTCATAGTTAAAAACTCACTTTTTAACTATTTCGGAACCCCTCGATCATATTATTTTCTCATATAACCATAGAGCCCGCAATCGGGCGATAAACCATTGAAAAATCCCTCTCCGATCAATATTTTCCTTTGTAAACCCAAAAACCCACTTTCCGAAAGTTTTAAGTTAAAAACTTAAAACCACGTGATAAATATAAATGGGTTGATTGAAAAGAGCTGATCGCGCAATCGCAATCGGAAACAACACAAATGGGTTGATCAGAAAGACCAGGCTCAATGGCCTGATTGCGATTGGCCCTTGTCTTTATACTCCCGGGCATATTACATTCTGTGAAAACCACCGGCCCCGCAATCGGGCGCCTTTTTAATTTACTTATATATTTTCCGCCCGATCCATTATAACTTGTTTTTATTGCAAAAACTTTGGTTTTCATATGTTTAAAGGTTTTTCCGCCGGTGCATAAGTCGAAGAAATCCTGACCGTTGATCTAGTTCTTCAATCCAACGGTCCGCGCACAATCGCATCGCAACTTTTCCTTATTGTGCAATCGCATGCCCATCTCTGCGACCTCCGATTGCCGATCCCCGATTCAATCCTGACCGTCGATCTTGTTCTCAGATCAACGGTCTGCGCTCAATTGCAAGTTCCCTCCGATCGCAATCGCAAGCCTTCTCGTCTCACTCCCGATTGCGATCCACCGATTCCATCGCAGCCGTCCATCTTTTTCGCAATCCGACGGCCATCGCACACCCTTGCGATCCCTCCGATTACATCCTATCCGTTCATTTCCCGCTAATCCAACGGTCATCGCTTGATCGCACTGGTCGCCCGAACGCTAATCGCAAGCCCGTTCCACAGTCCTCCGATTTAATCCTAGCCGTCCATCTCCCTGATGATCGGACGGACAATGCTCAATCGCATCGCTGCGTTTCAATCGCATCCCCTTCTCTGCCCTCCCTGATCACGATCCTCCGATTAAATCTGAGCCGTCCATCCTCCCGAGGATCCAACGGTCCTTATTCCCTCCGATCACAAGTCTTGCCCCGTTTCAAAAACCCTCCGATTCACCTTCCGCCGTCGATCTGATCTGCAGATCAACGGCCAGCGCTCAATCGCATCAGAAATTTACATCGCATGCACTTGCCTGCCACCCCCGATTGAGATCCTCCGATTAGATCAGGACCGTCCACGTGTCCAGATCGGACGGTCCAAAACCACCCCGCCTTATTTCTTCTCCCCGCTCTCATTTTTCTGTTTTGCGCCGATCTCCACCGTTAGATATTTTTATCCGACGGCTACGCTCCTCCCCCCGCCATCTGAAGCAGTTTAAACCTATTTTTCGCAGGATTTCATAATTGTTTTGTGTTTGATGCAGGTGTTCTAAATGGTTTTCCATTGTATAACGAATAAATGCCAAGGGCTGGGAATGACGATTCTCATGCCCTCGTTTCATTACAGAGAAGCCATCCACGGGGCTCTATTCCATGTTTCGTCAGTACTCTATGAGTATTGATGTCGTAAAGCCCAGTGCAGGTCTGCACATCGACAAGACACTGTTTTAATTCAAACACAGTTAAAGAGTATCAGTTTTGAAGACAGAGCACAACAGATGAAGATTGAAGACAGTTTTTATGGGGATTACGGCTAAGACAGTTATCAAAAGCCTAATCCCTAATCTAAAACACAGTTTAAAAGAAAACCTAAAGTGTTTCATCAGGCATATTGCCTCCACCGCCATACTTTGAGGCAAATTGATTCCTCAACCACCGTAGTGCCACCTATTGCCTCAAAATGCTCAGTCAGAGGCTAAATTTATTGAACAGGATCAGATATTATGCCTCGGAACAGCCAAAGAAGTTATTTCTGCCCCAAATTTAATGACAGAATATCTGCAGAGTTGCTCCCCACAGTACGCATAGCCTTAAAGTCAAATAAAGCTCCTGCTGAGCTTAATTCATAAATGTAAAATAGTTAATACAGTGTTCCACCTGTGAATTTCTTCATCGAGCCCCTCAAAAGGCCACGAAGTCTTGAATCTATATTAATTGCTTCGAGAGATCTTTTGTTAGGTCTCACCTCCTCATCCTTCTATAAATACTTCAGTAGAAGATGAGTGAGGGGTTGGATTAGTTGGTTGTTAATGTAATTGCTGAAACATTCTATGTAACTGAGCTGAAAACTCTTGACTGTAGATAGTGGTTTCATTGGCTCTTGGAGCTCTGCTTGTAGCAGATAGGTTAGGTTGTGAAGAGAGATGGATTAAAACATTGGACCTGAATATTGTAACCAGTTTGAAGCATAAATGCAAGCTGATTTATGGGATCCTGGTCTATGCCGATGGTGATGTTATTCTCACTGTGAACTTGTCATTTTATTTCCGTTTTCAATTCGTTTCATTTTCCACTGTAAAGAACAGTTTGAACAGTGTTAGGACTTACTGTATACCAGTAACCTTCTCTGGCTGAGAAATATTTATTCCAATGTTTTCTTCTAATTGTGTTATTTAGAAATGATTTAATTTAGTCTAAGTACAGAGATGCTGGCGTTCCCTCATCTTTTCATCATAGCTGAATGTTATTTTTAGATGTTACTTTCAATATATGTTGTGTAAGGAATGAATTGAGGAAATCAAAGGTTAGCCCTGAGTCCCTTTCTTGTTTGCTCAACTATTCGATTGTTTCCCTTAGGATGTGTTAAAAGTTGACTAGTTTCGAAGTACTTATCATATCTTAGGCCATTCTGTGTTATCTTTGTGATTGTCTTGGATGTAACTAAGTAAAGGAGAGCTAGGAGAGGATTAGGGTGAGCCCAGCCCACTAGTTTCTACTCCAAAGGTTGCCTTCAAGTTTCCCTTCGTTTTTATTTGTATTCTATTAGAAGTGTATCAAAGGTTGGATAGTTTCAAAGTACTTACCAGATCCTAGTTCGCTTCTATGTTTTTCTTAAGTGCTTGGTCAAAGGCTGGCTAGTTTCAAAGTACTTACCAGATCCTGGGCTGCTCTTTGTTCTGCATCTGTCTTTTCCCTTTCTTATTTGTATCACTCCATTCCATAAATCAAACTCTAAAGAGATCCTTAGGCATATATGACTTGCCCCATAGATCACTCTTGAACCTGATGTTTCAATTAAATCCTCTTATGACTCCATAGCCCAATGGATTGACAACTTGCCATCATCCCTCTTCTTGATCAAAGCTTATTCTTTTGCTTGCAACTTCTCACCGTTGAACCTATTTACATATAGATATTTCTGCCTCGGACAACAATTATGTTCAATCATCCGAAAATACCAAACAAAACCCTTGGACCTCATAACTAGCCTAATATCATCACTTTAAACTTCAAAGACAATATCCATCTTTGTACATATTGGAGAGATCCCTCTCCGAATTCAGGAGGGCTAGATCCTAGAATCCCAAAGTTGGTTGAAATGATGTTAACTCTGTGATCGAACTTTGCCAATCTTGCTTGTTACAGAGACCTAACACCTTCTTCACTCAGATTGTCTGCTCACTCCACCATTTTCTGTTTTCTTCTGTGGTTGGCTCTACCTATGGGAGTCTTTCTGCCTGTTCGTTGTCACTTGTTCTTGCCATCTGTACCGTTGCTTGTTTATACTCTGCCACCTACCTGCCTCTTCTTTGCAACCCACAATAGCTCCCTTTATTCTGTAACGGTTCTCTGCCACTCACTCTTCCTACAACTGAGCATCCGCAACTCAAAAATGGTTTACCCAAAACAAAGGCCCCAACAGGCCCCGACCACAAGCTATTGACTTGTCCCGAGTCAATTTTCTCTCAGTGTTGCGGTCCCTATTTGACCGTCTGCTGTGGTCTTGGACTGGTCTTGTTTGGTTGTCTCCTTTTCCTGCTCTATTTGCTTTCATTCCCTATCTTCTAACAAAGGTCCCAACTTCGGAACATTTTGCATGGCTTCTGATATGAGCTCCATGAAGTCACTAATCGCTTCTTGCCATGTTTTCATCAAAGAGTCTTTTTTACTTACCAATTTATCGGTGTGAGTGGTATCAATTGGCTATGGTATATCAGTAAATACTGCACTGTACTAGGGATCTGTTTCAGAGACCAATTCCTGTATTGTCTCAGCTTTCTCTTTAACCGACTGTCTAAGATAACGAAGGAGCTGATTTTTATTTGCTGATTTCTCTTCAATTGTTTGTATTTGTAGTTGCAGAGCATCGACTTGATCATATAGTTGTCTGCATCAAAATGGATTAGGTGTTACTTTAACCTTAGTGAAGAGTTTTTTCAGTTGTTCTGAAATCAGTTGTGCCTTCATCGTCAGTGAATTCAAGCATTCATGGATTTTATCAAGCAAAGTGTATGCTTTTGTAACATTGCTCCCCAGTGTCTCCTTAAGCTGGCTCATATGCTCCCGTCTCTATGTTATCTTCTCTGCATACAATGTATAAGGATATTATAGTGATGGTATTCCTGATAGAGCTTGCCGGAGCTCCTGGTTTGCACTGCCTAGAGCGGGAGCGGATTCAAATGCAATAGTAAAATTTGGCCAAAGCTCTTGGAAATTCTTAGTGATCTAGTCAATTTTATGTTGAAGGGTATCTATTTCCTCCTGTAACTAATTACACTCTTTAGTGAGCATTGTAATCTGCTGCTTCTTGTACCTCAGAAGAAGGTTGTTGTGGAGGAATTCTGCTTGTCGAGTTGCTGCCTGTATGAAACTAAAAATCTGGTCGGGTGCCCAAACTTGAAGATTTCTGCTGCACATCATTTCAGGGCTAGGATTTATTTCTCTTAGTAGCTTATTACTAGCGATGGAATGGTCATATTTCTCTTGTGGGGAGCTGGGTTGACTCAGAAAAATGGTTGGTGGGTGGGTGGAATGAAAAATGGTGGCAGGTGGATGAGTGGGTATGAATGGTTGCAACGCCAATATCGATTGTTGAAAAGGAGAAAAAGAAGCCTCGCTAGGAATATTCTCAGGTATGGGTAGCTCAGTTTGAATATGTAGATTCAAAAAGGTCCCTGGATCTATCGTGGCTGAATTAAATTTAGTTATTGGTACCATACCCAAGTTAACTTTTGCCTCGATATTGATAGCTATTACCATGCCTGTAGGTATCACATCAAAAATTGTTGTGGAAGTGGATGTAGTGTGGGATGGCTGATCCTTGGAGGCATTATAGGTATGTGGTGATGGATTCAGAGTAGTTGGTAATGAGCAGGCCAGTGCGCTTTATGATGATGAAGGATTGGGTTGCAGTATGATGGGGGAAGTTTGAGTACCCATTTTTGGTTCCTCTGTGATCGGGATTCCTGTAATTATTTGCTACATAAGATCCTCCTCTGTTAAGTCTACCACCTAGTCAGATCTTAGAATTCTGGCTCTTTTTCCCTTAGGCCCAGGGATGGGTGGTTTGGTCTCTTTATTTTTCGGAAATGGGACAATGTTCGGCTATGAATGCGAATGGAAGGTGGTGTAAGAGAGAGCGGTGAGGACTGGGGTTTTCAATGATGGCGACCCTGAATTGAATGTTTGAAATTCATTGAACATTGGAAATGTAGTGGATTTTTCTCCAATACTTACCATGGATTTATTGAAATCTTGCACTCGTGTATCCAAATTCTGAATCAATGGCTGGAGTTGCAGCTGCAATATCCTATGAGTTGTTTCTTATGGCGTTTCTTCTGGTAGAGGGTGTGGAAACATAGTGTCAAAATAATACTTGTGCTCCCCTTTTTTGATTTCTCCTGCTGCTCCCAGCCAAGAAGAAAATTCTGTGTGGAAATCATTCTATTTTAATTGGAATCTCAAAATTTTCTTCTAAAAAGTGTCCACCACAACACAGTGGGGTCTAATCCATGTATTGCCGTGTGAGATGCCGAACCATATTTGATGAAAGTATTTGTCTAGCAGAGTTCTAGTAATTCTTTGATGTGCTTGGACAACGTCGAGCATTAATATGTACCACTCTGTGAATGTCTCTTTGTTGATTTCTGCAGTGCTAGGGTCCCCTGAAACTCTCCACGGTGTGTATCTGAGAGCCATTGGATGATCTTCGCTTATATCTGCAAGAGGTTGCTTCCCTGGTGGACACCACTTCCACATAGCCAATGCCATGGTTAAGTAGTGATTAAATAGCATTAGGTAAATCTTGTGGCTCTATTGAAGTTATTATCACAAGCTTCAAAGAGTTCTTGTAGCAGGAAGGCACACCAATTGAGCTGTGCTCCCTGTATGCAATGCTTCGCAACTAAGATGGTGTCCAGAGTACACTCCCCCTTTTTGTAGTGCCTCATCATCTTTCCTGCTACTAGATAACATGCAAAATTCACATTGGGCACATTGATAAGGTCTATTTTCCCCCCTTTCCTCCTCTCCTGGTCTCAAACTTCCTATAGTAGTCAAATTCTCCTACCTTCTTCACTCTTTTAGAAGTATTATGAAAGGCAGTAGATACATCACTCCCTACTGCTAATAACCCTGTAAGTATGTGAATATATTATGCATGAATTTGGATTTATTTTCCCCACCAGAGTGACCCGTTATGAATTTTGCTGATAAGGAGCTTCGTGCATTGCATAACCACTCTGTTGTACTGAACAACAGTAAACTTCTCAAGTGCAAGATTGTAGACCTTTGAATACCTTTGAAATCCAGGTGAACTCTGGCTGCTTCAATACTGCTCTCCTTCACATAGTTTTCAATGTATACTTGCATCTTCAAAGCTGGAAATTGGAAAGAATCTATAAAGTTTGTATCTATCAAGGTTGCATTGTCATACCTGCTTATCAATGGCTCTAGATTTTGAATTCTCTCATCAAGTTATGGTTCAACTACAGACACCACTGTCTTTGTCATACCTCTTCTCCTATAATACATCAGTAGTCAGATAGTTAATTACAGTAATTATGTATCTGGATTGCAAATGGCGTGCAACTGGTGTAATGAGTCCTACAAAATCAATGACCCATTTATCAAATATTTGCATTGCTCTAAGAGGCTATAACTGTAGTTCGTCGCGATGTGAAGGTTTCCCTGTTCTTTGACACACGTCACATTTCTTTACATACTCATTGACATCCCTGTGCATTGTAGGTCACCATAGCCCTGCTTGTAATATTTTCCTTACGGTAAGCTTTGCTTCCATGCATCCTCCCACAACTCCATTGTGGAATTCCCATAGGATATATGCTCTTTCATGGTCTAATACACAGCTTCGTAGTACTTGATCTAGACCCATTTTTTATAGTTGACCTAGTATAAGTTGGTAATCAGATGCTTTAACGACCAAATGTTTTTCTTGAGTTGTTGCATATTCTTCTGGGCACTATCCTAAAGCCATGTATGTTTCTATTTGTTATAAATAATATGGATAGCCTCTATCTAGAAGAGGTTTTCATTTGGAATCTGCCCATCAAGTGCCCCCCCCATTTTCTCTAGATTGCAATCTAAATAGATGATCAAGTCCTACGTTTAGTCTGCCTAGTTTTATTACAACTTCAAATGTGAAATCTTGGAACAATAGAAGCCATCTGAAAATTCTACTTTCGAGAACAGCTTTATTTACTAAATATTTCAAGGTAGAGTGATCTGTAAAAAATTTAAAGTTACCTCCAAGTAAATAATGGCAGAATTTCTGGAGAGAGTAGACCATTGATAGAGCTTCTATTTCAGTGGTTTTCTAGTTCTTTTCCACGGTCGAAAGTTTCATGCTTGCAAAATATACTGGATGGTCTATATTTGTTTCTCCTGGTTGCACTAGCACGACCCCCAAATCAATGCCTGTAGCGTCAATATTTACATGGAACTATTTATCCCAGTTAGTATGGGTTAGAATAGGTGCACTTGCTAGTTTTTATTTTATAGTGTCTAGCGCCTCACGACATTCTTCATTCCATACAAATACTTCTGTCTTTCGCAACAGCTTTTCCAGTGGGGTTGTGTCGATGTAGGCATAGTTGCGTATAAACCTTCTGTAATACCCTGTATGTCCAAGTAATGATCTCAATTGTTTAACATTCTCTGGGGCATCCATGTTGACAATTACCACAACCTTGGCCGGTTCTACACACACTCCCTATTTACAGACCACATGACCAAGCAATGTTCCAAATGTTATTGCAAATATGCATTTTTTCAGGTTCAGTGAAATCTGAAGCTGTCTGCAACGGTCAAACATTATTCAGAGGAGACTTGCATGGTTCTTTAATAAACTGTATACAGTCCAGTTGTTCATGTAAAATTCAATAGAATTATGGATATACTCCCTGAAGGCTGCTATCACTATTCTTGAGAATACTACAGGTGCATTCTTTAACCCAAAGGGAATTACGTGATAAGCATAAGATCCCCATTCAGTAGTGAACATGGTTTTTCTTTTGTCCTCCTCTACTATTATGACTTGATGATACCCAGAGAATCCATATGTGAACGAATACTCTTCATTTCTAGCCACATTATCTAGAAATTCATCACTGAATGGTGTTGGAAAAGAATAATGTATACATGCATTGTTTAAACTTCGATAGTCTACACGCACTCTGATCTTTGAATTTTCCTTTTTATTCTGGATCACTATTGGACTAACCCATTCTACCTCTTGTAATGGGAAGATCAATCCCACGTTTAGAATTTTGTCTATTTATGTCTTGAATTTCTCCTTCACCCTTGGGTTTAAGCGATAGGGTCTATGCTTTACTGGTCTGACACCCGGTTTCACCACTATCCGCATCTCCCCCAAGTCTCCCTTGATACCTTTTAATTCTGCTACAAAAGATGGGAATAGATCTTCATATTCATTTAGCAAATCAAAACTTTCCTTTGTAGCCTCTTCATCCCAATAGTCCCCTATAAACACTAATTTGGGTTTTTCTTGACTGCCAATATTCTGTTTCTTTGTTCTTAGGGGTAATAGGTGTAGTCCTTTTGTGGTAGTTTCCTCCTATATTTTGCGTTCTCGTTAATTTTCTTCAAATGAAAAGTGCTTGAGGTTTTCCAAGTCATCATCATCTATTCCTTGATCCAATTTCCCACATGCTACTGCTTCTTGATAACTAGACTCGGGTATCTGTCTTGGCATAGGTGTTTCTTTAGCTTCTGCAAATTCTGAACAAAACAAAATCCCTTTTACTGCATGCAAGGTGTTCGTAATATTTTCATTGTTCCCCTTGAAAGATAAATGAACCAAGTGGATATTGGTGGCCACCTACCTATTCCACTTGGGGCCCCACCATTGTCTCTTTCGATTTTTCAATTTCGGCACAACTTACTATTTTTAGCAGTTTTTCGGGTCTTGAACTTCCGAAGCCGTTTTGAGGCCCTAAACAAAGTTTTTTGGGAAAACCAAGAGAAAAATGGGTCCATCAACAAATTTTTCTCACAATAGAAGTTGTAGTCCTGAGATATATCTTTCTAACGAGGTATGGTGCACATCAAACGAAGATCGTATGCCAAAGTTACGTCCCCGGGAAGTTGAAACACCAATTTACCCAAACGGGGCCCATAGTTTTGGTGCTTCATCTCCTAGGGTTAGGGTTTTGGATGTTTAGGGTTTTACATTGTTTATAAATAAAATATAGGCCCTCTAGCCTCATTGTAACACAATTTAGAGGACTGTATCCGCCATATCTCTTCTCAGATATAAGCTACCAGGGCCCTAGCTAGTTTATTTCCATTATGTCTATAAGAAAATTTCAGTCATTTAATTTCAATGAAATGAAGTGTTATTTATGAAACATATTTGTATTTATGGTTATAGGTTGTTGGATTCCTGCATAAATCTGGATCAGTCGTATCAGAGAAGTCTGCTTTTTCTCGATCCTTCTTTGCATGTCCCTAACGAGGTCAGGGTATAAGGAGTTAGGGCTCGAATTGGTTGAAACTGTGTAAGTCCAGCCTCAAAAATCCAGAAGGCCGCCCATGGGGGATGAAAACAAAGATGAGGGAGTAGGAGATCATATCAAAATATTTCTCAAGGACGCCCTCGAAAAATAAAGGAATGTGATGATGGATAGATTTCCCCAGATCCTTCAATGACTGCCCACCGGTGGCAGATCTGCATCCAGCAGCCACTCTAGAGGCGCGAATCCCTTTAAGGTACAAGTAAAATTTGAAATTCCCATATTTGAGGGTCAAATAGATGCAAATGTCGTAGATAGATGGTTGAATCTATTATAAGGATATTTCTCGGTTCATGAGTTTTCCGACCGGGAGAAGATTATTTTTGCACTCCTCAAAGCTACCCCCCATGTCAAGGACTAGTGGGAAACATACTGTGAGAAAAAGGACGAGACAAAACCCTCTTTGTTCTCAGCCGTACCCACTTGGAATTCTTCGCAAGATGCCATCAAGGACCAATACTATCCCGTGGGGAGCTATGAGGAAAATTACATACAATGGACCACTCTACGACAACAAAGGGATCAAGATGTGCATGAGATGGCAAATTTGTTCGATACCCTATGCAAAGAGTTGGGTATCAAAGATTCAGAAAAAAAATTGGTGCTAAAGTATCACGTTGTCTACATAGATAAATTTAGGAGGAAATGGAGTTCCTCGACATCTCCTTGCTTGTTACGGCATACCGGTATGCTGCCAAGATTGAGAAAAAATTCAAACAGAAGAAGAGAGACTTTGGATCTGCAAATCAAAACAAGGGAAAGGTTCCCCCAAATTGCAGAACCAAGGACAAAGCCAAGCCATGGCGGCCCAAGACAACCTACCAATAATGAAAGAAAAGAACAACACCACGAAGCCAAATAAGGACATGGGAAAGTGGTGTGAGTTCCATAAGAGCTCCACTCACAACACAAGTGAGTGTCGGGCAAAGCAGTCGTTGGCGGCTGAGATGAGGGCTTCTGAATCAGATGCATTCTATGACTTTGAATCAGAGCCTGACAAGGGGAATGATAAACGAAAATATATTATTGATGCGGAGTGCAACACTACTGTTGCCACTGCGAAGATCTAGAAGGAGGAACCAGAAGATCCAGAGGAGGAGGAGTGTCTCTTCCACTCCTAGATGTGGGTAAAGGGTTCCCCGCTACAGTTCATTGTAAAATATCGGAGCCAAAAGAACCTCATTTTAGCAGACGTCATGAAGCGGTTGGGCTTTCTGACCACAACACACCCACAACCATACACCATCGGTGGCTTCACCAAGGACGAGATCTCTGCGTCAGCCAGTAGTGTCACCTTCCCTACAACATTAAGCCCTTCATGGATGAGGTATTATGTGACATTGCTCCTCTTGATATTTATGATGTATTATTAGGCCAACCATACATGTGGAAGCAAAATGTTGTGTATGAGTCTCGGCCTCGCGTTGTTATTTTTACTTTGGGAAATAAGTTGTACATGATACCAGAGGTACCACCGCCTACCGCTATCTCTTTGGTTACTGCAAAACAATGCAGTAAGCTCATTTCCAAAACTAGGAAATTTGTTTTCCTGATGATTTGCCCCCATGGCAAGAAGAAGACTGTGGCCACGACCTCCAGACATGGCTCCTATGCATGAAAACAACAAATGGAAAAGGTTATGGAGGAGTATAGGGAAATCTTCTCCTCACCCATAGGGGTGCCTCTACACTGCCAAGTCAAGCACCCCATTGATCTGACCCCAAGTGCACCGCTACCCAATGGACCGATCTGTTGATGCTCTGTTCTAGAGAACGATAAAATCAAGAGGTAGATTCAGGATTTGTTGCAGAAAGGTCACATCTGGCTGAGTTCATCGCACTATGGGAGCCCGATCGTGTTGGTACAGAAGAAGGATGGGACTTGGAGACTCTGTATTGACTATCAGGCGCTGAAAAATATCACTGTCCAGAATAGGTACTCGATCCCATGGATTGATGTCCTTCTGGACCAACTCAAAGGGGAAAAATATTTCAGCAAGATCGACTTGAAGTCTGGGTATCACCAGGTACCAATTGAACCCTTCGATGTGTGGAAGACTACCTTCAAAGCCAAGGAGGGCCTTTTCGAATGGCTAGTCATGCCTTTCGGGTTGACGAATGCTCCCGCAACCTTCA
The DNA here is from genome assembly GCA_034641835.2 of Pinus albicaulis. Taxonomy (NCBI): domain Eukaryota; kingdom Viridiplantae; phylum Streptophyta; class Pinopsida; order Pinales; family Pinaceae; genus Pinus; species Pinus albicaulis. The sequence continues at coordinate 1,360,249,165 of CM076582.1, read as the reverse complement.
TGAGGTTGATGGAAGACATCTTGTGGCCATTCACCAACTCATTTGTAGTGGTGTGCTTGGATGACATTCTGATCTTTAGCCAGACTTGGTAAGAGCACCTCCACCACATCCAAAAAGTCCTCCAAACACTGCGGCAACATAGGTTGTGTGCTAATTTAGAGAAGTGCACTTTTGGCATGACCTAGGTTGAATATCTGGGATACATTATTGATGAAAGGGGGGTGCATCTGGATCCAACCAATATCCAAGTCATTCGGGATTGGGCAGCCCCAACTACTCTAACAGAGCTTCGCAGCATTCTAGGTCTTGCTAATTTCAATCCAAAGTCCATGTTAGGATTCTCTCATTTCACTTGGCCCTTGATTCAAGTCACCAAGGGAGGAGCGAAAGAAAAATTCTTTTGGTCGGAATCTCAACATAAGGCGTTCGTAGAATTGAAGCATTGTCTCTGCTTTGCCCTAGTGCTCACATTACCGGACTTGCAACAACCATTTGAGATCGAGACAAATGCCTCTAACTATGCTATTGGGGTAGTTATTACTCAACAGGGGCATCCAGTGGCATATCACAGTGAGACATTGTCCGACACAGTCCGTAAGTATCCCACTTATGAAAAAGAAATGTATTCCATTGTGTAGGCTTGTCAACAATGGAAGCATTACATTTTGGGGAAGGAAACAATCATCCACATAGACCATCGACCCCTGCAGTTCATACAGACACAAGGGAAGTTGCAGAATGATCTCCATCAGAAATGGTTCACATATCTGCGACAATTTCATTTGAACATCAATTATAAGAAGGGTAGCACCAATAATGTTGCATACTACCTCAGGAAACCACCGATCGTGGGGCTAACCACCATTCTCAACTCTTGTGGGCACGAGACTTCTGATTGGACGCTTCTATACAAGAGCGATCCAGAATTTGGACACACATATAAGGCACTCTTGGGGGGTACACAAGTTCCAAAATTTCACCTCCAAGATGCACTGTTATGTCACCTGGGACACCTTTGTGTTCCTTCAAGCGAGCATGCCAAGATGATATGGGAAGCACATGAAAGTTGAGTCGCTGGGCATTTAGGGGTTGAGAAAATAGTGGTAGTACTACATAAGTATTTCTATTGGCTGAACCTTCGACAGGATGTCGGGAAGTACATCAGATCCTACACTTCTTGTGCCATTGCCAAATTGATCATCAAGAAGCAAGGCCTCTATACTTTTCTACCTACCCCTAGTTGACCTTGGGAATCCATCTCCATGGATTACATGTCGGGCCTTCCTTCTACTGTGCATGGAAATGACTTTGTTTTCGTGGTCGTTGACAAATTCTCAAATATGGCCATTATGGTGGCCTGCAAGAAGAATATCACAGCAGAAGCCACTGCTAAACTCTTCTTTGAATGAGTGTGGGTGCACTTTGGGATCCCACAGTATATATCATCTCAGATCGGGATAGCAGGTTACTCAACACATTTTGGTCTAGCCTCTAGTCAATGCTGGACACCAAGCTCACCAAGTCCACAAATTTCCATCCCCAAACTGATGGCCAGATAGAGGTCGTCAACAGGATGATTGTACACATTCTGTGCATGTACAATTCAAAACGTCCACGCACATGGGATGAGAGCCTCCCCTATGTACAACACGATTATAATCGGGCTCTCCACAACTCAACCGGCCATAGCCCCTTTCAGATGGGCTTGGGATTCCAACCACTATGTCCCATTGATGTAGCCATGCCACTTGTGGCTACTCAGGCCAATTCGGCTCATGTCTAGTCTAAAGCTAAAAAAGCGAACAACTTCATCGAGCGCATTCAACACATCCGCTAACAAGTTCATGACATATTGGATAGAGGCAATGCTAAGTACAAGCAACGACATGATCAACATCCGGTGCCACACAACTTCCAGGTGGGCAACAAAGTGTGGCTACATTTACAGAAGGAGTGCCTCACTGGACCCCACCAAAATCTTCGCTTGCTTTGATATGGGTCGTAAACCATCACCAACGCTGTAGGTAACAATGAATTTGAGCTTAGTATTCCACCATTCCTTAGTCTGCACCTAGTATTCAATGTGGACCACCTTCGTCCCTACTTCCCGCCTCTACTGGACATCTTTGACATTGCAGAACAAATCACACAAATAGAGTTAAACCCAGACTGCATGGAACAAGCCACCACAGATTGTACCATCTACATGAAAATCAAGAACACCCACCAACAGAAGATCCAACTGTGTCGAGTTGTCAAAGTTGGCCAACTTCTGCACCAAGGCAAGTGGTTCACCAGGGACCAAGTTCAGTAGAAGTTTCCTCATCTCATGGAGAAACTCAACACAATGGGTACCATTGCTTCCTAAGGGGGGGGGAATGATCCAGGTGGATATTGGTGCCCACCCACCTATTCCACTTGGGCCCCCACCATTGTCTCTTTCAGTTTTTCAGTTTCGCCACAGCTTACTATTTTTAGCAGTTTTTTGGATCCTGAAATTCCAGAGCCATTTTGAGGCCCTAAATGACGTTTTTTGGGGAAAAATGGGAGCAAAATGGGACCATGGACCAATGTTTCTCATAATAGAATTTGTATTCCTCAGATAGATATTTATAACGAGGTATAGTGCACGTGAAATGGAGATCGTATGCCAAATTTTAGTCCCCGGGAAGTTGAAACACCAATTTACCCAAACGGGGCCCATAGTTTTGGCGCTTCATCTTCTAGGGTTAGGGTTTTGGATGTTTATGGTTTTCCATTGTTTCTAAATAATAAATAGACCCTCGAGCCTCATTTTAACACAATTCAGAGGCCTGTAGCTGCCACATCTCTTCTTAGAGATAAGCTACCAGTGCCCTAGCTAGTTTATTTCCATTTTGTTTGTAAGAAAATTTCAGTCATTTGACTTTAATGAAATGAAGTGTTATTTCCACTGCATATTTGTATTTATAGTTATAGGTGTATTATATTGCATTCTTGCATAAATCCAGATCAATAAACTTCATACAAATCTATCTGTTGTTGAATCCCAACTACTTGTTTGTCTCTTCTTTTCCTCTGTAAGATACCAGGCTTGTGGGATGATATCCAATGAATGAACAAAATTATGTACCCACAAAGATTTTGGGATTCTTCGTTTCCCACCTATGTTCACAGTGTTTGATATGATCTTGGGGATCTTAAGTTCCTCTATACCTTTCTTCCAGTTGCGGTCCCGAAGATTCTTGGAATCTTGTTTTCAATTCCATCGCTACCTGCTCCCAACTATGAAGAGAGTTGTGGTGGTTTACCCACCACCTTGTCAGAGTATATTGCAAAGCTACATCCATTAGATAAACCTTATGCTCCTCTGGCACATTATCTTAAACATTATCAATGAAAGTATTAACAGTTTTCATATTAGTAAGGGTGGGGTAACCCCTTACCTCTGTGCCGATCCAATTGACTCCACGAATAGCAGCACACCTCTTGGTGTTGACTTCGTACCCTCCTTGCTGCCAATCATCCCAAGAAACCTTGAATCCCATATCAGAGCTTTAATCACTCTGCCAACTAACTGTCCCTTTTGTTGTGGGGTTGATGTAGTCTTCTCATTTTCCTACTGTCATCTGAGAAGGTTGGTATAGGAGTTCTGCATCCTCCTTGGTCCCAACGGTCTCAGTATAATTGGGTCCTTGATATGGATCTAATGGTTGGATCACTCTGACTTCGTCACCTACAAATATCATTAGCTCTTTCTTCAAGTCAATAACTGCATATTTTTCAAATTCCCAGTCTATTCCCAACATAGCTGGATATGGATCTCTATCTCCCATGATGTCGATTACCTCGAAATCAATATAAGTCTTCACTTCTGCTACATCTACTTCAACCTCTTCGAACCTTCCCACCGACACAATGCAATATTGGTTTTCCATCCGTAGTTGTATAGGGGAATATGCTAGCTTCGGTTTGCCTAACGCTTCCCATGTTTTTCTGGGTAGTATGTTTACATCTGAGCCTAAATCCAACATTGTGTCCCTTATCTGAAATCTCACAACTTGTGCATTTATCTGAAAATCCTTCTGAGTTCTTCTTTTATTTCTTTTTACTCTCCTCACACACCTTTCTGGAAGGTTAATGTTAATTGGGTTCCCGTGCTCTATTCCTCCTTCTACTACTGCTCTCAAATTTTGTTTTAACTGCTACTACATTTGTTCGTCATTTAAAATACTCAAGAACAACCTGAACCATTATTCTATCATCATTCTTGTTAGTGTATCCTTTCCCTCTTCCTTTACTAGTTGCATTTGCTGCAGGTCCTTGTGGCTTTATGACTTCGAAAATGTTTCGAGTGCTTCCTTAAAGTACTGCTTTTGTTTCTCGGAGTCAAAGAACTTCTTTGGGGATGCTAGTTCGATTAATTTTACTGGATCTATCTCCCTTGCATCCTCTCCTGTTTTATTCCCTCCTCGGGTTATTATGGCCACAGTGGGTAGATACTGTGTCTCGGCTAATCTTGATTCTGCATTGACCAAATTGGCTCCTCATTGCCTATTCCTTTCTTCCAAACTTATAATTAGTTTGGGACAAACTTTTGTGGCATATGTATTCAATCTACACTAGGAATACCATGGTCATCTTGGTAGTGACGTTCTCTCGCTACATGGCATTCTTGATCACAATTGTAGCATTCCTCTTCCTCTAGTCCTACCTCCTCGCATTCCTGATCCTCCTCGTCCCCTCGGAGCCTCATTTACCCTATAGGATGAGCTATCCAGTCGATGTGCTAATGCATCCAGGGCTCTGCGTTGATCTATGTGATGAGTTGTTGAAGCACATAATTCACAATAGAAATTATTTGGGACATTTGAATACTTTTGTAATATCAGGGATAAACATGAAGGATGACCAATTCCCTTGCATATTTCACAATATTCTGTTGGAGCTAGAGTTCGCTGGTTAGGAAAATCCTGGAAATGTGGTTGCGCCTGGTACAACCCTGAGTATTTACTTTCGCAACTCCTCCCACTGGTGGTGTCCCTTGCGCTTCTACCACTGATGTCTCAATGTTTTTTCCCTGCAACCTCAGACACTTTGTAACCAAATGTACTTCCAACAGACAATGTGTACACCACACATTAGGTGGCACTGGTCGTGCTAGATGAATATCCTTGAGCTTTTCTTTCAAACTTTTTATCTGATGTTGCAATCTCAATACAGAAGGGTCATGGGCGACTACTCCTCCCCTAAATTCATGTGGATAGCCAACCATTGCTTCAATATTAATCACTTGTTCTAGTGCATCTTGGAGTGTATTAATCTTTTGCTGGGTAATTGGCGTTCTTGTAAGGGGTAAGAGTGCTTTAATGAACTAGTGACGTTGGTGATTTGGATAGAGAAGGTAGCTCAGTTTTCTAATTTCATCTTTGAACCTTCTCATTAAATCCCAGGTGGTCTCTCCTTCTCTTTATTTGATCTCCCATAATTCGGACAACCCTTGTTGATTTGTATGAGGGAGCTTGAAATCCTGTACAAATTCTCTTTTAAAATCATCTATAGTAGGATTCTGATGTACTTCCAACCATTTGATGAACCAGTGTAATGCTCTTTCCTTGAGTGTGGTTTGGAATTCAATCAATTTAACTACATCTGGCGTCCTACGATCTCTCCATATTGCTTCACATAGGTACCAATGTTGTTCTACATCATCATTCCCCTTTCTAGAAAACTTCGGATATCGAGTAAATGATCCTACCATTTCTACTTGTGTGGGTGTAACTAATATAAATATGCTACTTCCTGGCTGAGAAATTATTCTACTAGTACTACTGCTAGCAGTTACCTGTATTGTAGAATGAACAATATGCAGCTTATTTGACCTCTGCAACTTTATCAAAAACTTATCGGGTGGGTGGAAAGTACCAGGGGAAGGTTAGGAAAAGTGCTACTTGAAACTTGGGGAATAAGATTACCTTGTATTATGGTCGTCGGTCTCTCTTGGAACAACTTTACAACATGTAACTCAACAACAGACTCATCCTCGGGGCATGCGTCCTCCTCTTCATTGGACCTTTTTCCCTTCTCTTCTCAGGATGGGATCCTATGAACCTGTATAACTTCTTTGGTGGACCCGTCCATTCCTTTAGGTCCTACTTCATCTTCTCTCCTCCCTGTCATCTGTGGCTCCTCTTTACTCTGATGTATGTTCCTCTTTTTCTTTTCAAACTCCCATATCGCCCTTTCCTGCCACTTCTCAGCAATTTGCACTCTCCGATGTGCTCTTAGCTCTCTCAACTTGCTAGAGGTCCCAGCGTCCATTTTCCTATTCCCCCTTTTCCATTTTCCGTAATATCTCTCCTTCAGGTCCTTCATCCAGTACTGGAGGTTTAGGCTTCCATCATTGGACTTTGGAAAGGAATTATTCCCTCATCCACCATTAAAGCCTTAATCCAAAAAGGAATTTCCTTTAACATCTTCCCCCGCGACCCAGATTTAAATATGTGTTCTACTTTAGAAAAGGATTGATAGCATTCAGTTGTGAACTCCACAATATATCCCTCAAATGTAATCTAAATCCAGAAATATACTGCTCGGGTTAGCTCAGTATCCAGTCTGTACAATGCCATCAGATTTTCACGCGTCCAACTACGACGAGATCGACACAATTCTCCAGGAATTACTTTGACTTGGAGTCTTCACAACTAGTTATAGATCTCCTCGGGAAACTTTCCCCATAAAATCTCATACAAATTACTTGCCGAGTTGGAAAACAAAACTTGATATTTAATAGTCATTTCCTTCTAATTTTGGACCTCAGCCTGTTGTGATATGAACTGATCTACATGATTATCCCACCAGCTACATAACTCCCTTTCGTATATCTTCGATACCATGATACAACTCTCTAATAATTTTTTAGGTCCTGACAACATAACCATTTGTTGGTGAAAAAAGGTGACTTCTGGGAAAGACCTAGGTTCAGACTTGGGGCGAACAAGATCCCGCTGTAGTCTAGGACAATGCCGACATTTTCACCCTTCTCAAGGAGAGAAAGGAGTCTCACCCGAGGCGTGTCGTGACCTTACTAAGATAAAATATCTAGAACCATACTATCGAAGGTAAACTACTTAGCAATTATCCAGACATTACAGTCATGAAAAAACATTCTCATTGCATATTAATGAAGAGATAAACTACCATTTAACAGCTATCAAAGAGAGCTATCAAAAAATTTTGAAATCACTGATCATACATCAGATATAGAAAACTATCTATTATACACATATCCAATTCCAGAAAACATCTTTGGTCTATTATATTATATTATCAACACATTACATCTCAGACTTCGCAGAGTTCAACATAGACAACACATTACATCTCAGGATCCACAGAGCTCAATATGACACAAAACCCAACCAACCCCAAAATCACCAAGTAGACTCTCTTTTCCATTCCTTATCTATTTCCTCCATATGGCACTGTTAGTATTCGCCCCTTCTTTGCTTGGCTGGTCTGCTGCACTCCATCATTTCTTGTTTTCTTCCGTGGTTGGCTCTACCTCTGGGAGTATTTCTGCCTGTTCACTGTCACTTGTTCTTGCCATCTATGATGTTTCTTGTTGACACTTTTCCACTTGCCTACCTCTTCTTTGCAGCCCGCAACAACTCCCTTTCTTCCGTAATGTTTCTCTGCCACTCGCTCTTCACGCAACTGAGCATCCGCAATTCAAAAAAAAATTACCCAAAACAAAGGCCCCAACAAGCCCTCAAGCAACAAAGGAACATGATGATGGATAATTTTTCCTAGATCCTTCAGTGAATAAGAATAGGTGACACATTTTCATCTAGTAGCCACTTTGAAGGTGTCGTCCCATTTAAGGTACAAATTAATTTTGATATTCTTATGTTTAAAGTCCAAATATATACAAATTATCTAGAAAAATGGTTAAATATGCTAAGAGGGTATTTTTTGGTCCATAAGTTTTACGATAGAGAAATTATTACTTTTTCCTTCCTTAAAGTCTCCCCCCCATGTGAAGGACTAGTGGGAAACTTACCGTGAGAAAAGAGCCACAGATGAATCCATGCAATTTGTAGTATGAAACATTAGGGATGTTTTTAAGGAACAATTTTACCCTGATGGAAGCTGCGAAGACCAGTACATGAGATGGTCCACATTGTGGTAGGAAAGGGATCAAGCAATGCTATAGTTCACAAATGGATTTCATACATTGCGCACCAAGTTGGGTATCAAGGAATTTGAGAGTGATATGGTTCTAAAGTACCACTACTACATATAGGACTAAATTTTGATGACATAGTCCGACAATATGACCCATATTGTCACAAATTACAAGAAAAATGTAAATTTTTTTTTTGCCGAATCAACCTACGTTCGTCAGAATACTGATGAACTATATTGAAGTCGTTTGTATTCAAATGATTTTCTTGGTTCATTAGAAGAATGAAGGACTAAATTCCGACGATATAATCTGATGGTATGGCTCGTATGTTGGAGCAGGATCCCTTAGGACCGCATTTCTTTTTTAATTAAAAAAAAATATTTAAAAATTTCTAAATTTTTTGTTGGCTTGAGGGTCCTAACCCAGGTTTAGATTTAAGATTAACCAACAAAACCCTATTACTACTGGCCCTTTTGGCAGTGACCTACTTGCGCATGTTAAAGTCTCACCCGAAGCAGTATGGGGGGGTGTTGGAAATAGGTTTCCACACCTAGAGATAGAATGAAATGATGTGGGTTTCTTCAAATATATAATACTAGAGGGAAACCCTTCATAACAGAAACCCTAACCAGGCAGATCTAGGTCAAATTACACAGGTTATCCTGCATGCTCACAGATAAGGGCTTCACAATCCCTTCAATAGTATTAGTAAGGTGTTATTCAGTTCTTATAGTAATAAATCTATGCATTCAACATTCATATGAAACAGAAGAGAAGTTACACAACCGATCCAAACAAAAAAAATATACTTGATGCAGTAAACAGGAATAATACACATAAACATATCATAAAGCGAAACACTGATGCATTTGATACTGAGAATTACCCAAAACACTTCTTTATTCATTCACAGTTCGAAATCCATTTACAATACTTCAGTTTCACCCGCGCACACAGCCAGCGGGGTCCGCACACAACAGGAGCCTTCTATACCTAGAAAAATTTGCTTCACAGCTCAGAACATCATAATCTTGTCAAATATTACTTCAAACTTATCTATCTGACTCGATCTAGACTCTTATTTATATCTTTAGCCTGTGCTCATCTAAGGTTCGAAAAATGGGGTTTGCGACCCCTAGTTCTACCATTTTCCTCATTACAACTCATGAAGGGGCTTTGACCCACCCCAAAGCCCCTTTAACTGTGCATTTCTTAGCTCGCAAGACTCAAAACTACAAAAATACTATATTTTTACCAAAATTGTGGTCCTAAGGGACCCCACTCCAATAGGCCCCCAACACAATCTTGTGACTTGTCCCGAGTCACAGTAGTACTTGGGTCTTCATCTTAGTCTGCAGCTCCTCGATGGCAGTAATGAAGGAAACCAAGACTCCTGTGCTCTGATCAACGACACTCTACACTGTGTCCACTAGTTTCTGCCACGTCAACCCTTCTGTGGTGAGCTTTATGCTCTAATAAGTTTGGTTCAAATTCTTTATGGTAGCATCCAGATCCCGCGACAACTTCATCGCTTCATCGTCCCATCGCTTCATGTGGTCTGTCACAATATGCTTCTTTCCACGTAGCGCCTCCACTGCATCGCCCAAGATCTAGCTTGTTTATAATCGAGCCATGTTCTGAGCAAGTACTGAAGTAGGCAAGGCCTCTTGAAGGTCGTCAAACGCCTATTCCTTAGTGCACAATTTGTGTGAAATCTTACTGAACAGTGGATTCGTCTGCACAGATGTCCACAATCCCATAGATGTTTTGAGAAACACAGTTGCCTTGTCGACTATGGTGGAAATAACTGTCGAGGCTTCTTTGACTAGGGAAGCTCGCTACACCCGCACCTCTGGGGGAGTTTCTGGTCGTAGCTTGGCTTGCAATTCTGCGATTTGTTGCTCAAAATTGGCCTTCACTGCTTGCACTTCAAATCTAGAGGCTTTTAGCGCTGCTACCAGTCCTTCAACTTTAGCCTGTGGCATGGTGGAAGCAGGGATGGCCAACTTTGGTAGGTCACCACACAGTGGATCGATCAAGTGTTCCAATTTAGCTCATTGTGTTACTGCAGCCTGTTGTGCTGTCTGAGCTTGGAGAGATTCTTTAGTCTTCACCGCGATCTTTTGTTCAGCTTCACTCACCTATTGGTGCACACGTGCCTCCCTGCACTGCAACTCATTTATAATAATGGTTTGTATTGCATGCATCTTATCGCTAGGTAGCATTAACAAGTCTATCCAAACCTTTGGGTAGGTCTACACCTACGCGCGAAATTCAAGTTGTTCTACAGTTACCGCTGCGCCCGGTAAGGGGCAGATCCTGCTGTCTGCTGTGCTGATGGACATAGTTGTAGTCTCACTCGCTCGAATCCGCCTCGCTTGATTCACGCTCACCTAGATTTTTTCTGTCTACAACTGCAACACCTACAACCCTGACTGTAATGCTTCTACATCAGCCTTGTATTTTTGTTTGATCACTGTCCACCTATATTCAAAGGCAGATTGGACCACATCTTCTATCTTCTTAAGGTCCTCCTTGGTCAGTGTTACATCCTTTGTTCCTCTGACCTTCGAACCTTTCGTCTTCTTATGCGCTCCCTTGGAGGTCTCGACGCCACATTTAGTGCCTCTGGGAGACTCTGCTCTAGTTCCATCTAGACCATCTAGGCCTCCAAGGTCCAATTCTACTTTTCCTTTAGGTTCTTGCTCCGTTTATTTCTCAACTTCATACTCAGTATCCTTTTTTGCTTCTTTTCTAGTTTTTCTTCTGCTTCCTTCTTCGTGTCCTTGTCCTTTGTTGCTTCTTTTACGGACATGGAGGCTGTGATGGGCATAGCAGACTCTAGCCCGGTCTTCCATGCTTCAGGCCAGGTCTTAATGAATTGGTCGATTTCTGCCTCCATGACCATGTATGGCAGGTTGTACTAAAATGGGTCCTTGCGCAACCAAATTTATACGTTATGCATCGTGACTTGGAAATATGCAATGGATTTGTATTTGGCATACATGGTTGGGGACAATCGGGGTCGTGAGTGGATAGCTACTGCCAACGCACCTTGAAATAGAACCCAGAAAATTTTGTTCTCCTTCACTCTCTGCGGGTCTGGAGAATCCCACTAATTGGCCTAGCACACCCCTTCACACACACCAGCTTCGACTTCTTGGAGGAATGCACCCTTTGGTGTCTCCCATGCAATGAGAGTGGTCAACAGAAGCAGCCAGGAGTAGCTGAACTTCTTACGTTCTTCTTGCGCCTTGCACACATTCTCTAAGAACTCCTGGAAAAGGTACTGTGATAAGTTATAACTTACTCCTTTCTCACATTATCCTGCTAGCGTGATAACGTGCGCATGGACCACCTTAGGTCAACATTTGCGTACTAGCTTGCATCCCAAGACCAGGGTTCCAAGGCGTACTGATGGGTTGGAAATTTGTTGTACTAGGAACACCCTGGAGTCGCGCCCAACCTTGTAATCCTTCTTAACCTTGGTAGCGACCTTCTGCTCGTTACTCTTCCCAAAATTGGACATGGGATGGGGCTCCTTCTTGGGTAAGCTGGTGATCCGGTGGATCAGCGCGACATATATGGGGATTCTATTCTTGATCCATAAACATCCATCATGGATTAGTGCCAATAGCTAGAGCACATAGATACTGGTGATTGGATATCGGCCAAAGTAGGGAATCCTTAGCAGATTGAGAATCCCCGCATTTCTCAGCCCGCGCACCCATGACATAGGTTCTACCTTCACCACCCCATCATATAAGACACACTCCAAGTAATATTTAGGCATGATCTCAGGGAACGTCTCCGCATTTTCCAAGTCATAATAATCAAAATTTATCAGGGGGAGTTTTCAAACATATCCCCTTCCAATGTAACTTCTTTTGGGATCAGTGGCATCTGCAAGAATGCACGCACTGTATCCAAATATTTTGGTGCCCTCATAGAGGGTCAGCACGTCTTCACATACTTCAGGAGCCATGAGATGGGCTTGAAAAAGAGCGCAACCTTCTCTGTCGCGCTCATGGGTCTCTTGGTTGGGTTTCCTGCAGGGTACATATCCTTTGTCACCTGGCGCGGGGATGTGAATTTCGTAGGCGACATCCGCGACTTGGAATATGACCCCTTGGTAATCTTAACCTTTCCTTTAGCTAGCATGGAAACAACTTCTTGGAATTCTGGTACTACCTTATGGACATCATCAGATCCCAATTCTATAGATGCTGTGAGCGGCACATAGTGCTCTTCAGATGGCATGCTCTCAGGGTTCGTGGCTGTCATTCTTAGTCTAAAGATGAATTATGGGTTATTCACGTCAGATGTGGGGGTATCATGGCCAGACATAAAGTTCTTAGAGATGAATGATCAACAAAATTCATAGATAAATTCAGGGCGTAATATACTCGGAAAATAAAGGAACAAAATATGACCCACGCCCTTCCTTTTATAGGCGATCCGAGGTAAAAATGGTAAGATATTCATTAAATGCATCTTACCCCCATAAAAACGGTCAAAAATCCCCTAATATCTCCTCATTAAATGTAGAAACCCCACTCCATCCAACGGTAAAATCGCTCTTTCACCCAGTTTTACTATTCCAACGACTAGTTTCTCATCCTGCGCACTACCCCTGTGCTCTTGCCGCACCTGTCTACGCATTCCCTCTGAACCGTGTGCAGACAAGGGGATTCCCATTATCCGGCCATATAGTCATTTGGTAGGGGTTATCCCTATATGGCTTTAGTCGTATTCCATTGAAATACCTGGGAAGACTCTCACTGCGGAACGTGGCCAAGCGCACCACACCTCCATCAGTGATTTATTTCACAATGTATGTCCCCAACCAATGCTTCTTGAAATTTCATGGGTGGCACAAAAACTGACTATCATATAACATAACCACATATTCTTCTTTGAATTCCTTTTGTAGAATGTGTCTATCATGCAAACCTTTTCGCATGCCTTCTATACTTGCTGATGAAAGTTAGCAATGAACTGATCCTCCTCTAAGGCAACCAGTTGTGTAAGACATTCCTCCGTGATGTCGGGCTCAACCATATTAGTGAATGCTGCGATGCACAGACTTGGGACAATATATTCCCTTGGCATGATTTCTTCTTGCCCATAAACCATCCTGAAAGGTATTTTCCCAGTCAACTTCTTGCATGTGGTCCTATAAGCCCATAACACAAAAGGGATGCACACATCCTAATCATTTCGATTTACATTACAGATCTTTGTGAGCACATTCTCCAATTTTTTTTTGAATGCATCTAGTGCACCATTCGCCTGAGGGTGATTAGGAGTACTTTTCTGGTGATGTATCTCAAATTCATCTGTTAGAGCTTCAATGGTTTCATTAACAAAGTGCGTACCCCTATCATTCTATTATCACTCCGAAATTTCCAAAGGTTGTTTTCGCGTTAAAATGAAATATCAGAGGTAACTACAAACCTACTTTAGAGCTTAGGATCTAGCCTTCCTAAACTCAAAGAGGGCTCTCTCTATATGATTTAACTTTGTTTATTTAATGGATATTAGGCTAGTTATGTATGCTTAGTTGGATTGGTTATTATTGGTTGATGTAATTAATGAATTAGATGAATATGTTCTTTTCCACTTTCCATTGGGCTATGAAGTCAATATGCTTTGAAACATAAAAAAATAAAATTATGAAGAAAGTGTTACAGGGAAAGATAGGTGAGCAATATCAGATATCAAGGCTGAATGGTGAAGTGATATTTCAATCGGGATCAAGGAGCAATTAAGAATTACTTAAAACAGATAATGAAGGAGGGTGAAGAGGTCAATTGGGATTAGAGGGAAATTAAGAATTCTCTAAACCAGATATCAGAAGAACAACACAGAAATGTATAACAGTTAAAAGAAAAGTACAATTTTTAATCAAATTCTGCAGTAATATTCCTGTTATAACATTCAGATTTAGAACACTTATAATTTTATGGAATACTTAGAAAGAAAAAATGAACAATTGAAATTTATACTTCACTGAGATAGCTCAACACATGGATCCTGTAAAGAAGTCTCTTTATAACTTGTTCAGTCTGTCAACTGGAAATTGGTACAATAACCCTTAGGCAAGAGATCAGTTAGCTAATGAAATATTCAGAAAATCCACATTCTCTTCTCTTTAGAAGAGAGTATTTATACAACATATTACAAAATATCTTGTCATCCGCCTAGGATTTATTCTAGGAAAATAAATATCTTTATGCAAAAAGATAGTGACACCTTTCAACTAGCTGATATATGGGCCTGATTCTTTGCTTGTTGTTACCTGTCTATTCTTTCACCTGTTTGTTCTTTCATCCTTTATAGTAAATCACACCACTTCTCCCATGTATCTTCATCTAGAATTTTGATTTTCATCATCCTACGGTAAATCTCATCTGCCTCTGAATATCTGGCAAATGTAGGCTTATTTACGAAAATGTGATTTAGCTCATGCTGGAGGTAAAATAAGTTTTCTAGAGTTTTAAGGAGTACCTTGCCTATGGTAACGCCCTTCATTGAGGAAATGTGGGAAGTTTCTTTGGCCACTTCCCTTAAATTCTTGACATAATTCATGTGTCACGAGTTTGTCATTTATTACTATAGAACTAGGCAAACACTTCTGTCTCAATACATCAAAGTTGTTAAAAAACCTGTTCACTGCGAGCTCCATGGTTTGACATTTCTCCTCAAGATGTAGCATTAGATTTATTTTAGAAATCACTTTCTATACTTCTAGGATAGTCTCTGTTTTTCAACTATCCCGAGCTCTTCCAATTCATACTTATTTTTAGAATTCAGGAATTTGATTATTTCAGAGGCTTCCTTTGGTTTTTTTCCAAGGTTGGCTTTGAATTTTTGAATTGCCTCACCAGATTTCTCCACTAAGTTGTTCTGGTCAAATATAATCTGTATAGAAGGCCAGATATCATTAACTGAGTTAATGATATTGGCCCACAATTTATTTTTTTCTTGGGCTAAAAGCTCTGTTAATTACAACTCCTTTTCTAGCTTGTGGATTATGTGAGTAAGTCTATTGGCTTTATGTACTTCAGCTTGATGCATTACTTCTACCAATTTCTTTTCATATTCTAAGCTCTTTACCTGTTCCTTGAGATTATTAATCTCTGTAGTCTGAATGGACATATCTTCCATTTCTTTGATTAATCTGATGGCCTCATCAGTGGGATGGGATGTTGGTATTGCTGATGCTGGTGCTGATGTAGATACTATGGGAATATCAGTAATGGGAACTGCTTCCATGCTAGCTTGTTTTTCCTATACAATATTATCCCTCTCTGTCTCCATTTCCTTTAGTTGAGATTTCAACTGGATGATTAATTTCATCAACTCATTCGTTTGATTGTCTGTCTCCAAAACCTCCTTGGTTTGTGGATGCTCAGTAGTTGGTAATTTTAACTATTTATTCAGTGCAACTATGTCTGCATTTTTCTTCTTTATAATTTCTTCTGCTACCTTGATGTTAGTTGGATTATAGCCAATTACAATTACCAAATCTTCCAGTGAATTAATCCTGTTGTATTTTGCTGGTGATGAGGCTCTCTCTAGATTAAACTGTGATTGTACATTTGCTAGAGAGTTCTACAACTTCTGGACACTTAGAGATTTATGTGTCATGGTTGAATATATCATTTCTCCCACTTGCTTGTGGAATTCAATTTGGTCAATTGGATGCATGTCCTGGGCATGAAATTAAAATCCTGTTTTATTATAGTCTTATGAAGTTTTGGGGGCTTGTACCTTCAGATGTAAGAATGTCATCTGAATTTTCCTTGTTCTGAGGTAAAAACATGAAAGAAAACTATTCTGATCACTAGGAGTTTGCTTCCAGTATTGTGCGTATGTAACAACCTTCACTGCTTCATTTTTAATTTTAATCTCTTTATATTTCTCAATGATGTCCTTTTCCTTCTCAACTGGATTACTGAATGTTAAAATCTCTGCACTATTTTTCTTTTGAATGATTTCTGCCCTAGAAGATGATGGCATAGGTGTTTCTTCTGTATGTGGTGTAGGTGTTATATCCCTGATATTAATCTCTTTCTCTGTTTCAATTGTCTCTTTCTACTCTATTACTGGGTTCAACTTTGTTTCTTTTTGTACATAATATTGAATTTATTGTCAGATGTAGCTTCTGCTGAGTAAGAGCCTTCTTCTCTAGACCTTTTTGAATTCCTATCTTGTGGGTCTGGAGTAAACAGGATGGAACTAGTATCAAGCTGCCCCTCCACCTCCTGTAGAGTGTTTTCCAACCACTCTAACTGGTTGGAATATTTCTCAATCTCAGGCTTAGATTCATGAATGAAAGGGGTGAGTTTAGACTTAATAAATAATTTTCTTATGACACCCAAGGGGTCATATGACCATTTGAAACTGTTGCTGAACTTTAAATCTTGTAGGTATCTGTTTGCTTCCTTTCCAACATTCCTACTGTTGCATACAAAGGGCCCTAGTTGGTTTTTTATCATGAACTAAGTTTTATTTTTGGCTAAAAGGAAGTTTACCTCATCAGAATTCAAGATCTGTCTAATGTACTCTAAGGCAAATATCCTTATTGGGAGGTATTTGGGAAGATTGTAAGGGATTAGTTGGCTTCCATATACTCTGATCTTTGTGTGATTCTGGTATAAATACCAGTCTCCTGTCTTGCTCTGGTCGATAACTGTAGAACTTTTCTAATTTCATTACTAATTCTGGGTTGAGTGTTGTTGCTAAGAATATTAACCACTAGGTATACAAAAGAATAATTAAAGTCTTTGTAACTAAATTCATTGGAATCCTTTCTGATCAAGGATGTCCAAAATATTATAGAATAGGGATTACCCTCTGTGTCCAATTTTTGTAGGTTGGATGTAAACCTTTCTGATTGAAAATATATGAATAAATGAAATAATACTGAGGAGTATTTGAACACTCCTTATTCTGGCAGTTTGATCATTTGATTATGCATGGAATCTGCCAGGAATTGGGCAAAGTTGAAAAGTATAGCTAGAGGCTAGCTTGGGAAAAAGGTAGAGAGGAAACCAGAGATGGATTCATCTACACACTCATCAGTAAAATATCCTAGTATACAGGACATCATGGTCAAAATTTGTTTGGTTTGTTATGGGAACATGGTAGCAGAGTATGGTGGTTTTCTTTTAGGATTTTTCACTGATTCAGGGAGGAAAGTCTCAAAGATTTAAGACCTCTTAGAAAAATCTAGCTTTAGGTAAAGCTCAATGAGGGTCTCAATGGAGAAAGGCACTCCCTCTGGTTGTGATGGAATCTGCAGCATTTGGTTGATGGATTGGGTAGTGATAGTAATTAGGATTTCTTGGTCAGGGGTGACTATGGCTCTTTCATTTGTAAAATAACTGAGTTGGAAAAGTCTAATGACTTCAGGGAACTGGTGTGTCTGTGGAATAGTGTATTTTTGTAGGTTAGAGTTCCAAATATTTAAATCATCTTCCTGATCAACAAACTTGTCATGGCTCCAGCAATGAAGCTCCAGGAGATTTATGTCAGCAACAATGTCGATTATTTTAAAGTATTTGTTAGTCAGTGGAGTATGATCGATATCTAGCAGGGATGGTTGTAGAGGGTTCACTGTTTGGATGGTCTTAGAAGCCATTGATTTGATTCATTTTATTAATTAAAGTGCTTAATTGATGGTGGTGGGTACTCAGAGTTACCTGGAGTACTGACGCTTAGGTTGTGGAAGGGGTTCAGGCTATAACGGGGGCTTCAATCATGTTTTCAATGGTGACTTTTGTCTTTTCCGCAAGTCCGCAGAGGTAGGGGAATTAGTGCAATAGTGGGGTTTTATATTTTGAAATTGGTGGTTTATCACATGCCCACGGGGTGGTTTGGTGGTTTAGGAAGGAGGGGGTGCGATAACACCTGGAAATTCCATGTGGCAGGGGAGTGGGCGCAAAAAAATACTTATTTCGCACCTCCCCTCGACATTTAAATGAAGTACATCGGGGGGATTTGAAATGGATTGTGAGGCGTCCAATCTGTCTGGCGATGATCGAATGACATGCATAGTTAATTATTTTCAAAGGAGGTGGGGTTGGGTAAAATTTAGGCGGTGAGGTTAAATGAAAGTAGGGTCGGGTAATGCTTTTTGCGTTTTAGACTTTGAAAAGTGGATTTTTTGTATTTTTATGAAAACATAAAGTTTTTTATAAGGGTAAAGAGGTTTTCAATGGTAAAAAAGGGATTTTGCAAGGGGAAGGGGTTTAGAAAGATGTTTTTTGAGGTTTAGGAAGGGAAAATGTTTAGGATAAGGGGGAATGAAGTGGGAGAAGGGGAAAAGGGGTTAATTAATGAGTTTCTCTTCCTTGTTTCAAGTAAGAATATTTCCATACGTCTTCATCTTTAGTAGTTCTTAATATTTGTCTCTCCTTCTTTTCTAGAGACTTGGCAGTTCTCTTTAAGGGATAAACATAATAATGTTTATAGAAATTTTGAAAGTATTCTACCTACCCTTTTATTTATGCCAACATTTTTTCTTTCCTTTATTAGGTGCATTTGAGCTCGCTGACCCTTTTATTTTATTTTGATAAGAAAAATAACTTATTTCTAACCTTATATCTTCCAATGTCTCAGATTAAACTTATGATCTCATTTTTATTCTCTACCTAACTACTGATTTGCCAAGATTAAATGGTTTAGTCAGATCTTTTTTCACTAACTATCATAACATAAAATTTAAAGGCATGAATGATCAATATTAGATTGCATGATCATCATGAATTGTGGCATTTTGAACAAGTTGCACACAATTTATTTGCAGAAGTAAACTAAACTAAGAGTAGTGGCATCTAAATGTGCAACACTTTAAGAATTTTTTTTTTCTTCTTTTTATGGGGTTCACATCTTATATCTTTTTTATATTTTCTTTCTTTTGGTCCTTTGATTATTCTTTTAGGACATACCCTCTTTTCATTTTTTAATATGGAAAACATTTGCAGAAATGCAAAGGTGTGTGCATTATTACAAGACTTAATATAGCCAATTCAAAATTATGATCCCTATTATTATAGGACCCTAACAGTGGCTCCACTTGGGGATGGCATCTCCTTGTGAGATGTCAATAACTTTCTGATCAGTGGCCTTAGAAATTTGGATTTTCTTTTCTTGGAACTAATTTCTGTGATCTCCTTTATTCAAACATATGATGTTATATCTTTTAAAGATTAGGGTTTCCTCTTGAGGCTTCAACTTTATAAGATAATCATCCACTCCAATCTAAAATTTTCTATGGTATTTACAATGAGTAAAATACAAAAAATGAACTATAGGTTAGTATGGTGAAAAATAGTGCTTCAACATTTGCCATTGACTGGTCCACCTGGTAATTCTGTTCCATTTAATTCTTTCAAGAAAAAGGCATTGTTGCCTCTGTAACCATAAATAATGTATGGGCCTTTCCAGATATAGTCAAATTTCCCATGTTTTCCTTTGTCTTCCTTTCTGGAATCCCATTTTAGTACTTGATCACCTATGAAGAAATCAACTGCTTTAGTTTTCTTATCAAATATCTTCTTGATTTTGTCTTGAATTACTTGGGCTTTGATATAAACTTCTTCCCTGGTTTGTTGTAAATGAATTGTTTGTTTTATCCTCCTTTGGATTTCATTTGGTTCTACTTGCATCTCTTGAATCATTTTCATTACTGGCACTCCTAATGAAGATGGAAAAACAACATCCATCCCATATACTAATTGAAAGGGATATGTACCAATAGATTTCTTAGTAGTTAGTCTATCTGCCCATAGGGCATTCACTAACCTTTTATTCTAGGTTTCTCGTTATCTTCTAATAACTTCTTGATGATGTTGACTAGGATTTTGTTTGAATATTCTGCTAGTCCATTACCTTGATGGTAATAGGCAATGGAATGGCCTAGGGTGATATGATATTGGTTACAAAAATCTATCATTTTCTTGGATTTGAAGGCCGCAACATTATCAATGATGAGCTTTTGTGGGCATCCAAATCTAGAAAGGATGTTTTCCTCAATAAATGAAATAATGACAGAGCCTGTGGCCTGTCTAGAAGGGATGGCTTCTATCCACTTGGTAAAGTAGTCAGCGAATGTCAATATCCATTTATTTTTGGGCAGAGGAGGGTGGGTGAATTTCACCAATGAAGTCTAAACCCCATTGTTGAAATGGAATTTCTACTGAGATAGGTTTGAGGGGTAATGATAAGAGTTTATTCTTCCCTTCAAATATTTTACATTTGTGACAGGAGGTCACATACTTTCGAACATCTACAAAAAGGGTGGGCCAGTAAAAACCTTCCCTCAAAATTTTGTTAGTAGTTTTTTTCCAGTATACATGTCCTCCACAATCTCCTGCATGACTTTGTCAGCTTCATCTTTTAATACAAAATTTAACAGGATGCCACCATGATCTTTCCAAAACAAAACATTACCTAAGATACAATATTTCATTGCTTTCATTTTTAAGAATCTACTTTTAGTTCTAGATAAACTAGGAGGAACTTGTAAGTTGAGTAAAACAAATGTAAGGTCCGCATACCAGGGTGAATCTATGAAAGCTTCAATGATCTGTGGAGTTGCCATCTCTTCCTGATCATCTATGGCAACACTAAAATTTATGTCTAAGGCTTGACAATTCGATTGAGCCATTAGTTTTGCCAAAACTTGGCCTTTAATTAATTTTGTAGGCTTGATCTAAATGTCATATTCTAGTGTTGTGGCAATCCATTTGCCTCTTTTTCCATCAGGCCCATTCTGAGTTAGAATTTCCTTCACAACTGAGTTTGGAACATATGCTATTATGCGAGAGTATAGAATTTATACTCTGAAATTTTTTATGGCTTTCACTAAAGCAAGATATTGTTTTTCCATGATATTATACTTTAGTGTTGCATCTCTCAAAGTTTTTTTGAAGAAAGCAGTGGGTTGTTCATGGCACTCATCGTTATTTTGCAACAATACTGCGACAATGGTGTGCTTTGAAGAAAATGAAAAAATTATGAAATCTCTGTTAAAATTAGGACTTACGAGGATATGTGTTTTAGTAAGGGCTTCTTTGATTGCTTCAAAAGACTACTTAGCCTCTACTGTCCACTTAAGTATTGAATCATTTTTTAACATGCTATTTAAATTTCTAATTAGTTCTGCTAAGTTAGGGATGAATCTTCTAAGAAAATATATTTTACCTAAAAATGATTGTAATTCTTTAATGTTCCTAGAATGAATGATTTTTAGGATTTCTTCTATTCTAGCTGGATCAATTCTAATTCCCTCTTTTGAAATGATGTGTCCTAGAAGTTTTCCTTCTTCTAATCCAAAAAGTGAATTTTTAGGATTTAAGGATATACCAAACTTTCTGCATTTTATGAATAATCTTCTCAGATGATCTAGATGTTCATTATCTGACTTGGAAAACACTGTGAGATCATCTATGTAAATGACAAAAAATTCATGGATTTACTTCGCAAAGGCTATGTCCATGGCTCTTTGGAATGTTACTCTAGCATTCATTAGTCCAAAAGGCATTTTCAAGTACATGAAAGTTCCACAGGGAGTGGTGAATGTAGTCTTAGCTTGATCTTCAAGTTGCACTAGGATTTGGTTATATCTAGAAAATCCATCAAGTAATGAAAGTATGGATGACCCTACTACCCTCTGGAGAATGTGGTCCATTTTAGGGAGGGGATAGTTATCCTTCAGTGACACTTTATTCAAGTTTCTGAAATCAACACAGAGTCTGATTTCTCCTGTTTTCTTTTTAGTGGGGACTAAATTAGAGACCCAATCAGAATATCTGATGGGTGTTATGATTTGAGCATCGTACATCCTTTTAACCTCTTTCTCTATTACTGGCATAAGAACAGGGTTAATTCTCCTCATATTTTGTTTAAAGGGTTTCTTATTTTCTTTAATTGGTATCTTATGCTGGATAATGCTGGTATCATAAGACTTGAGGTCTTCATAATTATAGGAAAAGATGTCTTGGAACTATTTAGACAAGCTAATGTACTTCAACTTTTCAGCTGGAGGTAATGTCTTAGATATCTTGATAAGCTTGGGATTTTCCTTTATTCCTATGTTGCATTCCTCTATATCTAAGCTTAGAGGCTCTATTTTAGGTTTTCTAGTGACATCAATGGAGTCAAAGAGGTCTTCTAGTGGGGCTAATCCCTTAGGAAAAATGTTGTCTTTGAGGTTTAAAAATTCTTATTCATCATTGATTAATTCCTCAATTTCTTCTTTTTCTACTTGTCTTATTTCTAGTTTAGTGAATCTAGTTGGTTCAATGTTATTTACATTATTTAAATCTATTTCATTATTTATGGTATAATCTAATGTACAGTCCATGTCTATATTACAATTCTAAAATTCTCCTTCAGAAATAATAGAATCAAGAATTTGTGTGTCTTGTGAAAATGTTTTCCAATACTTTAAATTATCAGGTATGGTTGGTCTATGTCTTACCTCAGCCGTGTATTGATGATTTGGCTGAAAGGGTAACCTTCATGTGCTGGAAAAAGTGGCTAAGCTATGTGCTTGCACATTCTGCTTTCTTGGAATGACAACAAAGTCAGTCTCAAGGAAACATCCTATTCAGTCTAGGATGGTTTCTCTGTAACACCTAAGTCTAGGTTTATTAATAATGTATTCTCCCTTGAGTTGTTTATAATGAGTTCTAAGTCTCCCATGATGGAAAATATTTTAGCCCCAAGTTTTCTTATGATTTGAAGGCCTAGCACTAATGCTTCATATTCTGCCATGTTGTTAGTGCATTTGAAATTTAATCTGTAAGCATGTCCTTCTGAATGATCATTTTCTAAATTGTAGATCCATACTGCATCTCTTGCTCCTAATATATTTACAGAGCCATCAAAATCTAAATTCCACATAGATTTATGTGTTATATTTTCATCTATTGTGGTTTTAGATTTAGTAATTGAATTTTTAGTATTGACTTATTTGTGTTTCTCTTCTACAACTATGATTTTATCTTTGTCATTGTCTGAATTACATAAGATAAATGAGTCCATATTAGAATGCATGATATAGATAGGGTAATTTTTTGGTATTTTTGAACTTCTTACCATGTATGTCATCAAGGTTTCTCTATATAGCTACCTTTGCTGACCAAAAACAGAAATGGTAGCATATGACATGTCTAATTGTAGTGATCCTTGTAATTTTTCTCCCCATGAGCGAGATAATAACATACCATATTTAGGAGGGATATCAACAACTACTATGTCTGTAACGATACTCTTTGTTGGGCACTGGGCTAGAGTTACACAGAGATCTTTGATCAGGCCAAGGAATTTTACTTGACTAGAATCAAGGGAGAACATGTCCTTGTAGAGTCTGGTGATGTTTAAGTTTAATTTTTCCATGACTGCTTTAGGCATTAAGTTATGAGATGCTCCTGAATCCAAGATAGCATTATGTAAGATTTTATCATGAATTTTTAAGCTAATATAGAATGGAGGGACACCCCCTTGTTGATGTTTTCCATTTACTTCAAAACCAAATAATAACTCAAGTTGATCATCATTGAGGTTGACAACATCTTCACCTTCACCTATGTTTAATGTTTCAGTAATTTGTGCTTTGTATGAGTCATTTTTCACCAGATTTGTTAAAGGAACTGGTATTCTTAATTTGGCTATCTCAATTTAATATTAAATGGCATTTGAGTTTTGCCTAATTTAATTATTTCATTTTTACCAATTGTGTTTGTGTGGTTTTGTCTTCTTTGTTAAGACTAGGTAATTCAGTTTTTGTGTCAAATATTTTGTTTTCAACTTCCTTGTCTGGAAAGGTTTGAGTAGCAATTGATGTGATTTCTACAATCTTTGGGAAGCATTCTAAGTTTCTCTAGGGAGAATTTGTAGAATTTTGGTCATAGGAGCTTCTATTGTTTTCTTAGTTTGGGTGTGGACTGATTTCTTAATAGGAACCTCTGTGTTATTTCTGGTTCTAAGGATATAATATTTATGAACTTCGTAGATAGAAGATTCATAGCCTTGTTTGTATTCAAGGGACTCTCCAGACTTCTAATTGTAATTGTTGTAACATGTACAACTCTTGTTCTTCCTGGGTAAGAAAAATGGCATCTTCATTATTTACTCCAATCAAGTTTATCTGGGTGTCCTGGTCTTCTTCATGCTGTTGTGAACTTTCAGCATAATTTTCCTGGAAAGGTGGTCTAAACTGTTGATTGGGTACAACTTCTCTCGATTTACCAGTATTATGATTTTTCCTAAAGTTGGGGTTCTAATATGGGGACCTTGTTGATTTTCCCACTGAGGTTTTCTTTCTATGTTCTCTAGTCTATCCATTAGTATTTCTAAATTTTTAACTAAACTATCTATCTTAACATCCGAAGTGGAAGGTTCTTCCTTAATGGTCACTCTCCTCTCATTCCTCATCCTAGCTCTTTTAGCTAGTAAGTTAGCTTCTACACTAACTGCATCACTCTGCATCTGTTCTAAAGTTGTAGGGTTTATTTCTCTTAACCGATAGGACATGTCAGCGTCAAAACCATCTGGAAATTTAATTAGGGGCAAGCCTGGTGGAGGTTTGATATTCACTGGAATTTCATTGTAAATGTTGTTAAACCTAATACAATAATCCTTAACATATTCATTAGGAGATCTTCTAATGTTCTCATATTCATATAATATTTGGAGAGGGGTTTTCTTTCTTACCCATCTATTTATAAAAAAATGGTGGAAAGCATTTAAATCAAAAATTTGGCCAGCAGGTAACTCAAATCAACTTCATGTAACTCAAATAATCTATCATTTTATCTACATGTTGTTGAGCATTATACTGACCAGTACCATCGAACTGAAATTTTTTACTTTGGTAATCTCATGGCATGGCATGTAAAGGGTCCTGTAAGGCCAAAGGGGCAAATTTGGCTACCATGGCTAAGATTTTAGCTTGACTGGGAGGTAAATAAGTGGTGCTTGGAGATGGACTCGAAACGTTAGGATGGATAGGAAGTTGAGGTATGAATTTTTTTGTGGAGTGAACTGTGGTGGATATTACAGGAGAGGTGGAACTGAATGAGGCTGTATTTAAAGTTTCTGAATATACTGTAGAGAGCATAGGGGTAGCAGAATTTAGGGCAGATAGTTCAGCTGACTGTTGAAAATAGGCATAATCTATGTCTTTTATCAAAGTTGAGGTTAAAACATCAAGTTTGTCAAAAGTATTTAGAACCAGTTGATCTAAATCAGGTTGTATAGTATCCTTCTTTGATTCAATAAATTGAACAAAATTGGTGTCTATCACAATATCATGAACTGAGTTTTTAGATTTGGTATGAAATAAAGAATTCTAAAATGATAAGTCAAATTGAATATCCTGTATGCTTGATAACTCCTTAGGAAGTGAATTTGCTTTGATTAACTCACTACTGCTTCCTTGAATCTCTACTATTTTATGTTTTCTTAAAATTCTGTCAGGATCATCAACAATTATAGCAGATCAGAATGAGCCCTTGTATAATATGTTATTTTATAAGTCAGAATTTTAACTTACTATGATAAATTCAAACAACCTTTTAAAACCTTAATGTGAAAAATGAGGAAAATTGTTTCCTTTAAGATTTATTTTAAATACAGAATGATTTTCCCTAGTGGAGTCACCACCATGTTATCACTCCGAAATTTCCAAAGGTTGTTTTAGTGTTAAAAATAAATATCAGAGGTAACTACAAACCTACTTTGGAGCTTAGGATCTAGCCTTCCTAAACGCAGAGAGGGCTCTCTCTATATGATTTAACTTTGTTTATTTAATGGATATTAGGCTAGTTATGTATGCTTAGTTGGATTGGTTTTGATTGGTTGGTGTAATTAATGAATTAGATGAATAGGTGATTTTCCACTTTCCATTGGGCTATGGAGTCAATATGCTTTGAAACAGAACAAAATCAAATTATGAAGAAAGTGTTACAAGGAAAGATAGGTGAGCAATATCAGATCTGAAGGCTGAATGGTGAAGTGACATTTCAATCGGGATCAAGGAGAAATTAAGAATTCCTTAAACCAGATAATGAAGAAGGGTGAAGAGGTCAATCGGGATCGGAGGGAAATTAAGAATTCTCTAAACTTGATATCAGAAGAAAACACAGAAATGTATAAGAGTTAAAAGTAGAGTGTAAATTTTAAGCAAATTCTGTAGTAATATTCCTGTTATAAAATTCATATTTAGAACACATATTAGTTTATGGAATGATTAGAAAGAAAACATGAACAATTGAAATTTATACTTCACTAAGATAGCTCAACACATGAATCTTGTAAAGAAGTCTCTTTATATCTTGTTTATTCTGTCGACTGGAAATTGGTACAATAACCCTTAGGCAAGAGATCAGTCAGCTAATGAAATATTTAGAAAATACACACTCTTTAATCTTTAGAAGAGAGTATTTATACAACATATTACAAAAATATCCTCTCAACCGACTAGGATTTATTCTAGGAAAATAAAATATCTTTATGCAAAAAGATAGTGACACCTTTCAACTAGCTGATATGTGGCCTTGATTCTTTGCTTGCTGTTACCTGTATATTCTTTCATCTGTATGTTCTTTCATCCTTTATAGTAAATCACACCACTTCTCCCATGTTTCTTCATCTGGAATTTTAATTTTCATCCTCCTGCGGTAAATCTCATATGCCTCTGAATATTTGGAAAATGTAGGATTATTTACGAAAATGTGAGTTACCCCATGTTGGAGGTAAAAGAAGTTTTCTAGAGTTTGAAGGAGTACCTTGCCTGTGGGAATTCCCTTCATTGAAGAAATGTGAGAATTTTCTTTGGCCACTTCCCTTAACTTCTTGACATAATCCTCATGTGTCATGAGTTTGTCATTTTTTACTAGAGGACTAGGCAAACCCTTCTATCTCAATACATCAAACCTGTTAAAAAACCTGTTCACTGCGAGTTCCATGGTTTGATATTTCTCCTCAAGATGTAGCATTATATTTCTTCTGGAAATCACTTTCTTTACTTCTAGGATAGTCTCTGTTTTGTTAGCTATCCCGAGCTCTTCCAATTCATACTTATTTTTAGAATTCAGGAATGTGATTATTTCAGAGCCTTCATCTGGTTTCTTTCAAAGGTTGGCTTTGACTTTCTGAATTGCCTCACCAAATTTGTTCACTAAGTCATTTTGCTCAAATATAACCTGTATTGAAGGCCAAATGTCATTAACTAATTTAATGATATTGGCACACAATTGATTTTTTTCATGGGCTTTTGGCTCTGTTAATGACAACTCCTTCTCTAGCTTGTGGATAATGTCAGTGAGTCTATTGGATTTCTGTACTTCAGCTTGATGCATTACTTCTGCCAATTTATTTTCATATTCTAAGCTCTTTACCCGTTCCTTGGGCTTATTTATCTCTGTAGTCTGAATGGACATATCTTCCATTGCTTTGATTAATCTGCTGGTCTCATCAGTGGGATGGGTTGTTGGTATTACTGATGCTGGTGCTGATGTAGATACTATGGGAATAGCAGTAATGGGAATTTATTCCATGCTAGCTTGTTTTTCCTGTACAAGATTATCCATCTTTGTGTCTGTTGGGGTTCCCATGTTTTGGCCAGATTGGTAAGACCAAAAGATGAGACAACATCAGAACCGCTTTGGGGTCCTAGGATCTAGCCCTCCTGGACCCGGAGAGGGACCTCTCCAATAAAACAAAGAATGATATATATTCGAAAGCTCAAAATGAGCTGTTAGGCTAGTTATGAAGCACAACGGGGGGTTTTAAAGTGATTTGGTTGGTTGGTTGCTGAGTTGGTCATGAGATCATAGACTGAGAAAGTGATGGAAGGAAAAGAACAAAACAGTAGGATGCTTCAGCAAAGAGGGCAGGTCAAGAAAGTGCCATCCATTGGGCTATGGAGTCATGAAAGGAGAATTACTCACAGCAACTAGCCAAGGCTTTCAGAGGGAAAGTCATATACACTAAAGGATCTTTTTAGATAGATGATGGGATGGAACATTAAGGAAAGAAAGTGAAAGAAGGAAAGCAACCCAATTTCTGTCTATAGATCAGGTCAGAGGTCATTTAACTCCAGACCTGCTTGGACATACTCAAAGGCAGTTTTCAAAGAGGGACAAAGGGGCAGCTTATAGATTGGACCAGAGTTCATTTAACTCCAGGTCAGCTTTAGCATGCTCCAAGAGAAAAACAAAGATAATTTAACAAAGCTATAATTTGTATATCAGAGAAGGACTTTGAACCTTCAATGATTTGACACCAGTAAGAAACATCCAAGCAGCAAAATCCAAATTCATACATCAGCTAGCAGCATATGGAACCACTACACTGGTTAAATTTACTGAATTTACTCTTAGATTCAGAATCAACAGAAAACGTTAAGGCAAGGAGAGCAGAGACATAAGGTACCTAATAAGGGTAAATCTTATGCCATGTTTCTGATGCAAGCCAGCAGAAAATGAAACAACATGAAAATGTAATAAACAGTGTTAGAAAAACATCACCAATAGTAATAGACCAGGATCCTGTGAAATGTGCTTGATTAATCAATGCAAAACCAGTCACATACTCTGAGCTCAATGGCTGTTACAGTCCAGACTTCTCCTCCCAGCCTACTACATAACAACTACTCTGCTAATCCCTCCCAAAACTGCTCTAACAGTCAAAACTGAATCCCTCTAACTACCACGGCAACAGCCGAACAACAACCTTTTCAATAATTTTCTTATGAGTTTTATAGCTGAAAGAGAGCAGAGGAGGTAGGTGAACAACTAAATGAAGAATTAAAACTCAAAAAGGAAAGAGGGCCGAAGCCCATTCTATTTTAAATCTTATGCATTAATCTCTGGCACGTCTTGGACGAAAGAATGATCTTCTTCGGCTTCCCTTTACTCTGGTATGGTCCTGATGTACTTTGGGCTACAGAACTCTGTAGTACCTTTTGGTGCATAAACAAAATGGTAAATAAATGACTGAATGGTCTGCCATACTGCATTAGCAACTGCTCTGGTAGCTTAGGACTGTGGTCTGGGCAGAAATTTCTTCAGGAACACGGTAGATACAGGGAACAGTATGGGCGCTTGGTCCTTAAGAACAATATGCTGATGCGGAACCTTGATGACTTAGTTTTCTATGCATTGAACTCTCTGCCGCTTCATTTATATCTCTGTCTACGAAATCTGCGTTTTAAATGGCCTTGGGAAGACTTTACAGATTTTTCAACCCTGTTATTGAATGCAAGTCTTGTCAAACTCCTTCCTGTCTCTGTCGGTGAGAAAATTCCGCTGTATTAAAACTGTGTAATCATGGCGGCGTTCACCATTGACAACCCTGCAAAACATGCCACTTGGTCATGAAATCCATGCACAGGAGGGAGGATGGATACGAAGGACGGGTAGAGTGGTAGCACGGTGGTGGTGAAATGGTGGTTTAATATGAAACAA
This sequence comes from Pinus albicaulis, assembly GCA_034641835.2. NCBI lineage: Eukaryota > Viridiplantae > Streptophyta > Pinopsida > Pinales > Pinaceae > Pinus > Pinus albicaulis. The sequence continues at coordinate 1,360,219,510 of CM076582.1, read as the reverse complement.
CGATGGAAAATTCTTTGATATGGTGTAAAAAATGAACAAATAGGGTTTGACCGAAAAGTGCGTATGGACCGTTCGATCGTGGTCAGGAGACGAAGATCAACATCAGAGATCAGAACAACGGGATGATATATGAAATAGGGTGGAATAACTATGGAACATATGCTTTTAATGTAAAACATAAAACTTTGGTTATGAACGGAAATACAAAGGAATGAAATGAAAATGCAATGAATACGCGAGGGAAATGATCGTACATGGTGGGACCCGGCGTGGTTGGAGGGCGATTCACTTTGGACCGTCGGATCTCAGAGGAAGATCGACGGCCACGATCTAATCGGAAAAACCGCAATCACAATGGAAAAGAGGTGGATGCAATTAGAAAATGCAATTGCGATTGGGACAGGAGCGCGATTGAGCGCTGGCCATTGGATCGACAAGGGGATCGATGGTGGAGATCTGTTTTGAGGGCCAAAGGGAAAGAGCGACAGGCGTGATGCGATAAGATATGGGTCCTTGATCTCAGAATGAATGGACGACTGTGATTTAGTCAGGCAATCGCGATTGGAGGGAAACAAGTGTGACACATTAAAAAAGTTCTGATTGCGATGGGGCGGGAAGTGCGATGGCCGTCGAATTGTGGATTGAACGGACGGTCGGGATTGGATCGGGATAATCGCAATCGGGGGGGCGCGGAAGAGGAGATGTGATTGAACGCCGTGATTGTGATGGAGAAATTAGCGCCGGGCTGTAGGATCAGTGGGGAAAACAATGGTGGGGATTAAGTCGGAAGGTCGCAATGGGGGGGGGGGGGTGGATTGCGATCAGAGGGAAGTGCGATGGGCGGATCGGAGCGAAGTCGCGATCAATCGCATCGAAAATATTTGCGATGAGTGATCAGAGCATTCAAAATAGAACATGTGATTGATAAGAGTTTGCAATTGCGATTGTAATGCGGCGGGGTTATATACAATATAAAACTTTATTATAAAGTTTTATTATGATGCATGGCGGGGATGGAAAGGGGAAGTGGTTTAAAGGGCAGGACTTTATAATATAACGTTTTATGATAAAGTTCTACGGGTTATGGTCGGGGAAGTGGTTTATAAATCACATATTTTTGTTTGAAAATGATTTACAATGCGATTTTACAATCGGAAGAGGGGAAAGGGGTATAAAACTTTGATAAAACAAAGTTTAAAGGGGAAAAAGGGGAGATAGGGGTATAAGGGCTTTTACTTCACTTAGGCATAGAATTCAATCTAGAAGTCAGTTTCGAGAGTGTAATATACCATTGGAAAGCTCTTTTTGGGCACTTTCTGATGAATTTGCTTGGAAGATGCTCTGGTGCTGAACATGCTATAGAAAACTTCTCTGAAGGCAGGGACATCACTTTGTGGAGATAACAGCTTCTGAATAGTGATTGAAGGAAATAACTAGACTGACACTAACAGAAGGCACAAGGAGGCTTCAAGGATGATGTGTTTTCAAAGGAAATGCATTCCTTGAAGGCTCAGAAACATTTTAGCCCCCTCTTTCCTTGTCAAAAATTTATAGGGGGCTAACAGTCTCCATTGCCTTTAGTTGAGATGTCAACTAGATGATTAATTTCATCATCTCATCCTTTTGATTGTTTGTCTCCAAAACCTCCTTGGTTTGTGGATGCTCAGTAGTTGGTATTTTTAACTGTTTCTTCAAAAAAAATATGCCTGCATTTTTATTCTTTATAAGTTCTTATGCTACCTCGATTTCTGTTGGATTATAGCCAATTACAACTACCAACTTTTCCAGTGACTTAATCTTGTTGTCTTTTTCTAGTGATGAGGCTCTCTCTAGCTTAAACTGTGACTCTACATTTGCTAGGGAGTTTTGAAACTTCTGGACACTTAGAGCTTTATGTATCATGGTTGAATATATCATTTCTCTTTCTTGCTTGTGAAATTCAATTTGTTCAATTGGATGCACGTCTTGAGTGTGAAATTCAAAGACTGTTTTATTATAGCCTTCTGAAGTTTTGGGGGCATGTACCTTCGACTGTAAGAATGTAATTTTCATTTTCCTTGTTCTGAGGTCAAAACATGAAAGCAAACTATTCTGATCACTGGGAGTTTTATTCTAGTATTGTGCATATGTAACAACCTTTAGTGCTTCATTTTTAATTTTAATCTCTTTATATTTCTCAATTATGTCTTTTTCCTTCTCAACTGGATTACTGGATGTTAAAATCTCTGCACTAATTTTATTTTGAATGATTTATACCATAGAAGATGATGGTAGAGGTGTTTCTTCTGTATGCAGTGTAGGTGTATCATCCCTGATAATAATCTCTTTCTCTGTTTCAATTGTCTCTTTCTGCTCCATTACTCAGTTCAACTTTTCTTTCTTTGTGTACATAATCTTGAATTTATTGTCAGATGTAGCTTTTGCTGAGTAAGAGCCTTCTTCTCTAGACCCTTTTGAATTCCTATCCCGTGGGTCTGGAGTAAGCAGGATGGAACTAGTATCAAGCTATCCTCCACCTCCTATAGAGTGTTTTCCAACCACTTTAACTGGTTGGAATATTTCTCAATCTCAGGATTAGATTCATGAATGAAAGGGGTGAGTTTAGACTTAATTCTTAATTTTCTTATGACACCCAAGGGGTCATGTGACCATTTGAAACTATTGCTAAACTTTAAATATTGTAGGCATCTGTCTGCTTCCCTTCCAACATTCCTACTGTTGCATACAAAGGGCCCTAGTTTGTTTTTTTATCTTAAACTGAAGTTTATTTTTGGCTAAAAGGAAGTTTACCTCATCAGAATTCAGGATCTGTCTAATGTAATCTAAGGAAAATATCCTCATTGGGAGGTATTTGGGAAGCTTGTAAGGGACTAGTTGGCTTCCATATACTCTGATATTTGTGTGATTATGGTATAAATAACAGTCTCCTATCTTGCTCTGGTCGATAACTATAGAACTTTTCTGGCTTCATCACTGATTCTGGGTTGAATGCTGTTGCTAAGCATATTTACCACTGGGTATATAAAGGAATCAATAAAGTCTTTGTAACTAAATTCATTGGAATCCTTTCTCATCAAGGATGTCCAAAAGATTACAGATTGGGGATTACCCTCTGTGTCCAATTTTTGTAGGTTGACTGTAAACCTTTCTGATTGAAAATATATGAACAAATGAAATAATACTAAGGAGTATTTGAGCACTCCTTATTCCGACACTTTGATCAGTTGATCACGCATGGCATCTGCTAGGAATTGGGAAAAGTTGAAAAGTATAGCTAGAGGCTGGGTTGGGCAAAAGGTAATGAGGAAAACAGGGATGGATTCATCTACACACTCATCAGTAAAATATCCTAGGATACAGGACATCATAGTGAAATTTTTTTTGGTTTTTTATGGGAACATGGTAGCAGAGTATGGTGGGTTTCTTTTAGGATTTTGCACTGATTCAGGGAGGAAAGTCTCAAAGATTTGAGACCTCTTAGAAAAATCTAGCTATAGGTAAAGCTCAGTGAGGGTCTCAATGGAGAAAGGAACTCCCTCTGGTTGTGATGGAATCTGCAAAATTTGGTTAATGGATTGGGAAGTGATAGTAATTAGGATTTCTTGGTGAGGGGTGACTATGTCTCTTTTATTTGGAAAATAACTGAGTTGGCAAAGTCTAATGACTTTAGGGAACTGGTATGTCTGTGGAACTGTGTATTTGGGTAGGCTAGAGTTCCAAATATTTAAATCATCTTCTTGATCAACAAACTTGTCATGGCTCCAACAATGAAGCTCCAAGAGATTGTTTTCAGTAACAATGTCGATTATTTTAAAGTCTTTGTCGGCCAATGGAGTATGATCGACATCTAACAGGGGTGGTTGCAGAGGGTTCACTGTTTGGATGGTCTTAGAAGTGATTGATTTTATTCATTTATTAATTAAAGTGCTTAATTGATGGTGGTGGGTACTCAGAGTTACCTGGAGTACTGAAGCTTAGGTCATGGAAGGGGTTCAGGCTGCAACGGGGGCTTCAATCATGTTTGCAATGGTGACTTTAGTCTTTTTTGCAAGTCTGCATAGGTATGGAAATGAGTGAAATAGTGGGGTTTTATATTTTGAAATTGGTGGCTTATCGCATTCCCGTGGGGTAGTTTGGTGGTTTGGGAAGGAGTGGGTGCGATAACACCTAGAAATTCCATGTGGCAGGGGAGCGGGTGGAGAAAACTACTTATTTCGCACCCCCCCTTGGCATTTAAACTTAGTACATCGGGGGGATGCGAAATGGATCATGAGGCATCGGATCTATCTGGTGATGATCAAACGATAGGTGGAGTTAAGTGCTTTCAAAGGAGGTGGGGTCGGGTAAAATTTAGGTGGTTGGGTTAAATGAAAGTAGGGTCGGGTAATGCTTTTTGCACTTTAGACTTTGAAAAGTGGATTTTCTGTATTTTTATGAAAACATAAAGTTTTTTAAAGGGGTAAGGGGGTTTTCAAAGGGAAAATAGGGATTTAGCAAGGGAAAGTGGTTTAGAAAGATGCTTTTTTGAGGTTTAGGAAGGGAAAAGGTTTAGGATAAGGGGGAATGAAGTGGGAGAAGGGGAAAAAGGGTTAATTAATGAGTTTCTCTTCCTTGTTTCAAGTAAGAATATTTCCATAAGTCTTCATCTTTAGTAGTTCTTAATCTTTGTCTCTTCTTATTTTCTATAGACTTGGAAGTTATCTTTAAGGGATAAACATAATGATGTTTATAGAACTTTTGAAAGTATTCTACCTACCCGTTTACTTATGCTAAAATTTTTCCTTTCCTTTATTGGGTGCATTTGGGCTTGCTGTCCTGTTTATTTTCTTTTGATAAGAAAACCAACTTATTTCTAAATTGATATCTTCCAATGGCTCAGATTAAACTTATGAGCTCATTTTTATTCTCTACCTAACTAGTGATTTGCCAAGATTAAATGGTTTGGTCAGATATTTTTTCACTAACTATCATAACATAAAAATTAAAGGCATGAATGATCAAGATTAGATTGCATTATCATCATGAATTTTGACATTTTGAACAAGCTGCACACAATTTATTTGCAGAATTAAACTAAACTAAGAGTAGTGGCATTTGAATGTGCAACACTTTCAGAATTTATTTTTTTCTTCTTTTTATGGGGTTCACATCTTATATCTTATTGATCTTTTCTTTCTTTTGGTACTTTGATTATTATTTTAGGACATACCCTCTTTTTGTTTTTTAATATGGAAAACAATTGTAGAAATGCAAAGGTATGTATAATATTACAATACTTAACATAGCCAATTCAAAATTATGATCCCTATTATTATAGGACCCTAACACACTCATCAATATCTTTGGGCACCCAAACCTTGTCAGAATATTTTTGAAAATGAAATGTGCATTAGTATGCATGGTACAATCCTTGACTAGCTTAGCTTTTCCCATCTAGTTGCATAATCCATGGCAGTGATGATATAGCACGCGCCAGTCATATTCATTGGAGGATTGATAGGTCCCAAAAAATCTATAGCCCGTTTATGAAAGTCATGCAGGGGCATATGTGGATGTAGGGGAATTTCATCTCTACGCAATGGCCTACCCATTCTTTGGCATGCATCACAAGCCCGACAATATGCATGTGCATCACTGTGTAGTGTGGGCCACCATAAACCAGCACACAACACCTTATGCATAGTGGCCTCCTGACAATATTCCATGAGCCTTAGCCAAGATGTCCTGTCTCTCATGTTCCAAAACATACCTTCTTAATGCTTTATCTACTCCCAACTTGTACAATTAACCAACAATCAGTGTAAAATTAGCTGCGCATGAAACCAAGTCCTTTTGTTGCATTGAATATTCAATGAGTGCACTTCCAGTGGTTAGAAAGTGAATAAGATCAGCAAAGTGTTCATCAACCACCTTAATAGCAAAGAGTTGTGCATTAGGTAGTCGTTCCTCCAGACTGGTTGGTTCCTCCCCATTTTCGATGCGTGACGGGTGATTAGGTCCAACATTCAATATCATAGGCTTAAAAATGATTTCAAAGTCATATTATTGAAATATAAATAGCCATCTACAAATATTCCCCCCCAACAAAGGCTTATTGAGCAGGTATTTCAAAGCAGAATGGTCAGTGAACATATTAAAGTGCCCTCCTAGCAGATAGTGCCTATATTTTTGCAGAGTGCTTAGGGGTAAAATGCATGTGTGGTAGCTGATGTAAATCCCTCTAAGGGCTTCCCAGTGCCAAAGGCATACAGTCAGATTAGTTGTATAGTTACAAATACATTGCACACATGTTTATACTAATGCATAATCGACGAAGTGATATATTGAAGGAGTACCTCTTTGTAGATAGCAGATCCATTGAAGAGCACTAAGCGGTGTGGCTGAAGTCCTTCCTTGCCGACTCCAAGTCTAGATCCTGCAAACAAACATATCACACATGTAATATTTAGAGTTGTATCACTTACTAGAAATTAAACAAGCATATAATAAACATTAAACTATGTAAATATAAGCCATTTATATCATGATTCATAGAAAAATAAACAATAAATGTGACACTAAAACATCAAATTGAAAAAACATATATAGTTATATTAATATATAATAAGGAAGATTACAACCGTTAGTTGAACTAAGCATTCCTCAGTCTCCCGACTCCTCCCTCTCTCTCCTCTATCTCCGAGTGTAATGATACTTGGGCTAAGAGTTCTCAATGAACCTTTCCAATCCTTAACCCTCACACTCAACAATAAAGCTCTGCTTTGCACATGATCAAACCTTCGACCCTTGACCAAGAGCCCAAGCCTCCAATTTCTAGGAATTGGGGAGGACAAACCTTGCCAATCTTCTCAATCAGTTTGAATGGGGAAAAATCATGATGTTTCCTTTCCTTTCCTTGCTTTTACCCTCTATAGATGCTCAGTTTTGTTTGGCAACCTCCAATAAGAGGCTTGCACCGCAGGTTGCTACTTTTGGACTAACTCCTTTTGAGAAAAATTAGGAAATTTCAATCATTTTCCGTGGGATTTGTCCCTTTTCTTCATGAAAACAGGGGTAACACTGCCCCTTAAGCAAGACAGAGCGTTAAACTAGGCACTAATTCTCCCTTTAAATGGCTAGGATGCATTATAACTCAACCTGGCTGTCTCTAGGGTGCATTACCTTGGAGGGTCATTTTCTTCCTTCCATGTTTCCTTCTCCTTTGAGCTGATGAGGAGGTCATTTGTCCTGTAGCAGATGCCCCCTAAAGTGTGAGGTCAAAGGTGAATACGATGGCCAAAATAATTTATAATATGTGTAGTAGAGTGAGAGGAGTTAGAGGATTGACAAAAACCTAAAACAACAACATATGTCAGAAATATAAGTATTTGTCTTGAGTTAGGCATTCCCATGCTCAGTAGCTGTATCAAAGTGATTTCTCTAGAAAGATCTATGACCAATATGTCCACTGATAAGCACAATGTGGAAGCATGTGTCATGAAAGGATCAATCTGATAAGCTATCTCTGAAAATAATATCTCAGCTTGGGAGAGGAAACATAGCTGAAAGTGATGTAAGCTTCCACCCAAGGTCTTGGTCACTGCTTCACTAAACTACATATTTCCGTGCATGTGAATGAAGGAGTTTTACTCGAACACGCAAGAATTCGTCTGATTACCAGTGAATGATGAAAATTATTAACAGATGTGAGGGTGGCCACCAATAAGGATGATGGTCCCCAAGATGCATAGTACAATATAGTGAGTGTGAATAAATGGTGTTGATGTTGAACACTCATCGAATCATTCGATTGGGAGCCAGTGATGAGAAATCCCAATCAAACACAAGGTAACCTTCCACTAAGGTCTTCAAGTTCCCGAGTACTGATGTGTTTCTTGATCAACTTCCTAGATAAGATGTTGAAGTCGATAGGAAGAGATATGTCAAAAGGTAGGCAATGAGGCGTCCTACATCAGTTGACACGAAACAACAAAAGATGATTTTGTTTCGAGGATAGTCAAGAGAAAATGGTAGTAACTGACGATGACAAATTATTTCTGGCATATGATGGCTTGGATGATACATGAAGCAGTAGATAGCGAGATCTTCTTGAACAATAGAAGGCACAGTAACAGGGTACTTGGAAGCTTAGGCTTATGAACACCAAAGAGTTTCAGGATTCACCAATCTAGGGGCATCGTCATATGAAGGATAAACTCATAGAATGGTAGGGTTTAGCTAATTGTGAGTGAATTTTATGGGAAGTGCCATGTTCGAGGTTTTTGCTACCAAATCGACTCTCAAAGCATAACAGAATAAGTATCCACTTTGTCCAAAATTTTCACCGTCTGATTAAGCTTAACGAGTCCAGACGGGTAAACTTGGTGATATTTTCATATTTAGAGAGTTTGAAAAACATCATAAAAGGAAACTCCAGGGGGGTACCTTTGTCATGTTTGATAACCGTGCGTGACAAAGGGAGATTAGTATGTTTGATACAATTCCTTTTTCGTAAGTTAGTCCATTGAAACCAGATGAAGTGATAAACCTATGTTAAATGGAAATCTGCCTCATTTTGTTATGAGTATGTGGAGACAGAGTAAACTTAATATTCTTCGTGAATTTTTAACGAGTCAGATGAAGAAACACTCGATCCTCTCCGTGAAATTTTAATGAGTCCAATGGAGAAAAAATCGGTTACTTTTTCGGTTTTTTAACGAGCTAGAAAAATATGGAAAATAATGGCTCATGGTTCTTCATCATGGTAGTTTAACGAACCCAACGAAGGAAACTCGGGTTTTTTCACTTTTACGAGCTAGAAAAAGTCCCTAAAAAGAAGGCTCATTTCTCGGAGTGAGCCGGAAGGTCATCCAAGTAAGCTTATACAATGTGTATGATATCGTGAAATGCATAGTCCACGGCCCTTTGAAAAGTTGCTCCCACATTCTTTAGACTGAATGGCAGTTTATGATACTCAAATTCCCCCCAATGTCAAATGAAGGCAGTTTTATGCTGGTCATCCTTTTTAATTGCTATCTGGTTATATCCCGAAAATCCATCCATAAAGGAGAATGATTCGCATCTGATGCAATCGTCGAGAATCTGATATATGAACAAAGTAGGATAATTGTCTTTTGGAAAAGCAATGTTCAGATCACAATAATCAACATAGACTTGGATGGTGCCTTGTTTCGTCTCTATGGGAGTCGGATTGGATACCCATTTTGTCAGAGGAATAGGATAGATGAAACCAACGTGTAAGATTTTTTTGACTTCTGTCTTGATAGATGCTGCTTTGCGAGGGTGGACATGTCGGAGCCTTTGCTAGACAAGCTTGGCATTGTCATAAATCTTGATATCGTTCCTGACTATAGAAGGATCTATGCCGGGAATTTCATCATAATACTAAGCAAACACATCGTGGAATTCCTTAAAAAGGGATGTGAAGCATGTAATTTCATTGGGACTGAAATCCACTCCAATCTGTATATTTTCCACGACATGCGTTTTGACTGAGATATCTATGAGCATAGTCTTAGAAATATTGCCCATGATCCCTTCTGCATCGATAGTTTGAACAATTGTGTAAGCGAAGGGAACGATCTCAGGTGGGTCGAAAGACGAGACTTGAATAGTGGTCGCGTCCGAATCAGACATAGAAGTGCAATGATGAAACTCTCCCCAAGGTCGTTCCTCTAGAGACATGATCTCTCAGATAGCTTCGAACATAGGCAGGACTTCATCGAGGAGATCCTTAGAAGGAACTATGGTGGGCGAGAGGGTGGTACCATTGGTCGAAACCAGATCAGTGGAGGGTTTTGATGTTGATTGGATGGCATGATAAGTCAACTCATCTAGTGATAGTGGCATCTGATCTCCGTAGGAATCAATTTCTGAAGGCACCAGTAGGATCCAGGGATCAATAGAGCCATATGAGATGGTGGATATCATTGAAAATGTGTGTAGAACCTCAGGCGGTGGGAGAGGAAAACAACCCACCAGGGAAAATGCCTTCAGAAGGCCGGTACTGACACTAACGTAAGAGTCAGGAACACCTCCTACTAAGGGTAAAATTTTTCTAGGTAATGTGGAATAATCAGGGGTGCAAAAGGATATCTGGTCCACTGTAACTATATTCCCATCCAATGGAAAAATGATGAATCAGAAAACCAAAGAGACAATGGCAGTCATTGCGTAAGACCAGCTGCGACCCAATAAAAGATTATAGTCAAGATGATGATCTACGACTTCTATGTCCACAGTTATTGATTTCCCACTAAGTGTAATGGGGTAGCTAGCAAGGTAGCCTTTTGGGAGAAAGTGTGGCCATCAAAATCTTTGAGGGAATTCGACGACGGAGACAAAGTGGGAGAACCCAAAGCGAGGCAGCACGCAGTTGACATTACGCACGTTGAAGCACCTTCATCTATGGAAATGCGATGGATTGGTCTCCCTTTCGACACAACTTGAACCTTTAAAGAAAGCTGGTGTGAAAGGTGAGGTTTTCATTTTTCCATGTCGAAGAAAGCTAGCATAGAATCATGGGGGTCAATTCCACCAATGGCTGAAACTAGGGCTTTCCTTTGCACTGGGAAAGTTTGCAACACTTCGAGTGCAGACATAGCTGACGGTGCTTGCGCCAAGTCTTCTACAATGTTGTAGTTCTGGTCAGCTCATGCAGAGGTGTTATGAGTCGTGCATCGAAGGGTCCCTTTGGGGGGATGAATGACAGGGTCAACAATAGGCCTTTTGATATGAAAATGGTTAGGCAGCAGTGGATTCGAACTTGAACTAGGTTCTTGAGCCTCAATGATTGGATTTCCATAGATTTTAGCTTGGGTTTGGAGTTCAATAGTCTCCATGCCATAAATGGCAGATGATCCTTCACCGGAAGGATGAGCACCATTGTTGCCCCTTTTGGGGGGTTGTGGTGGGTTTTCAACCATGTGTTGCTGTTGCTACTATGCATTAAGGAAGGGATTGTGAAGGACAACAATTTTCCTTTCAGAGTCCTTTTTCCTAATAAAATCTGTGTATTCCTATAGTTGAGGATATTTATATGTTAAGTGGTCCTCTGCACAATTTTTTCAAGGGAATCTTATCGGTTTTTCCTTTCCTTTGTCGTTCTTAGCAGTGTTTCTCTCATTGGTATTATTCTGAGTATTGGGCTGCTATTCAGAAGGAGCAGTATTTTTCTTATTCTTCTTGTTCTTGACACTAGGTTTTTGTGTAGACTGCACATAGTGTACCTCAGCGGTGGGAAGAGCAGGCGATTGGGTAGGGGTAGTGGTAGGCGAAGATGGTTGGGAAGCTTGCCCGCTGAGCTATTTTACAACTACACTGGAGGTTGCACCAACGCGGTCGTCAACATGTGCCCTAGATAAATAAGTAGTGGGAGGATTCAGGTTGCCAGGGGCATGGGCGAGTAACTCTGATAGTGTGCCAGATTGAAAATAATTGAGATCTAGATGCTATGCACGACGGATGGATTGGTCTTCTGTGACTGCACCAGACAAGAAAAACGTCATTAGAAAGGGGTGGCAAGAGTGACATACAAAACCAATTTGATAATAGATGATCCAGGATTGGCGCTTTGACTAACCTCCACCTACGTCTCCATTCATGAATGAGATCAAAGATATGGGTGGTGATGTCTTGGTGTAACGAGGCTAAGAGTTCAGTTCCGGTTTCATATCGGATAGGTAATTGGAAGTTCTTAAGAAATTCCATTGCTAAGGCACCAAAATAATTAACTGCAGCACATGGTAACTTAATGTACGATTTGGAAATGTTGCCTGTGAGAGTGCGGGGGAAAAGTCTGAGCCAGATACTATCATCCACCATGGAGTTAAAAACAAACCATAGATTAAAGGTGGTGATGTGCGTAGCCAAATCCTCCCCTTGTTTCCCTTCGAAATTAGGGATGTCAGACGGAATATTGTGCAGTACTGGAGGCTAGAGCAGGTTGTGGTTGATAGGATCATTGGTTAATTTGTAGAGGTCGCGGATGTCTAATGTTGCCAAAAATGGAAATTGCGTGGTTGTCTCCGAGTCTAGCCAAGGAGATGTTGGCTGACCATTTGGACCATAGGGTCTGCCCATCAATGTGTTACCAATGGCATAAGTAGGAATTTTTTGATAAAATTTTCCAGTGAGTGGAGGTGTAGGGATGTATGGTTGCTATCCGTAGGGGATGTTGTATTGGGGGGAAAACTGCTAGTTTCCCCCTTGCCCCAATTGGTTTTTGGGAAGGATCACCCATATGGACGTGATAGAGTTAGCTTGTGGCATATTGCTATTCGCATAGTTGACCATTACCATAGACCCTACACCTGAATTTTGACCACTTAGAGGAATGGCGTTAACAATTGACGATACTGCTTGTCCCACTGAATGTAGGGGTACCAAAGTGCCCCCTGGCATATAGGTATTGGTGACACTGCCCCCTGGAATAATAGCCAAGGGGTTTGAACTCAACACTGGATTCCAATCGAAAGGGTTTCTAAAAGGAACCGAAGCAGCCTCGCTAATGGGAGTGGAAACTGGGGGTCCAGGTGTAGTCACTATAAGAGCAGATCCCGAAGGGTTCAGAGGTCCGCTTGCAGTTTTGGTGGTTTTGGTGACCGGGTATATGATGGCTATTGGGGTTGCCAATCAGTTGCGTAGAACTGAAAACTAGCGGGGAAGATGGTGGTGGAATCGAGTTGGCTACCAAAGGCACCAACCCAATGGTCGTCGATTGTGAAATGGATGTAGGTGCAAATGAAGACATGATTGGCACTGGTGTTACCTAAATTAACAATGGCCCTAACGGGTCAATGAGAGGAGGATTGTAAGGAGGTATGACTCCTTCAGCGAAAGGATCCTCAAGAAACTCTGTACTGTGGGGATCAATGTGAAAATCATTGGTCAACACTGGAGATTGTTCTTCCGGAGAAGGCACTGGGTCACCGAGACTCGACTCCTCTCCCAGTGTTAGTGGAGGGAGACCTTGCTACCATCTAGAAATATGACAAGGGTCGAAGGACGCCACAATGAACTGTTAATTTTATCAAAGATTTATTGTGATGTATTATGAAGTCTCATTGATAGTAACCACACACCTAAAAAAGAGAAAAAAAACCTCTAAAATCAATCAATAAAGCAACCAGAGGGGTAAGATCCTGTTTGAGTACTACCATTTGGTCGAGATGAAACCTAGTATCACAATAGAATACAAAGAGAGCTAGTCAAATGTACAGTTACGGTTACTCTTGAGCTTCACCCGAACCTCAGACGATGGGTGTAAGCACTCTCGTGGAGACAAGTACCCTCCCAAATACCGAAGACAAAGTAGGTCCGTATGTGTCAGGTACGAGGGAAACCCGCCCCAGTCACCTTGTGTACATCCCTAAAAGTATGGAAACTAAAGATATCTCAAATCATAGACACGATCAGGGGGGTCATGGTCGTAGACTGCACGCTATATGGGCTGAACACCTAGATCCCTGATCTAGTTTCGACATCCCTGAGGGGAACCCCAATATATAGAATTCCCACCATTATGCACTCGAAGGCGGGCTACCTTCTCAATCACCCCAGTGTTGTCTCGCGCTTAACTCCAGCAGTAGTGGAGCGGTCCCAATAGTATGCGTGCAACAGGATTTTCACTCTTTAATGAATTTAGTTTCAAGTTTTGTGATCTTGGGAAATTTTCTCACTTCTCCTATCCCAAGATCCTATCCTGAACTATTGTTGGTGTGAGAACAAAAAAAGAGTTATATGATTGATTTTATTAGGGCTTGATTTTTAGTGTACTTGCTTATTAGTCTTCGGAGGGGGAGTGGACGTATGAAATATAATGCGACTCTGACTCAATCCTTGCAAAAAATTATTTTAATATTCATTTCGATGAAGATTTTATTCTACAAGGAGAAATATTTCAAACATCCGTGCATAAACAAACATCCAAGTAATGCAGTTCAGCCTAAAAAGATTCAAACATTTATCTATCCTCACTAACAAATATTTTACCAAAAAAAATCAGAATGAAATCAACTATGTTCAGAAAAACTTAAAAAAAAACTTTTCCTTTTCAAAAAGTAAATGCGACTAACACTAAATTTTTAAATAAGAAAATTAAAATTCTAGCAGGAAACCAAGCACAGGGATCCAAAATACAGAAGTTAATATGGCAGTCAATAACTCCACAGTCAAGGAAAACACAACAAAGGTGTAACATCAAATTTTGACTATGTAACAGAGGGTAGAAGAAGCTACAGAGCGTTAATAATAGGACTAATGCACTATCCCTAAGCATCAACAATGTTATAACACACTGGAACACACACAGGGGGTGCGTTACTCAAGGAAAAGTTGCAAAAATGGCTAGGTAGGGTCTGTTATGGACACTATGAGATACTGAGATGGTCATAAAGCATATGAACTCATCATAAGGCCGAGATGTGAGAAGAACGAGAAATGACAGAGGGAAAGAACAAAAGGCTCAGAAACAAGCAATCTAGGAACTAAGGATTAAATCCCTAGTATAGTCGCCAATTCTGCTTAGGGGTAAAATGCATGGGTGGTAGCTGATGTAAATCCTTCTCAGGGCTTCCTGGTGCCCGAGGCAAATAATCAGATTAGCTGTATAGTTACAAAGACATTGCACACATTTTTATAGTGATGCATAATCGACGAAGTGAGATATTGAAGGATTAATTCTTTGTAGACAACAGATCTGTTGGAGAGCCCTAAGCGGCGTGGTTGAAGTCCTTCCTCACCGGCTCCAAGTCTATATCCTGCAAACAAACAAAGAAAACATGTAATATTCATAGTTGTATCACTTAGTAGAAATTAAATAAGCACATAGTCAACATTAAACTATGCAAATATGATCAATTTATATCATGCTTCATAGACAAATAAACAATAAATGTGACACTAAAACTTCAAATGGACATAACAGATACAGTTCTATTAATACACAAGAAGGAATATTACAACCGTTGGTTGAAACAAGCCTTCCTCAGTCTCCCAACTCCTCTCTTTCTCTCCTCTATCTCCGAGTGTATTGATACTTGGGCTAAGAGTTCTCAATGAACCTTGCCAATCCTTAAGCATCACACTCAACAATAAAGCTCTGCTTTACACATGATCAAACCTTCGACCCTTGACCAAGAGCCCAAGCCTCCAATTTATAGGAATTGGGGAGGATAGACCTTCCCAATCTTCTCAATCAGTTTGAATGGGGAAAAATCATGATTTTTCCTTGCCTTTCCTTGATTTTTTCCTCTATAGATGTTCACTTGTGTTTAGCAATGTCCAATAAGATGATTGCACTGTAGGTTGCTTCTTTTTGACTGAATCCTTTTAAGAAAAAGCAGGAAATGTTATTTTCCGCAGGATTTGTCCCTTTTCTTCATGAAAACACATGTAACACTTCCCCTTAGGAAAGACAGAGAGTTAAACTAGGCACTAACACTCCCTTTGAATGGTTGGGATAAATTATAACTCGACCTGGTTGTCTCTAGGGTGCGTCACCATGGAAAAATGGGTCTCTGTCTGGGTCATTTTATTCCTTCCATGTTTCTTTCTCCTCTCAGCGAATCAGGAGGTCATTTGTCTTGTAACATAGAGCATAGTCCATGGTCAATCCTTCCCTTTCTGTGGTTGAGTAGTTGCGCTATGCACTAGAGAGCTTCCTATTGGAAAAAGCAATGGGGTGACCAATGTCTCCTTCTCCTAGCTGCGCTAAAACAGATCCAAGTGATATACCAGATGCATCAACATGTACATGGAATACCTTGGACCAGTCTTAGAATATTAGAATAGGTGCAGTAACCATCTTTTACTTCAGCAGCTTAAAGCTCTTTTGGCATTCCTCATCCCAAAAAAATGACACATCCTTTTTCAACAATTTCTCCATAGGCACAGTGATCAAAGCATAGCCTTGAATGAATTTTCTGTAATATCTGGTGTGTCCTATAATGGAGTGCAACTGTTTTTCATTAGTGGGGAATTATAGGTTGGTGATAGCTGCAATCTTGGTCGGGTCTAGAATCAACCCTTGCTGACACACAATATGGCCCAACAATATTCAAAAAGGAATGCATAATATGCATTTATTCAAGTTAAGAGAAATCCGATGCTTCCTACAAGTGTCAAGCATCATACACAGGTTGGACACATGATTCTTTACCAGCCCAAACAAAATATAGTCATACAAATACACCTCCAAGAAATTGTACATGAATTCTTTGAACACATCAAGTTCATTCTTCAATTCGAAATGCATTAATGTGTATTAGAAAGATCCCCATTTCGTTGCAAAGGTGGTCTTGCTGCGGTCTTCTAGCCCAATTCTGATCTGATGAGACCCTGAAATTCCATCGGTAAAAGAATAAGCCTATTTTTCTCCAACGTTATCCAATATCTCATCTGAAAATGGAGTAGGGAAAGGGTCATGTACACATGCATCATTTAGCTTGCGCAAATCTACACAAATCCTTATCTCTCCCTTGTTATTTTTTTCTTGAACAACCGTGGGTCTCACCCAATCAGACTCCTCCACCAGCTCGATGATTACTAAAGAAACCATCTTCTCTAGTTCCTCTTTCAATTTCTTCTTATACTTAGGATTTAATCGGTAGAGTCGCTGATTGATAGGGCACACATCTGGTTTTAGAGTGATCTTCATAACACCTAAATCTCCTACAATTCCTTTAAGCTCAAATAACTTTGTGGGAAACAAGTACTGCTATTCTGTCAGTAGTTCTGCAGCCTTCCCCACTATGTCATCATCCCAATAATCCCCTATTTTGGCCAACTTGGGTTGTTCCTCCATCCCAATGTTGAATTCCTTTAACTTCAAAGGCTTAGTTACATCTACCATTCCCAAGGAGGGTACTGATACTACGCACTCCCCCTCAGACTCAGGGATGCTGATATTTCTTGGATATTCCTCATTATCTTCTACTGACAAGTTGCTGTAATTGAAAATATATTTCATTTTCACTTTCCATTCTGGCGCAACACATTCTATCTGATGCCAAGAGTCATCAAAGACAAGTGCTTCTATATCTTGCAGGGCTTCATCCAATCCCTCTGATCCATTGACCAAGCCAATGGTTGAAATAAAATTGTCAGTCATCATAATCCAATGGCAAGTCCCTTGACACAACTCCATTTGTAAATACCATGTAGTAGGTATCGGTCCCAACGAATGGACAAACATATGCACCCATTCGTTCCAGGTCTTCTCGTTCAAAACCTCCATCCACATGGCCAGGTGTTTGCGCGGGTCACCCTAACCACATAAAAGCTCAGTTGGTGGGGTAGCTAGTGGCTCAAAGCATAAATTCATCATTTTACTGCATTCCTCCCAGTCCTTAAAGCTTCCTTTGTGTGTATCCCACCAACGTGTTGGAGTTGCGTGCATGGCTAGATCAAGTGCCTAGAACCTCCATTCTTCCGGGACAACCTTATGAAAATTTTCCAAAAATAATACAACACTATCAAAACCATCAAAATAGGGTAATTATCTTACCTCTGAGGAGATGAATCAGAAATTTCTAATGATATTGAGGTAGCATAGCGCAGAAACATCATGCAACTAATTTTTCCAGTTCTGCATTTCCCCATCTGAATCTGAGAAACACGAGCTATCCTTTTCCCAATTCAGCATTCCATTAGCCGTAGGGTTGATCCAATCCTTATCCCAATAGTCAGCTTATAGATATGGTCGACATCATCTCATTTATGCACTAGATCTGTATATCTTTCTACTTTTTCCAGATCCCGAGGTACTATTACCCACGTACCATCATTTTCAAAAATCATGCTTATGCACTTCAAGTTAATGATACCTCCCATATCGATGGCCCAATCCAACCCTAGTTGCACAGGGTAGGGGTCTGCATCATCCACAAGTTGTATTAGTTCAAAATCTGCAGGTATCTTTACTCCAGCAATGTCTACCAAAATCTGTGGGAGCCTTCCAAGTGGAATGATCATCTGCTGATTAGCCATGTGCAACTGAATGGTGGATCATTCCAACTTTTCTTTGCCCATATTTTTCTAGGTCTTCTTAGGTAGAACATTTGCATCAGACCCTAAGTCTAAGATGCCCTGATCCATCTCATACTCTCCAATTTGCATGGTCATGTGCATCTCCTAACCAGTTCTCTTCTTGTTCTTATAAATCTTGTTCACAACCTTAGTCTTAGAATTCCTTGTCCGTGCGGCGGTCTATTAGGGCCTAAAGATTATCTACTTCTTTCTGATTGCACAATAAATTAATGTAGGATTTTAGGAAAGGTTTGACCTCATTATCAATCTTTGCTTCCATGCTCGACTTGGGTGTGGACGCACCTGCAACAATAAAATCCTTCTTGGCTTCGATAAAAGTCTCCTTTTCCTTCTGCAGGTTGAGGCCTTTCGAATCAATGGCTTTGCATCAACCTACCTTCCCTTCTCTCCTCCCATGGTAGCACCACTGTGCATAATTATATTTACACTTGGATCATCATCGCGCGGCTTAGATTTAACCATTTTTATGTTCTGCATAGATGTCTGCTATTGATTTTCCTCCATTCTAGCAATTAAAATAGGAAAGTCTTCAATCACATGATCAAATTGTCTACATTACCTACAAGAGTGTCGCGCAGGGCTCAAGCATTCACACGCATAACATCCAACATCTCCACAGTTATAGAAAATTAATTGTTCTCTTCCACAACTTGCACCTCCACCTCTCCCCCCTTCCCATCCTCTTGCTGGAGATCCTCCATGCCCAGAGGGAGATGCTGGTGAATATGGGTTAGCTTGCACCCTATAGACGTTGGCAGTGTCCATCATAAGCTTGAATGTGTGAAAATGGTGCTCATCATGACCAACTGAAGAGAAAAAACTGCACCACTTCTGCTTCAGTTCTAGCACATAACTTCCTAATTGAGGGAAATGGTTTGTGTCATGCCTTCCAGCTACCTTATAGTTAGTGCACCATAGTTGGGGACACCCACTTGGTCTTGTAGAATCCCTGGGGCGCAATGGATTTGGCCCTCTCAATTGCATATAATCTTTAAACAAGGTACACTGATCCTTTGTGTGGCTAGAACCATTGCGCCGTATACACCAAACATCTAAGCCAACTTCCTTTCCTTTGTCTCTTCGCAGGTTATGGATATCTAAGTGCATTTCTTCCAATTGATTTTGGATTTTCACTATTCCAAATTGGTCATCAACTCTAGGCACAACTTCCAGTTTCATAGTAACTTCAAGGGCTTTGACCTGAGAGTCAATATTATGTTGGTTCATCAACCCACGCAAATGTGGTAAGAGCATTGCAATAAACCATTCCTTATCACGCTTATCATCATAGATAAATCGTCCCTCGCTGATGGTGCACTTCAGCTATTGATCAGACTCCCAAATTGATTCATTTGGCTCTTGTTTTATATATTTCAATTCTGTCACACACCGTCAGTAGGAATTTGTATTTTTGAACCACTGCTTCAATCATCCTTGATGTCATCAACAATAGGATTATCATGCTGAGCGAGATATCCCGTAAACCAGTCCAACGCACAACCTTTAGACGCCATAGCTAGCCGTGCTCTCTTGACAACATCAGTATTATCATTTTGTGCAGTCCATACTGCATTGGAAAAAACCAAAACCTATCGATGTCCTCATCTCCCACACCCTTGAAGGTGGGTATATTCATATGCGCAACCATATCTCATTCTGGTGGCAGTGGTGGTGGGGTAGGAGATGGCTTACCCCTGTGCAACTTCGACTGTGGAGTAGCAGGAGGGCTACTTCTAGTAGGCATAGCCTCACCACTTGCTATATCACTATTAGGTGAGTTTCTTAGAGGGTTGTATACATATCTGTCTCCTCTTTGATTAATCTAGTAATAATTTCCGCTGCACATAGTGCTTTCTAGCTTATCTGGGGTCATTCACTCAGTGTGACTGCACAAAACATCCTTTTCACACAATAGCATCTTAATCAACAAAGTATGAGAGTGTATGAATTTAACTCTCATTCCTTTGAAGAACCTCCTTTCATCTTTAGAATATGACACAAAATGATCTACTGCAAACTTTGTTACAAACCCACCCAAAATGCTGTCAACCCAATGATCTACAGTACGGGTGATGGAATTATCAGTCTGGTTGAATTGTTCAATCAAATCAGGTGTCCACTGAGTGACCTTATCTTCCTTCCAATAGGTTTGGAACTTAGCTAATCTTGATAACCACTCTTGTTATTCTTGTGCAAAGGTCACAAAGATGATATCGTGAACCTCTGTGAAAATATACTTCTGTTTCCAATATTCAGCAGACAACTTCTTACTTCTGTTTTACTTAAGGGGAAATTATTTAATTTTCTTCTCAAACCAGTCTTCTAACTAAGGCTTTGATGGCCACCACATCACCTAGTCTCTCTCAAAATGATCCCGGTCCAGGAAACAGAACCATTTTTTGGCTTGAAGTGTCCTGACCCAGGTTCAGAGTTAAACTTAACCAAAAAAACTCTCTTACTATTGGCCCTTTCGGCAGTGACCTATGCAAAGTACCACCCAAAGCAGTATAGGGGGGTGCTGGAACCAGGTTTCCACACCCAAAGAGAGAATGAAATGATGTGGGTATCTTCATATCTATAATACTAGCGGGAAACCCTTTGCAACATAAACCCTAACTAGAAACCCTAACCAGGCAAATCTAGGTCAAATTACACAGGTTATCCTACATATAAGGACTTCACAATCCCTTTAATAGTCTTAGTAAGGTGATATTAAGTTCTTATAGTAACAGATCTATGCATTCGACATTCATATAAGACAGAAGAGCAGTTACATAACCGATCCAAACACATACAATATACTTGATGCAGTAAACAGGAATAAAACATAGAAACAGATCATAAAGCGAAACACTGATGCATTTGATACTCAAAATTACCCAAAACACTTCTTTATTCATTCACAGTTCATAATCCATTTACAATACTTCAGTTCCACCCATGCACACAGCCAGCGACGTTCACACGCAATAGGACTAAGGTCTCCGTGCACACAGCCAGCAGGAGCCTTCTATACCTAAAAAAATTCACTACACAGCTCAGAACATCATAATATTGTCAAAGATTTCTTCAAACTTATCTATCTGACTCAATCTAGAATCCTATTTATATCTTTAGCGTGCACTCATCTAAGGTCCATAAACTGTGGTTTGCGACCCCTAGTTCTACCCTTTTTCCCATTACAACTCATGAAGGGGCTTTGACCCAGCCCAAAGCCCCTTGACATATGCATTGCTTAGCGTGGACAACTGAAAAATACAAAAATACTATATTTTTATCAAAATTGCGGTCCTAAGGGACCCTGCTCCAACAACGTACTACACAAATTACATGAAAAATGTTATTTTTTATTATTTTTGTCTAATCAACCCGTGTTAGTCAAAATAACAGTGACAGTGGGATATAAAAAATTAGATACAAATCCTACACACACTACAAAAAAAGAGAATCCTATAACATATCCACAGAATCATGTAGATTTAAGATGAATTTAATCATTAAACAGCTCTACTGCCAATAATTAATGATAGTAGCTTACAAATAATAAGGTTGGCATTATCAAATGTGTTGATATGTTTTAAAAACATCCACTAAACTAGAACCTGCAGAAAAAAGAGTACTCATTTGGATTGGAAAGCTAAAGCAACAACTTGGTCTTGTTTTAATTACTTTTGTGAATTATTTGTGACACTAAGACAAAAAAATTATCATAATCTTGACTCAAAGAAAATGTGAATCCAAGTAAGGAATAACGAAATAGGAGAATACGAAGACCAAAACTTACAAGGTTTTCAAAAAAATGTCAATAAAAAGTTGTTTTGGCATCTAGATGCAGTTGAATAAGTCCAGGTTTGTTTTTGGAATTCACTGTTATAGAGAAAATTGATTAAAAAAGGCTACCCAATTTGTGTTTAGATTATGAATCTATATTAAATTTTAGTTCAGATCTATTTTCAGCATTTACTAGCAGATAAAACCATTCTAACGAGCACCAAAGAAGGATATCCATATGTGGATATTATGTTCAGGCATTTGGATTTGCATTAAAATTTATACTTAAGAATGGGTTCTAGAGATTTCGATGTACCTTCATTGGAATTTCACACCAGCGGAGACATTCCAGTATCCCAACTGAGAAGGCCTTCAAACCCTCCTTTTATATAGAAATTTGATAGAAATTGCAACTGCTCTAGATTTCAAACTGAAAAACAGGAGACAAAATTTTACTCTACTAATCTGTAGAATGGAAATCACAATTTAGAACAACATGCATAGACATGCAACAAGAAAAACCGCAAGTGAACATTGATTTCTAGGGGAACCAAACTGGGGGAAACCCCTTGAGACTCTCTGAATTAATAAATTGAATAAAGAAGCTATTGCAATGACTTGCTATGACTCTGGGTAGAACTCGCAAAATAATAATTGTTATCTCTGCCCAATGAGAAACTCTGGCCAACAGTTAGCCAATTATTTTCTCATATAACCTCTTATTTCCTTGCACAATCCTTGAGGAAATTAGCTCCTAAAAGATGGGAATTTACTCCTATTTTCTTGCGCAATTCCCAAGGATTGATCTCCTAACCTCATGCAACAACTGTACACTCAAACTGGTATACAACTCATGTTACATTACCTTGTCATCTCCACTTCAGCTGAGAAATTAAAATTCCATGCATGTATTAGCTATTTTGGGCTAACTGATCATTTAACTCACATATATCTAAGTTAGACTACTGCCCCACTGCACAACTGACCTTCAATTGACTCTATCATTAGTTAAGGGTCAGTTAAATGAATACAATTGAAAATAACTGAACTAGATTTCTAGAATTTAGCAATCACACATGCATGACTAAACTCCAAGTCCTCTAACTCGGATTTACTGAGATAACTAATTGAAAAGATCCATGTCTCACTAGTTAACTGGTTGCAAGTTGTCCTGCTGATGTGGAAATTTTATTTACTCAATTTGAATAAGGATAAAGTAAAATTAAGCCTTTCTTGCTACATTTTTTCAAGACTCCCTCTTAGCAAGAAAGGGTTTTTTCACCACCCCTATCCCAAACCTGTGGAATTCAAATTTTCCTCTTGAAAATTCCTTTGTCTAGTTGTCAAAATCTTGCTCCTCAGTTGAAATGTACTGTAGCAACATAATTACCCTCTGTGCACAATCCCAAAAATGATGATACTGGATATGAATGTGCTTGGACCTGCCATGAAATACCGTATTCTTAGAGAGCTTGACGCAACTATGATTATCACAGTATATCAATGTTGGATCCATCTCGTGACTGAAAAGACCCACAAGTATTTTACTCATCCATATGGCCTCACATGTTGCTTGACCTGCCGTCATGTATTCAACCTCTGCTTCCTGCTGTACCAGGAAATAGTTGTGGACCCAACACTAAAGATAACACATGAAGTACTTTTCCTATATGATGGACTCCCTACCCAATCTGCATCGATGAAACCTTGGAACTTCACTCCCTCTATCCTCCTATATTGTAATCCATACTCGGTAGTGCCTCTGAGTATCGTAACACATGCTTTGTTGCCTTCTAATACAACTTGGTATGCCTCACCATAGATTTACTAAGGTAGTTTACTGCATAACACATGTCTGACCTTGTGTTCACAAGATATATCAAAGACCCCACAAGCTATTTGTAAATGGTAGCATCAACCTCTTCACTTGAGGTGGCATTCTCCTTCCTCCAATTTGTAGCTAGATGTGTGTCGATGGGCTTACAATTATCCATGTGAAATATTGGAAGTATTTCAAAGGCATACTTCCCCTAAGACACAAACAATTCACCATCACCTTACCATAATTCCAGCCCTAGGAAGTAATGCATTAATCATGTTGGTTAAAATATATGAGTTTTAATTACAGCATCAAATTATCAATTCGAGACTCGTAAAATTCAAGGCGCAAGCACACGCAACGCAATATTAGAGCATTTAATCTACACTAGGGTGCGAAATTAAATTGTTGTTTTAAGTGCGGAATGGAAATCTAAAGTACAAAATCGTTGCCTAATTTTAATCACAAAAAGGATGATCTTTAACTATTGGTAAAAACTCACTACCAACTATTGCAAGGCTGTAAAAATAGTACCATAAACTACAAAAGAATCAACTATCATCAACACTCTACTTCCATGGAATCTTATATTGAAATCACTCATTAATTCATAACACACAACTAAGTACGGAATCAATTTACTCTCACTCTCCTTACTGATTATTCAGTCAACACTCAGAACCAAATCAAACTCACTCACTAAGACTTAAAGAACTCATTTACTAAATTTTCAAGAACTCATTCACTAAACATCAAATAATTCTCTCACTAAAACTTTAAATAAATCACTCACTAAACCTCACTTCTTACTGATTTAAGCATATGATAAATCATTCTTTTAATCAAGGAAATTCTAATATTCAACTATGAAATGCTTCCTACAGGTTACTTTTATAACTCAAAACTTTAAAGCTAAACAAAGAAAATCATAAAACATTAACTTATCTTGGCAATGGAATCACACTAACTCATTGATTATAAAATGATTATGAACTATTTACAAAATTAGAACCATGTCAAATGAAAGAAAAATTTAGTTAACACACTTTTATGCTAATAGAAACAAAGAATCCTATTTAAAAATATGAACACTAGAGCTAAATCTCGGGTCTCACCAAACAACTACTTTTGACTCAATAAAAAAAAATGCATATCTTTATTCATCCACACACTAACTAAAATCAATGCAAAAAAAACCTCAAACACATGCTATCTTAATAAAACTCAAGAAATCAAATATGGAATTGTCACCATTAAAATAAATCTCAGAAAAAAAAGGAATGAATCCTAGTTAACACTATCACAATAAAACTCTGGGAAACAGAATTCACTATCATAACAAAAATCAGAAAACTATATCCTCTAATGAACATTATCATAATAAAAATCAAAGAATCTAATATCAAATAAGACTTAGGAAATCGAATCACAATTGAAGTCATATGAAGGCCTGCTTCTACGAATTTTGTTTGCTGGACTAAATCTCAAATGAAGACTCCTCACACAACTCGCATTCATACATTGGCATCATTGAAAATATTAGGTTGAGAACTTAACTTGGCATACATGATTGGGTGTTAATTAAATGATGTTTTGGAAATCACACAACAGATTGTCAATGACCTCTTCTCTGGTACAACGATCTACAAAATAGAGGAATGGTAGAATTATCACAAACAACACACGAATTTGCAATCACATTCACATTGTGCTAAATCTGAAAGGTAAATGTATAGGGGGTGTTAGTGTCGGTATTTGCATACTTCCACCAAGGATCAAAACACATTTGCATGTGCATCTAAGGTGTCCCATTCTGAATAAAATTTTCATCATTCCATTAGGTCATGATATAAAATTGTTCCACTGGTGGTTGTCTTGGTCAAATAAGCTTCCTTCTCCCTCAGAAGATCATATTGGCTGACTCATTATCATGACTCCTTGAGAATAATAACAACTATGGAAATTCTCTATTCACTTGGAAGTCTTTAAAGTCAAAGGTCAAAGTCTCATTCAAAAGTCAGGTAAAAAAGCAGGCCCATTAGGTCATAGGGTCAAAATCATGAAAATTGGTCATTTCACCATCAAATTCGTCTTTTGAAGGATGTAGTAATAGTCAACTGTATTAAAAAATTTCAGGTTCTAAACTATCATTTCCAAGTAAGTGGCTTTTTTTTTACCATATTTGTCTCTCACTTGTGCTTGGAAAGCTCATTTCCCTCTCCTAGGCTTTTGAGGGCATTTTTCTTAGTCTCATGACTTCCATGGTTAAATAACCAACAAGGCTTGTATCCCGATGCTCTTACACTTTTCCATATGATTAATATACCTTACTAAACACTTCCCATCACTCCTATCCCTCAAAATCATCATTTTTCCACAAACCCTAGCCTATTGCTACAATTTGACACTTTTCGAGACTAGGCATGTGTTTTTCCCTTTTGGACCCCTTCCCCTCACTCAATCATTGAAATTACACTTTCCCTTACTCTATAAAATCTATCCCTATCCCCCAAAATTTCCCCAAGAATTTAGATAGCCACTAACCCCTTCATTCCGCTCCCTCTACAAAACAATCCTAAAATCCCTTGTTTTGCTTACACCAAACCCTAATTTCCTTTCCTACTAAGCTAGGGTTTTCTATGGAATCAGAGACATATGAGTAGAGGAGGCATAAGGGAGGTCATTTTAGCAAGTATGAAGCCATCCCAACTCATAAAAATCATGTCCCCATCATTTTTTAAGAAATCATTCCAAGAATCAAGCCATTTGCCACTCATAGGGCCAATTTCGCTTCAAACTATGTTTCTGACCAAACAGAGATGAAATAAACAAAAGTGAGAGAGTTTTTTGTCCCTCATAGGTCAATAAAGAAAAAATTCCTTCATATTTTACACAGGTGTCCTTTTTTTATAGCAATGTCAAAAATACAGGTGCCACGGGAGAATTACTGCACTTCTGGAGTGACCTTGGGAAAATAATGTTTTATCATAGCTGGAGTGTCCAAATGACTTTCTTGATGAGTCAAGTGATAACTATGCAAATATATATTTCTAATGAGCTATCGTGAGCTCCATTTGAAGTTGAGGAAGGCCTCAAAAAGTTGCCTACACCAGCACTCTGCATTTCTGCACCTTCATTCAACACATTTTGACCAGTCCCGGGAAAATAATTTTTTTACCAGGAAAATGAACTCCAAACAGAAAATCAAAGGTATATTGGGAAATTAGACAGGATAATATTTCCAACAAGCTATCCTGGGCCTAGTTTTGACACAGGGAAGGCCTCCAAATGTGGTCTGCAAAACGGTGTTGCCTTCACGGAAGGTTTTGAAGTGTTTCACCACCTCCAACAAGCTCAAATCTCCTCCCACTTTCTTCAAAAGGATTTAAATCAGTAAGTAGACCCTAAATCACCTCTATTCTCATATATTTGATATTCCACTAAAGTTTTGATGTGTTTGTTGCTATGAAACCCTAGTTTTCATTTCCTTTTGTCATTTTCATTCATATTTCCCGTACTCATGTCCCTAAACACATATCAATCAAAGCTATAAGATCCTATGGTTTTATTAGACCTAGGTTATGATTTAAATTAAGACTTCCTCCATTTGTCACAACTTCTCCTTTCAAATCCATATTCCCTTCATCTCATTCCATTTACCCTAGGGTTTTCACTAGCCTAGACTCCCTTACATATTCCCATTTCCTTCATTTCCCCACAAATCCATTCACTTCACACTCCTTCATTTCATTCATCCGCTTCCTAGGGTTTTGACACCAAATACATCATGGTAACCTAGCAGAGGTGAAATTAGCAAGCCTAAGAGGGCTGATTTGGGCACATTGGTACATACCTATTAGAGAGGTCATAGGCACGTGTTTGCTTCACTTGGAGTGAAAAGGGCCATGCCTTCTTCATCAACACAACAGGTAGACAAAGGTAAGGAAAAGGTAATAGATCCAAACATTTATGATGAGGAGGGAAAACATGAGACAAAGCATGAATTTCAATTGATTTACCTAGGTGAGAAAAATGAGGACAAAATCACCAATGTAGTTCTTAAAGGCAAAGAAGCATGGTTTGAGAGGGTCAAACAACACTTGGAGCAGCTCTTGGACAAGGCTCAAAAGGACAATGACATTTAGAGGAAAATGGAAAATTGCAAGGGCCAAGCTCAAGCGAGCCCATGCAAAAATTTGATCTTTGACCGAGCAAAAGGAGAAGGAGAAGTTAGATATACTTGTTGAGGTGTCTCTTCATGCCTCAAACACTTGATCAACAAGTAACCTCAAAATTTTGGACAAAATTAGGCACATTTGGAACTTTAGTGAAAATTTTGGTTTTTGGGCAATTTTGACAAACATAAATTTTGCTAAACGCGCAGCGCCACTAGCATTGTGCTATTTTTTGGGGCATCCAATTACAAAATGGCCACCACCATCATGTTCAGAATGATGAGGACATTAACTCCAGCAATTTTTAGAATATTTGGAGGAGAACTGGTCCTTCAAAAAGGAAAAAAACCACCAAAAAAACATGTTTCTGCCCTTGTTTTTGCCTTGGTGCTGCATGTATACCATTCTTGGGAGAACAGGTTTTTGACAGGTCAGATGGACACCATTTAGGAAACTGGAGGAATATTTGGGAACTAGACTCAGAGAAATTTCCAATGAGCTATTAGGGAGCTGATTTGGACATCAGGAAGGCCTTCAAAATTTGTCTGCAAAGCAAGTCATTTTTTCTGTCATGGCATTGCGCGTTTAGCAAGAAAATGCAGTTTTCATCAGCATCAACAAATATTAAATTTTTGAATTTTTACTTGGGAAAATGGGAAAATTACTGATGTAAAGATCATGGTGAATGTAAATATCATGTTTTGACTTTTATCTAAGGTGGATGCATCAGATAAGTCTTCTAGAGGTCAAATGAATCAGTTTCGTCTCTTTTAGAGGCAAATTGTTGAGTTTTCCTAGTCTTCGGATTTTTGTTTGGGAGTAGGTGAAACTGATCCCTATCTCATGGATTCGACTCCTTGAGGCTAGGGAGAGTGATTTTGAGGTCTATTTTAAGTATTCTTTCAGTAATTGTAATGGTTGGACTCACTTGGAGCTTTGACATCTCAAGAGACATTTTTGTATCAGTTTGGCTTGGACATTAATAGAAATTTGCAACTATTTCTTTGGGATCGTTGAACACCTAATCCTCTATGGGTAGGTGTGGAAGGAAAAGAGTCACAAAGGAGTCCAAGTGACCTTGAAAGATGAATCCAAGGGTCGCCTCATTGTATTATAAATGTACATCATATCAATGGTAATAGACAACTAATTCTTATCTTTCCCTTTGTGTGTGTTTAATTTATCCTACACCATGTGTGTGTTTAACATGGTATCAGAGCTGATACATTCATAACCAGCTCAATCTTGTGTGAGCCACTTGTTTTTGTGGCTTGTGTAAACCTGCAAAAAATTCCTGTGAATTTTTGCAGCATTCAGAAATCATTTTTGCAGCGTTCAGAAATTATTTTTGCGAAGAGCAGCGTTGTGTAATACCATATTCTTGAATTTGAAAGTCTGCAGGTTTTCTCACTGATCCCTGCTGCATTTAGTTTTTTTACTTCTCCTGAAATTTTGTTTTACTGCTCTTGCCATTCTGCAATTCTGGAAAAATTCTGAGTTTTTTACTGCAAATTCTGCAATTTTTTTTGCACATTCTGCCTACTGTTTTTGCACACCACTGTGCAATTTCTGCTAATATGCAATTTCTGCTCAAATTCTGAGCATAGTTAAATTTAATGTACAATTTTTTACTGTTCACTCATTCCCACTCCCATTCGCTATGAAAATTCCCATTCCCACCCATGCTGCCCACCTCCCAACCTATCCTCACAATCGCTCTCACCCATCGGCCCTCGCCCTTCCCACACACCCCCTCATAGTCGCTCTTTTCTCACATGCCCACCCATTCCTCATAGCACTCGGCCCCCTCACCGCTCACTTCCACACATCTCTCCCGCCCCTTCACCCCTCACCCCCCCTCGCCCCCACTCCCAACCAGTGCTCACTCACTCTCCAATCCCACACAGTGCTGCCCACTCCCAACCCTGCTCACCCACTCCCCCATCCCACCCATGCTGCCCACTCCCAACCCTTCTCACCCACTTTTCCATCCCACACACACTCCCCATCTCTCCTCTCATCAAAATCCCCCGCCCCCTCACCCCTCACAGCCACCCGCCCCTCATGGCCCGCCCTCTCACTGCACTACCTTCGCCGCACCCTCACCCCTCACAGCCACCCTCCCCTCACGACCCTTGCCCCCTCTCATAGCCACTCCCCCCAATCCCCCTCGCTCGGCCCTCCCCTCCCTTCTCACGGCCGCTCGGCCCTCCCTCCCCTCCCACGCAGATTCTTTATATTTTTTTCATTCTGCCATAATACCAATTTAATTTTTTTTTACAGATTCACCTCCCCTAGATTTCACCTCCCCCAAAAATCACCTCCCCTAGTAATCACCTCCCCCAGATAATACCTCTGTTTTTTCCCCCAAAATTTTTTTTTTCAAAAAAGAAGAAGAAGAAGAAGAAGAAGAAGAGAGGGGAGATGGTATATGAATAAACAGATATATGGATTTTCTATATAGTGAAGAGTGAAGTTTTTACTGTATGTTTCTCTATTATGAATACGTGACCAAGATGTGTGGCATGTATAGAAGGGTGACTCTCTAAAATATATTGACAATTTGAAAGAAAATGTTGAAAATTGGTGGCATCATAAAAATTACTCATAGTTTTTGTAATTTTCCTTCGTCTTTATTGTGAGGTAATATAGCAAGCTCAAGACCATCTACTCATCGATAGTGAAGCATCCAAGCTTGTGAATATATTTTTGTTGAATTTGAGTTGTTGAAAAAAAAAATTGGCTAAAATCAATGATGCATTAGATTTGTTTCATAACCTCATTCATTCCATTGTTCATGATATGGTAAAAATGAGTAAAAACGCTCTTTTTAATATTCAAACTTGCTTGCAAGATGCACAAGACAAGATTGAGTTCTTGCAGCTTGAGTCATAGCTCCAGCAAGATGAACTTCAGCAAAAGAGTCATCATTCTGAACCTATTTCTATTCAGAAAATTGAGAGGGACTCCCATCAGCAACAAGAATATAAAGTTGAGGTTGGTCCACATTCAGTACCCATTTCTGGAGCAGATGTGCACAAAGATGCGGAAATGCAGCCAACACCTCCCAAGACCATCATCAGACCTTGGGAAGAGCTTGTACACAACAAGCACAAAACTGGTATTGGATATGATAAGGAATTGTCCTTTCATATTTCAAACTACTCCAAGCCCATCAAATTTCAGAGTGCCGGATTTCTTTATGACAGTTCACCTGCAGCTGTTCCAGATCCTGCTCCTCTTCCACAACAACAAAAACATATTGTAAAATGCCAACACTGTGATCACGTCGGCCATATGAAAAATCACTGTTTCGATATTCACCCATGCAAGCACTGTGGTCGGCACACCCATTCTTCACACAGATTCTTAAGAAACAAGCCTCCTGCAAGAACAAAGATTCATCTTGGATGGACCACTTCTTGGAAATGGGAATCAACAACCAAGAAGTTGTTTAAGTCACATGTAAGAACTTGTTCTAGAATATTGAACAGTCTTGTAGTTGAGTTTTCGCCATCATCTCACCTTGTACCTGGCAGGGGGGAAATGGTGGTCATCTACAAGCTTCGACGCCACATCAAGCGATCCCGAGCCACAATCTCTCATTCCAGATTCAAAGTTGTAGCCAGATACATAGCAGTTCAAGCGAGCCTGAGCCACAATTCATCATTCCAGATTCAGATTTGTAGCCAGAGACACGGATTCCCATGAGCATGCATTTGGTTGGTGGACAGCCTTAAACCATCCATGTGAGGTTCATATTCTTCCTCTTCAAAGAATTCAGAGCACTTCCTCTAGCAGAAGACTTCATCTTCTTGCCAACTTTGGAAGAGTTCCAAGAAATGCATCAAGCATTCTAGAGTTGGTGGTCATCCTTAAACCATCACAGGTTGTAGACTTCCCTTCTTTTAGGTTCAAGGCCCCCCTCTTCAAATACGAGGGAAACTTCCTCTAGCAGAAGCCCTCAGCTTCTTGCCAGATTTGGAAGAATTTTGGGAACTGCAATAAGCATTGCGTTCCAGTGTTGGTGGTCATCCTTAAACCACCTCTTTATGCCAACATTTTAGAGAGATGATTCAGCCTAAGTGCTGCCATGCATACTTTGCATATTTGTATTACAACTCTCTTCTTGGACTCACACATACCCCTACGGATTAAGGGGGAGAATGTTGAACACCTAATCCTCTATGGGTAGGTGTGGAAGGCAAAGAGTCACAAAGGAGTCCAAGTGACCTTGGAAGATGAATCCAAGGGTCACCTCATTGTGTTATAAATGTACATAATATCAATGGTAATAGACAACTAATGCTTATCTTTCTCTATGTGTGTGTTTAGTTTCTCCTACACCATGTGTTTGTTTAACAAGGATTGATGTGGTATTCAGTGTTTGACATATTTTATTCTTTGTTATCATTTGTATGAATGTATTGTAGCTCATAAACCATTTTCATGTCTATCATATGCTTAATTTCAAGTTGAAAAGCATAATTCATGATTCATTGGTCTTCTTTGGGAAATTTAGCATATTTTGTTTATTTTCTTCAATCTAGGGAGATTTCATTTCAGATGCTCTTCCTAACTCCTCACCAATCCATTCACCTCACCATAATCATCCTTTGAATTTCAAAACCTTCTACCTACCTTGCCCCTCAGAACCCCTACAAATTTTGACATAATTTCCTTGCCCTAGCTTTTTGACTCCTCCTGATCCAGAAAACCCTATACAATCAAAATCAAAACCTTGAGCTACTATACCTAGCCTAAAATATTCTTTCCTCAGTCATTTTTACTGTGATTTATATGGAGAGAGCCCTCTCATGGCCTAGTAGGGCTAGCTACTTGGCTAAGTGTGGTTTGAGGTTACCTCGAGATTGCCTCTCTTAGCCTGAGGTTCAATCTGAATGATAACATTTTGGCGACCATACTGGGGAAGAAAAAGTAAGATCTGATCTTCCCTGGGAAAAATCATCAAAGTTTAGATTTGATTGTTGATGGTGGACAGAGGTCATATGCATATGAAGGATGAACCATTCACCTGGTGACTCCATTCACTGAAAGATACGTAAAATCAACACCTTATGGTGGCTCCACTCCATGAAGATCAATAGCTTCAAGATTTTTCAATATGGAAATTGTTTCAAGAAGTTATGCTCCCATGAGCCAAGATCACATTCCAGGTTTCCAAAATAAATTGCCTAAGGTAGATTGGCAAATAAATTTTCCTATGTTCAAAAATGTGAAAGGAAATGATGCTGCTCTTCATCTAGTTAGATTTCACATGCATGTGCGTAGATTGAATATTGATTTTCCTGAAGACTGATTGATGAAGATATTCATGGCCACTATGGAAGATGAAGCTCGATCTTGGTATGAAATTTTTCCGCCTACTTTTATTTACTATTTAAAGGATTTTCATACCATATTATTTGAAAGGTATAAAGAATCTTGTCCATCCTTAATATTAGTTCAGGACTGCTGTAAACATGTTGATAGTTTTATTGAAAATCTTGATAATTTTTATGGAGATGATGAATTCATGGACAATGAGATCATGGAAGCCCTGTATGAAAATCTAATTTAGCAGCATAGAGAAATATTAGAAGATACTTATCAAGATGCTTCGGAAAATTTTCAGCAGGCTGAAGATCTTTGTACAGTTGAAAATGATGGAAGACAAGGTCTTATTTCAGATTTGATTGTAGCAAAAGATGGTTTGCAAGAAAATGAGGTTCTAATCTCAGATTGTGGTGAAATCAAGCTGGCTGATCCAGATCTAGATTCAAATTATGATGATCAAGAGTATGTTGTTCCGGATCCCATGAAGGATAGCTCTATTGTTGAGGTCACTTCGAATGAAGAAAAAAAAGTTATAGACCTAAGTGTTCTGAGCCCATTAGAACAAAGTCTTCACAAGAAGGTAATCCATTCCCTTTATGAAAAACAAGATGAGATATTTGTTCAAGTAAGTGAAAAATGTTCTTTGGATGAATCTATGGTAGATGATAGAAATTTCAGTTTTGGGTTTCAAGAACAATCTAAAGTCTTCCCTCTTATGACTGGTGAATGTGATAACAAACATGACAATCTGGTTTCCATGTCATATGAAGATGATCAACAACATATTCAAATTGCAGAGGACTAGAGCATTGAGGACTGTCATTCAGATTTTTCTTCCCATGTCTCAAGATTTGAATTGTTTTTTCAAGAATAAATCTGCTCACCTACTTGTTCACTTTTTTTTGAAGTCCAGGAACACACTCTTGTTGAGGTACATTATGAAAAGAGATCAGATTCAAGAGAAAAAGCTACCTTGTTTATTCTAGATCAACAAGAGGTAAATTTTCTTGATTTTCAAGATCCCTTCGATAGTCTTTTGCAAGCACTGGAGAAGATGAATGTTGTCTCGTTTGTCAGCATAATTCTTGGTTTCAATTTTTATTGTGATTTGCCTGCATGTACATCATTCTGCCTGCTCGAGGAAATTGAGAGAAAAATTCATGCAAATAACCATCTGCTGGATTGGTTACACTAGAAGGATCACTTCACATGATTGTATATATGTCTTCAGCAGGCTGGTGGTTGTCATTAGGATTTGAAGCCCTCAAGTCTTGGCGATGTACTACCATCAATAAGTAGGGTAAGTTCAATTTTAAGCTTTTTTTCAGTCAGTCTTGAGTTGGTTTTGAGTCAGTTTATTGTGTCAAGTTACTTTTAGTATTTAGTTTGGTTTTTAGCTATTGACTCCATTGACCAATGAAATAGGCACTTGGTATACGGTGTTCTTGGCACCTCCAAGGAGCTACCATCCCCATATGGAGCCAATGTTAGTGTCAGTATTTGCATACTTCCACCAGGGATCAAAACACATTTGCATGTGCATCTTAGGTGTCCCATTCTGAATAAATTTTTCATCATTCCATTAGGTCATGATATAAAATTGTTCCACTGGTGGTTGTCCTGGTTGTTAGGAATTTGTAATTTATTAGCAAGATTGGCAGAGTCCAATTACAGAAACAACATCGTTTCAACCAACTTTGGGATTCTAGGATCTAGCCCTCCTGAATCCGGAGAGGGATCTCTCCAATATGTACAAAGATGGATTTGTATTTGAAGTTTGGGGTTATGATATTAGGCTAGTTATGAAGGCCAAGGGTTTGTTTTTGTTTTTGGATGGTTGAGCATGATTTTTACTTGAGGGGAAATTTCTAAGTGCAAAAAGTTTCAAAGGTGAGAAGTTGCAAGAAAATAGAACATCTTTGGCTAAAAGATAGATATAACGCTGGTTTTTAGTCCATTGGGCTATGGAGTCATATGTGGGCTTTAATTGAGCAACAACATCAAGAGTGATCCAAGGGGAAAGTCATCTATACCACAAGATTATTTGAGATAGAGTTATGGGATGGAAACAATAAAGTGTTGGAGATGGTGGAAACTGATAATAATTTCACAAGGGATTTATAGTCAGTCCAAAACAAGAAAAGCCTTTTAAGTAATTGTTTAAAACCAACCAAGTGCAGGGCTAACCATAAACCTGTTGGACAAGTCTGTATTCAAGCATCTTAATTGACAAACAATCCAGTAATCCACATAATTACCTTCAGAAAGTATGAAAACATATAAGAGAAACAGAGTGTAACCTAAGATCAGATAAAGTACTTTTAAACCTAGTCTGCTTTCAGTTAACACCGAGAGAAACTTTCAGAATCTGCTTTTGGAGAAAAAACTAGGACCAAGGCACACCATATCTTCCATAGTCGTCTTTAATAAGCACAAATAAGGAAAATAACTTTCAAGAAAATTTTTTTAAAGGAAAACAGTAGCACGAGGGAACTCCAACATTCCTAACTGTTTAACTGTTTAAATCATTCTTAAATGAACAATTTGGAGGAAAACATTAAGATAAAGATTTTCAGTTAGAGAAGGTTACTGATTTACAGTAGGTCCTAACTCTATGCGTGTTGTTCTTTATAAGGAAAATAGTGAACAATATGAAATACATAGAAGGAAAACAATAACAAAGAAAGAAGCACTTCACCGATGATATAGACCAGGATCCCAAGAAACAACTTTTATATTGATGTCAAACCAGTTACAGTCTTCAAGTCCAATGTTTCAGTTCAGCAATCATCTTCACTACTCAGCCTAACTAATCTATCACAAGCAAAGCTCCAAGGGCCAGTGAACACTATTTACAATCAGAAGTTTGAGCTCAAATGTATTTCAAAGTTCTGCAACCAACAGTCTCTCATCTTCTACTGAGGTATTTATAGAAGAATGAGGAGGTGAAATCTAACAAAAGATCTCTTAAGGCAATTAATACAGATTCAAGACTTCTTGGCCTTTTGAGGGGCTCGATGGAGAAGTTTACAGGTGGACTACTGTACTAACTATTTTACAATAAATATCGAAGCTCGGTGGGAGATTTATTTTAATTTGAGGTTCTGTGCGCTGTGTGGAGTAACTCTGTAGATATTTCTGTATTTATTTCGTTGCAGCAGTGACTCATCGGCTGCGTTGAGGCAAAATATCTGATTCTGTAGTAGGTTCAGCCTCTGTTTGAATGCTTTGAGGCAATAGGTGGCTCTTTTGGTAGCTGAGGAATCAATTCACCTCAGAATGCAGCGGTGGAGGTCCTTTCTGTCAGTGAAACACTTATGATTTTCTGTTGACTGTGTTTTAATCCAGGGAATTAGGCTTTTGATAATCATTCTTAGTCGTAATTCCCCAGATCCATCTTCAATCTTCATCTGCTATGATTTGTCTTCAAACTTATACTCTTTAACTGTTCTTTTGAATAAAACAGTGTCTTGTCGATGTGCAGGGCCACACAGGCCTTTTTACATGTTTATCAATGCTCATGAAACATTGATAAATTATTGAATTTAAACCTGTGAATGGTTCTTTTTAATAGCTCGAAGGCGCAGGAAACGTCTTTCCCAACCCTCGTCTTTCCTTCATTATACAATGGAAAACCATTCAAACACCTGCAAAACACAAAAACGATTAAGAAATCTTGCGTTTTTTGGGTTAAACTGCTTAGAAGGCGGGGAAAAAATCGCAACCGCTGGATCTGGACACGTGGACGGTCCAGATCTAATCGGGGAATCGCAATCGGCGGGAGGAGGAAAAGGGTGCGATGAGAAACTTTGATGCGATTGCGCGATCGGGAGGGCGGAGACGATTAAGTGATGGCCGTTGGAACCGAGGATCAGATCAACGGCGGGGAGCGAAACTGAGGAATAGCAATCGGGGGAAAGAATAAATACATGCGATGGAAAACTCCGATGCGATTTAAGCGCTAGCCGTTTGATCGGCTTACGATCAACGGTGGAGATTAGTTTTTATAACGAACTGGCGGAAACCCTTATAATATACCAAAACCCAAAGTTTTTAATATAAACAAAGGTTTAATGGATCGGGGCAGAAATAAAATATATATAAAGGATAGGCGCCCGCCTGCGGGGCCTTCGGATATATGGAACGCAAAGGGCCTGGGGCTTAGTACATCAAAGGCTAATCGCAATCGGAACTGCGGGCTTGGTCTTTCCGATCAACCCATTGTGAATTCTCCGATCGCGATTGCGCGATCGGGTCTTTTTAATCTTCCCATTTTAAAACACGTGAGAAAGTATGAAAACATATAAGAGAAACAGAGTGTAACCTAAGATCATATAAAGTACTTTTAAACCTAGTCTGATTTCAGTTAACACCGAGGGAAACTTTGAGAATCTGCTTTTGGAGAACAAACTAGGACCAGGGCACACCATATCTTCCATAGTCGTCTTTAATAAGCACAAATAAGGAAAATAACTTTCAAGAACAATGTTTTTAAGGCAAACAGTAGGACGAGGGAACTCCAACATTCCTAACTGTTTAACTGTATTAAATCATTCTTAAATGAACAATTTGGAGGAAAACATTAAGATAAAGATTTTCAGTCAGAGAAGGTTACTGATATACAGTAGGTCCTAACTCTATGCGTGCTGTTCTTTATAAGGGAAATAGTGAACAATATGACATACATAGAAGGAAAACAATAACAAAGAAAGAAGCACTTCACCGATGATATAGACCAGGATCCCAAGAAACAACTTTTATATTGATGTAAAACCAGTTATAGTCTTCAAGTCCAATGTTTCAGTTCAGCAATAATCTTCACTACTCAGCCTAACTAATCTATCACAAGCAGAGCTCCAAGGGCCAGTGAACACTATTTACAATCAGAAGTTTGAGCTCAAATGTATTTCAAAGTTCTGCAACCAACAATCTCTCATCTTCTACTGAGGTATTGATAGAAGAACGAGGAGGTGAAATCTAACAAAAGATCTCTTAAGGCAATTACTACAGATTCAAGACTTCTCGGCCTTTTGAGGGGCTCGATGGATAAGTTTACAAGTGGACTACTGTACTAACTGTTTTACAATAAATATCGAAGCTCGGTGGGAGCTTTATTTGACTTTGAGGCTCTGTGCGCTGTGTGGAGTAACTCTGCAGATATTTCTGTATTTATTTCGTTGTAGTAGTAAATCCTCGGCTGCGTTGAGGCAAAATATCTGATTCTGTAGTAGGTTCAGCCTCTGTTTGAATGCTTTGAGGCAACAGGTGGTTCTTTTGGTAGTTGAGGAATCAATTCGCCTCAAAATGCAGCGGTGGAGGTCCTTTCTGTCAGTGAAACACTTATGATTTTCTGTTGACTGTGTTTTAATACAGGGAATTAGGATTTTAATAATCATTCTTAGCCGTAATTCCCCAGATCCATCTTCAATATTCATCTGTTGTGCTTTGTCTTCAAACTTATACTCTTTAACTGTTATTTTGAATAAAACAGTGTCTTGTCGATGTGCAGGGCCACACAGGCCTTTTTACGTGTTTATCAATGCTCATGAAACATTGATAAATTATTGAATTTAAACCTGTGAATGGTTATTTTTAATAGCTCGAAGGCGCAGGAAACATCTTTCCCAACCCTCTGCTTTCCTTCATTATACAATGGAAAACCATTCAAACACCTGCAAAACACAAAAACGATTAAGAAATCCTGCGTTTTTTGGGTTAAACTGCTTAGAAGGCAGGGAAACAATCGCAGTAGTTGGATTTGGACACGTGGACGGTCCAGATCTAATCGGGGAATCACAATCGGCGGGAGGAGGAAAAGGGTGCGATGAGAAAATCCGATGCGATTGCGTGATCGGGAGGGCAGAGGCGATTAAGCGATGGCTGTTGGAACCGAGGATCAGATCAACGGCGGGGAGCGAAATGGAGGAACAACAATCGAGGGAAAGAATAAATACATGCGATGGAAAAATCCGATGCGATTTAAGCATTGGTCGTTTGATCGGCTTACGATCAACGCTGGAGATTAGTTTTTAGAACGAACTGGCAGAAACCCTTATAATATACCAAAACCCAAAGTTTTTAATATAAACAAAGGTTTAATGGATCAGGGCGGAAATAAAATATATATAAAGGATAGGCACCCGCCTGCGGGGCCTTCGGATATATGGAACGCAAAGGGCCCGGGGCTTAGTACATCAAAGGCCAATCGCAATCGGAACTGCGGGCCTGGTCTTTCCGATCAACCCATTGTGAATTCTCCGATCGCGATTGCGCGATCGGGTCTTTTTAATCTACCCATTTTAAAACACGTGACTTTGGTTTTTGGTTAATAACTTTGGGAAAGTGGGTTTTGGGTTTCGGGATAGTTAAAAAATGGGTTTTTAACTATGGGAAAATGATTTTCATAAATGGAAGAAGAGGATTTATGAAAACAAGGGAGTTTCTATGGAGAAAAAGGGGAGAAAATGAAGGTTTGAAAAGGGGGAAAATGAAGGTCTTTCAACAGTCTTTCACTTGGAATCAACGAAATTTTCTGAGTATAAAATGGAAATAGTAATGAATATTTTTGGACAAAGGCATGAGGCCTTCAAGGAGTCTTCAAGAGCCAACAATTTTTAGTAATAAAATTTGTTCCTTGGAGGCTCAAAAAGTCTTAGCCACCTTTTGGTATAATCAAATATTATAGGTGGCTAACACTGGTCAAATAAGCTTCCTTCTCCCTTAGAATATCATATTGGCTGACTCATTCTCATGTATCCTTGACCATAATAACACCTATGTAAATGCTCTGCTCACTTGGAAGTCTTTAAAGTGAAAGGTCAAAGTCTCATTCAAAAGTCAGGTCAAAAAGCAGTCCCATTAGGTCATAGGGTCAAAATCATGAAAATTGGTCATTTCACCATCAAATTCATCTTTTGAAGGATGTAGTAATAGTCAAATGTATTAAAAAATTTCAGGTTCTAAACTATCATTTCCAAGTAAGTGGCTTTGTGTTTACCATATTTGTCTCTCAGTTGTGCTTTGAAAGCTCATTTCCCTCTCCTAGTCTTTTGAGGGCATTTTTCTTGGTCTTATGATTTACATCTTTAAATAATCAACAAGACTTGTATCCCAGTGCTCTTACACTCCCCCCTATCATTAATATACCTTCCTAAACACTTCCCATCACTCCTATCCCTCAAAATCATCATTTTTCTACAAACCCTAGCCTATTGCTACAATTTGACACTTTTCGAGACTAGGCATGTGTTTTAATCCTTGAAATTACACTTTCTCCTACTCTCCAACATCTATCCATATCTCCCAAAAATTTCCCCAAGAATTTATACAGCCCCTAACCCCTTCATTCCCCTCCCTCTACAAGGCAGTCCTAAAATCCCTTGTTTTGCTTACACCAAACCCTAATTTCCTTTTCTATTGAGCTAGGGTTTGCTATGGAATCAGATAAATCTGAGTAGAGGAGGCATAAGGGAGGTCATTTTAGAAATTATGAAGCCATCCCAACTCATAAACATCATGTCCCCATCATTTTTTAAGAAATAATTCCAAGAATCAAGCCATTTGCCACTCATAGGGCCAGTTTCGTTTGAAACTATGGTTCTAACCAAAAAGAGATGAAATAAAAAAAGTGAGATATTTTTTTGTCCCTCATAGGTCAATAAAGAAAAAACTCCTTCAGATTTTACACAGGTGTCATGGTTTTAGAGCAATTTAAAAAATATAGGTGCCATGGGAGAATTTCTGCACTTCTGGAGTGACCTTGGGAAAATCACATTTTATCATAGCTATA
Organism: Pinus albicaulis; assembly: GCA_034641835.2. Classification (NCBI taxonomy): domain Eukaryota; kingdom Viridiplantae; phylum Streptophyta; class Pinopsida; order Pinales; family Pinaceae; genus Pinus; species Pinus albicaulis. The sequence continues at coordinate 1,360,178,571 of CM076582.1, read as the reverse complement.
GTTTCCAAATGATTTTCTTGATGAATTAAATTATACCTATACATATATATCTTTCCCATGATCTATCGTGAGATCAATTTGGAGTTGAGTAAGGCCTCAAACCGTTGCCTGCACCAACACTCTGCATTTCCACACCTTCATTCAGCACGTTTTGACCAGTCTTTTTCCCGGAAAGTGAACTCCAAAAAGACAACCAAAGGTATATTGGGAAAGTAGACAGGATAATCTTTCCAACGAGCTATCCTGGGCCCAGTTTGGACAAAGGGAAGGCCTCCAAATTTGGTATGAAAAACAGTGCTGCCTTGGCGCTGTGCGTTTACACAGGGAAGGTTTTGAAGAGTTTCACCACCTCCAACAAGCTCAAAACTCCTCCCACTTTCTTCAAAATGATTTAAATCAGTAAGTAGACCCTAAATCACCTCTATTCTCATATATTTTATATTCCACTAAATATTTGAAGTGTTTGTTGCTATGAAACCCTAGTTTTCATTTCCTTTTGTCATTTTCATTCATATTTCCCATACTCATGTCCCTAAACACATATCAGTAAAAGCTATAAGATCTTAGGGTTTTTTAGACCTAGGTTATCATTTACATTATCACTTCCTCCATTTGTCACAACTTCTCCTTTCAAATCCATATTCCCTTCATCTCATTCCATTTACCCTAGGGTTTTCACTAGTCTAGGCTCCCTTACATATTCCCATTTCCTTCATTTCTCCACACCTTCATTCACTTCACACTCCTTCATTTCATTCATCCGCTCCTTATGGTTTTGACACCAAATTCATCATGGAAACCTAGCATAGGTGAAATTAGCAAGCCTAAGAGGGCTTTTCTGGGCACATTGGTACATACCTATTAGAGAGGTCATAGGAACGTGTTTGCTTCACTTGGAGTGAAAGGGGCCATACCTTCTTTATCAAAAAAGTAGGTAGAAAAAGGTAATAGAGCCAAAAATTGATGATGAGGAGGGAAAACATGAGACAAAGCATGAATTTCAGTTGATTTACCTAGGTGAGGAAAATGAGGACAAAATCACCAATTTAGTTATTAAAGGAAAAGAAGCATAGTTTGAGAGGGTAAAAAAACACTTGGAGTAGCTCTTGGCCAAGGCTAAAAAATAAAATGAAATTCAGAGGAAAATGGCAAAGCATTATGCCATGAGAAACAAAATTGCAAGGGCCAAGCTCAAATGAGCCCATGCAAAAATTCGAGCTTTGACCGAGCAAAAGGAGTAGGAGAGGTTAGATATACTTGCTGAGGTGTCTCTTCATGCCTCAAACCCTTGATCAGCAAGTAACCTCACAATTTTGGACAAATTTTGGCACATTTGGTACCTTAGTGAAAATTTTTGTTTTTGGGTAATTTTGACAAACAAAAATTCTGCTAAATGCGCAGCGCCACTAGCGCTGCGCTCTTTTTTGGGGCATCCAATTGCAAAATGGCCACCGCCATCATGCTCAGAATGATGAGGAAATTAATTCCAGCAATTTTCAAAATATTTTTAGGAGAATTGGTCCCTCATAAAGGCAAAAAACCACCGAAAAAACATGTTTCTGCCCTTGTTTTTGCCTTGGCGCCGCGCGTTTACCAGTCTTGGGAGAATAGGTTTTTGACAGGTCAGATGGACACCATTTTGGAAACTGGAGGCATATTTGGAAACTAGACTCAGAAATATTTCCAATGAGCTATCATGGAGCCGATTTGGACATCGTAAAGGACTCCAAACATTGTCTGCAAAACAGGTCATTTTTTCTGCCATGGCGCTGCGCGTTTAACAAGAAAATGCAGTTTTCATCAGCATCAACAAAAATTTGACTTTTTGAATTTTTACTTGGGAAAATGGGAAAATTATTGATGTAAATGATCATGGTGAATGTAAATATCATGTTTTGACTTTTATCTAGTGTATATGCATCAGATAAGTCTTCTAGATGCCAAATGAATCAGTCCTCTCTTTTAGAGGCAAATTGTTGAGTTTTCCTAGTCTCCAGATTCTTGTTTGGGAGTAGGTGAAACTGATCCCTATCTCATGGATTTGACTCCCTAAGGCTAGGGAGAGTGTTTTTGAGGTCTATTTGATGTATTCTTTCAGTCATTGTAATGGTTGGACTCACTTGGAGCTTTGGCATCTCAAGGGACATTTTTGTATCAGTGTGGCTTAGACATTAATATAAATTTGCAGCTATTTCTTTGGGATCCATGTGGTATGAAATGTTTGACATAGTTTATTATTAGTTATCATTTGTATGAATGTATTGTAGCTCATAAACCATTTTCATGTCTATGATTTTCTTAATTTCAAGTTGAAAAGTAGAATTCATGATTTATTGCTCTGCTTTGGGAAATTTAGCATATTTTGTTTATTTTCGTCAATTTAGGGAGAATTCATTTCAGATGTTCTTCCTAACTCGTCACTAGTCCATTAAACTCACCATAATCATCCTTTGAATGTCAAAATATTATACCTATCTTGCCCCTCAAAACCCCTAAAATTTTTGACCTAATTTCCTTGCCCTAACTGTTTGACTCCTCCTGATCCAGCAAACCCTATACAATTAAAATCAAAACCTTCAGCTACTATACCTAGCCTAAAATATTATTTCCTCAGTCATTTTGACTCTGATTTATACGGAGAGAGCCCTCTCCTAGCCTAGTAGGGCTAGCTACTTGGCTAAGCGTGGTTTGAGGTTACCTTGGGATTGCCTCACTCAGGCTGAGGTTCAATCTGAGTGATAACAGGGGGGAACCTATTTCCAGGCTGTGGTGTGCCCATTCCACTTCCTGGAATAGGTTTAAATAACTCATATCACACACAAATTAAATATGAATCTGCCATATACAAATGTAATCACACTGTAATAAAATTGACTAAATTCTGACAATCATATGGCAATTGGAACTTCCATTGATAAAATGATCAAGTTTGGGAATACAAATGTTGTTCGTTGTTTGAGTTTATCAATCTCTGACTGCTACTGCTACTGCGAGTCCCTCCCCATACACAGAGATCATCCGACTTTATACCAATAAACCACTACATAACAAATTAAATCCATAAAAAGGCATGAAAGCTTAAGTTATACAAAAAATATTCTTGGAATTTTGATCATGGCGTGGAGGGAGGAACTGCATCCTTCTTTATAACATAACATGCCATCAAAACCGTGGCCAAAATAGGCAAATTTGGATTCTGCACTTAACATGTGCTGTAACATTTCCCCAACCATATCTCTCTCATAATGACGAATTTTAATGAACGGTTTCTAGGTTTTGTGAAAAGGGGTATTTTTATCAAAACCCATGTCTTGGATTTTTCAGTTTCAATTTTATAACCTCGAAAATCGTGATTCAAGCTGACTATTTTTATATTTTACAAATTTGGTTTTTTCACAGATTTTATAAAACTGCTTTCAAAGATCCGACTATAACTTATAGATCAAATCGAATTTGGAGAAACAACTCTGTATCTAGATAATAGGTTATATTTGTGACAAACCCACTTTTCCATATTTCCCCATATTCACTTCCGGCTACATGGAAATAAAGGTCAAACTTGGCAGTTTGGAAACTATCATTCTGTACTTAAGAACTGCCTTATAAATGAGTCAATAGGTCCTTAATAAAAACCAACATTAGTAAATAATTAATAAATAATCTCTAATCATATAAAAGATTATAAAACTTAATGACAATCAACCACGAGGCATATGATATGTATTTTGTGATAAGTCGAAGAATTATGGTACGAAATGAATTATAAACATAGGGATTTAGGGTATGAATCGTGATATTTCATGATGGAAAAAATGGGCATATTCGAGACCCAACATCCACCCATGCGTGCGGGTTTTCATGTCCTCATGCAAAAACACTTTTTCTTATTATTAATTTCTTAACATTGCTTTGCAAATGGTGGTCTTGTGAAACATCATTGCTTGAATATTTGGAGGTGCTGGTTCTTGTGGAGCAACACTCTCTACATTAACATATAATAATTTACTGAGCACTAGAAATTGAGGACAAGAAGGGATGGATGAGAAAGAGATGATGGGTGAAATGAGGTGTTGATGGAGATGGTGAATGGGTGCTTGCATACTCTTTCTTCATATGACCAATGTTGATAGGTAGTTTCCTTTATCATGTCATCGTAGTAATGACTTCATCCAATGAATGGAATGCTTGGAGAAGACATTATAGAGACTTCCTTTATTAATGCACCATAAGGATTTTTCTTTTAAGATGGTCTTGTAATCAAAGTATAAGTCTTTTTATTATGAGTGGTGAATAGAAGGAATATAGAAGGATAATGATTTATGAAGATGTAATGTGTGGAATGAGAAGTGGTGAATCATTAAGCTTCTTTAACCTTCTAATGAATTAGAGAATCATAAGCCAAATTTACCTCAAGTTTTACCTTTACCATGATGATAGTTGTAGGCTGAAGTAGAGGATGGAATGGTCAGAAGTCTGGATCTGAATATGAAAGAGCTGAAGCTGATGCAACTACTGATGTGATTTTCTGAAGAAGGCTGAGATGAAGGCTGAAGGTCTTCTTCTCCCCCCCCATCATGCCTGAGGATTTTCACGTCCTCATGAAAAGAAATGAGGAAAGGTGACTGCTGCTACAAATTAATGGTCAGGCTGCTATATGGTACCCTTTATTGAAATAGATATACTGCTATAAAGGAAAATGGAGATGCTGCTACAAGGAACCAAATTTCTGCAAATAGAAATGCTGCTTCAAAAACACACTGCTACAAACTTGTTGAAATCTCAAAACCATATTGTTTTCAACCGCTACATACCCGTGCGAAATCTTGCATATGTGAATAAATGGTGTTGATGTTTAACATACGCAAGAATCATTGGATTACCGACTATTAAGGAGGGTCGTTAACCAATGCGAGATATCCCACCTTTGATGTTAGTGGGAATCAAGGCACTAAGTACATTCTACTAGCCACGAATAGATTTGTCGAAGTCAAATGGACTATAGAATTCATCCACCAAGAAACATTGATGTATTTCCTTAGTAGATGACAAGGATACCTACCATTAAGGCATGTAGGCTCCTAGGTACCTTATCTAACCCTAACCTTGATCCCAGATAATGTGTTAATGTCGATGGGAAAAGGCTTGTTGGTAGGTGGGCCTTAAGGAATCCCACATCAACCAACACGAGTACAAACATAATGGTTTGAAGATTACATTATTTGAAGGAATCATACAAATTTACAAACTTTATTGGGAACTTTGCCCGCCAGTTACTTGGTTTTCAAGCAAAGTCCTTGTCTAGTTGCGCCAGACAAGTTGGTTTTCACAAAATGAATTATTTTTCTCTTTACTATTTTCATTTATTTATTTACACTGCAAATTTTCCTACTCTTACTAAAGAAAATAAGTCATCCTTCAAGTCAAAGAGCTCTTCCAATGAAGCCATGTGCAGATCAGGAACAAAGATACATTAATGCTCAGATTTAACATATAAGCTGTAAAGTGACCATGAGCATGAAAATATAATAGATGTAAATGATCTGACACAAATAGTTTTAGAAGAGGAGAATGATGATTTTCTTGAATTGTTTGGAACCAATTTTCGATGTAGTCATGGTGGTCTTGGTCCATTTCTTGATTTGGGCCATGTTTCACATCCTCTTCCTCCATGTCATGCAGATTGTCCTGCTTAGGGTAAGTAGTCTCCTATTTTGCTGATAGACATGGCAGGAGCTCGTTAATATTAGGTTCCAGTGGATGTTCTCCATCGGTTGTAGTGCATGATTTATCTGTCTCCTTAGATGATTGGAAAGGGAAATCAACAGAGACTTCCAAATCCTCTTGTGGTGGTGGAGAAATAAACAAGAGGTTCTCTTCATTAGAATCAAAGATCAAGATCCCAACAGCTGCTAGGACTTGAGAGAGTCCCCTCATACTCATTGTCATCTTTAAGTCCATATAGATTTTTAATAATCCTTGCCTGCACACACAGATTAGTAACGAAGGTTCTTACAACTCCCCAAAAAATGTTTTATCTTTTAAGAGCTTGAATTTTTAATCTAAATGAATTAAAAACTAGTCATTGCAATAACTTAGCAAAATTGAACTCCTCGCTTACTAGGACCCTGCTGTCACCAAGTTATCCTTTCACACGAGTTATTCCAATAGAAATAAACCTCACTTGCATAAATGAAACACACTTTGCATGATAATAAAACTCACTTGCACAAATGAAACACACTTTGCATGAAACGAAAGAACAATCGGCTTCAGAGAAACCCCACATAGTGGATATGTGGGCTCTTCCCGCACGTCTTACCATTTTTTTCTCTCCTGAGCGTCCTTGGAAAACCAAACTTTGGAGAAACCCCACGATAGTGGATGCGTGGCTCTTCACTCACGTCTTACCGTACACTCTCCGTCCTTTGATTGTCATGCAACTAAGATCAAACAAAAAAAAACTTGTGAAATAAACTAGGCTCTAATCCCTTTAGCACCTCCCTGGCAACGACGCCAAAAATGTTGGTTAAAATATATGAGTTATAATTCCAACATCAAATTATCAATCCGGGACTCGTAAAATTCGAGGTGCAAGCATAGGCAACGTAGTATTAGAGCATTTACTCTACACTAGAGTGTGAAATTAAATTGTTGTTTTAAGTGCAGAATGGAAATCTAAAGTACATAATCGTTGTCTACTTTTAATCACAAAAAGGATGATCTTTAACTATTGGTAAAAAATTACTACCAAATATTGCAAGGCCGTAAAAAGAGTATCATTAACTACAAAAGAATCAACTATCATCAACACTCTACATCCATGGGATCCAATATTGAAATCACTCATTAATTCATAATACACAACTAAGTACATAATCAATTCACTCTTGCTCTCCTTAATAATTATTCAATCAACACTCAAAACCAAATCAAACTCACTCACTAAGACTTAGATAACTCATTTACTAAATTTTCAAGAACCATTTCACTAAACATTAAAGAATTCTCTCACTAAAACTTTAAATAAATCACTCACTAAACCTCACTTATTTTTGATTTAAGCATATGAGAAATCATTCTTTTAATCAAGGAAATTATAATATTCAACTATGAAATGCTAGTTATAGGTTGCTTTTATAACTCAAAACTTTAAAGCTAAACAAAGAAAATAATAAAACATTTACCTATCTTGGCGATGGAGTCACACTAACTCACTGATTACAAAATGATAATGAACTATTTCCAAAATTAGAACCATGTCAAATGAAAACAAAATTCAGTTAACACACTTTGATGCTAATAGAAACAAAGAATGCTATTTAAAAATATGAACACTAGAGCTAAATATCAAGTCTCACCAATCAACTACTTTTCACTCAATAAACAAAAATGCATATCTCTATTCATCCACACACTAACTAAACTCAATGCAAAAAGAACCTCAAACACATGCTATCTTAATAAAACTCAAGAAATCAAATATGGAATTGTCACCATTAAAATAAAACTCAGAAAGAAAGGAATGAATCCTGGTTAACACTATCACAATAAAACTTAGGGAAATAGAATTCACTATCATAACAAAACTTAGAAAACTATATCCTCTAATGAACATTATCATAATAAAACTAAAAGAATCTAATCTCAAATAAGACTCAGGAAATCGAACCACAATCGAACTCATATATAGGCTTGCTTCTACGAATTTTGTTTGCTGGACTAAATCTCAAATGAAGACTCCTCACATCGCTCACATTCATACATTGGCAGTATCGAAAATCTTAGGCTGAGAACTTAACTTGGCATACAGGATTGGGTGTTAATAAAATGATGTTTTTGAAATCACACAACAGATTGTCAACGCACTCTTCTCTGAAACAACGATCTACAGAATAGAGGAATGGTAGAATTATCACAAAAAACACACAAATTTGCAATCACATTCACACTATGCTAAATCTGGAAGGTAAATGTACAAGGGGAAACCTGTTTCCAGGCTGTGGTGGGCCTGTGCCACTTCCTAGAATAGGTTTAACTAACTCATATCACACATGAATTAAACATGAATCTGCCATATACAAATACAATCACACTGTAATAAAATTGACTAAATTCTTACAATAATCTAGCAATTGGAGCTTCCATTGATAAAATGATCAAGTCTCGAAATATAAATTTTGTTCTCTGTTTGAGTCTATCAATGTTTGACTGTTGCTACTACTGCCAGTCCCTCCCCATAGATAAAGATTGTCCAGCTTTATACCAATCAATCGCTACATAACAAATCAAATCCATAAAAATACATGAAGGCTTAAGTTATACAAAAAATATTCTTGGAATTATGATCATGGCGTGGAGGGAGGAACTGCTTCCTTTTTGTAGCATAACAGGCCATCAAAACCGTGGCCAAAATAGGCAAATCTGGATTCTTCACTTAACATGTGTTGTAACATTCCCTTGCCCATATATCTCTCATAATGGCTAATTTTGCTGAACTATTTCTGGGTTATGTGAAAGGGAGTGTTTTTAACAAAACCCATGTCTTGGAATTTTCAGTTTCGATTCCATAACCTTGAAAATCATGATTCAAGCTGACTGTTTTTATATTTTACAAATCTGACTTTTTCACATATTTTATAAAACCGCTTTCAAAGATCCGACTGTAACTTGTAGACCAAATAGAATTTGGAGAAACGAGTTTGTATGTAGATAATAGGTTATATTTGTGACAAACCCACTTTTCCAGATTTCCCCAGATTCATTTCTGGCTACATGTAAATAAAGGCCAAACTTGGCAGTTTGGAAATTGTCATTCTGTACTTAAAACATACCTTTTGCATTAGGTACTTAAGAATTGACTTATAAATCAGTCAATGGGTCTTTAAGAAAAACCATCATTAGTAAATAATTACTAAATAATCTCTAATCATATAAAAGATGATCAAATGTAATGTTCCCAACTAGCCATGAGCTAGTTGGAATATTAATTTTTGTTTTTGCTTCTTAATTTGATGAATAAGAGGGTATGGAGACCCATAAATCTCCTTAGTAGGAATACAACCACTGCTAATGTGAAAGAAGATCATCTTAGCAGCTTAATTAAGCACCCTTGTGTGTGAAAAGGGGCTGAAGCATGAAGACTAGGTCAACTTTGACCAAATCAATAGCGCTATTATGGAGGAGTCGACATTTATTGAGTGACAACGCAGTTTTTGAGGGAGATCTCATGCATGGAGATAGTGGATTTAATGATTGGGGTCAAGGGTGAGGAAGCTCACCACTTATATAAGGAAAAGGATGGTAGCCATATATTATTATGTTATGTTATGATTTAATATTTTATATTTTATGGTCTATTTAGACTCGTTGCTCTCTTAAGCTGTTTAGCTAAGATTGCAGCGTTGTTTAGCACAGGGTGTTCTCGAGTGGGAATCCCACCACTATCCTTGGGGAACTTTTAGTGTCAACTTAGGAAGAGTATTTGCACTATATTTCCACATTCAAGCATCAGGCCAAAGCTCCAGTCTTATGGTACATCGTAGTTCCTATTGAAGTTGTGTTGTGTTGTAGGGAAGAAGTTGTGGAGGATTGATTTGGGTGATTTCTGAGCTAGATCTCATTGGAGGAAGGTTTCTTTCTATTAGGAGGCTAGTAAGGAAGGCCCTTGAGAATCATTGATATATTTGGCACCAGGCCACAATGTTTCCCTACAGCACAGTATCAGTCTGGATCTGCGTTATTCTAGGGAGGAGTTGCAGGGGTAGTTGCAGTGGGTGATTTGGGGAGTGATTTCTTCAGTGAAGGGGCCAACCTTTCATCCTGAGGATCCATTGGAGGAGAGCATACTTATTTTCATATCAGCTTCAGCCATAAATCTTTAGTTACTTTGTTGCAGCATACTTTTATCCCTATTGGCTCCCTGTAATTTGCAAGTTTGGTTAGAACAAGTAGCAGGGAACCACATAAAACCACTTTTGAGTCCAAAGACCTAGCCTTCTTGGGCTCAGAGAGGGCTCTGTGTGTGTTTATGATTAACTGATTTATCTTTATGCTTATGTTTTTCTGATTTTAGGATAGTTATGAAGTTTTTGGGGTTCTTTGTTTTGATTGGTTGATTGTTTGGTTGAACAGATAGAGTGTGGGAAGCTTAATCCATTGGGCTATGGATTCATAAAAGGGTTAAATTTTACATCAACTCTTCAAGGGTTTTCATAGGACAAGCTAACTATATCAAATGGATCTTCTTAGGTAAGATAAATATGAGATGACATAAAGTTGTGAATTCAATAAAAATAAAGGGTAATTAAGAATCCTTTAACTATACTTCAACAAAAAAGCCTTTGAGATAACAGTTTAGTAAAACTAAAGAGCATAACACCTCTGAATTCTTTAATTAAACTTTACTAAGTAAGCCTCAAGACAACAATCCAGTAATACTAAAGAGCAGTTAAAAATTCTTTAGTTATAATTTCAAATAGAGAAAACATTCAAGATAATAGTTCAGTGAAATTAAAGAGCCGAACACCTCTGAATTCTTTAACTAAACTTGAATGTAATATCCAAAAACCAGGACAACTCAACAAGCATGCACTAAAAACGCAGTTCCAACAACTTATGCCATAAAATAATAAAATTAACTCTTGGATCCTCTAGATCAGAAAATATACAACCTAAATCAAAGAATAGAGATGAAACAAATCAAACTAGGTGGGTTAAACAGATCTCCCACACCTAGGATTGCCAAAATGAGCTAAAACCCCAAACACTGCAACACAAGGAATTCTGCATAAAAGTGACTGCGTAGTCTAAGAGAGGATTTACACATATAAATGGTAGAGAAAAATATATCTGGAATTATATTAGACAATATGCTTAGAAGAATGAGATCTAGTCTCCTTTATACAAAATACAAGAGAACCCGGCAAGGGTTTCTTGTCAAACGCTCAGAATACAAATGGTGATTTTAAGAAAATCACTGAATAATCACTACAAATGAAGCACATGAGTGTAAAAGGCTGTAAGAATTAATATATAATGCAAATCTGAACAAGGTTCCTCCACCATGGAAGAATCCATCCTCCAATCACAGGAAAACTCCCCGAAAGAGCCACAAGAGTCACTGCTAAAACTGCCTTGTAGAAATAACGCAATTCCTGAGTGGAATAATGCTGGAAGTGATGGTAATGTGTTGGCCTACTACCAAATATCTGATATCAGCCCAGGAATGCTCCAAAATGATCCTCCAATGGAAAGAAACATCCCTCCTGTGCAAAACCAATTCAGAAAATGGGTTGCTCAACCCTCCCCAGCGACACCCAACAACTTAGCTCAACCTCCTGCAGAAATTGCGCTGAAACTATGGAATGAAGCTTGGAACCAATGCTAGATATGAATAATGATGGATCAGATCTCTCCCAAGAGCTAATCAAAGGGAAGAGAAGGAATTTCTGAACAGGAATCCCTTAGTGCTAAGCAGCACCGGCAATCTCAGCTAAACAATTAAGAGAGCAAAGTCCACGCAGACATGAAAAATGTAATACATAAGCTACCCTCCAAATGGATGCCATCCTCTTCCTTATAAACTAAGTGAGACTTCTCACCTTCGTTCCCACTCAATAGGGTTTCTACCATCACACAAAACAATCTCCCTCCAAAACTGCGTTGTGCCTTCATTAGAGCCACTCCTCTAAACTGCGTTGTTTGATTTGGTCAAGGTTGACCACTTCAATTTGCTTCAGCCCTTTTCACACCTAAGTGTCTTCAATTCAGCTCAGATATAGCTATCTAGGTTGAACCAAATTCACATTGAGCTCTTTTATTTTCTGATCCACTCCTCCTACATTTATGTTGTTGACTTGGTCAAACTTGGCCTTGTCCACATGCAAAATATCCTTGTTCACACATGAAAGTGTAAAATCCAGCTGGCATTATGATCCCCTTACACAACATGAGGGGTTTTATCCTTATTTCTGTAATTCATGGGTCTCCTCACCCTTTTATTCATCTCCTAAGTGACAATGGAAAAATTCAATATTCCAATTTGCTGCATGCAAATTTTGGAATATTACATTGAAAGAAGGCCTAAATTAAGATAAATAGTTTTAAGAGAAATTAAAGAGCAGAACAACTTTGAATTCTTTAGTTAAACTTTACTAAGAAAAGGTCAAGAAAACAATCCAGTAATACTAAAGAGCAGTTAAGAATTCTTTAGTTATACTTTCAGATGAAAACATAAATATAATAATAACAGACATAGTTAAGGTGCCCAAACAGCATATCTCAACCCAAAAATTATGTTCTATTATCAGAGAAACTGATGTACAATATCGAAAACAGTGGAGAAATCATTAACAATAGAGGGGTAACATAACCATTAATATAGCTCAAGAATCCTGTGAACGTGCTTGTATCACTGATGTCCAACTCAAAAACAGTTACAATGCTCCAGTGCAATAATATTTGCAACTCAGAGTCTGATCAAAATCCAACTTAGCAACCAACCAACAATAATAATGAACAATAAATGCAGTATTTAATTGGAGATGAGGAGGTTTCCCTAATCTAGGGTGACAAATTTGTATTTACTACAGAGTAAATGATGTTTGACAATTGAGACCATGCAAGGCCCAATGCCAAAATATCTCTAACTAACCTACTATAGTAATAACTTTCTAATTTACTGTTGAGCTAACTTTTAAAATATATTTGACTAACATGCCTTTAACATTAAATTTTGCAATAACTTCTGGGCTGCTAAAATATCTCTAACTATAGTATTAACTGTAGCTGATTTAATTAAGACAGAATTAGGCTGTAAGTGGCCAATGTGACTGTGGAGAAGTAAATGCTGAGTGGCTTTGTCATTTGGCTTTGTCTTCTTTGTTGATTTATCCTCTGATTTGTCTTTGAACCTTGATTTGTCTTTTATTATTAATCCATCTTCATCTATATCTTTTACCTGTTTTTTCTTTTCCTTATCCTTGATTGCTCTATTTACTTCCTTTAACTGTTTTTATCTCTGATCTTGGTTTGACTGCCTTGGGTTACTGTAATCTCTCCCTTAACTTCTCTTAGCTGTCCTTTGTCTTAACTCTATCTCCTAACCCTATCTTTCATCTTTAACCTTGGATTGATCTTTTTATTTCTTTTACTTTTCTATGTTCTGTGACTATGGTTTTGATTTGTCTTCATCTTTGCCTACGCAGCCACTGTAAAACTTCCCCTTTTTCTTTACCCTGTCTTTTAAAGACACCTCGATGTCTTTGGAGCAATTGTATGATCCTTATTGATCATGATCTATTGCTGCTTCCTATTTTTCTTGCGCTCCTAATCCTTTTGATGAACAAGGCTTCTGAATCGTCACCCAGAGAACCTAGTTTAAATAATTTTTGGAACTTAGAAACTCATTTTGATTATTGTGTTTTATGCTACATCGATCACCTGCAAAATTAAAAACAATTATTAATAGAAACGTGAGCTCCGCGGGGAGGGGAGCAATGGTGGCTTGCAGGTAGTAGGGAAATTTATGGAAAAAGTCCGGATATGGAGGTTCTTCATTTTCCACGTTTGGCCATGGCCTTCCAAGTTTGTTAAAAAACAATGCACGGGATATCACAGAGGTTCGGGGCTTATCGTAATGGTGCAAAGTCAACGGGCTTATCATATAGGCATGGTGGGTAGGTGGTTTGAATCGTAAATTAAGGACGGTTTTCATTCATGCGCAGGGGGTGGGGGGGGGGGCGGTGTTTTTTGGTTTATCGCAGGAGGCGTAGGCGGTTTGTTGGTTTATGTCACGAGGATGTGATAAAACACTGGAGCAGCGCGTGGTGGATGGGAGAGTTCTCAAACCGCCCATTTCGAAAGTCCCCAAAGGCTTTAAACGTTGGGTATTTTGATTTGCGATATGGTGCGATGGCCGTCGGATTGGGAGGTGGAGATCTGACGGTGGTCGGGATCGGATGGAACGACGGATTGATTTGATGGGTGGGGTCAAGGGTTTAAATGGAGCGGAGAGTTTAAAATATTGCGGGGGCTAGGGAAAGGATCAAAGTGGAGGTGCTTAATATACGGTGGGGCTAGAGTCATATTGAAGCGAGGGAATCCAGTTTTTAAGGTGGGGGGGTTTAAACATTTAAGGGGTCGGGAGATTTAAATAAACAAAGTTTATTCAGGTGGGACCCGGGCAAATATTTATTTCAAAACAGTGTAAAAATGGGTTTTTACATTGTTTTGAATGAAACAGAGGGAAATGAGTGAAGGGGAAAGGATTTTATTGAGGAAAATGGGGTTTTAGCATAGGGAAGAGGGCTTTAAGAAAGGGGCAAGTATAAATGAGGGGATTTAGGTTTGAAACATGGGATTTCAGAGCATGAGAGTGTTAGAAAGGTAAAATGAGAGATAATGGAGAGGTTAAGTGAAGAAATAATGAAGGCAGTGAGATTTATGAAAATAAATGATAGTCAGGGAGTGTTACTTTCAACAGACTGTAAAAAATACATAGTCATGTAGTGATACTGTAGAATACAGGAGACTAACAGTGGCTCTAGCTGGGGAGGGAAGCTCCTTTAGGAGGTGTCAAGAACATTTGTAGATCAGTAGCCTGTTTGTATTTCGCTGATTTTCTTTCTGTAGTTGTTGATCTGCTGAAACTTTTTGTGTCTGTGACCTTCAAAAATTGAAAACCATGCTTCCTGCAAATAAATTTTGCCTACCCATTATTCTTACTCTAACATTGTCTCTTCATTTATTGGGTGCATTTAGACTTGCAAACCTTGACATCATTTTTCTTTTGAAAGCAAACTATATATTTCTAGCCTTATAACTTCCAAAGGCTCAGATTAAACTGATGAGCTCTTTTATTCTCTACCTAACTAATTATCTGCCAAGATCAAATAGTTTGACAAATTTTTATTCACTAACTATCAACATGAAATTTAAAGCATGGATGAATCAAGATTAAGCATTTTGATCATCCTGAATTGTGGCATTTTTTGACAAGCTGCACACAATATTATTCTGCAAAAAGTAAACTAAAACTAAGGGATTTGGTCTTGAATCTCTCATTTATCATATATCCCTCACTTTTCTTATTGGTTTCAGATTTAGGCTTTGGAACCAATGTCTTTTTCTACCTATCTACTGATAAGCCAAGTTTAAACAGTTTGGAAAATCTTCATTTTCTAACTTATCAACAAAAATTCAAAATTTGTACAATCATGTCTAGGCTGTATGATTGAACAAGTCCTTTTCAAAAGAAGTGGCATTTTGACTTGCACACTTTCAGAAATATTCATTTTTTGGTATGGGGCTTACCTTTTTCTTTTATCTGCCCTCTTTTCTTCCTTTCTTTTTTCTTTTTGGATCATTTTTTCTGAGATTTTGTTGAAGCAATGTTATAAACAATGAAGAAAACTTAAACTGAGATTCTTAACTGAAATAATGTTTCAGCATCCTGCCATTGATAGGACATCCAAACAACCTTGTTCCATCCATTTCTTGTAAGAAAAATGCATTATTACCTCTTGCAGAATGAATGGTGTATAGATCTTTCCATAGGTTATCAAACTTTCCATGCTTGCCTTTGTCCACTCTTCTTGAATCCCACTTCAACACTTTGTCTCCAATGTTAAACTAATTTTCCTTGGTCCTTTTGTCAAAGATTTTATTCATATTTTCTTGTAACCGTTGTGTTCTGTTGTACACTCCTCCTCTGGTTTGCTGCAGCTGAATAGTTTGGTTTATTCTTATTTGTATACCATTCTCTTCAGACTGCACCTCCTTAATGAGCTTCATTATTGGAACTCTCAAGGCTGTTGGGAAGACTGCATCAATTCCATAGGCTGATAGGGTGACATTTCATTGACTTCTTTTTTGTTAGCTTGTCTGCCCATAGTGCATGTACCAACTTGATGTGCCATGATTTCTTGTTTTCTTCCAGCAACTATTTATTGATGTTCACCAAACTCTTATTTGAGGATTCAGCCAACCCATTACCTTGAGGATAATAAGTTGTAGAATATTCCAAAGTAATGCAATATTTGTGGAAAAAGTACACCATTTTCTTGGATTTAAAGGAAACAACATTATCAGTAATGATTTTTCTAGGACAGCAAAATCTAGACAAAATATTATTTTCAAGAAATCTAATATTTGGTATAAAATATTTCGGCAAAAATCACATTCCAACAGATTTTGTCGATGCATTTTGAACCAGCGATTGTGGTTCATCATCAGTACAAGATAAGAAATCTGATCTAAAACACAGTTTAAATAGATAGGAAACTCTAACTAGCCGTTATTCCAAAACAGATAATTAGACTAAATCAGAAATTTCTATGATAAAATAATATTAGAGTTATTATTCTCTCAAAACAGATACTTTGAATAAATAATGAAATTAATAGTTAAATTATTATTATTGTATTTAATTAGTAATTAAAAGATTCAAATATAATAAATATTTATATAAAATTAATTAAAAATAATAATAATAATAATAATAATAGTAATAAATAAATAAATAAATAATAAAATAAAATAAAATAAAATAAAAATAAAACGCACTAAGATAAAATAAAAATAAGTAAAAATAAATAATTAAATGAAAATGAAAATGAAAATAAAATTTAAAAATAAATTAATAAATAAAGATGGATAGAAATAAAAATAAAATGAAAATAAAAATGAAATAAAAATAAATGAACGAAAAATAATAACACTCAAAGAGAAATTATACAATAACATATAAATTAACTGAATATGGAAATTAATAGTTGAAATAATATTATTATATTTTATTAATCATTAAAATATTTTAAATATAATAAATACTTATATAAAAATAAATAAATAAATAAATAATAATAAATAAAATAAAAAAAAATAAATTAAAAAAAAATAAAAAATAATAATAATAATAAAAAAAAATATAAAAATATAAAAATATAAAAATAAAAATAAAAATAAAAATAAAAATAAAAATAAATAAATAAATAAATAAAAATAAAAATAGAAATAGAAATATATATATATATATATATATATATAATGAAAGCACTAAGATAAATTATATAAATAGATATATATGTTTTATGTTTTATTTTTTTATTTTATTTATTAATTTATTTTTTTTAATTTTTTAATTTTATTTTTAATTTATTTATTTTTTGAAGTAAAAACAAAAGTAAATAAATACAATAAAAATAACATAACTAAATAAGGATAGATACAAATAAAGATAACATATATAGAAGAAGGAAAAATAATAATATTCAAATTAAATACCAATGATAAGTAATTAAATAAATAATAATAATAACTGAATAGATATAAGATCAAGAACAAAAGGGGAAGAATAAAACAAAAACAGAGAGAAAATAAATAAAATAAATAAAAATAAAAAAGGAGAACAGAAAGGAAAGAAAACCTAAGACTATGAGTGAAGGGCCGGGATCCAACATCTGCTAAGACTCCATCCATCATCCCTGTTGAGGTTGACAGGCCTCTTTTCAATCTCTGAGGCCTCCCTTAACTTTCTATGGTGGAAATGGTCTGTCCTTGCAATAACTTCTGCATCTTCAATGCAAATGTGATGCTTTGTCTTATCTGCATGCTCTGCTAATGCAGAGGTGCGAGACCTATTATGCTTAAGGTCAGCGGCATGCTCCTGAATTCTTTGACTAATGGAACGACCAGTCTCACCGATGTAAGGGGTCCCACAGGAGAAAGGAATCAAGTAAACACCCTTACCATCCTTAGGGTAGATTGGGTCCTTAACAGATCTAAGAGAACTCCGAATGGTGCGGAGGGGCCTAAAGGTTGAGGGAACATTATGTCTCTTTATAATCCTTGCGATTTTATCAGTCGTTCCCTGGATAAAAGGAAGGTGAACACCGGATAACCTATCATAATGTTCCTTCTTGACCTTAGGACCTTTTTCAGCTTTTTAAAAAGCTTTAAGACATTGAACCTTGTTATAACCATTATTAAGAAAAACCATAAGGAGATGAGATTTCTCATCTTCAAGGTGGTGTTCATAAGCAATTCGAAAGGCTCTAGTGGCTAGGGTACTGAGAACACCTGATTTCTGAGTAGGGAAATGGTGAGAAATCGCATGTAAATACTGCTCAGTATGCGTCTTCTTTCTGAAAACTTGATGAGTGAAGGAACCATCATCCTTTCTAGAAATAAGAACATCAAGAAAGGGTAGGCTACCATCCACTTCGAATTCCATGGTAAACTTAATAAAGTCAGATTGACCATTAAGATGACGGAAGAAAAGGTCCAAATTTTCTTTTCCATGGGGCCATACCACACAGGTGTCATCAACAAATCTTTTCCAAAGCTTAGGTTGAAACAGGGAGGTGGAGAGGGCCCTTGATTCAAAGTCTTCCATAAAAAGATTAGCAACAACCGGGGAAAGGGGGGAACCCATGGCCACACCACAAGTTTGTTCGTAGAATTCACCCTCGAAACTAAATAAGGTTGAGGTAAGACATATCTCCACTAGATGAGTAGTATCAGGGTCTGTGACCCGGGAAATGACATCAATAGCTTCCTTAATCGGGATACAAGTGTATAAGGAGACTACATCAAAACTAAAAAACTTTTCATCAGGTTCCAACCTGATGGCTTTCAACTCATTAATAAAGGAGGAGGAGTCTTTAACAAAGGAGTCGGTACAACCTACGAGAGTCTTTATGTCAGTGATGTTAATAATTTTGATAGTAATTTTATTAATAATAACGATATTGGATTTAGTTGTTATAATATTATTATTAATACCAATGATTACATTAATAATGATATTTATAATAATAATACTATTAGAAATAATAATGTTAATATTAATACTAATAATCACATTAATAATAATATTTATAAAAATATTACTAATAAAAATAATGGAAATAATAAAAAATCGTCTTCTTTTTCTTCTAATTTGACTGTTATTAATCTTTCTAATTTTTCTTTTGATCAACACGTTTATAGTGTGTTAGGGAAGGGTCTTAATTTTGCTTTGGCTCCTAAGAAAATCCCTATTCATGACATTATCTGTGATATAGAATACGGGATTAAGGATCTTCCTGATGCTACTAAAGATACTATTAGACAAGACTGTGCCATGATCCTAAGAAAAGCAAAGCCCCCTAAGAGCAACATAAGAAAACCTGAGTTTGAGGCTCTTAAATCCTTAAACAATAACCAAGACATTGTTGTTCTTAAGGCTGATAAGGGTGGTGCTAATGTTATTTTAAACAAATTTGATTATCGTAATAATATGTTAGATCATCTTCTTAATAGCGGGAGCTACAAGAAGTTGAACAAAAATCCCCTTAAAAAAGTTTCTAAAGTAGTGGCTATGGCTATCAAATCTAGTAGCATGGTGAAAGCAACCCCATCACTCCGAGAATTTATGGTCTCCCTAAGATTTTTAAGGATGGAGCTCCCCTTCGCCCTATTGTCAACACCATATGTGGTCCTACTTATCTGCTTGCTAAATTTTTGGCCAATAAGCTTAAGCCTCTCGTAGGTTGTACCGATTCCTTTGTTAAAGACTCCTCCTCCTTTATTAATGAGTTGAAAGCCATCAGGTTGGAACCTGATGAAAAGTTTGTTAGTTTTGATGTAGTCTCCTTATACACTTGTATCCCGATTAAGGAAGCTATTGATGTCGTTTCCCATGTCACAGACCCTGATACTGCTCATCTAGTGGAGATATGTCTTACCTCAACCTTCTTTAGTTTCGAGGGTGAATTCTACAAACAAACTTATGGTGTGGCCATGGGTTCCCCCCTTTCCCCAGTTGTTGCTAATCTTTTTATGGAAGAATTTGAATCAAGGGCCCTCTCCACCTCCCTGTTTCAGCCTAAGCTTTGGAAAAGGTTTGTTGATGACACCTGTGTGGTATGGCCTCATGGAAAAGAAAATTTGGACCTTTTCTTCCGTCATCTTAATGGTCAATCTGACTTTATTAAGTTTACCATGGAATTCGAAGTGGATGGTAGCCTACCCTTTCTTGATGTTCTTATTTCTAGAAAGGATGATGGTTCCTTCACTCATCAAGTTTTCAGAAAGAAGACGCACACTGAGCAGTATTTACATGCGAGTTCTCACCATTTCCCTGCTCAGAAATCAGGTGTTTTAGTACCCTAGCCATTAGAGCCTTTAGAATTGCTGATGAACACCACCTTGAAGACGAGAAATCTCATCTCCTTAGGGTTTTTCTTAATAATGGTTATAACAAGGTTCAATGTCTTAAAGCTTTTCAAAAAGCTGAAAAAGGTCCTAAGGTCAAGAAGGAACATTGTGATAGGTTATCTGGCATTCACCTTCCTTTTATCCAAGGAACGACTGATAAAATCGCAAGGATTCTAAAGAGACATAATGTTCCCTCAACCTTTAGGCCCCTCCGCACCATTCAGAGTTCTCTTAGATCTGTTAAGGACCCGATCTGCCCTAAGGATGGTAAGGGTGTTTACTTGATTCCTTGCTCCTGTGGGACCCCTTACGTTGGTGAGACTGGTCGTTTCATTAGTCAAAGAATTCAGGAGCATGCCACTGACCTTAAGCATAATAGGTCTCGCACCTCTGCATTAGCAGAGCATGCAGATAAGACAAAGCATCACATTTGCATTGAAGATGCAGAAGTTATTGCAAGGATAGACCATTTCCACCATAGAAAGTTAAGGGAGACCTTAGAGATTGAAAAGAGGCCTGTCAACCTCAACAGGGATGATGGATGGAGTCTTAGCAGATGTTGGATCCCGGCCCTTCGCTCATAGTCTTAGGTTTTCTTTCCTTTCTGTTCTCCTTTTATTATTTATTTATTTATTTATTTTTTCTCTCTGTTTTTGTTTTATTCTTCCCTTCTTGTTCTTGATCTTATATCTATTCAGTTATTATTATTATTTATTTAATTACTTATCATTGGTATTTAATTTGAATATTATTATTTTTCATTCTTCTATATATGTTATCTTTATTTGTATCTATCCTTATTTAGTTATGTTATTTTTATTGTATTTATTTACTTTTGTTTTTACTTAAAAAATAAATAAATAAATTAAAATATATATATATATATATATATATATATATATATAATTTATCTTAGTGCTTTCATTATATATATATATATATATATATATATATATAAAATTTATCTTAGTGCTTTCATTATATATATATTTCTATTTTTATTTTTATTTATTTATTTATTAATTTTTATTTTTATTTATATTTTTATATTTTTATATTTTTTATATTTATTATTTATTATTATTATTATTTATTTATTATTTTTTATTTTTTATTATTATTATTATTTTTGTTTTTTTTTAAAAAATTTTTGTTTTAAAATTTATTTATTATTATTTATTTATTTTTATATAAGTATTTATTATATTTAAAATATTTTAATGATTAATAAAATATAATAATATTATTTCAACGATTAATTTCCATATTCAGTTAATTTATCTGTTATTGTATAATTTCTCTTTGAGTGTTATTATTTTTCGTTCATTTATTTTTATTTTCATTTTACTTTTATTTCTATCCATCTTTATTTATTAATTTATTTTTAAATTTTATTTTCATTTTCATTTTCATTTAATTATTTATTTTTACTTATTTTTATTTTATCTTAGTGCATTTTATTTTTATTTTATTTTATTATTTATTTATTTTATTATTTATTTTAATTAATTTTATATAAATATTTATTATATTTGAATCTTTTAATTATTAATTAAATACAATAATAATAATTTAACTATTAATTTCATTATTTAGTCAAAGTGTCCGTTTTGAGATAATAAAACTCTAATATTATTTTATCTTAGAAATTTCTGATTTAGTCTAATTATCCGTTTTGGAATAACGACTAGTTAGAGTTTCCTATCTATTTAAACTGTGTTTTAGATCGGATTTCTTATCTTGTCCTAATGATGAACCACAATTGCTGGTTCGAAACACGTCCACAAAATCTGTTGGAATGTGATTTTTGCCGAAATATTTTATACCAATTTTATGGATCACAGAAGCCAAATTCCTAAAATCTAATATTTACTGAGTCTGTGGCAGTTCTGGAAGGAATGGCTTCTATCCACTTGGTAAAATAGTCAGTTGCAGTAAGGATCCATTTATGTTGGGCAGAGGAGGAAGGGTGGATTTCCCAATGAAATCTAGACCCCACTGTTGACAAGGAGCTTCAACAGAAATTGGCTGTAATGGAAAATTTAGTAGCTTTCTTTTTCCCTCAAAGATTTGGCACTTATGACAGGTAACTACCATTTTGTGGATGTCTTGGAATAGGGTAGGCCAATAGAAACCAACCCTAAGGATCTTATTAATAGTGGTCTTCCAATATAGGTGACCTCCACATTCTCCTTCATGAATTTCATGCATACCTATCTACATATTCTTTAGGCAAACATTTAAGTAATATAACACCAGAATTTTTCCAATATAAAACTTTTTCCAGAATGCAGAAATTTATAGCTTTTAACTTCAAGAATCTGGCCTATGTTTTGGACAAACCAGGAGGAACATTTAGATTAAAAAGAACATACAATATGTTTGCATACCAAGGAGAATTCAGGAATGCTTCCTCAATAAATGGAGTCGCCAGCTCCTCTTGTTCATCGAATGAGTGAATCATATTGATGTCTAGTGCTTGAAAATTTGCTTCAACCATTAGTTTAGCCAGTCCTTATCCTTTGATTAACTTGGTGGGCTTGATTTCCAGGTCATATTCCAAGATGACAACAATCCTTTTTCCTTTTTTTTCCATCAGGATCTTGTGTTAGGATGTCTTTAACCACCGTGTGAGGCACACATGCAATGATGTGCGAATGCAACATGTAGACTCTGAAACCTTTTAGTGCTTTGACTAAGGCAAAAGCCTTCTTTTCCACGATATTATATTTCAGAGGTGCATCTCTTAATGCCTAGCTAAAGAATGCTATGGGCTGCTCCTGTCCTTTTGTATTTTTCTGCAGTAATACAACATCAACTGTGTGTTCTGATGCAAAAGAAAATATAAAGAAATCCTTGGTGAAGTCAGGGCTAATTAGCATTGGTGTTTGTGTAAGTGCTTGCTTCATTAAGTCAAAAGACTGTTTTGCTTTCATGGTCCATTTAACTCCTGATTTTGTTTTGAGCATGTTAGTGATTTTCCTTAGGAGTTCTGCAAGGTTTGGTATGAACCTTATTAAGAAATTTATATTTCCAATGAAAGATTACAGCTCTTTGATATGTCTTGGGTGACTGATTTGCAATATCCCTTCAATCCTCTTTGGGTCAATCTTGATCCCTTTTTCAGATATCATGTGGCCTAGAAGCTTTCCTTCTTGAAGGCCAAATAAGGATTTCTTGGGATTCAAAGACATTCCATACTTTCTGCATTTCTCAAAGATCTTTCTTAAGTGAGCTAGATGTTCTTCATCAGTTTTTGAATAGACTGTTATATCATCAAGATACATCACAATGAAGTAACCTATTACTTATGAGAAAGTAATATCCATTGCTGTTTGGAAAGTAGCTCCAACATTCATTAACCCAAAAGGGATTTTTACATACATGAAGGTGCCCCAAGGTCTGGTGAAAGCTGTTTTGTGTTGATCATCTGGATGTACTAGCACCTAATTGTACCCTAAAAAGCCATCAAGCAAAGATATCCTTTTGGAACCTACCACCCTTTGCAAGATGTGATCCATTTTTGGTAAAGGGTAGTTGTCCTTCAGGGATGCTTTGTTTAGGTTTTGTGAAGTCAATGCAGAGCCTAATCTCTCTTGTATTTTTCCTCACTGATACAAGATTTGAAACCCATTCTGACTACCTGAGTGGGACTATTATCCCAACATCATACATTTTCTTTATATCTTTCTCAACCAGTGGCATTTGGACAGGGTTTATTCTGCGTAATTTCTGTTTAAAGGGCTTCTGGATTTCTTTCAGTGGAATCTTATGCTGGATGATATCAGTATCATAGGATTTCAAGTCTTCATAGCTCCAGGCAAACACATCACTGAATTCTTTGAATAGCTCAATATATTTATGCTTTATAGGTGCTGGCAGTGTCTTTGACAGTTTTACCAATTTGGGTTCTTGCTCACTGCCTATATTGCATTCTTCTACCTTTGCTTTAGTGGATTCCATTTTTGGATTTCTAGCAACATCATTGAAATAAAAAAGTTCTCTAGAGGGACAAGTCCTCTTGGCAAGGTATTATCTCTGAATTGTAATACTTCAACCTCTTCCTTTTCTGGATCTTCACACATTTCTGTCCCATGTGGGTCTTCTTTTGCTAATAGATTTATATCAGCATCATGAGGGGACTCCTCCTTTCATGTTTTTTCCTTAGTAGGGTAGTCCGCTTCATGATCTAAGTCTGAATTTGGAAACTGAAACTCATCTTTGGACTGTAGGAAGTCTTCAATCTACTTGTCACCTTCAAGAACTTGCCAATATATTATATTATCACGGAGTGCTAGTCTATATTTAACCTTTACTATGTTTTTCTTATTAGCATGAGGCAGTTGACAGATGTTGGCTACAAATGCTAGCGCATTGGCAAGGATATTTTGATTTCTTGGGATGGAGGCAAGGTCATATTCTTTGAATGTCTTTAGGAGGTCAAGGGAAGCATTCCCGTATGCTCTTAAACTAAAATTTTTAGCTAAATAGTCTCCCTTAACTTGCCTAATGACTAACTCAGAATCCCCATGGACATAGATCCTTTTGGCTTCTAATTTATTTAGTAATTGTAGCTCTAGAAGGAGTGCCTCATACTATGCTATATTATTTGTACATTGAAAGTTCAATTTGTAGGAGTGACCCTATGCATGGTTGTTCTTAGTGTTGTGTACCCAAACACCTGCTCCAGATCCATTTTTGCTACAAGAACAATCAAAGATCATGCTCCAAAGAGGTTCAGGTTTAGACTTGTGTTTTTCATTTTTTATTTGGTGTGACTGTTCTTCCTTTTCTTCCTCTTTTTCAGCTGTTTTTTTATTTATTGCTACTTGTTCATTAATGTTTTTGTCATTGTAAAGGATAAACAAATCAAGGTCTGTGTGGACAGAATAGAGAGGGGAGTTATCAGGCTTTTCTTGACTGCTGACCATGTATTTCATATGAGTTTCCCTATATAATCTTCTTGGTTGACTAAAGAATGGTATGGTAGCATAGGTCATATCCATTTGGAGGGTGCCTTGCAGTTTGGCTCCCCATGAGCGTGATAGGAGCATGCCATACTTAGGGGGATTGTCAGTCACTATAATATCCATTACTAGGCTTTTGGCTGGTATTTGTGCTAGATTAACAAAGAGATCTTTGATCAGGCCTAGACATTTAACTCTACTAGATTCAAAGGAGTACAAGTCTTTGTATGGTCTAGTTATCTCAAGGGCTAGTCTTTCCATAACTACCTTTGGCATGAGGTTATGAGAAGCTCCTGAATATAACATGGCATTGTGGAGGATCTTATCATGAATATTCAAGCTGACATAAAATGGGGGCACACCTCCCTCTTGGAATTTACCTTCTACTTATGGTCCAAACAAAAGTTGATATTTGTCATCATTTAAATTCAAGGTATCAGTATTTTCTCCTATGTTTAGAGCTTTCAAAACTTGGGATCTATATACATATTGGCCTACTAATTCAGTAAGAGGTATGGACATCTTTATCTTGGAAATTTCATTCTCAATACTAAAAGGTGTTTGTGTTTTTGGCAGATTTAAATCAGTTTTATCAGACACTATTTTTGTAGCAATTTCATATTGCTGATTTGCACTAGAGATATCAGCTAAATCAGTTTTGTTAGGGCTACTAGTTGATTTATTATTGTTGCTTTCTGGAATTTTTTTGTTTTTATTTTTATCAGAACTTTTAACCATTTGAGTTGAACTTTTTGTTGTCTTTTTAGGATCATTTTCATGGGTTTTCCTAGAAGAAATTTCAAGGTTTTTTCTCTTGGGAGCGTCTTGAACTTTCTTGCTTCTGAGGTCATATTGTCTATGCACTTCCATGATAGCATTTTAGAAGCCTTGTTTATAGTCTTCAGATTCTGGGCATTTTCCTTCATTTGTGGCAAATATTCCTTATTCTTCCTTAGTGAGGAAAACAATATCCTCATTATTAACTCCCATTAGATTAATTTGACTCTTCTCGGGTTCTTCAATCACCCCTTCATCCTCATCAACATAGTTTTCTTGAAAAGGAGGCTTGATTTGCTGGTCAGGTTCCCTCTGTTTTCTCTGTCTTATTTGAAGGGGGTTCCTCCTAAATTTTTGGTTTTGGTTCTAGTTTCTATTCTAAGGAGCTGCTTGGTTTTCTCTAGGGAAAGATTTCTCATTTATGTTTATTCTCTCCATCATCCTCTCCATGGTTCTAACTAAGTTATCAATCTTAGTATCAGATGTGGAGGCTACAACCTCTTCCCTATATGTGATTCTTTTTTCATTTTTCATTCTAACCCTCTTGGCAATCAGATTTGCTTCTACACTTACTATACCCCTTTCGATATCCTCTAATGTAGGAGGGTCTCTTTCTCTTAGTTGATAAGCCATCTCTGGGTCAAAACCATCTGGAAATTTCATTAGGGCTAGACCTTGTGGGGGTTTTATGTGAGGAGGGAGGGCATTATATACACTATTGAACCTAGTGCAGTAATCATGAACACTCTCTCGAACATTTCTCTTAATGTTTTCATATTCGGACAAGACTTGGAGAGGATTTTTCTTGACTTCCCATTTATTTAGGAACAATTGGTGAAAAGCAAGGAGGTCATGTATACTATTAGGGGTCAGGTTTTTAAACCACTTTCTTGCTTCTCCCCCTAAGATTTGGGAAAAAATTCTTAACTTGATAATTTCATCATCTATCTCTTGTCTATCAAAATAGTCATCCATTCTATCCACATGTTGTTGAGTAGTTATATAACTACTTGCATCAAATAGAGGAATTTTGGACTGATAGTCCTGTGGTAGAACTACTTAAGGTAATGGTAGGAATAATGGGGCATACCAAGTTGCCATGGTTGGTAGTTGGGGAAACAAAGGGGGGTTAACAAGTGGAGGGTTGACAAAAGGAGGTGGAGGGTTAAATGGAGGAAGGTGAACAGTGGGTGCATGAATGGGGGTAGGGGTTTGCACAATAGGATTTTGCTGTAAGATGGATGGGTATAAAACTATCTTTGTTATCCAACTATGGGATTTAGTCCTAAACAATCTTTGTTCTAGGTGTGAGCTAAATTGGATATCAACCAAGTTTTTAAGGTTCTCAGGGAGGGAACTTGCCTTGTTAATAGGTCTGCTAACAGTTGAATTCTTAGACCTAGGAGTTTTCCTTAAGATTTGCTCAAGATTTTCAACTATTGTAGGAGGGTTTGGGTCAGGATGGGATCTAGTACAGATTATTCTAGAAGCTAGAACTTACACTACAAGGAAAAGAACCTCTACCGGATGTTTTTGAGGAACCCCTTATAAAAATACCCTAGACATCCATTTCTAGTAGAGGTTCCTAGAGGAGGTTGGCGGGCGGAGGTTTTTGCGGATGTATTTCGTCCGGTGGTCTTATCACCGTAAAATGCACCAGTGCGTTCAACACGAGAAAGCACCGGTGCGGTTAAAAAATTGGCACACCAGACACTGTTTATTCCATACACACCCACCCAGTACGTTGTATTTCTGTAGACCACTAGTACTTTACATAACTTGCGCACTGACGCCTCATAAAAAACGCGTGAAAACTAAAACCACCCGGGTCGCCCTTAAACGCACTGGGTTGCCAACGCACCGGGCCGCCCTAAAATCCCTGTGCACTAGCACAGGGTTAAATAAATAAATAATTACGGCCAAAAAACTGCACAAAACATAGGGGCACTAGGAACTGTGTGCTCCTAACACACCCACCCGGTGCGTCATATTCCTGTACAACACTCATTCCTTACATCTCTACCACACCGGTGCTTCCAAAAACATGCACGAAAATAGATATCGCTCGGTGTGGAATAAATCAACCACACTAGGGTGCCCATAAACCCTGTGCACCGGTAGATGGTTAAATAAAAAAAATTACGGCCAAAAAACTGCACAAAACATTGGCACACCGAAAATCGTGCACTCCGTACACACAACACCAGTGCCTTTAATTACGGAACAACACCGGTGCGTGTCAACTCGTTAGCCCCGGTGCCTCATAAAAATCGCACAGAACAGAAATCACCTGAGGTGGAATGACGGAAATGCATCGGGGTCCCCATAAATGTCGCGCACCGGAAAAGGGTTAAATAAATAAAAAAATTGTGGCCAAAAAACTGCACAAATCATTGGCTCATCGGAAATTGTGATCGGTGCATCATATCATTGTAGAGCACCAGTGAATTATAGATACATATCCCCAATGCTTCATAAAAGAGCGTGAAAACAGAAACCGCCCGGGGCGGCATACAGTAAACGCACTGGTACGTCAGTAAAAACCCCGCGCACCGGAACAGGGTTCAATAAATAAAAAAATTACGGCCAAAAAACCACATTTTTTACTTTTGTCAGTGCTACAGAGCTCTCAAACACTGGTGAAAGTTATCCTTGTTTGAGCTTCCATGACATCTGTGCTCCCATTGCACTTATTGCACGCACTGCTACTATGCATTGCCACCAATCTCCAGCTTGAATTTTATAAAATAGTGGACAAATTTTCTTTTGCAAATTCTACAGCCAATATGCCTCCTCGACGGGTAAATGTACAATTATTTTTCTTGTTTTTCCATAATTAAACCTTTTAGCGGATTAGAATTTCAAAAAACCTTAAAATTAACCATTAAAAAAAAAAATTGTCGCGCGGTGTGCTCGAGCCGTTAGGATCACACCAGTTTGCGGTGCTGCCTATAAATTTATAGGCCGCATCGTAACCAGTGCTAATGGTATCCACATCAGTTTCGGGGTGACACCGCCAGGTGCACCGTGTTATTTTAAAAAAATTAAAAAACTGCGGTGCGGTCGTTTACCAGGCCGCACCGTTGACAATGTGGTATCGCGACAACACAGTGCATTGATGGAATTATCCGCCCTGGGGCACGTAATGTGGTCAGCACACTGCATACCACAGTTCGACATTGTCAACGGTTCGACCTGGTAAATCGGTTCTAAGGGTATCCGCACCGGTTCCGGGGCAGTACCAAAAGCACCCTTTGTTATGTTAAATTTCCTTATAAAGAGTGGTGTGGTCGGTTACCTGTCCACACCGTTGATCTAGTTGAATAGTGGTGATGCGGTGCATTGACTGAAATAACCACCTCGGGATGCCTATTTTTATCAGTGCACGGCTTCCGTATTTGGCCTTCGTCAACGGTGCGGCCTTTTACAATACTGCACCGACGACTATGTACAGTGGCAGGAGGGTGGTGCGCTGACTTAGATATATGCCCTGGGGCGTATAGTGTAGTCAGCGCATCGCCCTCTTAACACCGCACGTAGTGAACGGTGTGCTAAAAACATTTTCTGGAGCACCACCCTCGATGCGCTGAATATCATTAGGTGCACCGTATCCAATGCACTCTATTGAAAGACGCACCAGGACTGCTGCGTGACTGTGTTTTTGGTGAACCAACTGTTGTTTTATTTATTTTTCTGAAAATATTTTTATATGTATATTTCTAAATACATGTGTCATTTAATAAAAAAATTGTGTTTAATATGTCAATCATTCAGAGACGTGAAAGGAGAGAAGGGGGGCAACAACAACAACAGCAGGCGGAATAGTATAATATGGTTCGCCTCTGGGAGGCAAGAGAGAGGGAGAGAGATGCGTACCCTCACCCTATTACAGCAGCGACGCAGGGGCTCCTAAGGGAGGTAGGCCTCCTAAAGTTCTATGAGGAGGCCACTCCCCTAAAGTCCCATAGTTTGTTTTTGAGACATCTTATCCGAAGGTGGAATGCCCAGTGACAGGCTTTCTGAGTTGGTATCAACCAGTGGTACATGCCCACTGAGGAGGATGTATATTTTATTATAGGTCTATTGAGGAGAGGGGTGGATTTTCCCTCGTTCCCTGAGGTTCCAGTTGGTTGTGTGGCAGGGAGTCAGTTAGTTTACTCCCAGAGATACATTGGAGCACATTTAGTATCTCTTGCAGATTTTCAGGTCGTTGGAGGGCAGTTACGTATTGGTTGGTTTGGTCGTGAGGAGGTCTAGTGTCTCTCAGTTATCATTTCAACCATTTTTCACAACAGCAGTGACGTGTTAGTCATCAATATTTTTCACTTGTTGGTGATGACTAGTTGTTACAGCCAAGTTTTCTAGCAGCTGATCTCAAAATTTGTCAAATTTGCCAGCTGGAAAACACCTATAAAATTTTTTTCCCTCCTACCTTTTCAATCAACCCATGACGAGATAAAACCTCATTTTCAAGCCCTATCTAGCCTCAGCCATACTAGCTTGTCCATCAGCTCCAAAGAAAACAATCCAAATATGTCCAAGAAGTCTCCCCTAAGTTAGGTAGTGGCACTTTAGGCATTTCTCCCTTGGAAAACTATCCTAAAGCCAAAGAACCTCTATCTATTATCAACCAGTCCTAACATACCTTCCTATTGTGCAAATAAAGTTTGGTTACACCCTTAAGTCACGTTGCTAACAAGCTTTGAAGTCTGAGTAATACATATGCCACAGGTCAAGCTGATATTAGGTAAATGTACAGTGTTTCAATGGCTTTGTCAAAAAGCAGAAGTATACTAGCGTTCCAGAAGACAGTATTAAACTCAACATGAGAAGAAAACTGCTTCTCATGTGGTTTTGGGCCTGAGATGCAAATACTGGACATAGAGTTATCTCATTAAGCTCCTGCAATCACAGTCAAAGGTTAGTAAATTATAAATGACAAGAAATGTGTTGCAGATACTAGCCAAATTGCTTGTGATGTCTAAAGAGGCACAAAGGTATTTAAAAAGAAGAATGACATGTCTCAGAGAAATTCCCATCATGACTTATTTTCAATTTGTCATCTTCATTTTCTCAAGCATGAATAGGCAGTGAAAGGAAAGATAACACTGTTTAAAAGATGATGAAATGGCATCACTGAGAAAACCTCCTCCATACATGAGTAGAGGGTTGGAAGACTGAGAAAACCTCCTCCATACGTGAGCAGAGGGTTGAAAGACTGAGAAAACCTCCTTCATTTTACAAGCAGAGGGTTTGGCACTGTGATAAAGGCCTCCTTCATCTAATAAGCAGAGGGCCAGGGAAAGAGATTGATTTTAGGGTTTTCACTGACTGAAAGGAAAATTTTGAGAGCAGTGGGAGAAAATTTAAGGCTTGTGGATAGAGAAATGGTGTTAAAAACAAAGCAGGGTTACTATAATGATCAAAGAGGCTGACTTATCTCATATCAGAGATTTCTTTCAAAAGTATTCTGGAGCCAAAGTGAACAAACCCTGCTGAGGTATGTAATTTCATTAAGGGTTTCCAAAGATCCCTCTCCTTGATAAATAGACATGACATCTAGTCATTGTTCCTTTGAAAAACAGAGTTGAAAGTAGTTGAAATTAGCTGGGTTTAACAGAGGCCCAAGAGTGATGTTGATATTCAAAAGGCTTTGCTCTTCCTGTTCACGAAGATATTTTTCAAAAAACTCATCAAAAGTGACAAGGAGTTAACCTAAGCTTTGTTTTCTCAAGGGGACTTTGCAAATGAACAACACAGAGACAGGAGGTGTGAAAAAGGATATGAAAAGTGCTTTAAAATCACGGACAACACTCAAAACAGATAAAACATGCCACTATCACAGTCAAAAGCCCCTTTATGGATATGTGAAAATGACCTTGCTGTTGAATATGAGTCCCAAGGGTCTTTAGAGGCCTTTTTCCTTGATTAATAGGTATGGGTAAGATCTAGAGTGTACAAATGAGGTTCTTCACCCACAGTCAAAAGAAAGGCTCAAAGAGCACCTTCCAGTTCAATCAGCTTCACAGTGGGCATGATCATTTTCAAAACATTAGGAGCAGAGACTATCAAAATAAGTTTCAAAGTGATGATTTATCTCCTTGCAAGAATTTCAAAGAAAGCCTCACATATCATTGATATGTCTTTCAACAGAGTTTCTTTTTCAATGAGAAACAATGAAGAGGCAGTAGAAGAGTTTTGCCTTAATGAGAAAAACACTAAGAGAGATGTTGACCTTCAAAATGGCTTTTTCACTTTGAAAAGGGGTCACATGTATGAGGATCTCCAAAAAGTCATCCACAACACTTTAAGGAGTCCTGATCAAAATATTGGGTTTGTTATGTTTTGAAGATTATAAATGATAAATTCGGGCTTCATTTTTTGTTTTACAACAAATACCTCTTGCAAAAAGGCTTCAAAACCCTCATAAATCATTTTAAAGCAAATTGGCCTTTCGCCTTTCAAAAGGGAATAAGAGACCGTTGCAAGCCCATTTGCAAAGTTTCAAAAACGAAAACAAATGTTCAAAATCGCTCCTAGCCATCCACTGAAGAAACAAGAGAAGTTCGAAGCAGTTTGTAGAGTTTTTGAAGGCTTTAAGCCCACGTGGCATGCCTGGAAAAGTGCGCGGCGCGTTCAGACGGAATTTTACACTGTTACGCGGAGCACCTGTAGGCGCTGGTCACAACTGCCCGAAGGCCGACCCGACTGCCTTTTGTTGCGCGACGTTCTTTCCAAAAAATGTGCCGCGCATCCTAACACCTCCAAAAACACCTTTTAAGTTGCCCAATCAATCAAACAAGTTTTCTAAGCATTTGTTCAAGGTATTCCACTTCTCCTCGTGGTAACTTTCAATTTTTGAAAGGGAGGTTTGCTATGTTTTTCTCCAAAAAGAAACAGTTGTTCTAAAAATCATTTCATCATATAAAAACTGTGAGATAAGTCAGGGTTAAGGAGACAAAGTCCCTGTCAAAGATGGAGACACCTTTCTTGTGCTTAGGGGGTCTCAACTCAGTTTAAACAGTTTTTTAAGCAGTGGTTTTGAAAAGACAGTTTATCATATAGAATGCCAAGAGAGAGACAGTGATTAGAGGGCATTATTTTCGAGCAAACTCAGAGTGTTTTGTTGCTATGGTTGTTACACGTTTTTACAATGTTGGGTGAATGTTTTAACCATCTTAAAGAACCCTTACTACCTTTGAGAAATAGTGATATCCCACAGGGAAACAAAAGCAGATTCTGTTTAAAGTCTCAAGGTGAAAACAATGAGCCTAATTTAAAAACAGTGGTCATAGTCTGAAATACTTTATCACTTCAAAAGTCCTCTGTGTGTGGAAAAACAGTGAAACCTAGTGCAGCCTCCTTTGTTCCATGAAACAGAGTATGTTATGAAAAGCTTTTAAACCAATTTGAAGGTGTTTTTTTCTACTTGTGTATGAGAAACAATGAATACAAGAAGAGTGTTTTTGATTGGGAGGGGTGTTTTGTCTTTGTCTAAATACAAGGATGTCTTGTTTATACCTAAACACAAAGGATCCTTGTGACCTTACCCAAACAAAGTAACAATTTGACTGTGTACTACTTTATTTGATAACTACTTGTTGTTTGGCACAAAAGAAGACAAAACAGTGATTTAGAAGGAGCACAAGTTTGGTGTTGGGAGAATATTTCACAAAGCATTTGAAGCAGTTGTCTTGTTCAAAAAGTGAATGATAGGCAGGATAGAGGTGTGTGCTTGAGAAAACATTCCAAAGGCTATTTGAGACAGCTTGGTGTTGCAGAGAACATTCAAAACAAGATGTCTCCCAGGCAAGACAGTAGGAGTGGCCTGCACAAGAGATTTGAGCATGTTTCCACTGAAGAAGTGAATGCTCATCCATCAATCCTTTTTAACTTCCATGAGGTTGGGTGTCTAGATTTTTGAAAAAGAGTGCAAGAGGTAAAGAGCTATTCCCCTTTAACACACCTTTGTGCTTTGAGGTTTCCAGAGAATCATTTTCAGCTAGCAGGCCTAGATTTCAAATTCTCTCCAAGATCCATCTCTAAGGCCACTAAAATCCCTTATTTCAGGGAGAAGTGGCTTAAACAAAACCACCTGGACTCGGAAGAATACAAGCCCTTTCTGAAGCCTGAGCATAGAGATTCATGTCCATCCATTTTCCCCTTCTCATATCTATTGACTAGTTATGCCCCCCTCATGAAGATCATCATGAAATACTTCACTTGCGAGGAAATATTCTCATGAGTCTATGCCTATCATATCCGATTGCTCATGCATTTCACGAGGGCCAAATTGATAAATATCCCTTTCTTCCTATATAGAAGTATTGAGAAAATGGCCTCCACTGTTTAGAAAAATCCTCCTTCTCAGTAGACAACCTGCCTCTTCCATCACTCCCTCATCAAAGTCATCATTCTTCATCAGCTTGAGAAGAGGGAGGTCTCTTGGGATACTTTCATCACACATCTGGATTTTGCCACTGTCCCTTCATTTCATACATCTCCTTCACCTTCAACTCACCATCCTTCGCCTTCTTCTAGCAAACCTATTCCCAAGAAGCTCAAGTTTACCATAGAACAAGCAAAAGAGCATGATGAGGAAGAAGAGCATGAGCAAGAAGATGAAAGTGATGATGAGCAGCAACATGATGAAATAGGGCAACAAGGGGATGAAGAGGAAAGTGATGATGAGCAGCATGATAGTGAAACATGGCAGCAAGGGGGAGAAGAAAACAGTGAAGTAGAACAGCAAGGGGAAGAAGGGCATGATGAAAAAGGAAATGATGATGAGCAGCATCACAGTGAGGTAGAATAGTAGACTCCTGGGCATGATGAAAAAGGACATGATGATGAAAAGGAACATGATGATGAACATGTGCAGCACAGTGAGAGTGAGCAGCCTGAAGATGATGAAGGGTAGCATGATAAAGATGAGCAGCATCACAGTGAGGCAGAACAGCAGACTCCTGGGCATGATGAAAAAATACATGATGATGAACAACAACATGATGAATAGAGGCAGCCACAGCATGATGAGCAGAAGCAGCCTCATAAAAAGGAACATCAACCTCATGAAGAAGAAGGGAAACATGATGAACAGCTGCAACACAGTGAGGAGGAAAGCCCTAAAAAAGAAATGCACAAGGACAATCAAGGAATCCATGAAGAAATCCAAGACAGTGGCAAAAATGACGAGCAAAGTGACAAGGGTAAAGAGCCAATGGAGCATGTGCTAGTTGCCTCTCTTAGGCAAGGGGCCATGCTCTCTTCTCTGAAAGTGGCCAAGCCCCGGACATCAAAGAAAAGGGTTCCTAGAGTTGTAACTCCAAATGTGACTAGGGCCCTCCGAAGCAAGGGAAAATTTCCCAAGAAGCCCATTGTCGAATTTCCCAAAAGGAGGAAGACTAAAAGAGCCACCCAAAGCAAAAGGAAGGACAAGGACGAAAGCAGTCATGAAAAGGAAAGGTAATTCGACATCATTCAAATCCAAAGTGATGATAGTGACAATGAAGCCCAGATCCTAGAAAATCTCTTGATCAATAGAGAAAACCAAATTGATACTTTAAGGACTGATCTTGAGAGGGCTAGAAACTTCAATCACTTTTTGCAAATTCAAAGCAAACAGATGAGTGTCCATATGGCTGTATATGAGACACGGGCCATAAAATACAAAAAGAAGGCCTCCAAAGCACAAGTGAGATTGGGATAAATCATGGGTGAGTTCGATGAGAGTGAAGGTGAAGATCAGCCCAGGCGAAAGAGGCCAAGAACCATGGGGCTCAAAAAGGCCCTTGAGAAACAAAAGGAAGAAGAGGATGCCCTTCTCCAATCTACCCCTCTCACTACATTGTTCGAACAAGAGATAGAGAAAAATCGGGAAGCATGGCTTGAGAGAGTTAATGATCACTTGGAGAAGAAATTGGAGAAGGCAAATAGAGACTTGGACCTTCAACGGAGGATGACCGAGCATTATAAAAAGCTCAATCAGTTTTCCTGGAAAAAAATTAAGGCCACTTAAGAAAAACTCAAGGAGGCTAAAGGGAAGCGTCTGACAACAAAATTGAGGAAAGATACCTCAAGGCTCCAAATTTTTGCCTTATCTTCACAACATGTTTCTGAAAACCCTTGAGGGTCATGCTCGCCAAGTTTGGGTGAAATTCGACAAATTTTGGTTTTTTGCCATTTTTGGGTTTTTGGCCAAAACTCATGGGCATCGCCATTTCAGTTTGGGGCATCCTAAAAGGATGAAAATGGTATCATTGGATTCCATAATTTCAGGAGCACATATTCAGTGATTTTCATATCAATTCAAGATCATTTGCTCCCCCAAAATGGTGAAAAACACTTGCTTTTTCTACACTCTGCCTCGTTTATCAACAAGGCCTATTTTTTGGTTTTTTACACATAAGTTTATTTTTGGAGGACTTATAGTGGTCAGTTGGGAGAAAAATAAAAATTTTCAGAAATTAGACACTTAGATCTTTCCAACAAGCTATCATGAGCCTCGTTTCGACATCAGGAAGGCCTCCAAAAGTTGTCGGCAAGTCAGGGGACCTTTTGCTGATGTATTTTTTGAGTATTTTTGTAAAAATTGAACCTTTCAAAAGTGACCTTTCTTCATGTGCGTTTAGTTATTTTTGTACATGATAAGTTATGAAAAGTCAATATATTTCCCTTTTTTAGCATTTTTGAGATATTTTATTAGATATCTTGTGCCTTGGGCTTTGCAAAGCCTCAAGGACAAAATCAGATATTTTGGATAGGCCAATAAGATTGCAAGTTGAACTAAGAGGTTTTCCTCACTTTAGCCTATATATTCCAAAGGTTTTCATTGTAAACAAGGCTGAAATTGATGAATAGAAGAAATATATGGTCATATAAGCTTTGGAAGAAATACTTTTCTTATGCTTTTGGATAGTTTCTTGGATGCTCTTGGATGATGAAAGAGGATTGTTGTTGGATTCCATGACTTGGTAGAATGGTATAGTGTCTCTCTCTCTGTTTTGTTTCCTAGTTATCATTCATAAATTCATGTTCTTTCTTGCTATAAGACAATATAGAATATATTTGAGACATGCCCTTGGAGGCACCTCAAATTTCCGGTTTCTTTATAGCTTCCATGTTTTCTTCATTCTTAGTCACATTAAAAAATCCTTGATTGCTCTTTAATAACTCAAGAATATTGTTTGCTTGTTTCATTTATGGTTTTATGCATGCTAAGTATGATTTACGGTATGCCCTGCTTACTCATGGCTAGCCATAGCTCCACCTATGAAACCTATCTTTGATTGATTAGATTGTCATTTGTTGAACCAAGGAGGTCTTGTACTGATCTTGCCCTTTGCCTAAAACTATGCAATCTTGTTTTCAAAGTGCCCAATAGCTTGAAGTACTATGTTTAGGTGTTTTGACATAGTGATTTGAGTTATTTTTCTGTCTTAAATGTATTTCCCCAAAGTCTGATAGCCATTTCCTAAAGTTAGAGAGTTATATATCTCTATGCATGGCTTGAATGTTTATTTCTATGCATCGATTAGTTTACAATTACATTTGTCATGATTAATGGTTTTCCCTACCATGTTTATGTCAACTACTCAACTAGTTATGTTTAAATCCTTTGTTCTTCACAAATTTAATGTCCATCTCACTCCATTTTTCCCAAAGATCCATTTTACCTCGAATCAAATCGGCCCTTCAACAACCTTGTATCACCATCTGAAAGCTTTCTTGACCTTTTTGACCCCATAACCCAGTTGATATGACATCTTTTTACCTATCTTATGTCTTTGATCAGTTCATCCCTCACAACCTAAAAACCAAAACCAAAAACCTACTTCATAACTAGCCTAAAATCAAAACACAATAAGCAAACACACATATATCCCTTACACAGATAGAGAGAGCCCTGTCTGAGTCCAGGAAGGCTAGGTCCTTGGGCTCCAAATATTGGTTTGACGTTACACTGTCATTTGGATTTCCAATCAGCCAAATCATGGGACCCTAACATGACGTGCAACACATTAGTTGCTCGCGTCTATATAATGCTGATTCTTTACTACAACAGCCACGACTTTTCAGGTGGTCTGCCCTTTTTTTGTGGCAGTTCTGTATAGCATTAGATAGATGTCGTGCTCATGCACAAGGGAGGGTCAACTTCCCTTTTTCTTCAGATATTTTTTGTTTATTTTTTGAGAGGTTTCCAGAGACGAGACCTAGTTTTCTTCGGTAGCCTCATAGGCCGGTTACTGAGGCACATATGCACATGTGGGGGCAGATGATGCCCAAGAGGGAGGAGAGTCTTTTTCCAGCGAGGATATCAGATGATGCACTAGAGTTACTAGCCAGTGTTGATGAAAATCCCTTCATTATGGTCCTTTTTCCTTATGCGGGGTTGGATTGGCGAGGGTGTGCCAACATCCTCTTCACAAGTGATGAGCAACCAGATGATAGAGGTAATATTACCGTTTTATTTAAATTTATTCTAACATGTTCTTTAACTTGTTTTTATTAAATTGTGTAATGAAATTGTCTAATTATTGTTGTGTACTTGTATATATTTTGCAGACTGTTGTGAAACCAAATCCAAAAATAGAATAAAAGAGATATCAATGCCTTATAAATAAGCCACTTCGAAGGGGCAACCTCCAATACATTACATGAATGAAAAATTCTTGGATGATAAAAATGACAAAACCTCCTTTCTATATATAGGAGTCCATGGGGCCACAATGTAATCCTAGCCGACCTAACAATAATAATGTAGGGGCACAATAATGAAAATATGGGGGTTACAGGGGTACAAAAATAACAATAAGGGGGTATACACTAACATAATAAGGGACTACACTAATAATATAGGGACCTAACATGCCCCTCTCCTTCAAACAAGTGTTGTCCTCAATGCTTGATTATTTCTTGATGCTTCTATATAAAATTCTCATCCTCCCCTGTGGAATCTTCTATAGGAAAGTTATTCCACTTGTTGAGATACTCTGAAATTGATCGTACTTGTTGAGTTCTTGTTTCTGTGACTGCTTCAAAACTTCTTTCGATGTGATGTTGATCTTCCTGTTATTTCATTAGATTCTGCACCAAAGTTAGGTTATCATTTGAGAGCTGGAGAACTTGTTGTTGATGCTCGATGTGATCTTCCACTAATTTGTCATCAATATTAGCTATTATTTGATCCTTCAAACTATCCAACTTGGCCTCCATTTCTACTTTTAAACCATCTATGTCATCTTCATTTTCTCTTCGTAAGATCAAAATTTGTTGCACTTGGTACCGTAATTTTGATATCTCATACTGCATTTCTTCCTCTTCATGTGTCATAGTATAGAATTTTGAGGGCTTAATGGGTATGGAATTATTTTTTGGAGGCATTATAGAACCCAATACTGATAAAAATTCTAAAATATGCCCTTGGAATCACTTCAAACTGCTTTTTCAAATTAAGACTATGCAATTTTAAAAACCAAATACACAAATTTTTCTTGCTTTTGAGAAGCTTGATATTGAAGCTGAATTATCTCTATACTTGCAGATCCTCATAATCTGAAATTCAGCCCTGTAGTAATCCTCTAAAGCTTCTTTCAAATGCCACAGTTCTGACCTGATTTGGATTCTTCAAGGCAAAGTTATGTCCAATCTCCCACAATGACCTAATTATGGACTAGTTCAATAGAGCGAACTTGTATGACTTGCCACGTGTCACTGTTTAATCCTTTGGCTCTGAAATTTATAGACAGGAAGCTACAGTCTATGTACCTATGGCCACCTTTTACAGAATTCCAATTCGATGCTCAGAGAGAGACTTATGAAGATTTTCTTACGATCACCTCTTTGAGATGAAATTTAAGAGCCTGAAACAGATCTAACTTCCATAGATCATATCTCCAGAAATATTGTGAACCAAGCTCTGAAATTTTTGAAAGATCTTCCTTAGGATTTCAAATTCACTCTATAAAAATTTCCGATTTTGAATCTTCGTAGAAAAAAAGTTATAAAAAATATTTGGCGATGACCTTTTTAAGTGAAATTTAGAAGCCTGCAAACAGACCTAACTTCCACAGATCATATCTCCGAAAATATTGTGAACCAAGCTCTAAAATTTTGTGACAATGTTCCTCAGGATTGCGGCTTCACACTCGAAAATTTCAGCTTCTGAACCTTTTTAGAACAAACGATATAGTGAAAATTTGACAATGACTTATTTGGAGTAGCAAAACCCTAGAATCCAAAGCTCTAATACCAAATGTTGTGAAACCAGCTCCAAAAATAGAAGAAAAGAGATATCAACACCTTAGAAATAATCCACTTTGAGGGGGCAACCTCTAATACATTACATCAATGAACAATTCTTGGATGATAAAAATGACAAAACCTCCTTTCTATATATAGGAGTCCATGGGGCCATAATGTAATCATAGCCGACCTAACAATAATAATGTAAGGGCACAATAATAAAAATATGGGGGTTACAGGGGTACAAAAATAAAAATAAGAGGGTCTACACTAACATAATAAGGGACTACACTAATAATATAGGGACCTAACATAGACATTGGATCTTTTGATGGCGAGGAGATATCGCCACCACCACCTGATCCAAGTGTGGATCCTGATGATCACGATGAGGGCATGCCAGATGCTGAGGATCATTAGGAGGCCAATGCAGATCAGAGACCTACTCCTACTGGTAAGCTGGTGCGCGGTCAACTTATTGATGCTAGATATAGGATGGAGTTAGCCGACCAACTCATTGCATTGATTGTTGAGGCGGGCATTATGCCCGCTCATTACAAAGACATAGAGGCCAATGATAGGCTATTATGGATGTGGAGAGGCATGCCGCGTGACATGTACAGCCTGATGCAGCATGTCGTAGAAGTTACGACAGCTTTTACGTGACTGACGAGGACTTTTGCACATTACGATCGAGCGGTAGCAGGTGATGGACAATCTGCGAGGCGCAATGTTGTTTCGTGATATAATACCCTAAATGTTTTTGGGTTGGAAACCTTCATAGATCAGGGGCATACCATTCAAGAAGGACTCACTTAACCTATATTTTATACTGAAAACTAGATATAGCAAGTTGCAGAACTTACCCGAAATTCCAACGTTAGATGTAGATCCCGCGGGGTGCAAACCCCCAGCAACCCTTCGTGCTTTGTAACCTGAAAATCAAGAAAGAACGAACACGAAACTCTAGTTGTACAACATATATAGTTCTTATATGTCAGTGTGACTCATGCATAATATCATAAGAACAATATTAAACATTCAATTAATGATCATTACACATATATAGAGAGATATAAACATGTGAATATCAGGAACAAGATGGTTCTTCTTATTATCAATGGCACGTACAGTAATAGAAATGTGGAGAGATCACCCAAAT
This sequence comes from Pinus albicaulis, assembly GCA_034641835.2. NCBI lineage: Eukaryota > Viridiplantae > Streptophyta > Pinopsida > Pinales > Pinaceae > Pinus > Pinus albicaulis. The sequence continues at coordinate 1,360,137,222 of CM076582.1, read as the reverse complement.
CCTTCCACGGCCTTCGAGCATACCGTCCTCTGGATCCGTCCAACCCTCGCCTCATAAGAATTCTTCCAAGATGTCTCCACACTAGATGACATATAGGATGATGAGCATCTCAAGGAAACAAGGGTTTCCTGAATATACCTGGGAAGTGTAGGAGGCATGGGAATATCAGACTTGAAATAGGGCTCCAACAGAGTATAATATCTATAATTTTCTCTCTCCCTTAGGCCATGGACATGAGGGTCTTTTATACTCCCCAAAATTAGTTTCAACAGTTGGAAACAGTTAGGCCATGGGCTGGGGTGGTTGAATTACGGGAATAACCATCAACCTTGCCTCGAAAATAGGGAACATTATATATTTTTTAATTATTAAAAAGGTATACGCAGATATGTATGAATGGACTCGCGTATAAACACAGAAAAGTCTGGGCAAAGTCGCGTATGGGTTTTAAGATACTGTTTTTTGTGAAGATGTTCAAGTCTAAGGGGAAAGGGTGCCCAAGGCCAAAGTATCAATCGTCAATCATATGAAGGTGGAAAAAGATGCTATAACAAGCATACCATCATCTAGAAAGAGTCATCATGGAGATGAGGCTGGACCATCGGCCACTAGTACTGATATTGATGTTGTACTACCACCAGCTGATCCATGACATTTATATTACAGTTCTATATTTTTAACATTATTCAGTTATATATATACATATGGTCCATGTATTATGTGTTCATGTTGCAGTTTTACTTAATTTACATGTTGGTGATCATCATGATGTGTATGTTGTTAGGTCATGTTAGATATGTTCATCTAATGTGCAGCTTGCAGATAGATGTCTATGTGATAGCATGAGTTATTTGACATGAGATGCATATTTGATGTTTGTGTTGCGATGATGTTAATATATAATGTTAATTGTGTTTTGTTAGATGATCATGATCACGATGATGCAGTTAGTGATTTTGCAGAATGTGTTTTTAGTCAAATTTGATGTTTGTACGATGGTTTTTTGTAATTTTTTTATTTGTAAAATTGTAATTGTATATATGTAAAATTCTAAAATTGTAATTGTACGTGAAATTGTAAAATTGTAATTGTAATTGTAATTATATTTCTAATTGTATGTAAAATATTTGTAAAATTTTAATTGTATTAATGTGAAATGAATTTATTAAAATTTGTAAATTTGTAAATTTTAAATAATTGTAAAATAATAAATCTAGAATAATATGATTTATTGTAACATAATAAAGTTTAGAAAATAATGCAAATAAATTCATGTACTTTAGAATTATCATTATTTTATTATGATCTTAGATACAAAAAAAATAAAATTAATTTATACAATATGCCATTGTTTTTGAGATCAACATAATTAATGCAAATTATCAAGTGAATTATTGATTTTAACGTTAACACAATGCAAATTACCAATTAATTCAAAATACATATTATATTAATATTTCAAAAAACCCATCTTAAAAGTATAAATATTGATGAAATAACACATGTACCATATCACTCTCGGTTCTCATGATCACCCTCATTATCTTCTAGCTCACATGGCATGATAACACTATTGTTATAAAAGATATGTTTTGATCTAGGGTCATATGTCAATGCAAACCACTAATCCCTATCCAACATATCTGGGTAAAAAAACACCTGGTTGCAGTGTTTAGGGAAAACATAGGGCTCCTTAGCTTCATTCCACATCTTTCCCGAGTTGATACATATCAGCCTATTATCACGATATTCCTTTACATTATTCCGATCAAAGATGTCCCACCACTTGCACCTAAAAATAACGCATTGGAAAGAAGAAAAATCCACTTCAATGATCTCTTGTGTCTTTTCGATGTAATCTAACATCCCTCATACTAGGTTTTGATCACGGTGGTTGGATCGCCTAGATTGATCAAACTCGACTTCCAATCCGTAGTATTGTATGATGTTTCTAGCATCGGCATTTTCTGTGTGAAAATGGTGTCCATATGCCCACATAGAGGGGAAAAAATGCACCTATTATAAAAAAGTTAAAAAAATCATAGTGTCATGTGTCTTATAAATAATAATCCAACAGTTAAAATATGAAATGTATATGTCTTAATATAAGTTTCAAATTTACATATAAAGTAAAAAGATTATTACCGAGTTGCTGCACCCAATCCCTACGTTTAGCGCATCCTCTTCAGCACGTGGGTAACAATTGGTAGCACCGTATTTCTCTCTGACTTTGTTAGCAACCCAACTGTTGGGGCATATTTTTGGCATATTTTCTTTTAAATGATTGGGATAAGGCACACTTCTACCATTCAACTGTCTGAATTCTTTCCTGTCACTATCCCATTTCATCCTATTTTGTTCATACAATGCGACCCATGGTTGTGTCGCTTCATAATTGTAAAGAACGAATTTATTGATTGCTTCAATTTCTGCATTCCCTGATGAAATCAAGCCAACATTATATAGTACTTAGAGATCAAAATATACATTATATCGAAGTTCAACATGAATATTAATTACTTTTTGTAAATTTGAAAAATGATAAGTCGCTTACTCTTTATCAAGCGTGTTTTTCCACTATTTTGGAGAAACTCTCCTTCTCTTTTGTCTTCATCCATTTCATCGTCCCAAATCATCGCACTTGGTTTGTTGTTGATCTGTTTGATGTACTCGCTGGCATAATAGAAAGACTCATATGATATGTACCCCTCTGCCATAGACCCCTCAGGTTTTGCCCTTTGTCGAACAAAACCTTTCAATTTCTTCATGAACCTCTCTAAGAAGAACATCCAATGACAAGAAACAACCCCAACTAATTCAACCTCATCTAGAAGGTGGATTAGAAGATGAACCTGTAAGTCCATGAAACTCATCAGCAGTTCCTTCTCAAACATACAAACAATCTCAACTATCTCTTGACACCACCATGGAATGCTAGTCACATGAATCTCCTTTGACATGATCCAACGTACAAATGCAGATAATTTAGATATGACACATCCTAGGTCTTGAGGGAATTCATGTTTCACAAACCCACACATGAACAAAGGATAATGACACTGAAAAGTTATAAACATGTGCAATAATATACAAAATTAGTTATGTTTTATGATCCCCGCATGGGATAAAAATTATTAATATAACAAATAATAAAATCATGCTTTTGACATTATATGTACTCTTAGAAGATTGAAATGGTCATGCGATTTCAACCCCAAAAAACGGTCATCCACGGTGAAGCAGCATCTTAGTGAAGACCCGTATGAAGTTGGCACTCTCACATCCATTATAACTTCCCTTGCCAAAGATATATCATCTTTTTTTAAAATCCATGGGACATCGCCTTCTTTGAAAAACCATGAATTAGAGGGATCAATGCCTGCCTCTGATCCCTTACTTTCTAATCGTTTTCGCCAATGTTTCTTTTTAGTTTTTGAAGTAATAAGATCTTTCCTAACAGCCAATGTGTCACTTTTTTTCGATGATATGTGCCTCCATAAAGAAGATGAAACATTTTTAAATATATGCAAGGGATCTAATAAGTGGGAAATCTTAAGATGCTCCCAATATGGGAGGTCATAAAAGATAGATTTCCTTTTCATCCCAATGGGAAATTTCTCAACATAGGTGTCGAAGAAATCTGGATCATCAAACATAGGCTCCCCATTTGAATCGAACATTTCTATGAACTCCTTCTCCTTCTCTCTCTCATATGCTCTAAACCATTCAGTTGGTGTCATTATTGGAGGCCTTTGGGTTCTCTCTTGTTTACCATTGAAAGAGGATGCCACTCTTCTGTAAGGGTGTTCTTCTGGTAGGAATACCCTGGAGCAATCATACACTGGCTTTCATAGGTCCTTGGACCATCTAGCTTTCAGAGAAGGTCCATAACATTTACATCCAAAATACCCTTTGGTTACAAGACCTGCGAGATTATATTTTTATACATTAATTAATATGCATGGAAATTTAAATAATATCATGAACATCATAACAAATATTACAACGAATTAAATAACTGATATGTGAAAGAATAGTGTTACATATATAAACAAATCAATAAATTAAACATGTAATTTACCAGAGCAAACTCCTAAGCCTGGATAATCATGTGTCGTGTAAGCACATATTCCATACAACGTAAAATCTTCTCTGCTACGATGGGTCTTGATACATCATATACATTTATCCCATCCTATAATTCCTTCATTTCATCTACCAGTGGTTGTAAGTAGACATCCATATTCTTCACTTGTCTTCTAGCAGGGACTATGAGAGCCAACATAAGATGTTCATTCTTCACGAAAAACCATGGGGGGATATTGTATTGATCACTACTACAGGAAAAACATAATAGTTGGTGTTCTGGAGGGAATATGGGTTGACGCCATCCATGGCTATGCTGAGTTGTAGAATTCGTACTTCATCCTTTAATTTTTCGGGCCATGTATCGTCTATATGCTTCATGGCTATTGAATCAGTTGGGATTCGCATAACTCCCAACTCAATTTTTTGTGAGGCATGCCATCCTTGCAACATAGCTAATTCTTTGCAACGAAAGAGTCTTTGAATCCTTAGGATTATAGGCATGTGCCTCAATATCTTAAAAGGAGGACCAGTACGTGATTTACCCTTCTTTTTTGATTTATCATACATGTCATGACCACATTTCAGACACATCTCTTTGTCTACATATTCTCCTCTATATAGAATACAATCATTTGGAAAAGCATGATATGATATGTACTCAACACCCAACATTTTCAACAATTTCTTTGCCTCTTCGCAGCTACCGGGCCAGACATTATCACTCGGAAGAACCTTATCTTTGAATAACTTGTAGTTTGTGATCATGGAAAAAATATTAATAAATGTACATTAATGTCGATATAATTATTAATGTCCATACAATTTTCCATTTGTAAAATTCATTGCAGTGTACTGATTATATTTCAAATTTATATAAGGGGAGTACTTTATGGTAAGTTACCTCAAAAGTTCCGAGAAACATGCATTCGAAAAGACAAACTTTGCTTTCAAGTTGTACAGCAACATCGTTGTCCCCAACTGGGTAGACTTTGAATGACAGCCAGGTCCAAAGAGGGGTGATGGAAGCAAATTTAAGGTTTTCGAAAAAGGTGTCAGCGATATGAGCATCATCCCCTAGCTGATCATCATTTTGGAATGCATCTAACAACATTGTCTCCATGGCAGTTGTATCCCTTAATTAATCATCCATACCAACCTCTATTTGATTGCCTCCATTTCCAGCTTGTGAAGAACTACTATTGCTGTAGTAATTCCTAATTGGTGAATTTGGACGTAGCGGGAATTGAATCAGTGGTTGATTCAACCATTCTTGGTATCATTCCTCTCCGATTTTTTCTCTTAATTCAATCTTCTCATGATTTTAAATTTTCGTGGGGTGCAACGGAAGATGGTAGGTAGGTCGTTCATCATCACTAGAATCCTAATAATTAAAAAAAAAAAAAATTGAACATGATTAGTACAAAATGTATGATATCAATTAGTAACCACGTTGACAATATTGCATGATTATAAATTGGTTTTACGTTGAAATAATTACATATTAATCAATATATATACCAAACAATTATAATTATAATTACCATCATTGTCCCAGTATTGTGGCTAGAAGATGCAATATTGTTACAATTGGCAGGGTGAAGCGGCTGTCCATTTTCATCTACCAAATTCACCTTGCAGTATGCAGTTCCTCATAAGAACTTCTGACGTTTTGGAGCAGTTTGAATATTTTGTGCATCTGAACTCGATGCTGAATTTGCATGAAATTGCAAATTTGTATACATTATAAATTTAATTAAGTTGTGCATGATTGACAGCATGGATAAAAAACATAAATTCAATTAGATAGTGACAAAATAAAACAAATCTGAAGTAAATATTATGTCTCCAGATGGATAGGGAGAACTCCGCGATGGACTTTGAGAAATATTATGGATCGATCTAGATTTTGAAGAATCATCCATTCCATATAATATATGATATTTTATCCCTGCATTTGAGAAAAACAACAATAAATTTTGGTGCACAAACCTAAATGTAATTTCGGTGCGTAATGTACATATAACCGCACCGGTGCGTTTTTGGTATTGTGCACTGGTGCCATTTTATAACATGACGCCCCGGTGTGGTTCGATTAAAGGACGCACCAGTAAAAAAATAACCACAAATAAAAAAAGTGCAACCATATTTTCTTTAAGTGGAAAAAAAGCGGTAAATTGAAAAATGGGCAGCAAAATATTTTCAAAAATCTAATTTCATAAAACATTTCTTTAAATACTAAACACTTTTCATTGTTTCACTATTTTGCAAAAAAATTCAGCCAGAGATTTGCAGGATACATACCTAGAGAAAATAGAGCACGAGAGCACTGTGGAGCAGGGAAATATGTTCAAACATAAGTATTCAGAAAATCAAAATTCCAAACCTCTGGTGATTCAAACCCTGTACCATAGAATTTCAAACGATGTGAGTAAAGTTTATTGTTTTTTTGTACTTTTTCTGCAGTTTTATTTATGCAGTAAAAAAAAAAATCAAAGTCTATTGTTTTTTTACTTTTTCTGTAGTTTTGTTTATGAAGTAAAATAACAAAATCAAAGTTTATTGTTTTTTTACTTTTTCTGCATTTTTTTAATCTTTTATGCAGTTTTCAGAAACAAAATAAAAAAATAAATCCATTTTTAGAAACAAAACCCTTGATTCTTTTTGTTTCTGAATTAAGGCTTTTAAATTTAGATTTATATGGTTTGTACAGTCAGACATCCAACCCACAGGATGAATTTCATAGTCCTATCCCAATCCATGTTGGCCCTTGTGTCAATTTAAAAAAAAAAATGCATTTGTTTTTCGTCGGTGCGCCCTGCGTAACATAGCGCACCGGTGCGCTCTGTTATACCAGCACACCGCGAAAGTATATATATATAGTGCGCCATATGTAACATATGGAATCAGTGCCCTATTTCATTATGGCGCACCGCAAACATGTTGTTTTACAAAAAAACCATTTTAGAAACAAACCCTAATTTTTTTTTTTGTTTCTGCCCTTTCTTCTCCCTCTTTCTGTGATTTCACAATTAGGGATTTTCAATTTATAATTATAGGGTTTGTATTGCTAAATATAAGCCTAATACATCCAACCCACGGGAGGACTTGCATAGTCGAATCCCAATCCATGTCGGCCCTAGCATAAATTAAAAAATATATATTATTTGTCAGTACGCCCTGTGTACCTGAGCGTGCTGGTGCGTTCTGTTATTCCAGCGCACCGCGCAAGTACTGATAAAAAAAAATTATCTCAGTGTGCCATTTGTAAAATATGTAGCCGGTGCACTATTTCATTATGGCACACCGCGAACGTTCTGTTTCGAAAAAAAAAAACTTTCAAAAAATACAAACCTTACATCCTTTTTGTTTCTGCCCTTTATTCTCCCTCTTTCTGTGATTTCAAAATTATGGCTTTTCAATTTAGATTTATAGGGTTTGTATTGCTAAATATAGACCTAAAACATCAAACCGATGGGAGGATCAACATAGTCGGATCCCAATCCTTGTGGTGCATTTGGAAGACAACAACGCACTGGCGTCAGTGCGTACACCATGAATGGCGCACCGGTTTCTTGGGAATTTTTTTTACTTGAAAAGTTGACAATTTATTTATAGATATATTAATGAATGATATGGTACAGGTTTGAGATTGATAAATAAATGACTGACAAGAGAGCAAGTAACAAAAATACTAATAACACATCAAGAAAAGAAAAAAGGAAAGTTCTTTGTAAATTTTTTACAAAAAATATTATTTTTGAACTATATGTAAGTTTAACTAATATGTATTGTTTACTGTGTATCATGCAGAGCCACAAAATGACGAAGCTTGATAAGATTATTTATAATCTAGGACCGAAAGAGCGTAAAATCTTGATGGAAAAATTGCAAGAGGATGAATCAGGTGAATGAAAAAATACTATCGATCCAATATGAGTTTATTTTTTTAGTTTTCATTAATAATATAATTAAAATTATTAGATAACATGTGTGAAACAGTCGATTAATTCACATATGTTTAATGTTCTACAGGGACCAACAACTCAGAAAAGGAATGTTGTTCTAAGAAAATAAAAAAATAGAACATGAAAATGAAAATGAATTGCTCCTTATCTCATCTGGAGTGGTGCTGGAGGTTAGCAAAAGGGGGAAAAAATTTTACAAAATTTTGAGGGATCTAGTGGAATGAATGTATAGACGTTCATTCCACTTACAATACAAAAACCAATCCAATGATTCCAAAAACCAAATTTTATCTAAACTACACGAAGAGTTTCCAGAGAATTGGTTAATGAGACATGTCAGACTTTTAATAGCAAAAACATACAACAACAAAAAAGAAGGAATGAAAAACTAATATTCCTTTAGATGTTTGTCTAGAATTATTTATAAATATCACTTTTGTTATACTTACTTTTCATATATCAATATAAAAATTAAATAGTTTATTGTCATGTTACATTTTCAGGAAGATTATGAAAAACTCAAAAGATGAACGAGATGATATCAGAAATATGCCAGTAGGAATGTTCAAAAAGGTGTACAAGGAGATGGTCAAAGAAATAGACAAAATTGCATCATGGGAGGAGTCATATCAACAACAACGTGCTTCAAATGTAATATGTATTCATTGAATTTTTCGATCATTAGGTACAATAAATAAACAATTTAGCATTAAATATTAATTTTCAAGTATTTTCTTGCAGAAAAGAAAAGAAAATGGAACCCATTGAACACATAAAATAGGACAACAAGGAAGAAAAGGATTGATATCTAAGTTTGTGAGTAATTGTTACTTCCTTATAACAACTTAACTAGATTTCATTTTTGTATTTTTTAAGTTGTTTTACAAAAATAATCATTGAATGTCTTCAAACAAGTGCTAACATACAAAGAAGAACCATCAGAGGAATTGATTGAAATTGGGTTAAATATGGGTTGTGAGTATATGTTGGCATATCAAAACTTAATTGTGGAATTTGTAAGAATCTATTAGTCTTGTTTTACTTAGCTCCGTCTATAATTAATAGAAAAAATAAATCTTTTACATTAAATATATGATTTGTTACGGGGTATTAAATTTGCATGAAACAAAGTATGGCACTGCGCCAACAGATCAAATCTTGAAAGATGGCATGTTACATGGTTTTGAAAGAATGTGTATAGTTTATGAGTCAATTTTTGCTTTGGTACATCATTTATTTTCGATTTACATTGATGTATGTTATTTAATATTGCAATTTTCATTATTCTTACCAATGTATATACACTCATTACAATTTATTTTTATGTTTGTAGATGGAAGGTGAAGAAAAAGAAAACAATCAACACCATGAACAAAACATTCCTGAAAATAACCCAAGTCATGGAAGTAGCTATAGCAGTGACAACAGTTCAAGTGAAGAATGATGATCACTATTTTTGGATATCAAAGAAAGGCATTGTATTTTTTGAAAAATGTCTGTGAAATTAGAAGTTTTCTTTAATGTAATGGACATAGTGTCCCAATTGAAAGATAAAGTGTTGGGGCCCTTGTTTTGAAAGTAAACAGTTTTGTGTTGTGGAGAACAGGTGGCAGAACGCAACCACGGTAGACAGAGTGCTGTCATGGTTGTGAGGAACTGAAGAGTAGGTGCCGCGGCTGTTGCGGAAGCAGGTACAGATGGCAAAGGGAAGCGGCATAAGACAATCGGTGGAATTCCCAATATTCAGGGAAAGTAGTAAACAACCGAGCGGAAAACAAGGAAGGGTTGTCAGTCGTGCTGGTGATGGAACAAATAGGCAGTCGGTAAGCGGAAAAAGGAGGTTGGCTCAGCAGATATTGGGGAGCAGGAGCCGTAGGAGAGCTCTGTTCATGTTTTTCTGTTCTCTCTCTGTCATTGTTCTGTTCTGTATCATGTGATGCGATTGTAATCAGTGCTTCCAGGCACACTCTAAGGAGTGTTGTAATTATCTTTTGCTGTTAATGCAACACTTGCTAATATAAGGCTGATGTTCTAAGTTCTGTGTTGTGTTATGGTTTAGTGCGACATGTAGCTATTTTGAATTTTTGGTTATCATTCTGATCAAGTTCATGAGTATTGTTATCTGTCTTGTATTTACACTTCTTCGAGGTACTTAAGTTCTGTATGGTTTGTGCATCTGCCATGCTTGGTCGATACTTTATCCAATCCCAGCTTTAGTAAGGTCGCGTCACGCCTCGGGTGAGACTCTCTGTTCCTTAGAGTAGGGTGAAAATGTCGACGTTGTGCTAGAATACTACGGAAACCCTTGTTGGCCACCTTCCTGAACCTGGGTCTCCCCCTGAGACCTCTTTTCTTTCCAACAAATGGTTTTGTTGCCGGGACCTGAAATCTCATTATGGAGTTAGATCATGGTATCACGGATCTTCGAGAAAGAAATACGGAAGTGGTGGGATAACCATCTAGACCAGTTCATAGCTCAGCAAGCAGAAGTGAGACAACAAAAAGAGAAAACTGTTAAGAACCAGATTCTATTTTCTGAATCCGCTAGTGATATCTACGAGATATTCTAGGGAAAGTTTCCCAAGGAGCTATACAACTGGCTTTGAAGACTACAAACCAAGGTAGTCATGAGAGGCTTGCGGAAGGTCTGTCACAAGTGGGCGCACATAGATCTGGTAGCACTCCACCGGTTAGATACCGATTTGACCCGAGCTGTAGATTTCTGGGTGCAATCTACCTTGGAAGGATACATAGTAGAGTTCACAGCTGAATGCTACCAGTATTTCTCGAAAGTGGAAGACATATTCAGATCAGGGTTGTGTGAAGGATTGTTAAGGGAGATCCCCCTGTGGATCAAGGCTTTGATGGTGGACGAAGGATTGTTGGAGTTCCAAAAGTCTGATATGGAGACCTAAACCTCCAGTCCTGGGGGAAGGGACTGAAGGAGAGATGCTACAAGTACGTTGAAAAGGAGGAATAGGGATGTGGATGCCGAGACCTCCAGTAGGTTAAGGGAACAACAAGCACATCGAAGGGTGCAACTCACCGAGAAGTGGCAAGAAAGGGTGATGAAAGGATTGAAAAGACAAGAAAGGAAAAGAAAAGACAAAGGAGAGGCACCTCAGATGACGAAGCAGTTGGAAGGTCAGACAAGTTCCCAGGATATAAGAGGGACCACCAAGGAAGTACAACAGGTGTATAGGAGCCTAGGCCAAGCAGAAAAGGGAAAGGAGTACGACGAAAATGACACGCGCCCCAAGGAGAAGTCCGATGTGGAGTTGCATGTTGCAATGGAGCAACTATTCTGAGAAGGTCCTGCACCCATAATCCTAGGTAACTCTATTCCCCAAAGTTCAAGTAGCTCTAGTCCTGACCTTCCCCTGGTACTCTATTAGCCATTAGGTGAATTTTTTTTTAAGTTATGGGAATTGAGTAAGTCGAATAGTGTTCAGTCCACGACAGTAATACACACTAGCAACAGTGTTAGTACTACCATTTCACAGCCGGGGGTCAGGGGATTTTTTCTAGTAAACCCCACACAAGGAAGCATGGCAGGTTCATTTACTTGGTACCCAGATTTTTCCGGAAGGGGTAATGATGATGTGGAACAACATTGGTACCTCTGTGAAGCCATATGGAGGGCTCGACAGACACCAGACATAGGTAACTTGGTATAATTTCAAACTATTCTCTGGGAGAGAGCTCTACGCTGGTTTATAAAGTGGTCTGAGACTCATAAGAACCCAACGTTAGACGATGTAAAGAGGGATTTCGTGAAGGAATTCAAATTACCCCAAACAAATCAGCATGGTTTATCAGAGATGTGGGAGGTCAAGCAGCGAGAAGGGGAAAATGCATGGGATATAATGAGGAGATTCAAGGATGCGGTTGGAAAAATAAACTATCCGATCGATTCGAACCATCAAAGGGATTGGTTTATCAAGTTCCTTCTCCCACTGACAAGAACCCCACTGATACAACAAAAGATCGAGACATTGCAAGATGCATTAGAGCAGGCCATGAAAATAAAGGCCATGGCGGGATATATGCAAGAATTTAAAGGAGGGGCATAAGCTTAGGACCCTTCCATACTGGGACTACAACATCAAATAGCTAGCCTGATAGAAAAACTGAAGGAAATTCAACCTATGCATCCAACGAGGCCAAATTCATGGTGTACGCACTGTCTAATGGAAGGACATGTGGTAACCAAATATCCTCGATTGCAGGGCCAGAACATGGGAACACCAGCAAAAGGGGCACCAGGAGCTCCACCAGCAGGAGGGGTTACGTAGATAAACACCCAAGGACTATATCCATCGCAACACCCATACACAGGGTTCCCCGCAAAACAGAATTCAATGACGACTGAGTATTGCGAGATCTACAAAAACATGGGTCACTCACCCTGCCTATGCCCCATACTGAAAAATTACTCCATTGTCTTGAACAATGTATATTGTGATTTCTGTGCATCTACCTCACACAGCACAGAGTAGTGTAAAGCTCTGGATGCTTTGGAAGAACGATTAGACAAGACTTCATATAGAGTGAACGAGTCCCCCAGAAGATGAGGAGGAGGCATGAGAGGAGGCCAAGCAGGAGGAAGAGGACCAGTACGATGCTACAACTGTGACCAAGAGGGCTGTGTGGCTAGGGAATTTCCACTTCCTAGAAGACCCTGGTGCTCTCAGTGCAGGGTTAACACGCACGCAATAGAAGACTACCCAGAGCTCATTAAAAGATGGGAAGAAAGGGCCAGACAAAGAGGGAAAAATATGGTAAATGCAGAGCCAAGAATACTAGAGGCTCAAGCCATGCAGAACGTGGCCATAGTGACACGGGGAGGAAAAATAATTGGGGAATATGCACAAAGGATGGAACCGATAAAACTGGTAAGGCCAGCATCCCAATGTTCAGGCTAGAAAAATAGAAGCAATTCTTTCAAGAAGCAGTAGAATCATTTTCCCAGCTTGGGGGAAACAAAGGAATCGAAATGCCACAAACGAAAGAAGAGGATGAGAACCAAGCCAATTCAGGTACTACAATTGAAGAGTGGTTCCGTCTATTTCTAAATTTTTTTAACAATGCACCAATGTTGGAACAATTAAAGCAGAACCTGGAAAGAGTAGTGTAGAAGGCCACAGAGCTAGGGGAATCATCTGACACAACATAGAAATATATACAAAGAGTGAAGAGAAATAAGATAAGGACAGGCAAGGAGTTCCAGGTGAATACTCAAGTTGCAGGATTCCAAATTAAGGACATAATGCTTGATTTGGGGTCCCACGTAAATATCTTGCCGAGAAAAACATGGGAAGAATTGGGGAAGCTAAGGCTAACATACTCACCAATTAAACTCCGTATGGTGAAACAATACTGCATTGTGCCCATAGGCAGGCTGGAGGAGGTCAAAGTCAACGTTGTGGGAGTAAAGACATACACAGACTTTGAGGTCATCGACATTATGGGAGACAATGATCCCTATCCAACATTACTGGGGATCGACTGGGCTTTTGAAAACTATGCAGTAATAGATTTAAATAAGGAATGATGATATTTAAGGAAGGATAGGTCAGAGTCACCTAGCTACTCGACCTGTATCAAGGTCCCTGATACACAGAGTTTGTCGATAACAGAGAAGGTGCTCAACTTCTCGACCATCTTTACCAAATGATTGCAGGAAAAAGGGAAGATTACAATGACCTGACGACGAGAGGATCGATGAGCTAGAGGAGAATTCAAAGCTCAGACTTGGGCTCAGAGATAGCCTGGGATGATTGGAAATAAGGGGGATATGAGACCAACACAAGGATATGTGCCACCATTAGAAGAATAAATTTGATTGGGACTGAGGTAAGAGATTACCCAACTTTATCCGATCTGAACGCTATAAATACTTTCATTATCAAAACAGAAGATAATGTACCAGAGGATCATAGGGTCCCACTCATGGAAGTGGCCTTGCAATCCACATCTGCAAGATGGTGGAGAAACCAGTGCAACTCACTGTTGCGATGGGACAGAGTTGCAGCAACACTGAAAGCTAGGTTTAAGGGAGAAGAAGGACCAAAATTCACTAAAAAATTCCGGGGGGACTCAAATCCCAGAAAGCATTTGAAGGAGTGTGAAGATCAATGTAACACTTTAGGATACCCGCAGGAGCTATGGGTCCACAAATTTATACACTCACTGGATAGGATTCCACAAGCCTGGTACCTAATGGAAGAGAGGAAAAGGGGAACTGGCACTTGGAAAGAAGTTACGAGGAAATTTACACAGTGCTTTTTATTTGAAGAAGGACAGATACAGTCACCCAAGCGTTACGGGCCATTAAAAGGGTACTGTTCTTACCAGAGAATCAGAAGGAGGATGAGCAACCACTCCCGAACCAAATCATCCGATAGTCAATAGCATGCAAGAAGATAAACAGTGAAATGGATGATGATGATCTAGAGGGACTTAGACATATGTACTTTGAAGAAACAGAGGGGGAGTTGGATATTCAAGAGGACCCGACAACCGAAGGACTTCATTTGCTCCCCCTCAAAACCAAGAAAATGAATATTGGGACCGAAGAGAAGCCCAAACTAGCATTAATCAGGGACTATTAGGATGTTGAGACGACCAAGGAAATATTCTGTCTATTACAAGAATATGATGTAATATTCCAAATTAGGCTCAAGCTAATTGGAATATTAAATTTTTCTTTACTTTTTTTTCATGAATAAGTGTAAAAGGGAGGAACATAAAAACTCCTAAAATTAGTGAATAAATCAATGCCCCATGTGAAAAGGCTAAATCTGGGCTACTTTAATAAAACACCGTTATGTGTGAAAGGGGTTGAGACTTTTGACTGGGTCAACATGACTAAATCAACAATGCTATCTAGATGCAATGAACCTCCTAGATGCACAACACATTTTTAGATGGAGGCCACACATGTGAAAGGAGCTAAATCATTGAGATGGTTTAGGGCTTTGCAAGGTCTAAATCTTATAAAAGGAAGAGGAGGACAACAAGAGAAGGTTTTAAAGACCATATTATTTCTGAAGAATATGTCTGTTTAGAAATTTCTCATTCTCTTGGCTATTTAGCAGAGAATAGTGTTGTTTAGCACAAGGATCTCTTGTTTAGGAATCCTTCTCTTTCCTTGAGTAGCTCTTGGAAGAGTCTTGTTTTTCTTGACCACTATCAGGCTTAAGGCCAAGCTTCTACTTCCAACTACAACTCATATCCTGTTGAGGGTTTTTTTATCTTTGTAAGATGCAGCAAGTGGAGGCTAGATCTACTCATATTTAAGCCAATCTAGTGCCCCTTTTTAGTGGGAAAGGCATCTAACCCATTGGCAAGAGTGTTTTGGATCATTTGAGCTTTAGGTCTACATCTTGGCATCAGGCCAAACTATTCTTCAAGCCTACAACACAGTCCCTCTTCCAGTATAGCGTTACATGCAAAGAGGAAAGTTGCAGGGTGTTTTGGCAAAGTTTGAGGAGTGATCTCTGGTGTTGGGGATGTGCCCTTCACTATGGTGATCCATGGATTTCTGTTCTATTCCATGTCATATTTAGATCTGATCTAAATACTCATGTATATACTTTATAAATTCTGAATAGATCTGCAGATTTGCTGCATAGAATCTCAGTTCTACTCGATGTGCTTCATGATTTGCTGAAATCCCCAAAGGGAATGTAAAGAAGATACATTATAGTGTATGGATTTGTCATAGGTCTGACTGTTCATGCATTATGTTTCTCTAGATCTAAGTTGTAATCTACTGCTGCAGTACACTCAATAAAATAACACTGTCAAGCCTTGTAGTCAATTATATGTGTTGCAACACCTCTTTTTGAGGGTTTCTTTCTGTATAAGTCTTCTATTTTCTATTCTAAGACTCATGGGATTCAATATAATTCTGATTTGCTGATATATATGACATTATTGGGCCTCCATATTGGCCTATTGCTGCTACCTTACTGAACTGCGTTATTTCTGAAGTAGTGTTGTTTAATCTGGTTGCAGTCCCATTCCTGGGCATTTTCCAAGTGGTACTAGGTGTGGGAAACCTGTTTAACCCACCTAGAAGGATTTGTTTCTGATCCCCTCTTGGATTCAGGTCTTATATTGTCAGATCTAAGGGATCCAAGGGTTGGTTTACAATCCTATAGTATACATTCCCGAAAAATTCATTTTTCAGGCATGCTTTGTGTAATGTTCCAAAATTTTAGCCTCCAAGCTAAATGGAACATTAGAGTTAGCAGTAGCTCTAGCAGGTGAATAAATGGGGAGAAAATCCCATAAGTCTCCTAAGGAGGAATGAAATACTCAAAATTTGAAAGGGGACACTATTTCAAGCCTAATAAAACACCTCCATGTATGAACAAAGTTAAAATCAAGTTGCTTTGACCAAATCAAACATCGCAGTTTTAGTGGAGGAGGAATCCAAGGAGGAATAACGCAATTTTGGAGGGAGATGCATATTTGGATGGAGATGACGTAATTGAGTGGGGCCAAGGGAAAGAAAACTCATATATTATATAAGGAAGAGGATGGCATCATTATTCTTCATGTCTTAGATTATTATTCTTGTTTGCCAAGACTTGTTGCTGCTTTGCTGCTTAGAAAAGTTGTAGTGTTGTTTAGCACTGGGTGTTCCCGAGCGGGAATCCCACCTCTTTCCTTTGAGGAGCCTCATTGGGAGAGTTTTCATTCATCATTCCACATCAGGTTTTTAGGCCAAGGTTCGGCCATCTTCATCAGCACAACTTTTCCAGAGATTGTGCAGTGTTGCTGGGTGCAGCAGTGGAAGGGGTTGGAACCCTGGTCTCTGAGCTAGTTTCTCATTGGAGGAAGTTTTCCTTCACTTAAGAGATCTGTTTGGAGAGCTCCAGGACTTATTTCAGATCTGTGGCATCAGACCACACATTTCCCATACACTCCCAACACTGTTTCTTCTAGGGAATGCGTTATTTTGGAGGCAGTTTTCATTGCATGGTTTGGTGGCTCCATTGCTGAGTTTCCTTGTGATTGAGAGGTTCATCCTTTCATGGGAGGAAGCCCTTGAGGGATATACAAAATATCAGTCATATTTCAGCCTTCTATGCTCTTATGCTTTATTTTTGCAGTGATTATTCAGTCATTTTCTAAAGATCACATTTGTATGCAGAGTATTTGACAAGAAACCCTTACCGGGTTCTCTTGTATTTTGTATGAGGAGACTAGATCTCTGTACTTCAGTATTATTCATTAATATATAAGTAGATCTATTTTTATCCCATGTTTTTATGTTAAAACCCTCTTTATACTGCGTAGTCCATTGATGCAGCAACTCCGGTAAAATGCAGTTTGGGGTTTTTAGTCATTTTCAGCTACACTAGTGTGGGAGGTCTGTTTAACCCACCTAGTTTTATTTATTTCTGATATCATCTTGTATTTAGATGCTATATGGATTTATCTACAAGATCCAAGTGATCATTTCACTGTTTTATTGCATATGTTGCTGGAAATTCGTTTTTCATGCATGATTCATGAGTAGTCCTGAAAAAGGAATATTACAGTGGTATCAAAGCATGATCTCTGGCTCAGCCTGTGAGATCCAGCTATCAGAGGAAGGAGAGATGGACAGAAGCTAGAAAGCTTCTGTATGTGACAGAATAAAGGAAGACAAGCTTACCAAGCTTCTTCCAAAATCTATGGAGAGATTTCAAGGAGACCTGAAGAAAATGAGATTGGAGATGGGATCTCCAAAGGAGGTTGAATCTAGAGCTGAATCTAGATTTGCATATGGTGAGAGTGAGCATGCAGCTACACACCATAATTCACAGCGTATTCAAGTGCCCAGAGCTATATTGAGATGGATGGGAGGAGGAAAAATGCCTAAGAGGATAACTCTTAGTGATTGGTTGCAGGAGTATGAATCTCAAACTGAGAGGTTTAGAGATCATATTCATTTCTAGGAGTTTTGCAAGATTCAGGTGGAGAAGAGAAAGCAGCAGGATGCGGATAGATTTCTGCTATCTACTTTTTCCGGATCACCTACATGTTCAGTTGGAGTTTTGGTGAAGAAGCTAGATTTCTATTTGCAGCTGCACCACATTTCCGAAGGTTAAGCCATCAGAGTTGCAGCGCTGCATTTCAGAGGTAAGGCTCATGCATGGTGGATTTTTGAATCTTATTCTTTGAATAATGCCAACACTTTCTCTTATGCAAGATTCATAAAGACATTGATGGAGAGGTTTGGTGAAAAAATTCCTAAGGCATATGAGAAAACAAAACCCTTGCATGTTATAGAGGAAACCCCACTTCAGAAAACCATGGGAGGAGCTGATATCTTGCATTACGCTTTGCCAGAAGTAAGACCTCTGGTTCATATTCTTTAACAAGAGGGCATAGGGATCTCTTTTTCCCAAGAGAATCCAACTATTGAGATGTTTCCTATACACAATGAGGATGATGAGGGCAACAACGCTGTCACATCTAGAGCACATACAGTGCCTCATGCAGAGGGAAGAGGAGCACATGCTCCAACAGAAGGGATTCTTGTATCCTTACAAGAAGTTCCCAGGATATCATACATGGAGGTCCAAGCACAATCAGTGAGCAGCATGATTATGCAGCATTGCATCTGGAAGGAGGAGGTGGAGAGGAACAACAACATCACTTGATGAGAGGCACACACCCTTCTCTATTTCAGAGAGCCAATGTAAGGAAGAGGCAGATTGTATTGCACTGTGAGAGCAAGGGCAAGGTTTCCGAACCACATGAGCAGTCTACTCTTGACATTGATGTCTCACTATATGGGGGCATTCCACCTGGGAGGTCACCTGATCTGGCGCTGATGGAAGACATCTTGTCTTTGGATTCACGACTCTTAGATTTTGGGGAGGTGAAGAGTTTGGAGGAAGAATTTGGCATGGGGGATGTCAAAGTAGCAGGTAGCAACATGAGTGGAGATTCACATGCCAGATCACCAGCACTATCACTGAGGAGGATTGATCCTTATTGGAGATCTCAGCTTTTGGTAGAGTACTCCAAGGATATTGGTGCATGCATGATTCTTGATGACCCAGATAGAGATGACAGATACATGGTGGATACTGTGGTCATCTATTTACATGGCAGAGTCTTCTTGACTAGAGCTTCTAGTCTCAAGGAGAAATTGCTACATGCAGCACATTAGGATTTCTCTTCCATGCATTTTGATGCATATCTTTCCTTGGCAGAGGAGTTCACTTGGGAGGGCATCTAGCATGAAATATATCAGCATATGGAGAGATGCATAGCCCAGATGGTGATAGAGAGGATGTCACAACCACCTTCCTACTCATTGGGAGTAAGGGAGAATGTTCAGATGAGCCATTTCGGCTCAAGACCTCAAGTACATGATGGAGGAGGTATAGTTTCACATTTCTTATTGTAATTCTTTTCCTTATTCGAGCATCATGATGTATCAAGAAGAATTGCTTCTTCTTGCATATTGTATAATGATGTACTTGAAGCTACTTGTAGCATTGATCTTGGCTATCCTTTTGATGAGCTGTGGGGGAAGCCACATGTTTCTTGGTGTGCACCATTGACACCATATTGTAACTGCATGTTTTCATCTTATGAGATGACTGTGGCAGCAAAAAAGTGGCTGGAAAAGAATTTGTTGTATTTTATTTTTATGTAGGCCAGGGATGCACTGCGCTGGTTCCATGAGAGGGACCATGATTCACTCTCCGGTTGTCACTTGGAAACTTGTTTTTATGGTATCTTGCTTCCATGTATTTCTGATGTGTTTTTACTCAAGGGAAGCTTTGTATGGAGACAGAAACCAATTGGATGGCATGGCACCCATATGATAGAGTAGCAGAAGACTTGTTGGTATGGGGCATCATACAAGTTTTATGATCTTAATTCATGGCTTGTATGAGGGAGAGATGAGGCAGCAGAAAAATTTGTTGCTTTTGTGGTTGCACTTGGGAGAGTATGGGCAAAAATTTTCCCATACTTGTCATGATATTTCCGGAGAGAAGGAAGGAACATTCATGGTGCAATGAGGCTACCCTTCAGCATTGAAGGATCATGAGAGACTTCCACATAGGAAGAATATTTTCTCACATAGCAGCATGATGATGGATGGCTTTGGCATATGGAATGTCAAAGAGAGGAGTGTTGTAGGCTTTGGCCTACAACACTGTCACTTTAGAGCATGTTTCTATTGATGGAGTGTTACAAAGGGAGTATGCACCCTCTCCTCTTGCAGATTTTTATGAGGAGATTATTATGGGAGGGCTCACTCATGGACCTCACCTTCAGCTCACACATGATGCATGGTAAGAAATGCATTTATGTGCTTGTTTATTACTCTATGGAGTATTTGTACCTTCTCACCATGATTAAACAGTGCATTGATCTTCAAGAGAGCAAGAGTATTTTTGTGTTTCATGGTCACTTTAGGGCCAATGTTTATGATGATAGTAGCCCATCTATACATAAATTTGGGCAAGTGTATTGTTATTTTATCTATGTACAACTGATAGACATTGATGCTTACTTCCCCATGTTGGGAGAACAAACATATACAGCTTGTAACTTGTTGCAGGACCACTTGCCATATGACATTCTCAAACAACAGTTGGGAAGACTGCGTAATATCCACTTGGAGAACCTTTGGTACCATCAAAAATTGCACCTAAATTTCAGAAATTTTCTGATTTGGAGGCCAAATGGTGATGATGTGCCATTCATCTTGGATGGAATGGTTTGGGTTGACATGTCTCATGACTTTGGGGGGAGAGTCCTTGGATGCTCAATCTTCTTCTTGCCATTGGAAGGAAATCATGTTGCAGCCCGAGATTAGCACACCCTCTACAATTATCATCAGTGGAGAGGAGGACAGCGTGGGATAGGCCCTCTTGCCTATCATGTTCATTTATTCAGCCCACCTACATTTCAGGAGCACAAGGTGGAGGAAACTTTTCATGAGTTGCCATGTTGGAGGGTGACTCACTTCATTTGGATGATAGCATGGGTGAGGGAGGCACTCATTCACCATGATGATCATCACTCCTACTTTTTTGAGGCCATGAGATAGCTAGCAGGTTTCCATTCACACTTTCCACCTTTGATTGATGCAGACACTTTGGTTTTGCACACTTGGGAGGAAGCATTGGATGACAATATATTTGCAGATTCTCTTGATGCAGTGATGGAGGCTATTGATAGGAGGCCACATGAGTAAAAGGGTAGAAATTTTGTTCTGCTTATGTATTTTCTTGAGGACAAGAAAATATTTTTGAGGGGAGGACTGTAATGTTCCAAAATTTTAGCCTCCAAGCTAAATGGAACATTAGAGTTAGCAACAGCTCTAAACAGTGAATAAATGAGGAGAAAAGCCCATAAGTCTCCTAAGGAGGAATGAAATACTCAAAATGTTAAAGGGAACACTCTTTCAAGCCTAATAAAACACCTCCATGTATGAACAGGGTTAAAATCAAGCTTCTTTGACCAAGTCAAACAACACAGTTTTAGTGGAGGAGGAATCCAAGGAGGAATAACACAATTTTGGAGGGAGATGCATATTTGGATGGAGATGACCTAATTGAGTGGGGCAAAGGGAAAGAAAAATCATATCTTATATAAGGAAGAGGATGGCAGCATTATTATTCATGTCTTAGATTATTATTCTTGTCTGCCAAGACTTGTTGCTGCTTTGCTGCTTAGCAAAGT
The DNA here is from genome assembly GCA_034641835.2 of Pinus albicaulis. NCBI lineage: Eukaryota > Viridiplantae > Streptophyta > Pinopsida > Pinales > Pinaceae > Pinus > Pinus albicaulis. The sequence continues at coordinate 1,360,115,455 of CM076582.1, read as the reverse complement.
TGCAGTGATGTTTAGCACTGGGTGTTCCTCGGCGGGAATCCCACATCTTTCCTTTGAGGAGCCTCATTGAGAGAGTTTGAATTCATCATTCCACATCAGGTTTTTAGGCCAATATTCATCCATCTTCATCAGCACAAATTTTCCGGAGATTGTGTAGTGTTGTTGGGTGCAGCAGTGGAAGGGATTGGAATCCCGATCTCTGAGCTAGTTTCTCATTGGAGGAAGCTTTCCTTCACTTGAGAGATCTGTTTGGAGAGCTCCAGGACTTATTTCAGATATGTGGTATCAGTCCACACATTTCCCATACATTCCCAGCGCTTTTTCTGCCAGGGAATGCGTTATTTTGGAGGCAATGTTCATTGCATGGTTTGGTGGCTCCATTGCTGAGTTTCCTTGTGATTGAGAGGTTCATCCTTTCATGGGAGGAATCCCTTGAGGGATATACAGTATATCAGTCATCTTTCAGCCTTCTATGCTCTTATTCTTTAGTGTTGCAATGATTATTTAGTCATTTTCTGAAGATCACAGTTGTATGCAGAGTATTTGACAAGAAACCCTTGATGGGTTCTCTTGTATTTTGTATGAGGAGACTAGATCTCTGTACTTCAGTATTATTCATTAATATATAAGTAGATCTATTTTTCTACCATTTTTTTTATGTTAAAAACCTCTTTAGACTGCGCAGTACATTGATGTAGCAACTCCGGTAAAAAGCAGTTTGGGGCTTTTAGTCATTTTCAGCTACACTAGTGTGGGAGGTTTGTTTAACCCGCCTAGTTTTATTTTTTTATGATTTCCTCTTGTATTTAGATGCTAGATGGATGTATCTACGGGATCTAAGTGATCATTTCACTGTTTTATTGCATATGTTGCTGGAAATGCGTTTTTCATGCATGATTCATGAGAAATCCTGAAAAAGGAATATTACACCTTGCTAAGCAGTCCATTTTGGGCATATTACAGTGGTATCAGAGAAAATTTCTTAGAACAGCTTGTGATTTTTTTGAAAGAGCCAATATTTATTTTTATGAAAATAAGAGACTAAAGAAAAATATGATTACACTGAAGACACAGAAGAAAAGGGTAAAACCCCTTTATCTAGAAGAATGAAAGGGAAAGAGTTCTCAAAAACTCTGTTCCAAACTCTATATGAGCTTAAAGGAGAAATCAAATAAATGAAGAGGGAAATACATGAAGGTCCCTCAAGAAGATATTTACATGAAGAAAACACCAATTCTTCATCTTATATGTGCAAGCACTCAGCTACATCAGATCTACAACGTTATTCTATGCCCAGATTTACTGCAAGAGAAATGGAGGAAGAAGATGCATCAAAGGAAGATACTTTGAGTGATTATCTTCAGGAGTATGAATCTCAATCTTGGAAAATCAAGGAGCACTTGAGCTTCCAAGAGTTCTGCCAGCTCAAGGAGGAAAGAAGATCCAACAAGTACAATAGAAGGAGGAGAGGTAGATTCTTTTTGCCAAATTTTGATGGATCCTCCACATAGACAGCCAAAGCATGGAGAGATCAGCTAGACTCATATTTGGATCTACATCAAGTTTTAGAGAAAGAAGCCCTTAAGGTAGTAGCGCTGCATCTTGAAGGTAAAGCTTATGCTTGGTCGTTATTTTAATCTTTCTCATTAAAGAATAAAAATATATCTACTTATGCAAAGTTCACTAGGAGAATAGTGAAGAGATTTGATGTAAAACAAACTAAAACATCTTTGATTGTGCTGGAAAAGCATGAGCATGAAAAACTCTTGCATGAGTTGGAAATATCTGTTGTGCAAACTCCACTTCAGATTTTTGTTGAAGGGGATAAAATTTTTTGTGATACCTTGTCAAAGGTAAGATCCCCATTGCATGAAGAGATTTCTTCTCAAATGGAAATCATGGAGATTCCTCTTTCAAAAGAAGACCAAGATCCAAGGTCTCTCATTGATAATGAGGCATTATCAAATATTGATGAGAAGGAAGAACAAGAGGGTAGTAACAACGATGTCACTTCAGAAGAAGACCCATCACCAGATGGGGATGGACATGAAGTTATTGTTTCAAGGGAAAGAGATTTTGCATATTTGCAAATGATTCCCAAGGAGAATTTTGTGAAAAAATTATTGGGTAGTGATACCTTGCTTCAAGCAATAGGAGGAAGTTTGGAACAACATCCAATGATGAGGAGCATGCACCCTTGTTTATTTCAAGGGGTTTCTATTCATGAGAAGAAGACTGAACTATGCAGCAAGGAAAGGGACACATCAGTCCAACCATTCATATAGTCTACTTCAGATCTTGATGTCTCTTTACATGGAGGCATTCCACCAGGGATACCCCCTCATGGGAAGAATAATAAAGTGTTCTCTCAAGCTTGTGCAGCAGTGACATATTTGGCTACTACAATGCTGAGATCTATTGATGGATTCCAAGGAAAGCTGAACAATTTTTTGACATTGATTCTGCTATTTCTCACTCATCTATTTGCACTGAAAAAGAAGAACTCAGAGATCTATGATGACATTAACATGATGTCAAATAGCCATTCCATAGATTTGGGGCAGCAAATGATATCTCTACATACAAAGAAGATTTCTGAAGAAGACAAGAGGGGGACAACACTCTTGTATGCATGGGCCAAACTATGGAAGTTTTGGAAGAGAGAAACCTTTCAAAAGAAGGTTGATCTTCCTATTCTTCAATCTTGTCTTGCAAAATATCAGCTGTAAGAGAGGTAGAAAAGATCGAGCTACCCAACTCTAGCATGTGACTTTGGCATTCAACATGTCAAGGAGGGGAGCCATGATGTGACAGTTACTTCATTTAAAAAATTTACAACACTGTCATTGTTGGGAAGCCTAGATCCATATTGGGAATCCCAACTCTTGGTAGAATATTCCAAGAACCTCTTCACATGTAAGGTTCTTGATGGGAAAATTGATGATAGGAGGTATAGAGTGGTTGATGGAGTCATTTACTTTCATGATAAGATCTATTTGGCTAGAGAGCCAAGACTCAAAGACAAACTACTGTGTGCAGCCTATGAAATCTTGCTTTATACTCCCACTGATTTCATTAGAATACACCATATGATCTCAAATGGATTCATGTGGGAAGGCTTTGAAGAAGATTTATATCATCATTATCAAAGATGCATGTATCATATCGAGATGGAGGAGCAACATAACTCTATGGAGGAGTTAATTCAACCCTCTCTTTCTCTTTTTGAGGAAGGGGATAGATCTATGCACCTCTCCACTTATTTGAGGAGGACTGTTGGTGAAGAGAATAATCATGTAAATCATGTATCATTTTCTGATTGTATGCATTATTTTACATTATATATGTAGGCCATGACTCCAAAAAGGAGTATCATACCTTATAAACTTCATGGCCAACTTTGGGCCAAAACTATTTCTGAATATGGCCACTCCCTTGATGAACAAAGGGAGATTTTGCAGCATGATGGGTGCTTTCCTAAGGCACCAAATATATCTTCCACTTTCAGCCATGGAGATATGTTATGGGCAGCAAGTAAGTGGTGGGAAAACCACTTACCACATCTAGATTTGAGGCAGGCAGGAGATGCACTGTGATGGTTCCTCTTGGGTGAGTGTGGGTATTACCCAAAGATTCATATTTTCTTGTCTCATGCCTTGTGTGTCAATGGGAGGATGCATACGAAGAAAGCATGGTTGCTTTGGTTGACAAGAAGAGAGTTTGGACATCAAATGTTAAATCTCATGTCAATGTATTTACTTTTGGTTGGGATGTATCTCATGTATTCACATGTATTTCTATTTGGAATGTATCTCATGATCATGTATGTACTTGGGTTTGGGAGAAAATGTAACTCTCACATGAGGAGGCATAAGAGAACTTGTTTGTATCATGATGATAATGATGCTCTAATATTTGTTGGGAACATGGTGGGAGGAATGACACATTCGTTGGATGTGTCCATTGGGAATGGAACTTCCCATACTTATGCAAACTTCAAGAAGAGGATGGAACATTGTATGGCTGCTACACTATATCTTTTGTTTCCTTATGTAAGAAGCCATATGATTGACTTATGTCTTTGGGAAAAGTCTCCCACATGGGAATATTTTTGGAAAGACATGTGTTACTGGAGTCATATTCAGCTAACACCTCTTATCCTCTATTATTTTCAAGCTTTGGAGAAGCTTATGGCAGCAAGAAGGTGGTGGGATTGCCACTCATTGTAATATGTTTTGAGGCAGCAAGAAGAAGAGCAATGCTGGTCTCAATGGAAGGACTATTGCCACCATCCAATATATCATATGACACTTAGTCCATGTTTCTTTTGGATCACATATGGTGATGATACTTTATTCACTATATGAATGGAAGATTGGGCAAGGAGAGTCCCTAGAATCAATGAAGGGAATCATGAGGTTCCAAGTATATTTTGGCTTCATGAGGACTATATTATTGCATCCCAAGATCAACAGCTCCACATTTTTCATAAATGGAGGGAGAGACAGCGTAAGTTGAACATTCCTACCTCTCATTTCTAGCCATGTAGCCCATACACATTGCATAAGGAGGGGATTGGTGATTGTTTCTATGAGCTTCCAAGGATGGCTCACTTTGTTTGGATGATAGCATGGAGATTGGAGTGTCTTATGGGGGTTGAATCACCCATCATTTATCATCTCTCATGCCTTGAGAAGACCAATGCACAACATATGTTTCTTTCTATGTATCTTCCACTTCTTCATGATGACAACTATTTGGGTTATTCACCAAAGGCAAAATTGTATTCTTGGGAGGAGACAAATCCATTGGAGATTTTGCAAAGTCCTTGTGAGTTTCTTGAGGACAAGCAACATTTTGGAGGGGAGGACTTTAATATTCCCGATTAGCCTCAAGCTAATTGGAATATTAAAATTTTATTTACTTTTTTGTTCATGAATAAGTGTAAAAGGGAGGAACATAAAAACTCCTAAAATCAGTGAATAAATCAATGCCCCATGTGAACAAGGCTAAATCTGGGCTACTTTAATAAAACACCCTTATGTGTGAAAGGGGTTGAGACTTTTGACTGGGTCAACAGGACCAAATCAATAGTGTTGTCCAGATGTAATGAACCTCTTAGATGCACAACATAGTTTTAGATGGAGGCCACACATGTGAAAGGAGATAAATCATTGAGATGGTTTAGGGTTTTGCAAAATCTCAATCTTATAAAAGGAAGAGGAGGACAAGAAGAGAAGGTTGTTGAAGACAACATTATTTCTGAAGAATATGTCTATTTAGACATTTCTCATTCTCTTGGCTGTTTAGCAGAGAATATTGTTGTTTAGCACAAGGATCTCCTATTTAGGAATCCTTCTCTTTCCTTTAGTAGCTCTTGGAAGAGTCTTGTATTTCTTGACCACTATCAGGCTTAAGGCCAAGCTTCTACTTCCAACTACAACTCAGATCCTTTTGAGGGTTTGGTTGTCTTTGTAAGCTGCAACAAGTGGAGGCTATGTCTACTCAGATCTAGGCCAATCTAGAGCCCCTTTTCAGTGGGAAAGGCATCTAAACCATTGGCAAGAGTGTTCTGGATCATTTGAGCTTCAGATCTACATATTGGCATCAGGCCAACCTATTCTTCAAGCCTACAACATAGTATCTCTTCCAGTACTGTGTTATCTGCAAAGAGGAAAGTTGCAGGGTGTTTTGGCAAAGTTTGAGGAGTGATCTATGGTGTTGGGGATTTTCCCTTCATTGTGGTGATCCATGGATTTCTATTCTATTCCATGTCATATTCAGATCTGATATGAATACTCCTATATATACTTTAGAAATTCTGAATAGATCTGCAGATCTGCTACATAGAATCTCAGATCTACTCCATGTGCTTCATGATTTGCTGAAATCCCCAAGGGGAATGTAAAGAAGAGACATTATAGTGTATGGATCTGTCATATATCTGACTGTTCATACATTATTTTTCTCTAGATCTAAGTTTTAATCTACTACTACAGTACACTCAATAAAATAACGCTGTCAAGCCTTGTAGTCAATTATATGTGTTGTAGCACCTCTTTTTGAGGGTTTCTTTCTATATAAGTCTTCTATTTTATGTTCTAAGACTCATGGGCTTCAATATAATTCTGATTTGCTGATATATATGACATTATTGAGCCTCCATATTGGCCTATTGCTAATAGCTTGATGAAATGCATTATTTCTGAAGCAATGTTCTTTAATCTTGTTGCAGTCGCATTCTTGGGCATTTTCCAAGTTGTACTAGGTGTGGGAGCCCTGTTTAACCCACCTAGAAGGATTTTTTTTATTATCTCCTCTTGGATTCAGGTCTTAGATTTTCATATCTAAGGGATACAAGGGTTGGTTTGCAATCCTGTAGCATACATTCCTGAAAAATATGTTTTTCAGGCATGCCTTGCTAAGCAATCCATTTTGGGCATATTACATATGATGACTTGTTCCCATCGTCCGTAGTAGACTTGAAAGGAATCAAAGGAGACCTAGGAGAAATGTGTATAATCCTGAGGCCGAATGCAAGACCAATCAAGCATAGACCCTATCGGTTGAATCCAAGGGTAAAAGAAAAGGTTAAAGTAGAAATTGACAAAATGCTAAAGGCATGGTTGATATTCCCAGTGGAGGAAGCAGAATGGGTAAGTCCCATAGTCATACAGAGAAAAAATGATAAGGTGGAAATCTGAGTCTGTGTTGAATATAGGAGTTTGAAAAATGCCTGTATACATGACCCATTCCCCACCCCATTCAGTGACGAAGTCCTTGACAATGCTGTGGGGGACGAAGCATATTATTTTACAGATGGATTCTTAGGGTACCATCAAGTAAGGATAGATGAGGAAGATAAGAAAAATACCACCTTCACCACCGAATGGGGCTCCTTCGCATACCATGTAATGCCATTCGGTTTGAATAATGCGCCAGCAGTATTTTCGCGCATTGTCATAGCATCATGCCGCGACTACATCCACAAATTCCTGGAGGTTTATATGGATGACTGGACCGTCTACAGCTTGTTAAAAGACCATGCCACGCTATTGAGAATTATTTTTTATAGTTGTAGACAGCTACAGATCTCATTGAACCTAAAGAAGTGCATCTTTGCAGTGCCATTTGGAACATTGTTAGGACACGGAGTATGCAAACAAGGAGTCTACATGGATCTGGAAAAGGTACCAGTGATAATCAACATGGAAGCTCTAGAGACCGTGAAATAGTTGAGGTCATTATTAGGCCATAAAAGTTATTACAGTCGATTCACCTGCAACTATGTGAAGATAACAACCTCATTGGATAAGCTGTTGCGGAAATCAGAACAATTCAACTAGACAAAGAGTTGTGCGACGACCCTAGACACCTTGAAGGAAAAATTGGCAAGTGTGCCAATATTGGTTAATCTGGATTTGGACAAGAAATTTCATGTCCACATTGATGCTTCGAGCATCGTATTCGAAGCGGTTCTAGCCCAACCAGGGGACACTACAGTTGATCACCCAGTGTACTTTGCAATTCGGAAACTATCAAGAGAAAAACGGAACTACACCACGACAGAAAGGGAAGCATTAGCAATGGTGTATTCCCTTCAAAAGTTCCGCCACTACTTGTTGGCAGGTATGTTCAAGTTTTTTACCGACCATTCATCTTTGAAGTATTTAGTGAACAAAATAGTCTTGGAAGGAAGGATATGCAGATGGCTCCTACTCTTTCAGGAATTCACCTTCGAGGTGATAGTCAAACCTGGGCGACTGAACGTGGGTCCAAACCACCTGTCAAGGCTCAAAAATGGAGAAAATGAAGGATCTCTGGATGATCAGCTTCTAGACACTGATATTTTCAGAGTAGAAGCCATCCCAGAATACGTAGATCAAATCATAAGGCTACCTAACAACAAGACAATGCCCAAAAGAATATACCGCAGTACATAAAAGACACCTAGTAGTCTGAGCCGCAGAGTACCAGCTCATCGCAGGACACTTGTACAAAATGGGGCTAGACCAAATCTTATGAAGATGTGTCCTGGACCATATGAGGGAGGCCGTACTATGGGATTGCTACTCTGGAGTTGCGGGAGCACACTTAGGAGCTAAATCGATGGCTAGGAAAGTACTACAGGCGGGCTTATGGTGGCCGATGGTACACATTTACACTAAGGCATTCGTAAAGAAATGCGATGTTTTCCAGAGGATGGGACGTCCATCGCATAGAGAAGAGCTTCCACTACACCCAGTAAAAGCACTAGAACTATTTGAGAAATGGGCAGTTGATTTTATATGCCTGATTGCACCTGCTGCAAGAAACTCCCAGGCCCAGTATATCATCATAGCAACAAACTATTTGACAAGATGGGCAGAGGCAATGCTTGTGAAGGATTGCAAAACCAAAACAACGACACCATTCATATCTGAAAACATAATCAACCGATTTGGCTTCCCGAAAATTTTGACAAGTGATCAGGGTATGCATTTCATCAATGCAAGCATTAAATCCCTTCTCGAAAGCTTCATGGTAAAACATCACAGGAGAAACCCCTACCACCCAAAAGCTAATGGAACGGTAGAGGAATTCAATGAAATCCTCGAAAATGGATTAACAAAGATCTGCAACGCTTAACGAGACGACTGGGACGAATGTATACCAGCAAATTTGTGGGAATACAGAATGACGGTCAAGAGGCTAAATAACCAAACACCATTCCAACTCGTGTACAGGAGAGAAGCCATAGTACCAGAAGAGTTTTCCATACCCAACCTTCTAATCGCAACCTCACTCCAGCTATCAGAAGAAGAATCCATGAAGGACAGGTTACAAGAACTACAAGCGCTGGAAGAAGACAGGTTTTTAGTAGAATTCCACCAAATTGTCCAAAAAGAAAGACAAAAAGTGCAGCACGATCACCATATCAAACAAAAAACTTTCAAGGTTGGTAGAAAAGTTTTATTATATGACATTAAGTACCAGAAGTTCCCAGGAAAACTGCAAATTCATTAGCTAGGACTGTAACACGTAGTCGAAATCAAAGAGTCTGGAGTAGTGCGGTTAGCACAACTAGACGGCTAGATAATGCCAGGATGGGTGAACAACACATACCTGAAACCCTACCATGAGAAATTTTTGTATTTCATTTCAAATAACTCTCGCAACTGAGAGAAGTCAGTAGGGTAAATTAGGCTAGAATAGATGGAGTTAATAACTCTCTTGCACTTGAGAAGAGCTTAGATAGGATTCCCAATAAAGACATTTTGTTGCACAAGAAAAATTTAGTGTTGCGTTGCGGAGACCGCAGCACAACCGATTGTGGTTGGGGGGATCATGTCCAGCGTGTCAGCCACGTCAGAAGGAAAAGCGTGTCGAGCATAATTCCATCATCATTACTCATGGTACCCATGTCAGTCTATAGGATTACCGAGATTTGAAAAATAATTTCCATAATTAGCATCACCCATACTGCAATAAATTTTCCATAATAAGCCATAACCATCACCCATCACAGCTACCCAAACCTCGAAGCCACAGTCATCTTTGTGAGAACCCACATCAGCCTGGTAACTAATCGCACGATTATAGCCGCGGGGAAAGGTAGGGAAAATTAATTAGTTATGGGGTCTTATCAACCTCATGCGTGCTGGTTACTTACATAACCTGCATCAAGGAAAGCACGAGAATGCCGGAGAAGTCCGAGTTAGAATCAGAAACAACAAATGTAGCAAGGGAAATGTCACCAGAGAAAGAACAAGGAAGGAGTCTAGAAGCAGGGATTCATAAGGAAAGAGGAGGAATAATGCTACAAGTGTATTAAAGAAGATCTAAAATGACCAGGGTAGTGCTAGCAATTGTTGAGCATGAGCTTGATGAGAGGATTCACAAGATGGAATCCCTGGTAGGAAAATATGACAGTGCCTCATTGATTGATACCAACCTCATAGACTAATTCCAATTTCCCGCAATGAAGAAATAGGTCTACATTGAGAATTATGAAACAGAGGCGGGACAACAAGCACAAAGAGTACTTCCAGAGTTCAGAGGTGTCCAACAGTCCACCATACTAAACCTACGGAACCTGCCAGTGTTTGGCACTACAGGGGTTGCAATGCAATGCACCAAGTTTCTACTGAGCAGAATTCATAATGGGTCACTCTGGTTGGGAAGGGAGATCCCAATTTACATGGAAGACATTCATAGATTGATTGGGTTGTCACAGGAAGGGAGAGATGTCTCCATGGCTTTCTAGACTGTGTCCAAGAGAGCAAAGAAAGCAGGGAACGATGACTACTACAAGAAGTACGACACCAAGAGAGGGGGAAAAGGAGCTAAGATAGACTTGATCAACAACCCAGTGATCAAATTTGCATGCTACTTGATTGTGAGCAAAACGATGAGACACTACAAAAAAGGGGAATGTACACTAGACATTATCTCAGTTACGAAGCATTATCTCCAGGGGGCACAGCTGAACTGGTGCTCATTTCTGCTTAATGAGTTGGTCGAAGCATGCGAGAAAAAGTACATGAGGGCCATAGGGTTCATCTATGGTTACCTTGTAATGGCATTGGCCATGTGGAAATGGACATTTCTAAGAATAAGGTAACCGCTGGAAGTAGCGTCAGGCCCACCACTAGCAATGAAGTTCACACCCTGGAAAACATCAAGGGACCCCAACTCAAAGGAGGTGAACGAGGAGGTGTTCAAATTATAGTACAGCCAGATGGTGGTTGTCGCGATGAGCCAAAAGCGAATTCCATGGACCCTTCTAGATAGCTATGCGGCTCAAATATGGTTTGGGGTTAACCATAAGGAAACTTACATCTGGTCAGCATGTGTGCCGGATTCGACCTTAAGATGAGGCCGTTGAAATTCCAAATTGACGAGCAGGCCTTTCACGTAGAAGTATGCTCCTTGCCCAGAGTAGCAATGGAGATCAGAAGCAGAGTCTACATCTACTCATTCAATGGCATGCTGCCGGATCTGTTGCCGGGGGAGACATCAGAGGAAGAAATGGCTAGGATGTCATGGCTAAAACTGACTCCAATCATCGAGCAGCTAAATACTAAGGTACAGAGCTTTAACTGGGTAGTCCAAACCTTAAGTATTGATTCTTCTGTGTTTCCCACATTTACAAAATTTCAAGAAGCAAATGTTGCACCCTCTTCCATCTGAGTCCCCCTAGTCACCACCATGCCATTGAACTTGTTTAATTCACCACTGGTAGCAACCACAGTTCTCGTTAGGAAAAGTAAAGCCTCGCAGCCACCCGTAGCCACACCCAAGGCCAAGAAGGAAAGAATCACAATGTTCAGCCAAATCGTTGATCTCATAGGGGAAGATCAAACGCAACTTATGGACATAGGGGTCCCAATCAGAGAAGAGCCCGTCACAGAGCCCCAAACGACTCAGAAGATACACCCAATAAACCCCTATTCTTTTCTAAATGTCCATATATCACCTTCTTGCACTCATCAATCATCAGTCACCACCTCATTCACCTCCAGAGATCACCCATCTCGCACACCCTCCACATTAGCCACCATATTTGACCCAGTCAGAGTGAAAACTAAAACAAGCGGAGAAATCGAGACAGAGGTTAACTTGGGTACAACAGTGGTACTTGAGGTTAGCCAAACCCTGGTTGAACAGGGTTCTTTTCAAGAACTTTTAAGTTAAGATGCATCCTTTGCTGTAGACATAACAACTCAAACCGAAGAGCTGAATCAATTTCAACGAACAGAGCTGATACTTCAGCAAGTGCAACCCAATATAAGCATGGGTAACCCCAGTGATCCAGCACTACAACCAACACAAGCACAGTCCCCACAAGAGCACTCAGCAAGATACATTGCAAGCGGTCAGCCGCTCCAAGAACGACAGCCGAATCAAGATATCTCCGGAGCCGAAAGTGTGCAGACATGCGGAACGACACAATTGTATAATTTTATTCAATGGGTGGCATAGCAGGCCGAAGGGCTCCACATAGAAATTCAGCAAAGGTTCGAGCAGTAGCAAGTACAAATTATCACACTTACTGAAGAGCGCGAACAACTGAAAATAGAAAAGAGCCAAATCCACGGCCAACTGGACGTGGTGACCAAGGTCTTCTAGGATCTCTGGCCCATGGTGACAACCCACAATAATCAGATACCAATTGATATGGTAGAGGATGACATAGTCATATGGTCCATTCACGTCCGCGTGGCCTATTTGAATCTCAATAGAGAAAACAGGGAGCTGAGAGCGGCATTGGAGGCTAGGCCCACGCTATCAGACCCAGCCTTCATTTATACAGATAAGATTGTAGAGCGACAGACACAGGTAGCTGGGGTGTAGGAAATTCTGAGTACTGCAGCAAAGGAAGCGTATGACCTACTGAAGGGTCTACACGAATGCTCCACCTCTCTCACCTTGAAGTCACAGCCAGTTTCAGCAAAGCTACAACAAATATCCAAAGAGAGTTATGAGGCTACAGACCTAGATAGACTCAACTAGTTGTCAACTCAAGCGGAGGAGCTTGAAGTCCATATACAAAAAATTGGAGAGCAATCAGCCACAACCAATCAAGCCCTGTGAGAGCTGAGGTAGCTGGTGAATACCATGGTAGAAGAAATACAACAAATAGCCGCCGAGGCCAACATTAATATCTCTAGCATCTTTGGTGGTCTATCGGCCGTCATAGGAGAAAAATATGTCGCTCAGGTCACAATAGAAACGGACTAGCCATTGACAGCTTCCGAGAGCTGAAAGCTTCCACACTCACAAAGGTCCCATATTTGGGGCCCTTGTTTGGGCATGTAGAGGAAAAGGAGCAGAAAAAACGGGCCACGAATACAAGCGGACCAATGGAGACCGAGGCAACAGGAAACAATTGACTCAGGACGAGTCAATAGGATGTGGTCGGGGCCTGTTGGGGCCCTTGTTTTGAAAGTAAAAAGTTTTGTGTTGCAGAGAATAGGTGGCAGAGCGCAACCACGGTAGACAGAGTGTTGTCACGGTTGCGAATAATTGAAGAGCAGGTCGTGCGGCTGTTGCGGAAGCAGGTATAGATGGCATAGGGAAGTGGTAGAAGAAAATCAGTGGAATTCCCAATAATCAGGGAAAGCAGTAATTAGCTGAGCATAAAATAAGGAAGGACTCTCAGTCGTGTGGTGATGGAAAAAATAGGCTGCCGGTAAGCGGAAAAAGGAGGTTGGCTTAGTAGAGATTGGGAGCAGGAGCCGTAGGAGAGCCCTGTTCATGTTGTTCTGTTCTCTTTGTGATTGTTTTGTTCTGTATCATGTGATGTGATTGTAATCAGTTCTTCTAGGCACGCTCTGAGGAGTGTTGTAATTGTCTTTTGTTGTTAATGCAACACTTGCTAATATAAGGCTACTGTTCTAAGTTCTGTGTTGTGTTATGGTTTAGTGGGACATGCGGCTATTTTGAGTTTTTGGTTATCATCATGATCAAGTTCATGAGTATTGTTATCTGTCTTGTATTTACACTTCTTCGAGGTACTTAAGTTCTGTATGGTTTGTGCATCTACCATGCTTGGTCGATACCTGATCCAATCCCAGCCTTATTAAAGTCGCGGCATGCCTCGGGTGAGACTCTTTGTTCCTCGAAGCAGGGTGAAAATGCCGGTGTTGTGCTAGACTACTGCACCCTTGTTGGCCACCTTCCTAAACCTGGGTCTCCCCCTGAGACCTCTTTTCTTGGCAACATAAAGGGATACCAATAACTGTCCCATTTTGTATGACAAAGAATGTCTTATTCATATATATATATATATATATATATAGATATATAATAAAAAATGTTTTAATTTATTCTATTGCATTCTCTATTGTCGTTATTGCATTCTCCATTGTCATTCTCAAATGCACAAATAAAAATTTAATTCATATGAATATTGTTATAAGATATATATGTGTCGACTTTTGATGAATAATGAATTTTAAAAAACCACAATAATTATGATATGATATAAAAAACTAATCCAAACATCACACTCAAATGCATTAATAAAAATTTAATTAATATGAATATTGTTACAAGATGTGTCGACTTTTTATGAGTAATGAATTTAAAACAATCACAATAATTGCACTGTCATAGGTCGATTTTTCTAAAAAATAAAAATTGAAAACCAGTGCATTTATTCTTATACCGGTGTGCTTGTATTCTTAAGCACACCGGTGCGTTTTTATGACCTATGGGCACCGCACAAATACCAAAACCGGTTAAAAATATTGAGGCATTTGTGTGGTACGACGCTTCGGTGCGTTTATGTCTATATATGCATCGGTGTCGTTTTACGACTTATTAGCACCGCACGAATACAAATAGTAATTATAAATGTCAGTGCGTTTCTATGATACTATGCACCAGGGCATTTTTGTGTCTATAGGCACCGGTTCATTTGGACGACCTATAGGAACCGCACAAATACCGATACCAATTATAAATCTTGGTGTATTTGTGTGATACTGCGCACTAGGGCGTTTAAGTGTCTATACGCACCGGTGTATTTGTATGACGTATTTGCACCGCACGAATACCGATACCAATTATAAATCTCGGTGCATTTGTGTGAAAGGGCGCATCAGTGCATTTCTATAAGTCTATGCACTGGCATGTTGATACGACCTATGGGCACCACTCAAATCCCAAGACCAATTAGAACGGCCCCGTGCGTTGTATCACCAAAACTACGCCCGGTGCTGTTTTATACCTTAACGGCCCGATGCATTCTTCTTTGACCGCCTTGGGGCGCCATCTATGGGTACACACCGGTGCGTTAAAGCCTAATTAGCGCACCGAGGAAAAAAACATCTGTAATAACCTCTGGCTACCCATTTTTTTTAGTTGTGTTGAATTTCCGTTAAAAGCTCCGCCAAAACCTCTGTAACCATAAACGAATGGGGTAGCATATGTTTTTTTGACAATTTTGGCCAATTTTATAACAGTAAAAACCTCCTTTATAACCTCCGCTAGAGGGTCTTTCCCTTGTAGTGTTAGACCCAAGGCATAGAGAGATTGAAAGTTTTATAATATCTGGAAAAAAAACCAATCTGTGAAAGAAATATTTATTCACTCAGTATTATGACTGGGTTTCTTTGAGTTTTGATAATCTTAGGTTTTTCTCAATAATTTCCCAGTGGAGTTTGTAAGCTTACTGAAAACCAGTGGAGTCACTAGGTGGATGATTTCAACTTTCTTGAGGCTAGCTGTTGTCCACCATCAAAAACTAGATACCAGTCTTGGCTAATATTTGAGTCATCTAAATTTGAATGGGGTTTTCTGAGTTCTTTGAGGAAATATTAAGCTTTTTAATAACTTAGTGTCCCCAGTATGGTCGCCATCAATGTTGGCTCCTTGTAATTTGCAAGATTGGCAAGAAAAAGTAGTAGGGAACCACATAAAACTACTTTGGAGTCCAAGGACCTAGCCTTCCTGGGCTCAGAGAGGGCTCTCTATGTGTTTATTATTAATTGATTTATCTTTATGCTTATGTTTTTCTGATTTTAGGCTAGTTATGAAGTTTTCTGGGTTCTTTGTTTTGATTGGTTGATTGTTTGGTTGAACAGATAGAGTGTGGGAAGCTTAATTCATTGGGCTATGGAGTCATCAAAGGGTTAAATTGTACATGAACTCTTCAAGGGTTTTCATAGGGCAAGCTAACTATATCAAATGGAACTTCTTAGGTAAGATGAATATGAGATGATAGAAAGTTGTGAATTCAGTAAAACTAAAGGGAAATTAAGAATCCTTTAACTATAATTCAACAAGAAAATCCTTTCAGATAAGAGTTTAGTAAAACTAAAGAGTAGAACACCTCTGAATTCTTTAATTAAACTTTACTAAGAAAGCCTCAAGACAACAATCCAGTAATACTAAAAAGCAGTTAAGAATTCTTTAGTTAAACTTTACTAAGAAAACCTCAAGACAAAAATTCAGTAATACTAAAGAGAAATTAAGAATTATTTAGTTATAATTTCAGATGAAAACATAAAGATAATAATAATAGACAGAGTTAAGGTACCCAAACAACATATCTCAACCTAAAATTTCTGTTCTATTATCATATAAACTGATGTACAATATGGAAAACATAGGAGAAAACATTAACAATAGAGGGATAACATCACCATTAACATAGCTCAAGAATCCCATGAACGTGCTTGTATTACTGATGTCCAGCTCAAAAACAGTTACAATGCTCCAGTGTAATAATCTTTGCAACTCAGATTCTGATCAAAATCCAACTTAGCAACCAACCAACAATAATAATGAACAATACATGCATTATTTAACTTCAGATGAGGAGGTTGTGCTAATCTAGGGTGACAAATTTGAATCTACTACATAGTAAATGATGTTTGACAATTGAGACCATGCAAGGCCCAATGCCAAAATATCTCTGACTGGCCTACTGTAGTAATAACTTTCTAATTTACTGTTGTGCTAACTTTTAAAATATCTTTGACTAACATGCCTTTAACATTAACTTTTGTAATAAATTCTAGGCTGCTAAAATATATCTGACTATAGTATTAAATGTAGCTATTTTTATTAATGCAGAATTAGGTTGTAGGTGGCCAAGGTGACTGTGGAGAAGTAAATGCTGAGTGGATTTGTCTTCTTTATTGATTTATCCTCTGATTTGACTTCGAACCTTGATATGTCTTTTGATTTTTAATCTTTCTTCATTCGTATCTTTTACCTATTTTTTATTTTCCTTATCCTTGATCGTTCTGTTTACTTCCTTTAAATGTTTTTATCTCTAATCTTGGTTTGACTGCCTTGGGTTACTGTAATCTCTCCCTTAACTTCTTTTAGCTATCCTTTGTCTTAACTCTATCTCCTAACCTTGTCTTTCATCTTTAACCTTGGACTGATTTTTTTGTTTCTTTTACTTTACTCTATTCTATGACTGTGTTTTTCATTTGTCATCATCTCTTCCTGTGAAACCACTGTAAAAATTGTCCTTTTTCTTTACCTTGTCTTTTGTAGACACCTCGCTATCTTTGGAGTAATTTTACGATCCTTATTGATCATGATCTATTGTTTCTTCCTATTTTCTTGCGCTCCTAATCCTTTTGATGAACAAGGCTTCTGAATCATCACCCAGAGAACCTAGCTGAAATAATTTTTGGAACTTAGAAACGCATTTTGATTATTGCGTTTTCTGATACATCAATCACTTGCAAAATTAAAAAAATTATTAATAGAAACGTGAGAAGTGTAGGGAGGGGAGCAATGGTGGCTTGCAGGTAGTAGGTGTTGAGATTGCAACAAGATGATGAACTTAGTGGAAAGAAGTCGCCTTCACTAAGTGGGCCCGCAGGCTATTTTTGGCGCAAAGTCTATTTTTAGACTATGTCTATTTTTAGACATATGGATCATGTTCTATGAGTTGCAGGATGCTATTTGTGGATGATTGGTCAAGTCAGGAAAAATATATGGACTTCTATTTTTAGACATATTGGGCGGAATCTATTTTTAGATTGCTAGTCTAAAAATAGATATGTCGAATATTATTAGCTCTTAATAATATTTGAACTATAAACATTATCTTATTCTCTTGGAGCACTTCAGTTAAGTGCACAGATGTGGCACAGGAGCTGACAGAAGGAATTACGCTATTACTAAGGGTTATGTGGAGCTATTGCATGGATACTTCAGTTAGAACTCAAGTGACAGAGTTTGGTGGAGTTGATTGAGGAAGTTAGTGGAGTTGTATTCAGTTTAACCAATCTAAACATAGTTGAGCTATTTGTATCTAGTTTAACTAATTGATACAATTAGTGAGAGTGGTGTGAATTAATTATTAATTAATTCACTAATTATAAACTCATTAATCAACTAAATAATGCATCAGTTAACTTCAGTGCATGGACAGTTTCAGTGGATATCAGTGCAGAAATAGGTGAAAGAGCAGGTTAACTATTAGTTGTGACTATACAGTTGCTATTTTCAACACATAGATAGGTGGAGAAGCCCATGAGGATTGCGCAGTACAAGCCAGGTGGTTTATCTATTTAATGAAGCCATCCCATAGCATTGAAAATGCAATAGAGGCTGGCTATCAAGTGGCAAAATATTGGAGCATGTGTTTTGCTAGATCTAGCTTGATAGTGTGTAGCAATTGAGGGTGTGCATGAGAGATTGTGAGGAGCTTTTGTACTATGATTGTTACATGATCTCCATGACATATAATATACATATAGTTGGGGTTTTCAGCTTTAAGCTTTCCCATTAAATACTGTGTTCATATGTGTGATTGTTTGTGGTTTTAATGTATGCATGCAATTGATTTTATTTCCGCATGTGATGATCAATGGTAGAAGAGATTCTGTATTATGCATGAAGCTAAAATAGTGTGTGACCAGGAGAATCTCGGTGAATAATATATCAGTTATTCAAATTTATACATGGTATCAGAGCAGTATTGATCATTGGAGCAATTGCAAAACATTGAAGCGGTTGAGTTTTGTGCTGGTGGAATTCGAATTTGCAACAGTGTTTTCTTGGTGTCGAAGTTGAGATGTCTTTCAAAGGATTGCGATTGGAGTATGCCCTTGAGGGAAACTCAAATTATATTTCATGGAAGGACAGGATGGAGGTGGTGCTGGATGAAAATTGGTTGAAGGATTTCATAGATGCAGAAATTCCAAAGCCTACTTCTAGTGATGCTGCCATACTTGATGCATGGCAAAAGAAGACAAAAAAGTGTCGAAGGATTCTGTTGGAGGGCGTGAAGGATCACATAGCATCCAGCCTTCATGGGAAAGCTTCTCCATTCTTGATGTGGAAAGCTTTGATAGATTTATTCCAAAGCAAGAGCAACCAGAGGAAGTTGGCGCTCAAGGATAAACTCAGGAACATAAAGATGGAGAAAGGCGACAGTATACCCAAGTACCTCACAAAGTTCATCCAATGCAGGGATGAGCTGAGAAGTGTGGGGGTGACTGTTGAAGATGAGGAATTGGTGAGATTGGCTCTCCTTGGGCTTCCAAAGAGTTGGCATTCCTATTAGGACTCTATCAATGGTCGGGAGAAATTGCCAGGATGGGAGCGACTTTGGTCGGATCTTGTGCAAGAGGAGATAAGGCGGAGTACCAGGGGCGGATCTTCATCAAAGAACTCTGATGAAGAGAATTGCTCTTTGGCTTCCAAAGAAAATAAGGGGAAGAGCAAGAAAGCTTCTCAATCTGGTGCGAAAGGCAAGAAGCAGGACATGTCCAAGGTGAAGTGCTTTCACTGTCACCAACACAAACATTACGCCACAAATTGTCCACAGAAGAAGAAAAATAAGCAGGCTGCTGGGACTACAGCTGGAGAGGCCTTAGCCTCGCATTTTGAGCTATATTTTTCACTGATCGCATGCTTGGTCTGAAGTATGATGGGATCATTGTGGTTTCTTGACAGTGGTGCGTCTTTTCACATGACATGAGATCAAGATTTGTTTACTGATCTGGATAAGAAAGATCTTGGAGTGCACATCGAGATGGGCGATGATGGTAGATACAATGCGACTGGTATCGGTACCATTTCCTTTGAGAGGGAGTCTGGTAAACCCTTCAGATTGAAGGAAGTGATGCATGTTCCAGGATTGAAGAAGAATATTATCTCTATGGCCATGTTAGAAGACAAGGGATATGATGTTGTATTTAGCGAGGGAAAGGCTTTCCTGCGCAGTAAGGCAACTGGTGAGACCCAGAGGATAGGGGTTCAAGTTAAGAACCTTTATCAATTGCAGGTAGATGGTTGTGCAACAATGGCAGAAGGAGTGGTGAGCCGGGATGATGGTGAGTTGTGGCACCGGAGATTGGGCCACCTTCACCATGGAGCTTTGAAGATACTGCAGCAGATTTCTACTGGGCTTCGTAAGGGTACTCTTACATAGTTAGATCAATGCAAGGGATGTACCTTGGGAAAATTTGTGAAAGCCACCTTTCACGAGAAGGATAGTCACGCCACGATGATCCTTGAGATAATTCACACAGACGTGTGTGGACCTTTCTCAGTAGCTTCGATAGCAAAGAACAGGTATTATGTGATATTTGTTGATGATTTTTCTCGTAAGTGCTGGATCTTCTTCATGTAGAAGAAGAGAGAGACATACTCAAAGTTTTGTGAGTTCAAGGCACTGGTTGAGAAATAATCGGGGAAGTAGGTGAAGGCTCTAAAGAGCGACAATGGTGGTGAATTCATCTCTGGCGAATTCAAGGACTTTTGCAGCAAAGCAGGAATTCAAAGAGAGCTCATAACACCTCATAACCCACAGAAGAACGAGGTTGCTGAGAGGAAGAACAGAACGATCGTGGGTGTTGCACGGGCGATGTTGCATGATCAGGGCCTACCCATACACTTGTGGGCTGAGGCATGCAATACTGCAGTATATGTGCAGAATCGTTGTCCTCATAGGATACTTGGCATGAGTACATCCAAGGAGGCATTTTCTGGTAAGAGGCCCGATATTTCCCATTTGAGGATTTTTGGTTCACCTGATTACATTCATGTGAAGAAGGATGCTAGGAAGAAGCTGGAGCCGACTGTGGAGGTTGGGATATTTGTGGGGTACACTGATACGCCCCACAACTATTATGTGTATTTTCCAGATAGTCGCAAGACTGATGTGCGACGGGATATCAAATTTCATGAGGAGAAAGCCATGAAGTGTTCGCTTTAGAGGGAGCCACACTTGCATGCAGATGAGGAGCTATTAGTTCCTAAAGATGAGTCTCAGGATGTGGATCAGCCACAAGATGAGGTTCATGGAGTGGAAGAGACCACTCAGGCATCGCCAACCATCAGAGGGCGGAAGCGCACTAAGCGAAGCTAAGCGACCTGCTCAAGATGCAGAAGGTTGTAGGAGCATACATCACAACGCGTACAGAGACAATCACCTGACCTGTGATAATTGATACATGGCTCTTATGAGAAAGTGTATCGTGATGAAGCCATCCTCTTTCAAGGAAGCTATGGAGGATCCCGCATGGGTAGATGCCATGGTGGAAGAGTATGATTCGATTGTCAGAAACAATGCATGGGAGATTGTCCCAAGGCTGGAAGGGAAATTAGTGGTGGGTTCGAGATGGATGTACAAAGTGAAGCAAGCAGGTGACGGCAATGTGGAGTAGTACAAGGCAAGATTTTTTGCCCGAAACCTCTCAAAGATTGAGGGGATGGACTATGAGGAAACCTTTGCACCTGTTGCAAGGTATTCTTCCATACGGATGATTCTTTCTCTCTCAGCACAGATGGGGTGGCACATTCATCATATGGAGGTGAAGACTGTGTTCCTCAACGGAGTGATTTAGGAGGAGGTGTACATAGAGCAGCCCAAAGGCTTCAAGATCTTCAGTAGCAAGTCGCATGTGTGCAGGCTCAAAAGAGCACTATATGGGTTGAAACAAGCACCTTGTGATTGGTACACATGGATAGACAGTTGTTTCACCGGACTTGGATTCTCCAAGAGTGAGGTGGATCCGAACCTATACCATATTGTGGTGGAAGGTAAGTTTCTTATCATTGTACTTTATGTAGATGATTTGATTTTGACGATGATGATCAAGATACATCATGTAAGTATACACTCATGTAAGGTCGATCTTGCAAAGGAGTTTGAGATGAAGGACTTGGGCCTCTTCATTAATTCCTCGGGATTGGAAATTTGGAAGCGTAGTGGTGGAGCAGCGCAGTGGTGGACTGTTTGTTTCTCAGGGTAAGTATGCCCGGGAGATACTGGAGAAGTTCAACATGCATGGCTACAAGCCTATTGATACTCCTCTTCCCGGTGGTTGGAGGAAGGAGGATGCTACTTCAGCGAAGGTAGTGGATGCCACTGTTTATCGACAGTTGGTGGGGTCGCTTATGTATCTGGTCAATACACGACCCGACATATGCTATGCTGTTAACCAGATTTCACAAGCTATGGTTAATCCAACCAAGATCTTTTGGAAGGCGGGGAAGCATGTATTGAGATATCTCAGAGGCACATCGGGATATGGATTATGGTACAGACAGTCGGATGAGGTGAAGCTATGTGGCTTCACGGATGCAGATTGGGCAGGGAGCCCAACGGACAGAAAGAGCACATCTGGAGGGATTTTCAGTATCGGGTCGACAGCAGTTTCTTGGTACAGCAGGAAGCAGAGATCCGTGGCACTCAGTTCAGCAGAGGCCGAGTATATGGCAGCGAGTTTGGTTGCATGCGAGGCTATATGGATGAGGAAGATCCTGGTCGGGTTGTTCGGTTCACACTTAGAGCCTACTGTGATTTATTGTGATAATCAGAGTTGCATCAAACTCTCAGTTAATCCAATATTTCATGATAGATCTAAACACATTGACATCTGGTATCATCATATCAGAAATTTTGTGCAGCAGAAGGTCATGTTACTTTCATAAATTCCCACGGAGGATCAGGATGTTGATATCTTGACGAAGGCGCTCACCAGGAGAAAATTCGAATACCACAGGGGAAGGATAGGGGTTGCAGATAATCCTTCTCTTGTTGAGAGGGAGTTTTGAGATTGCAACAAGATGATGAGCTTAGTGGAAAGAAGTTGCCTTCACTAAGTGGGCCCGCAGGCTATTTTTGGCGCAAAGTATATTTTTAGACATATGGATCATGTTCTATGAGTTGTAGGATGCTATTTGTGGATGGTTGGTCAAGTCGGAAAAAATAGATGGACTTCTATTTTTAGACATACTGGGCGGAATCTATTTTTAGATTTCCAGTCTAAAAATAGATATGTCAAATATTATTAGCTCTTACTAATATTTGGACTATAAACATTATCTTATTCTCTTGGATCACTTGAGTTAAGTGCACAGATGTGGCACAGGAGCTGACAGAAGGAATTACTCTATTCCTGAGGGTTATGTGGAGCTATTGCATGGATACTTCAGTTAGAACTCATGTGGCAGAGTTTGGTGGAGTTGTATTTAGTTTAACTAATCTAAACATAGTTGAGCTATTTGTATCTAGTTTAACTAATTGATACAATTAGTGAGAGTGGTGTGAATTAATTATTAATTAATTCACTAATTATAAAATCATTAATCAACTAAAGAATGCATCATTTAACTTCAGTGCATAGACCATTTCAGTGTAGACCAGTGCAGAAATAGGTGAAAGAGCAGGTTAACTATTAGTTGTGACTATACAGTTGCTATTTGCAACACACAGATAGGTGGAGAAGCCCATGAGGATTGCGCAGTACAAACCAGGTGGTATATCTATTTAATGAAGCCATCCCATAGCATTGAAAACGCAATAGAGGCTGGCTATCAAGTGGCAAAAGATTGGAGCATGTGTTTTGCTAGATCTAGCTTGATAGTGTGTAGCAATTGAGGGTGTGCATGAGAGCTTGTGAGGAGCTTTTGTACTATGATTGTTACATGATCTCCATGACATATAATATATAGATAGTTGGGGTTTTTAGCTTTAAGCTTTCCCATTAAATACTGTGTTCATATGTGTGATTGTTTGTGGTTTTAATGTATGTGTGCAATTGATTTTATTTCCGCATGTGATGATCAATGGTAGAAGAGATTATGTATTATGCATGAAGCTAAAATAGTGTGTGATCAAGAGAATCTCAGTGAATAATATATAAGTTATTCAAATTTCTACAGTAGGGAAATTTATGGACAGAGTTTGGATATGGAGGTTCTTCATTTTCCGCATTTGGCCACGGCCTTCCAGGTTTGTTAAAACACAATGCAGGGGCTATTACAGAGGTTTGGGGCTTATCGTAATGGCACAGAGTCAACGAGCTTATCATATGGGCGTGGTGGGCAGGTGGTTTTAATTGTAAACAGAGGACAGTTTTCATTCATGCCCGGGGGGGGGGGGGGGGGTTCTAGTTTATCGCAAAAGGCGTGGGAGTTTTGGTGGTTTATGTTGCAGATATGTGATAAAATGATGAAGCGACACGTGGCGGATGGTACGATTCTCAAAACACCCATTTCGCAAGTCCTCAAAGGTCTTAAACCTTGGGCATTTGGATTTGCGATAAGGCGCGATGGCCGTCGGAAAGTGAGACAGAGATCTGACGGTGGTCGGGATCAGATGGAACGACAAACTAATTTGATGGGTGGGGTCGGGGGTTTAAATGAGGTGGAGGGTTTAAAATAATGTGTGGCCCGGGGAAAGTATTAAAGCGGAGGTGCTTAATATACGGTGGGCCCAAGGTCATATTGAATCATGGGAATCAGGTTCTTAAGGCAGGGGGATTTAAACATATAAGGGGTCAGGAGATTTAACAGAGTTTATTCAGGTGGCACCTGGGAAAATATTTATTTGAAAACAATGTAAAAATGGGTTTTTACATTGTTTTGAATGAAACCAAGGGGAATGAGTGAAGGGGAAAGGATTTTAGTGAGGAAAATGGGGTTTTAGCATAGGGAAGAGGACTTTAAGAAAGAGGCAAGGCTAAATGAGGGGGTTTAGGTTCGAAACATGGGATTTCAGAGCATGAGAGTGTTAGAAAGGTAAAATGAGAGGTAATGGAGAGGTTAAGTGAAGAAATAATGAAGGTAATGAAATTTTTGAAAATAAATGATAGTCAGTGAATATTATTTTCAGCAGATTGTAAAAAATACATAGTCATCTAGTGATACTGTAGAATACAAGAGACTAACAAGCCCTAAGGCTACAATTCATATTGTATGATTGGGTGTATTTCCCAGAAACCCTCTTGGGTTGTCTTGGAAGGTTGTTATAGAGCCTAGATTTTCATTTTCTGTATCTCTTGAGGCATATATCAGCCCTTTATATTTTGTGTATTCATTTGCTAGAGCAATGCTCTTATGACTGTGTTGTAGCAGTGTCTCTGAAATTTTGATATGGTAGCAACACCTCTTTCTTGAGGGATTTATCTAGTGGACGCTTGTTGGTTCATTTTTTATGGTTTGTGCCTAATTGTGTTTCATTATTTTTCTACTGTTATGATGAATAGAGAAGCTCCATATTTGTCTCTCACATTTATGCATTGATCTACACTGCTATTTCCATGTTTATGCACTATATTCCTGCTTTTCCCATTTGGGAATATTACAGTGGTATTAGAGCATAATATCGGCTCAGCCTATGCATCTTAAGCCAATATGTCATCATAAGAAGGAGATCCTCTCATAGATAGAGAGAATAGGCATCTCAGAAGAAGAACCCATAAGTATGACTATAGAGATGATAAAGAAGACCAGGGTAAAAGCCTTTTATCAGGAGAAGAGGATGACAAGGAGTTTCCTAAGATTCTTCTTCTAAATATGCAAGACATTTCTAGAGAAATAAAGGAGATGAGGATGGATAGACACAAGGAATCCCCTAAAGGGTTTCTACATGGTGAATTCTTCGACATTTCTCCTCACTAGAGTGATCAACCAGTGAAGCAGCAGGTTTTCGAACTCTCTACAATGACTATATTCTTAGCAGTTATAAATGGAGGGTTTCAAGAAAAAGAAACTATTGAAGCCTATTTCATGGAGTATGAGTCTCAATCTCAGAGATTCAAGGATCACTTGAGTTTTCAAGAATTTTTTCAGATCAAGGAAAATAGGAGGCCCCGACATCACAATAGAGGTGGAGGATTCATACAGAATCATGATCTACACCAGACTATGAGCATATTTTTCTTACCCAAATTTGATGGGTCACCTAAAAGCACTGCCAAATAATGGGTAGAGAAGCGAGAAATCTCCTTCCAGCTAAACCAAGTACCTGATATGGAGGCCATCAAGATTGCAGCGTTGCACCTTGAGGGTAAGGCACATGATTGGTGGTTTCATGGTATTTCTACATTGGTTCATGCCAATGTGACTGCACATTCTGATTTCACAAGGAGGTTGGTGGAGAGGTTTGATCAAAGAGATCCAGAGGCACCTTTCATGGGGCTGGCAAAGCTCAAACAATCAGGTAATCCAGAAACTTATATTTCTGAATTTCTAAAACTTTCTATTATGGTTCCTGATTTATCTGCAAAAAGGAGGTTCTATATGTTTAATGATGGGATAGAAAAACCTTCTAATTGGTTGGTTAAATCTACCAAACTCACTACCCTACAATATGTCATTGAAAGGGCTAGAGATATACAAGATTCCTTGCCAAAAGAAAAGGAAAAATTTTAGCCAAAGCCCACTTTTCCATCAAAGGGAAAAGATGAGAAGGCTCCTTTTTCAAAGGAGAACCAAAACAAAGTACCTCTTAGTGATGATGTCTGAAGATATTTGAGGAGAAGGAAGCTTTGCTTCACATGCCAAGAATCATGGGCACCCAGACATAGATGTGTAACAGGAAAGGCACACTATATAGAGGTATTTTTAGATGATGAGGAGGATGAAGAAGAAGAACCAGAAGGAGGTCCCAACACTGGAATAGCAGGAGATGATCCACCACCACCAGGAGGCGGGAATGGAGCATTTGCTCCAATTGGAGGGGCTCTTGCATCATTGAGAGGAGTACCCAAGTACTTGACCTTGAGGATTCAAGGTTCCATCTTGGATCAGAGGGTTTTAGTTCTTATTGACAATGGTGCTATACACAACTTTATTGATGCCTAACTACTATAGAGGAGGGCAATACCCACTAATGATTTTGAGGGATTTTATGTTTTGGTCCCAGGATCTAGAACTATGCAGTGCATGCATTATGTTCCATCTTTATCTGTCACCATGGGGGCATATACATTGACTGATCACTTCTTTTTGGTTGACATACCTGACACCAATGTGATATTGGGTGTGCAGTGGTTGATTACTTTGGGGAAGGTCACCATAAATTGGGATACTTTGCAGATGGAATGGGTGGATAGAAAAAGTGGCAAAAGTCAGATGATTAAGCGCATGCACACATATCCTTCACAAAAAACATCCACACGGAAAACATAGATGGATTTTTGCAGTGGAAGCAAGGACCTAACAGTCCCATCTATTATTCACATGACTTTGGCCCATGAGACATTACTATTTTGTGGAAAACCACCTGGGAGGCCACCTGATCCAGAGTTAGTGAGGAATGTCTCACATCATGGGGCACCACTCATAGATCTAGGAGGAGTGGGAGAATTGGGAGGTTATGGTACAATGCTAAGAGTCTTGGGTAGACTCAAGAAGGAGGGAGACATTCTCCCAACATCATCATTACCCACTCTCACCTTAGATCTTGCGCTAAGAAAAGAGAAGTAGAGGGAGGATATCAACCTTCTAGTATGTGAATTTGGCATAGAAGATGTCAAATAAGGGAGCAACCACATGACAAATTCTTTCTATGATAGATCATCAACGCTGCCACTTTGGAGGATAGATCCATATTGGAAATCCCGACTGTTGGTGGATTATTCCAAGGATCTTTTTACTTGCGTGATACTTGATGATCAGCTATTATAGGAGGGATATTCAGTCAAAGATGAGGTCATCTAATATCATGGTAGGATCTTCTTATCTAGAGCATCCAAGCTTAAGGAGAAGTTACTACAAGCAGCACACGAAGATTTTTCCTTCAACCATACTTATTCCATGAGAGAATACCACACCATCATGGAGGATTATACTTGGGAAGGAAATGAAGAGGAGATATATCAGCATTTGAAGAGATGCATGGATCATGTGGAGATGGAGGAGATACATAACTCTTTGATGGAGTTATCACATCCACCTCTTTCCTCTTGGGGAATGAGAGGGGATCTCTCTATGATCCACTCCATTTGTATGAGCAAATTTTATGGTAAGGATCATGTTTATATGCATAATGATTTACTTGATTATTATTTGCATTCCTTTACCATATATGTGTAGGCCATTGCTCCAAGTAGGAGCATTCTTCCTTATAAACTTCATGGCCAACTTGGGGCCATAAACAATGTTGAGCACAACCACTCCCTAGGAGGATATAGGGAGATGATTTACGATTTAGGGTGCACTTCAAAGGCACCAAAGATTTCTCACCTTCTAAAATCATGTGAGAAGAGTATGGCAGCAAGTAAGTGGAGGGGAAACCACTTACCATATCATGATCTGAGGCAGCTAAGAGATATACTGCGCTGGTTCCACATGTGTGACTATGATCCACCTCCATTATTGCATATCGTTGTTTATGTATCACTAATTTTGATCCCATATATTGATGATGTCCTTATTCTTTTTATGGGAATGATTGGAGGGAGGATGGAAGGATTGGATGTGCGCTTTGGGAGAGATACTCTCCATGTTTCTTATGCTATGTGTTTCAGGGGATAAATTGGGCAAACCATGATTGCTTCATTGGGTTTTTTTCTTCCTTATGGGATGAGTCATTTGCATATCATAAGAACTTGGGAGGAGCATTTCATGGAGGGATTGATTGGGGGACACTTAGCTTATGAGGAGAGTTTATCACATGGAGGTGTCACCAATGGAGGATGAGAAGAGTTGCAGCACTCACCTTTATAGTTGCTTTAGGACAAGCAACATTTGGGAGGGGAGGACTGTAATATTCCTAATTAGCCATGAGATAGTTGGAATATTAATTTTTGTTTTTGCTTCTTAATTTGATGAATAAGAGGGTACAAAGACCCATAAATCTCCTTAATAGGAATAAAATAATTGCTAATGTGAAAGGATATCATCTTATCAGCTTAATTAAGCACCCTTGTGTGTGAAAAGGGGTTGGAGCATGAAGACTGGGTCAACTTTGACCAAATCAACAACGTTGTTATGGAGGAGTGGACATTTATTGAGGGAAAATGTAGTTTTCAAGGGAGATCTCATGCATGGAGATAGTGGCTTTAATGAGTGGGACCAAGGGTGAGGAAGATCACCTCTTATATAAGGAAGAGGATGGTATCCATAGATTATTATTTTATGTTATGATTTGAATTTGATATTTTATGGTCAATTTATTCTTTTTTCTCTCTTCAGCTGTTTATCCAAGATTGCAGTGTTGTTTAGCACAGGGTGTTCTCGAGTGGGAATCCCACCTCTATCCTTGGGGAAATTCTAGTGTCCACTCAGGAAGATTATTTTCACTATATTTCCACATTCATGCATCAGGCCAAAGCTTCAGTCTTATTGTACAACGTAGTTCTTGTTGAGGTTGTGTTGTGTTGCAGGGCAGAAGTTGTGGAGGGTTGATTTGGGTGATTTCTGAGCTAGATCTCATTGGAGGAAGGTTTATTTCTATTGAGAGGCTAGTAAGGAAGGCCCTTGAGCATCATTGATATATTTGGCACCAGGCCACAATTTTTTTATCCCCTACAGTGCGATATCAGTCTGGATCTGTGATCTTCTAGGGATGAGTTGCAGGGGTAGTTGTAGTGGGTGATTTGGGAGTGATTTCTTTAGTGAAGGGGCCAACCTTTCATCTGGAGGATCCATTGGAGGAGAGCGTACTTATTTTCATCTTCATCCATAACTTTTCAGTTACTTTGTTGCAGCATACTTTCAGCCCTAGGGCTGCAACTCATATTTTACTATTGGGTGTATTTCCTGGAAACCCTCTTGGGTTGTCTTGGAAGGTTGTTATAGAGCCTAGATCTTCATTTTATATATCTCTTGAGGCATATATCAGGCCTTTATATTTTTTGTATTCATTTTCTGTAGCAGTGCTCTTATGACTACGCTGTAGCAGTGTCTCTGGCATTTTGATGTAGTAGCAAGACCTCTTTCTTGAGGGATTTATCTAGTGGAGGCTTGTTGTTTCATGTTTTACGGTTTGTGCCTCATTTTATTTCATTATTTTGCTGCTATTACGATGAATAGACAAGCTCCATCTTGGTCTCTTACATTTATGCATTAATCTACACTGCTATTTCCATGTTTATGCACTATATTCCTACTTTTCCCATTAGGGAATATTACATAAAACCTAATGATAATCAACCAGGAGGCATATGACATGTATTTGGTGATAAGTTGAGGAATTAGGTTACAGAATGAGTTACAAACATATGGATTTAGGGTATGAATGGTGATATTGCATGATGGAAAAAATGGGCATATTCGAGGCCCAACAAATCCCATGTCTTTCATCTCACATTCCCTTGCAAGATCCTCTTTGCAAGAGCGAATCAATTTCTCATCACCTGTCAATATTAAATCATCAACATAAAAAACAAGAATAAGCAACATACCATCCACCACAATGTGATAAAGGTTCGCATCTCCTTCAGTTTTGGTAAAGCCCAATGCATTGAGATAATTGTTGATCCGAGTGTACCATGCTCAGGGCGCTTGGTGGAAAACATAAATGCACTCTTGAGTCTGCAAACATGTGACTCCCAATATTATGTCTCAAATCCTTCTAGCTACTCTATGTAAATTTCATCCTCAACAACACCATTGAGAAAGGTGGTCTTCACATCCATTTGGTGGATTTTCCACCCCATCTGTGCATCCAATGCTATAATGGATCTAATTGAGGAATATATTGCAATTGGTGAAAAATTTTACTCATATACCACTCCCTCTACCTGAGAGAATCCTTTGGCCACAAATATGGCCTTGTACTTCTCGATGCTCCCATCAACTACATGCTTCAATTTATAGATGCATATGGAACCAACCACTGTTTTCCCTTCTGGTCTTGACACCACCTCCCATACACTGTTATTGAATATGGATACATATTCTTCCACCATGGCATCAACCCAAGTAGTTTGAGAAACGTCTTCCTCAAATGAAGAAGGATATGACTCAATGAGATTAGTCATGAGAGCCATGTAACCAATGTACCTCTTAAGTGACCTCCTCTGCTTGCGTACTGATGTAGGGGATCCCACATTCTCCCTAGCATCTTGAAATAGTCTATTAACTTCTTTGGTTCTCTTTCTCCCCTCTCTGGAATAATCTAGTTGAGTGGGTGCCTCCACTTTGCCTCCTATTTTCTTTGACGCATGTGGTTTCGCAGCAACCTCCTGAAGCTCATCCCAAGGCTCCTCCTTTGGAGCTATAAGCTCTTGCTCTGGTAAGATACTTAGCTCTTATTCCATAGAGCATCTCATAGTCTTTTCCTAATCAATATTGAAATCTCTCCTCACCACTATCATCTTCAGTGAAGGTAAATACACCCAGTAATTGTGTGGATTTTCGGTGCATCCTACAATAAATTCCATCTCTAATGTAGGATCAAGTTTCTTCCTTAAATACTTGGAGACATGAAAATAAAATAAATATCCAAAAATATAAGATGAGACACGTTGGGATTTATCCCAGAGAAAGCTTCCTCCAGTGTGATCATACCAATTATTCTATAAGGACTCCCATTTTCCAAGTAGACAACAATGTTGCATGATTTTTCCCATAGATGTAATGACAACCCCTGATCATGCAACATGACCCTTGCTACTCCCACTATGATTATTTTATTAATTTCAAATACCCCATTTTTCTGTGGGTTATGGGGTACTATCAATTCTCTTCAAATACCTTCTCTGGCACAAAAATAGTTGGAGGCATGCGAAACAAATTTACGTCCATTGTCACTCCTTAGAGCCTTCACCTTATTCCCAATATCCTTCTCAACCAATGCCTTGAATTCAAAAAGTTTTGGGAAAACTTCATCTTTCTTCTGGATGAAGAAGATCCAACATTTTCTAGAGAAATCACCAATAACAATAACATAGTAGTTATGTTTTGTTGTGGAGGCTATAGAAAGGGTCCATAAACATTAGAGTGGACTCACTCTAAGATTACATTTTCCTTCTATCTTAGTCGTGGAAAGTGGATTTGACATATTTCACCATTGTGTAACCCTTACAGATATCCTGTTATATATTTTGGGCTTGACCCAGGTTTGAATTGTACTTTGCACCAACAAAACCCTCATACATTGGCCCTTTCAGCAACCACCTGCAAGTTGATCACAGTCTTGCCCTAGGTGGCTATGGGTGGTTACAGAACTAGGTTTCTGCAGCCTTGAGAGATTGTACGAGGTGGCCTTTACTTCACTTTTTTTTTTTAATTTTACTTAGTTCTTCTGGCACACATATCACTATTGTGTGATATAACTTAACTATTTATTTCGTCACATTCAGTTTAACAGAAGAATATTATAGAACACTATAACTATGATATCATAACATCATCAATACTTCATATCCACAGATAGAAAGAAAACATAATAATACACATAAACAAAAAATATTGCTAAAAACTTATCTTCTTATTTATTTAGATGAATCCTTTTAGTACATTCAACTTCTTGACCTGCACACATAGTTGTAGACTCTTCCAAGGTCTCCATGTTACACTTCATTTTGTCACCATGACATTTGACTATTCATATGGGTCTATCACCATTGATATCATGTTCCCTTAGAGGTAAAAAACATTGATGTTCCTGAATCAAGTCTTGGAAATTGAAGAAAATATCTATAAAACCCGTAAAAGTCTACCTGCATGGTTTTACTAGCCTTTCCTTGCACATGAGATGATGATCCTTCGATTATCTGTGGTGACTACTGCACTGTTTGCCACTAAAACCTGCACACCCCCGTGAATAGTAAGTAAAAGGAAAAAGTAACTTCTAGAAGCTAGTTGGTTGAATATTCTTCCAACTGGAAGCCTCTAGAGTCGTGCCAATTCGAGATTTATCCCTCTACTCATGGAGCTTATCCCTTGGTCCAAGGAACTGAAATCCCTTCATGAGAGGAATTCGTCCCCCTCTTCATGGAACTAAAACTATCGCCATTTCCCTATAAATTGAGCTCATGTTTCAGGTTGAAGGGTAGATACCAATGTGATTAGAGACTAATCTATATAGTTTCTAAGCTGAAGAGAGTTCATAGAGTGCATACTTTCTATACTAGTGAGTTTTTGTTGAAACATTTAAGATCACACTTCTGTGCCCATAATTTCATGCTGGTTATTCTAGAGAGGAAGGCTTATCAGACTGATGGAGAATGATTCCTCAGGACCTTGGGATAAATCTGTATAACATCAAGGCATCTGGTTGTAAGATTGCTCTTTTTATTTTATGATAAGACATGTGGATCTCTTTTTCTCATTGTTTTGTTTCTGTAGTTATGGGAATAACGTCAATACTTAGACTCCTTGATCACTAAGTTGGATTAGTACTTTTTTATTTTTCTATATTGAAGATGATTTTATTATTTGTCTTGTCTTTGATTACAGGTTCTACTCATTAGAGAACTAATTTGGAGCGATGAGACAAAGGGCTATATCAGACGTTTGGATTTCAAGGTAGCATCATCTCCTCTCTACTTTACTATTATAATGATCTTAAAATACAATTTATCTAGAGAAAGAGGTATTCAAATGGATCTTTGTTTATAGTTACTCACTGGAGTACTAGGGAGATCTCTCTTGTCCGCAAGAGGGATTAATCCTCGTAACAAATTGGCGACCATACTAGGGAGGGAAGGTCCCACGATACCTAGAAAAAACGTCATCTAGACTCACTTGGACTTTCTGGAGGGTACTCTTCACTTCGAGATGGAATAAGTGAGGGGACTTGCACCAGACCATTTCATTAAGCAGCTTGTCGGGGTAACTGTTACAACCACCAAGTTTTCCACATTAACTTCTATGACGTTGGATTTCATCACCAACTAGTGTTTTTAGTGTGGAAACATACTGTTTGTGCATGGTTTGTCTCTTACATTTTGTAGACGTGTGTTCAAATTGCTTGTTTTCTTAGTGGCCTTAGGTCTATTTTGCTGAAACATTTTTTGATTTCGTGTGTTAAACATTGACCATGGCTGAATTACCGAGACATTCTCGTAGAATGCAGGGGAAACCCCCTAAGTATACACTGAGTCAATTAGAAAAGCTTAAATCTGAAAGAGGTCAACAATCAGGAACCAAGTCTACTGAAAAAGGGGAAACATATGTAATAATACATCTCGATTCTGAAGTAAATCAACCTTAGACAGTAGGAAGAAATCAAGAACAACTAGAAATTTCAGAAGTAATCACATTTGAGTCTACAACTGGTGAATTATCAGATACGCAACTTATTGAATCCGAAATATCTAAGCATGAATCTGAATCTACTTTTTCTTATTCAACTTCGGAGTTCATAGCCCGAACTCTTGGACATCCTCATTCACCTCGAGTGAAGCTTCCCATTACTAAGAAATTTCCTCCTCGCCTGACTAGTATCAAAAATATTATCGACACGGAAGAAGAGATCACAATTCCTTCACATCAATAATATTTAGATCTAAGGTATAGTGAACCTATTTACCCCTATGGTCCTTTTAAACTAGACCCTTGGTATAAAAAATTTACCAACTTTTTACATAGTACTGGTCTCAATTATTCACCACATCGCATTCCTTTTTACTCCATACCTAGAGGTAATTACATGTCTTCATCAAGCATATTAGGTGAGTCATCCATGTTTTCTTCATTGCCAGACATTTTTTTGTATGGTGGTCCATCATTTCCTACTGGATACCAGTCACTCTCTGGTACTTTCTCAGGAGCATCTCCCTCTTTTGAAAATCTTAAACGATCAACTGGTATTAATGAATCTAATACCGAAAAATTGACAATGGAAAAAGTCTATATGATGACTAGAAATATTCCTTCAACTAACTCTCAAGGTGGCAATTTACCGCCTGGGGGGTAGTATACTCCTCAAGGACCATCTCTTCAAGTGTAGTTTCCTATGCGAGGATCACAGCCTATTCAAGGCTAGTACCCTATGTCAAGGCCATATCCTATTCAAGGACAACCACCTCCTCAAGGGAAGTAACTAGTTCTATCAAGAGAAACCATCCTTTCAAGGAGACCAACCTTTTACTGGAAATTATCCAGCAAATTATCAAACTTACATTCCAATACCTAAAACCGGTTATGTTAAACCTTATGCATCGCAACCTTTAATGGGAGCTCCTTATCCCAGCATTAATACAATGCGGAACCCATCGTTGAATCACAAAAATTTGCAACCTACTGTACAAGTACCTTATAGTCAACCTGGTCAACTAACTAGTCAATTTGGGTATACCCAAGTCCAACAACCTGCACAACCCTCACTTCAAATTACACCTCAAGTATATGTGCCTAGTAGTCAACAAGCTGGTTCGAGTACTCCA
The DNA here is from genome assembly GCA_034641835.2 of Pinus albicaulis. Taxonomy (NCBI): domain Eukaryota; kingdom Viridiplantae; phylum Streptophyta; class Pinopsida; order Pinales; family Pinaceae; genus Pinus; species Pinus albicaulis. The sequence continues at coordinate 1,360,080,419 of CM076582.1, read as the reverse complement.
AAAACTCCTGTCCAATATAGTGTGCAAAAATTCTATTCAAAAACCAAGTACACCTATCCCTAGAGTTTCCCAAGTCCCTGTTGCTACAACCCTTCAAACAACGACATCAACTGTAACACAGGAAATCCCTTAAGTCATTGCTCATCAAACTAGATCTGTTGTTTAGTCTACTGTTCAGTCCTCTGCAAGACAACCTGGTGCAGCTACCATTCCAACAAGCCAACCTTTTGTAGGTCAGTTTGTGAATCAACCTTTTCAAGGGAAGTTTCAATATGGACCAATAGGACAAAATCTAGTCTACCAAGGTCAACCGTACTTATACATTTCAAATACCAGCTCAACCTCAGTTTTGTATGGATAACCCTAGATACCCTGGAGGTATTCCAATCCCTTATGCACAGGCTATTCCTGGTTATCCTGGATATCCTCCTCCAGGTACTGGTATTGTTCCTCAAGGTTATCCATTTTCTTAACAAGGCGCTAATCATCGGTTAGCATTTATTGCAACATTAGACTTGCCAGATTTGTCGCACCTCATGAATGATCTGATTTATTATCTTTAACTTTTGCCAGCAATGCCAACTAATTTTCCCAGTGATATACCTAAGTTTGAAGGAAAATCAGGAGAAGACCCCTCAAATCATGTGATGACTTATCATCTTTGGTGCGCATCGAACTCCTTAATCGATGATTCCATTCGATTGAGATTTTTTCAAAGAACATTGATAGGTGTAGCTACAAAGTGGTATATTGAATTACCACGAGGCTCTTTCAATAATTTCAATGCCTTAGCAACAAATTTCCTAACTCACTTTCAATTTCCAGTCCGTTATGACAATGGCACAAAACTTTTAACTTCATTAAAACAAAGTACGTCTACATACATTTCAGATCACATCCATAAATGGAGACGTAGATGAGGTTTAGTGAAGGTTTTCATTCCGGATCAAATTTTGGCATAATGGCTCATTAAATCACTACTTCCAAGGATCACTGTAGACATGGCCAAGGGATGTGTTGTTACAGAAGAACATGTCATAGCTCAAGCACAATACTTAGACCTTGTATACACACAGTCTGGTACTCTATATGAAAAAATTCCTGGGTTACCACACCTAGGTCAAATTACTGCAACTCCTTCTGGTTCTAATTTTTTATATGGTGTAATTGGTACATTTAGTACTACCAAGAGTAATAATAAGTCATCTAAACCTACTTCTCCCATAATAACTTTACCAGATTCACCTAAAGGAGATTCTTCCATTCAAACTTCTACTGACATTCATGTTGTAGATTCATCCACAAATAAAGCTAAAACCAGAAATAAGAATAAAGGAAAGAATAAAAATAAATGAAATACATCTCCTAAAGAGAGAACAGAAAAAACCAAACTAGTTGATGAAAAGCGGAAACCTTGTTATCCTTGTCTTATCTGTGATGAGGATCACTATACCAAAGAGTGTCCCCATCGGGCTGAGGTATCCAAATTTGTCAAAGGTTCACCCACACCTGCTATATTGAAGGATCCTTTTCCCTCTCAAGATAGTAAAATTATTGGATCATCTTCCAATTCATTGACAGATATTTTAATGATGTCTCCGGTCATGGTTGTGACACGATCTCAAGATTATGGATCTAAGAGTCCTGTAACTGGTAAAGAGACTGAATATTCTATTCAAACAACAACCATACCTCCTTCAGTTTCTAAACAAATTAAAATCAAGAAACCTAACCCTAATTTAGTGATTAAACCACCTGCTAAAGGTGTACTTCGAAAATCGGCTTTCAATCCACATGCGAGAGCTGCTCAAAATTACAACATTGTTGAAGATTTGGCCATATCCCCTTCAACAATTTTTGGCCTTAGAAGTGCTGTAATCATGTCCAGCATAAAGGAAATTACTATTATCATCTATCAGAGCTATTGATCCTCAAGAATCGAACCTAATGGTCTTTGATCTCGAAAATTTTGTACCTATACTCCCTCATCAAATGGCTTTTCAGATTCTAGTATTAGTCAAATCAATACAAGTTTTTTGTACTGTAATTGATGAGGGGGCATCTACGTGTATAATGTCGTTAAATTGTTGGAAAACCCTTGGTTCTATAGCACTTAAACAATCACTGACTATCGTTAAAGCCTTTGAGGGAATAGGTTTTCATCCATATGGAATACTCCAGGATCTTCCTATAGAAGTAGAAGGAAAAACCATTAACCTAGAGGTGGAAGTTGTTGATGCCCCTCTTGACTACAACCTTATTCTGGGTCGTAGTTGGTCTTACGCAATTACTGTTGTTGTTTCATTAGTATTTTGGGTAATCATGTTTCCTCACAAAGGAAATATTGTTAAAATCGATCAGTTGTCATACTTCTCTTTAGACCCTACTTCTACAGATAACATTCAACATGTCGAGAAATTGCTTATCCCATTCGAAGATGTTGGTGTAGGGTGAATGAAGGATTCTACTCTCATGGGAACTTTCGATATACCCCCACCCAACGTACCGCGAAAAATTTCCAATATCAATATGATCTCATCAAGCACAACGCCATTTGATGACACATGGATTGTGCCTTCAGAATCAGAATTGGACTCTTACAATGATGAGATGCCTTTAAGTCCTTTTGAATCGACATATATTTCGACACCACATTGGCTTATACTGATTAAATGAATGTGATCAAAGAAGAATCATCTTCTATATCGAGCTCAACCATAACATCATTTTGGATCCATTTCAACATGTATTTGTAATAGATGAAAGTATGCGGGAAATTTTGTCATCAAATGAATTACCATGGGATGATCTACATCATCGATCTTATTTTTTGCTTGATGTTGATAAGCTTCAAAATTATTTTTCGTCTATTTTTACAATTGATTATGTTAAGGAACCATAAAATCCCACATCGATTACACATTCAGATTCTGAGACAAATTTGGGAAATATTTCTACAATAGTTCCTATTGACATATTGATTAAACCTGGAATTATTGAAAACATTCATATAGGTGCTTCTTGTTCGATGGGAGAGAATAACACTTACAAAGCCCTATTTCAAGAATTTTGAGACATTTTTGCTTGGTCTTATGAAGAGATGCTAGGTATCGATCCTTAGATTGTAATTCAAGAAATTAAGACATACCCAGATGCTAAGCATATTAGACAAAGATTACGTCCAATACATCTGCAGAAAGTTGCAGCAATCAAAGTTGAAGTTGAGAAGCTATTATGAGCAAAATTTATTTATCCTATTCCTTTGATGGATTGGGTATCTAACATAGTTCCTGTTACGAAGAAACAAGGGACTATAAGAGTATGTGTCAATTATCGGGACATTAACAATGTGTGTCCAAAAGACAACTATCCTACACCTTATATCGATCAAATTATTGACGATTGTGCCGGAAACGAATTATTCTCATTTATGGATGGTTTTTTTGGCTACAATCAAATCAAAATACTCCCTACTGATCAACCTAAAACATCGTTTATATGTCCTTGGGGCACATTTGCATATTGCAAACTACCTTTTGGACTAAAAACTTCTGGTGCAACTTTTCAAAGAGCTATGTCTTATTCTTTTCATGACATCAAACATATTGTACAACCTTATCTGGACGACTTACATGCTCATTCTTTACGCAGAGAAGATCATCCTATACACTTACGAGCTATCTTCATGAGATGTAGGCATTAAAAATTTCGTTTTAATCCACACAAATGTGTTTTTTGTGTACAATCAGGATGATTACTTGGGTTCATCATTTCGAAAGATGGCATTCGTGTTGATCCATCGAAGTTTGAGGCTATCATCAACTTACCTCCTCCTTCCACTCTTGGCCAACTCCAAAGTTTGCAGGGGAAAGAAAACTTTTTATGTATATTTATCCCGAACTATGCTGAGTTAAAAACAGGTTTTACCCAGTTGTTGAAACAAAATTTTCCATTTATTTGGGATGAGATTGCCGATAAAGCTTTTGAGGCACTTAAAAACGTGTTGACCCATGCACCGTTATTGCATCCACCCAATTACCACTAGGATTAATTTTTATGCTTAGCTGCCTCTAATTCCATGATTGGAATGATTTTGGTTCCAGAAGATGAATCTCAGAACGAACATGTGATATATTACCTAAGTCGGAATCTTAACCCGATGGAAATCAAGTATTCACATGTGGAGAAATTGGCCTTGGCGGTAGTTCAAGCTATCCAACGATTTTGCCATTATATATTTTTATGCAAAACCACAATGATATCTAATTGCAACCCGATGATGAACATATTGACAAAACAATTGCTCGAGGGAAAATACTCCAAACGGATTGTTATCCTGCATGAGTTTGATTTGGATTTCAAGAAGGCCAAGTCAAAGAAATCACTAGTGTTTGCCGAAATTATGTGTGAATTTTCCAATACTGACTCCGAAATGATGGCAAATAATCTTACCATGGATGAATCTCTATTTCTAATCAGTACATTAGATCCCTGGTATGGAGATATCATTATATATCTTCAAACCCAAATTTTTCACCTAGAGCTTTCACGATCATATCGATGGAGAATTAGATACCAATCCCAGTGACACAATATTGTTGGCGAAACTCTTTATCATCATAGTGCCAATTCTATCTTTCGACGATGTATAACTCACGAAGACTCTGAAAAAGTTTTGCATGATTGCCACTCTGGATCGTGTGGTGGTCATATGTCTAGGTATGCCACAACCCAAAAAATATTGTGTGCTGGTTATTTTTGGCTGTCTTTATTCAAAGACTATATTATCGTGGTTCGAAAATACCACAATTGCAAAATTTTTGATTGAAATATGCATGCACCCCCAGCTCCTCTTCACCCAATCATTGATGTTGGTCCTTTTTCCAAATGTGACAGCGATTTCATTACATGTAACCCTCACTCGACCGGGGGGCATGGGTATATTATTCTCGCCATATATTAGTTTACGAAATGGGCCGAGGTGATGCCTACATTTGCGGATGATGGAAAAAATGCAGCTATTTTGATATTCAATCATGTCATTTCTCGGTTTGGTGTCCCTCAAGCTATTATTATGGACCATGGGAGCCATTTTCAAAATATTATGATGACCTAACTTTCTGATCAACTTGGCTTACGCCATGATAATTCTACACCATATTACCCATAGGCTAATGGTCAAGTTAAGGCCGTCAAAAAGGTTTTAACCACCATGATTAAACGGATTGTTGGGACTCATAAATATAATTGGCATGCCATTTTTTTTTCGGAATTATGGGCTGTAATGTTCCAACATTTTCATGCAGATAATTGGAACATTAATTTTTTATTATTTCACCTAGGAGGAGAATAAATGGGTAAGGAGGTCCATGCATAATGATATTCTCAATAAAATCCCTCATATTATAAAAAGGGGATCATCATTGGAGCTGGTTTTCACACCCTCATGTGTGAACAGGGTTATTTGCAAGTGGACAAGGTCAAGTTTGACCAAGTCAACAACGCTGCTATAGGAGGAGTGGCTTACTTAGGAAGCCAACACAGTGTGAATGAGGAAGAGGATATTTGGTGGAGGAAACCCTAATGGATGGGGCCCATAGAGAAAGAGCTTTCATTAGTTTAAAAGGAGGGCAAGGCAACCATTGTTTCTCATGCTTTGTATTATTCATCTCATTGTCTATTCAGACAATTGAGCATTCTTTGCTGTTTAGCAAGAATTTCCAGGGGAATTCCTATTTAGGATTCCTTCTCCTTCTTGAGAGGTCTCTTGAGGGATTATTCTCCATTTTCCTCACATCCAGGCTTGAGGCCAAGCATCCTCCATCAAGACAACTTTATTTCTGCAGCAGATTAATGTTGTGTTGCTGGGTGTTGCAGTGAGGGTTCACAACACCACCTTCATCAGCTATTTTCAGAGGAGGAGTCCCTCTTTCCTTTGGGATATAAGATTGGAGGCATTCCAGAGTATATTGCAGATTTTGGCATCAAGGCCCACTCTATCCCTAGCCCTACAGTGCAGTTCCATCCAGTGACTGCGTTATTTTGAGAGGAGCATTTGCAGTGGGGTTCTTGCAGAGTATTGGAGGGAGAAATATTTGGTGAAGGGATCAACCTTTCACTTGAAAGATCCATTGGAGGAGGAATATTCAGTTTGAGCATCAGATTCAACCATATCCATCCAGTTCTATTTTTGAGTTGCTGCGACTACCCACCAACTTTGGCATTTTGCAGTTTTTGTATTTTATTGCCAATCCTTCCAAGGTTGACATGAGGTAGTCTTTGGAGTTGATATCTTCACTCCTAATGTTTTATTGAGCCATATATTGATTTATCCGTGTATTTGACATATGTAGCATGCATTTTCTCTATAAAACTGTGTTTTCATAGCTCGAGTTCACATGTATAGCAGTATTTCACCATGGTTTATGTACTTGTTCTTTAAGGCTGAGCATTGCCTATCTTGAGCACCCTTTTTCCTCAAGATCTTGTATTCATTTGTTGCTACTATTATTTAATGAAAGGGCTATGGATTTCTCTCATGTTTCTATGAGTTGAGTGTTGCTACTGCACCATTATTGTGCTTGCTTATTGCTGGAGCTCCAACTTTAGAATATCTTGAGATATTCTCATTGTTGTAGCAATTTCCTAAAAAAGGAATATTACAGTGGTATCAGAGCATGATCTCTGGCCCAGCCAGTAGATCTCAGCCATCATTATATCAAGGAGGGAGGATATGAAGACTCCCTTATATGGAGAAAATAGGGAAGAAGAGCTTACAAAGCTTCTTCCAAAATCTGTACAGAGCATTCATGAAGAATTTGAGAAGCTAATGAGGGAGATTTGTATAGGATCTCCAAGAGGGTTTAAGACTGAGTAAAACTATAGTGTTTCTTATAGAGAGTGTGAGCATGCAATTACACCCTATAAGGTACAACGCAGTCACATGGCCAGCTTTGCCATGGGAGGAAAAGAAGAAGAAGGAATGCCGAAGAGAGGAACTCTTAGAGGTTTCTTGCATGATTATGAATCTCAAACTCAGGAGTTTATAGATCATATTACTTTTCCATAGTTTTGCAAGATCATGGTGAGGAGGAGCAAGCAACATAATGAGGATAGATTTATTCTATCTATCTTTGATGGTTCCCCTACTTGTTTAGCCACGGGTTGGATAGAAGAGCTAGACACCTTTCTGCAGCAGCATTAGATTCCCAAAGATGAAGCCATCAGAGTAGCAGTGCTGCACTTGGGAGGTACGGTCTATGCATGGTGGTTATTTGAGTCATTTACTTTGAAAAATGCAAATACCTCTTCCTATGCAATGTTCATTAGAACTTTGATGAAGAGATTTGGTAGGAGGAATTCTGAAACACATGTGGTGGAAACAAACACATTCAAAAAAACAAAACCCTTGCATGTGATGGAGGAAACCATAGACTCGAAAAAAAATCAAAAGGACCATGAAGGAGGCTGATATCTTGCATGATGCTTTATTGGAGGAAAGATCTTCATTTTTGGCACAATGAGGCAAAGAGATCCTTTTTCCAAAAGAGGATCCAATCATTGGAGGGTTGCCCACTCATATTGAGGAAGCTGAGGGCAACAATGCTTGTCATTTCTAGAGTTGATCTAGTACCTCATGCAGAGGAAGGAGGAGCTCTTGCTCCAACTAGAGGGATTCTTGCATCTTTGCAAGGAAGTCCCCAGGATCTCTTACATGGAGGTTCAAGCACAATCAATGAGTAGCATGGTTGTGCAACATTGCATCTCTTACATGGAGGTCCAAGCACAATCAATGAGTAGCATGGTTGTGCAGCATTGGAGGAAGGAGGAGCTCTTGCTCCAACTAGAGGGATTCTTGCATCTTTGCAAGGAAGTCCCCAGGATCTCTTACATGGAGGTCCAAGCACAATCAATGAGTAGCATGGTTGTGCAGCATTGCAGCTGGAAGGAGAAGGAAGGGAGGAAGAGCAACATCATGTGATGAGAGGCACACACCCTTGTCTATTTCAGAGAGCTAGTGCTAAGAGGAGGCAAACTGTATTGCACTATGAGAGAAAGGGAAAGGGTGCCCAACCATATATACAGTCCACTCTTGACATTGATGTCTCACTGCATAGAGGCATTCCACCAGGGAGGCCACCAGATCTATCATTGATGAGAGGGATTTTGTCTTTAGATTCACCACTCTTGGATTTTGGAGAGGTGAAGAGTTTGGAGGAGAAATTTGGCATGAGGGATGTCAAAGTAGCAGACAGTAGCAGGAGGAGAGCTTCACATGCCACATCACTAGCACTGTCTCTTGGGAGGATTGATCCTTACTGGAGATCTCAGTTTTTAGTAGAGCACTCCAAGGATCTTGGTGCATGCATGATTCTAGATGACCCGGATAGAGATGATGAGTATATGGTGGATGATATGGTTATATATTCACATGGAAGAGTCTTGTTGACTAGAGATTCTAGTCTCAAGGAGAAGTTGCTGCATGCAGCACATGAGGACTTCTTTTCCATGCATTGTGATTCATATCTTGCCTTGGCAGAGGAGTTCATTTGGGAGGGCATTCAGTAGGACATACATCAGCATATGGAGAGATGTAGAGCCTCGATGATGATGGAGAGGAAGTCACAACCACCTTCCTACTCATTGAGAGTAAGGGATCATTTTCAGTCGAGCCATTTTAGCTTAAGTCTTCTAGTGCATGATGGAGAATGTACAATTTCACCTTATGTTTTGTACTTATTGTTTTTTTATGAGCAACATACTGTACCAAGGAGGATTATTCCTTCTTGCATATTTTATCATGATGTGCTTGAAGCCATTTGTAGCATTGAGATTGCCTATCTCATTGGTGGGTTGTGGGGGAAGCCACATGATTCTTGGTGTGCACCATTGGCACCAAATTGTACTTTCATATTTCTATCTTGTAAAATGATTGTGGCATAAAACAAGTGGCTGGAAGAACACTTGTTTTAATTTGATTTGATGCAGGAAGAGGATGCACTACACTGGTTCCTTGTGTGGGACCTTGATCCACTTTCCGGTTGTCATGTGACAACTTGTTTCTATTGGTTCTTGCTTCCATGTATTGCTGATATGTATATGTTCATGGGAGGCTTTTATTGGAGAGTGGGCTTGAGATTGAGGATTCCCATTGGGAGCGTGATACTCCCTACTATACATGTTGTACATTTCAGGAGGAACCATGGTCCAACCATGAAGGCCACATTACATTTCTTGTCTTTTGGTGGGAGGAACCACTTGAAGAATTTGAGGAGGCACTCCATGGATAATGAGGAGCTGGAGGAGTTAGCACAATCAACTCTTTTTCCTTTGATGATGAGGGGAGAATCATATATGAGCCACTCCATTTACATGAGAAAAACATATGGTGAGAGTATTGTTGATTTTCATGATGATTTGTCTTTATATATGCATCTATTAACCATATATGTGCAGGGATTTTCTCAAAGGAGGGATATTCTTCCTCCTATATTTTATGGTCTACATAAGGTCATTATGGATAATCACTCCCTAAGAGGAGATGGGGAGGAAATTTCTCATGGAGAACATACTAACATTGCACATTACATCATTCACTTTCTCCAGGAGAATGGGGCAGCAAGCAAATGGTGGGGAGGCTACCCATCATTTTATTTTCTATGGTAGTGGAGAGTCAAACTATGTTGGCTTCATTTGGGGGACCATTGTCCTTCTCCTTTACTACACATGGAATCCAGCATGATTCTCCTAATGGTTCCCTTGTTTGATATTTCTGGAGCTTTCCTTGGGAGCATGATTAGAGGAGAGACACATTGGGTGGATGTATCCTTGGAGGGAGAAAAATCCCACACACTTTGCACTATATGTTCTAAAGGGAGCATGGGAGATAGTATGGCCACTACAGTAGCCCATTTGTTTCATTATGAGGTGAGCCATATGAGGAATGAGATGCCATATGATGATGACTTCCAACTCATTAAATATGGAGAGACTTGGGCCAGCATGATTTGCAGCGTTGGAGGAGAGATCCTTGGGGATCTAGTCTTCATCTTGCCACTTGAGGGCAAGTATTTTGCAGCCCAGGATTAGCACTTTCTCTACACTTATCATGAGTGGAGAGGAGGACAACATGGGGTAGGCCAAATTGTCTACCATGAGCATATTTTCATCCCACCTACTTTGCCAGAGCCAAAGGTGGAAGACAATTTCCAGGAGTTGCCTAGTTGGGAGGTAACTCATTTTGTATGGATGATTTCTTGGGGGATGGAGGATCCACATGAGGAAGATGTTCCTCAACACTTCATAGACTCCATGCCTTGAGAGGAGGATTTTTAGTTCTATATTTGCAGTTTCTTGGGGACAAGCAACATTTGGGAGGGGAGGACTGTAATGTTCCAAAATTTTCATGCAGATAATTGGAACATTAATTTTTGCTTATTTCACCTAGGAGGAGAATAAATGGGTAAGGAGGCCCATGCATAATGATATTCTCAATAAAATCCCTCATACTATAAAAAGGGGATCATCATTGGAGCTGGTTTTCACACCCTCATGTGTGAACAGGGTTATTTGCAAGTGGACAAGGTCAAGTTTGACCAAGTCAAAAGCGCTACCATAGGAGGAGTGACTTACTTAGGAAGCCAACGTAATGTGAATGAGGAAGAGGATATTTGGTGGAGGAAACCCTAATGGATGGGGCCCATGGATAAAGAGCTTTCATTAGTTTAAAAGGAGGGCAAGGCAACCATTGTTTCTCATGCTTTGTATTATTCATCTCATTGTCTATTCAGACAATTGAGTATTCTTTGCTGTTTAGTATTCCTTATCCTTCTTGAGAGGTCTCTTGAGGGATTGTTCTCCATTTTCCTCACATCCAGGCTTGAGGCCAAGCATCCTCCATCAAGACATATTTATTTCTGCATCATATTAATGTTGTGTTGCTGGGTGTTGTAGTGAGGGTTCACTAAACCACCTTCATCAGCTATTTTCAGAGGAGGAGTCCCTCTTTCCTTTGGGATATCAGATTGGAGGCATTCCGGAGCATATTGAAGATTTTTGCATCAAGGCCAACTCTTTCCCTAGCCCTACAACGCAGTTCCATCTAGTGACTGTGTTATTTTGAGAGGAGCATTTGCAGTGGGGCTCTTGTGGAGTATTGGAGGGTGAAATATTTGGTGAAGGGATCAACCTTTCACTTGAAAGATGCATTGGAGGATGCATATTTAGTTTGAGCATCAGATTCAGCCATCTCCATCCAGTTCTATTTTTGAGTTGCTGCAACTACCCAACAACTCCGACATTTTGCAGTTTTTGTATTTTATTGCCAATACTTCCAAGATTGACAAGAGGTAGTCTTGGGAGTTGATATCTTCACTCCTACTATTGTATTGAGCCATATATTGATTTATCCATGTATTTGACATATGTAGCATGCAGTTGCTCTATGAAACTTCGCTGTCATAGCTTGAGCTCACATGTATAGCAGTATTTCACCATGGTTTATGTACTTGTTCTTTGAGGCTGAGCATTGCCTATCTTGAGCACCCTTTTTCCTCAATATCTTATATTCATTTGTTGCTGCTATTATTTAATGAAAGGGATATGGATTTCTCTCATGTTTCTATGAGTTGAGTTTTGTTGCTGCACCATTATTGTGCTTGCTTATTGCTAGAGCTCCAACTTTAGAATATCTTGAGATATTCTCATTGTTGTAGCAATTTCCCGAAAAAAGAATATTACATGGGCATACCGTACCTCTGCAAAAATTGCTACAGGGTTCACTCCTTTTCAAATTGTCTATGGTTTAGAAGCTGTGTTACCCATTGAATGTGAAATATCGTCACTCAAATTAGTCATTGAGTTGTTACCAGCTACCTCTGAAGAGGATAAAGGCTTTCTATACCTAGCACAATTAGATGAGACTCATCGCACCTCTACACTAGATGCCGAAGCTCAGAAGAAACATGTTAAAGCTCAATATGATCAAAGTGTTAACCCTCGCATTTATTCATAAGGTGAGCTAGTTTTAGTATATGATCAAGCTAATGATAAGCTAGGCACTGGTAAATTTGAACTGATGTGGCATGGTCCATATATTGTCAAGCATTTGCTTGAAAAAGGAGCCTATGAATTAATTTATTATGACGGGGTCTATTTGGATAAACCTAGAAATGGTCTTTATCTTAAGAGACATTATGCATGAATTTTCGTGTGAAGATCTCACTTGTAAAATATTTACATTTTATAAGAGTGTGCCTTAGATTAAACAAAGTGTGCCTAGATTAGTTTTTGCTATTACTACTATTGCTACTTATCTTGATTACTCTTGATATTACAGATGTTGACATCCCTTCAAACTTACATTGGTTTTGCTAATGGCACCTGTCGTAGTACATAGAACATCTCTTCCGCGGCTTGGGTTATTTATTCACCCACCGTTGAGTTAGTTTCTCTTCATGGGATATGCCTTGGTCAAACAAAGAAAAATATTGCAGAATATAGCGCAGTGATTGAGTTATTATTGGATGCCATTACATTTAGTATTCGACATTTGATCATTAGGTTAGATTCACAACTCATTATATTACATTTAAACAGAGTTTATGCTATTAGAAATCCAATATTGTTAAGATTATTTTTGAAGGTTCATCTCTTGGAATGACAATTTGATTATATTGAATATCAACATATTTCAAGAAATTTAAACAAATTGGTTGATGCATTATCTAATATAGTTTTAAATAGAAATCTGCAACATTAACAAATTAAATCAAAACAAAATTTAATCCATGTCGAATAAGATACTCAGAGAAAGAAATTAGTAATATCATTAGGATAGATAAATTTGTGTCCAAAAATATTACATCATCTATGATCATATGTTCAAACACCTTATGATCTAAAATATATTGATACAAAAAACTAAATTTCGATCTACATTGACCATAAGCTATCCATGATGATGGTATTGATAACAAACTATGGCACGCGCCACCTTGCATAGAAATCTCCTGAGTGGACCTGGAACACCAGTCATGTGTCTCTGAAGCCTGAGAGCGATATCATCGGTTCCTGTTTCAGGAATATCAATAGTCAAATTCTCAAGATTGTGCTCCATCTCTATCTGTTGCATCATCCTGTGGGGTGCTACGGGTTGTGCCTCTTTCCTATCAAAGCGACGAAGTGCTACTGGTCGTGTCGGATTGACATCTGCATTTAAAAATTGTTTTAGTATTGGACGATAAAAAATCAAATAAAAATTATATTAAAAACTTCAAAATGATTCACTAACCTGTCTCATCCCACTATGCCCCTGGTGGCAAGGATGTTTCAAGATCAACTCTATAGTCCATTCCTGCATAACGAAAATCTTCAATAGTGAAGATCTGGTTCCTGAACCATGAGAAGTAAGACGGAGTGAACCGAACCACTAGACCACCCTTGCCACCATGGAGAGCCATCAATGCTACCCATCGCACTATTCGAGGTTCCTGAGGACTTCCACCATCCACTAGAGTTAGTTGGGGTGCAAGGAGTGGGATCCTCTCTAGAGAAAATCATATAAGAATGGCACAGTATTCGAAGTTTTGCAACTTCCCATTTTTTTCTCTAATTAGTTGGCCCTTCATATTGGCAAATACTACTTCACTCCAGTTGAATACTGTCCCTCTGAAACACTCAAATGAAGTTTGCATTTGTGCTTTAGTAGCCACATGAGGAGCTGCACTCCCACATAACCTGGTCACTATGAATTCTATGATTTTAAGTTCCAGTCGCAAGATGGTTTTGATGTCTATGCGACTGTCCTTTAGCTCTGAATTATTGCTACAATACTAAGCCTTGTAGCTAGCAGTGGGAAGACCTCCTTGTCTAGTCCCAAATAAGGAAATGTTTCTCCCTCTCCGAGGTAATCTGGTAAGGAAGTATATGTCTTTCGGCTCAATCTCAGGTCGGTGGTCACCAATTATGAAACATTGATCTTGCACGTCCTATGCATTCACAAGCCAAGTCATTAGATAAACTTGTGCCTTCATTCCCTAAATTGCCCATAATTTGTATAAGCCACAATTTTTTAATGCACGCATGGTTTCCTGATCATTTATGGCTTCATTTTCCACAAGATCATATTCTTGTTCTCGCTATTCCAACATGATTAAAGACCTACAAATCAAAAAAATTAACATTAGAAATCAGTTGGGGGAAACTTGAACCATTTTTTATGAAATAATTTATGTTTTTCAAAAGTTCACGACACTTGCGCAGGTTCTATGTATACACAGTGTTTTTGTCCACACGCGTCCCACATAGAACCCGTGGTGGCCCGATGATTTTCTTTTAAAAAATCATCAGGGTGCATGGTTTTCGCACAAAGAAACCGCGCACCCCTGAGGGCGGATTTTGCAACATAATTTCCTCCTAAAAAATTCCATGAAATCTTAAAACTAGAAATGAAATGGATGAAAACAAAGACAATGATGATGTGGATTACCTGGTTTTGATGGTTCTTGAAATGATCGGTCATTTTTTCTAATATTAGCTCCAGAAGTTTTTGGCCAAAAGCTCTCTCTACACTATTCTGAAAAACAAAAGGTGAAAATGACATGTTTTAACTCGTAGTTTTTAATGAATAAAATATTATTATTTTATTTATTTTTACTTATAAAAAGTCAAATTTAAATATATTTACTTTATGAGAACAAATATTTTTAATCGTTTGAGTTTTTATGCAGGATATAGGATTTTGGTGAAAAGAATTATTTTGACATCGAGTACACTTTTATCACTTTTTCGGACTCCGTAAAAATATAAAAAATCGAAACCCTGGAGTCATCTTTAAAGCTCTTTTCAGACTCTCGAAACGTGAAAATATTGCTGAGTACTTAAATATTCAAACTCGTTAATGTAAATGAATATTCGTCCATTCAGTATAAGTTTACCCCTTTTTCAGACTGAATTGGACTAATTACGAAAAAGGTATACGTTCATTGATTATGGTCAATAGAGTTATCTCCTACATTATTTATCCTTTATTTGGGCTTTAGGGACTTAATTTACGAAAAAGAATGACCATGGAGTTTACTTATGTTTTTCTTCTTACTCCCTAAAACTAAAAAACACTGAGTTATTCCTATACCGGACTCATTAAAATTTAACAGTACAGGACCTGTCGATCACAATAGGACCAAATCACTCCTTCTTAAGGTTCTATTTTAATACTAATATGGACTCATCCAAAGGATGAGCTTGCACAAACAAGAAAATGTTATCCTCATCAATATTGACAAAAATAAAGAGGTAATTTCCAGTAATGGTGGGGGAAAAAGAGAGAAAAAGAATCGAGTTGTCGTCCTTATTTTAAAAAGCAACATGACGCTCTTGAAAACGACACTTTGTCACACTTCTACTTGGGTTGGAAATCCTTTGTCTAACAATTAATCGAACCACATTGAAAGTCTTCAGCCAGTTTCTGGGTATTAGCTTTAGGTAAAATGCTTCCAATCCATCTACAGTGACGTTATGTGTTTAAGAGAAAGTTCAATAAACCATTCGTAGAAAATATTTGTCTCCATTCGCGTTGACAATCCCTGAGTCAGTCCTTGCAAAATATTTCTTCAAAACTTGATCTAATGGTTTCATGTCATAGGATTTCCTGTGATGGATCACTTTCTATCGGCACCAACTCATTATCTAGAAAGTTGATCTAGAATCCTATTAGTACCTTGGGATCTGCATGCCCTAACGACAAGTTTCTCACCTTCGATGATAGGTTTTCATCATTGACCTTCGATCGAACGATTCTGTAAGTGTTCAACTCCAGCTCATTCATTCACACTTCATAGATTGTACTAAAGTACTTTGAGAGCCATTGTCATTATTCATGGTTTCTCTCACACTTGTTAACGGTTCTAATCATCAACCAGTAATCAAGTGGTTTCCACCATGTTTGACTTTGACATAATCAATCGCATGGATATATTCGTACTAGTTAGAGAAGTAGAAATCAAGACCCTGGATCTTGTTTCCACCATCCAAGCTGCGAGGAGTTTTATTATTAATGATACAGTAGACCACTTATGACAGATGGCTGCGTCCATACCATGTCTACTTTTTATGTAATATTGAAACCATATATGTTTCAGAACATTTAGTTAGTTTTGATCTGAGTATGGGAATGCCTACCTCAGCGATGATATATATATTTTCATTGAATGTTTTTATAGGTTTTCGACCATCATCTCTAATCCAATCTTTGGAATGATAAAGCACTTTACTCTTCTAAAAAACACTCATACTTCGCACTTTAGAGGGCAATCTGTTATACATCATTTTGTCACCATGACATTTGAGTGTTCATATGGGTATATCACCATCCATATCATGTTCCCTTAGAGGTCAAAAACACTGATGTTCCTGAATCAAGTCTTGGAAATTGGAGAAAAGCTTTGTAAAGCACTTAAAAGTCTGCCTGCGCAGTTTTACTAGCCTTTCCCTGTGCATGCGTTGATGATTCTTCCATTAGCTACAATGAATACCACATTGTTTGCCACTAAAATTTGCGCACCCCCGTGAAAATAAATTAAAAGGAAAAAGTAACTTCTAGAAGCCTAGTTGGTTGAATATTCTCCCAACTAGAAGACTCTAGAGTCACGCCAGTTCGAGATTTATCCCTCTACTCATGGAGCTTATCGCTTGGTCCAAGGAACTCAAATCCCTTCATGAGAGGAATCCATCCCCCTCTTCATGGAACTGAAACTACCTCCATTTCCCTATAAATTGAGCTCAAGTTTAAGGTTGAAGGGTAGATACCAATGTGATTAGAGACTGATCTATATAGTTTCTAAGATGAAGAGAGTTCATAGAGTGCATACTTGCTATACTAGTGAGTTGTTGTTGACACACTGAATATCACACCTTTGTGCCCATAATTTCATGCTGGTTATTCTAGAGAGGAAGCCTTATTAGACTGACGGAGAATGATTTCTCAGGACCCCGGGAGAAATATATACAACATCAAGGCATCTGGTTGTAAGATTGCTCTTTTTATTTTATGATAAGACATATGGATCTCTTTTTCTCATTGTTTTGTTTATGTAGTTATGGGAATAATATCAATACTTCGACTCCTTGATCACTAAGTTGGATTAGTAATTTTTTATTATTATATATTGCAGATGCTTTGATTAGTTATCTTCTTTGATTACATGTTCTACTCATTGGAGAACTAATTTGGAGCGACGAGACAAAGGGCTACATCAGACGTTTTGATTTCAAGGTAGGAGCATGTCCTCTCTACTTTACTATTATAATGATCTTAAAATACAATTAATCTAGAGAAAGAGGTATTCAAATGGATCTTTGTTTCTAGTTACTTGTTGGAGTACTAGGGAGATCTCTCTTCTCCACAAGATGGATTAATCCTCGTAACACTCCATGCACTCAGCTATAGAGCCTTTCCTTAAGGCCCAAAACACAGAACAAAAGATACAACATTTTTGCTCAATGTATATGATGATATGATTATCTCTTTGACAAAGCATTACATCTCTTTATATTAGATTACATCACTACAAAACCATGGTCCACATACCATGGGCTCGAAAAAACATTTAACTAAAACCCCAATACCCATTACAAAATGAGGGCATTTGACCCACCTCGAAGTCCTTGGAACACTGCATAGTAAATATAACTTCGCGGTAATGTGAATTTCACTCCTCAAAACGTGGAGTCCTTGACCAAAATTGGACCAAGTTGGGATGTGCCCAATAGGTCCCAAATACTCACATGTGACTCCTCTCAAGTCACTCAGCTACTGTGCCTCGAATTTTTGTTGCGATTCCCATGGAGGCGAAATTATATTTCTAAAGTATTTATGCTACCTGCTTTTCCTCTCGGCGCACTTCTTCTAGTAGTGCCTTCGTTGTTGGTCTAGCTATCTTCTGCAACACTTCTTTCTTCCTCTGTCATAGCTCCTTGAGCCTATCCTCTACTATCTACAAAAGATAGAGGGCCTCATCATGAGATGGCTAAGTCCTCTTTGTCAAAATATGTTCTTTTCTGGGAAGGTCTTCAATCTATTGTTGAAGAGTCTTCCCGTTAGTGATTAGGGTGAGCATTTGAAATTCTAGTAAGGTCTTCACAATTGCCCTGATTTATTTTAATTTCTTTTGTTTCATTTGGATCTCCTCTTCAATTATCTGAATATTTGGATCCTCATGCAGTGAGGTCCAAATTTACACAGTGTCATATATTAGTTGTCACACTCCGTCACTGTTTCAGAGATGCCTTGTACTACAGATTTTAGATCCACCTCCCTTTTCTCGTGTTCTTATGGTGGCATGATTAGCTGTAACCTCATATGTAGCTCAATAATATTTACTTCATACTCAAACTTCATCTTGGAAAAATTATTCTTTTAATCCTTTATTGTGAGGCTGAGCTTCACGACCTTCTCTATTGGTGACTCTTCTTATGGACCTTTACGTCCATAATTTAACTACAATTTTTTGCGATGACGTCCTCGAGATGCTTCTATTGCTAGCGTACTTCATCCCTTTCCTTGATCAGCTGGTTGAGCTCCTTCTTCAATGAATCTCTTTCCTTCTCCACTTGAATTCTTACCACTGAAGTGCATTGTTATCGCTCCTGCAGCTCGACTGTTATACCTTCATGGAAATCACGCAATATCTGAGTTGGTAGTGCAACGAAGTTCATATTGACATGATCCCACCCTTTTTCTCACTCTCTGTCCTCAGGGGATTCAAACTGTAACGCTCAATATGGTATCTGCATACTCCTTAGGAAAATTGTTGTTTCGATCCTTCATTCTGGATGTACTAGCTGACCCATCTGTTTTTGTTTTCTGGTTGTTTGCGCTAGTAACTTTAAATCTGCAATGCCTTGTTGAACATCTGTCAACATCATTTTGTAGTTATCATAGACCTTGTCGCATGTCTATGTTGTCACTTCCTATATTTTTTCTCCAATTTCGTCGATGTCTCCCTCAGTAAGAAAAAGTGGTTTTGCACCCTTAGATATGTCCACATTCTGCATCTTCCTTTCACTCGTCATAGTCCCTGCAAGTGTCCTATTTTTTATGATGAAGGTTGAGTCATCTGTTGGCTCTATGTTTTTGAGAGGGTATTGGGTACCCTGATCATGCTCTAACTCTATCTCTTCTGCATCTTTTTCTTTTCCCTTTCCACTTGTGCTCACATGTTGCGCAAGGTATCCCTCTACTTCACTGTCTTCTATGGTTGAATTCATCCACTCTGTCGATCAATGTTGGATTGTCCTGAGAAGGTCATCCTAGATGACCAAGTATGGCAGATGGTGCCATGTCTCCATCAGATCCTTCTGAGCCTTGATATATATCTTATGAAAGTCAGATTTAAACTCTTCTAGATTGCGATATTGATCAAATAGACTTGGTGATAGCCTGGGACGCCGGTTCACCACCATGCACAAGTCCATTTCCATTAGTATGAATAAAATAATTTTATCCCATACGCATGATGACTCCTTAGTATGGATATCCTACAAGGGAAAGCAAGATGATGGTATGAAGGGTTGAAGCCAGGCAGCTTATTCTCTCTTAACATTCTTTGAGTTTTGTGGAAAATATCATGATTCATTCTTTTTGTTTTAAGATTGTTATGAATATTGTGAATATTTCATTCAATACCTTGAAGAGGCTTTTGGTGATGAAAAGTGTCTAGATGATGAGATCATAGAAGCCCTTCATGAATTTTATTCCCAATAGAAAATAACCAAGATTAGCTGCCTTGATACAAAGGATCATTCACAGTACACATTAACTCCTTCTTTGCTTGAAGATGAAACATATCTACCTCCTAATAGTCTGGAAGAAATTGGTCCAAGTCAGAATTTTGCAATTGCATGTATAGAAACTTAAGCAGTGAACCATCATATGGTGAGGATCATCTACTTTTTCAAGGAAAAGAGGAAATATACTGTCCATTGGTTTATTCATCTTTTAGGTCAATGATTGGTGAAAGGAAGATTACAAACCATTTTGAAAATTATTATTTTCAGCGGTATGAGAATGCACCCTAAGATGATGGGATTAAGAGGATACGTGACATAGAGTTGCATCTTTCTGTACCAATTATGGAAGAGGTAATATTTTCCAAATATTTGATGAATCAAACGCTCTAGAAACTCTTAATTAAGATTCACATGAAGTATTACTCATGAATTCATTTTCTGAAAGAGATATGCATGTAGCTTCAGATTTTGAAGATGTTAGGCTTCAAATTGATCATCCCGAGCTACAGGAAAGTGGTGAAAAAGAAGAGGTTGTTTTAGAGCCTCTTGCAGAGGAGAATATTCTTTTAGGTTTAGAAGAGTCTGTTGAAGAAGAGGAGTTTGTCACAGGTGTCGTGAATTTGGACACTTATTCTGTTGAGAAGGTGGTTGCCTCAAATGTAGATTTTCAAGAAAATACTTTCCCTGATAATATTTTCTTTTTTCATTTAGAAAAATATTTTTCATTGGAAAATGAGAGCAGTGCTTTAAAGTGTGAGCATGATTCAAGTAAGTAGCCATTTTCTAGATTGGTTACACTGGAGGGATCATTTCACATGATTGTATATATGTCTTCAACAGGCGGGTGGTTATCATCAGGATTTGAATCCCTCAAATATCAATGGTATGTTGCCATAAATAAGTTCAGTTATTAGCCAGTTTCAGTTTGTCAAGTCATTTCAGTTTGTCGAGTTGTTTTAGTTTCAAGTCTTTCTTTTTATTTTTGACTCCATGACCAATGGATGTGGCTACTTGGTTTGCGGTGTTATTGACACCTCCAAGTCACCATCGATCAAATTAGGCTTTTTCATATGGTTGATAGGGTCATAGGGAAATTTTTTATAGTTTCAGTAGGTCTTCAAATACAAATTTGATCATTGGTTAGGATAGCTAGGTCATTACTACTCCTTTCAGTCCCATGTTCAAATAAACATCAATATGGTCTGGTCATTACTTTTGCAAAGATGTCTTGGTCATATTGGTCATCATTCAACACATTCATCCATCTAGTGTCATCATTAGGTAATAGGGTTGAAGTCATGAAAATGGGTCATTTCACCATACAAATCATCATTTGAAGGAGCAATAATAGGGGGAAAGTGATAAATAAAGGATACTGAGGTGTATTTTTATCTTATTCATGATGTAATATATGTAAAAATTTTCCTAAGTTATAGTACACAAGTCATCTCATCAAATTGTGAAAAGACATGGTGGGGCCACATCACCATCGAGAAAGGAAATCTATTTCTAGCATTTAAGAAGACCAGCAAAGCTCATTTTCTCTCTCACAAGACATCATTCCATCCAATAGGAGCTTTCCACACCTTGGAGACCAAATTATTTCCTAGGAAAAGAGGATTCGACTGCTCTGATGTGCTTTTCACTACCAGCGTTGTGCTTTTCCTTGCCTTGCTGCGATTTTCCTTAGGAAGGGAAATTTATTCTTTGCAGAGGTTTCATCATCACTTTTAGGTTCTATCATACTAGTAAAAGTAATTGGTTCCCTCATCTACCTTCTTTGACTTTATTGCATGCTTGGAAAACTCAGAATTCCCTCTCCTAGTGTTTTGCTACATTCGCTTGGTTTTTGTTTGGGTCCTGTGATTTGGTTGATTGGAAAACCAAATGACAAGGAAACATATAAACCAAGATTTAGAGCTCTAGGATCTAGCCCTCCTAGTCTCAGAGAGGGATCTCTCAATATGTTTAAATATGTGAGCTTGTTTGCTTTTAAAGGTTGATTTTAGGCTAGTTATGAAGCATGAGTTTGTTTGGGTTTGGTTGGTTGAACATGAATGATCTAGGAAGCATAGATAGAAAGGGGAAATATCAGAGCCATTGGGAAATGGAGTCAAGAAGAATTTATAACAATCTCAATCAATGGATATGGGATATCAAAGGGAAAATCTAACTTGGCCATTGGATCTTGGGTTTGGTGGATGAAATGAAATGGACATTAAGATTTTAGAAGGAGAAGTAGAACTAAGGGAAACTAAGAATCCTTAATTATATGTAATCCTCAACAAAGGGACTTAAAACATTATCTGAACATGAAGAGGCATTTGATAGACATGGCAAACCATAAATTCTACAAACCACACTTCAAAAAATAACCATTTCAAGAGAAAATTTTCCAATGAAATCTAGGAGTCGAGTAACGCTCTATTTCATCCAAAGATTTCACCTTCAAGGATAAGAAAACATTCAAGATTTACAAATAACTGCATTCATAGAAAAGGGAATTCCTAGACATCTAGGACTGCAATTATAAAGACCTTCGAAACAACTATCTCAACAAGAACAGAGGGTATGATCAAAACAGACCTCTTTGGCAGACTGTAAACTATGGTACTTTAAAGGGAGACTTCAGAAACAGTTTTCAAGTGGCAGCAAGTAAGCAGGGAAAACCATAAATCATTCTTGAGACTAAATGTTTAAACTATTTCTGAAATAAACAAGCTTAAGGGTTGAAAAGTAGTTAAACTACTCAATAAATCCTTCAGCAGATGAAAACATAAAGACAGTGAAGAGTAAACATGTCTAAGGTGCTTCTAGGAGACATTTCTTAGCCTAAGCTTTTTACTGTACTGCAAGTATAGAATGATGTAACAATATGGAAAACAGGAAATAAAAGTTAACAAATTAGAATACATCACCAACAACCATGCTCAGGGATCCAATGATAGAGCCTTCTCATTACAAAAACATGTCAAAACATCATCAATATTCCAAAACTTCAATTTATTCTTAAGCTTTAGCCAGACTATGTACAACTTCAAAGAGTTCGAATGCCAGTAACCAACTCCCACAAGTGAGTTCCACAACAATATTTATGCTGCAAATGAGGAGGTGGAACTGATCTAGGGTTCAAGGGTTATTAATTACAGAGTAAATGCATTCCTGACCTTGGAAACCATGCAAGGCATAAGGTAGGAATATGTTCAACTACTTCTCTGTTTTAATAACTCTATATTAACTTTTGATAGAAAGATAGGAGAAAACATTGACTTTCAAGGCTTATTATTATATTTACAATAACTGTCCTGACAGATTAAAATATCTTACTTAGTGTAATAATTGTCAATTTTCCCTTTGAGATAGAAGGTAGGCTATAGGTGGAAACTAGATATTTTGGAGAAATCACTGCCTCCTGTTGATGTATTCGAGGCCTGTTCTAGCCTAAGTTTCCTTCATTTCATCATTTAAATTGTAATTCAAGGCATGATATGCTTTTATTGTCCTTTCTCCTTTCTACTTTAAACAACTGCCTTTATCCTATATTATTTATATTTCAACCCTTAGCCTTTAATCATTGATCTTTAAGGGGATAATATTTGTTTTGACAAACTTAATCTGTGATTAAGCCCTTTAGTCTTCTATCTTCATCGTCTTGTTCACTGATCTTATATTTCTGTTTGCTATGTGCAGGGGTTACATAGCAAGGGTTTCCTTTGACCAAATTTATGACCATGAATCAACAATTAAACCCCTCGGAATTAAATACCCCATCCCCTTTTATTTCAAGCCCTTGGATCGTCATCCTGAGGCCTCAATCTTTATCTTGACTGTGGGATGGCCCCTTGGGCTTGGGGTGCCATTAAACCTGAACATAAACATTTAAAAACATTATAAAAGCCTGTGTTGTGGGTTAAAACTGCTTCAGAGGCTTGGCGGAGGTGAATGAATGCAACGGAAGGAGATTCCATCGTCGAAACAGGCAGATGGAGGAAAAAATTAAATTATGGCGCGAAAATGAGAAGAGGCAGTTTTGTGGAAATCGACAGTGGTTTTCGCGCGAGTCATTGGTGGTAAGCGGTAAAGGCCCAAACAGATGTGATACCATACAATGGTTGCCACATGTCTGGGCCAATACCGCCTATTTCACGCGGAAAAAAGCGTTTAAAACTCAGAGGCGAAACAGATGCGAAATTGGCTCTGGGCTGTTAGATTTGGGAGCTCCAGATCTACGATGGAAAATGGAGTGCGATGGGGGGAAGTGCTCGGCGGATGGGAATGGTGGAAGACAGGTGTCGGAGGGGGATTGGATGGGCGGTAGAGTAGTGGGAGGTGGGACTGGCTGTGACGTGGGCAAAACTATTGGGAAGTGGAAAGCTTTGGAGTGGCATAGCCGTTGGGTTTCGAAGATCCATGGTGGAGATTTCCCTGTGGAGTGGTAAGGTGAGGGGAATGGTTAATGGGTTGGGAGAAAGGATGAAGGAGGGGAGTGCCAATAGCCGTTGATCTTGGTAGATCAATGGTACAGATCATATCGGCAGATGAATAATCAGCGGAGGAGGTAAATGGAAAGGGCGATTGCGATAGCACTGATGCGATATGCGATGGAGCACTGGCAGTTGGATCCGTGGGATGATCCAATAGCTGAGATCTGGAGTGCAGGGGGACTATAGAGGTACGGAGGAAAATCTTGAGTGTGCCTCCCTAGTGAATCTTAGCTGTAGATTTGAGATCTCCCATAGTTAGGCTGGTCAACTACGGGGGCACCAAAGGGTTGACTTGCGGACTGAGAAGTGCCCATGCGACTGTTGGATCAAGTTGATGGACGGTGTGGATTACTCAGACGAACCGTGAAGGTGTGAGGTAAATGGTAAGGGAAGGGGGCTAAGGACAAGGCACAGAGATGGTCCTATGGGGAAAAGGAGGATTGGGTGTTAAGGCAAAAAGGGGCCAAGGGTTTAGACTTAGCCCATGGTTGTGGGGTGAGGTTATATGAATAAAGGGGAGGAAGACTTTTAAGCTCTCGGGGGATCGCATCGACGGGGGGAAAAGATAATGGGAACGAGGAAACGAGGAAGTACCGATGCGATGAAGTGCCGACGGTTCCTGGCTGTGGTTATATGGAGAAAAGGGTTAGGGCTGAAGGCCAAAAAAAGGGCTTAAAGCCTTATGTTTGAAAAAGGTCGGAATAGGCTAAAAACATGGGTTTTTAAGCTTTTTTTGAAGATTTCCGATAGGGTAAAAGAGGGTGTTTTTAAACCAAAAAAGGGGTTTTTATGGTTTAAGAGGAATTTTTAAGGGAAATGAAGAATTAGTGAAGGAAAAAATGGGGTTTTTTACAAGGAAATGGACTAATAAAAATAGGGTTAGGAATGGTAGAATGAGGGGAATGAAATGGAGGAAAAATGGTGAAAATAACTTGAAACAAGCTTCCTTTTGAAATAGAAGGGTGATCTTTTAAAGGCATAGATGAAGATTTTGGTGAACTGATAGACTTAGGATGATGAAGGCAGTGAGATTTCTAGAACTCATAAGGTTTCTTTGAAATATTATTTCTATAAATCTAGGATTGTCAACTTAGTATTCTTTAGATAAAATCAAATTTATGGATGACTAATAGTGGCTCCACTTGGGGAGGATAGCTGTCCTTTTAGGTGTCCAGAACCTCCAGTTTATCAATCTCTGGATTTCAGCAGACTAGTGCCTCATCCATTGGGCACAATCTCTTTATTTTCTTGCTGAATTTCTTTGCATTTTAACAATTCTTCAATGACCTGCAGCATGAAAAACTCTTTAAGACAACACCTCTACCTACCCATAACTACTTGTCCTCGCATTTTTTCTTCTCTTGAGTGCATTTGAACTAGAAAACTCTTTGACATTTTATTTTTTTGAAAATAGGAAACTAATCTAAATCTTCCCTTATAACTTCCATGAGTTCAGTTTAAATAGTTGAACTCATTAGCTTCTCTACCTAACTACTATCTGTCAGGATTAAGCTGTTTGATAGATCTTATTCTCTATTTCTAAGACAGTAAATTTAAACATAGTCAAATCTGGATTAGACTGTCTGATTTTCTATGGTGTCTATGGTTGTATGTACAAACTACACATAGACTTTATTTGCAGAAAATTAAAACAAAATTGTGAAGGCTTAAGATCTGAAAATAAAAGACATCCTTTCTTCTTGGCTCAAGTTTTGATCTATTTAGAGCCATCTTCTTCTTTTCTTTTCTTCAGTTCAGATTTTGAGCATGTTTGAACCATTCTTTCTTCTATCCTAATCTATTCTACTGATAATCCAAGATTAAACAGTTTGGAAAACCTTCTTCACTAACCTATCAATAGTAAATTGAAATCTATCTAGTCATGATTAGGCTGTATGACTAAAATAGCAGTGTTTTATTTTAGTAGTGGCATTTAAGCTTGCACACTTTCAAATTTCTCTCTTTTTTGGTATGGGGCTGTACCTTTCTTCTTTTTCTAATCCGCCCTCTTTTTCTTTTCTATTGTTTTTGTATTTTTTTCAATTTTCTTTCAAAGTAAAAACAAAAAACTAACTAAATGCTCACATGTTGAGCTTTATTGACATTCCTATCTAACCTAATATAACCTAGAAAATTTACATATTTAGCTGATGAAATCTCTTTTCCAATATAGCCAATCAAGTAAATGGTTCCATGATTGATCCTTTCCCATCTCCTTGAGCATGCTGGAAAAACAGGGCCACTCCCACTTCCCTTGTTCTTTAGCAATAGTGCTAAAAAAAATTCTTGCTTTTGTTAATATACTTCTCCTAACAACCTTTATCCCTTCTCCAAATGTCTTCAAGAAATGAGCATAGGGATCTTGAAATAATGCCTGGTTATGAGTATTTGGAAGATAGGTTTCAACCAAGATTATTTCTTCCTCCACTGGATCAAGCTTAAGATTATTTTGAGAAAGAACTTCTTCCTCATCTTCATTATCATCTGAACTGTCAGACACATCATATATTGCCATGTTGTCCTCTAGCAAACCTGATTGAAAAGAGCTATAGCTGTTCTCTTTTTCTTGTGAAGGCTGGGTATAGGGCTGAATGTGTTCTTTGTTGTCAAAATCAATACCCAAAGATTATTGACTTCTGATTGCATCAAGGTTGTCTCTGATGAACTGAAAGGAAGCACAACAAAGAGGTAAAGATCCTTCCCTTTCTCCCAAAATTTCTGCACTTTCTTCTTCACTGTCATGGCTGAGTGGTATTTGCTGATCACTATACTTGAGTTGTGGGGAATGACTGTCTTTGCCCCACAAAGTAATCACTGATTTTTTGGTAGTGTTAGCTTGAGTTTGGAGAACATAATCATCGTCATATTGATCATATTTGGGTGGTTTATTCATAGGAGGAATGTCATCTATTATGCACACTTGATCAACAGATTGTTCCACGATATGAAAAGGAGAGTGTTCATGGCCAATAGTTTCTCCTTTAGAAATATGAAATGAATCAAAGCACAAGGGTAGGGACTGAAGAGGTGTTGGCTCATCTTTCATTTCTGGTTTTGTAATCCAAAGAGCCATACCAAGATGATTTGAGGGGAGAACTTCTGGATTTGAAAAATGGTTTGTATTATCCATTTCCTCCCTTACTGATTATTTAGAGCATTCTACCTTGTTTCTATTTTCAATTTGCTTGTAATACTCTCTAAATAGTGAAGCACAAGATGTAGGAAGACATACAGTACTTACTTGACAACTTTCCGCATCTTCATGTTTGCAACCTTGGTCAGCCAGTATGTTTTGATAGCTACCTTTGCATTGAAATGACTGGTTTGGTTCCTCCGAAGAAAATGGTACCGGCTGCTCTAAATAATCAGCACCAATCTCAACCTTGTACTCTTCCTCTTTCCTACCACGTATATGCATCATTTTGTTGACTGTATCTATCAACATCTCTAGCTTTAACTCTGAAGAAGTTATTTTCTCTTTAGGTGCTTTTTCCTTCGTTATTTCTTTTAACCTTTCCTCTCTTTCCATTATGTTGAATTCCACTGTTATTGCCATATTCTTCATTTCTTCCAGGTTTGAAGGGTATTTTTCTCTTATCTGGAATTTCATCTCTGGGTCAAAAATACTTGGGTAGTGTAAGAGACCCCACCCCAAAGGCGGCTTTATCTTAGCAGGTATTGCATTGTATACCTTATTGAACCTGGTTGAAAAGTCTTGTACTGTCTCCCCTGGTTGTCTTTTTAAATTCTTGTATTCCTCTATGATGAGAACTTCATTCCCAATGATCACCCACCTATCTAAGAAGACTTGAGTAAATTGCTGAAAATTGATAATGTTTGCAGCTGGAAGGTCCTTAAACCAACTCCTAATTTTTCCTTGTAATGATAAGGAAAACATTCTAATACGCACATCATCTTAATCTATTTCGTAATGTTCAAGTAACTTCTCAAGATTTTGAATGTGTTTTTTAGTGGTGACTTTTGAGCTTTCTCCATCAAATTTGGGTAGTTTATTTGCAAGATTTTCAGGGAGGGCTTGGAAGATAGGAGGAAAAATCAGAGGCTTGTATCTTTCTAGGACCTTTGTGGGTATATGTAGTGTAAAAAGATATTTATGGATGTTTGAGGTTTCAGCAAGAGGAGGGAAGGTAGCATGAGGCTCATGTTTCACTAGATCTTCCATAGGTGAATATGGGGTAAGCACAGGTGTATAAGACTGATCATGGTATAAAATTTGAGGCTTAGCTTTTAGAGGCTTGATATAATTCCAATGATAAATTTAGATCTCATTAGTATATTCTTGATCAGGCTTAAAGTAGGATAGAACATAGTTATAGATAAAAACAATAATTTCTTGAATCCAACTTAGGCCTGAATGCTCTTTCTTTCTCGGATGACTAGTCATGTTTTAGGTTCTTCCTCCAGTGGAGTATTTCGGTCCTATTGAGAGTTGTGGAGTCCCTAGGTGGAAATTTTTAGCTCTTTTTGGAGGTAAAATATTCTATGGTCCACCACCAATGTTTATTATGAAACCAATCTGAAATGTTTTGGGTTTTCTGAGTTGTTTGCTTTGAAGGACTAATGAGTCTAGAAGAGCTTGCTAGGTTATTATGTACTTAGAGGTGCCACCGTGGTCGCCAAAATGTTGGGGTCCTGTGATTTGGATGATTGGAAAACAAAATGACAAGGCAACATATAAACCAAGCTTTAGAGCTCTAGGATCTCGCCCTCCTAGTCTCAGAGAGGGATCTCTCAATATGTTTAAAGATGTGAGCTTGCTTACTTTTAAGGGTTGATTTTAGGCTAGTTATGAAGCATGAGTTTGTTTAGGTTTGGTTGGTTGAACATGAATGATCTAGGAAGCATAGATAGAAAGGGGAAATATCAGAGCCATTGGGCAATGGAGTCAAGAAGAAGTTATAACAAGCTCAATAAATGGATATGGGATATCAAAGGGAAAATCTAACTTGGCCATTGGATCTTGGGTTTGGTGGATGAAATGAAATGTACATTAAGGTTTTTAGAAGGAGAAGTATAACTAAGGGATATTAAGAATCCTTAATTATATGTACCCCTCAACAAAGGGACTTAAAACATTATTTGAACATGAAGAGGAATTTGATAGACAGGGCTAACCATAAATTCTACAAACCACACTTCAAAAAATAACAATTTCAAGACAAACTTTTCCAATGAAATCTAGGAGTCGAGGAACGCTCTATTTCATCCAAATATTTCACCTTCAAGGATAAGAAAACATTCAAGATTTACAAATAACTGCATTCATAGAAGAGGGAACTCCTAGACATCTATGACTACAATTATAAAGACCTTCAAAACAACTATCTCAGCAAGAACAGAGGGTATGATCAAAACAGACCTCTTTGGCAGACTGTAAACAATGGTACTTTAAAGGGAGACTTCAGAAACAATTTTCAAGTGGCAGAAAGTAAGCAGGGAAAACCATAAATCATTCTTGAGACTAACTGTTTGAACTATTTCTGAAATAAAAAAGCTTAAGGGTTGAAAAGTAGTTAAACTATTCAATAAAACCTTCAGCAGATGAAAACATAAAGACAATGAAGAGTAAACAGGTCTAAGGTGTTTCTAGGAGACATTTCTTAGCCTAAGATTTTTACTCTACTGCAAGTATAGAATGATGGAACAATATGGAAAACAAGAAATAACAATTAAAATATTAGAATACATCACCAACAACCATGCTCAAGGATCCAATGATAGAGCCTTCTCATTAAAAAATCATATCAAAACATCATCAATCTTCCAAAACTTCAATTTATTCTTAAGCTTCCGCCAAACTATGTATAACTTCAAAGAGTTCAAATGCCAGTAACCAACTCCCTCAAATGAGTTCCATAGCAGTATTTATGCTGAAAATGAGGAGGTGGAACTGATCTATGGTTCAAGGGTTATTAATTACAGAGTAAATGCATTCCTGACCTTGGAAACCATGCAAGGCATAAGATAGGAATATGTTCAACTACTTCTCTCTTTTAATAACTTTGTATTAACTTCTGATAGAAAGATAGGCGAAAAGATTGACTTTCAAGGCTTATTCTTATCTTTACAGTAACTCTGACAGTTTAAAATATCTTATTTAGTGTAATAACTGTCAATTATCCCTTTGAGATAGAAGGTAGGCTATAGGTGGAAACTAGATCTTTTGGAGAAATAACTGCCTCCTGTTGATGTATTTGAGGTCTGTTCTTGCCTATGTTTCCTTCATTTCATCATTTAAACTGTAATTCAAGGCATGATATGTTTTACTATCCTTTCTCCTTTATACTTTAAACAACTTCCTTTATCCTGGATTCTTTATATTTCGACCCGTAGCCTTTAATCATTGATCTTTAAAGGGGCTAATCTTTTTTTTGATAAACTTAATCTGTGATTAAGCCCTTTAGTCTTCTGTCTTCATCATCTTGTTCATTGATCTTATGTTTCTGTTTGATGTGTGTAGGGGTTTCCTTTGACCGAATTTATGACCATGAATCATCAATTAAACCCCTCTAAATTAAATACCCCATCCCCTTTTGTTTCAGGCCCTTGGATCGTCATCCTGAGGCCTCAATATTTATCTTGACTAGGGGATGGCCCCTTGGGCTTGGGACGCCATTAAACCTACACATAAACATTTAAAAACATTATCAAAACCTGCGTTGTGGGTTAAAAATGCTTCAGAGGCTTGGCTGAGGTGAATTAATGTAGCAGAAGGAGATTCCATGGTCGAAACAGGCAGAAGGAGGAAAAAATTAAATTATGGCGCGAAAACAAGAAGAGGCGGTTTTGCAGAAACCGAAAGTGGTTTTCACGCGAGTCATTGGTGGTAAGAGGTAAAGGCCCAAATGGACGCGATACCATAATATGGTTTCCACGTGTCCAGGCCAATACCGCCTATTTTGCCCAAAAAAAGGCGTTTAAAAATAAGAGGCGAAACGAACGGGAAATCGGCTCCAGGCTGTTAGATCTGGGAGCTACAAATCTATGGTGGAGAATGGAGTGTGATGGGGGGAAGTGCTCGTTGGATGGGAATGGTGGAAGACAGGTGTCAAAGGGGGATTGGATAGGCGGTAGAGTAGTGGGAGGTGGGACTGGTGGTGACGTGGGAAAAACTGTCGGGAAGTGGAAATCTTGGGAGTGGCATAGCCATTGGATTTCGAAGATCCACAGTGGAGATTGCCCTGCGGAGTGGTAAGTCGGGGGGAATGATTAATGGTTCGAGAGAAAGGATGAAGGAGGGGAGTGACGATAGTTGTTGATCTTGGTAGATCAATATGAATCATCGGAGGAGGAGGTAAATTGAAAGGGCGAGTGCGATAGCGTTGATGCGATGTGCGATGGAGCACTGGTTGTTGGATCCGTGGGATGATCCAACGGCTGAGATCTGGAGTGCGGGGGGACTATAGAGGTACGGAGGAAAATCTCGGGTGTGCCTCCGCAGTGAATCTCATCCGTAGATTTGAGATCTCCCAGAGTCAG
This sequence comes from Pinus albicaulis, assembly GCA_034641835.2. Classification (NCBI taxonomy): domain Eukaryota; kingdom Viridiplantae; phylum Streptophyta; class Pinopsida; order Pinales; family Pinaceae; genus Pinus; species Pinus albicaulis. Next base: position 1,360,048,647 of record CM076582.1, on the reverse strand, counting down.
GCTGGTCAACTATGGGGGAACCAAAGGGTTGACTTGCGGACGGAGAAGTGCCCGCGCGACCGTTGGATCAAGTCGATGGACGGTGTGGATTACTCCGACGAACCGTGAAGGTGTGAGGTAAATGGTAATGGAAGGGGGCTAAGGAAAAGGCGCGGAGATGGTCCTGTGGGGAAAAGGAGGACTGGGTGTTAAGGAAAAAAGGGGTCGAGGGTTTAGACTTAGCCCATGGTTGCGGGGTGAGGTTATATGAACAAAGGGGCGGAATACTTTTAAGCCCTCGGGGGATCGCATCAGCGGGGGGAAAAGATAATGGGAACAAGAAAACGAGGAAGTGATGACGGTTCCCAGCTGTGGTTATATGGAGAAAAGGGTTAGGGTTGAAGGCCAAAAAAAGGGCTTAAAGCCTTATGTTTGAAAAAGGTCAGAATAGGCTAAAAACATGGGTTTTTAAGCTTTTTTTGGAGATTTTCGATAGGTTAAAAGAGGGTGTTTTAAAACCAAAAAAGGGGTTTTTATGGTTTAAGAGGCCTTTTTAAGCGAAATGAAGAATTAGTGAAGGAAAAAATGGGGTTTTTTAGGAGGGAAGTGGACTGATAAAAATAGGGGTAGGAATGGTAGAATGAGGCAAATGAAATGGAGGAAAAATGGTGAAAATAACTTGAAACAAGCTTCCTTTTGAGATAGCAGGGTGATCTTTTAGAAGGCATAAATGAAGATTTTGGTGCACTGATAGACTTAGGATGATGAAGGCAGTGAGATTTCTAGAACTCATAATGTTTCTTTGAAATATTATTTCTAGAAATCTAGGATTGTCAACTTAGTCATCTTTGGATAAAATCAATTTATGCATGACTAACAGTGGCTCCATTTGGGGAGGAAAATTGTCCTTTTAGGTGTCCAGAACCTCCAGTTTATCAATCTCTGGATTTCAATAGACTAGTGCCTCATCCATTGGGCACAATCTCTTTGTTTTCTTGCTGAATTTATTTGCATTTTGACAATTCTTCAATGACCTGCAACATGAAAAACGCTTTAAGACAACACCTCTACCTACCCACAACTACTTGTCCTAGCATTTTTTCTTCTCTTGAGTGCATTTGAACTAGAAAAATCTTTGACATTTTATTTTTTTGAAAACAAGAAACTAATCTAAATCCACCCTTATAATTTCCATGAATTCTGTTTAAACAGTTGAACTCATTAGCTTCTCTACCTAACTACTATCTGTCATGATTAAGTTGTCTGAAGGATCTTATTCTCTATTTCTAAGACAAGAAATTTAAACACAGTCAAATCAGGATTAGACTGTTTGATTTACTATCGTGTCTATGGCTATATGTACAAGTTGCACATAGACTATATTTGCAGAAAATTAAAACAAAACTATGAAGGCATAAGATCTGAAAATAAAATACATCCTTCTTTCTTCTTGGCTCAAGTTTTGATCTATTTACAACCATCTTCTTCTTTTCTTTTCTTTGGTTCATATTTTGAGCATGTTTGAACCATTCTTTCTTCTATCCTAATCTATTCTACTGATAAGCCAAGATTAAAAAGTTTGGAAAACCTTCTTCACTAACCTATCAACAGTAAATTGAAATCCATCTAGTCATGATTAGGATGTATGACTAAAATAGCAGTGTTTTCTTTTAGTAGTGGCATTTAAGCTTGCACACTTTCAAATTTGTCTCTTTTTTGGTATGGGGCTATAACTTTCTTCTTTATAATCTTCCCTCTTTTTCTTTTCTATTGTTTTTGTATTTTTTTCAATTTTCTTTCAAAGTAAAAACAAAAAAATAACTAAATGCTCACAGGCTCAGCTTTATTTACATTCCTATATAACCTAATATAACCTGGAAAATTTACATATTTAGCTGATGAACTCTCTTTTGAAATATATTCAATCAAGTAAATGGTTCCATGATTGATCCTTGCCCATCTCCTTGAGCATGCTGGACAAACAGGGCCACTCCCACTTCCCTTGTTCTTTAGCAACAGTGCTAAAAAAATTTCTTGCTTTTGTTAATATACTGCTCCTAATAACCTTTATCGCTTCTCTAAATGTCTTCAAGAAATGAGCATAGGGATCTTGAAATAATGCCTGGTTATGAATATTTGGAAGATAGGTTTCAACCAGGCTTATTTCTTCCTCCACTGGATCAAGCTTAAGATTATTTTGAGAAAGAACTTCTTCCTCATCTTCATTATCATCTGAACTGTCAGACTCATCATATATTTCCATGTTGGCCTCTAGAAAACCTGATTGAAAATTGATATAGCTATTCTCTTTATCTTGTGAAGGCTGGATATAGGGCTTAATGTGTTCTTTGTTGTCAAAACCAATACCCAAATATTGCTGACTTCTGATTGCATCAAGGTTGTCTCTGATGAACTCAAAGGAAGCCCAACAAAGAGGTAAAGATCCTTCCCTTTCTCTCAAGATTTCTGCACTTTATTCTTCACTGTCATGGTTGAGTGGTATTTGTTGATCACTATACTTGAGTTGTGGGGAATGACTGTCTTTGCCCCACAAACTAATCATTGATTTTTTGGTAGTGTTAGCTTGAGTTTGGAGAACATAATCATCATCATATTGATCATATTTGGGCAGTTTATTCATAGGATGAATGTCATCTATTATGCACACTTGATCAACATGTTGTTCCACCATTTGAAAAGGAGAGTGTTCATGGCCAATAGTTTCTCCTTTAGCAATCTAAAATGACTCAAAGCACAAGGGTAGGGACTGAAGAGGTGTTGGCTCATCTTTCATTTCTAGTTTTGTAATCCAAAGAGCCATACCAAGATGATTTGAGGGGAGAACTTCTGGATTTGAAAAAGGGTTTGTATTATCCATTTCCTCCATTACTGATTCTTTAGAGCATTGTACCTTGTTTCTATTTTCAATTTTCTTGTAATACTCTCTAAATAGCGAAGCACAAGATGTAGGAAGACATATAGTACTTACTTGACAACTTTCCGCATCTTCTTCTTTGCAACCTTCGTCATACAGTATGTTTTGGTAGCTAACTATGCATTGAAATGACTGATTTGGTTCCTCCCAAGAAAATGGTGCCGGCTGCTCTAAATAATCAGCACCAATATCAACCTTGTACTCTTCCTCTTTCCTACCAAGTATATGCATCATTTTGTTGATTGTATCTGTCAACATCTCCAGCTTTAACTCTGAAGAAGTTATTTTCTCTTGAGGTGCTTTTTCCTTCCTTATTTCTTTTAACCTTTCCTCTCTTTCCAATATGTTGAATTCCACAGTTATTGCCATATTCTGCATTTCTTCCAAGTTTGAAGGGTCTTTTTCTCTTATCTGGAATTCCATCTCTGGGTCAAAAGTACTTGGGTAGTGTAAGAGAGCCCACCCCAAAGGTGGCTTTATCTTAGCAGGTATTGCATTGTATACCTTATTGAACCTGGTTGAAAAGTCTTGTACTATCTCCCTTAGTTGTTTTTTTAAATTCTTGTATTCCTCTATGATGAGAACTTCATTCCCAATGATCACCCACCTATCTAAGAAGACTTGAGTAAATTGATGAAAATTGATAATGCTTGCAGCTGGAAGGTCCTTAAACCAACTCCTAATTTTTCCTTGTAATGATAAGGCAAACATTCTAATACGCACATCATCTTCTTCTATTTCATAAAATTGAAGTAAATTCTCAAGATTTTGAATGTGTTCTTCAGCGGTGACTTTTGAGCTTTCTCCACCAAATCCGGGTAGTTTATTTGCAAGATTTTCAGGGAGGGCTTGGAAGATAGGAGGAAAAATCAGAGGCTTGTATCTTTCTAGGACCTTTGTGGGTATATGTAGTGTAAAAAGAGATTTATGGCTGTTTGAGGTTTCAGCAAGAGCAGGGAAGGTAGCATAAGGCTCATGTTTCACTAGATCTTCCACAGGTGAATATAAGGTAAGCATAGGTGTATAAGACTGATCATGGTCTAAAATTTTAGGCTTAGCTTTTCGAGGCTTGAGATCCTTCCAATGATAAATGTAGATATCATCGGTGTATTCTTGATCAGGTTTAAAGTATCATAGAACATAGTTATAGATAATGAATGCTCTTTCTTTCTAGGATGACTGGTCATGTTTCAGGGTCTTCCTCCAGTGGAGTCTTTAGGTCTTATTGAGAGTTGTGGAGTCGCTAGGTGGAAATTTTTAGCTCTTTTTAGAGGTAAAATATTCTATGGTCCACCACCAATGTTTATTATGAAACCATTCTGAAATGTTTTGGGTTTTTTGAGTTTTTTTGTTTGAAGGACTAATGAGTCTACAAGAGCTTGCTAGGCTATTATGTACTCAGAGGTCCCACCATGGTTGAAAATTTTTTTGGGTCATGTGATTTGGCTGATTGGCAAGCCAAATGACAAGGCAACATATAAAGCAAGCTTTAGAGCTCTAGGATCTAGCCCTCCTAGTCTTAGAGAGGGATCTCTCAATATGTTTAAATATGTGAGCTTGTTTTCTTTTAAGGGTTCATTTTAGGCTAGTTATGAATCATGACTTTGTTTGGGTTTGGTTGGTTGAACATGAATGATCTAGGAAGCATAGATAGAAAGGGGAAATATCAGAGCCATTTGGAAATGGAGTCAAGAAGAAGTTATAACAAGATCAATCAATGGATATGGGATATCAAAGGGCAAATCTAACTTGGCCAATGGATCTTGGGTATGGTGGATGAAATGAAATGGAAATTAAGGTTTTTAGAAGGAGAAGTAGAAATAAGGGCAATTAAGAATCCTTAATTATATGTACTCCTCAATAAAGGGACTTAAAACATTATCGGAACATGAAGAGGCATTTGATAGATAGGGCTAACCATAAATTCTACAAACCACACTTCAACAAATAACCATTTCAAGACAAAATTTTCCAATGAAATCTAGGACTCAAGGAACGCTCTATTTCATCCAAAGATTTCACCTTCAAGGATAAGAAAACATTCAAGATTTACAAATCACTGCATTCATAGAAGAGGGAACTCCTAGACATCTAGGACTGCAATTATAAAGACCTTCAAAACAACTATCTCAGTAAGAACATAGGGTATGATCAAAACAAACCTCTCTGGCAGACTATAAACAATGGTACTTTAAAAGGAGACTTTAGAAATAGCTTTCAAGTGGCAGCAAGTAAGTAGAGAAAAACATAAATCATTCTTGAGACTAACTATTTTACCATTTATGAAATAAACAACCTTAAGGGTTGAAAAGCAGTTAAACTACTCAATAAAACCTTCATCAGATGAAAAAATGAAGACAGTGAAGAGTAAATAGGTCTAAGGTGCTTCTAGGAGACATTTCTTAGCCTAAGCTTTTTACTCTACTGCAAGTATAGAATGATGGAACAATATGGAAAACAGGAAATAACAGTTAACAGATTATAATACATCACCAACAACCATGCTCAGGGATCTAATGATAGAGCCTTCTCATTAAAAAAACATGTCAAAACATCATCAATATTTCGAAACTTCAATTGATTCAAACTTCAACCAGACTATGTACAACTTGAAAGAGTTAGAATGCCAGTAACCAACCCCCAAAAATGAGTTCCACAATAGTATTTATGCTGCAAATGAGGAGGTGGAATTGATCTAGGGTTCAAGGGTTATTAATTACAAAGTAAGTGCATTCTCTATTTTAATAACTCTGTATTAACTTCTGATAGAAAGATAGGAGAAAATATTGACTTTCAAGGCTTATTATTATCTTTACAATAATTGTCCTAACAAATTAAAATATCTTATTTAGTGTAATAACTGTCAATTTTCCCTTTGAGATAGAAGGTAGGCTATAGGTGGCAACTAGATCTTTTGGAGAAATAACTGCCTCCTGTTAATGTATTCGAGGCCTGTTCTAGCCTAAGTTTCCTTCATTTCATCATTTTAACTGTAATTCAAGGCATGATCTGCTTTACTATCCTTTCTCCTTTCTTCTTTAAAAAACTGCCTTTATCCTAGATTCTTTATATTTTGACCCTTAGCCTTTAATCATTGATCTTTAAAGGGGCTAATATTTGTTTTAACAAAATTAATTTGTGATTAAGCCCTTTAGTCTTCTGTCTTCATCGTCTTGTTCACTGATCTTATGTGTTGGGCCATAATTGTAATCTACGGATAAACTACGCTTCCCTAGACCGGTTTCTAGTCTAGAACAACAGGTGAAAGACTATACTAATGTTTCTCCTAACTCAGAACATATACATAGAGAGGATTGGATGCTTACTTGTTTCAGTCACTTCCAAATGGCTCCTTTCTGTCGCTTCCACTACAGCTTCAAATTCAAGTGGTTTCAAGTAGCTGAATGCTTCCTTTAAGAAAGAACACTGAAACAACAGAAGATGCAATAATATCAATATCTATTCAAGCTCGTTAGCTAGATCAGTTAAGCATAAACTACATTCATCAACCAATATTTTTCAATATATAAAATCAAAGTAAACATGGATGCATGTAGGGAAAAACAAGAAGTACTCTTTATTGATGATATAAGGAGAGGTTACAACCTAGTGACTAATTTGTAGTGACCTTCCAGCAGAGTTCCCAAGTCTCATCATAGCATAAGTCTCTCCAGCAACAGCTCCACAAATCAAACTCTCCATTGAAAATTCTCCAGCATTTCCCTACTCAAATTCTTCCTCCCAAACACTTAGATCTGTGTTCAATTTATAGATGAACTGTAGGTTGTTTTGTAATCAATAACATTCCAAAAATAGGCAAGACATGTTTCCATTCATGTAGATGTCAAATGGACACTTGGATCCGAAGATAGACACATGTGAACCCTTCTAGAAGACACTGGCCAAGTGGAGATTCCGGAACAATGAGAATTTCGCTCCCAATGTGACCAAAGCACCTTTAAATGTCGGGAAGTGCTTTGCAGAGTAGCCTTGAATGGGGCTACCTGCATATGCAATGAACTTAGGCCCCTTAGAGCCTGCGTTGGTGAGCTCCCACACGTTTAATAATAAGCTTAAAACCATGGAAAATCCTTGCTTGATGAAAGTATTGTTTGATTCATGTTGTTTCCTGTCTTAGGGCATATAGCAACTGAGATGATAGGGAATTATAGACCCTTGCTCATCAGTCCTGGAGATTATGTCCAGTTAACCAGGTCATTGGGAATGGTGCCCAAATTGACCTATAACAATTGCCCCCTGAAGCATGAGATCCAAATAATAAGAACATTTGATTGTGATGCTTTACATTGTGATGAGCCTGGAAACAAAGTGGAACGGTCACCTGCATCAATCTTACAATACCTCTATTGATCATAGTTGCTGAGGGTAGGCATTCCCATAGTCAGTACATAAAACAATCTAATAACATGTACATAACTCAGAAATTCATCTACATTGGAATGTTGCCTAGATGCAGACACACCTACAGATATAGGCCCATGTTTGGATGACAATCTGTATGTAAGGTTACCGTACAGATGATGTGTAAAACAATCCTTAAATTGCAGCTCAGATGGCTGAAACTAGATCCGGGGTCTTCTTATCTCATTCACTCGATCATTCAGGTACAAGTCTAGCCATGCGAATAGATGATTTGTCGTCGAACATGGAAATAGATCGTTTGATTACCAGCCAATAATGAAAGCGGTTAACAAATGCAAGAGAGCCACCATTAATGTCAATGGCCCTCAAGGTAGTGTAGTACATTTCGTAAGGCGTGAATAGATGATTTGATGTCGAAAGCCAAACAAAATATTTTGGTCAAAAGTACGGAAGAAAGGATCTTGTCGATGCTGTAACAAGCCTCATGGTACTGGAATCTGATGTTTCTAAGTGAACTTCCTGGATATTGATTTGTTGTTGACAAAAAGTCACCTTATTGAAAAACTAGAGTTACTGATTTCGGAGACAAGGGTATGACTTGATATAGAAATTTTCAGGGATGACGGTCATGAAAATGAAGGTTTATGAGTATTGCAGATGCATGAGTTCTTAATCACTAGATGACTTCTCTTAAACATATCGGCGACACTGTGATGAGTTGGTAGCATTGACCCAAAACTGAAGTGAAGGTATGATGAACCATAGGTGTGAATGAACCATCAAGATGATTACCCAACCCAAACAATCATGGACATGGAGTGAAAGAAGTGTCATGTTCAAGAGCGATTTGCTACCAAAAAGAAACTTTGCTTGCTTTTCCCAAATTTTCCCCAGTCATTTGTCAACCGGTACCTCTTTATTTTTTAACAAGCTTGAGGAGGATAACATTTGTTTGATCTATAATTCAACCCTTCGGGTGAACAAAGAATAAAGTATCGCTATTTAATAATTTAATGAGTCTAGCGATGAATGAAACTTGAATCTTGCCATGATTGACAAGCCAGTTGCTATTTTATGTTTTAATGAACTTAACGACAGTGATAGCCCGGTCCTTTTTCATGTTTAGAGAGTCTGAAAAAGAGGACAAAAGAGGACTCCAAAAAGTATTTTTTTGTAAATTTGTCTCTCAAATCCGAAAAAGTGTAAAACAATATCTGAAAGAACCTCTTTGGTCATGTTTAACCAAGGTATTCCTTTTTCGTAAATAATCCATCTCAGTCCGAAAAAGGGTTAAACTTATACTGAGTAGATATCAATTCATTACTTTAACGAGCTCGAAATGACAAGTGCTCTGCAATCTTTTGACATTATTGGAGTCTGAAAAGAGCTGAAGGGAGACTCCAGGGATTCCTTTTTCGATGTTATAGAAGCTCGAAAAAGAGATAAAAGTGTGATTCAAATCCTTTTTCGTTTTTAACAAAGCTCAAAAAATAAGGAGAAAAAGCATGCTTTGTGGTCAAGTCCTTCTTGAAATAAATATGCATGATTAACCTGTTTGTCAGTTGTATTTCCTGTTTAGAATAACATCAAATGCTTAAAAATACCTGTTTCATGATAAAATCATAATAAAACTATAGTCATAGCAATAAATTTAACTTGCAATTAATTAAATGACTATATAAAGCAGTTTCCCTATTCATTTTTACCATTCCATAGTTACCATTTGCATTTTGGAGCTCTGAACCTGATTTTTCCCCTGAAGTTCAGTCATTGATTGTGGTTGTTTCAGTGGATGGATTTCATTGTTGTTTGATCCAAGTCAGTAGAAAAAACCTCCTCTTTCTTTCAGTATTCATTTCATTACCATTCCTTGCAAATTTTTAGGGTTTTGATGCTCCTAGGGTAAATTCTACCAAAATTGAGGGCAACTCACTCCTGAATGTCGAAACCTACATTGCATAGCAGGTACAGTGAAGTGTACCTGCATGTGCAATGCACTATCTCAGCCCAGGGAGTGTGTTGGGCGCAGTTGAAGTTTTTTGTTTTCATGCTGTGTCCAAAATTTGCCTATTTTTTTGCAATGAATGGTATCTAATGGATCTTATGGTTGATTTTCAGGTTTCCATCGGATTATAATGATGATTACATGGAGAGAAAGAGAACATGAAGAATAAGATATGATTTCCTTGAATGATTCGGGTACTGTAAGAGCTTTAAGAGATTGCGGGCTGCTTAAGTACTTTAAACTGTCGAGAATGAGGCAACAAATAGAAATCTTAGAATTCCTTGTTCGAGCATGGGATCCAGCGATAGATAAATTTCACATAAAAACTCAAGTGTTGTCCATAACAGTTGAGGATTTGTATTTTCTCACAGGTTTGTCGAGGAGAGGTTTGCCCATTTCACTCACAAGATCTACCGTTGGAGGAGAAACAGTGAGGGATTATGTTATGCAGTATTGCTATCCGGGGGCAGAACCTAGCAAAGATGGAAAAATAAACATCTGTGATGTCAGGGATTTGCCTTTGAGAACCATCCTATTCACGATCGCTAAACTAGCTGGCACCATTACACTCCATGTAGCGAACAGATCGTGTATGCAATATGCGCTGGAATGTTTAGAGCCAACAGTTTTCAACTGGTCTGAAGCTGTTCTATCTCAGATAAAGGAACAATTGATTAAAGCAAAGGGAGGAAGGAAGAAAAATTTCAGTTATAGTTCCATTCTCATTTCTTTCACTTTGGAATGGATTCCACTGATGCAGCCACAACATGTAACATTGGATATATCCAGTCCTAGAGATCCTCGAATGCAGAGATGGGTAGAAATCATGGGTCGGAATTTAGGGCAATCGACCATTGTGTTCTCCACTGCATTCTTTGCCTGGTTCAGGCAACAGATCATTACCATCGATGAGTATTCATATGCAGGCGTCGACTTCCGAGGAGATCCAGATCTAGTTTTACCAGAAGGCACTCAGTGGGGTGCAATAGGTAAGATTGATTTGACTATGTTTTTTTATTTTTATAAGGTTTATACAAATTTATTTGTGTTTTGATTTCTTTCCAAGACTAAACTAAATGTTTAATGTAATGAAGATATCGGTCGCGTTCGACCAGTAGAGGAACCAGAGCGTGAAGCAGATGCACCAGCAGAGAGGGCTGTTGGGAGAGTAGTCCTTCAGGACCTTGATATGGCTGAGACTCTTGCTGAGCTCCAGCAGCACATAGAGGGGTTGACCTTCGGGATTTCTGATTGCCAGATCGAAGAGCTTCCCATGCGACTGCAACGACACACAATTGGGGTTCCTAACTGTTGGATGCAGTTGCTCCGTAGGATTGCTAGATCTATAGCGTGCTATCATGAGCACCACTAGTTTACTTATGAATTTTTTGCATACATTTTGAGGTTAGATGACCAACGTGTCTTGGGCACAAATTTTTAAAAAAACTTATAACTATCTATTTATATGTTTTCAGAGTTTTTCCTATGTTTAATGCGCAATCCTATTCAATGATGTGAATGCTTTCTTTACCTATGTCGAAAATGTCTGTCTAAAACTTGATTGGCTAATGAATCAGTTAAAGTGTTCAGATTTCTGGAAATGTGTTGATATTGAATGAAATAAAAATGTCTCTCCAAAATTCAAACTCTAAGGAACAATCTAAGCAGTGTTGGATTTCTAACAGTATAAATACTAGTAAGTTGTAGTACCACAAGTTGTGAGTCTAATATGATGATTATGCAGTTAATACCAAATGAAATGGCATTAGAGAGAAGTTCGATCAACGCGCTATACTCAGCGATATTATTCATCGATCTACCGATAAAAATCCCTTGGAGACTCATTAACTCGCCGTTCGGAGCGAAAATGGCCCACGCTACAGAGGATAGATTCTGCGTACTACGACTAGCACCATCAGCATATCCAACAAATGGTTCCGAAGATCCATTCATCGGAAATGAAATGTAAAGCGGATTAATAACGTCAAGAAAACTCTAAAAGATAAATTAATATAGTGAATGCAAATCAACAACATATAAACAATATAATACAAAAAATTACTACGCTCATGATTAAGCATAGTAATGTTTCAAATACAAGCCATTTCTAGGCTGTGCCAATGGAATCCCATCGTAATCAAATAACTTGTAGGCACCCTTAGCAAGAACTCTTTTGATGTAGGGGCCATGCCATAATGGATTGAATTTCCCTGTACCTATTTTATCAGCTTCCTGGTCATAAAGAAGGACCAAGTCGCCGTCTGAGTAGATGCGAGGCTGGACATTTTTGTCGTATTGCGCCTTTATACGTCTCTTATGCACTTCTTTGGCCAATTGGGCTTCACGACACATTTCATCTAGATGGATGAGGTTAAGGAGACGTGCTTCTTCTTCTGAGGTGTCAGATAACAAGTCTATCGCAAGTTTTAACGATGATATTTCACATTGGATTGGTAAGATAGCTTCCAGACCATACACCAATTGAAAAGGAGTAAATCTAGTTGTCTTTCTCATCGAGGTTTGATACGCCCACAAGGCCGAGTAGAGGATCAAGTGCCAGTTCTTTTTACGAACTCCTATCATTCGTTGAAGCATTCGTTTAAGAATTTTTTTAATAGCCTCAACTTTTCCATTTGATTGTGGATAATAAGGAGTAGAATTATCATGAGACAATCCTAACTTGGCTATCAATTCAGACATCATGTGGTTGTAAAAAGGCTTCCCATGATCCGTAACTATAGCCTGTGGGACCCCAAACCATGCAATGACATGATTGAAGAAAAAAAATGCAGCTGTTTGTCCTATGTTGTTGAATGTAGGCATCGCTTCGACCCATTTGGTAAAATATTCGACTGTGACAATAATATAACCATGCCATCTGGATGAAAGAGGGTTACAGGTCATGAAATCGATACCCCATTTCGAAAATGGTCTAGCAAAGACAACAGGATGCATTGGTGCTGGCAGTTTTTGGGTTTTACGGTCATAGATTTGGCACGCATGACAAATTCTGACTGCGAGGACAAAATATCGAAAAATAGTAAGCCAAAATTAACTGGCACGGATTATCCTCTGTGCGGTAGCATAACTAGATAAATTTCCACCACAAGCCCCAGCATGGCAATCATTTAACACTTTTTCGGCCTCCTCATGAGTGAGGCACTTCCTTAAAATGGTATCGACACCATGACGATAAAGTGCATCGCCGATGATTAGGTAATCATTGGCTTGGTATCGAATACATCACTGATCAGAGCGAGAGGTATTAGGTTGAAAATTTTGGGTTTGGAGATAAATAATGAAATCTCCATACTAGGGATCAGATGATCCGATCAGAAATAGAGACTCGTCTGGAATAGATGGTTCCAACGTAGTTGCAGTACTATCACAGGGAAGGTCACAGAGAAGCTCAGCCAAAACTAAAGACTTATTTGATTTGGATTTGATGAATTCCAGATCAAATTCCTACAAAATGACGATCCATTTTGAATATTTCCCCCCCAACAATTGACGTGATAAGATGTAAGTCATGGGGTTGCAATCCGAAACTATTGTTGTTTTTCGCAGCAGGATATAATGGCAAAATCTTTGGACAGCTTGAACAGCTGCCAAGGCAAGATTTTCCACATACAAGTGCTTAACTTCCGTATCATTGAGATTATGACTCAAATAATAGATTAGATGTTCAATTCCATCTTCTACTTGGACCAAAACCATAGCGATGGTTGTTTCAACCACGACGATATATAGGAAATAATCATTTTGATAATTTGGAGGATACATTAATGACGCTCAGACAAGATGGTCCTTGACAGCATCAAAAGAAGTTTGCGCAACTTGGTCCCAATAGAAGGGAACCCCCTTTTTCAATAATCGAGTAAATCCTTTAGCCATTTCGGTGTAGTTTGGAATGAACCTTCTCAGGAAGTTAGCCTTTCCTTGAAGTTTCTATATCTAAAGTAGGTTTGATGGTGCAGGCAAATCAAGAATGGCCTGTACCTTTAGCGGGTCTATTCGAATTCCTTCTTTTGAGACTATGAATCCGAGCAATCGACCAGAACCAACACAAAACACACATTTTTTTGGATTGTGGCGTATCTTGTAGTGTCGGCATCGTAAGAAAATGGCTCTCAAATGCATCAGGTGATCAGTCTGTTTTCGTGAATGCGCTGGTAAATAATCTAGATATGGTTGAACAATGTGCTTGATGTCGTTGAAAGCATAATCCATTGCTCTCTAAAAATTTGCCCCAGCATTCTTTAAACCAAACAGGAGTTTCCGATATGTGAATGTGCCCCAGGGACAGATGAATGCTATCTTATGTTGATCATTTAGGCGGATATTGATTTGATTGTAGTCGGAAAATCCATCCATGAAAGAAAATATTTCACATCCACCACAATCGTCAATAATCTGGTCGATAAAGGGTGTAGGATAGTTGTCTTTAGGACAAGCATGATTAACATCCCGATAATCAATGCACACTCTAATGGTTCCTTGTTTTTTCATAACAAGAACGATATTGGAAAGCCACTCAGTTAGCAGAACAAGGTAAATGAAACTAGTATGCAAAAGCTTTTCAATTTCTGCTTTGATGGCAACAGCTTTCTTCGGATGAACAGGACAAAGCTGTTGACGCACCAGTTTGACATCAGGATACATATTAATAGTGTTTTCAACTATACTAGTATCTATGCCTGGCATTTCCTCGTAAGACCAAGCGAATACGTCACGAAATTCACGAAAAAGAGAGCGATATGAATCAAGTTATGATGGAGAACAAGATACACCAACATTAATATTTTCTACAATGCTAGGTTTAGTCGAAATATCGATAGAAATCGTTTCTTCAATATTTGATAAATTTCTCTTAGATTCATTTGCATTAATCAGAAAATAATTCGAAAAGAAATTTTGAATGGATGGGTGATATAGTTCACCAAGATTATTTTCTTCATAATCTGGAAGATGGGAGTGATGATGATAATCTTCCCATGGTTCTCCTTCTGCCATCATAGCTTCCAAAATATTTTCATCTATCAAAAACTTTGAGAAAAATGGATCAGATGGAGTACCAAAATCTAATGAACAATCAACCCAAACACTCAGTGACGCTGATTTCAGGTTTTCCGCCCAAGCCAAATAGATTGATTGATATTGTAGCTCAATAGGGCTGAGCGGTAAAACATCATCCAATGTAGAAATATCAGAATCACCCGTACTCTTCCTTAAGCCAGATAAAGTGGAAGAGATCATGTAGCAGGTCTCTATGCTTGCAATTTCTGCTGACGTCGCTGGTGGCGGTAATGCAAAGGTTCCCATAAGAGTGGAATCCTTTAAGAGCACTACACCAATTTTCTGGATTTCTAGTTGGGGTAAGTCAATATACAGAACGCTTCCAGCTACCTGTGAAGCAGAGGCAAAAGAGGATAATTGATTAATGACTGTAATAGTACCTTTATGAGGAAAGGAAACCATTCTAAAATATGTAGAAACAAATGTAGTCATCGCATATACCCATGGTCTTCCGAGTAAAATATTATAGTCAAGGGGTCCTTCAACAACCTCAACATCAATACTTACTCTTTTTCCCCCTAATTCAACTTGTAGGTTATTAATAATACCACAAGGTTTATATGTTCTTCCATCAAAAGCCTTCAACGTCGTTGATAATTGTGATAATCGCGGCGAGCCAAGTGACTTCCAACAGTTTAGAGACACAATGCAAGTAGATGCTCCCTCATTAATAATAGTACGATGAAAATGGTGATTGAGAACATTTACTTGGATGGAGAATGCCAATTATACTGGTAGATGTGGCACATAGCCCATATGATTAAGGACGACAAGATTAGAATCAGTTGGATCAATTCCACCAATGGCCGAAAATAAAGCCTGCTTCTGGGAGGGACAATTTTGTAATACCTCAAGAGTAGACATAGCTGAAGGGGATTGAGCCAAATCTTCAACTATATTATAATTTTGTGTAGCTCTTGCTCGAGGATTATACGTCGATTTATGAATTACTCCCTTCGGTGGCTTAATCGTCAATTCAGGAATAACAGGAGGTGGTACTGATTCATTAGATGGATTCGTTGTTGAGGTAGTAGGTTGATCAGTGGCTAGACTACCATAGTCTTTATTCCGTGTCGACACAAAAATATCTTGTGAAGGTTTTGTAGTGGATAACATTAAAAATTGGGAACTAGGAGCTGGATCCGTAGCCACCAAATTTGTGTATGGATTTGGAAATGGGTTTGTCAACACAGCTGATGCATTAGAAGTCTTGATGATTTTTGAAACTTCAGCATGGTGAGGACAATCCCTAACAAAATGTTCCTCATTACATATTATGCATGGATAACGAGGTTTCCGTGGTCTTGATAGTTGATCAGATGATCGTGCCTGTAGGTTAGAATTTTTCTTTTTCTTTGATTTCCCCTTTTTCTTACTTCCTGGTTGCTTATCACTTTTGCCTTTGTCAAATGAGACGGAATTGATTTCGGAAGTAGGAGCAGGATCAGACGCAGTAGTGTTGTGTGTATTTATAGTGCCTATCAAGCCGTCTCTGGCATGAGAGTCTTTTATTTGAGGAGGAACATTGAAATTAGATCGCGGCGCATTTGGTATTTTCTCATAGAGCGTGCCAGACTGAGTATTAATCAAGTCTAAATACTGGGCACGAGCGATAACTTTCTCTTCTGTGATGACGCCACCTTTAGCCACATCCTATGTTATAGATGGTAACAAGGATTTGATGAACCATTCAGCAAGGAGCTGATCAGGAACAAATGTCTTAACCATTCGTCGATGGCGACGCCACTCATGAATATGATCAGAAATGTGAGTAGCATTACTTTGTTTGAAATTAGTCAAGAGTTCCATTCCATTTTCGTATCTTATCGGTAACTGGAAATGGGTCAAAAAGACAATAGCCAAAGCAATGAAATTGTCGAAAGAAGCTCTAGGTAATTCAATGTACCATTTAGTTGCCGGACCTATGAGTGTTCGCTGAAAAAGAGGTAATCGAACATAATCATCATTTAGGGAATTAGATGAACACTATAAATGATAAGTCATAACATGAGTTGATGGATCTTCTTCAGGGTTTCCATTGAATTTACGAATTTCGGAGGGTAATTTATGTGGTATCATCGGCCACCAAGGAGCATAATTAATAGGATCATTGTTTAACCAGTTTAAATCTGGTAATTCCAAGGTTGCAACAAAAGGAAATTTTCTATTAAGGTCAGGTTGAGCATAGCCAGGATAAGATGGAATTGCTTGGGCAACAGGTCTTTGAGCACCAACATATGGGATTTGATGTTGGTAACCCAGATAGGGGTTGTTTTGCATGGAAAACGCTTGAGAGTTATGATGACCAAAACCTGGATATGGTACCTGTTGATATGAATTTTGAGGAATTTGTGTTTGTGGCTACCAAGGATTCTGTCCACCAATTTTATAACCCAAATTAGTATAAGTTGGATTCAGTTGATATGTATAACCAAATTGTGTTTGTGACATCCCATAAAATGGTGGACCATCTTGTGAATAAATGATCCCTGATACAGGTTGTTGTAGATTAACCAAAGGATTTTGATATTGAGTTGAAGAACTCGCCTGATAAGGTTGATGTACAAGATTGTAATTCTGTAATAGGGGTATAGATGTATTAACAAGTGGTATTGAGGTGGGTATAACAGGTTGAATTGGTTGATACGATTGGACAACTGTTTGTGGTTGGATAGGCAGAGTGAGCTGCCATTGACAAACATTCATGTCAACATTAGTTTGACCAAAATGTGACTGAGTACTATCATATTGGGTGACCATAGGTTGCCCCCCAGCATAGGGAGGATAATAAGATGGAAAATATTGTTCACCAAATGCTGGGAGTCCAGTTGATATGGTATTTAAAGGAATTGACCCATAATGGCTGGCTTGATATTGCCCTAATGATGGATTTAATGAACCAAGTCATTCAGTACTAACTATAGGACTACCAGTTAAAACACCAGTTGATGACATTGGAAAAGATCATGAACGTGAAGGTGCACCAGAGAAAGTGCCAGATAGTGATTTGTAACCTGTTGGGATCGAAGGGCCACCGTGAAAATATGACTCCGGTGAGGTTGTGAACATCGACGAAGTAGCGAGGGTAGGAGATGACATAATTGGAATAGCAGACCCAATCGAAGATGGTGATTTAGACATGGTTGTTTGACTAAATGTATACCCTCGAAAATCGACGGGTGATTGAACAACAATAGGATCAAAAAAAGTAGATGGAAACGATTGAGGAAATGACTGGTATAGGTAAAGGTCTCCCCCAAAGTGGGTTTGACTTAAAGGTGTATCAAGTTGAGGGATTTCTTCAATTGCAATTAAACCAGGAGGAATAACTTCACCATGAGGCCTAAAATATATTTCAGACGGTTGACTGTGTGAAATAGGAGTTTCAGTGGCTACAGAACTTTGTGGGATAACCAAGGTAGGAACAAATTCTGGCTGTTCAGATTCAGGATTCAGAGATTTTGGCAAAGAAGAGTCAGGATCTGGATCAATGTGTGATTGAACAACTTCAGGTCCAGGAGGTATGGTCTCAGCGATTGAATGGATTGTGATCACGGGTAGCTGTGAAGACTCTGCTTCGACGACAGTAGATGAACCAGGATGTGTGGAAAAAATTTGAGCTAACTCTAGATTAAGTGATGATTTTTCATCAGAGGTACGAATTGTACTTGATTCAACAGATCGTGATCGCCTTCAACTACCAGAAATAACTTCTGGCAGTAAAGGTGGTTTTAAGGCTAATCTACGCGAACGTCGGGGGGTAGGATTGTGTTCTTCCATGATTACTAATTTATTTTATCCAAAAAAAAAAACAAAAAGAGAGTAATGCTAGGCAAAAGCGTTTACCAGGAAATTGTGAACTGCAGAATACCTCTTGGCGAACCAAGAAGTACGGGCAGGTAATCTCCCCGAACGCTGTGTTCAGTGTATCACAATTTCAAGGTGGCCGACTCTTTTCACTATGGATGGATAGCACCTAAAAGTTGTCCTCCCAAATATACCCGAAGGTACATGGAGGCCCAAGTCCGTATTAGTGCTGTATGATGTGAAACCGCACAGTGAGAGCACCCCTTTATACTTATTGTATTGTAACACCGCCCGATATACCCGAAAGTATGTGGATGAGCTACGATATACTTACATACGTGGAGTGAGGTATCACACTCGGAATGTATCACAAACAAGTTAATGACAGTTGCTATGTTTTACGATGCCGGAACACGTCTCTAGCCTAGACCTCTAAATGTTATCGTTAATGTTCCAAAGCATTTTTAATTAAATTGAGATTTATTTTATGTTTATCTTGCATAACAGTTTGCCTTTCAGGTTCACCATGATGATGTATATGAAATTCCTAAAATGCAAGCTAAGAATGATAAAAAAACTTTCACTTTTAGCTTTTTCAATGAAAGACCTAGCTACTAAGGGAAGAGAGCAAATAATTTGAGAGAAAACAAATCAATGAAGAAAGCAAATCAATGAATCTCAAACTAAATGCAGATTTCCTAATGTTCCTTTTGCAAAAAACACACAATCCTACATGAAAATGCAAGTTTTTCTTTTCAGTTTCCGTAATGTTATAAATGCAGAAAATAAACTAGGTGCACTAGATCAATAATCGAAATGCTTTTTACTTTTGAGAAACGAAGAATACAAAAAACAATTTCTCTTTTGAAGGGAAAACGAGGATTTTAACAACAATTTCTCCTATCAAGGAAATGAAGATTTTAGGACAATTTCCTATTTCGAAAGAAAATGATTCTTAATGCAACCATAAAAAGTACTTTGAAATCAACTTGTCAATGATAATGAAAAACTTTTTTAAAACAATATTGAACAATTTTTCAGTCAAAGGAGAAGAAATATATAGAGTTGCTGGTCAATAGAGCATTAAAATTTTCAGAACAAATCAACAAACAGAACTGAAGCAAAGTACAAAGTCAGATTCAAGGGGATTTGGTCCCTTTCAGGAGCCAATGGAGTCTCCAAAGGGAGACAGTGCTCTGCAACACAGGCTGAGAAGGGAGACAGTGCTCTACAAAGCACTGTGCCTTGACCAAGGGTGCATTGGGCGCAGTAAACAAAGAAAAAGCTATTGTTTGGCTCACTAAATTTGCAAATTAAGCTCTGAAAAGGTCTAATATTTATATGAAACAGCTACTGGGTGGATTTAGAAAGTAGATCAGAGACTAAAACACCTAGAAACAAGAGAAGTTCTCCCCAGTGGATTCGCTAGTTTGTTGGGCCAAAATTGTAATCTACGGATAAAATACGCTTCCCTAGACCAGTGTCTAGTCTAGAACAATAGGTGAAAGACTGTACTAATGTTTCTCCTAACTCAGAATAGATACACAGAGAGGATTGGATGCTTACTTGTTTCAGTCACTTCCAAATGGCTCCTCTTTGTCGCTTCCACTACAACTTCAAATTCGAGCGATTTCAAATAGTTGAATGCTTCCTGCAAGAAAGAGCACTAAAACAACAGAAGATGCAATAATATAGATATCTATTCAAGCTAGTTAGCTAAATCAGTTAAGCATAAACTCCAAGATTTTGCAATATATAAAATCAAAGTAAACATGGATGCATGTAGGGAAAAACAAGAAGTACTCTTTATTGATGATAGAAGGAGAGGTTACAACCTAGTGACTGATTTGTAGTGACCTTCTAGTAGAGTTCCCAAGTCTCATCACAACATAAGTCTCTCCAGTAGCAGCTCCACAAATCAAACTTTCTATTGAAAATTCTCCAACATTTCCCTACTCAAATTCTTCCTCCCAAACACTTAGATCTGTGTTCAATTTATAGATGAACTGTAGGTTGTTTTGTAATCAATAACATTCCAAAAATAGGCAAGACATGTTTCCATTTATGTAGATGTCAAATGGACACTTGGATCCAAAGCTTGACACATGTGAACCCTTCTAGAAGACACTAGCCAAGTGGAGATTCCGGAACAATGAGAATTTCACTCCCAATGTGACCATCGCGCCTTTGAATGTCGGGAAGTGCTTTGCAGAGCAGCCTTGAATGGGGCTACCTGGATATGCAACACACTTAGGCCCCTTAGAGCCTGCGTTGGTGAGCTCCCACATGTTTAATAATAAGCTTCAAACCATGGAAAATCCTTGCTTGATGAAAGTCTTGTTTGATTCATGTTGTTTCCTGTCTTAGGGAATATAGCAACTGAGATGATAGGGAATGATAGACCCTTGATCATCGGTCCTGGAGATGATGCCCAGTTAACCAGGTCATTGGGAATGGTGCCCAAATTGACCTATAACATTATGTTTATGTTTTCTATGTGCAGGGGTTTCCTTTGACCGAATTTATGACCATGAATCATCAATTAAACCCCTCAAAATTAAATATCCCATCCCCTTTTGTTTCAGGCCCTTGGATCGTCACCCTGAGGACTCAATATTTATCTTGACTATTGGAAGGCCCCTTGGGCTTGGGCCGCCATTAAACTTGCACATAAACATTTAAAAACATTATAAAAACCTACATTGTGGGTTAAAACTACTTCGCGAAGGAGCTGTGCGGAGGCGAATGAATGCAGCGGAAGGAGATTCCATGGTCAAAATAGGCGGAAGGAGGAAAAAATTAAATCATGGCACGAAAATGAGAAGAGGCGGTTTTGTGGAAACTGGCAGTGGTTTTCGCGCGAGTCATTGGTGGTGAGCGGTAAAGGCCCAAACAGACGTGATACCATACGATGGTTGCCATGTGTCTAGGCCAATACTGCCTATCTCACGTGGAAAAAGGCGTTTAAAACTCAGAGGCGAAACAAACGCAAAATCAGCTTCGGGCCGTCAGATCTGGGAGCTCCAGATCTACGATGGAGAATGGAGAGCGATGGGGGGAAGTGCTCGGTGGATGGGAATGGTGGAAGACAGGTGTCGGAGGGGGATTGGATGGGTGGTAGAGTAGTGGGAGGTGGGACCGACGGTGACGTGGGCAAAACTGTCGGGAAGTGGAAATTTTGGGAGTCGCATAGCCATTGGATTTCAAAGATCCATAGTGGAGATTGTCCTGTGGAGTGGTAAGTCAGGGGGAATGGTTAATGGGTCGGGATAAAGGATGAAGGAGGGGAGTGCCGACAACCATTGATCTTGGTAGATCAATGGTGCATATCGTATCGACAGATGAATCATCAGCAGAGGAGGTAAATGGAAAGGGCGATTGCGATAGCGCCGATGCGATGTGTGATGGAGTGCTAGCCGTTGGATCCGTGGGATGATCCAACAACTGAGATCTGGAGTGCGGGGGGACTATAGAGGTATGGAGGAAAATCTCGGGTGTGCCTCCGCAGTGAATCTTAGCTGTAGATCTAAGATCTCCCATAGTCAGGCTGGTCAACTGTGGGGGCACCAAAGGGTTGACTTGCGGACCGAGAAGTGCCTGCACGACCGTTAGATCAAGTCGATGGATGGTGTGGATTACTCCGACGAACCATGAAGGTGTGAGGTAAATAGTAAGGGAAGGGGGCTAAGGACAAGGCAAGGAGATGGTCCTATGGGAAAAAGTAGGACCAGGTGTTAAGGAAAAAAGGGGCCAAGGGTTTAGACTTAGCCCATGGTTGTAGGGTGAGGTTATATGAACAAAGGGGTGGAAGAATTTTAAGCCCTGGGGGATTGCATCGGCAGGGGGAAAAGATAATGGGAAAGAGGAAACAAGGAAGTGTCGATGTGATGAAGTGCCAACGGTTCTCGGCTATGGTTATATGGAGAAAAGGGTTAGGGCTGAAGGCCAAAGAAAGGGCTTAAACCCTTATGTTTGAAAAAGGTCGGAATAGGCTAAAAACATGGGTTTTTAAGATTTTTTTGTAGATTTTCGATACGGTAAAAGAGGGTGTTTTTAAACCAAAAAAGGGGTTTTTATGGTTTAAGAGGAATTTTTAAGGGAAATGAAGAATTATTCAAGGAAAAAATGGGGTTTTTTAGAGGGAAATGGACTGATAAAAATAGGGGTAGGAATGGTAGAACGAGGGGAATGAAATGGAGGAAAAATGGTGAAAATAACTTGAAACAAGCTTCCTTTTGAAATAGCAGGGTGATGTTTTAGAAGGCATAGATGAAGATTTTGGTGAATTGATAGACTTAGGATGATGAAGGCAGTGAAATTTCTAGAACTCATAATGTTTCTTTGAAATATTATTTCTAGAAATCTAGGATTGTCAACTTAGTCATCTTTGGATAAAATCAAATTTATGGATGACTAACAGTGGCTCCACTTGGGGAGGAAAGCTGTCCTTTTAGGTGTCCAGAACCTCTAGTTTATCAATCTCTGGATTTCAGTGGACCAGTTCCTCATCCATTGGGCACAATATCTTTGTTTTCTTGCTGACTTTCTTTGCATTTTGACAATTCTTCAATGACCTGCAGCATGAAAAACTCTTTAAGACAACACCTCTACCTCTTCTCTTGAGTGCATTTGAACTATCAAAATCTTTGACATTATTTTTTTGAAAATAGGAAACTAATATAAATCTACCCTTATAACTTCCGTGAGTTCAGTTTAAACAGTTGAACTCATTAGCTTCTCTGCCTAACTATTATCTGTTAGGATTAAGCTGTCTGACAGATCTTATTCTCTATTTCTAAGACAGGAAATTTAAACACAGTCAAATCAAGATTATACTGTCTAATTTTCTATGGTGTCTATGGCTATATGTACAAGCTACACATAGACTTTATTTGCAGAAAATTAAAACAAAATTGTGAAGGCTTTAGATATGAAAATAAAAGACATCCTTCTTTCTTCTTGGCTCAAGTTTTGATCTATTTAGAGCCATCGTCTTCTTTTCTTTTCTTCGGTTCAGATTTTGAGCATGTTTGAACCATTCTTTCTTCTATCCTAATCTATTCTACTAATAAGCCAAGATTAAATAGTTTGGAAAACCTTATTCACTAACCTATCAGCAGTAAATTGAAATCTATCTAGTCATGATTAGGCTGTATGACTAAAATAGCAGTGTTTTCATTTAGTAGTGGCATTTAAGCTTGCACACTTTCAAATTTTTCTCTTTTTTGGTATGGGGCTGTACCTTTCTTCTTTTTCTAATTTTCCCTCTTTTTCTTTTCTATTGTTTTTGTATTTTTTTCAATTTTCATTCAAATTAAAAACAAAAAACTAACTAAATGCTCACAGGCTGAGCTTTATTGACATTCCTATCTAACCTAATATAACCTGGAAAATTTACATATTTAGTTGATGAAATCTCTTTTCCAATATAGCCAATCAATTAAATGGTTCCATGATTGATCCTTGCCCATCTCCTTGAGCATGCTGGACAAACAGGGCCACTCCCACTTCCTTTTGTTCTTTAGCAGCAGTGCTAAAAAAATTTCTTGCTTTTGTTAATATACTGCTCCTAACAACCTTTATCCCTTCTCCAAATGTCTTCAAGAAATGAGCATAGGGATCTTTAAATAATGACTGGTTATGAATATTTGGAAGATAGGTTTCAACCAAGCTTATTTCTTCCTCCACTGGATCAAGCTTAAGATTCTTTTGAGAAAGAACTTCTTCCTCATCTTCATTATCATCTGAATTGTCAGACTCATCATATATTGCCATGTTGTCCTCTAGCAAACCTGATTGAAAAGATCTATAGTTGTTCTCTTTCTCTTGTGAAGGTTGGATATAGGGCTGAATGTGTTCTTTGTTGTCAAAATCAATACCCAAAGATTGCTGACTTCTGATTGCATCAAGGTTGTCTCTGATGAATTGAAAGGAAGCACAACAAAGAGGTAAAGATCCTTCCCTTTCTCCCAAAATTTCTGCACTTTCTTCTTCACTGTCATGGCTAAGTGGTATTTGCTGATCACTATACTTGAGTTGTGAGAAATGACTATCTTTTCCCCACAAACTAATCATTGATTGTTTGGTAGTGTTAGCTTGAGTTTGGAGAACATAATCATCATCATATTGATCATATTTGGGCGGTTTATTCATAGGAGGAATGTCATCTATTATGCACAATTGATCAGCAGATTGTTCCACCATATGAAAAGGATAGTGT
Source organism: Pinus albicaulis (assembly GCA_034641835.2). Taxonomy (NCBI): domain Eukaryota; kingdom Viridiplantae; phylum Streptophyta; class Pinopsida; order Pinales; family Pinaceae; genus Pinus; species Pinus albicaulis. The sequence continues at coordinate 1,360,024,242 of CM076582.1, read as the reverse complement.
TCATGGCCAATAGTTTCTCCTTTAGAAATCTGAAATGACTCAAAGCACAAGGGTAGGGACTGAAGAGGTGTTGACTCATCTTTCATTTCTGGTTTTGTAATCCAAATAGCCATACCAAGATTATTTGAGGGGAGAACTTCTGGATTTGAAAAAGGGTTTTTATTATCCATTTCCTCCCTTATTGATTATTTAGAGCATTCTACCTTGTTTCTATTTTCAATTTTCTTGTAATACTCTCTAAATAGTGAAGCACAAGATGTAGGAAGACATATAGTACTTACTTGACAACTTTTCGCATATTCTTCTTTACAACCTTGGTCAGCTAGTATGTTTTGATAGCTAGATTTGCATTGAAATGACTGATTTGGTTCCTCCCAAGAAAATGGTACCGGCTGCTCTGAATCAAGGTTGGACATCAATTAGTAGGCAGATTGGAATCTTGTGTATAGTTTACATTTTTAGAAATACAAGTTTAGTTGCAACATATAAATAGGGATTCATGTGGTATGGGTTTGTAGCATATTTTTTTTTACTGTAATCTAGTTTTATGATTCTTGATTCATCTTCTTTCCATATATATGATTTTCAGTGACTTTCCTATAAGATTGTAAATATAAATCTTTATGCTCATGCTCTGTTTTGGTTGGAAATTCATGTTTGTGTAATTAATCTTCTGATAAATTAATTCACGTTAAACATTCTCATTTTGGTCCTCTGCATTTCCACCCTACACTACAATTGAAAAACCCTAAGGTGCCATAGAACATATCTATGATGCCCCTTTGTATATGTGTAACTGTAATCCTTCGGATCTGACCTAGTTTCGTTACCTCTCCTCCTGATCCATAAGAAACCCTAAATTTTCAAAATCCTAGAGTTGAACATACCTAGCCTAAAATCCATTCTTACGTCAGTCAAAAATTGGTTGTAATTATAGAGAGATCCCTCTTGGGTTTGGTAGGGCTAGCTTCCAAACTAAAAGGTTTGTTTAAGGTTACCTCCATCTATTTCCATTCTCAGCCTTGGGGCATTTTGGAGAATAACAGTTCATTGCCTTTACCGGGAAACGACAGATAAATCTTACTTGGGAAAGAACGAAAAAGATTAGCCCTGATTGTTGATGGTGAATAGTGATCAGGCACAAGAAGGTTGTGCATATTTCACCTAGCGAATCCAGTGTCGAAGAATCCAAAATTTTATAATTTTCATGACGACTCCACTATTCAAAAACTGGTAGCTTGAAGAACTTCTTGGTGACTTCACTATCTTCAATATGGATTTAGTTGCTTGAAGGTATGCTGCTATGAATCATGCTCACATTCCTGCTTTTCCAAATAGAATACCTTGCATAGATTGACAAACTTATCTTCCTAAATTCATAGATGGAAAGGAGCATGAAGCTATTCTGCATCTAATAAAATTTCATTCGCATATACATAAGCTTGAGATTAGTTTTCCTGAGGAATTTTTGATGAAAATTGTTATGGCTACCATGGAAGGGAAAGCAAGATCATGTTATGAAGGGTTGAAGCCAGGTATATTATTCTCTCTTAAAGATTTCCACACAAAATTCTTTGAGTTTTTATGGAAAATCTCATCATTCATTCTTGTTGTTCAAAGTTTGTTGTGAATCCTGTGAATATTTCCTGCAATACCATGAAGAGGATTTTGGTGATGAAGAGTGTCTAGATGATGAGATCATCTAAGCCCTTCATGAATTTTCTTCCCAAAAGAAAATAGCAAAGACTAGCTACCTTGATACAAAGGATCATTCATAGTACACATTAACTCCTTCTTTTCTTGAAGATGAAATAGATCTACATCATAACAGTATGGAATAAATTGGTCCAAGTCAGAATTCTGCAATTTCATGTATAGAAAAATTAAGTAGTGAACCATCTTATGATGAGGATCATCAACTTTTGCAAGAAAAAGAGGAAATTTATAGTCCGTAGGTTTATTAATCTTCTCGGTCAATGATTAGGGAAAGGCATATTACAAACCCTTTTGAAAATTCTTATTTTTAGCAGTATGAGAATGCACCCCAAGATGATGGGATTAAGAGGATATGTGACATACAGTTTCATCTTGTTGTACCAGTTATGGAAGAATGTATTGAAGGTAATATTTTCCAAATATTCGATGAATCAAATTCTATAGAAACTCTTAATTTAGATTCACATGAAGGATTACTCATGAATTCATTCTCTAAGAGAGATATTTATGTAGCTTCATATTTTGAATATGTCAAGCTTGAAATTGACCATCCTGAGCTGTAGAAAAGTAGTGAAAAAGAAGATTTTGTTTTAGAGCCTCTTGCAGAGGAAAATATTTTCAGTTCGGAAGAGCCCGTTGAAGAAGAGGAGTTTGTCCAAAATCTCATGCATTTGAACACTTATGTTGTTGAGAAGGTGGCTACCTCAAATGCAGATTTTCAAGAAAATAATTTCCCTGATGCAAGTGAAAAAATTGATGAGAATATTGTCTTTTTTCATTTAGATGAAGATTTTCCATTGGAAATGAGAGCAGTGGTTGTATTTCTGTTGAATTTCAAGACAAAGTAACATTTCATATTTTTTAGGATCCCTATGTTAGGGTCCCATGATTTGGCAGATTGGCAAGCCAAGTGACAGGGTAACATCAAACCAACTTTGGAGCCCAAGGTCCTAGCCTTCCTGGACTCAGAGAGGGCTGTCTCTGTTTGTGCAAGGGATGTATATTTGTTTTCTTCTTATGTTTTTTATTTTAGGCTAGTTGTTAAGTAGTTTTTTAGTTTTTTTTTAGGTTTTTGAGGGAGGAACTGATCAAAGTTTTAAATAGCTAAAACTATTGTTAGATCAACTGGGCTATGGGGTTGAAAATGTTGAGAAACTCTCAAATGGTGGACAAGGTATGTTGAAGGGCCGATTTGGTCAAGGTAAAAAGGATCTTTAGGTGGAGAAAAATGGGATGGACACTAAGTTTTGTGAAGGACAAAGAATTTTAAACATAAATAGTTTTACAGCAGACATCCATGTGGTAGTGCTAACCATTAATCACGATAAATGAAAATTCAAACTGATAGATGCATAAAATAAACATTCAAGTGATACACAGAGATATAAGACTCTCTAACTTTAGGAAAATCACCATTAGACTTTGGGAAAAAACAAACAAGATAAAAAAATATCTCAATCTACGAAGAGGGAACTCCTAGACATCGTATTTTGAGCTATCGGGAACTTTGAACTAATATTTCAGAGTATAGGCAAAGGGAAAGATCGATACAAGACCTCTTTGGTTCAACTAGGACAATCAAACATTCAAAGAAAGGTTTCAATAATATGGTTTTGGTTAACTAAGGAGTAAACAAGGCGTACCATGAATCATACTAATTAGCATACATAATAACCATCAATGCAACTGAGAACAAGTTCTTAGGGTATCAAAGAGCATTTAAGAATTCATTTGACATAACTAAGAAAGAATACAAACATAAAGGCTGTAATAAATTAGGAAATCTAAGGTGCCTCCATGGGAATGTCTCAAATATATTCTTTACTGTCCTACAACAAGAAAGAGAACATGAAAATATGTATGATAACTAAGGAAACATAACAGAGAAGGAACATTATACCATTTTACCAAGTCAAAGAATCCTACAGTAGTCATCTTTCACCATCCAAAACATTCAAGAAACTATCCAATGCATGAGACAATATTTCTTCCAAGCTTGTATAACCATATATTTCTCTATATCATCAAGTTCAGCCCCATTTACAATGAAAGCTCTTGGAATATAAAGGCCAAAGAGAAGGAAATCCTTCTAGAGCAACTAGCAAGCTCATTGGCCTAATACAAATATCTGATTTTATCCTTGAGGCTTTACAAATCCCAAGGCACAAAATATCTATAAAAATATCTTAAAAATGCTAAAAAAGGAAATTAATTTTACTTTTCCCAACTGAAAATGGCCAAAAAAGGCTAAACAACACATTTGGAAAAGCCACTTCAGAAAACTGCATTTTTCACAAAAATGCTTCAGAAATATAGTGGCAGAAAATTCCATGTCTTGTGGGAAACTTTTGAAGGACCTCCCAATGTCAAAACGAGGCCTGTGATAGCTCGTTGGAAATCCCTGGATGTCTAGTTTCTGAAAATACTTTGATTTCCCAAAAATGATAACTAGAAGTTTGTGAAAAACTGACCTGAGTGGAAAAACCCAGAAATTAGCCCTTGCTAATATGTGAGGCAGAGTGTCGAAAAAGTGACTGTTTTTCACCTCTTTGGGGGACCAAAACATCTTCAATTGATCTGAAATTTTCTGACTAGATGCCCCTGAATTTAATGCATCCAATGATACCACTTTAAACCTCTGAGGATGCTCCAAAAAAAAATGGCGATGCCCATGATTTTATGCAAATCAGCCCAAAAATGTCAAAAAACAAAAACTTGTCGAAATATACTCAATTTTGGCAAGAAAGTTCTTCATGGGTTTTTAGAAACATGAGAGAAGTGGAGGCAAAAATTTCAAGCTTTGATGTGCCTTTCCCCACTTTTTCTACTGGGCGCCTCTTTCGGGCCGCTTTGAGCTTTTCTTGTGTAACCTTCAATTTCCTTCCGGCAAATTGATTTAGCTTTTTGTAGTGCCCGGTCATTTTCTTTTGAAGGCTTAAGTCTCTGTTAGCTCTTTATAACTTATCCTCCAAGTGTTTATTTTCCCTTTCAAGTCATTCTTCTCTATTATTTTCAATTTCTTGGGTGAGTAAAGAAGTAAGAGGAAAAGATCGGACAAGGGCTGCCTCTTGTTCTTTCTGTTTCTCCAAAGCTCTTTTGAGACCCATAGTCCTAGGCCTCTTCCTCTTTGGTTGTTCTTCTTCTTCAGTGTCATTGAATTCGCCCATAAACTCTTCTAGCTTGACTTGTGCTTTGGAGGCTTCGCTTTGGTACTTGAAAGCCCGAGCCTCATAAAATGCCATTTGAACATTCATTTTCTTGTTTTGTGTCTGTAGAACATGTGTGAGGTCCTTTGACCTCTCTAGATAAGCTCTTATGCCATGAATTTGTGCCTCTCTGTTCAGTAAAAGAGTTTCAAGAGTTTTAGCTTCATTATCCCCATCATCACTGTCTATCTAGATGATGTCAAACTCCCTTTCCTTTTTGTGACTAATCTCCTATTTTTCCTTCCCTTTGCCTTGGATAGGTTTCTTGGCCCTTGTCCTTCTTGGCACTTCGATGATAGTTTTCTTTGGAAACTTGCCTTTGCTTCGGAGTGCCCTGGTAACATTGGGAGTTACTGCTGGAGTGGTCTTTTTCTTTGCTGATCTAGTGCTTATAGGCTTTGTCACTTTCAGAGGAAAAGTCATGGCCCCTTGCCTAGGAGAGGCAGCTAGCACATGCTCTACTTGGTCTTTAACCTTGCTACTTCCATAATCATCTTTGTCAATGTTTTCCTCCTTTTGAAGATTGCCTTGTTTGTCTTTATCACTGATATGCTCATGGTCACTAATTTGGCCCTTTTTCTCTATGCTGCCCTCTTTGGAATGTCTCCTTGAGGGCTGCCTTGTTCATTTCTGTCCTTGCTTTCTTCATGACAGTTGGGCTCTGTAACTTTACTGTTTTGTGCCTCATTACCATTATGCTCACTGTTGTGTGGGCTGTCAACATGTTCCTCCTCATGACTGCTGTGCTCTGCATTAATTTGTTCAAGCTCTTCATCATTTCCTTCTTGATGTTCACTATCATGCTTAGATTCTTCATTTTGCCCTTCCTCATCACTAGCTTGTCCTTCACTTTGTCCTTCTTTATCACTGTTTTTCCCTTTCTCACTTTGCTCTTCTTGATCACTATTTTTCCCCTTCTCACTTTGCTCTTCTTCACTTTCAATCATAGGATATTTTTGTTTCTTAGGAGTGGATTTACTAGAAGAAGGAGAAAAATGATGAGTGGATGATGAGGGAGGCACATGAGATGAAGAAGTAGTGGCGAAATCGGGATGTGAAATGAACGAGTCCCAAGAAACTCCCGTTTTCTCAAGTTGATGGAGGATGATGATATTGATAAGGGAATGATGAAATAGACAAGCTTGCTATTGAGATGAGGGCTTCTTTTGGATAATAGAGGCCATCTTGTCAATGCTTCTATAGAGGAAAAAAGGTAGGTTTAGCAATTGAGTTCTTGTGAAGTGCATAAGGAGCCTGATATGGTAAGCATAAACCCGGGAAAACCTCCCTTCGCATGTGAAATATTTCATGATGATTTTCATGATAGGAGCATAGCTGGTCAACAAGTAGGAAAAAGAAAAAATAGCTAGGTAAGCATCCTGATGTTCTGGTTTTAAGAAGGGTTTGTAGTGATTCAAATCTAGGTATGTTTGCTTGAACCATTTTTCTCCGATATATGGAATTTTGGTAGCTTTGGAGATAGCCCTAGGATAGATATTGAAACCAAAACCTGCTAGATGAACATGATTCCCTTGTAGCTTTAAAGCAAACAAATGTGTCAAAGGGAGATGACTTTTCACTTCTTGAACCTTTTGGAAAGATTCCAAGCATCCTACTTCATGAAAGTTAAAGAGCACTGAAGGAGATGCATTCACTTCCTGAGTTGAAAAAGGCTCATACCTTTTGTGATAACCACTCCTGTTATCTTTCTTAGGAGGCATTTTTCTTCTGATATCCTTTACTGACTCACCAAGGCAAACTTGTTTAGGTGTTTTTTGAAACAGGCTCTTAATCAAAACACTTTTTACTCTTTGAAAAACTAACTCTGTCCATAGTTAGCCAACAAGTTTGTTTAAATAAAACCAACTCTCTTTGACCTTGACAATATGAACTCCTCTCCCTCAATTCACTGTTTTCTGTGGTTATTTGAAGCAAGAAAGAAGTCCTTTGAAATCACTGTCTCTTTGATATCACTATTTTAAGGGACTGATTTGGAGCAAAGAATGCACTCTTAGAAAAACATTGTGTTCTCCCTTTGAATAAACTGCCCTTCTTTGATGATTATTGTTTCCCTAAAACATAAGGCAGCCTCCTTGTCACTGAATTATAAGCCCTTTCAAACAAACTCTGTCTCCATTAATGATCATTGTTTTTCTTTGAAATCAATGATTTTTTGTGTCTATTTGAAGCAAAAGGTGCTCATGAAAAACACTGTTTTAACATACTCCTTCAAGCTGGTTATGAGACCCTCTACACAAACTCTGTTTTGTGTTGCAGAGACTGTGTGAATATTTAGCTATTCCTAGCATGAAAATTCCTTCAATATTGAAATTGTTTCATCTATTGTAATCACAGTAAGAAGACCTTCTTTAAACTGACAAAAACCCTTCCATATTATCATTGTTTATCCTTTGAAATTTCTGTTAAATCCTCCCTCAAACTCAAAATTAGCTAAGAGATAAGAAATACCTTTGAAAACGTGTTTGAGATGTCCTTGGAGCATTGGTTCAACAGGCAGGAAAAACAATGTTAACACTTGGTTGCTGGGCGAGCGTTGAATGGAGAACGTGCCGCGTAGATGGCCTGTTGGGTCAGCCTTGGGCGCTCAGCACAGGCATGCCGCGCTCCTTACAAAAATACATTATCTCTTCCTACAGGCATGCCACGCATTGTAACAGGCATGTCGTGCTACCTTAAACTTGAAAAGTTCTCCAAATTTTGCTCAAGAACTGTTTCGTTCTTCGGGCATGATGTTAATGAACATTGTTTTGAGTTTTTTTTAAAACTTGGTGAGGGTTCTTTTAAATGCCTTTTCCTCCTTGTTTGAAATGAAAAATCTCTTTTTGATTTTTTGCTAGAAACTTTGAAAAGTTACTTTGTGCCTTTGTTTATTTACAAAGGAGGCAATGCTAACAAACAGTAATGAGGCCTCTTTAAAACTGTTATGCCAACCTTCTTTAAAACCATATAACAACAACAATTATGATTTGATCTGTTCCACATGTCATCTTTTGAATACCCTTAAACAATGGTGGGCCCTCTACCTATTTGTGAAGGAGGCCTATGTTTGACAAACTACTTGGGTATCCGAAACTCTGTCTTTCATTATTTAAAGGATGAGCCTTTTGACTATGAGTGAAAATAGGGCTTCATCACATTACAACCCCATTTATTTAGAAACAGTTACCTTGTATCTTTTTGAAAAGGTTTATAAAAATACCAATCACTGCAGCCTTCAAAACCCTATGTACCCATTGTTGTTGAAATGAGGAAGTCTTTTAAACCAAAACTGGACCCACTGCTGTTCATCAAGGATGTGACCTTTAAAAATTAAGAAATAGATGGCCCTTTTAATACCATAATGTCGCTGCTTTGTTGATGATGAAACTCACGCCTTCAAACTATAAAATTTCATTTGCTCCACTGATTTTCACCCTTGTCTTTCAAACAGAGAACTCACTCAAACACCATTGGAAACACTGCCGATGCATATTTTGTTTCATCCCTGGGAAGGAGGTGGCCTATAATTTTTGAAGTCACTTAAAACACCTTAACCCTCTGCTTTTAAATGAAGGAGGTTCTATTATTCTGTTTGTAACCATATGCTCTTGATTTGGAGGAGGTTCTCACTGTGTTTTTAACCATCTACTTTTGATGAAGGAGGTTAGCACTAAGCTTCTGACCATATTATCTTTTGAAGGAGGTTCCCACTGTAGATATGTCATTTCATTTATGTCAAACTGTATCACCTTTCTGCAAATCATATGTCTCTGCTTGGTATCATGTCAAAAAGGCAACAATTTGCTTTATGAGATATGTTCTGAGATAGGTATTATTTGTAAAAGATCCCTGTGAACCTTTAGAACATAAACCATATGACTTGTATATGTAGAGTAGTTTCTTGCTAGACATAGTTGACTGACCTCCCTTGACTGTGTTTGCAGAGGTATGTTGAAATTTCTTTTTGGAGGAGATGCTGAAACACTATTGATCAGCATAATATCAGCCCTTTGCATTCATATGACTTGGAGGCTACTCTCTATTCTTTAGGAAACGTTGGCTTTCAAACCATACCTATTGGTAGCCCTTCACTTACTGTGTTTCATTTGTTTTACTGATGGCAAACTAATTCAGCATGAAGGATCTTTTTGACTTTGTCCTTTTTCTCTCTTGCACATTGATCATCATTAAAATTACACCCCTGCAGAGATGTAAAAACATATGACCTTGAACCTTGGAGAGCTCTTTGGTGTCTTATGGAGATTTTTCCTGATCTAGGCATATTATTTTTAGACAGTGAACATGCTTATCTTCTTCTGTTTTGGATCTTTGTTTAACTTCTTTTGGATTGAGACAGAATTACCTCTTAGTGGTGTGCGACCTACAGATGGAACAAGACTTGTTTTGCAGAATAGGAACTAATTCAGGGCTGACCGGAACTGAACAAAGGCTTTTGGCTCAGGATGTTTTTGCCAAGGAAAAGTCTCCCTAAACACCACTATCTAACTTAGTGGAAATCTTGACATATTCTGAGTGTTTTCTTTGGTATGGTTAGAATTTCAAATGACATATGACTAGGGATAGGGTTGCAGACACTTTATCAACAGTTGGGATAATGAATGGCTTGAGGAATAAGGGTAGATGACAGCAGATAACTTTCAGCTATGACATCTATAAATAGGTTTTTTTTGCTAAAACCAGATAGGACTTGACAAATGGGGTTTTTTCTCATTATAGGCTGACAGGAAGGGGTAGGAGGAAAAAAATTGTTTTGGGGTGTTTTTTAGATTACATATTTGACATTTTGGAGATCAACTTCTAGAAACTCAGCTAAGGAAACTAGTCATCAATAACAGGTAAAAATATTGATGAATAACAGTGGCTCCATTTGGGGAGGGCAACTCCTTTTCAAGAGGTGTCCAGAATTTCAGATCTCTGGCTTTTGAAGACCAGTGCCTTATCCATTGGCGCAAATTCCTTTCTTTCTTGATGCTATTTCTGAAAATTGACAGCATGATTTGCATCAACGTCATCTCTACCTACCCAGCTATATTCCCTAACATTTTTTCTTCTTTTAGGTGCATTTGAACTAGCAACCCTTTGACATGATATTTTTTAAAAATGACACTATCTAATTCTACACTCATATCCGCCAGGAGTTCAGATTAAACTGATGAAATCCTTTTTTTCTCTACCTATGCTAGGTTGACTGTCAAGATTAGGCCGTTTGACAGGATTTGATTCCCTAAACTACAACATGAAATTGAAAGATGACCAAATCAGGATTAGACAGTCTGATTTGTTATGTATTTGTAGCGTAAAATACAAGCTGCATACAAATATTATTTTGCATGAAAACAAGATTTAGAAAAATCAGGGCTAGCATACATAGTTTGTTTTTCATCCTTGTTTTCCTCTTTGGTTCTGTTTTGAGCTTGTGGAACCAGTATCTTTTCCTAATCTACTCTCTTTGACAATTCAAGCTTACACAATTTGACTATCTCTTCTTTCACTAACTTATCAGCAATAAATTCAAAACATGTTCAGTTATGATTAGGCTAGATAACTAAACAAGACATCTTTTGAGCACTAGTAGTGGCATTTAGACTTGCGCACTTTCAACATGACTCTTTTTTGAACATGGGGATTTTTTGATGTTTTCTAAAATGCCCTCTTCTCAAATTTTCTATTTTTTTTTTGTATTTTCTGTTTTTGATTTATTTCTTCAAATAATGATATGTACAATGATTTGAAAAATCTGAAACTAGAACTCCTGAAAATTGTAAAACTTGAGCATCTTATCTTCATAAGGATCTCCTGATGCTCTTGGTCCACTCAGCTCTTGAAAAGAAAAGTTTGGAAAATTTTCTCTTGTAAGCATGACATAAGGATTCATGCATGAATCTCTAAACAATCCTGTGTCTTCTCGCTGTACTTATTTATACCTTTAATCTCCACTTCTCCTTTTGTTGTACATTTTTTTGAAATAATGCAGATATTATTTGTCATTTTTAAAGCATATGATGACATCATCAAGGTACATCATAATGAAGAAATTTAGAACTGGAAACATGGCCTTCAGGAACATGTCTTTGGTGTCTGGTGGTTGTGCAATTCTGGGTTTGAAGATGGAGCTGCTTCCGGCATATTTGAAAAATTCTTTGAGCTGTTCACTTTGCAATGGAATTAATTGGTGACACCCTGAAACATCACTTTGTAAAGACACATAATTAGAAGCACCTATCATTTGTATATTATGGTCTTGTGCAGGAAGGATATAACTTCTGTTCCAAGGGTGTGTATTTGTGTTTCTAAAATCAACACAGATCCTATGTCCAGTTGTCTTATCTTTTATTATTAATGTTTGATCAAGATTTTTGTATTTTATTTTGTCAAAGTTGTTTCTTGAAATGGTGGCAGTGTCATAGTGTTTCACATTGTTTTCCCGATATGTACTAGTATCTTGAAAAATATTTCAAATTCTAGCAATTATAAATCTTTGGTGAAGTGACAGAATGTTAGCTAGTTCAATTAGCTCAAGTATATTTGGACTGCAGTCATCACATCCCTTCATATCAAGTTTATCAGAAATTTTTCCCAGATCTTTAGCAATTGTGGCTATAGTCAAGATTTCATTTGGGGAGGTAAAGTTATGATATGATGAAGCATTCAGGTATGGTAAGAACATTAGGCTCCCCTGCCCCTGATTTCCAAAGAGGTTTGTAATATGCAAGCCTTCTAGCACTTATGTTTTGAAAAAGGTTCCTGATGGTACTGTTGATGTTTTTCCATGGTTTGAGAAATTTGCTTGAGGGTGTATAATGTTTTTTTCTTTCTAATCTATCTCTGTTTTTAGAAAATAAAATTCCCTCTCTTCAAGACATAACTGCTCAGGGTCATGATAATTTTGAGTATCCAGCTCATCATAGAGAATCTAGGGTGGCTGATGTGGTGTGCCTAGATTTGTTTTAATTTCTCTTGCCTGTTCATCAATGTCTTCATCAGTGTGTAAAATGAAGGAATTTAGATCTGAATGTAAGGAATACATAGGGATGTTATCTAGCCTTTCTTGGCTGCTAACCATATATTTCATGTGTGATTCACGATATAGTATTCTTGTTTGGTTAAACACAGGAAGGTGGTGTAGGACATATCTAGATAAATATTTCCCTGAAGCTTGGCCCCCCAAGATCTTGATAAAAGCATTCCGTACTTGGGAGGGATGTCTGCTACCACTATGTCCATGACAAGGTGTTTTGCAGGTATTTGGGCCAAACTGAAACAAAGATCTTTGATCAGGCTTAGACACTTGACTCTTCTTGAATCAAATGAATATAAGTCTTTATAAGCTTTTGTAATTTCTAGGCCTAATATTTCCATTACAACCTTTGGCATGAGATTGTGAGAAGCCCCTGAATCTAGCATGGCATTATGTAAGATTTGGTCATGTATATTCAAACTGATGTAAAAAGGAAGAGTGGTTCCTTCTTGGTATTTCCCTTCTATTTTTGGACCAAACAACACCTTAGGGGTATTGTCAGCTAAGTGTAAATTATCTGTATCATTTACTATGTTTAGGACCTTCAGCACTTGGGATTTGTAAGAGCTTTGGGCAAGAATTTCAGTGAGAGGCATGGTGATGTTAATTTTGGCGATTTCCCCTTCAAAACTGAAGGGTGTTTGTAGTTTAGATAGATTTGCTTCAGTTTTTTCAACCATGACTTTCTCTATATTCTTAATTTTCTCATGTCGATTTGGGATTTTGTTCAATACAGTTTTTTCAGGAATCTTAGTAGAGGTACTAGGACAGTTTGGATCGAGGCTTGCCTGACTAGCTTTGTCTTTGTTTAGGTTAGTTTTCTTGGCCATGATTTTGTTACTATCTATTATTCTTTTAAGAATGGTATTGGGGGTTTTAGTGACAACAATATCTGAGCTACCTTTTTGAGAGTTGTCTTGGTTTTTCTTACTCCTAAGATCGTATTGCCTATGAACTTCCATTATGGCATTTTGTGATCCTATATCAAGATCTTCGGTGTCCTCATAATTTTTTTCATTTTGATTTGGGGAGAAGAAAACTTGTTCTTCTTCTGTGAGGAAAACCTCACCCTCGCTATCAGAACCTATCAAGTTTAAGTGCTTTTCATCAATTGGTTCTGTATCTATTTCTTCCTCATCAACATAGTTTTCATTGAAAGGTGGCCTAATTTGTTGGTCATTTTCCCTTGGTTTGTTTTGAGGCAGGTCTCTTCTAAAGTTTTGGTTCCAGTTCCTGTTTTGAGGGTTTGGCTGGTTGTCCCTAAGAGGTTCTTTTTCACTTATCCTTTCCCACATCTTCTCCATGGATTTAACTAGGCTATCTATTCTAGGATCTGAGGAAGAGACTGAAGGGGCGACCTCATCTCGGTATGTGACTTTCTTTTCTGATCTCATCCTAGCTCTCTTTTTAGCTAGGTTGGCCTTCGCACTAATAGCCACTTTTTGCATTTCTTCTAAAGTTGCGGGGTCCTTGTCTCTTAGTTGGTATGTCATATCTGGCTCAAAACCTTCGGGAAATTTTTCTAATGCTGAGCCAAGTGGAGGTTTGAAGTGAGGCAAGAGGGCATTATAAACACTGTTGAACCTAGAGCAATAGTCCCACACACTTTCCCCATTATCCCTTTTAAGATTTTTATATTCGGAAATGATTTGAATGAGTTTTTCCTGATTTCCCACCGGTTTATGAAAGTTTGGTAGAGGGATGGGAGATCATGTATACTGTTAGGAGCTAAGCTTTTAAACCATTTCTTGGGTTCTCTGCCTAGGCTTTGGGAAAAAATTCTCATCTTAATGGTTTCATCTTCTAGTTCCATATAGTCAAAAGCACCACTGATTCGATCCACATGTTGTTGAGCAATAGTAGCCTCAGTTCCAGTGAAGTGTGGGATTTGGGATTGGTAATCATTTTGCAAAGGTACCAAAGGCAGTGGTAATACTAAGGGAACATACTAAGATGCCATGGTAGGAGCTGATGGTAGATTTACAATATGAGTACATTTAGGATGAGATGAGGTGATTTGCACAATGGTGGTCTGAATGGGTGTGGCAGAGGTACTTGGGCTTGTGAACTGATTCTGAGCAGATTTGGGGTGATAAGATCCAAAGTGGTGGAGAAGCTGAAAATCAGGAGGTGTAGTAGGTGAGGCTTCTCTGCTAGGACTTTGTTGCAAATATAAGGGCTCAAGATCGTCAAGGTTGATTTTACTTTGCGAATTGCTTCTAAAAATGGTTTTTGCTTAACTCAAGTCAAACTGGGAATCCTGCAAGGATGTAAGATGTTCAGGTACAGAGCTTGCTTTGTGGATAGTCCTATCGGTAGCTAAGTTACCAGTTTCAGAGGTTTGCCACAAAATATTTTCGGGGTTATCAGCTATGATAGGGGGGTTTAGGTCTGGATGAGATCTGGTATTAATTCTTCGTGAAGCCAGATTTCAAAGTCAAAGTTTAGAGAGGGTGACAGTTGTGATTTCTTTTGGACGGATGACCTCTCTAGGAGTTTCGCTAATGTGAAGAATGGTCAAAACAAAAATGAAGGCTAGTGGAGTCGCCAGGTGTATTTTCTTAAGATTTTATGGTCCACCACCAATACTGACAAAGATGCTTTTTGGGAAAAAAATTTCTAGCAAACTTTGATGTGGAAAATTGCAAAAAGACTTAACACTTAGTTTCAAAAGTTTGCTAGACTTTTGGGAAAGCTATGGTTCTTATTTGCAAGTTTATTCTGTTGATCTCCTATGTTTAGGTGAAGTTTTCTGAATTGCTAAGTTATACTTAGTTTGTCACTGATTTCATAGGCTGCACCATGAATTTTGAGATTTTGGGAAAGATGAGTCAACATAATAGTATGATTTATGAATTTTTTGGTTTTTATGGAGTATTAGGTCTACTGGAGGCTAGTGGAGTCGCCAGGTGGATTTTTAGTTGTTTTTATAGATATGTACTTATGGTCCACCACCAATAACTGGGAAAAGCCAATCTAGAGATGTTTTTTGGGTTTTCTGAGTTTTTATATGCAGCCTAGTTTGTAAGAGTATTCTAAACCTGATTCATCACTTTGCTAGGGTGGTGAGACAAAAAGAATTTACTCTAAATGATCCTATGGGTTGTTTGTCTGTTTTAAATTTTGAAAGACTAATGAGTCTACAAGGGTTTGCTAGACTGTTATGAACTCAGTAAGTCCCACCGTGATCGCCATTATGTTAGGGTCCCGTGATTTGGAAAATTGGCAAGCCAAGTGACAGGGTAACATCAAACCAACTTTGGAGCCCAAGGACCTAGCCTTCCTGGACTCAGAGAGGGGTCTCTCTATTTGTGCAAGGGATGTATATTTGTTTTCTTCTTGTGTTTTTGATTTTAGGCTAGTTGTTAAGTAGGTTTTTAGTTTGTTTTTAGGTTTTTGAGGGAGGAACTGATCAAAGTTTTAAATAGATAAAAATATTGTTAAATCAACTGGGCTATGGGGTCAAAAAGGTTGAGAAAGTCTCAAATGGTGGACAAGGTATGTTGAAGGGCCGATTTGGTCAAGGTAAAAAGGATCTTTAGGTGGAGTGAAATGGGATGGACACTAGGTTTTGTGAAGGACAAAGACTTTTAAACATAAATAATTTTACAGCAGACATCCATGTGGTAGGGCTAACCATTAACCATGATAAATTTAAATTCAAACTGATAGATGCATAAAATAAACATGTGAAAAAATGACCTGAGTGGAAAAACCCAGAAATTAGCCCTCGCTGATATGTGAGGCAGAGTGTCGAAAAAGTGACTGTTTTTCGCCTCTTTGGGGGACCAAAACATCTTCAATTGATCTGAAATTTTTTGAGTAGATGGCCCTAAATTTAATGCATCCAATGATACCACTTTCAACCTCTGAGGATGCTCCAAACAAAAATGGCGATGCCCATGATTTTCTGCAAATCAGCCCAAAAATGTCAAAAAACAAAAACTTGTCGAAATATGCCCAATTTTGGCGAGAAAGTTCTTCATGGGTTTTTAGAAACATGTAGAGAAGCGGAAGCCAAAATTTCAAGCTTTGATGTTCCTTTCCCCACTTTTTCTACCGGGTGCCTCTTTCGGGCCGCTTTGAGCTTTTCTTGTGTAACCTTCAATTTCCTTCGGGGAAATTGATTTAGCTTTTTGTAGTGCCCGGTCATTTTCTTTTGAAGGCTTAAGTCTCTGTTAGCTCTTTCTAACTTATCCTCCAAGTGTTTATTTTCCCTTTCAAGCCATGCTTCTCTATTATTTTCTATTTCTTGGGCAAGTAAAGAAGTAAGAGGAAAAGATTGGACAAGGGATGCTTCTTCTTCTTTCTTTTTCTCCAAAGATCTTTTGAGACCCATAGTCCTAGGCCTCTTCCTCTTTGGCTGTTGTTCTTCTTCAGTGTCATTGAATTCGCCCATAAGCTTTTCCAACTTGACTTGTGCTTTAGAGGCTTCCCTTTCATACTTGAAATCCCGGGCCTCATATACTGCCATTCGAACATTCATTTGCTTGTTTTGTGTCTGTAGAACATGTGTGAGGTCCTTTGACCTCTATAGATTAGCTCTTAAGTCATGAATTTGTGCCTCTCTGTTTAGTAAAAGAGTTTCAAGAATTTTAGCTTCATTATCCCAATCATCACTGTTTATCTGGATGATGTCAAAGTCCCTTTCCTTTTCGTGATTAATCTCCTCTTTTTCCTTCCCTTTGCGTTGGATATGTTTCTTGGCACTTCAATGATAGTTTTCTTGGGCAACTTTCCTTTGCTTCGGAGTGCCTTAGTTGTTGGGTGTGGAGCCTGATTATCTTGTTTACTTTGTATCACAACATTGGACCCCTATACCTTGAAAGGGGTGGCAACGCTACCTGTAATTAATCGTTGTCGTGGGGGGTCCAGGCGGGGGCGGTAGTGCTTTTCGAAGCCCCCCTAGCAGGGGGTTTCGGGGGCAGCGCCCCTGAAGCTAAAAATAGATGTAAAATTGCCTTGTAAAAGTATATTAATTTCTAGTCAATCTGGGCCATTCATAGGCGGATGATCTAACGGTAGAAGTTATGTTTAGATTAGGGTTTTTTTCCCTAGAAGGCAACCCCTCGCTTTTATGAGGGTATTGTATTGCGGTTGTGTATTGTGTGTGTATTCTCGAAGCAAGAAACAGAGAGGGATACTGTGAGAGAGAACAGAGGATATTACACCGGATCTACTGTAGGTTTTGACTCTTCATTTTTGCTGGATAATAAAAAGGAAGGACTGGCTGTTCGGGGTGGACGTAGCCCAAACTGGGTGAACCACGTATATTTGTGTCCCTTTGGTTTTATGTGTTTTGTGTGCTTGTGTTTTCTGCATATTTTATGTGTTTCATTGCTCCATAATATATAATTTTCTAACAATTGGTATCAGAGCCGAAGGTATATTTGGCTAAAAAAATCGTAGGAAAGAAGGGTTCCTGGTTCGAGTGGGAGCAATGGCAGAAGATGGTAAGTATAGGGTCAAGAAATTTAATGGCCAAAACTTCCTGCTATGGAAAATGTAGATGGAAGATTATCTGTATCAGAAAGATCTATACCTACCATTGAGCGGAAAAACAAAGAAGTCGGCGGCCATGAAAGACGCGAAATGGAACATTCTCAATAGAAAGGCACTCAAAACAGTATGGTTGTGCCTTGCGGCGTCAATGGCCTTCAATATTTCGAAGGAAACAACAACAGAGGGTTTGATGCAGACGTTTGCGAAACTATATGAAAAACCCTTAGCCTCAAACAAGGTATTTCTTATGAAACGACTATTTAATATGAATATGTCGGAAGGAGGATTTGTTGCAGACCATTTAAATGATTTTAATACAGTTACCAGACAGTTAAGTTCTGTAGGGGTAAAATTTGATGATGAAGTTACAACTCTGTTATTCTTGTGCTCATTTCCAGAGAGTTGGAATGGTTTAGTAATGGCCATTAGTAACTCTGTCTCTGGATCTAGTACTTTAAAGTTTGATGATGTTGTTGGTGCTATCCTTAGTGAGGAAATGCGACGGAAAAGCTCTGGTGAGACATCAGGTAATGCTTTGAGTGTAGAGTCTAGGGGAAGAAGAATGGAAAGAGGAAAGAGCTCGGGATATCGCAGTAAATCAAGGAAAGGCAGATCCAAGTCCAGATCGGGGATAGTGTGCTGGAATTGCGGAAAGAAAGGACACCTAAAGAAAGATTGTAGATCTCGGAAGGGAAAAGAAGGAGACACACAACAAGAAAACAATCATGAAGCAAATGTGACAGGTGATGTGTTACAAGATGCTTTGATTCTTTCTTTCAAAAATGTTACCGATTCTTGGGTTGTAGATTCAGGGGCTTCATTCCATGCCACACCTGATAAGAAATATTTTCATGACTATGTTCAAGGAGATTTTGGACAAGTTCATTTGGGTGATGATAAACCCTGTAAAATTGTTGGAATGGGTAAGGTTCTTGTAAAACAGCAAAATGGAAACCAATGGCTATTAAAGGAGGTAAGGCATGTTCCAGATCTAAAGAAAAATCTGATTTCAACAGGGCAGTTAGGCGGTGAAGGTTGTGTGACAACTTTCATAGATAAAGCTTGGAAGGTCACCAAAGGAGCCCTGGTAATAGCAAAAGGCAAAAAGGTTGGTACATTGTATTTATGCAATGGTATTTCTAACTCTGTTAATTCTTTAACTTCCAAAGGAGCAGATGCAACATTATGGCATCATAGGCTCAAACACGTGAGTGAGAAGGGGATGAAGATTCTTCACTCAAGAAATTTTTTGCCAGGTTTGAAGAATGTTGATTTGGATTTCTGTGAGAATTGTATTTATGGAAAACAGAAGAGAGTCAAATTTCTCAGAGTTGGGAAAGAAAAAAAGAGCGAAAAATTAGAGCTTGTGCATACAGATGTATGGGGACCTGCTCAGGTATCATCTCTCGATGGCTCTCGTTATTATGTTACTTTTATTGATGATGCAACTAGAAAAACCTGGATTTATTGTATTCAGAATAAATTTGATGTATTTGATACTTTCAAGAAATGGAAAGCTTTGGTTGAGATTGAGACAGGAAATAAGTTGAAGTGTCTCAGATTAGAAAATGGAGGTGAATATTGCAGCAAAGAGTTTCATAGGTACTATTCAGAGCATGGAATTCATAGAGAGAAGACAGTTCCAAGAACACCACAAGAAAATGGTGTGTTAGAAAGGATGAAAAGAACAATCATGGAGCATGCAAGGTGCATGAGATTGCATGCGGGATTGCCTTTACAATTTTGGGCAGATGCTGTAGATACTGTTGTTTATCTAATAAACATAGGGCCTTCAAGTTCCTTGGATGGTGGTATTCCAGAGGAAGAATGGACAGGTAAAAAGGTAAACTACTCTTTTTTAAAGCCTTTTGGTTGTGAGGCCTTTGTCCATATTAATAAAGAAAATAGAACAAAGCTTGAGGCAAAATCAAAGAAATGTACCTCTATTGGATATGGTGTTAATGATTTTGGTTATCGCTTATATGATTATGAAAATCACAAAATCATTAGGAGCATAGATGTAATATTCAATGAAAAGGTCTTGTATAAGAATCAGTTGTAGGAAAAGAAACAAGAAAAAGAAAGCAAGGAATACGCGGTTCTTGATGAGATATCTGAAAAAGTAAAGGTGCCTGAAAATAATAATAATCAACAACCACAGCAGCAGCAACCACCACAACAGCAACAGGCACCTCAAACACCTGAAAGTGGTGTTAGAAGATCTACTAGGATAAGTAGACCCCCTGAACGATACTCTCCTTCATTATATTATTTATTGCTGACTGATTCTGGTGAACCCGAATGTTATGAAGAAGCAATGCAGGTTGAAAGCAGGAAGAAGTGGGAGCTAGCCATGGAAGAAGAGATGGAATCCTTAATGCATAACCAGACTTGGGACTTAGTTAGGTTGCCTGCAGGTAAAATTACATTGTAGAATAAATGGGTTTACAGGCTGAAGGAAGAAGATGGAGGAAAACAGAGGTACAAAGCTAGACTTGTGGTGAAGGGGTTTGCACAGAAGAAAGGTATTGATTTTGATGAAATATTTTCTCCTGTTGTTAAGATGACTTCAATCAGAACTATCTTAAGTCTTGTAGCAGCGGAAGATTTACATCTTGAACAATTATATGTAAAGACAACATTTCTCCATGGAGATTTGGAGGAAGAGATATACATGCAGCAACCAAAAGGATATGAGGTCAAAGGGAAAGAAAAATTGGTGTGCAAGTTAAAGAAGAGCTTGTATGGCTTAAAACAGGCTCCAAGGCAGTGGTATCTAAAATTTGACAAGTTTATGTCTGAACAAGGTTATACTAGATGTCACTCTGATCATTGTGTTTATCTAAAAAGGCAAAATTATGGTAGCTATATTATATTGTTATTGTATGTAGATGACATGCTTGTTGCAGGGTCTAACATGCAGGAAATAAATGTGCTCAAAATAAAATTGGAAAATTCATTTGCAATTAAGGATTTGGGAGCCGCAAAACAAATCCTTGGTATGAGAATAACTAGAGATAGGAAAAATCGCAAATTAACACTGTCTCAGAATGAGTACATAGAAAAGGTGTTGAAAATATTTAATATGCAGAATGCAAAACTAGTTAGTACACCTTTTGCTAGCCATTTCAAACTTAGTAAGGAGATGTTCCCCAAGACCCACGAAGAAATGGAATATATGTCTAAAGTTTGATATGCATCAGCAGTTGGAAGCTTAATGTATGCAATGGTCTGCACATGCAGTGGGAGTTGTAAGCAGGTACATGAACAATCCAGGAAAAGAACATTGGATGGCAGTAAAATTGATTCTCAGATATTTGAGAGGTACCACAAATCAAGCATTATGCGTTGGTGGTTCAAACATTGCTCTACAGGGATATGCTGATGCAGATATGGAAAGTGACAGAGATAAGAGGAGAAGCACTATAAGATATGTATTTACTGTAGGTGGAATAGCTATCAGTTGAGTTTCAAAAATCCAGAGTGTTGTTGCACTTTCAACAACAGAAGCAGAGTATGTTGCTGCTATAGAGGCTAGTAAAGAAATGATTTGGTTACAAAGGATTATGGGTGAATTGGGTAAGAAGCATGATATGGGCACATTATACAGTGATAGCCAAAGTGTCATTCATCTTGCAAAGAACTTAGCATTTCATTCCAGGACTAAACACATACATCTCAAGTACCATTTCATACGGTCAGTAATGGAAGATGGAGAGTTGAAGCTGGAAAAGATACACACTAGCCAGAATCCTGCAGATATGCTAACAAAAGTTGTAACCAGGGAGAAACTGAGAATGTGCTCAGTTTCAATTGGTCTTCAAGGATGACGATGAAGATGAGGAATATCCAGGTCCAAAGAGGAGTCATTGTCCAGCAAATGAAGCAGCGGTGGAGTTGCTACAATTAGTCTCCAAGTGGGAGATTGTTGGGTGTGGAGCCTGATTATCTTGTTTACTTTGTATCACAGCATTGGACCCCTATACCTTAAAAGGAGCAGCAATGCCGCTCGTAATTAATTGCTGCCGTGGGCGGTCCAGGGGGGGTGGTAGCGCTTTTCAGAGCCCCCCCTGGTAGGGGGTTCCAGGGGCAGCACCCCCGAAGCTAAAAACAGATGTAAAATTGCCTTGTAAAAGTATAGTAATTTCTAGTCAATCTGGGTCGTTCATAGGCGGATGATCTGACAGTAGAAGTTATGTTTAGATTAGGGTTTTTTGCCCTAGAAGGCAACCCCTCGCTTTTATGAGGGTATTGTATTGCGGCTGTGTATTGTGTGTGTATTCTCGAAGCGAGAAATAGAGAGGGAGACTGTGAGAGAGAACAAAGGATATTACAGTGGATCTACTGTAGGTTTTGTCTCTTCATTTTTCTTGGATAATGGAAAGGAAGGACTGGCTATTCGGGGTGGATGTAGCCCAAACTGGGTGAACCACGTATATCTGTGTCCCTTTGGTTTTATGTTTTTTGTGTGCTTGTGTTTTCTGCATATTTTATGTGTTTCATTGCTCCATAATATATAATTTTCTAACACTAGTAACATTGGGAGTTACTGTTGGAGAGGTCTTTTTCTTTGTTGATCTAGTGCTTCTAGGCTTTGTCACTTTCAGAGGAAGAGTCATGGCCCCTTGCCTAGGAGAGGTAGCTAACACATGCTCTACTTGGTCTTTAACCTTGCTGCTTCCATCATCATCTTTGTCACTGTTTTCCTCCTTTTGAAGATTGCCTTGTTTGTCTTTATCACTGATATGCTCATGGTCACTGATTTGGCCCTTTTGCTCTATGCTTCCCTCTTTGGAATGCTCAATTTTTGGGGTTTGATTATCATCATCCTTGCTGGCTGGAGGGCTTTCTTTTTTTTCATCATAAGTGTCCCTTTGAGGACTGTCTTGACCCTCCTCATAAGTGTTTTGGCTTTCACCTTGTATGTCTCCTTGAGGGATGCCTTTTTCATTTCTGTCCCTTCTTTCTTCATGACTGTTGGGCTCTGTACCTTCACTATTTTGTGCCTCATTACCATTATTCTCACTCATGTGTGGGCTGTCAACATGTTCCTCCTCATGACTGCTTTTCTCTGCATTAATTTGTTCAAGCTCTTCATCATTTCCTTCTTGATGTCCACTGTCATGCTTAGATTATTCATTTTTCCCTTCCTCATCACTAGCTTGTCCTTCAATTTTTCCTTCTTGATCACTGTTTTGCCCCTTCTCACTTTTCTCTTCTTGATCACTGTTTTTCCCCTTCTCACTTTGCTCTTCTTCACTTTCACTGTTTTGCCCCTTCTCACTTTGCTCTTCTTCACTTTCAATCATAGGAGATTTTTGCTTCTTAGGAGTGGATTTACTAGAAGAAGGAGAAACATGATGAGTGGATGATGAGGGAGGCACATGAGATGAAGAAGCAGTGGCGAAATCAGGATGTGAAATGAAAGAGTCCCAAGAAACTCCCTTTTTCTCAAGTTGATAGAGGATGATGATCTTGATAAGGGAATGATGAAATAGACAAGCTTGCTATTGAGAGGTGGGATTCTTTTGGACAGTAGAGGACATCTTGTCAATGCTTCTATAGAGGAAAAAAGGTAGGCTTAGCAATTGAGTTCTTGTGAAGTGCATAAGGAGCCTGATATGGTAAGCATAAACCTGGGAAAACATTCCTTCGCATGTGAAATACTTCATGATGATTTTCATGAGAGGAACATAGCTGGTCAACAAGTAGGAAAAAGAAAAAATATCTGGGTAAGCATCCCGATGTTCTGGTTTTAAGAAGGGTTTGTAGTGATTCAAATCTAGGTATGTTTGCTTGAACCATTTTTCATTGATATATGGAATTTTGGTAGCTTTGGAGATAGCCCTAGGAGAGAGCTTGAAATCAAAACCTGCTATATGAACATGCTTCCCTTGTAGATTTAAAGCAAACAAATGTGTCAAAGGGAGATGACTTTTCACTTCTTGAACCTTTTGGAAAAATTCCAAGCATCCTACTTCATGAAAGTTAAAGAGCATTGAAGGAGATGCATTAACTTCCTAAGTTGAAAAAGGCTCATACCTTTTGTGATAACCACTCCTGCTATCTTTCTTAGGAGGCATTTTTCTTCTGATATCCTTTACTGACTCACCAAGGAAAAATTGTTTAGGTGTTTTTTGAAAAAGGCTCTTAATCAAAACACTTTTTACTCTTTGAAAAACTAAGTCTGTCCATAGTTAGCCAACAAGTTTGTTTAAATAAAACCAGCTCTCTTGGACCTTGACAATATGAACTCCTCTCCCTCAATTCACTGTTTTCTGTGGTTATTTGAAGCAAAGAAAGAGGTCCTTTGAAATCACTGTCTCTTTGATATCACTGTTTTAAGGGACTGATTTGGAACAAAGAATGCACTCTTAGAAAAACACTGTGTTCTCCCTTTGAATAAAATTCCCTTCTTTGATGATTATTGTTTCCCTAAAACATAAGGCAACCTCCTTGTCACTGAGTTGTAAGCCCTTTCAAACAAACTCTGTCTCCCTTAATGATCATTGTTTTTCTTTGAAATCAATGATTTTTTGTGTCTATTTGAAGAAAAAGGTGCTTATGAAAAACACTGTTTTAACATACTCCTTCAAGCTGGTTATGAGACCCTCTACACAAATGTTGTTTTATGTTGTAGAGACTGTGTGAATATTTAGCTATTCCTAGCATGAAAATTCTTTCAATATTGGCACTGTTTCAACTATTGTAATCACAGTAAGAAGACCTTCTTTAAACTGACAAAAACCCTTCCATTTTATCATTGTTTATCCTTTGAAATTTATTTTAAATCCTCCATCAAACTCAAACTTAGCTAGGAGATAAGAAATACCTTTGAAAACGTGCTTGAGATGTCCTTGGAGCATTGGTTCAACGGGTAGAAAAAACAAGGTTAACACTTGGTTGTTGGGCGAGCATTGAACGAAGAACGTGCCACGCAGATGGCCTGTCGAGTCGGCCTTGGGCGCCCAGCACAGGCGCGCCGCACTCCTTACAGAAATACACTATCTCTTCCTACAAGCGCGTTGCACATTGTAACAGGCATGTCACACTACCTTAAACTTGAAAATTCTCCAAATTTTGCTCAAGAACTGTTTCTTTCTTCGGGCATGATGTTAATGAACGTTGCTTTGAGTTTTTTTTTAAACTGGGTGAGGGTTCTTTTGAATGCCTTTTCCTCCTTGTTTGAAATGAAAAATCTCTTTTTTCTTTTTTGCAAGAAACTTTGAAAAGTGACTTTGTGCCTTTGTTTATTTACAAAGGAGGCAATGCTAACAAACAGTAATGATGCCTTTTTAAAATTGTTATGCCAACCTTCTTTAAAACCATATAATAACAACAGTTATGATTTGATTTGTTCCACATGTCATCTTTTGAATACCCTCAAACAATGGTGGGCCCTCTACTTATTTGTGAAGGAGGCCTATGTTTGACAAACTACCTGGGTCTCCGAAACTCTATCTTTCATTATTTAATGGATGAGCCTTTTGACTATGAGTGAAAATAGGGCTTCATCACATTACAACCCCATTTATTTAGAAACAATGACCTTGTATCTTTTTGAAAAGTTTTATAAAAATACCAATCACTGCAGCCTTCGAAACCCTATGTACCCATTGTTTTTGAAATGAGGAAGTCTTTTAAACCAAAACTGGACCCACTGCTGTTCATCAAGGATGTGACCTTTAAAAATAGAGAAATATATGGCCCTTTTAATACCATAATGTCACTGCTTTGTTGATGATGAAACTCAGGCCTTCAAACTATAAAATTTCATTTGCTCCACTGATTTTCACCCTTGTCTTTCAAACAGATAACTCACTCAAACACCATTGGAAACACTGTTGATGCATATTTTGTTTCATCCCTGGGAAGGAGGTGGCCTATAATTTCTGAAGTCACTTAAAACACCTTAACCCTCTGCTTTTAAATGAAGGAGGTTTTATTATCCTGTTCCTAACCATCTGCTCTTGATTTGGAGGAGGTTCTCACTAGGTTTTTAACCATCTACTTTTGATGAAGGATGTTTGCACTAAGTTTCTGACCATCTGCTCTTTTGAAGGAGGTTCTCACTGTAGATATGCTATTTCATTTATGTCAAACTGTATCACCTTTCTACAAATCATATGTCTTTGCTTGGTATCATGTCAAAAAGGCAACAATTTGATTTATGAGATATGTTCTGAGATATGTATTCTTTGTAAAAGATCCCTGTGAACCTTTAGAAAAGAAACCATATGACTTGTATATGTAGAGTAGTTGCTTGCTAGACATAGTTGAATAACCTCCCTTGACTGTGTTTGCAGAGGTATGTTGAAATTTATTTTTGGAGGAGATTCTTAAACACTACTGATTAACATAATATCAGCCCTTTGCATTCATATGACTTGGAGGCTGCTCTCTGTTCTTTAGGAAACTTTGGCTTTCAAACCATACCTATTGGTAGCCCTTCACTTACTGTATTTCATTTGTTTTACTGATGGAAAAATAATTTAGCATGAAGGACCTTTTTGACTTTGTCCTTTTTCTCTCTTGCACATTGATCATCATTACAGTTACATCCCTGCAGAGATGTAAAAACATATGACCTTGAACCTTGGAGAGCTCTTTAGTGTCTTATGGAGATTTTTCCTGATCTAAGAATATTCTTTTTAGACAGTGAACATGCTTATCTTCTTCTGTTTTGGATCTTTGTTGAACTTCTTCTGGACTGAGACAGAATGACCTCTTAGTGGTGTGCGACCTACGGATCGAACAAGGCTTGTTTTGCAGAATAGGAACTAATTCAGGGCTGACTGGTCCTGAACAAAGGCTTTTGGATCAGGATGTTTTTGCCAAGGAAAAGACTCCCTAAACACCACTATCTAACTTAGGGGAAATCTTGACATATTGTGAGTGTTTTCTTTGGTATGGTTAGACTTTCAAATGACAGATGACTAGGGATAGGGTTGCAGACACTTTATCAACAGTTGGGATAATGAATGGCCTGAGGAATAAGGGTAGATGACAACAGATAAATTTCAGCTATGACAAATATAAACAGGGTTGTTTTGCTGAAACCAGATAGGACTTGAAAAATGGGGTTTTTTCTCATTATAGGCTGACAGGAATGGGTAGGAGGAAAAAAATTGTTTTGGGGTGTTTTCTAGATGACAGATTTGACAGTTTGGAGATCATCTTCTAGAAAACTCATCTAAGGAAACTAGTCATCAATAACAGGTAAAAATACTGATGACTGACACCCTACACTGATTTGCTACAATCAATAGGGATTATGTATTTTCTTGTATTTATGGATCATGAGCACATCTTCAGTGGATACTCAGATTTGCCTATCTTTTTATTTTTTCTTGCCTTCTCAAGGAAAGTGTGAGCGTCATTCAAGTAAGTAGCAATCTTCTAGATTGGTCACACTGGAGGGATCATTTCACATGATTGTATATATGTCTTCAGTAGGTGGGTGGTTATCATAAGGATTTGAAGGCCTCAAATCTCAATGGTTTTCTGTCGTATATAAGTTCAATTATTAGTCAGTTTCATTTTGTCAAGTCATTTCTGTTTGTCGAGTTGTTTTAGTTTCTAGTCTTGCTTTTTTGTTTTTTACTCCATTCCCAATGGATGAGGCTACTTGGTCTATAGTGTTCTTGACACCTCCTAAGGAGCTGCCATCCCCAACTGGAGTCAATGTTAGTGTCTGTTAGTCCTCTCAGTCACTAGTGATGAAATTATGCTTTTTCATATGGTTGATAGGGTCATAGGGAAAATTTGTATAGTTTTAGTAGGTCTTCAAATAATATTTTTTATCATTGGTTAATATAGCTAGGTCATTACTACTCCTTTAAGTCCCATTGTCAAATAAAAATCAGTATTGTTAGGTCATTACTTTCGCAAAGATGACTTGGTAATCTTGGTCATCATTCAACTCATTCTTCCATCTAGTGTCATCATTAGGTCATAGGGTTGAAGTCATGAAAATGGGTCATTTAACCATCAAAATAATCATTTGAAGGAGTAATAATAGGGGAAAGTGATCAATAAAGGCTACTAAGGTGTATTTTTATCTTATTCATGATGTAATATATGTAAAAAGTTTCCTAAACTGACGTACACCAACCATCTCATAAAATTGTGAAAAGACATAGTGGGGCCACATCATCATCAAGGAAGGAAATTGATTTCTAGCCTATAAGAAGACCAACAAAGATAATTTTTTCTCATTTTATCTCTCACAAGGCGTTATTTGTAATATCCCAAAATAGGGATTTTCTTCAAAAATAAGAATATATTAAGATATTATAAAGTTGGAGAGGTAGAATATAGACTCATATGATGTGTTAAAAAACACATAGCCCTCAAATGACTGAAACAACATCAAAATAATAATGTCTACACCTTCCCAAGTGGGGAAAATGCAAAAATTAGACCCTGCAAAAGTTATTTCTGAAGAAATGCGTTTGTAATGGGTGAAATAACACTGGGTTCCCTTAGCATATGCTATTAGGCTATCACATACAAAAGGGTATCAGAAAGAAATCCCTTTTTATGTGTTAAACAGACCTCCCGGTTACCTAACAGCTTGAAAATAGCCAAATCACATGACTTGAGTTATGCAGAAAAATACTGAACATATACAACGTTATTTTAGGAGGGTTTCTATAGTAAAATAATGAAATAACATGGATCTAGAGTTACATGGAATAATATTCCAAGAAAACAGAGATCTGACCTCCTTATTGCATTATAAAGCTAACCTGGCAAGGGTTTCACGAAACACATGTACAAGAAAGAGCAAATCTGAATATTCAGCTCAGAAAATGAAGTATCACTGCAAAATTACAAAAATATAGCTGAATAATACAAAAGAGGGATGAGGATCCCTTCCTCTAACTTTCTGGGATAAGGGTTGGCCCTTTCCCTCGGAAACTAGCTAAAAAACAAGGGTCTTAACCCTGCTGCATCAATTCTGCATAAAATAACGCAATTCCTACAAGGGACTGTGCTGTAGGAGATGAGAACCACTTTGGCCTGCTGCCAAGATATGAAATGTGCTCAGAAATCTTCCTAGTTGACTTCTCAAGAGAAGGAAGGCACCCTCTACTGAGAAACAGACCCGGAAGTGGTGTAAGAACCCTCCACCACAACACCCTGCAACTCAGCAATATCCTACTACAGAAATAGCACTGGGTCTGAAGAATGATGCTTGGCGTTGAGCCTATATGTGGAGAAATACAGGACAGGCTCTCCCAAGAGGCCTCTCAAGGGAAGAGGTGGGATTCCCGGTCAGGAACACCTAGTGCTACCTTACTAAACAACAAGGGGAAGCCAAGTCTAAACAGACAAGATCAAGAGATCGAAATAAAAAAGCATCCATAACAAAGGCCTCCATCCTCTTCATATATAGCAAGTGAACCTCTCCTCATTGGGTCCCATCCACATGTGCCATCCAGCTCATGCAAGTTGTCCTCCACCAAAATTGCACTGTCCAACAAGGTGGTTCAATGTATCTAGACAACTTTGTTGACTTGGTCAAAGTTGACTAAATCAACATTTCCCCATCTCTGTTCACACCCAAGGGTGCTCAAATAAGCTGCTTATTCTTACTCCTTTCACATTAGGAGTGTTATTGATCCTTCTAAAGAGGTTAATGGGCCTCCCTACCCATTTATTCACCTACCTAGTGATGAAACAACTCTAATATTCCATTTAGGTTGAAGGCTAAAAATTTGGAATATTATAGTCCTCCCCTCCAAAATGTTGCTTGTCCTCAAGCAACTGTATAAGGAGAGAAAAATCATCCCCTCCTCTTCTTATGGCCTCCTCATAAAAAATTCTCCACCACTGCTCAACATGATCTGCTACAAATACGTCCTCCAATGTCTCCTCCTAAGCATGCAAAACCATATGGCTCACATCATAGTAAGGTGGAAGATGTAAGTGGAAACCTCCCTGCTGTCCAATGGCCTCCTTAAGGAAGGAGTGATGATGAAAATGGGAAATATTATTCCCAATGAGTGACTTCCACACCCATACTATCATCCAAATGAAATGATCCCATCTAGTCAGCTCAAAAATATCCTCAAACCCTGGTTCATGCAATGTGTTGGGGATGCATGGAGAGATTGGATCCTCCCAACCAAGTGGTTTCTCTCCCAATTTATGATAAGTATGGGGCTGTTGTTGATCTTGGGCTGAAATTTCATGACCTCCAAGAGTGACCCAAGCTACCCCATCAAACAAATAAACCATGAAGTGCCTCCTCCAAAAACTCAAGTTCTCCAAATGGCTTCTCCCACATGAAGAAGAGAGATGTAATTTGGCAATCATGTGCTGCCCATTGCTCCTCCGGAAACATGCATCATGCAAAGTATGGAGAATCACACCCCCAATGGGCATCTTCAAATCATATCCCACTCTCCCAACAAAGCTTCCCATGGAATCAACAATGCATGGAAGCAAAAACCAATAGAAACAAGTTGTCATATGACAACCAGAAAGTGGATGAAGGTCCGATACAAGGAACCAGCGTAGTGCATTTCTTGCCTGCATCGAATCAAACAAAAACAAGTGCTTTTCCAGACACTTGTTTGCTGCCACAATAATTTTACAAGATATAAACATGAAAGTACAAAAGGGTGCCAATGGTGCACACTGTTAACACTCAGGTTTTCCTAGAAGTTGTGTAAGAGGAAAGTATACCCGAGGTAACCACAAACCAACCTTCAGATGCAGAATCTAGCCAATTTGCATCCAGAGAGGGCTCTCTCTTTATAATTTATCTTTGTTCTTAGGAAGTTTTAGGCTAGTTATAAGTCCAAGAGTTTTGATTTTGTTTGAATGGTGGAATCCACAAACTAAGGGAAAGGTTGAAAGTTTTCAGT
This sequence comes from Pinus albicaulis, assembly GCA_034641835.2. Classification (NCBI taxonomy): domain Eukaryota; kingdom Viridiplantae; phylum Streptophyta; class Pinopsida; order Pinales; family Pinaceae; genus Pinus; species Pinus albicaulis. Next base: position 1,359,993,901 of record CM076582.1, on the reverse strand, counting down.
CCATTGGGCTATGGAGTCAAAGGATGGCTTTACTGGATTTCTATTCTACACACAAGATGGTTTTACAGGGCAAGGTAGCTAGACAGAGAACAATCCTTAAAATTTAAAGTGGATGGGATGATTTTGAAGGGATGAAAGGCAGTTAAGAATCTTTCACCATGTTCAAAAGAAAGAAATGAGATGACTACAAACAAAGAGAAATGAAGAATTCTTTATTATAGTAATCAACAATGTTTAAATTATCAAAGCAAGAGCATTTAAGAATTCATGCTTATAACCAATTTAGAGGAAAACATTAAGAACAATCACATCTGAAATCAGAGTACAATTAAGTAAATTCTGATTCAATCCTTTATGTAAATTATTCAGAAATAGACATAATGATATTATAAACTGATATAAAACTTAAGACAAAAGATAGAAAGACTTATTGAACTGCAGTCCAACACATGAATCCTGCAAAAAGTCCCGAGCTTCAAATCGTCATCCAGTAAGCCATGAATAAATTTCTCCAAAAAGCTTTTATTCCGAAAATCTCAATGTTACAACAGAGTAATAGAATCCACCCTCAATACTCCCTTTGAGGGTTTATTTATACAAGAAAATCTTAAAAAAATCTCACTCTAACCTAGCCAATAATCTAGGGTGACTAAGGAGTAATTTACAAATAAACAGGAGACAAATGGTCTCGTGGATAGAATAATAGGTAACTGCTGATGTGCTGTTTCCTCATTTTGCTGATGTGCTGGAGGTAAGTGCTGAAATAGGGCTCGGTGCTGTCCCTTGGAGTAATTTCTTTGCTTGTTTGATACTCTTTTTCTTTACGGATACTCTTTAACCTGTTCAACTGATACTCTTTCATCTGTGCTCATTTTTATCTTTCACATAATAGTAAAAAGATAAAATTCTCATCCTGAAGATAATTTTCATAGAATTTCCAATAGGTCTTTCCACCATTGATCGTCTGGTATTATAGTCCTTTTAAGTTTTCTCAATGTCTCATCAGCCTCTGTGAGTTTGTAAAAAGTGGGCTCATCAGGAAACAAATACTTTATTTCATGTTCAAGATGAAATAAATTCTTCAACCTATCATATAGATTTTTCCCTGTTGGCAACGTTGCTTCTGGTAAACTGATAGAACTAGCAGTTGTATTTTGAGCATGGCTCTCTATTTTCTTGACATAAGTTTCTAGTTCCATTATTTGGTCCTTTGAGAGCATTGGACTGGGTAACCCACTGTCTAACAAAACTTGAAATTTTTCTCTGAAAGCATTAATATCATCCAAAATATCTGCACACTTCCTTTCTAAATTCTGCATAAAAGTTCTTTTGATGAAAACTCTTTTTATCATCAAAATAGTGCCGGTCCTGTCTTCAATTCCTAGTCTTGCAAGCTGTTGTTTTGTTCGGGTGTTCAAAAATTGAATAAGCTGATTGGCCTGCTCAGGTCTACCTCTTAGTTCATCTCTTGTTCTGTTTATTTCTTCTTGAGCTACTTTAATCAGGTCATTTTGTTCAAAAATTGCTTGAATAGAGGGCCAAATACTTTTTATTAACTCAATTATGTTACCCCAAAGAATTTCATTTATTTCCTTCATAGGCTTTTCTAGTGAAAGATCTTTTTCCAAAGCCTTAACTAATCTGTCCAATCTTTTGATTTCCCTGGTATTATCAGCAACTGTCTTCTTAGATGTATCATACTTCTGCTCCAAATCTTTTAATTGTAACTTTGTGGTTTGAAGTTCTGTGACTCTTAATTGTAAACTTTCCATTTGTTTTATCAAATCATCAGAACTTAAACCAGAAGTGTTTACCTGGGCTGGCTGTGTTTGCTGACCTGTTGTTGTAGTACATGTGGTTGTAGCAGCTTCTGCGGTGGATGCCTGCATGATAGCTTCCTTTTCCTGTAAAGCTTTCTCCAGTTCCTTCTCTGTTTCACTTAGTCGCTCAGTCATATTTAGGAGCAACTCCATTACTTCTTCTTGTGAATTCCCCTTTAAAACTTCTTGGGTCTGGGGGTGCCTTGAGGTTGGCAATTTCAACTGCTTTCTCAGTGCAGCTATGTCATCATCTTTTTTCTTTATTAGTGCCTCAATGCTCTTAATATATTTTGGATTGTGCCCCAAGCTAATGATTATGTCTTCCAAAGACTTTATTCTGTTATCTTTGGCCTGAGAAGAGGCCTTCTCAATTTGTAATTGGGCACTTGTGTTATTTAAAGAATCTTGCAGCGTTAGGGCTGCCATAGCTTTATTGGTAAGAGTGGAATACACCATTTCCCCAGTTTGTTTATGCAGCTCAATCTGGTCCAAAGGATGAATGTCCTTTGCCAGGACCTCAAAATTTGTTCTAATATAATCAGCTGCTGATACGGGTTTTGGCACCTTTGACTTGAAGTGGCTCATCATCATTTTACCTTGTGAAATGTCAAATGCTGACATTATCCTCTCCTGATTATGTGGAGCCATTTTCAAATATTGATCATATACCTTCATTCTTAATGGATCATTCTTTGCCTTTATATTGATGAAGGTTCTTTTTATATCCCCTGTATCTGTCTTTGGTGGTCTGAAAGAGGATACCTCAGTACTTAATTTCTTCTGTAAAGCTTTTCCTTTCTAGCCTGTGTTTGTTTCACTAACTGTGCCAATTTGTTGACTATCTTCCCTTCCATCATCAAACACCTCATCTATGATTTCCACATCTGGAAGCGGATCTGGTTTCTGTTTTTTGGCTTGATGTATCTTTGAGGTTTCTTTTGGAGGTGTGGTATCTGGAACCTGCCTCTTCTTTCCTATTTCCACATTTGATGGAGTTTGTAACTCTGGAACTTGTGGATGTTGTACCTGAGTGGGAGAAACTTGTGTTTGATCAGGTGCTCTGGAAGTTTGAGGTTTCTCTGCCATGACTAAAGTTTCAATAACTTGTATTTTAGGTTCCTTTCCTTTGCCTTTTGATTCTACTGCCACTGATGAACTGCCTTCCTGTAATGTCTGTTGTAGATTTGCTGCTGAAGAAGTGCCGATGTCAGGTACCTGCACTTGACCACAAGATTCTAGGTCATACTCCTTCACAAAATCTTTCATCATTATGTTCATTTTTTCTTCATCACTTTCTTCTTCAACTAGTGTTTCTTCAACCCAATCATCTTGGTTGGCATATTGTTCTATTTGAGGAATCTTGTGGTGTATGTAAGGGGATGACTTGTTCTTTAATCTCTTTTCACAGATAAAACCAAATGGGTCATAAGGAACCCAACGAAAACTTCTTTGGAACTTGCAATTTTTTTGCAGTATGTTTTCTGCTTCTTGCTCGGCCTCGCTAGAGTTGCAGATGAAAGGACCTAATTGACTTTTGATCCTTAATTGGGCTTTCTTCTTCACACTACAAAAATGGATCACATCTGAATTATTCATTTGCCTGAAATATTCCAAGGCAAAAATTCTCATGGGCACATATCTTGGCAACTTGAATGGATGTAATTCACATCCATAGATTCTGATGACTGAATGGTTTTGATATAGATACCAATCTCCAACTTTATAAGTCCTTGAAAGTTGCAAGGTCTTCTTGATTTCATTACTGAGCCTTGGAGGAGGGATTCCTATCAACAAGGTAGTTGCAGGATATAGAAAAAGATCGATGAACTCAGTATAGGAATATGGAGATTTATGGGAAGAATGAATTATTGGAGACCAAAATATAACTGACCTAGGGTTTCCCTTGGCATCAAGCTTTTTCACAGGGAAAGGGAACTTTTCTGATTGATAGAAGATAAAGAGATGATAAATAACTGAGGAATATTTAAATACTTTCTCATCATCTAGCCTCATGAACTGATCATGGATCTTATTGGCTATGAAGGAGGCAAAGTCATATTTAACTTCAGGAGGTTGCCCAAGAGTAAAGATAGACAGCAAAACTAGGGTTATATCATCAACATATTCACTGGTATTGAAACCCAAGACAAAAGATATCATATTTAGGATGAGCCTTCCCAACTTAGTGAAATAATAAAAACCATAGGGAGGAAGTCCCTTAGGTTGATGTTTAGGCAACATGAAATTCTGACAAATGGACTTCAATTTTTCTGGGGTCAATTGATTAGACTTTTCAATCAGTGCTTCTATAGACAAAGGTGCTAGTTCTTGACCTAGTTCAAAATGTAGCATTGCATTGATAGCCTGGGGAGTAATGTGGAAAAGAACACTCTGGTCAGGGGATATTACAGCTCTCTTAGTGGGATCATAGTTAGAATGGCAATAGTGGATGATTTCTGGGAAAGAAATGACTGAGGGGATGAGATATCTCAGGAGATTGGATTCCCACAACCCAATGAGATCTTGCCCCTTCGAGTACTCGTCTCTGCAGCGACAATAACTCAGAAGGGGACTTTCATCAAAATGCAAGTCTTTAATCTGGAAATCTTTATCTACCAAAGGTAAATATTCTAACTCTCGGTGAGGGGCATTCAGTGGAGTTACATTCAAAGCTGTCGGGGCCTCCATTTTGGTTCTTGTGGATTCAAAACGGAGGTTTCTGGTTTTTCTTCACAGGCCGGGCGTGATTTCAATTTTAATGGGGAAATTGGCACAATTGCAAGTTCAGGAGAACAATTCACAGTCTTAAATCTCAGGGAATGATCTCAGTGATAAGTTTTAATCACTAATTCAGTGGAAAACACAGAAAACAGACTTTCTTTTGAAGTTCGAAGCGTTCTAGGATAAATACCTGTTCTTGAAGGAAAACGGGCTTTTAACAGGTAACAGGCGGTAGCAGGAGGATGCTTGAACATATGTCTAGCGGAATTCTGGAGCGAAATCGAATGGAACAGTGGATTTTAGTGAAAATTCGAATTCTTTAGCGGAAAGCACAGTCGCGTTCAAATGACGAAAATGACATAAAAACGCGAAAATTCGTTTTATTTCCAAAGGAAAAAGAGGAGTTTTAGTTTTTCGAGGAGTGACGTTACTTTGGTATGGGGTGACGTGGGGCAGGGGGGTCGGGCGGTAAGCGGTTAGTCCCCGCACTGCTTATGGACAAAGGTGGTATTAGATGAGCGGGCAGCGATTCCATTAGAGTAACGACACGTGGACGGGTGACTATTCAAATACTACCAATCCCCCGCTGGTTATTGTTCGGACAAGGGATGGCTAGCGGAATGAACGTTAGCCGTAGATCTTGCAGTGGGAGATCGGACAGTGGAAGGGACAGACATATGGTGGGGGTTTAATGCGCGGGCCCGGCGGGGTTTTAAACGCTATTAACTTTATTAATCATCCCGGGGGGCATGTAATAGGCGGAAAAGTATAGTTATTAATTAATTCAGATAATTAATCAATTCCATGGTTTGTAAAGGGTCGGGGTAAGGAATTGTACGCGCGGGTCTCCATTTACGGCTGAAGTGTCAGGTGGGATGCCAGGTGGATGAGCCACGGTGGCACGAGGTTTTTTCCAAAGTTTTAGTATAAGAAGTAAAACATCGGGCTTTATCGTTTACTTTGTGTTAAACATATAGAATTATATGTTTAAATGTTTTTTCATATATGTTTTAATTATACGGTAATAAATAAAAAACATTATTTAATTACCATAAGGGCGGGACTATGATATAAAGATATATTTAACCAAAGGGCATATGAAGCGGGCTTCTAATGAATATTTGGGAAGTAAATACTTTGGTTAAAACATAATAGAAGGGTTTTTTTGGGATATTAATTTAAAAGGAATTATATATATACTTAGGATAAGGCACTTTCACTAGGGTTTTAGTAAATAAAGTTAAATGTAAATATGACAAAGGGACAAGGGAACTCAAAACACTTAGCTCATCTAAGAAAGTGACAATTTTTGAAGTAAATTGCAATATCTCTTTTTCAACACTTAAACTTAGAATAGTAAGTTATTTTGAGGGATTTTTGTGGAATTTTGCATGATTTTCCTAAGTAAAATTGGATTTTACTTAGGAAAAGGTTAAAAGTGAATGATTATAATGATGAATTATCTCAAGTACTTAGGTCTTTTTGATCATTAGGCCGAGGGTCTGGTCCCTCCAAAAGTCAAGGAAATGCCTTGAGCCCCTTTGATCTCCAAATACCTTAGTACTTTTGGGGAAAATTAGTAAAGATCTTAGGGAAAAAATGATGTGGGAAGTTAATGATTTTGACTTTGCTTGCTGTGATTTTCCAGTGTATTTCCTGCTTCAGTATTTGTGATGAAAGTAAAGGATCAAAAACTTTGAGCAGCATCATTCATCAGATAAGAATCTGCAACACCATCTACCTACCCTATCTACTACTACCATTTTCTCTTTTTTATTAGGGTGCATTTGGACTTGCAAACCCTTATAAACCTCTTTTCTTTTTACAAGGCAAATCTAACTAATTCTATCCTTATTACATCCAAGGGCTCAGATTAAACTGTTGAGCACCTTTTTATTAACTCTACCTATCTACTTATCTGCCAAGATTAAACTGTTTGGTCAGATTTTTATTCTCTATTCTACAACATGAAATTGAAAAATGAACTAGCCAAGCTTAAACAGTTTGACTATTCATAAATTGTGGCAAAGTTTGACAAGTTGCACACAATTATTTATTTACAAAAAATGAAATAGTAGTGGCATTTGGATTTGCACACTTTCCTTGGTATATTTTTGTTTGGGGTTCATTTCTTTCACTTTTCTGACCACTTTATTTTTTCTTACCCTTCGATTTTTCTTTTAGGGTATACCCTCTTTAAATTTTTTAAATTTTTTGATTTTTTTAGTTTTTCAAGAATATGGAACACCTTTGCTAAAGAAAAAGGTTTGAACATATTCCATAGTTCAATCAAGACAATCATGAAAAATGACACCTATTGGTATAGGAGTCTAACACTGGCTCCACTTGGGGATGGCTTTTCCTTGTGAAAAGTCAAGAACAGCAGGTCAGATGCCTCAAAATGTCTTCAAACTGAAACTATGTAATTTCCTTCTTCTGGTAGCTTTATTGTACATATGATAGTGAAAATTTTGAAGCTTAGGGCCTTCACTTCGAGCTTCAACTCCAAGAAGTCACCATCCAATCAAAACTGCATTAGAAAAGGATATATTATGTACAAGTTAGAAAACAAAGCATTCTAGTATATAGGATCAAAATAATGCTTTAGCATTCGACCATTGACTGGTCCTTCTTCAGCTTCTGAATTGTCCAAATTCTTCAAAAAGTATGTGTTGTTTCCTTGCAAGGCATGTATGATGTAAGGCCCTTTCCACAAGAAATCAAATTTCCCATGTTTTCCTTTCTCTTCTCTTCTAGAATCCCATCTTAGGACTTTATCTCCTAGTTGAAAATCCTCTACTTTAGTCCTTTTATCAAACATTTTCTTTAGCTTTTCCTGCAAGACTTGAGATCGTTGGTATACCTCTTCCCTGGTTTGCTGCAAGTGGATTGTTTGATTAATTCTTCTTTGAATGTCATTTGGTTCTACTTGAGCCTCCTGAAGTAATTTCATAACAGGAATTCCTAAAGATGATGGGAATCTCGCTTCAAGGCCATAGACTAATTCATATGGACTAGTCCCAATTGATTTCTTAGTTGTAAGTCTGTCTGCCCACAATGCATTGGTCAGTTTCTTGTGCCAATTCTTTTTGTTTTCTTCCAATAACTTTTTGATGATATTGATAAGGCTTTTATTAGAGGATTCTGCTAGTCCATTACCCTGAGGGTAATAAGCTGTTGAATGGCCTAAAGTAATATGATATTTACTACAGAAACTAATCATTTTCTTTGACTTAAATGCAGCAGCATTATCTGTTATAATATTTTCTGGACAGCCAAATCTTGAAAGTATATTGGTTTCTAAAAACCCTATGATTACAGAATCATTGGCCTGTCTGCAAGGGATAGCTTCAATCCACTTAGTGAAGTAGTCTGTGGCAGTAAGAATCCATCTATGTTGCCCTGAAGAAGGGGGATGGATTTCTCCAATAAAATCTAATCCCCATTGTTGAAAAGGTCTTTCTGTGGAAATTGGTTTTAATGGCAGAGGTAACAACTTTCTTTTACCCTCAAATATTTGACACTTATGACAAGTTGTTACAAATTTCTTAACATCAGAAAATAGAGTTGGCCAGTAAAAACCAGCCCTTAAGATTTTGTCTGCAGTTGATTTCCAGTAGAGATGTCCTCCACAATCCCCTGCATGAAATTCATTAAGAACTTTATCAGTTTCATATTTTAATAGACAATTCAACAAGATTCCTTCATGATTTTTCCAAAATAGAGTGCTATCTAAAATACAATATTTCAAAGATGTCATTTTTAAAAATCTTCTTTTCGTTCTAGACAACCCTGGAGGAGCTTGCAGGTTTAATAAAACATGAATGATATCAGTGTACCAGGGTGAATCTAAGAAAGCTTGACTGATCTGTGGAGTCGCCATCTCCTGCTCGTCATCCAGTTCGTTAATGTCTAAGGCTTGGCAATTAGTTTCAGTCATGAGTTGTGCCAAGCCTTGACCTTTTATGAGTTTTGTTGGTTTAATCTCAATATCATATTCTAGAATGGTAGCTATCCACTTTCCTCTTTTACCTTCAATGCCATCTTGAGTCAAAATATCTTTAACTACAGCATTAGGCACATAAGTTATCACATGAGAATATAATATGTAAACTCTGAAATCTTTAATTTCTTTTACCAATGCAAAAGCCTGTTTCTCCATAATATTGTATTTCAAAGATGCATCCCTAAGTGCTTTACTAAAAAATGCTATTGGTTTTTCACACCCTTGATCATCTTTATGAAGTAAAACAGCTGCAACTGTATGTTCAGAAGCAAATGAAAAAATAATGAAATCTCTGTCAAATTTAGGACTGGTAAGAACTGGTGTTCTTGTCAAAGCCATTTTAATTTCCTCAAATGATTGTTTGGCTTCTACAGTCCAGTCAATGCTTGAATCTTTCCTCAACATATTAGTAAGCAACCTAAGTAATTCAGCTAAACTAGAAATAAATCTTCTCAAGAAATTAATTTTCCCTATGAATGCTTGCAACTCTTTTATGTTTCTGGGGTGAGGTATCTGTAAAATTGCTTGTATTCTTTCTGGATCAATCCTAATGCCATCTTTAGAAATGATATGGCCTAAAAGCTTTCCTTCTTCCAAACCAAATAATGACTTTTTAGGGTTTAAAGAAATTCCATATTTTCTGCACTTTATAAATACTTGTCTTAAATGATCTAAATGTTCTTGATCTGTTTTAGAAAAAACAGTCAAATCATCTAGATAAATAACCAGAAAATCATGTATCTCTTTAGCAAAAGCAATATCCATTGCTCTTTGAAATGTAGCTCCTGCATTCTTGAGTCCAAATCGCATTTTGACATATTTAAACGTACCCCATGGTGTAGTGAATGTTGTTTTATCCTGATCATCAGGATGAACCAGAATCTGGTTATACCCTGAAATTCCATCCAGTAGAGATATTCTCGAAGATCCTACTACCCTCTGAAGAATATGGTCCATTTTTGGTAAAGGATAGTTATCTTTTAAAGACACTTTATTCAAATTTCTTAGATCAACACACAGTCTGATTTGCCCTGTCTTTTTCCGTGTTGGTACTAGATTGGAAACCCATTCTGAGAACCTAATAGGAGCTATAATCCCTGCTTCAAACATTATTTTAATTTCCTTTTCAATTGAAGGCAATAAAACAGGATTTATTCTTCCAAGTTTCTGTTTGAAAGGTTTCTGATCTGGTTTTAAAGGTATAGTGTGTTGAATGATGGATGTATCATAAGATTTCAGATCTTCATAATTCCAGGCAAAAACATCCTGGAATTATTTCAATGGTTCAACATATTTGACCTTTTGATCTTTTGGAAGAGATTTGGACAACTTAACCATTTTGGGATTTTCTGGGGTTCCTAAGTTGCATTCTTCCATATCAGCCTTAACAGGTTCCATCTTAGGTCTAAATGGAATATCATTTGAGTCAAACAGATCTTCCAAAGGAGTCAATCCTTTGGGCAAATGATTATCTTTCAAATTAATGATTTCTGTCTCATCTTCTATGATCTCATCAAATTCCATGTGTTTCAAATTCTGCATGTCTTTTTCTGTAAATGTGGTTGGGTGCAGCATATGAATTGCATTTTCTCTTAAAATTTCTATTTTTTGTTCTTTTTCTTGATGAAATTCATCAATAGTTATGTCTTCATCTATATTACAGTTAGAAAACTCATTTTGTAGTGTCAAAAAGCTATTGATTTGATTGTTATTAACAAATACTTGCCAATTCAAAATATTGTCTGGTATAGCAGGCCTATGTCGAATCTCAGCTGAAAACTGATGATTAGGATCAAAAGGTAACTTGCATGTACTAGCAAACATTGCGAGGCTGTGAGCATGCAAATTTTGTTTCCTGGGAATCTTGGCAAGTTGAGCTTGTAGAAATGTGTTGAGAATTTCTACAACTGTCTCTCTGTATTGTTTCAATCTCATGTCTTTTGTTGAACACTCTCCTTTAATCTGTTGGATAATTAGTTCAGCATCGCCTATGATTGATACCCTAATAGCTCCTAACTTCTTGACATGTTTAAGCCCTAATAAAAGAGCTTCGTACTATGCCATGTTGTTAGTGCATTTGAAATTCAACCTATAAGCATGACCCTCTGCATGATTATTCTCAACATTATGTAACCAAATCCCAGCTCCTGCCCCTAATCTGTTTACTGAGCCATCAAACTCTAAATGCCATAGAATTTCATGTTCATAATCTTCATCAATTGTTTTAAAATGTTTCTTGACAAGAGCTAGTTGTTTAGTTTCTTCTGGTATTCCTTGATCAACTGGTGTTTCCTTGTTTTCAGAAATTTCTTCAATTTTAACAGTGGTTTTGTTTATAGTTTCCAATTCTGGAGCTTCTATTTCAGTAGGAAGATCCAACTCAGCATTGTATAAAATAAAAGAATCCATATCAGAATGTATAGAGTAAACATGGAAGTTTTCAGGCTTATCATGGCTACTGACTAAGTACTTCATCAAGGTTTCTCTATATAATCTTTTAGGCTGACCGAATACTGAAATAGTTTCATATGACATGTCCAGTTGAATAGACCCTCCAAGTTTAGCACCCCAAGATCTAGACAATAACATACCATATTTAGGTGGAATATCAGCCACTACTATGTCCATCAAAACAGACTTAGCAGGGTATTGTACCAAAGTAACACACAAATCTTTAATTAAACCTAAACATTTTACTTGACTAGAATCAAATGAAAACAAATCTTTGTACGGTGTGGTAATATCTAGATTTAATCTTTCCATTACTGCTTTTGGCATCAAATTGTGAGATGCTCCAGAATCAAGCATTGCATTATGGAGTATCTTGTCATGAACATTCAGGCTTACATAAAATGGAGGAGTTCCTCCACTTTCTGGTTTGCCATTAACCTCAGGGCCAAAAAGAAGTTTGGGTTGATCATCAAGAATATTTACCGAATCATCCAATCCAGTAATGTTAATGTTTAGGGACTTGGTAATCTGACTTCTATAGACATCATGTTTAGCCAATTCTGATAAAGGAACAGCTATCTTTAGTTTGCCTATTTCAGCCTCTAGATTGAAAGGTTTTTCTGTTTGAGTTTTAGTGTTTTGCACAGTTTGGTTTTCTCTATTTTTTGGGTCTTCAATGTTTTTCTCTTTTTCATGAATGAAATTTTGTTTTGAAGGGGTATCTAAACTAACTTCTACTGTTTCTTCTACATTTCCTACAGAAGGAGAAGCATTAGATTGTTGTTTATTGTTTGGTTGGTTGTCAGAGACATCTTTAATTATTGGATTTGAAGAATTGGGAGTTATCCTAGACAGAATTTGCACTTGGGGATTGTTTTGTACAGGGGGAATGTTACCTTTACCTTTGACATTTTGTTTTGCATTTTTCTGTTTGCTATTCTCTGGCACATCAATCCGTCTACTTCTCAAATTATACTATTTATGGACCTCGTAAATTGTTGTGTCATAGCCTTCCTTAAAATCAAAAGTCTCACCTGAATGAGTTTGGAATGTTTCAAGGATGTGATTCTCTTGATCATCCTGGGATAGGAAGACTTCTGGTTCATTTTTGTCATCAGTTACATTGTTTATTTCTACATCTTCTGTAGGTTCTTCAGAAGTTGAACCTTCAACGAAGTTTTCTTGGAAAGGTGGCCTAATGTTTTGATCAGGGACATTCTTTCCAATATTTTGATTCAGATTTCTCCTAAAGTTTGGGTTTCTTGCAACATTCTGATTATCAATAGAAGACTTTCTTTCAATGGTCTCCACTCTGTCTCCTAATCTTTCCATACCTTTAATGATTGCATCCAGCTTCTTTTCAAAAGCTGAAGGTTCTTCATTCATAGGCATTCTTCTTTCTGCTCTTGCTCTGGCTCGTTTTTCTATCAAATTTGCTTCTACACTCACCACTATGCTTTGCATTTCCTCTAATGTTTGGGGAGCTCTTTCCCTGAGGGAATAAGCTATATCAGAGTCAAAACCATCTGGAAATTTAACCAATACAGAGTCAGGTGGGGGTCTAAGGTTTTGAGGAACTGCATTATATGCCTCATTGAATCTAATGATGTAATCTTGTACTGTTTCATTAGGTCTTCTTCTTAATTTTTCGAATTCTGACAGGATCTGAAGAGGGTCCTTCTTCTTCTCCCATCTGTTCAAAAATGCCCTATATAAAGCTGGTAAATCAGCAATAGTATTTGGAGCAAGGGCCCTAAACCATGTCCTAACTTCTCCAGTAAGACTCTGAACGAAAATTCTCATTCGGACATTATCAGTGTCAATTTCATAGAACTCAAAGTAATCAGTCATCCTTTTGGTGTGTTGTTGTGTTGTGTAAGTACCTGATCCATCAAAAGGTGTGATCTTACTCTGGTAATCTTGGGGCAAAGCAGGAGGGTTGGCTGGTAGCTGTAAAGGGGCGTATCTATTGGCCATTGGAAGATATAGTGGGGCAACAGGAGTTGATGGTCTGGCAGGAGGAGATGGAGGAGTAGAAGGGGTGACAGGTGTTTGAAAAGCTTGAGAAAAAGTAACTGAACTTGGAGATGCTTCAGTAATTACAGAGATGTTTGAATTTTCTTCAAAGGTTTGTTCAGATTGAATAGAGTTCTGTAATTGTCTGTCAAGATGATGTGAAACAAATCTGTATTGAAAATCTTCAAAGAACAATGGATCTGGAACTAATCTGGATAATTCGGTTTCAGAAAAATTCACAAATAAAGATGTTTCAAATCGTGCATCAAAAGGAATTTCATCAATATATATAATTTTCACAGGACAAGATGCAGATCTAGAAAGTGGTCTAGAACTTCCTGAACTTTCTTGACTTCCTCTTTCAGAACTTTCTTGACTTCCTTGTCTTCTAAGAATCCTAGGAATCAGATTTGGATTTTCAAATATGGGTGGTGGATTAGGGTCAGGGTTTGACCTAGTATGACGAATCCTTTCTGAAGCCAGTTTTCTCAGACTATATGTTTTTGGATTTTTGGTTTTTAATTGAAAGAATAAATACAACATCTACAAATTCTTCAAGAAATAATGATGTATGATTAAAATTTTCTCAAAGATATGTTAAACTAGAGAGTCTAATTAAACATTTTGATACTAAAGTTCAGAATATAAGTTAAATCAGAGATAGACTGAAGCAGCATTTATTTACTTTTGAAATTGCAAAGCAAAAGCAATTTCAAAGGCTTCCTGGCTGATCTTCAGACTCTGTCTATAGCTTATAAGTGAACAATATTAACAAATAAAAATGATTCAGTTCCCCAGTATGGTCGCCACTATTTATCACTCAGGTTTTCCTTGAAGTTGTGGAAAAGGAAAGTATACCCGAGGTAACCACAAACCAACCTTCGGATGCAGAATCTAGCCAATCTGCATCCAGAGAGGGCTCTCTCTTTATAATTTATCTTTGTTCTTAGAAAGTTTTAGGCTAGTTATAAGTCCAAGAGTTTTGATTTTGTTTGAATGGTGGAATCCGTCAACTAGGGCAAGGTTGAAGATTTTCAGTCCATTGGGCTATGGAGTCAAAGGATGGCTTTATTGGAATACTATTCTATACACAAGATGGCTTTGCAGGGCAAGATAGCCAAACATAGAACAATCCTTAAAATTTAAAGCGGATGGGATGATTTTGAAGGGATGAAAGGCAGCTAAGAATCTTTCACCATGTTCAAAAGAAAGAAATGAGATGACTACAAACAAAGAGCAATGAAGAATTCTTTATTATAGTAATCAACAATGTTTAAATTAGCAAAGAAAGAGAATTTAAGAATTCATGCTTATAACCAATTTAGAGGAAAACATTAAGAACAATCACATCTGAAATCAGAGTACAATTAAGTAAATTCTGATTCAATCCTTTATGTAAATTATTCAGAAATGGACATAATGATATTATAAACTGATATAAAACTTAAGACAAAGGGTAGAAAGACTTATTGAACTGCAGTTCAACACATGAATCCTGCAAAAAGTCCTGAGCTTCAAATCGTCATCCAGTAAGCCACGAATAAATTTCTCCAAAATGCTTTTATTCCGAAAATCTCAATGTTACAACAAAGTAATAGAATCCACCCTCAATACTCTCTTTGAGGGTTTATTTATACAAGAAATACTTGAAAAATCTCACACTAACCTAGCCAATAATCTAGGGTGACTAAGGAGTAATTTACAAATAAACAGGAGACAAATGGTCTCGTGGATAGAATAATAAGTAACTGCTGATGTGCTGTTTCCTCATTTTGCTAATGTGCTGGAGGTAAGTGCTGAAATAGGGCTCGGTGCTGTCCCTTAGAGTAATTTCTTTGCTTGTTTGATACTCTTTGTCTTTACGGATACTCTTTAACCTGTTCAACTGATACTCTTTAACCTGTACTCATTTTTATCTTTCACATAATAGTAAAAAGATAAAATTCTCATCCTGAAGATAATTTTCATAGAATTTCCAATAGGTCATTCCACCATTGATCTTCTGGTATCATAGTCCTTTTAAGTTTTCTCAATGTCTCATCGGCCTCTGTGAGTTTGTAAAAAGTGGGCTCATCAGGAAACAAATACTTTATTTCATGTTCAAGATGAAATAAATTCCTCAACCTGTCATATAGATTTCTCCCTGTTGGAAACGTTGTTTCTGGCAAACTGATGGAACAAGCAGTTACGTTCTGAGCATGTATATTTATTTTCTTGACATAGGTTTCCAGTTTCATTATTTGGTCCTCTGAGAGCATAGGACTGGGTAACCCATTGTCCAACAAAACTTGAAATTTTTCTCTGAAAGCATTAATATCAGCCAAAATATCTGAACACTTCCTTTCTAAATTATGCATAAAAGTTCTTTTGATGAAAACTCTTTTTATCATTAAAATAGTGCCGGTCCTGTCTTCAATTCCTTGTACTGCAAGCTGTTGTTTCGTTCTGGTATTCAAAAATTGAATAAGCTGGTTGGCCTGCTTAGGTCTACCTCTTAATTCATCTCTTGTTCTATTTATTTCTTCCTGAGCCACTTTAATCAAGTCATTTTGTTCAAAAATTGCTTGAATAGAGGGCCAAATACTTTTTATTAATTCAATTATATTACCCCAAAGAATTTCATTTATTTCCTTCAAAGGCTTTTCTAATGAAAGATCTTTTTCTAAAGCCTTAACTAATCTGTCCAATCTTTTAATTTCCCTGGTATTATCAGCAACTGTCTTCTTAGATGTATCATACTTCTGCTCCAAATCTACTAACTGTAACTTTGTGGATTGAAGTTCTATGACTCTTAATTGTAAACTTTCCATTTGTTTTATCAAATCATCAGAACTTAAACCAGAAGTGTTTACCTAGGCTGGCTGTGTTTGCTGACCTGTTGTAGTACCTGTGGTTGTAGTAGTTCCTGTGGTGGATGCCTGCATGACAGCCTCCTTTTCCTGTAAAGCTTGCTCTAATTCCTTCTCTGTTTCACTTAGTCGCTCAGTCATATTTAGGAGCAACTCCATTACCTCTTCTTGTGAATTCCCCTTTAAAACTTCTTGGGTCTGGGGGTGCCTTGAGGCCGGCAATTTCAGCTGCTTTCTCAGTGCAGCTATGTCATCATCTTTCTTCTTTATTAATTCTTCAATGCTTTTAATATCTTTGGGGTTGTGACCCAAGCTGATGATTATGTCTTCTAGAGACTTTATTCTATTATCTTTGGCCTGAGAAGAGGCCTTCTCAATTTGCAATTGGGCGCTTGTGTTATTTAAAGAATCTTGCAGCGTTAGGGCTGCCATGGCTTTATTGGTAAGAGTGGAATACACCATTTCCCCAGTTTGTTTATGCAGCTCTATCTGGTCCAAAGGATGAATGTCCTTTGCCAGGACCTCAAAATTTGTTCTAATATAATCAGCTGTTGTCATGGGTTTTGGCACCTTTGACTTGAAGTGGCTCATCATCATTTTGCCTTGTGAAATGTCAAATGCTGACATCAACCTCTCCTGATTATGTGGAGCCATTTTCAAATATTGATCATATACCTTCATTCTTAATGGATCATTCTTTGCCTTTATATTGATGAAGGTTCTTTTTATATCCCCTGTGTCTGTCTTTGGTGGTCTAAAAGAGGATACCTCAGTACTTAATTGCTTCTGTAAAGCTTTTCCTTTCTGGCCTGTGTTTGTTTCGCTAACTGTGCCAGTTTGTTGATTGTCTTCCCTTCCATCATCAAACACCTCATCTATGATTTCTACATCTGGAAGCGGATCTGGTTTCTGTTTTTTGGCTTGATGTATCTTTGAGGTTTCTTTTGGAGGTGTGGTATCTGGAACCTGCCTCTTCTTCCCTATTTCCACATTTGATGGAGTTTGTAACTCTGGAACTTGTGGATGCTGTACCTGAGTGGGAGAAACTTGTGTTTGATCAGGCGCTCTGGAAGTTTGGGGTTTCTCTGCCATGACTAAAGTTTCAATGACCTGAATTTCAGGTTCCTTTCCTTTGCCTTTTGGTTCTGCTGTAACTGATGAACTGCTTTCCTGTAATGTCTGCTGTAGATTTGCTGCTGAAGAAGTGCCAATGTGGGGTACCTGCACTTGACCACAAGATTCTAGGTCATACTCCTTCTCAAAATCTTTCATCATTCTGTTCATTTTTTCTTCTTCACTTTCTTCTTCAACTAGTGTTTCTTCAACCCATTCATCTTGGTTGGCATATTGTTCTAGTTCAGGAATCTTGTGGTGTATGTAAGGGGATGATTTGTTCTTTATTCTCTTTTCACAGATAAAACCAAATGGGTCATAAGGAACCCAACGAAAACTTCTTTGGAACTTGCAATGGTTTTGTAGTATATTTTCTGCTTCTTGCTCGGCCTCCCTAGAGTTGCAGATGAAAGGACCTAATTGACTTTTGATCCTTCGTTTGGCTTTCTTCTTCATACTACAAAAATGGATCACATCTGAATTATTCATTTGCCTGAAATATTCCAAGGCAAAAATTCTCATGGGCACATATCTTGGCAACTTGAATGGATGTAATTCACATCCATAGATTCTGATGACTGAATGGTTTTGATATAAATACCAATCTCCAACTTTATAGGTCCTTGAAAGTTGCAAGGTCTTCTTGATTTCATTACTGAGCCTTGGAGGAGGGATTCCTGTCAACAAGGTAGTTGCAGGATATACAAAGAGATCGATGAACTCAGTATAGGAATATGGAGATTTATAGGAAGAATGAATTATGGGAGACCAAAATATAACTGACCTAGGGTTTCCCTTGGCATCAAGCTTTTTAACAGGGAAAGGGAACTTTTCTGATTGATAGAAGATAATGAGATGATAAATAACTGAGGAATATTTGAAAACTTTCTCATCATCTAGCCTCATGAACTGATCATGGATCTTATTGGCTATGAAGGAGGCAAAGTCATATTTAACTTCAGGAGGTTGCCCAGGAGTAAAAATAGAAAGCAAAACCAGGGTTATCTCATCAACATATTCACTGGTATTAAAACCCAAGACAAAAGATATCATATTTAGGATGAGCCTCCCCAACTTGTTGAAATAATAAAAACCATAGGGAGGAGGGCCCTGAGGTTGGTGTTCAGGCAACATGAAATTCTGGCAAATGGACTTCAATTTTTCTGGGGTCAATTTATTAGACTTTTCAATCAATTCTTCCATAGACAAAGGTGCTAGTTCTTGGTCAGGGTCAAAATGTAGCATGGCATTGATAGCCTGGGGAGTAATGGAGAAAATGACACTCTGGTCAGGGGATATTACAGCTCTCTTAGTGGGATCATAGTTAGAATGGAAATAGTGGATGATTTCTGGGAAAGAAATGACTGTGGGAATGAGATATCTCGGGAGATTGGATTCCCACAACCCAATGAGATCTTGCCCCTTTGAGTACTCGTCTCTGCAGCGAAAATAACTCAGAAGGGGACTCTCATCAAAATGCAAGTCTTTAATCTGGAAATCTTTATCTACTAAAGGCAAATATTCCAACTCTCTGTGGGGGCCATTCAGTGGAGTCACATTCAAGGCTGTTGGGGCTTCCATTTTGGTTCTTGTGGATTCAAAACGGAGGTTTCTGGTTTTCCTTCACAGGCCAGGCACAATTTCAACTTAAATGAAGGAAATTGACTCAATTGCAGTTACAGGGGAACAATTCACAGTTTTAAAACTTCAGGGAATGATCTCAGTGATAAGTTTTAATCACTAATTCAATGGAAAACACAGAAAACAGACTTTCTTTTGAAGTTCGAAGCGTTCTAGGATAAATACCTATTCTTGAAGGAAAACGGGCTTTTAACAGGTAACAGGCGGTAGCAGGAGGATGCTTGAACATATGTCTGGCGGAATTCTGGAGCGAAATCGAATGGAAGAGTGGATTTTAGTGAAAATTCGAATTCTTTAGCGGAAAGCACAGTCGCGTTCAAATGATGAAAATGACATAAAAACGCAAAAATTCGTTTTATTTCCAAAGGCAAAAGAGGAGTTTTAGTTTTTCGAGGAGTGACGTCACTTTGGTACGGGGTGACGTGGGGCAGGGGGGTCGGGTGGTAAGCGGTTAGTCCCCGCACCGCTTATGGAAAAAGGTGGTATTAGATGAGCGGGCATCGATTCCATTAGAGTAACGACACGTGGACGGGTGACTATTCAAATACCACCAATCCCCCGCTGGTTATTGTTCAGACAAGGGATGGCTAGCGGAATGAACGTTAGCCGTAGATCTTGCAGTGGGAGATCGAACAGTGGAAGGGACTGACAGATGGTGGGGGTTTAATGCGCGGGCCCGGCGGGGTTTTAAACGCTATTAACTTTATTAATCATCCCGGGGGGCATGTAATAGGCGGAAAAGTATAGTTATTAATTAATTCAGATAATTAATCAATTCCATGGTTTGTAAAGGGTCGGGGTAAGGAATTGTGCGCGCGGGTCTCCATTTACGGCTGAAGTGTCGGGTGGGATGCCAGGTGGATGAGCCACGGTGGCACGAGGTTTTTTCCAAAGTTTTAGTATAAGAAGTAAAACATCGGGCTTTATCGTTTACTTTGTGTTAAACATATAGAATTATATGTTTAAATGTTTTTTCATATATGTTTTAATTATACGGTAATAAATAAAAAATTGTTAATTGCAAAAGTGGGACTATGATATAAAGATATATTTAGCCAAAGGGCATATGATGTGGGTTTTTAATGAATATTTGGAAGTAAATACTTTGGTTAAAACATAATAGAAGGGTTTTTTGGGATATTAATTTAAAAGGAATTCATACTTGGGATCAAGGCATATTTTCCTAGGGATTTAGTAAATAGAGTTAAATGTAAATATGACAAAGGGACAAGGACAACTCAAAATACTTTGCACATCTAAGAAAGTGAAGACTTCTGAAGTAAACCACATTATATCAACTTCAACACTTAGACTTAGAATAACAAGTAATCTTGAGGGATTATTATGGAAATTTTCATGATTTTCATAAGTAAAATTGGATTTTACTTAGGAAAAGGTTAAAAGTGAATGATTATAATGATGAATGATCTCAAGTACTTAGGTCTTTTTGATCATTAGGCCGAGGGTCCGATCCCTCCAAAATTCAAGGAAATGCCTTGAGCCCCTTTGATCTCCAAATACCTTAACACTTTGGGGAAATTAGTAAAGATCTTAGGGAAAAAGTGATGTGGGAAGTTAATGATTTTGACTTTGCTTACTGTGATTTTCCAGTGTATTTCCTGCTTCAGTATTTGTGATGAAAGTAAAGGATCAAAAACATTTAGCAGCATCATTCATCAGATAAAACTTTCCAACACCATCTACCTACCCTATCTACTACTACCATTTTCTCTTCTTTATTAGGGTGCATTTAGACTTGCAAACCCTTATCAATATTTTTCTTTTTACAAGGAAAATCTATCTAATTCCACCCTTATTACATCCAAGGGCTCAGATTAAACTGTTGAGCACCTTTTATTAACTCTACCTATCTACTTATCTGCCAAGATTAAACTGTTTGGTCAGATTTTTATTCTCTATTCTACAACATGAAATTGAAAAATGAACTAGCCAAGCTTAAACAGTTTGACTATTCATAAATTGTGGCAAAGTTTGACAAGTTGCACACAATTATTTATTTACAAAAAATGAAATAGTAGTGGCATTTGGATTTGCACACTTTCCTTGGTCTATTTTTGTTTGGGGTTCATTTCTTTCACTTTTCTGACCACTTTATTTTTTCTTACCATTCGATTTTTCTTTTAGGGTATACCCTCTTTACATTTTTTAAATTTTTTTATTTTTTTAGTTTTTCAAGAATATGGAACACCTTTGCTAAAGAAAAAGGTTTGAACATATTCCATAGTTCAATCAAGACAATCATGAAAAATGACACCTATTGGTATAGGAGTCTAACACACACCAAAAATAATGTGGCTTCCCCCACAAACCACCATTGAGATAGCCAATATCCATGCTACAAATGGCTTCAAGCACATCATTATACAATATGAAAGAAGGAATAATCCTCCTTGGTAAAATATGTTGCTCATAAAAAGACAAGAAGTAAAAAACATAAGGTGAAATTGTACATTCTCCATCATGCACTTGAGCTCTTGAGCGGAAATGGCTCAACTGGAAATGATCCCTTACTCCCAATGAGTAGGAAGGTGGATGTGAGATCCTCTCCATCACCATCCGGGCTATGCATCTCTCCATATAATGAAATATTTCATGCTCAATTCCCTCCCAAATAAACTCCTCTGCCAAGAAAAGATATGCATCAAGATGCATGGAAAAGAAGTCCTCATGTGCTGCATGTAACAGCTTCTCCTTGAGCTTAGAAGCTCCAGTCAAGAAGACTTTGTCATAAGAATAGATGACCATATCATCCACCCTATATCTTTCATCTCTATCAGGGTCATAAAGAATCATGCAAGCACCAAGATCCTTGGAGTACTCTACCAAGAGTTGAGACCTCCAATATGGATCAATCCTCCCAAGAGACAACGCTGATGATCTGTAATGTGAAGCTATCCATAGGTTTTTGTCTTCTCCTTTGACATCCCTCATGCCAAATTCATCCTCCAAATTGCTTCCATGCCCATCATGTAACTTCTCATGCCCGAAAAGTAGTGACCTTTCGAAACTGGCCTCCCATGAGAAGCTCTCCTCCAAAAAGAATCTCCCAATCTTGGTCAAAGAAAGCATGAGTGGCCTCCTTCTACTCCAATGTATGGAGGATTCCTTCCTCAAAGGAAGTACCTTTTGTTTCTCCAAATCCATGGAGAAGCTCTCTTGCACCATGAAGGTGCCATCCTCCATCACTACAGCAACCTCTATCAGCGTAGTACAGATAGTGAGAGTGGGTGGTGCTGAAAATGGAAGGATGTCCCCTTCCTCCTTGAGTTTATCCCAAACTCTCTGCACTGCACTAGACTCCTCCAAAGTCTTCACCTCTCCAGAATCTAAGAGCGGTGATCCACATGGTAAGATTCCTCTTACCAACTCCAAGTCTGGTGGCCTCCTCGGTGGAATGCCTCCATGTAGTGAGACATCCATGGCAAGAGAAGACTATTCATATGGTTGGGAAATCTTGCCCTTGCCCTCACAGTGCAAACCAGTCTCCCTCCTTGCACCAGCTCTCTGAAATATATAGGGGTGTGTGCTTCTCATCAAGTGATGATGTCCTTCCTCCCTACCTTTTCCTTCCATCAACATCATCTCACAATCATGCTTCTTATTGATTTTACTTTGCCTCCCATGTGTGAGATCCTGGGGAACTTCTTGCAATGACACAAGAAACCCTCATGTTGGATCATCTGCTTCTCCTTCCTCTACATGAGGCACTAGATATGCTCTAGATGTGACAGTGTTGTAACCCCCATCCTTCTCTTCATCTTCAGTATGAATAGGAGGTAACTGCTCAATAAGAAGATCCTCCTTTGCAAAAGGACCCTTCAGGCCTTCTTGTCCAAGGTAATGAAAGGAAGATCTTGCCTCTAGCAAGGTATCATGCAATATTTGATCTCCTCCAGTAGGTTTCTAAAGTGGTTTTGAGTTTGCAGGTCCTCCCAACTTATGCAAAAGTTTTATCGGTTTGATTGTCTCATGTTTTGTATCAATTCTTTCACCCAATATTTTAGTGAACTTTGCAAAAGAATAAGTATTAGCATTTTTTAATGAAAATAACTCAAACATCCACCAAGCATAGGCCTTACCTTCAAAGTGCAGCGCTGCAACTCTGATGGCTTCTTCTTCAGAAACTGGGTGTTGCTGCATATAAGTACACAACTCCTCCACCCAAGCTTTGGCTGAGCAAGTTGGGGATCCATCAAAGATAGATAGAGAA
Organism: Pinus albicaulis; assembly: GCA_034641835.2. Lineage (NCBI taxonomy): Eukaryota > Viridiplantae > Streptophyta > Pinopsida > Pinales > Pinaceae > Pinus > Pinus albicaulis. Next base: position 1,359,971,053 of record CM076582.1, on the reverse strand, counting down.
AATATATCCATGTCATGCAGCTGGCTCCTCTCCATCTTGATATTGCATAACTATTTGAAAGTAATATGATCTCTAAACTTCTCAGTTTGAGATTCATACTCTTGCAGAAAATTACTAAGAGTTCCCCTCTCAGGCATTTCCTCTTCTTCCATTTCTCTCATAGAAGATCTAGGCATTTGACTGCGCTGTGCATAATAGGGTGTAGCTGCATGCTCACACCTATCATGTGCCAATCTAGATATGGCTCTAGATCCAAACTCCTCAGGATATTCCATCTCTCCTCTCATCTTCTTAAGATCTTCATTGATGCACCACATAGATTTTGGAAGAAGCTGTGTAAGCCTATCTTCCTTTTATCCTCCACATAATGGAGTCTTCATTATGTTCATATCTCCTTCTCTAGATAGCTTCCTAGCTGAGTTCCACAGGTTGAGCCAAGATTGAAGCTTTGATACCACTGTAATATCCCAAAATAGGGATTTTCTACAAAAATAAGAATGTCTACACCTTCCCAAGTGGGGAAAATGCAGAAATTAGACGCTGCAAATGTTATTTCTGAATATCTGTGTCTGTACTAGGTGAAATAACATTTTTTTCCCCTAGCATATGCTATTAGGCTATCACATACAAAAGGGGATTAGAAATAAATCCCTTTTGATATGTTAAACAAACCTCCCGGATACCTGACAGCTTGAAAATAGTCAAATCCCATGACTTGAGTTATGCAGAAAAAGACTAAACATATACAGCATTATTTTATGAGGGTTTCCACAGTAAAATAATGAAATAACATGGATTTGGAGTTACATGGAATAATATGCCAAGAAAATAGAGATCTGACCTCCTTATTGCATTATAAAGCTAACCTGGCAAGGGTTTCACGAAACACATGTACAAGAAAGAGCAGATCTAAATATTCAGCTCAGAAAATGCAGTCTCACTACAAAATTACAGAAATATAGCTGAATAATACAAAAGAGGGATGAGGATCCCTTCCTCTAGTGTTGTGTAATCCAGCTCTAAAAATAGAATAAAAGAGATATTAACGCCTTAGAAATAAGCCACTTCGAGGGGGCAACCTCCAATACATTACATAAATGAAAAATTCTCGATGATACAATTTACAAAACCTCTCCTTTCTATATATAGGAGTCCATGGGGCCATAATGTAATCCTAGCCGACCTAACAATAATAATTTACAAGCAATAATAATAACAATATGGGGGTTACAGGGGTACAACAATAACAATAAGGGGGGCTACACTAACATAATAAGGGACTACACTATTAATATAGGGACTTAACATGCCCTCTCCTTCAAACAAGTGTTGTCCTCAACGCTTGATTATTTCTTGATGCTTCTGTATAAAATTCTCATCCTCCCATGTGAAATATTCTACAAGAAAGTTCTTCCACTTGCTGAGATACTCTAAAATTGATCGTACTTGTCGAGTTCTTGTTTCTATGACTACTTCATAACTTCTTTCGATGTGATGTTGATCTTCCTGTTGTTTCATTAGATTCTGCACCAAAGTTGGGTTATCCTTTGAGAGTTGGAGAACTTGTTGTTGATGCTCACTGTGATCTTCCACTAATTTATCTTCCATATTAGCTATTATTTGATCCTTCAAACCATCCAACTTAGCCTCCATTTCTGCTTTTAAACCATCTATTTCATCTTCGATTGCTCTTCGTAAGATTGAAACTTGTTGCACTTGGTACCGTAATTTTGATATCTCATACTGCAATTCTTCCTCCTCATGCGTCATAGTATAGATTTCTGAGGGCTTAATGGGTATGGAATTATTTTTTGGAGGCATAATAGAATCCATTAATGAAAAAAATTCTTCAATATGCCCTTGGAATCAATTCAACTTGATTCTTCAAACAAGACTTATGCAATTCAGAAAAAACAATACACACCTTTTACTTGCTTTTGAGGAGATCGATATTGGAATTGTATTATCTCTGTGATTACAGATCTTCAATATCTGCAATTCAGCACTGAAGTAGCCCTCTTAATTCTCTTTTGAATGCATGGTCCCTGATCTATTTGGAGCCTCCAAAGACGCGTTGTGTCAATCCCTAATGACTATTACGGACTGGTTTAGTAGAAGACACGACATGCGTATCCTTTGTTTCTCCTTTTGTATAGAGTGATAGCAGCTTGATGCGGCCAGCACTTTACGACCACTTTTCTGCGGCACTCCAATCCAATCTTCAGAGAGAGAGTTATTGAACTTTTCCCACGATCACCTCTTTGAGATGAAATTCAGGAGCCTGAAAAAGCACTACCTTCCACAGATCATATCTCCAGAAATATTGCGAACCAAGCTCTGAAATTTTTTGACGACTTTCGTCAGGATTTCAGCTTCGCACCATATGAATTTCAGATTCTGAACCTTCATAGAAATTTTTTTATAGCGCAAATACCACGATGACCTGTTTAGGAGCCTGAACAAATACCTAACTTCCACATATCATATCTCCGAAAATATTGCGAACCAAGCTCTGAAATTTTTATAAAAACTTCCTCAAGATTTCAGCTTCGCACCCTAAAAATTTCAGCTTCTGAAGCTTCGTAGAAAAAAAGTTATAGCGAAAATGCCACGATGACCTGTTTGGAGCAGCGAAACCCTAGAATCCAAAGCTCTGATGCCAAATGTTGTGTAACCAGCTCCAAAAAGAGAAGAAAAGAGATATCAACGCCTTAGAAATGAGCCACTTCGAGGGGGCAACCTCCAATACATTACATAAATGAACAATTCTTGGATGATACAATTTACAAACCTCCTTTCTATATATAGGAGTCCATGGGGCCATAATGTAATCCTAGTGGGCCACAATGTAATCCTAGCCGACCTAACAATAATAATTTAAGGGCACAATAATAACAATATGGGGGTTACAGGGGTACAATAATAACAATAAGGGTGGCTACACTAACATAATAAGGGGCTACACTATTAATATAGGGACTTAACATCTGCTTTCTAGGAGAGAAGGGTTGGCCCTTTCCCTAGGAAACTGGCTCAAAAACAAGGGTCTTAACCCTGTTGCAACAACTCTGCATAAAATGACGCAGTTCCTACGAGGGAATACGCTGTAGGAGATGAGAAACACTTTGGCCTACTTCCAAGATATAAAATGTGCTCAGGAGTCTCCCTAGCTAATTTCTCAAGAGAAGGAAGGCACCCTCTACTGAGAAACAGACCCGGAAGTGGTGTAATAATCCTCCATTGCAACACCTAGCAACTCAGTAATATCCTGCTACAGAAATAATGTTGGGATTGAATAATGATGCTTGGCCTTGAGCTTGGATGTGGAGAAATACTGGACAAGCTCTCCCAAGAGGCCTCTCAAGGGAAGAGGTGGGATTCCCACTCGGGAACACCCAGTGCTACCTTGCTAAATAGCAAGGGGAAGCCAAGTCTAAACAGACAAGATCAAGAGATTGAAATAAAAAAGCATCCATAACAAATTCCTCCATCCTCTTCATATATAGCAAGTGGACCTCTCCTCATTGGGTCCCATCCACATGTGCCATCAAGCTCATGCAAGTTTTCCTCCACCAAAACTGTGCTGTCCAACAAGGTGGTTCAATGTATCTAGAAATTTTTTTTGATTTGGTCAAAGTTGACTGAATTAACATGTCCCCATCTCTTTTCACACCCAAGGGTGCTCAAATAAGCTGCTTATTCTTACTCCTTTCGCATTATAAGTATTATTGATCCTTCTAAAGAGGTTAATGGGCCTCCCTACCCATTTATTCACCTACCTAGTGATGAAACAACTCTAATATTCCATTTAGCTTGAAGGCTAAAAATTTGGAATATTACATTATTCCATCCAACAGGAGCTTGCCACCCCTTGGAGACCAATTTCTTGCCTTGGAAAAGAGGATTCACTATTGTGCTGTGCTTTTCACTACCAACGCTGCGCTTTTCCTCATGAAGGGAAATTTATTCTTTGCAGAGGTTTCATAATCAGTTGTAGGTTCTAGCATACCAGCAAAAATAAGTGGGTCCCTCATCTACCTTGTTTGACTTCATTGCATTCTTGGAAAGCTCATAATTCCCTCTCCTAGGGTTTTGTTACATTTTTTTGTTTTCATAGTCTCTTTTGATCAATTTTTTGAAAAATGCCCTCACATTCAAGCTCCATCACCTTCCCCTACCTTTCATATACATTCCTAAAAATTTTCCCTCATTTGTATCCCTCAATTTCATCATGTTCCTTCAAACCTTATCTTATATTGTCGCTTTCCTAGTCTAGGGTTGTGTTTTTCCCTCATTCATTTCTTGAAATTCCACTTTCCCTTACTCCCTAACATCTATCCCTATCTACCTAAATTTCCCTAAGAATTTAAACTCCCTATAACCCATTCATTCCATTCCATTTCTAAAACTTCCCAAAATCCCTTGTTTTTCCCTACACTAAACCCTAATTTCCCTTCCTAGTGAACTAGGGTTTGATATAGATTCAGAGGCTACAGAGCAGAGGATACATAAGGGAGGTGAAATCAGTAGGTATGATCCAACTACAACATAGGATGCCATGACTATACAATTTCTCAAGAAATATTTCCAAGATGGAGGTTGCCTTGCCTTTTGTCAAAGGGTTGAAGAACTTGGTTTTAATGATAAGCTCACAAGAAAAAATTTCACTGGTCTAAGGAGAGATAAGGTGACCATTGCAGGGATTGTGTTCACTCTTTTCGCAGAGGCTATTTCCATAGCTATAGTAATTTCTAATAGTGGTGAACTATGGTTCAAGAAAAGAGACCTTGACATTGAAAACTACAAGATGTTCTTGAAACCTCCATACAAAGCTGCTCTAAAGCACAAATTTCCATTTAGACACCTACTTGGAAAGTATTCCCCTCTCATGAAAATGATAATGAAATATTTCACATTTGAGGGAAGTTTCTCTAGGTTATATCAGTATCATGTGATACTATTTTTTGCATTTCACCGGTGTAAAGGATCTCAACTTACCTCATTACCTTAAAAGAAGCATGGTCAAAATGACAGAGAAGGTTCATAGAAAAGAAGAGGATAATAGTGATAGATTTTTCCATCATGGCTTGGTGAAGGTCCTTTTTTGTCATCAGCTTGCATAGGTAAACTTGTCATGGGATGGTTTCATGTATTCAACTTCACTCTTTCCTACTCCAACTTAGTCAAGTAGTCACTTCACACCATTGACTTCACCTATACATCAATAGGTGGCTTCCACAAGTAAACCTATCACAAGGACACCTAGGGCTGAGGTAACAAAGAATTACACTAGAGGGAAGAGGCTAATTTTTGTTCATTCCAATGTGGAAAGGGATCATCCTTCTGCAACAGTTAAAGATACACCAACACATGAGGCACCATTGCATGAGGAAGCACAGGTAAAATTTGACACTCATATGGCATATTTTGAGGTACATGAGGAGGTGAAAACATATAAGAAGATCATCAAGAGAAAGAGGCTGAGATTAGAGAGCTAAAGGAAAAAATTTCCAAGGCATACTTCATAATCAAATTCCTTCAGCAAGAGAACAAACAGCTCCAAGTTAAGCAACCTTTTATTAGCAAGGCAAACTCATATTTGGAGAAGGATGGTGCCAAAGGTAAGGAAATTGTTGATGTTTATGAGCTATAGGATCCAAAAGAGTAGGTTAAATTTATGAGACCAAGAACCAGAGGTCTCAAGAGGGAAGTAGAGCAGCAAAGGGAGCCATATCCACCATTAGGTTAAGAGGAATTTTATGACCTAATTGTAGCTGAAATTGAGCAAAACAAGGAGTTTTGGCTTGATGTAATATTCCCAAATGGGGAAGAAGCAATATATGAACACAATAATGGAAATAACGGTGAATAAATCAACACACCATGATATGCGAAAAATGTACAACCATATTATTAAACATATTATCAAATAATAGGCACAATATCTTGAGGATCTATTCACTCAAGCAATACAAAACAAGCCTCCTCTACACAAATATGTCAATACATGGAAAATAGCTGCCATACAAATGCCCTGAGCTATGACAGCGCAGTTTTAGGGTACAACTACTGCTTAAATGAGAGATCAATATATATATGTTGTTATATAGCTCAAATAATGCTAGGAGTGAAGATCTAGCCTCCTAGACACCTTTCTAAGATAACCTAGGAAGGGTTTCTTGAAATATACAAAAATGAAGAAATAAAAATATGGCCCCGGGGCTGAATAATCTCTTAAAATTGAATATTTAATAGGAGGTTGCTGATATGATCTTGAAATGTATGAAAATATACTCCTATAGACTCTCAAAATAAGAGGCTTATCCCCTCACTGAAGATCTATCTTCCCCAACTAGGGCTCCAACCCTTTGTTGCAACTGCTCACTGAAATAACGTAGTTCCTTTAGAAAAGTGCACTGTAACTGATATCAGTGCCTTATCCTACTGCTGGATGATGAAATAAGGCTCAAGAATCTCCCTCACAAGCCTCCCGGATGAAGGGTTTCTCCCTCCACTTGAAAATAAGCTCAGAATTTTGGTTTCTCAACCCTCCATTGTTGCACCCTGTAACGCAACACAAATCTGAACATATACTGTGCTGTAGAAGAAAGATGTAGCTTGGCCTGATGCCAGATAGTGGACCATGTAGTACAATACTCTCCCAAGAGGCATCTCAAGGCAAGAGGTGGGATTCCCAATCAGGAACACCCTATGCTAAACAACACAAGCAATCTTAGCTAAACAGCTAAAGAGAGCACAAAGTCTATAAAAACATAGAAAAATAATAATCATAACATAACCGCTTATGGCTTCCATCCTCTTCCTTATAAAAAATGTGAGCCTTCTCACCTTGGGTCCTACTCATTAGGTTTTCCACCATCATTCAATCAATTTGCCTCCAAAATTGCGCTGTCCCACCATAAATGACACTCCTCCATATTGAACGTTGTTTGATTTGGTCAAAGTTGACCCAGTCTTCATTCTCTAGCCCCTTTTCACACCTAAGGGTCTTCAATCTATATTTTAGATGACCTCCATTCACACTAGGAGTGTCTTTTATTCCTACTAAGGATATTTATGGGTCTCCATACCCTCTTATTCCTCTATCTAAGAGCAAAGTCAAAATTTAATATTCCAATTAGATGTGTGCTAATTTAGGAGTATTACAGTCCTCTCCTCCCAAATGTTTCTTGTCCTTAAGCAACTACAAGGATAGAACTGAAGAGCCTCTCCTCTTCCTCCTGTAGCATCCTCATATGATAAGTTCCTCCAATGAACAAGGTGTTGTCTCATCAATAAGTCTTGAAGTTGTTCCTCCCAAGTGTATAAGTATTCCTTTGGTGAAAAATCCAAATGGCTCTCATCATGAACAAGTGGGATATCCATGGAAGCAACTGTATGTGGTATAGAGACCTTCTTGAGGCATGGAATCTGAAATATATTGGGAACTATCATTCCCATGTGAAGCCTCCACCGCCAAGCTATCATCCACAAAAAGTGAGTCACCCTCCAACATGGAAACTCATGAAACATCTCCTCCACCTTAGGCTCCTGCAAAGAATATGGTTTGTATAGTTGAACATGAAGGATCAAATTTTCCATCCCACATTGTCTCTCTCTCCACTTATGATAAGTGTAGAACTGCTGCCCAATTTGGGCTACAATAATGTTGCCTTCATGAAGAAAAAAGGAAATTGGATCCTCAAAGACCCACTCTTTAGTTCTTGCCTAGATCATTCCATATAAAATGAATATGATATTATCATCACATGGAATCCAAATGAAAGAGACACTGAAGGTTTTACATGGTACTGGAAGGTACCAACAGTTTCTCAAGTAGTCACAACGCAGTTTTTCTAACTGACGTTTCAAAAAATAACATGGAAAGTTGTCTCCTAACAAATTGCTAGTTGTGCATGTCATCACATCTACTAGTAAATATTAAATGGAATTTTATATCAAATAAGCATACAGAAAATATTACAACACTTGCCCAAAGCCATACAATAAATGGCTCTCTCCATCATAGATGTTGGTCCCAAAATGACCATGAAGCCAAAATAGAGGCTTGCCCTCTTGTGGAGCAATGCATTGTGTAGAGATGGTAAGAGAATGCAAATACCATGTTAAATTAACAATAAATGAAAAAGAAAATTCTTACCATGTACTGAGAGCAAGATGATAATAAGATCCATGAATGAGCCCTCCATAGTGGTATGACATACTCCCATGAAGAGGAATGAACTATGTGTTGTTTGAAGATCTTTCTTCTTATGCTTGGAAATCCAATTCAAGAATATCATATCATGATAATAGATGTCTCCATCCACTACTCCGTCACTCTCATCTCCTACTTGTACACCAAGTGCATCATATGTGAAGTGGTCCTGGGAACACTCCATCAACAAACCCAAGCTACCAAGTGATAGCGTTGTTGGCCTTTGTAATAAGGCTCCTGTCATCTCATAGCTCCATCTTTTGACATACCACATGTCAAAGCCATCATTCATGATGCTGCTATATATGGGAGATTCCTTCCAAAGTGGAATTACCTCCTGATCCTTCAAGGCTAAGGAGTAGCCCCTTTGCACCATGATAGTGCCATCACCTAATCCTGCAACATTATGCAAAGTATGGAAGAAAACCGGTCCATACTCTCCCAATAACATCCAAAGCAACAACAACTCTTGTTGCCTCCCCACACCATCATCATATAAACTATGGAGCAACAACATGGTGGTTGACATGAAAGATATCACATCACCCCAATACACCCAAACTCCTTGTTGCCATATGATGCAAGTGTCATGCCAAATTCCATCCACCAACATGCCCTTTGGAATAGAATGTGCCATATGATGACCAAACTCTTTCAAGAGTAGCCAACGCAGCCTTTCCTCCTGCTGCCCTATGTCATAGATCTGCAAGTGGCTTCCCAACCTCTTGCTTATAAACATCACCCATCCAACCAATGGTGAGTCTCTATCATCATGCCCAAAAGTGGCATCCCTCTAATGAAGAATACCATCCTCCCAAATTAGATTTCTATCTTTACATTTCATGGGATGTTGAAATGCAATCTCCTGGAGATCTCAAAATTAATACCACTCATCAATGACCAAGTTGAATCCATAAGTATCCAAATAATATGTAGGCAGAAACTTCTCATCAAGATGTGAAGTGCTCATCAAGAAATGCCCATCATAATAATGGAAGATGTCATTCCTCATAAGATGCCCTACATCAACCATCTGCCTATCCTCTGCTATACATGTAGAAAGGTCATTGGAATACTCCAATAATGGTTGGGCCCCCAACTCATCACTGCTGCTCAATGACAGCGCTATTTATCTACATAATGGTGTATCTGCTATCTCAAGATCATGCTCAATGCTAAACACATAGTTCTGCATTTCTCTGCTCAGGACAATGTTCATCCCATCCTCCAACATTCTACACTTCAACCCCAAGAGTTGTGTGCAGCTCAACAATGATACATTAGGATGACTGTATATCTCTTCCTTGAACAAATCAAGGGTTCTCAGCACAGTGATAGTCTGCTGCTCCAAATTAGCAGTGTACTTTTACCCTAGGCCGTGCATTTTCCTTGACAGCATGCTTCCATAATCCCCCTTAAGATGTGCTGAAATAACAGAAAATGGAAATATGTGCATACCTTGGTCAAGCTTGGGAACATCTTGTATTTATACAAGGGTTCCTTCCCCTAGTGTGATGGCTTCCCCAACTACTGATGATGATGGCTGCTCTTCTATAGCTGCATCAACGCTAGTACAAGTCTCCTACTCCTCATGCATCTCCAATAGTGCATGGGACTCTAAATGTCAAGAGATCAAGACCACTTTGCAAACATGAAAGGGTTATTTCCCCTGATGCAAGTGCTCCTGTAGAAAGTGGCGGTGGAAGTTCCTCTTTCTTTGATTTCTCCTTGTCAAACTTCTTAATCAACCTTTGAGTAAAATCTGCATATGCAGTCACTCTTGCATGACTCAAATGGCTGAACCACCAAATGTTTGCTTCACCCTCAACGTGCAGCACTGTAATCTCAACAACTTCTCTCTCTACTACTGGATGTAGCAGGGAAAATGCATCCAAATTCATTCCCCAAGCTCTTGCTGTACATGTGGAAGACCCATCAAATGTAGGCAATATAAATCTATTTCTGCAAGGTCTTCTTTCATCTTTGAGCTAAATGAACTGTGGGAGAGTTAGATTCTCCTTGAAAGATCTAGGTTGAGACTTACATTCTACAAGATACTCACTTATAATATCATGATCTAAGTGTCCCCCTAAGGTTGAATAATCTATGAAAACTGAATACTGAATAGGATTTTGCTGATATGATCTAGAAATGTAAGAAAAGCCTCCTCCTATAGACTCTCCAAATAAGAGGCTAATCCCTTCACTAAAGATCTATCTTCCCTAGCTAGGGCTCCAACCCTTTGCTGCAACTGCTCACTGAAATAACGCAGTTCCTTCAGAAAAATGTGTTGTAACTGATAGCATTGCATTATCCTGCAGCTAGATGATGAAATGAGGCTCATGAATCTCCCTCACAAGCCTCCCAGATGAAGGGTTTCTCCCTCCACCAGAAAACAAGATCAAAATTTAGGTTTCTCAACCCTCCACTGCTGCACCCCACAACACAACAAAAATCTTAACAGATACTGCACTATGGAAGAAAGTTGTAGCTTGGCCTGATGCCAGATAGTGGACCATGTAGTACAATAATCTCCCAAGAGGCCTCTCAAGGCAAGAGGTGGGATTCCCGACCAGGAACAACCTATGCTAAACAACATAAGAAATCTTAGCTAAAAAGCTGAAGAGAGCACAAAGTCTAAATACACATATCAAAATAATAGTCATAACATAACCGAATATGGCTGCCATCCTCTTCCTTATAAACAATGTGAGCCTTCTCACCTTGGGTCCCACTCATTAGGGTTTCCACCATCATGAAATCAATTTCCCTCAAAAATTTTGTTGTCCCACAATCTAGACAAAATATATTCAAAGATGAAATTTGTGGCAGTGTCTACACTGCAATCCTTTACTGCCTGTGCCTCGACCCACCTCATCAAATAATTATTTGCAGTGATTATGTATCTTTTCCTGATATTCTTTCCTGGTGGATTACTAGATTCAACAAAGTCAATAGCCCATTTTCAAATTCTTGCAGTGTCACTAGTGGATTTAATGGCATTTTATCTCTTCTGGATGGTTTTTATGTTCTTTGGCATACATCACATGCTCGAAAAAATATTTTTCATCCTTATGTACTGTGGGCCACCCTAACCCATCTCTCAATATTTTATGCGCAATTTCCTATCCTGCATAATTTCCACCTGCGACTCCTCCCTGAGCTTCTGCCAAAATACTATTCCTTTCATGTTCAAGGATGTATTTGCACAATATTTCATCTGGTCCCTATAAGTGTCCTACAATTAATGAGAAATCAACTGATTTGACTACAAAATCCTTATTTTGTTGCGTAGTTTACTCTGCAAGCACCATTCCAGTGGCTAGAAAGTGAATAATAGCCGTGAATTGATCATCCACAACCCTGATTGCGAATAACTGTGCGTCGGACAGGTTATCCTCGATACTTGTGGGTTCATCTCCTGTCTCCAACCTCGAGAGATGATCACATCGCATTCAATATTCCTAGTTTTACTATAACCTCGAAGTCATACTCCTGGAATAAAAACAACCATAGACACATTTTCCTCCTAAAGCAGGCTTATTCACCAAATATTTTAGCGTAGAGTGATCAGTGAACATCTTGAAGTGCGCTCCCAAAAAGTAGTGTCTGAACTTCTGTAATGCATAGACCATATATAACCCTTCTCTTTCTGTCGTAGTATAGTTTTTCTATACCTTGGACAATTTCATGCTTGCAAAATATATGGGGTGATCAATTTCTCCTGCTCTTGGTTGTGCCAGTATTATATCCAACGCTATGCAAGATGCATCAACATGTACATGAAATTCATTATTCCAATCCGGGAAAACCATAATAGGCACAATCACCATTTTCTCTTTTAGTATGTCGAGGCTCTTCTGGAATTATTCATCTTGAAAAGTGACACCTTTCTTCAATAAATTTTCTAATGGCAGAGTTATCTACGCATACCCCTTTATAAACTTTCTGTAAGAGCCAGTGTGTCCAAGTGTCATACATAGTTGTCTAACTGTCTTAGGTGGATATAAGTTTACAATAATTGGTATCTTCGTGAGATCCACCATTAATCCTTGCTTACAAACCACAAGGCCCAATAGTATGCCAAATGGTACATAAAAGATAAAATTCTTCAAATTTAGTGATATTTGATATTTCCTACATGTATCCAATATCAACCTTAAGCTCACAACATTTTTTTTCAACAACCCAAAGATTTTCCAGTCATCAAAGTAAAATTCCAAAATTTTTTGTATATACTCTTTGAAAGTTACAACTACAACTCTAGAGAATATGGCAGGACATTCTTCAAGCCAAAAGGCATCACCGTGTACTGGTAAGAGCCCCAATCGATAGCAAAAATTGTCTTATGTCTATCTTCTGGCATAATTCTGATCTGATGGTAACCTGAAAAGCCTTCTGTGAAAGAGTAAGCCTCCTATCCTCCTACATTGTCCAATACTTCTTCTGTATATGGTGTGGGAAAGGGATCATGTAAGCATGCATTGTTCAAATTTATTAGGTCTGCACATATCTTGATCTCATCCTTTTCCTTCTTCTCCTGCACTACCATGGGACTTACCCATTTAGACTCTTCAAATGGTTCGATGATCCTAGCATTTATCATTTTATTTAACTCCTACTTCACTTTTTCCTTGTATTTCGGATTCAACATATATGGTATTTTCTTTACTGGCTTAGGTTCATGTTTCATGGGAATCCGCATAGCTCCTATGTCCCCTACTAATGTACAATATTTTTCGGGGAAGAACTCTTGATACTCGTGCAACAAATCTCTAAATTTTCTAACTGGGTCTGCATCCCAATAATCTCCAATCAATGAAAATTTTGGTTCTTCTTCTAATCTAATATTCACTTTCTTTGTTTTTGCAAGCTTCACTATATTGAGTATTTCAGGTTTTGGTCCAAAAAAATCGTGGTGTCCTGATTATGTGATATCAATATTACACGAATCCTCATCATCTTCTTTTGAAATCACGTTATAGCACTCCAATTCTTTCTCCAACTACATGATGCAATATGGCTTCTTCCATGTTAACAAAGTTGTGTTTAGAAAAATCCTTTCCTCTGATTTTCTGAAGGGTTGAATCTATTCATGGGCAGTCATCTTCAAAACTAAATGTTAGTATGAACCCTTCAACCAAATCTGTCCAGTTCGCAGTTCCATGTCGCAATTCTGTCTCAAGATACCAATTCATAGGAATCATCTCTAGCGTGTGGATAAACCCATGTACCCACTCTTGTTCTGGAGCTTCCTTCCAAAGTAAAGTACAACAATGAATGTTCTCCTAGGGGTCAACCGTACCATAATATTTTACTTCTAGTTCTGTATCTGTTGGCCCAAATCTGACCCACGTTAGCTTTTGATACTGCTCCAACTTCCTATATTATTTTTATGAGTACCCCACCATCTAGCAGGTGTAGACCACAGGTCTACATCCAAAGCTTGCAACCTCAGTCCTTTTGGTATTTTTCTTTCATATTCATCAATAAAAAGTCTTACAACTCCTATCCCATCATAATAAGGTAGAATACATACCTCCAAAATTATGCAACGAAGTGATTTTGTGATTATGGCACATCGTCTTGTAGATACTTCATGTAACCTGTTCTGCCAATTTTCCACTTATTCATCAGAATTTGAAGTACAAGAACTGTCCTGTTCCCAGCTTAGTTTACCTTCTGTACTGGGATTAATCCAATCTTCCTCCTTAGCTATTATCTGATAAATGTTTTCAACATATGCATCACAATACTCTTCCCGCACAGGCTTTGTATAGCACACTCCTTCTAATGGGTCTAAAGGAACAATGAACATCATATTGTATTTTTCGAACACCAATTTTATCTTCTTCAAATTGATTATTTCCATAGTATCGAAAGCCCAATCCAATCCAAGAAATGTCGGATAGGGGTTTCTATCATCTACAATTTCAATCACCTCGAAGTCTACAACAACACACACTCCTTCAATATCTACTACAACACCAGGTAACCATACCATAGGGAGAATATTCTATTGGTTGGCCATCCTCAACTGGATATGGTGGCAAAAATTATTTAAGGATGCCAAGGAATATGCAAATCAGTGTGATGTTTTCGAACGGGTTAGTCAACCATCGTGATGCGATGAGATGCCTCTACATCTTGTCTTGGCATTAGAAGTATTTGAGAAATGGGAAATTGATTTCATTGGACTAATCAACCTTCCTACTCGTCAATCTCATGCTAGATATATCATTATTGCAACTTATTATCTGACATGTTCGGTGGAAGAAACTCTCGTTAAATATTTCACCACTGACAATACAACATGATTTATTTTTGAAAACATAATCACCAAATTTGGTTGTCCCTAAAGCCTTACCATCGATCAGAGATCTCACTTTAGTAATGAAACAATTAGAGTACTTATACAAAAATTTATGGTCTAGCATCATAAGAGTAGTCCTTATCATCAGTAAGAAAATGGAACTATCAAAGCTTTTAACAAAATTTTGGAGAAAGGATTTACTAAGATATGTTTAGCGAATCAGGATGATTGGGATGAGTAGGTTCCTACAAAATTATGGGCTTACCACACTACATCCAAGCGATTACATAAATACACCCCTTTTTAGTTGGTTTATCATTGGGAAGAAATGGGTTGAGTAGAATTTATAGTTCCTAACCTTTTTATTACTCACACCACTAAGATTTCGGAAGACGAATTCATCCCAGAACAATTGCAAAAGTTATGGCAGTTGGATGAGCAATGATTCCTTGCATATTTTCACCAGGATTTGGAGAAATAAATAAAAAATGCTTGGCATGATTGGCACATCCAGAAGAAGTCATTTTTTGTTGGGGATCATGTGTTACTTTATGATAGTAAGTATCTGAAGCATCCCGGTAAGCTCCAAATGCATTAGCTTGGTCCCTTTTATGTTGTGAAACTTAAAGCTTCTTGCGCTGTCAAGCTTGCTCAACTAGATGGAATCCTTTTGCCTGGTTGGGTGAACGACGCTTGCTTGGAGCCCTATTTTGGCTCGTCAAATTTCGATTGAACTGTTCTTTGTCAAGGAAGAATTATTTAGGTTTTAGGGTAGTTTTGTCCTTTTATATAATGCTGTGTTCTTTTGCTAATATAGTCAGTTTTAGTTTGAGTAAGTTTTTTTTACTTTTCATGTTTATGGTTCTTTTCGAGTTTCGATCCACCACAAGAAATTGTGTTCAAGGAGAGTTTTGGCACGTCATGTCTTGTCATTTTTTTAAATTCTTGTCTTGTCAGTCATTAAGTCCATTATTTTCTTAGTTAGCTTGCAATCCAATTTGCTCGCATATCGATAATATTTCCCATTAATCCTTGATTTGGGGTGTCAGTTATTTATGTTTTAAAAGAAAGTGGAGTGGTTTGTCATAATCATGAGGGATTTTTGGGTCTAGTGTGTATCCATAGCATAACAATTAATTTATTTCAACCTTCTATTGTACAGCTCTCTATATACCTCTAGATCATTGTCTTTTATATCTCATTCAAATTAGCATCTCTCCATTTTGTAACCCTAACTTATGTGTTTCATTCTGATGAGTCATTTTTTTGTTGCCGCACCATTATTCATTCTATTTAGACTTGCCATTCTGTTTTCATGGGTCGCATAGTAAAAACCATCATGTCTCTTTTTCCCATCGAATCTCACATTTAGTCCTGTGATGACCTGATTGGAAAATATGACAAAGCCAATGTAGTCTACAATGACCTCTCAGACCTTGATGCTTTTCCTCCCCTCCACACTAAAGTTTTCATGGAGCCAAATTTCAAACCTGGTGCCCAATCTAAACTCAAGATCAAAGTCAATTTCTGCCCATTAAAACATTATTCTTTGTTGATTCTACGCAACCTACATATCTTTTGGTACTATGGGGGAAATTATGAGATGTAATAATAATCAATCATCTTCATGGAGACTCACTATGGTTGGATTGATATTACCCAATCCATGTTCAAGATATCCACACAGTTATAGGACTTTCTACCTATGTCTTTGATATCAATTCAAAATTCCAGAATTTTTCCAAGTGGGGAAAAAAGAAGGATGAAGATAACTTGTACAAAAAGTATGGCACCGAGAGGAAGCGACAAGGAGCTATTATTGATATGATAAAAAATCCACCAATCAAGGTCACCTATAGCATAATTTCCAGCAAGCTCATGTGACATTTTAATAGATGGGAATGTTCTCTCGATACAATTTTTGTTGCAGAGGCCTGTGTTCACGGGGATGAAATAAATTGGTGCACTTATTTACTTAATGAGCTATATGAAGTCACTAAATATGTTCATTATAGGGCCACTTATTTCATATTTGGATATATACTTATTCCTCTCGCTATGAAAAAATGGTTCCCACACAATGGAAGAGACATAGCGATTGTTCCCAAAGATGAATTGTTTGCTTATGCATATGCTCTCTGGTGCAGCACTGAGGATACCACAAATTGTGAGTTTAATGATATTAAATTTTGGAATTGTTACAATAACATGGTCGCTATCACCCGTAATGTTTCGAGAGTTCCCCTTCTTTTCCTGGTCCATTATGCTCACCAAATTTGGTTCAGGATTGACCATAGTCATTGTTATATTCATCAAAAGAATGTTAACCATGGAAATTTCTCCATGTGTAAGCTACTATTCTACCTCAACAAGAATGCATTTCACAAAAATGTTCCTTCATGGTCTGTAACAATTTCTTGGAAATAGGAAGATTAATACCTCTACTCTTTTGATTCTATACAACCCAAGGATTCCGCTAAAGATATATCGTCTTCCTCTTGCAAGCGTCCCGCCAATGCATAAGAATACCTCCAACCTATATTGAAGAAATCACAGGAATGATTCTCCTCAGAATATATCACTTGGTCATAGGTAGGTTATTTGGTTCACTAAGAAATGACCGTTCATTCTGTTACACTTGTGTCTATTGCTCCGCCCACTGTTACTTCCATTATCCCGCCATCTACTACCACTACACTAGTTTCTCCTCGCCAGACCCATAAAAATACTACCTTGACTACATAGAACATCATAAAACTTACTGATGAGAGCCCCTCCAGTACAACACTTGTTATACCTATCTCTGAAGAAAATCCTACTTCTTTGTATTCCCCTTCTAACGCTTCACCTAGGACTTCTGAAGAAATCATTTTTGACTGGCATAATTCTGTTGAAGGGTTTAGTGAACCTACCCATATGGATATTGAAGAGGTCATTGTCACTTCCGTTGTCTTGCTACCATCCACTTTCACTCCTTTGTCTTCATTTTTTTCCATCTCTAATCTGATTTCTCTTGTATTACCCATCACCTCTTCCCCATCTACTTATATTTTTTCTGCGAGGTAGGTCGTTGCCTTTATCATTTATCCTCAGCATTGTTTCTAAGTCATTTATCTTGCTTCCAAACAACATGATAATGTTCCCTTTATTCCACCACTAGTTCTATTGCAACATTGTTAGGAGATACCGAAAGATCAAGACAAGGAGTGATAATATTCTCCCATGGTCAATCAGAGAAATTAGTTGCCAGTGGGAAACCTCTGTATGCAAGGTTCCCACCATCTGATACACTTTTAGTAGAAGCCCTGAGTACATGGCCTACCCCGCAAAAATACCAGTTTATTCATGCATATGCGACAAAAATAGAATACTTCCTGATTTAGATGGAATCTTGATGTACCGACCTCTCATCAGCATGCGATCAACATAAAAAAAACTCACCCTAGTTACAAGCGAGCGTGACCAACTCTGTATGGATAAAGTTTAGTTAGAACAACAAGTATCAAAGTTAGGAACCAAATTCTAGACTTTGTACCCGACTGTTGTTGCATATGTTGATGAGCCACTAGAAAATATTGCCACTTGTTCCCCTATCGAATTTTGTGCATATGTTGAGGCGACATGTGTCAAACTAGTTACATAGAAACAAGAGTTGCAGACTACTTTAACTATGCTTTCTTAGGCAGTCCCAAACCTATCCTTGCAATATCAGGAGCAGGATTCTCAGCAAATCAGTGCCACATCAAACATCAAATAAACTCTTCCTTAACTAATGGAGGACTCCTAGGATATTACAGGAGCATTGCCCTTGCCAAGAAAAATCAACCTGTTTTTCTACTCTAGGAGAATGTTAAAAATATGTTTGCGTAGGCCATGAACACCTCTGACATAGAGTAGAATAAAACAATTTTAGCACAAGTAGCTACACTTGAGAACCAAATAAATCGACTTGAGGATGCTTACCAGATCACCAAAATATTACTCTGGGACCTCCATCTAGAGGCTCAATGCTACTATCTTAAATTATGCGCCCTTACAACTAATGTTGATCAGAAATGGATTAGAAACTGAGGGATAGATCAAATTTCAAAGTGTTCAAAAGTGTGCTAAACCTGAGCGACAGGATAGATCTTGTCTTCTTGATTCTGGCTCCACGAATGGTTCGAAAATCCGACACCATATGAAGAAGTTATTGCACTTTGAATGTCGAGGTAAACTGCAAAATTCGAGAGTTTAACCCAGTTTGACTGGGCCTTCCCAGTCAGCAAAAAATAATATTCCAGGGAATATTCCTAGAATATTCCCTAGAATATTCCATTTTGTACCAATACGGGTTTGACATTGGTCATAGTCTAGTTGGCTAAGGAGTTTTCGGCGAATGAGAGGCTTCCACGTGGCAAGCCCAGAGGCCACCACATGGCCCAGGATTGGTTGAATAAAATTTTATAGGGAGAAGTCGGGGGTCGAACCTGTGACCTCCCTACTTGCAGCCAATGTTTTTACCGTCTCCGCTACACTTTTTTCCTTACCCCATAAGGGCGTAACATTTATTTAAAGTTCAATGTGCGCATATGGGGGGCCCAGAAGGGCCAGCCCCTCCCCATGTGGCCTTCGGCCCATGACCCTCAACCAAGGGCCTAACCACCGGTGGGAATCTTGGAGGTGTGCCAAATTTGGTGCTCAGTCCGAATTTAGCTAGGCTAACTGGCAGTTGCCCCACGTTTAGTGGAGGAAATTGGGGGACATTGGGAAGAAAAAATCAATGAGTCATAACTGGAGCATTACTCAGCCATTTTTCGAAAATGAATAGTCAATTTTGGCTATCTTGGACATTATTGAGCCATTGGTGAGGTTTTGAGAGCTATTTGAGGAATTATGAGTGTGATTTTTCTTCAAATAAGTTCCAAGGGCCACCAGGGCCACCAAGAGCCACCAGGAGAATGAGGCCTAGCCAGGGCAGCCAGAGGCCATTCTCAAGAAACCAATAGTCATTTATGAATATATTTACCCTTATAAATCCAATTATGGGTTTAAGAAGAATTTGGAGACTTCTGAAGGCCAAGCTGCTATAGGGAATTTTTTTGTGAACCTAGAGCCACAAGGTGCCACCAAGTGTTGGAGGCATAGCCAGAGCAACCAGAGGCCATTTTGAGCGAATGAATAATAAATTTTTACTATATTAGACATTATAGAGCCATTGGTGAGGTTTGAAGAGCCATATGAGGACTTTTAGTGTGATTTTTCCTCAGAGAAGTTCCAAGGACCACTAGGGCCACCGGGAGCCTACAGGAGAATGAGGCCTAACCCATCCAGAGGCCATTCTCAAGAAACCAATAATCATTTCTGACTATATTGAACCTTCTGAATCCAATTATGGGGTTTGCAGAAGCATTTGGAGACTTATTAAGGTAGATATGCTATATGGAAGTTTTCAGTGAGCCTAGAGCCACAGGGTGCCACCAGGTGTTGGAGGCATAGCCGGAGTAGTCAGAGGCCAATTTCAGAAAATGAATAGTCATTTCTGAATATATTGGAAATTATGAATCCAATGGAGTGATTTTCAGAGCCGTTTGGAGACTTATAGAGCCTAAGAAGCCACGGGGAAGTTTCGGGGAGCCTAGGGCCACCAGGAGTTGGAGGCATAGATTGGGGAGCTAGAGCTGATTCTGAGAAAATGAACAACCTATTTTGGATGAATGATATGTGTTGGAGATAGTAGAAAATTTTTTAGGGATAGAAGAGGACTTCTAAGAGAGTTTGTGCCACAAATAAGCTCAGTGAAGCTTAAAGACACCGACAGAAGAGGTCAAGCACAAGGGATCCTAGGTCCATTTCTAGAGATTGAGCAGTCATTCCAGGGGTACAATAGTATTCTAAACCCATTGGTACATTTGAAACAACCATTGGAGTTGAGCAGAAACTTGTAAAATAAATTTTCCATCTTAATCCTAAAGAGCCAAGTCAATTGACGAAGGCTCAAGGAGACGTAGCCCAAGACATGAGGGTGAACTCCTTTATTATGTTTGCTGTTATGAGTTGTTGGTTAATTTGCTGCAATTTATGGTTACTATACATGCTTTAAATCAAATTAAACAAATGTTTAATTTCTTACACATAAAACCTTAAACCAGTTAAAACACATACACCTGAATCAAGAATTCAATTTCGCACATGAAAGTATAAGAAATATCTTTAATTTGTTTTAATTGAGTGGGAGGTGCTTGCATAGCATAACAAGTCAACCACCCATTTAGATCAGGTTGGTATCAGAGCACTAGGTTTCATGCTTAACAAAGCACTAGGTTGCTTGGTTGACAGAGCATTAGGTTTCTTTCTTGACAGAGCACTAGGTTGCTTGCTTGACCGAGCACAAGGTTGCTTTCTTGCTTGTTTGACTTGAAAGGGTGTTTAACAGTGCAAAGAATTTAACTGTTTGCAAATTGACTGATGCTTACAAGTTTGAGTTTGCTAGAGGTGAAGGGGAGCTACTACTAGCTAAGTCCAGAAGAGGACAAGAAGGAAGAAGGCTGAAAGAATCCTCCTTACTCAAAGGACCTCAAGGCAACCCTTGAAGCACAAGAGGGATTGTTTGCAAAAGAGGCTGGTTGAAGAAGAGATATAGGTTGCAGAGAAGAGCTTGAATCTACAACCATATTTTTAAGAAGCTTTGTGATGTTTTTGAAGCTTTGTGAATTGTTTTTAAATCTTTTTGAATAGTTTTTGAAATTTTTTAATTCATTTATATAGTGACGAAAACTTCATCAAGTGAGGTTTCTAAATCCTCCTCCTTTGCAAAAATATTTGATAAAGAAATGAAGAAAGACTTCTACATCCTGAAGGATATGGTGCAAAGTATGTATGAAGATGTAAGGGAAAGCACTAGACTTCATGAGAAATTGGTTGCCATGAAGCAATAGAAATAAGGACTTCTTCAAAGAATGCATGATATGGAGATGAAACTCCATCATGCCCAAGAGGCCTTAACCAAGCACATGTTTGAAGCAGAGGTAAATCATTCCAATTTTTCTTCAATTTCCTCTTTAGATAGATGTGTAGTTCATTTGTAAAACACACTAGAGGTATAGGGTCCAAATTTATGTTAAAAATGGGATATGAGGGCAAGGGTCTAGGCAAACATGCACAAGGCATAGTTGAGCCAATTATGGTTGAGGAAAGGCCTAAGAAGTTTGGTCTAGGCTATGTTCAACCTTATGGTGAAAACTCCAAAGCCATGAGAGCACTTGAGACAGTTCCAAGAAGAACTTTTGTTACAAGTTCAAACCCACAAACATGTCAAGTTTGTATTCAAGATGATTTCCATTGTTTGAAACCCATGTTGCAGTAAGATGTTTCTAGACATGAAGCTTATGGTGAGCAAGAGACTTCTGACAGCTATCAAGACATGAAAACTTATGTTGGTCTTCAAAAGAGAGTTGGAACCTCTTCAATTTCATCTCCTCAAGAAGGTAAAAAAGATGGAAATGCAAAGCAACATTCAAGGTATAATTCTTCCCATAATCAAGTTGTTTATGACTATGTTAAGCATGACAAATTTGCATGCATGAATGGGAGAAAGAGTTGTTGTTCCTATTGTGGTTTGTGTAACCATGAAGTTTCAAGATGCTGGAAGGGAATGAAGGCATAAAGGAAACAATCAAAGAAAAGGCAACTTGAACAAAAGATGAAAAATATTTGCACACATTGCCAGAAGAAGGGACATCTCATTGCCTAGTGTTGGACACTGCATCCAACCAATCATCTCAAGCATTTGAAGCAAGAGGATAAAAAGACTGGCGAGAATGGAACCAAATATTACATCATCAATGTGAGTCCAGATGATTCACAAGAAGAATATATTCAGCAGGAAAAATCACCATGGAAGTGGCTTGGTAAGAAGTGGTTTGATTTCTTGACCGAGTAAGACATACATCCCTTTGTACATAGATGCAAATTTTAGCCTTATGTATGCATGAATTTCTATTGAAAGTGTGACAAGTTGTAGCAGATTATCACAGCTTGTATGATACAAGATTGTATGTGAATCTTGTTCAGTTGAAGGCATTTCTTTGTTTTTGCAAAATTTTGTTTGTGGAGGTGTAAAATATGGGTATGTTACTCACTTATGTTGCAGAAATATCATTCAGTTCAGCTCTTATAGTCACCCACACATGTTTTGGGATTATGTACTTGTTGGTACTTGAAAGGAAAATTTGAAAGTGTACATATGCATGAGTTTGTATGTGTAAATAATGAACTTGTAAATAGGTTCATTGTACATAGACACATGCACGTGTGTCGTTAATATGTATCATGTTGTATATCGACTTGTGTCAATTGTGTCGCACACATGTTTGTTGATTTGTGTCGATTGTGTTGCACACTATTCATGTCGACTTCTTGTTGATGCCGCATGTTGCACGAATAATGTTTTAGTCAAGGATGTTTTTCGATTGTGAGTCGATAGATGGATACACCAATGTGCAAAGAGGATTGCCATGTATTTGATGTTACAGGAACGTGACAATCAGTGCTTTGAAGAAAAAAAAAGAGGTGGTCTTCAATTCAATTCTTGCATAAGATTTTCTTTTCAAGATTGATGTGCGTTCTTGTGACAGGATGTTTCAGGAATTTTGTAGTCCATTTAGTGAGAAGTGAACAAGATGCAAATTTTTTTGGCCATTGCAGAACAAGCTCGTGTTTTTTTTGACACCAAGAGTTCACTCATATTGCGAGCCTAATTTGGAAAGTGGATTTCCAAGACAGAGCTTGTATGCCATAGTTGCAAGAGGGACTTCAATCTCAGTGGGAAGGCTAACAATTCGCCAAGCACATAGAGATATCAGTGGTACATCAAGGTGTGTATCAGTTTATAGCAGCCAACAATGTTGAAGTGGGCCAGCAATAGCTAGAGAACATTGGTCAAGAGACATAGTCAGTTGCAGTGCAAGGCATGTCAGGGTGATTTTCAAAGAGAATTATCAATTAAAATCAGTTGATATAACTTGAAAGCAGCAGAGTGTTGAAGCTCAAGGTAGATAATCATCAGCTTTATAGGTCCAAAAGCCCTTCAGTGGGAAGGAGTGATCAGAATTGGATCAGGACCTAAGGGATAGCTCAAATTTCAAAGTGTTCAAAAGTGTTCCGAACCTATTGCACTTTGAATTCCCAATGTTGGACACTGCATCCAACAAATCATCCCAAGAATTTTAAGCAAGAGGATAAAAAGACTGGCGAGAATGGAACAAATATTCCATCATCGATGTGAGTCCAGATGATTCACAGGAAGAAGATATTCAGCAGGAAAAATCGCCATGGAAGTGGCTTGGTAAGAAGTGGTTTGATTTCTTGACCCAGTAAGACATACATTCCTTTGTACATAGATGCAAATTTCAGCCTTATGTATGCATGAATTTCTGTTGAAAGTATGACAAGTTGTAGCAGATTAGCATAGCTTGTATGATGAAAGATTGCATTTGAATGCTATTCAGTTGTAGGCATTTCTTTGTTGTTGCAAAATTTCACTATGGAGGTGTAAAATATGGGTATTTTACTCACTTATGTTGCATAAATATCATTTATTTCAGCTCTTATAGTCACCCACACATGTTTTGGGATTATGTACTTGTTGGTACTTGAAAGGAAGAGTTGAAAGTGTACATATGCATGAGTTTGTATGTGTAAATAATGAACTTATAAATAGGTTCATTGTACATAGATACATGCACGTGTATCATGTTGTATATTGACTTGTGTCAATTGTGTCGCACACATGTTTGTCGACTTTTGTCGATTGTGTTGCACACTATTCATTTCGACTTGTTGTTGATGTCGCATGTTGCACGACTTATGTTTTAGTCAAGGGTGTTTGTCAATTGTGAGTCGATAGATGGATACACAAATGTGCAAAGAGGATTGCCATGTATTTGATGTTATAGGAAGGTGACAATTAGTGCTTTGAAGAAGCAAAAAGAGGTGGTCTTCATTTCAATTCTTGCATAAGATTTTATTTTCAAGATTGATGTGCATTCTTCTGATAGGATTTTTCGGGAAGTTTGTAGTCCATTAAGTGAGAAGTGGACAAGATGAATTTTTTTTTGCAGCCATTGCAGTACAAGATGGTGTTTTTGTTGACGCTAAGAGTTCACTCATCTTGCGAGCTTAATTTGGCAAGTGGATTTCCAAGACAGAGCTTGTATGCCATAGTTGCAAGAGGGACTTCAATCTCAGTGGGAAGGCTAACAGTTCACCAAGAACATAGAGATATTAGTGGTACATCAAGGTGTGTATCAGTTTACAACAGCCAGCAATGCTGAAGTGGGTCAGAAATAGCCAAAGATCAGTGGTCAAGAGACATAGTCAGTTGTGGTGCAAGGCATGTCAGGGTGATTTTCAAAGAAACTTATCAAGTAAAATCAGTTGAAATAACTTGAAAGCAGCAGAGTGTTGAAGCTCAAGGAAGATAATCATCAGCTTTTGTGGGTCCAAAAGCCCTTCAGTGGGAAGGAGTGATCAAAATTGGATTATGACCTAAGAGATAGCTCAAATTTCAAAGTGTTCAAAAGTGTGTCGAATCTAAGCAATCGGATATATCTCATCTTCCTGATTCATGCGTCATGAATGTCTCAAAAAACCAACATTGTATGAAGACGTTATTGCACTTTGAATGCTGAGGTAAACTAAAAAAATTGGCAGTTTGACCCAGTTTGACTTGGCCTACCCAGTCAGCAAAAAAAAAAATATTCCAAAGAATATTCCTCAAAATGTTCCTTGGAATATTCCTCGAAATATTCACTGAAATATTCCATTTTGGGCCAATCTGGGTTTAACATTTGTCGAAGTTTGGTTGGTTGATTGGTTGAATAAAATTTTATAGGGAGCAGCCGGGGGTCGAACCCGTTACCTCCCCGCCCACAGCCAAAGTTTTTACCGTCTTCGCTACACTTTTTTCCTTACCCCATAAGGGCAGAACATTTATTTAAAGTTAAATGTGTGCATTTGTGGGGCTCGGAAGGGCCAGCCCCGAGGGCCAACCCCTCCCCACATGGCCTCCGACCCGTGACCCTGAGCCAAGGGCCTAACCACCGGTAGGAATCTTGGAGGCACACCAAAATTGGTGCTCAGGATGAATTTAGCTGGGATAAATAGTAGTTGCCCCACATTTAGTGGAGGAAATTGGGGGACTTCAGGTAGAAAAATTCATTAAGTCATAACTAGAGCCTTACTTAGCCATTTTTCGAAAATGAGTAGTAAATTTTGACTATCTTGGACATTATAGAGCCATTAATGAGGTTTGTAGAGCCAAATGAGGACTTATGAGCATGATTTTTCTTCAGAGAAGTTCCAAGGGCCACTAGGGCCACCAGGAGCCACTAGGAGAATGAGGCCTATCCAGGGCAGCCAGAGGCCATTCTCAGGAAACCAATAGTCATTTCTAACTATATTGAACCTTCAGAATCCAATGATTGGGTTTTTAGAAGAATTTGGAGACTTTTGAAGGCCGAAATGCTATAGGGAAGTTTTTAGCGAGCCCAAAGCCACAGGGTGCCACTAGGTGTTGAAGACATAGCCAGAGTAGCCAGAGGCCATTGTGAGTGAATGAATAGTCATTTTTTACTATATTGGATATTATAGAGCCATTGGTAATGTTTGAAGAGCCAAAAGGAGAATGAGGCCTAGCTAGGGCAACCAGAGGTCATTCTCAGGAAACCAATAGTCATTTCTGACTATCTTGAACCTTATGAATCCAATGATGGGGTTTGAAGAATCATTTGGAGACTTATGAAGGCTGATATGCTACAAGGAATTTTTCAATGAGCCCAAAGCCAAAGGGTGCCACCAGGTGTTGGAGGCATATCCAGAGGCCAATTTCAGCAAATGAATAGTCATATATAACTATATTGGACATTATGAATCCAATGGAGGGATTTTCAAAGCCATTTGGAGACTTATAGATCTGAAGAAGCCACAGGGAAGTTTCAGGGAGCTCAGGGCCACCAGGAGTTGGAGGCATAGATTGGGGAGCCAAAGCTCATTATGATATGTGTTGGAGACATTATAAATGGTTTTAGGGACAGAAGAGGACTTCTAGGAGAGTTTGTTCCACAGAGAAGCTTAGGGAAACTCAAAGATAACGAAAGAAGAGGTTAAGCCCAAGGGAGCCTAGGTCCATTTCCAGAGATTGAGTAGTCATTCCAGGGGTATGATGGTATTCTAAACCCATTGGTACAGCCCAAAAAACCATTGGAGTTGAGCATCAACTTGTAAAATAAATTTTCCATCTTAATCCCAAAGAGCCAAGTCAATTGACGAAGGCTCAAGGAGACGTAGCCCAAGACATGAGGATGAACTCCTTTATTATGTTTTCTGTTATGTGTTGTTGGTTAATTTGCTACAATTTATGGTTTTTGTGCATGCTTTAAATCAGCTTAAACAAATTTTTAATTGCTTACACATAAAGTCTTAAACCAATTAAAACACATACACCTGAATCAAGAATTCAATTCTGCACATGCAAGTACAAGAAAGATCTTTAATTTGTTTTAATTGAGAGGGAGGTTCTTGCATAAAATAACAAGTCGGCCACCCATTTCAGATCAAATTTTGATGAAAACTAAAACATCTCCTTCAGTCGCAACCCACTGATTTCACCGCTAAGGAAACCGCAGCATTTTCGAGACAAGAATATGCCACATTGAACACATGGAATGATGTTGTTTATGCATAAACTACTTTGAAGGATAGTGTGTTATAGTCAGTACTATAGTTTGGTCCTTCATTTGAAGGAGAATCAGTTGCATCCAGTGAAGCACAAGCGAGCCAATATCTAAATGTATGAGCATCGCATTAACTCAAGGGTAAGTTAATGGATTGTGGTTAGGGCTTGTTGGGTCCTTCATTTTTTGGGAAAATAAGGTAAAAAGAAAATTGGAAGTAAAATGGAAAAATTGGACGGAAATAGATCACCGAAAGTATAAAAGCAACAGAGAAGTAAATTATTGGGAGTTGAACAACCGAAAATTAGGGAAGAATGCTCGCAAAAGTAGGAAAATGAGGCCAATTTTGAAGGAATTCCCAGGAAAATCGAAACGAATCCAAGATTTTTTCAAAGTGGATCGAATCAAGGCGAGATAAAGAATCTAATAAAGAAGAATAGATCAAGTGAGCGTGCCTATAAAGGAAATCATAGGGGAGTGAATTCAATGACCATTTTCATATAGATTGGATCTCTATGATAGTTGTAGTTGGGGTGTTGTAGCCTCCATGTTTTCATTGAAGATCTAGTACCTGTGTCATGAAATCTAATGTAATGTTTTGTTAAGATATTACTTTTGATATGTATGATTTTTTTTGTAATGGTTGGTACTAGTATAAACGTAGTTTGGGAAATCTTGTGTTGATGTTATAGTTATGCGATGAATGTATGGCCTCCTTTAAATTTTTAGTTTATTTATGCAAGTAGTGTTCATATTCCTTCTAGAATGAATGCATGTTTTAATTATAATATAGTTGCATATATTTTAATTATTAATGGAATGTATGATACTTGGGTATCAATATAGATCCATTCATTTTATGTGGTTATGCCTCACATTAGGTGAGATGCTCCTTTGCAAAAGGGAGTGAAAATGCGAATGAAAAAATATACTATGACAATATCTTTTGTTGGAAACTCAGGCTGAACCTGGGTCATTGACATTTCAAAATATTCTGCAAACACTATCATTATTGCTCCTAGAAGGCCTTAGCAGCCTCGTCAACCAAGTATGGCGTAAAACCATAATGCATAATTTCAATCTTATGCACAACCTAAAAATAACTAGAACACACACCTATCTTGGAGAAATTGACCAACCCCGCCTCAAAATTCATCTTTGTCACAAGGATGGCGAGTTTCCTATGGTATAAATCCACAATACCATCAATATTTCCCACAATATCCTTAATATAACCCTCAATATTATTCTCCACCTCAACCTCCATACTCTCCCCAATCTCAATTCCATCCTCCATTAACCACAAGTCAACCCCTTCCATTACCATCTACTTCATTTCCTCAAAGAGAAAGTAAATCACCTACAAAACTGCTTCCCAACCTCAATAATAAAGAACCTCAACAACCCACTTATAGTGCTAAAGTCAAAAAAATTCAAACTTACATGATAAATCCTCTAGACTTAAATTATATTCATCTTAGATCTGCGAGATTTTTACAGAAGAAAACACCTCTTGTTGTCATTAAAGAATGTAAAGAGGATGAAACTCCCAAAAAGGAGGAGACTCCTCAAAAGGAAGAAATTCCTAAACAAATAGACGACAATGAAATAATACCAATTCTATATCCTTAAAAAACCCTCCTTTTCTAGAGATATTACAAACTGATAAAGTTGTAGAGATGGAAATTATTTTACCATATTATAATATGTTAGATGAGTTGAAGAATGTTTGCATTAAAATCCATTTTCTTCAAGAAATAAAGGAATTCCCTATTTTTGCAAAAACAATAAAATAGTTTTTTATTAGAAAACCTGGAAGAAAAAGAAAATAATAAAAAAAGTGCAACTCATAGGGAAAATTTTAGAAATTATGATGGGAAATTCTACAATGAAAAATACTTAGATCTAGGAAGTCGCATTTTAAAGATTCACATCAATACTTTTGAAATACAAAATACATTGTTTGACTTTAGTGAAATTATAAATGTGATGAAAACGAGTATTATGGATGAATTAAGATTAACTAATCTTCAATATAATCCTATTATATTGCATTTATAAGATAGGTCTATTATCAAACCATAGGGTGTATCAAAAGATGTATTATTATCCCTAAATTCATGGGAGTATCCAATTAATTTCATGATATTAACTCCAAGGACTAATCTAGGAGATCATCCATTGATACTTGGTAGGTCATGGTTAGCCAAAATCTATGCATTTATTAGTTGTATGTCTCGTGACATGTTTGTTTCTGATGGAAATTCAACCAAAAATTTTACAATATATCCGCTTGCAAGGGAAATAACTGAAATAGAGAATTAAGAATGGATTGAAGATGATGATGAAGATTATGAAAATATTCAACTAGTTTTAACTATCTCACAAAATGATGAGGAAAATCAATCAATGAATCTTATGAATAATCATGATTTCCCTAGAGGAATTTCAAAAATAACAAATTATTAAGA
This sequence comes from Pinus albicaulis, assembly GCA_034641835.2. Lineage (NCBI taxonomy): Eukaryota > Viridiplantae > Streptophyta > Pinopsida > Pinales > Pinaceae > Pinus > Pinus albicaulis. The sequence continues at coordinate 1,359,941,338 of CM076582.1, read as the reverse complement.
TGTTGCAAAAACATTCCTCTGCATTTTCATGGGAATATATAGACGTGAAAGGAATCAATACAAATACACGCATGCATCTCTCTCTCTCTCTCTCTCTCTCTATATATATATATATATATATATATATATATACACTCACAAGAAAAGTTCAAACCTATCAGACAACCCCAGAGAAGGATGAATCCTAATATGACGGATATTATTAAAAAAGAGTCACAGAAATTTCTCAATGTAAACTTTATTTATCCAATTTCATATAGCCAATCAGTTTCACCCTTGGTTATTGTGCTAAATAAAAATAGAAAGTGGAGAGTTTGCATCGATTATAGAGAATTTAATAAAGAAACTCTAAAATATCACTTCCCACTACCTTTCATTAATAATTTTTTAGATACAATAACAGGGAAGACATATTTCTCTTTCCTTGATGATTTCAGCATATATAATCAATTCAAGTTGCACTTGAATATCAAGATAAGACAAATTTTACATGTCCATGGGGTATATATACTTATAGATAAATTCCTTTTGGATTGTGAAATGCACTTGCTACATTTCAAAGAGTAATATTAGGGTAAAAATGCGAAGGTGTGTTACACTTTCGTGAGAAACATGTTCAGAAATTTCATTTTCGCCACAGTTTGACCGAAATTTTATGAAATTCAGTCGAAATTTTAGAAAGTTCGGTTGAAGTTTTGAAATTAATTCGGCCTAATTGTTTCTGTCGTTAACATTGACGGTGTATTGATGATGTGGGTAAACAAATTTTTGGTCAGAGATGGGAAAACCAACAACAATAGTTTGGCCGAACTAATAGTTCAACCGAAATTTTTAAAATAATTTGGCCGAACTTTTTGTTATAAATATACCGACCCCCAGACTGCAACAAGATTTAGTTACCATTGTGCTTCTCTATTTGTCTCGCTATGTAATATTCCCAAATGGGAAAAGTAGGTATATAGACCAAAACTATGGAAATAACAGTGTAAGCATTAGATCAAAACATAAGGCCAATATGGATACCTTTCATTCATCATAACAGTAGCAAAATAATACCAAATAATGGGCCACAAAGTATACACCAAGATAGAACAAGCCTCCAAATAATAAAACCCTCAATAAGAGGTGCAGCTACTATATAAAAAATGTCGGAGACAATGCTACAACATAGTTTTAAAAGCACTGCTACAGAAAACGAGTACAAAAAAGATATGGGGCTGTTAAATGCCACAATAGATACAAAAATGAAGATCTGGGCTCTGTACAACCTCCAGAAAAGAACCCGAAAGGGTCTCCATGAAAAACACCCAATAATACAACGTGAGTTGTAGCCTTATGGCTGAAAGTATGCTGTAAAAAATGACTGAAGAGTAAATGGCTGAAGCTGATATAAGAATGAATGTGCTCTCCTCCAATGAATCCTCTGGATCAAATACTAGCCCCTTCACTGAAGAAAACACCTCCCAAATCACCTACTACAAACACCCCTGCAACTCCTGCCTAATAACGCAGTCCAAGACAGAAACTAGGCTATAGGGGAAAATAAATAAGTGGCTTGATGTAAGATGTTGCAAATAAGCTCATGGGCCTTCCTTACTATCCTCCCAATGGAAAATAACCCTTCTCCACTGAAAAAAAGCACTGAAGTGACCCAAATATGTTCTCCACTGCTGCAACTTGCAACACAACACAACCCTCAACAGGATTTGTGTTGTACGTTAAGACTAAAGCCTTGGAAAAATGCCTGATAGTGGAATGTAGTGAAAACACTTCCAAGAGGACTCTCAAGGAAAGAGGTGGAATTCTCGATCAGGAACACCCTGTGATAAATAACACTTGAAATCTTAGCTAAACAACCAAAGAAAGTTATATGTCTAAACAGACCATATATTCAAAAATATCATATACTCAACATAATGAAATATGGTTTCCATCCTCTTCCTTATATAAGAAATGAGATTTCTAACCCTAAGCCCCATTCATTTATGACACTACTTCCATGCAAAGAGTCTCCATCTAAAACTATGTTGTCCCTCATTGAATGCCACTACTCCATGACAGCACTATTGATTTGGTCAAAGTTGACCTAGTCAAGGTGTTCCAACCCCTTTTCACACCTAAGGGCGCTGAATTAAGCTGCCAAGATGTCTTATTTTCACATTAGAATTGGTTTTATTGCTATTTAAGGAGATTTTTGGATCTCCATTATCCTCTTATTCATTAAACAAGAAAGCAAAAACAAAAATTAATATTCCAACTAACTCATGGCTAATTGGGAATATTACAGTCCTCCCCTCCTAAATGTTGCTTGTCCTCAAGAAAATGATAAGGTGAGTGCTACAACTCTTCTCCTCCATCATTGGTGACACCACCATGTGATAAGATTCCCTTATAAGCTAAGTGTCTCCCAATACATCCCTCCATGAAATTCTCTTCCCAAGTTCTCATGAGACGCAAATGACTCATCCCACAAGGAAGCAATAGATCCAATGAAACAATCATGGTTTTCCCAATGTCCTCCCTGAAACATGTAGCATAATGAACACGGAGAATTTCTCCTAAAGGGCACTTCCAGTCCTCCCATCCTCCCTCCAATCATTCCCATAAAAAGAGTATGTACATCATCAATGTATGGGATCAAAACCAAGTACATGCAAACAAAAATATGCAAAAATGGAGGTGGGTAATAGTCCCACATGTGGAACCAACACAGTATATCTCCTGATTGCATCAGATAATGGTATGGTAAGTGGTTTCCCCACCACTTACTTTCTACCCAATTTTTATCACAAGTGCTGGAAAGGTGAGAAATGTTTGGTGCCTTTGGAGTGCACCCAGAATGATACAACATCTCCCTATATCCTCCAAGGGAGTGGCCATGTTTAGAAATGTTTATGGCCCAAAGTTTTCCATGAATATTATATGGAATAATTCTCCTCCTTGGAGCAATGGCCTGCATATACATGGTAAAGGAATGCAAATAATCATCAAGTGAAACATCATGCACATAAACATGTTCCTTACCATAATTTTTGCTCATACAAATGGAGTGGTCCATAGATAGATCCCCTCTCATTCCAAAAGAGGAAAGAGGTGGATGTGATAACTCCTTCATAGAGTTATGTATCTCTCCCATCTCCACATGGTCCATGCATTTGTCCAAATGCTGATATATCTCCTCTTCAAAGCCTTCCCAAGTGTATCCCTCCATGATAGTGTTGTAGGCTCTCATAGAATAAGTATGGCTGAAGATAAAATATTCATGTGTAGCTTGTAGAAAATTCTCCTTGAGCTTGGAATATCTAGACAAGAAGATCCTACCGTGATAATGGATGACTTCATCTTGGACTAAATAGCCTTCCTCTTGAAGCTAGTCATCAAGTATCATGCATGTAAAAATATCTTTGGAATAATCTACCAACAGTTAGGATTTCCAATAGGGATCCATCCTCCATCGTGACAACGCTGATGATCTATCACAAAGAACATCTGTCATATGGATGCACTTCTCTTTGAAATATCCCATGTCAAAGGTACATACCGGGATGCTGCTATCCCCTCCTTGCTACTCTTCTTGCAGCTGCTCATGCTCAAGTAAAGGTTGAAGCTAAATTTGGAGGTTAGTCTTCCATGTGAAGCTATCATCCATCTAAAACCCCCTGAGTTTGGCCAAAGTATGCATGAGTGGCCACCATATTATACCATGTATGGAAGATTTCTCTCTAAATGAGAACATTTTCTGAGCCTCCATAGTCAAGGAATAGTCTCCTTGCACCATGATGGTGTCATCCTCCAATCATGCAGCATCTCCTCATAGCGCAAGATGAGATGTGAGAGTGGGTAATGATGATAGTGGGAGAATATCCCCCTCCTCCTTGAGTCTACCCAAGACTCTCTGCGTTGTGTCATAGCCCTAAAATGTGCCCAATCCTCCTGGGCATATGAGTGGTGCAACATAATGTGAGACATCTCTCACCAACTCTAGATCAAGCGGTCTCCTAGGTGGTTTTCCATAAAACAGTGATGTATCATGGGTCAACCTCATATGCATAATAGATGGGACTGCCATGTCCTTGCTTCCACTATGCAAATCCAACTATTTTTTGTGTGGCAGCTTCCTGATAATTGGGTACCACTCTCATTGATGCAAGAGCCCCTCTAATTGGAGCAATTTCTCCATGCTCACCTTCTGGTGGTGGTGGATCATCTCCTGATATTCCATCGTTGTGACCCCTTTATGTTTCTTCTTCTTCTTCCTCCTCATCATCTGAGAAGACCTCTATATAATTTTCCTTTCTAGCTGCACATCTATGTTCGAGTGGCCATGATTCTTGGCATGTGAAGAAAAGATTCCTCCTCCTCAAATCTCTTCATATATAATCACTAAGAGGTTTTTTTATTTTGGCTCTCTTTTGAGAAAGGAGCCTTCTCATATTTTCCCTTTGATGGAAAAGAGGGCTTTTGCTAAAACGTTGCCTTTTCTTTTGGCAAGGCATATTGTAGATCTCTAGCCCTTTCAATGGAATCTTGAAGGGTAGTGGGCTTGGGAAACTTAACCAACCCACGAAGAGGTTCTTCTAACCCATCGACAAACATGTAGACCCTTCTTGCTGCAGATAAATCAGGAACCATAACAGAAAGTTTTAAAAACTCAGAAATATAAGTTTCTGGATTACCTGATTGTTTGAGCTTTTCTAGACCCATGAATGGTGCCTCAGGATCTCTTCTATCAAACCTCTCCACTAACCTCCTTGTGAAATCTGAATATGCAATCACATTGGCATGACCCAATGTAGATAAGCCATGGAACCACCAATCATGTGCTTCACCCTCAAGGTGTAGCTCTGCTATCTTAATGGCCTCCATCTCCGGTAATTTTTTCAGCTGGAAGTAGATTTCAAGCTTCTCTACCCATGATTTGGCAGTGCATTTAGATGACCCATCAAAGTTGGGTAAGAAAAATCTGCCCATAGCTCGGTGTAGATCATGATTTTGAATGAATCCTCCACCTCTATTATGATGCCTGGGTCTCCTATTGTCCTTAATCTGACAAAATTCTTGAAAAATAAAGTGGTCCTTTAATCTCTGAGATTGAGACTCATACTCCATATAATAGTCTTCAAGAGTGTCTTTTTCTTTAAACCCTTCATTTCCCACTGCTAGAAATATAGGCATTGTAGAGCGTTGGGAAACTTGTTGCTGCTGCACTGGTTGATCACTCCAGCAATGAGAAATGTCGGAGCCTTCACCATGTTGAAATCCTTTAGGGGATTCCTTGTATCTATCCATCCTCATCTCCTTTATTTCTCTAGCAATGTCTTGCATAGTTCTAAGAAGGATCTTAGGGAACTCCTTCTCTTCATCTTCTTCTGATAAAGGGGTTTTACCCTTGTCTTCTTTATCATTTGTATAATCAAACTTCCGGTGTCTTCTTCTGAGATACCTCTTCTCTCTATCTGTGAGAGGATCTCCTTCTTCAGATGACATATTGGATTTTCAATATGCACAGGCTGTGCCAAGATTATGCTCTGATACCACTGTAATATTACCAAATGGGAAAAGTAGGAATATAGACCAAAACCATGGAAATAGTAGTGTAAAAATTAGATCAAAACATGAGGCCAATATGGAGACCTTTCATTCATCATAACAACAGAAAAATAGTACCAAATAATGGGCCACAAAGTATACAACAAGATAGAACAAGCCTCCAAATAAGAAAACCCTCAATAAGAGGTGTTGCTACTATATGAAAAATGTCGGAGACACTACTACAACGCAGTTTTAAAATAAATGCTACAACAAATGAGTACACAAAAGATATGGGGCTAATAAATTCCACAATAGATACAAAATTGAATATTTGGGCTCCATACAACCTCCATAAAAGAACCTAAAAGGTTCTCCGAGAAAAACACCCAAGAATATAATGTGAGCTGCAGCCCTATGGCTGAAAGTATGCTGCAACAAATGACTGAAGATTAAATGGATGAAGCTGATATAAGAATGAATGTGATATCCTCCAATGAATCCTTTAGATGAAAGGCTAGCCCCTTCACTGAAGAAAACACATCCCAAATCACCTACTGCAAGCACCCCTACAACTCCTCCCTAAAATAATGCAGCCCGAGACAGAAATTGCGCTGTAGGGGCAAATAAATAAGTGGCCTAATGCTAGATGCTGAAAATAAGCTCAAGGGCCTTCCTTACTATCCTTCCAATGGAAAGGAACCCTTCTCCATTGAGCACTGAAGTGGCCCAAATATGTTCTCCACTGCTGCAACCTGCAACACAACACAACCCTCAACAGGATTTATGTTGTACATTAAGACTGAAGCCTTGGCCAAATTCCTAATAGTGGAATGTAGTGAAAACTCTTCCAAGAGGCCTCTCAAGGAAAGAGGTGGGATTCTCGATCAGGAACACCCTGTGCTAAACATCACTTACAATCTTAGCTAAACAACCAAAGAAACCTATATGTCTAAACTGACCATAGATTCAGAAATATCATATACTCAACATAATGAAATATGGCTTCCATCCTCTTCCTTATATAAGAAATGAGCTTTCTAACCCTAAGCTCCATTCATTTATGACACTAATTCCATGCAAAGAGTCTCCATCTAAAAATCATGTTATTTCCCTCATTGAATGCCACTACTCCATGACAACGTTGTTGATTTGGTCAAAGTTGACCCAATCAAGGTGTTCCAACCCCTTTTCACACCTAAGGGTGCTGAATTAAGCTGCCAAGATGTCTTCTTTTCACATTGGAATTGGTTTTATTCTTATTTAAGGAGATTTATGGATTCCCATTATCCTATTATTCATTAAACAAGAAATAAAAAAGAAAAAAAATTAATATTCCAACTAGCTCATGACTCATTGGGAATATTACACGTTGCTCTGTTATATTTGTCTCGCTGCTCTGTTCTGTTTGTCTCGCTGCTCTGTTCTGTTTGTCTCGCTGCTCTATTTGTCTCGCTCTATTGCTGTCTAGCCATTCCACTTCTCTGTTTCTATCTCATTGATGTGTTGTTGTCTCGTTGTTGTAGGGGCGAGGAGGGGAGCAAGCGAAGGTGAGAACCTAGGTTATTTTATGTGCTATTATTTTTGTTTATGTTTTTTTTTTTGTTTATTAAATTTAATTTTCTATGTTTGCAGGTATGTTTGTAGGTTTTCTCTATTCTGCGTCTTTGGCGGTCCATGCTCTCAGTGTCTTCTCATCGTTCATCATCCGCGCTCTTGTTGTCTGCTCGTCGTGCACACTCTCGCTCTCTGCGAATTTCCAGGTATTTCTCCACTCCAAATTGAAATGTCATGGAAATTGATCAATTAATTTAGAAGCTAGATAACACTTGAATCACTATAAATCCCTTATACTGATGATAGATGCTATGTCCGTTATACTGATGATACACTTCATATATTAATTCATTGATACTTTTCATTAACTAAGGTTAGACCTACTGTATTGAGTTAAACCGCTACAATTCCCTTTTATCACATTATATATAACACTTATATTTCCTCTTTTTCGTATCCTCATTGATCATGTCTCTGCCTATATGTTTTAGATGTCGATCCATGAGTCCAATTTATATGATCAATGGTTTGACTTTCAGAGTTGACGATAATGGAAAATATTTCAACCTGCAAGTTATCATAATAAAAATAAAAATAATATCAAGTTTTAGTTCATATGATAATTGTTTATCATTATACTAACAAGTAAATAGTAAGGTGCTTATTTTTTCCCCTTTTTCTATTCACTCATAGTATAAATTAGAGATAGTTTTAATATTGAATGGAAAAACTATAGGTCTGTCAGTGAGATATTTATTTTTCTAACATGTAGCTCCCACCTTCAATCCTTTGCATGGGTTTGATTTTGATATTAGATTGAAGTTACGAAATCTCAAGTAAATCAAATGATTTACATCTCAGCTCATAAACTATAAAAATAATTAATCAAACACATTTTATTGTTTTTTCAATAAATAAAAATACGTTGTTTTGATTTCAACGTGTTTTAGGTTTTTATGATGTTTCATTTTTATTCACATATTCTGGAAAATAGAAATAATTTATCAGTTAGAATGGGTCAGTTGGGGTAATGGTTAAGAATATTTATTTCCTCCTAAGAACTTCAATTAAATCACATGCACAAAAATCCTTACCAGCATGATAGAAAAACTGGGTTTGGCCTTAGTAAATCTCTAAAGGCAGTGCTGTCAGTTTCTAAAACTTTGAGGAATGATAGCCCAATACAAACCCTATGAAAGTGTTATATCCTTTTAACTTGTGCAGGGTTTGTATTGACCAATCATTCCAGAAATTCATTGTTTTCATTTTGTTTGGATTTTGCAATGATGATAATCCTCATGTATTGCATCAGTTTATTAAATTTGGTATCACCATTATTTCTGTATTTAAGGTTTTTTAGGTCATTGTGGATCAGTAAAATATAGCTTATGGAGATTCCCATGTTTAGAAAACATGTTGAATATATTACAAAATGATACCTTTAACGCATTATTTGAACATAAAAATCATGAGTTCAAGTAATAGATTAGTTGTCCAGATCGCCAATTTCTGGCTTCAGTTGAATATTTAGGTTTTCCTCCTTCATCCAACAAGTTTGAAAATATATTTTTTAGATGGTATGTGTGATAAAAATGATGCAACAAAGTTGAAAAACCGTTGTGTATTCAATATGAAGTGTATTTGAAAAAAAGGGAAAAGTTTCACGGATTTATATTTCAAATTTAGAGATATATTTGCATTGAATTTGTTTACTTGCATCCAAAACTAATATAACACAAAATTAAATAATTTGGATGTGCATGATTCCTTAGGCATATTGTACTTCATTATCTTTTATTACCATGTAAAAGGTTCAATTATTTGGATATGTATGATACCATATTCATAAAGTACTTTTGGGATTTTTTATCATTATCACATGTACTCTTTAAGATTGGTGTTTTTTGAATTTATTAGGATTTTTTTATCGCTATCATGTGTACTCTTTAAGATGGGTGTGTTTTGAATTTGTTATTTTTAAATGGTTGTGGTTTATATGTAAAATGTTAAATATAAGAAGAATAATAATTAATAAATTAAGTAAATCCAAAAACAATTTGTTTTATTTATTTATTTATTTAGGAAATTCAAAAAACAAATTCAAGAATAAATTATTGTATTTTTTGAATTAGCTATCAAATTTGAAGAATTTTCCTCTAGAAAGAACAAAATTTGGGTAGGGAAAAATTTGATGTGCTCAATCAAGCAAATGAAGAGGAAAAAATATTTGAGGATCAACTACACCAAGAGATCCAATTGGTCAACTCCCAATGCCAATGTTTTGAGGATAAAAATGACATGCTTCCCCAGAAAGATGTTCCAAATCAAGAAAAATTAGTCACTAAGAATGAGGCTTCATCATAAGAGACAAAAATACGAAGAACCATTAGGGAGCTTTGATTTATGGATTTGTAAATGAAAAATTAGAGGGTGAAAAAACTCATAGGAGAGTAGGTTGCCCCATAGTAAAGATGTTAGAAGTGCACAAGTAGAGAGGGATAAAGAGTCAGGCTCTCAAAGGTCATTGGAAGAGGCCTTTCAAAAAGCCCCTAAACAAACCCAAAACAAGGACTCATACGCAGAGAAGACATGCTTATGAAAAAGGATAAAAATAAAGAAGATGATATTACACTTGAAAAAAGGTTGAATATGATAAGTGTTAAAGAAAAACATAGATCCCTCCTATCCTTTGAAAAAAGGTAGGAAAGATCACAAAGAAAGAAACTCAAACTCTTAGAAATATCCAATATTCTTTGATTTAATGGGAGTGTATTTTAATCATGATTTATCAGGCTTTATTTTTCTATGAGTTTGAGTAAATGACCTAATATTTATATTTATCTGATCACCTAGTTTTTTTTCCCTTCTATTGGTAGATAGCACTCAAAGCCCCAACCAAATATTTCTCTTTAGAAAAAAAGAAAATTCAATGGAATTTAATGCCTTTAAATAAGCCACATTAGAGAAGAATACCATGGAAAAAACCACGCGTTAAGAATACCGTGATAAAAACCATGGGTTGTCAGACCATGGTGCCCAAAAAGGTAAATTGACTAATTTACCTAAATTTTATTTTAGTTATTAACTTCAGTTTTTTTTTTTAATGTAATGTACATGTCATTTCTAACATAAACTTAAGGAAAACTTTAAGGCTAACCATGTACATGTCATTTCTTCTATAAACTTTAAGGCAAACCATGTACATGTCATTTCTACCACAAACTTTAATTTAATATATTCTTAAGGAAAATGCTAGTGTTTTTGAAAACTATGTACATGTCATTTCTCAATTTATCCCATAAGCTTTAAGGCATTTTCTAGTGTTTTGGGAATTATATACATGTCATTTATACGTCATTACTCCAATAAACTTTAAGGAAAACTTTAAGGCAAACCATGTACATGTCATTTCTCCCATAAAATTAAGGCAAACTTTAAGGAAAACCATTTTCATGTCATTTCTCCCATAAAATTTAAGGCATTTGCTAGTTTTTTGGGAACTATATACATGTCATTTCTCCTATAAACTTAAGGAAAACTTTAAGGCTAACCATGTACATGTCATTTCTCCCATAAACTTTAAGGCATTTTCTAGTGTTTTTGGAACCATGTACATTTCATTTATATGTTATTTCTCCTAAAAACTTTAAGGCAAACCATGTACATGTCATTTCTCCCATAAACTCAAAACAAACTTTAAAGAATGTCATTTCTATGTCATTTCTCCCATAAACTCAATGCAAACTTTAAGGCATGTCATTTCTTCCATAAACTTTAAGGCAAACCATGTACATGTCATTTCTCTCATAAAATCAAGGCAAAATTTAAGGAAAATCATGTACATGTCATTTCTCCCATACACTTTAATGCAAATCATGTACATGTCATTTTTCTCATAAACTTAAATTTAATATATTTTTAAGGAAATCATTTCTCCCATAAAATTTAAGGCATTTTCTAGTGTTTTGGGAACCATGTACATGTCATTTCTATGTAATTTCTCCCATAATCTTTAAGGTAAACGTTAAGGCAAACCATGTACATGTCATTTCTCCCATAAACTTAAGGCTTGTCATTCTCCCATAAACTTTAATTTAATATATTTTTAATGAAAATGCTAGTGCTTTTGAAAATCATGTACATGTCATTTCTCCCATAAACTTTAAGGCATTTGCTAGTGTTTTGGGAACCATATACATGTCATTTCTATGTCATTACTCCCATAAAATTTAAGGCAAAGTTTAAGGAAAACCATGTACATTTCATTTCTCCGATAAACTTTAATTTAATATATTTTTAAGGAAAATGCTAGTGTTTTTTGAAACCATATACATGTCATTTCTCCCATAAATTTTAAGGCATTTTCTAGTGTTTTGGGAACCATGTACATGTCATTTCTATGTAATTTCTCCCATAAACTTTAAGGTATTTTCTAGTGTTTTGGGAACCATGTACATGTCATTTCTATGTAATTTCTCCCATAAACTTTAAGGCAAACCATGTACATGTCATTTCTCCCATAAACTTTAATTTGATATATTTATAAGGAAAATTCTAGTGTTTAAGGCAAACCATGTACATGACATTTCTATGTCATTTCTCCCATAAACTTTAAGGCAAACCATGTACATGTCATTTCTCCCATAAACTTTAAGGAAAACCATGTACATGTCATTTCTTCCATAAACTTTAAGGCAAACCATGTACATGTCATTTCTCCCATAAACTTAAGGAAAATCTTAAACTTAAGGAAAACTTTAAGGCTAACCATGTACGTGTCATTTATCCAATAAAATTTAATTTAATATATTTTTAAGAAATTTACATGTTTTTTCATACCATGTACATGTCATTTCTCCCATAAACTTGGAAACCATGTACATGTTATTTCTCCCATAAACTTGGCATTTGCTAGTGTCTTTGGGAACCATGTACATGTAACTTATCCCGTAAAATTTAAGGAAAACCATGCACATGTCATTTATCCCATAAAATTTAAGGCATTTGCAATAAAATTTAAGTCATTTGCAATAAATGTTCATTTAATATATTTTTAAGGAAAATGATAGAGTTTTTGGAAACCATGTACATGTCATTTCTCCCATAAACTTGGCATTTGCTAGTGTTTTTGGGAACTATGTACATGTCATTTCTCCCAACCATGTACATGTTATTTCTCCTATAAAGTTCAAGGAATTTTTAATAAGGAAAATGTTAGTGTTTTTGGAAACCATGTACATGTCATTTCTCCCATCAACTTTAAGGCATTTTCTAGTGTTTTTGGGAACCATGTACATATCATTTCTCCCATAAACTTTAAGGAATTCTCTAGTGTTTTTGGAACCATGTACATGTTATTTCACCCATAAACTTTAAGGCAAACCACGTACATGTCATTTCTTCCATGCATTTTCAATAAATTTTCATTTAATATATTTTATTGAAATTTTTTAATTTAATTTAATTTTTTTTTCTAGGGATCAAAAAGCCCACTAAACATGGTTGAAAAATGGACATTATGCATAGATTTTTATTGCTATCCCAATCCAGGGAAAGCAGTGATTACATAAGTGCTTTGCACTATTGTGACTAATAAGGTCCTCCAAAGGAAAATGAATATAACGGGAAGAACAACAAACAATGAAGCATATTACATTGCATTGACATAAGGCTTGGGAACAACTAGGGAGTATGGATCAAATGGAATTGTAGTTTTCACCAATTCTAAACTTTTGTGCAACCAGATGAAAGGCATGTACCAAGTTAAGGAGAGACTAAAACAACTGCATGGAAACACAAACAATATTGTTAGACAATTTTAATTTTTTAGTATAAGACATTGTGAAAATGTTAATAAGATGTCTGGTGATGTATTGCATGGGGCAATGCCAATTCAAGATTCATCTGTAAAAGATGAATTAATATTATACGGGGCAATGCCAATTCAAGATTCATCTCTCAAAGACGAATTAGTGTTGAGACACTCTCTTTCAAAATGTATTGATGGACATTGTAATATATCTTTGATATGTGTGTGTTTTTTACTTATAAATGCGTCATTTTTAATGACCATGTGTTTTTTTCAATTATATACCAAGTATGCTCCCACCTTATTAGCGCAACTTGGTGAACTTCATGTTTTATAAAATTGAAATATGAGGACTTTAACAAATTTTTGTTTAAAGTGAGTTTCACACATCAATTTGTGCTTTGAAAGTTGTGTTTTACATAATTTGTGTTTGTGCTCAACATTTGTATACTAAATTACATTAATTTTTCGAAATATTTTGAATTTATTTTAAATAGTAATTTTAATAATTTATTTTAAATAGTAATTTTAAAAATAATTATAAATTTCCAATGTAGATATCCACATATATATATATCATGGAGAATGAAAGGCGAAGATCTATAGAATCCCATGCCTCTACGAGAGAGGGGGATCATGAATCGAGGGATGTTCATGGTATATATATAAAATGTGCATGTTTTTAAATGAAATTTGAATATATAATCTTATCTCCATACATACATGTATACATGTGGAATTGATTTTTTTATTGAATATATATGTAATTTTATCCCCATGTACATACATGTATACATATGGAATTGTTTTTTAATCAATTTTGTGAGTTAAATTAGTTTTTAATAAATTTCATTTTTTTTTTAGTTAGGAGGACAAGAGTATCTACTCTATCAATGGAGCATGGCCATGGTTCACACAATCGTGGTATGGTTCACGCAATTTAATCAATCATATGTACGTGTATTTATATGTATGTATGTATTTTTGAATTGATTATAAATTCATATTTTTTATGAAGCTTCCCTCTCGTCGCGTGAGGGTGGTGGTGGTACAGATTCCCCTGGTGGCCCATCAATAGGTGGTGGCCAATTGCATGAGGATGGTGATATGCATTCCTCCAGTGGCCAATCAAAGGGGGTTCGTGTTGGTTCTCAACCAATCGGTGGTCATTCTATTTCTCAACAATCTCAGGGTGGGCATGATGCTGCCCAACCAACTCAAGGTGGCCTTCAATCTGAATATTATTTTCATTCAATTCGTACAAATTTGTTCACATGTTTTTTTGTTTATACAAAATTTTATATATTGATGTAGAGGGTGAAAATGTTGCTCGAAAAAGACGTAGGGTAGAATGCGTTATTCAAGAAGAAGGTTGTACACCAACCACGACTTATCCTTCTGACATTTCTGATTTAACTTGGGAAACAAACATCCAACAATGCACATTACAAAGTGTGAACATCTTTATTAAAAATTGAAGAAATATCTTGTGTCTTTGAAACTCCCTGCTGAGAGTCGAGAAAGCTTAGAAATAGTTACTCACCCTTTAAACACACTTGTAGATGTGTACAAAAATATTGGGCCAACCACTGATACTTTTTTAGAAGTGATTATGAAAATAAAGAAAACAGTGATGGGTCCCGATACATGGGAGGATGTTAAACACAAAGTTACAATAGAAATGGCCAAGTCTATGTTTAATTTCAAAGAAGTGCCAAAAAGAAATACGCTAAAGGTGCAATATTTCAAGCTCCCTGATATAGCTTGCCATTTTTATGATAGGCACCTTGCTTCCTATGGAAGACTACCATGGAACGATGATGTTCCTCTTTATTTTGCAGAATTATTTTATGCATAATTATTTCTTAGAATGAAACACAATTATAATGACCTTCCCTCTTAATTTTTTGGTCTTGAGAAAGGTTGATTATGTGACCATAGGGGCGCTAAGCATGATGCTGAGTTTCCTCGCCCCAAGCCACCATTGGTAAGTCGACCTATTTGCGTGGAAACTTTGAGGTCATAGATGGATGCCACTTCTCAAATTAGTTTAGAAGCAAGGGATGTCATCATAGACAATGTTCGAAGTGGACTTGGTAGAATTGATGTTTGTCTAAATCGACAAAGAGCACGAGAGAATGCACGTGCTAATTTTGTGTATCATATAGATGATGTGATAGACAACATGAGTATTGAAGAACTCAAAACATATGCAAAGAATTTTCGCAATGGTTGACAGAACTTAATTATTCATGAGGAAGAGGGCATGGGATCGGTATGTGTTAATGGTTAGGGTGAATATTTTAACATGTACAATTTGTAATAAATACATATACATACATTTATTTGTATATGTTAATATTACAAAAAAATATCATATATATGAATACCATTTGCAGTTCTCACGCTTGATGAACGAAGATTTTAATATCGCGATCGAAGCTTCAGGTTCTCACAATCAAGATGATATGTTGGAAAATGTTAGTGTTTTTAAGTGTTCGTGATGTTGATGTACAATTATTTTAATCTATTATTATATCAGTATCATGATGACATATTTTTAAAATAAATAATTGTGTACACATGTACATGTATGTAATTAAATGTTAAAATATTCTGATTCCATTCGATGTTTTGGTTATGGAGGTACCCTCTTCTTCCCTGTTAGGAGATGTGCCAAATCCACCGTCACAATTATTCATTTTTTCACTTATATGTTTAAGTTAAAAACTGAAGTTCAAAAGTTTCATTAAAAAATAAGATCTAGAGTTTAAATTATTTTACAGTTTTAAAATTTTTGAATTTTAGGTTTGTGGAGATGATTTCCGTTCTCCAAGGACTCTAGCAATGGATTCTATGATGGAGATAGGAACATCCACACAATTTGAACAAGTTGTCTAACTTTTTTTTTAATATTATTGCACATTAGTTTATGCATTTTCAATTGAAATTTTTTAATATATATATATATATATATATATATATATATATATATATATATATATATATATATATATATATATATTGCACAATTTACTATGGAGGATGTATTGATGGACAAGAAACATAAGACAATGAAGAGGGAACTAGATGAGGTATTGCATGAATTTTTTATTTATTTTTAATTTTATTTTTTTACATGAAGTTTTACATTCTCATTCAATTTTAAAACATTAAATTTTAATGTTTGTACACGTTGTGTATAGGTTCATCGTTCTTCAGAGGATAGCACAAGGAGGCTCATGACGTTGCTGGAAAAGACACTGGATCCATCTCTATTTGATTGATGATGCACACGTGCAAAATTTTATTTGATATATAGTCTTAAATTTACTTTTCTATATAGAGTCTTATTTATGCAGTCATATTTACTTTTCTATATAACTTGATACTTGTAACACTATACATTGTTATATATATTTACTTTTATTGTTCATGTGATATAAAGTTTGGACATATTTTACATTTTGGATATAGTTTCAAACTACATTTACTTTTATCAAGAATGATTTTAAATTTTGGATAGTTACATTTGGCATGTGATCACATGTTGTGATATAATGTTTTGTTTTTAAAACTCGTGATGTCATTTTATTTGTTAAATATAAAATGAATCTAGATGAAAATTTAAAATTACAAAACACGTGTATATTTTGGATAATTGAACTACATTTGACATGTGATCACATGTTATGATATAATGTTTTTTTTTTTTTTTAACTCAAGCTGTCATTTTATTTGTTAAATATAAAATGAATCTAGATGGAAATTTCAAATTACAAAAGACATGTGTATATTTTGGATAGTTGAACTACATTTGGCATGTGATCACATGTTGTGAGATAATGTTTTGTTTTTAAAACTCAAGTTGTCATTTTATTTGTTAAATATAAAATGAATCTAGATGGAAATTTCAAATTAAAAAACATGTGTATATTTTGAATAGTTTAACTACATTTGGCATGTGATCACATGTTGTGATATAATGTTTTGTTTTTAAAACTCAAGTTGTCATTTTATTTGTTAAATATAAAATGAATCTAGATGGAAATTTCAAATTACATTTAACACATACATTGGTACATGTTATGCATTTGAACATGTGTGTGAATGTTATATAATTTTAGGATACATCTATTATTTAGGTGATATTTAAGTACATTTTGCATGATCATACATGTCATTTAAAACCATCATAAATGGTTTTACATATTTAAGTTCATGAATATATACACATAAAAATGACTGAAGTACATGTTTGAATATATGTAAAAATGATTGAAGTACAATACATATTGATGTATATATCTAAAAACAATCATAAAATTCTAGGTGTTCATAGATGTGTCAAACATTCTTAAAATTTTAAAATTGCATTAAAACATATATCCAGTACGTGACCTTTTTCATTAATGTACATAGAAAAACTACTTTCAGTTGATAGTAAACTGGAAATTACAAAACACATACCACACATTTTTCATTCAAGAATGAATATTATAATTTGCTTAACAGATACATCTAAAACAAAATCATGAAACTTAAAATTTGCATTATATCAACTATGCTAGGTACAAAGATATGTACATTTTGCAATAATGACATTATGAAAAAATTTACCAGAGAATTTATGAAATCGTTTAAGTCCAGATAATCTACATGTGTGTGTGTACACATGTGTATAAATTACTCGTCTGCATGTACCAAAACAATGTACATGTGAAAAAACTTGTACATATAACATAAAATTGATGCCAGGATATTGGGTTAAATCAGATCCTAGCATATAAAAACACGTGTGCATCCTTCGTCATTAAAAATCTCATCTAATTCTTCAAAAAAAACACACTTAATACAGCTAAAAATATACATAAATGGAAAGAAAGCCATACAACAAAAAAAACATGCTGATATACAATAATACAAGAAATTCCTTGGCCAAATATTACAGTGGATAGTCTTTCGGCTCTAAGCCATTTACAACAAGCTCTCAACCCATTCCTCACTCTCTCTGTATTTCTCACTTCCTCACTTGTTTTTCTTCCTCACACAACCCTCCTATTTATACATAAATATGAATTTATTCCACTCCATAAATTCCTCCACACAAATCTCAACTAAAATCTAAATTAGATTTATCATTTTTTGGACCCAACTACGTCCCATTTATGGAATTCCTAATCCCTAGATTATCTACCTAATTCAACTCCACTCATATCCTTAATTATTTAAGGAATATTTACAAATATCCTCACATTTATATTTTCTCTCATAAAAAATGAGAAAAATAATTAAATCAATAATTAAAATATCTCACCCCCTAAATCAGACAAATAAATAATGAAAATTTGGCTTGATGCTCCTGCATCAGACTCCCCATGTAGAGAAGTTTCCATAGACTCCTGTCTATGAGTTCTGTCGCTTTTCTGTAACAATGCAATAGCTAGAAGTCCTGATGACTTGCTCCCTCCAGGATTCCAAACTCTTTTCTACCGCTAGTCCTTGGAAACATCAACTCGACTTGGTAACTCATCGCTCACTCTGTTGATTGGATTCCATCGGCTTCTCCAACACTTTCTTTCGCCAATTCCTTGGATTAATTCCTCTTTGTCAAATTATTTCATCTCCAACTATGTTGAACACTCAACTTTCTAAAGCAAAGAATAATCAAGAGTTTCTTCTTGATCACAACTATACTCTTTGATTGTTTTTATAGCAACAACTTTCTCGTCCAGTGTTGTACCTGCATTCACCAACAAACTGTTAGTTTTAAAAATATAATACCTTTCGGTCTCTTTTGATGCTTCAAGCACCAATCTTCCATCATCGACTTTCTGGACTTTAGTAGATTTTATTTTGAGCTACTGGCTCCTTTCATCTTTATCCTATTAGATCAATTTTTTTGTCTCTTTTATCTCTCTACGGACATAATTTTCTTGCTGCTCCTGATCTTCCATCTCAACTCCAAATAATTTATGTTCAATTTCTCTGAGTTCAACATCATATCTATTAATGTATTTTTTTGTATCTACAGTCACATTATTATTTGAAAATTTATAACATTCATTATGTTAGTGTCGGTATCTTCATCCCTCCGTCAGTGATCAAATTCTCTTGTTGCATCACATGTTAGGTGTCTCACTCAGTCAGCTGCATTCCATTAGGAGCATGGATCATCTGACAGTAGTGGCTTGTTGTATATTTTCCCTCATTTCCTTTACCTATTGGCTTACTTCCATTCATCAAGATCATCTGCAGTCACTTTTTGTCTTTAAATATGTAAGAGTCATTTCTAGGGTTTCGGTTTCATTAGGTCTAGGGTTTCATCAAAAAGGTCTTAAAAATGTCCAATAATGGTCAGCAGGTGCATGAGGAGGTTGAATAAAGTTCTAGTACCAATAAATTTCATAATCGCATGCTCAGAAATGTATTTTTCCTCAATACCCTGTTTTGAGGAAAAACAGAGTATTTTAGGTTTTTATGTATAAATTTGATGTCATTTCAGTTCTCTCATATGTAAATAACTTCAATGGAAACCCTGGTCACCTTACCAAGCTTCAGCAACTCCATCCCCTGCAAGGAAAACAAAAAATCAAGTCATTCAGTTAATCAAAGGAAAAATAAAGCAAAACTGCCTAAAACAGAGTTTGAAAAGAAAATGTCAAATCAATTGCCTACCTTGCCCCATGGAGATCTCTGCAAAACTGAGCCTCATTCCCCAGACCCAAATCTTCATTTCCATTTGAACCAACAAAACATCATTAAAATCAACCAAACTCTTTTGCACACATACCTAGCCTAAAATAAGTCTTCACATCAAGTCATCTCAAGCATCATTGATCATTTTTTGTTGAGTTTGACAAGGAGAGAGCCTTCTCCCGATCTGGTAGGGCTAGATACCAGGTTAAGCGTGGTTTTATGTTACCCTAGATTCTGCCTTTCTCAGCCTGAGGTATATTTAGGCTCTAACACATTCAACTCTATAAATGTTAAAAAAAAATCATCCCTATCACACATAGTAACTGCAATTTCTTCTGGATCAGGTTATGCAATCTTCTCTTCTCCCTCAAGTTCCTTAAGCCATCATTCCAAGAACTCGATTTCCCTATGGAATCTTTCCAACACTTCATCACAACATTCATTCCCAGCTTCATTCTCTTTCTGCCAATATTTCTGAGTTATCTTGGTTTCAACATCATCACATTGTAAAATTCCATCATCAATTTCATTAAACAAATACATTTTTTTACCTCATTGGAATATCTCTTCGGCATTCCCATTTTGCTTCTACTCCATAACAGCTTCAACTGGCTGTCTTACCCCAAACAAGAATTCATTTATGATTTCCTCCTACTGTAACAAATCAATACCTTCCTCCTCTAAAAGGCATTCTACATCACAGTTCACCTTAAGAGTTTCATTCTTCTATGTGACAGTTTCACCAGACTATCCACCATCTTTCGCACATACTGAAAACATACATAAACTGTGAGATTTAAAAATGTAAGGCTTCATAACATCATCTACTACTCTCATCAACACATCTTCAGATTCCTCTAAACTATCCCAATAGTTCATGAGATCTACCCCATTGATCTCTTCACCCAGAATTTCACCCTGTTCTGGGCCACAAATGTAAACTTCCATTTTTAACTTAGCCTCACTGAGTTCTTCACATCTCAACATCTGCTCGAGCTTCCTCAGCTCTTCCGTCAACTGTATTTTTACCTGATTTTCCCTCTTTGCGTGTAGTCGATGCCACTTCACTTTATTTCTCATGGTCCAACCATGTGTCTGGTCTTTCACATTTATCTGCAATAACTCCATCAACAATTCAAGGTGAACTGTTATCTTAGCCTTCTCCTGTCCATAATATTCATCAACCAACTGTTCACATATGCCATTTGCCTTGTCATTTTCCTTCTTCTTTCTTCTTCTGTGGTCTGCATCAGACCTTCTGAAATGACTATCAACAACCATCTTCTCCTCCTTTGTGAAATTCATCTGTTCACATGTGGATTTCATTCAATCCTTTTTTCAGCAAGTCCTCACACTTGCCATTCAACAACGCAAGATTTCTTCCGACGCTTGACCTCTTTTGGTTCTCTGTCTTGGAATCAATCTCTGGAAACCCTCTTGATTCACTTTGCTGAAAACAACACTTTAGTAACTCATGTGTTACAATGACCAATTCTTTGGGTGTCGAGCTCCACCGATCATGCACCCAATTACATTCATACCTTTGACTTAGCTTACGACTCTTTGACTTCAGACTTTACATCAACTCTTCATCTTGGAAAAAATACTCAATATTAACTCAAGCTATCAAAAATTTCATTTGACCCTAACATCTGTTTTGATTTCAAGGCTCGACCCAATAATTATGATAGTGGATATTTTGACTTAATTCAAGTTATAAAATCTTCCAACGAACATACACCCCTAATACATTTTTAGGATGTAACATCTTCATTCTCTCTCATACTTCATTCTTATGAAAAATCATCAGTTTCCCATTATCATTTCACATGATACTGAAGTCTTTAACTTGAAATAAATTTCACTTTCCCAAGATTTATTTTATGGTGAAAATAAATAAACCATCCAATTTCCAACATTCAAAAATATCTTCTCGAAATGATGTATAATACCTTATGCTCCTGTTAAGGTTATTAACAAACCTTCTCTTCGCAATATCAATTCTCTGGATTCCACTATTCTGTGTCGTCTTTTGTCACTGTAAATATTTGCACGCCCATAAGCTCGTCATTTTAGTGAAAAAAATTTCTTGCACTTTCATGCACCATACAACATCAATTCACATCTCTTCACCTGTGTACAGAGCACATGTTTTCAACCTCTTTGATGAATAATGTACAACTTGTACATTGTGTCCATCCTGAATAATTACTCCTTAACTGCCGCCACATGATAGTAAAAAAAATATTTTACAACATCCATCAATTATGTTTTCAATCACAAATCAAAAGAATTCTCCTTTTTCCAACTACAAGTTTTGGTTCAAAATGACTTAACCAAAACTTAACCAAAACTGTGAAGAATCCACATTATGCATAATGATACCAAATGATGCAGCCAAAGCTGCCTTTACCCACATTCTTTATATAAAATTTAAAAATGCATATCCACATGCATATCAACCCAAATTCTCTCGCGGAAGCTTCTTCCTTATTATCTAAATTGTGTTGTTAACCTTAATAAAAACCCCACTTTGACAATTTATTTTTTTATTAATTTGACATGGTTTAAGAACCCAAATTACCCATCGTTTTAATACCCCATGTGGAAGCCTTAACTTTTCATGAAATTATGGTTATAAACCATGATAAGTCCAGTGTATATGATAACCATCACTTTATCTAGTTTCGAATAACCGAAACAGACTTTGGACAAATTTCTCAAAGTGTCAATGTAATTAAACTTGGACCACGCTGTCAACTAACACATTCCATACTTTTTTTACCACAAAAAGTACCAATATATTTGGGCCCCACAACTTACCTTTACACAGTTTAATCTCAACTGTCAATCATTCAAGACTTAACTTTCAAACATCAGATAGACATCGCACTCTGGTTCTCCATCCAACGACTATTGCATAACAAACATGTATGACTTTTAAATTTTCAAAATCACGCGAAATGAATGGTTTAAGTTGCAACGTGTCATACCTTGACTGATATTGCATTCGTTCTAGGACTTACCACTTACCACTCTGAAACTTGTGCATAACCCATCAGTTGGTCTTCAAAACTACTTCATTTTTCCACTGCGCCAATGACTCACGTATTCCACTTTTAAGAGACTTCTCTCTACGATATTTTGATATGAAAGTCACATTTTATTTTATGCAGCCTCGATCCATTTTGAATGATGAATTATCACAAATGCATACACAATCCCAGCTTGATATGTTGACGGATTATGCAGGTTCCACAACTTATATATCCATCCCTCTTTCCTTGTTTTCGTTCCACTGTGTCGATAAAATCACATCCCAAATAAACACAAGGTTTCTGAGAGACAGTTAGTATATGGAAAAGAATGAATGTATTGTTCTTTGTAATCGAATTCACACATTGATGAAAAAAAACCATAGTCCAAATACAACCCAGAAACAAAGTGTGTCATTAGAATATATAGATTCGGATTATCAAGAGATTTGCAGGCAATTCAACACCAGTACAATAGTCTTTGTCCTAGCCGTGCCTCCATCTTCAAACATGACTCTTAAGAAGTTCCATGTTTCTTTCTTTTCGTCTGACTGAGACTCTTGGGAAAATACCTTAATGATGCTTTTTCACCATCTGCTATTGCAGCCTCAAATTCTGTTGATCGAATAACCAGATTGTCCTCGGTAACTAAATTGTGTATAAAGACCTTAGATTGACTATAATCAGTAGCCTGAGCCACTGTACTAGCCAAAATAAAACAAGCTTCCCGCCAAAGCCAAAACTTACACCAACAGGTCTCTCCAACCACTTGGGGCCTTCAAGAGAGTTGAGGATCCTCCGCGTACTATATCACCACCAAACTCAGCCTCACTAGAAAAATTTCGACTGTAGGTCTCAATATTATAAATGCCAATTTTCCCATCAGAAGAAGATGTTGATAAAATTCCAGGTATCTTTGGTGACCACTAAACATCAAAATTACAATTTTGAATGTGCTCCAACATCTATGTCTAACCACACTCTGCCTCTTGAATGAACCATCCATTTAGTAAGACTGCTAAATGAGCTACACAGGTCCTCACACATGTCGCCGAACAAATTTACGTAGGTTTGGTTCTCCAACGTTGCACAAATCCAGCTCCAGACTTAGAATTGGCTCAATGAATTTCTTAGTCTCACATCAAATCTATTTTCAAGAAAGAGTAGGGAAACAATAAATAAATATACAAATTCCAACATGGAACATCAACCCTCAAACAAATTCATGCAACTTGTCCACTCAACATTCTCCACGTCTTCACGCAACAACAATTATTACTTACAGCAACTGAGAAATGGTGTTGAATCTTCAACAACCATGATCAATGCACTCGATCATCCAATAATTCATTGCGCTCCAATTCGATCTCCTCCATGTGTGCATAAGATGCATCACAATAATCAATTTTCCAAATATACAACGCTCACATGCTCTCTCAGGCTCTGATACCAAATGATGCCAGGATACTTGGTTAAATCAGATCCTAGCATATAAAAACACGTTTTCATCCTTCGTCATTAAAAATCTCATATAATTCTTCAAAAAAAACATACTTGATACAGCTCAAAATATACATAAACTGAAAGAGATCCATACAACAAAAGAAACATGCTGATATACAATAATACAAGAAATTCCTTGGCCAAATATTACAGTGGATAGCCTTTCAGCTCTAGGCCCTTTACAATAAGCTCTCAACCCATTCCTAACTCTCTCTATATTTCTCACTTCCTCACTTGTTTTTCTTTCTCACACAACCCTCCTATTTATACATAAATACGAATTTATTCCACTCCATAAATTCCTCCACAAAAATCTCAACTAAAATCTAAATTATATTTATCTTTTTTTGTACCCAACTAAGTCTCGTTTATGGAATTCCTAATCCCTATATTATCTACCTAATTCAACTCCACTCATATCCTTAATTATTTAAGGAATATTTACAAAAATCCTCAAATTTATATTTTCTCTCTTACAGAATGAGAAAAATAATTAAATAAATAATTAAAATATCTCACCCCCTAAATCACACAAATAAATAATGAAAATTTGGCTTAATGCTCCTACATCAAAAATATACATATTATAATAATTGTAAAACTTAAGAATGCACAAAAAAAAGGCTAGTTCAATTTTTAGTTGAGTTCTGGAAGATCTAAAAGATGAATCCAAAGAGAATAAATTGTTGGGTTGTTCAATCAAAAAAATTCTAATGGAATGCCATCTTCAATGATCCATTCATGATCGGCTTTTGACATTTTCCATTTCTTAATTTCCAATTATTTTCTTTGATTGAACTTCTATCAACTTTATGTGTGTTGCACACACCAAGTGACTATATTGACAAATTATGAAATCAGGTTCATAGTCTTGAAAGTAAACAAAATATCGACTTTGATGAGTTTTTGGAAAAAATAACCTTTCAGTATAATAGACCCTCTGTCATATGCAAACCCGTTATTATCATAGTTTTCCAATAATTTCATCTTTCGTTTAGTGCAACGCATCCAATAATACTTCACATTTTCATCGTTGGTAGTAAGTGCAACTACAACAAAAACATCTCCTGCACAATAAAACAAACTTACATTTAAATTTAGATCATAATTAACATGAAAAATTAAATTTAAAATTAACATGTGTACTTGATTTTATTATCTATTTCTAGATCTCTATCATTTGAGAGAAATTGAAATGTTACCTTCTCTAACAAGATCAGAAACTCGATCACCTTCGGATGATATTGTAGTCTCCTCTGATTGCATTTCTTCAAATTTTGCAATGAATATTTCCCATTTTCATTTAGTTCTGTATGTTGCCAATCTTTTACATACATTTTGTTTTCACAAATATCATTGGATTCTGTGTTGTCTATACAAACATGAGAAAAACAAGAATATTTTCTTTTATCCAATGCAAACACATTTTTGGACAACTTTGTTTTAATTGAATGCAATTTTTGAGTCCCTTTTATTATTTCAACGTCATCTCCAATCGATCTATCTACAACTTGGACCCCAATATGCCAAAAAAACCTATATGGAAAATTCAAACAAGAATATAAATGTGTTATTCAAAATACCATCAAAGATAATCATTGTGATAGATAATTTTTAAAATTAGAAATCCAATAAAAATTAAATCATGTACCTTTGTACTTCCCTTGATCGGTTAGTCTCATGGCTTAGTGAAACGATGTACCATTGAACAACTTTTTCAGCTGAGACAAGTCGGTTTACAGAGTGGTCCATTTGATATCTTCAAAGTGCTCATTTTATACATGCCCTTACACCGTCATGTTCTCCTTTTCCATGACCAGTCTCAAAGAAATTCCAACAATGTTTAATGCGGGTTTTCATATGAAGACGACACAACCAAAATAATGATCGTGAAGATTTGAATTGACCTGCACATCCATCTAACCATATCCAATGTTCATTGAATTTTATTTCATGACTTTTCAAGGAGTCATAAATATTTTCAAAGCAATGTTGTACAAAATATTTATCATGTGTACGATCGTCACTGATATAAAAGTGGTATTATTTAATAACATGCCGATTTTCACCGGTGATTTCTATATGATCAAAATTTTGTTTAGCATGTATGTATTAAATATGGACAAGCATGGATACTTGGTCAGAATGATAGTATTCACTTTGTATTTATTTTTGTGGAACAAATGTGTAGTTTTCTACAAAATGAACTATTGACAAAATGGTCCCTGGTGGAAAATTTTCACGGAAATTTTTGAATTGCAAGTCCTACCATTGAGCTCTATGGGAATGCTTGGTGTATTTCTAAGTTTTTGCCTCAAAATTTCTCAAAAACTCTATCACAAAAATTTCTTCTTTTTGTAAATCAATTCTTTTAGCACTTGTAGTGCTACTTGAACCAATCGATGTATGAATATATTCACATCTCTTCCATTTCACTTTTATATTGGACAATAATTGATCATTTATATAAATACAATTTTTTTTTTGAAATTTAGTCAAATTTCCACAATCATCTCATTTTTTACCACCAACACATTTCTTTTGGTAAAATAATTCATGGATTTCTCTTCCACATAGAATTTGAGATATGAAATCATGGATAGTGAAAGGAGGAGGTGAATATTTCCAAAATGATTTACCAAAATTAAGGAATGTGTCATAGCATAACTGAAATTCCACATGATAATGACAACAACAAGTGTCACGTACAGTGATACGTTTAACATACCATGGTTTTTGTTGCACAAAAGCACTGATTGAGACATTAATTTAACAATTCTCTTCTATGAACTTGTTGAAAAACTCTATCTGAGTGGTGTCCAATAAATTTTTGGCATGTTCTTTGTACTGATTTTGCGTTA
The DNA here is from genome assembly GCA_034641835.2 of Pinus albicaulis. NCBI lineage: Eukaryota > Viridiplantae > Streptophyta > Pinopsida > Pinales > Pinaceae > Pinus > Pinus albicaulis. The sequence goes on along the minus strand of CM076582.1, from coordinate 1,359,914,345 downwards.
TTCTTCTTTGCATCACATCCCTTGCTTTTGGTGAAACACGTGAATTTTTCATCCAATATGTTATCACCCAAAAATTTTCAAAAAAACATCATTGTGTTATGTTTGTTTTTGGTCATGGTTCAAATTAGGTTTAGAAGTCAATTTAGGGTTTCGTTAAGGGTAGGTTAGATTTTTATAAGTTCAAAACTAATCCTTAAGTTCAAATAAAGTCTTTAGAGGTCCATTCCATGATCAAATACTCACATTTTTCATTTAGCGATCATTTCATAAGGTTTCAAGTTAAATTTCTATAATTAGCCAAGAATCTTCCATTTCGTAGCGCCGCTAGTTCAAAAAAGAGGATTTTCACTACGAAAGCGTTGATACTTTCATAACGCAAACTGTGAAAAATACACTATGGGCACTATGAAAGCGCGGTTTCTTAACCGTCTTGTCAATTAAGCCAAAATCTGTCAGAATCCGTTGGGGAATGATAGGATAGGGGTATGGCGAGTCAGTTAGGGATCAGATTCAATGTACTTACCTATCTTACAGTCATCATTGTCATGATAGGGTATGAGTGAAGCATCATTCAGTTACAAGATGACACCTTAAATTCAAATTCTTGCCCAATTTGGTCATTCTCATTTTCATTTTCTTCCATACAAGTGTCTAAGCTCTGAAGTTGTCAAGCTAAGCCTGTGGGTGTTCTATACAAAGGTTATCTTCCATATTCTCAAGCGAGGTTGTTCCATAATCAAGTGAGGCTTATCATATATTCAAGCGAGGCTGTTTTACAGATTCAAGAGAAGATGACAGGTTTTTCTAAAGAAGCATGGCAGAGGAGAAGAAAGTCTAAAGAGGGGGACATTGCTTAAGATATGAGCCTGAAAATGTGAAGGCTATAATTGAAGATAAAACGGTGATGGAGGCTTTTAGCAAAGTAGGTTGTCTCCAGTTTTGTGAAAAGCTGCAGGGTTGCCACACTCAGGTGTCTAAATAATTTGCCTTACACTTCAGTGGAACAACTACTAAGATTGGGATGTTAAATGTGCCAGTTACTCCTGAGATCATTGCTTCTATGACAGAAATACCAAGGGGGCAAGAGACTTGGTTTAAAGGTTTAAAGTTTGACATGGAACCATGCAAGGAATTCATGAAACCTGAGTATGCAGATATGGACCTGAATAATGTAATACCTAGAAGCTGTATCAAAGACACCTATGCCAAGATATTTTTCAACATTCAAAGATACTTTAAATGTGAAGGAAGGTACCATAATTTTATACGTATCATTTCAAGCTACTTCTGCATTTCAAAAGTATGATATTACTATATTTTCCCTTCTACTTGCATAAGAGCCTTTTCAAAATGTCTGATAAAGTACAAGACAAGTCTGATGGTTGTAAAACATCTTTGTTTCACCATGGTTTTATAAATTTATTGGTGTTGAATGAGCTTCAAAAAATAAGCAAGGATTGGTCTTCTTTTTTGTTTATGAATGGTTTTGAATTGGAAAACCTAACCCCAGCTAGAAACCCTAAACCTAAAGGAACTCCTTCAATACCAGTAGCAGAATCTAGTCAGCCTATGGTTGTAAATTCAAAGAGGTTTGTAAAGTTGAAACCAAGGAAACAAGTTGAGGAAAGGACAAAGAAGATGCAAGTTCTTGTTGCACCAACTCCATCACCTGTAAAATAGAGGTCAAAAAGTGTAAAATAGGAAAAACAGAAACAAGTTGCGAGCAAGCAGGAAATCAAGAGAATGACAAGAAGCCAAGAAGTGGCATCAAAGGGAAAAACCGTTGTTTCAGGTACAGAGGACAGCCCATTAATTAAAGGAAATTTAGATGACATTCTTCATGCAGTTGATATAGAAGAGACACCCATTGTGTAAGCTGATTTCATTGGAGTAGATGAACACAAACATAAAAAGGCTAAGTCAGCTAAGAAACTTGAATTTGAGGGTGAAAATGCAGCCTTTATCTGTCAAGCAAAAAAGCCTTTAACTAGGCATGCTAAGAAGCTTAAAGAAGGCAACAATGAGGTCTAAGAAACTGTTGAAACAGCCAGAGTCCCTGAAGAGGTGGTTGATCTCTCATCTCTAATAGTGGAGCATGTAGCCAGCAAGACAATGAAGGGAAAAGAACACATGACAAAGTGTCAACATCTTGAGGAGAGATTGAAGCTAGCAAACCAAGAGATTGCAATGATGAAAAAGAGGGCCAGAAAGCATAGTATTGAAAAAATAGAGTTCAAAAGAATGAAGGCACTTTGGGAAGGTCAAATTGTTTCTAGGTCTGAAATTCCAAGCAGTTCATAACTGATTTTTACATGGACAATTCCAGCCATCAAGGAAGCAAAGTTTATTAGAGTAATCAATACTCACTTAAGAGCCAGTAATAGAATATTAAGAGATAAAATGGAGGATTTGGAGCTGTAGCTGAAATTAACTCAGGATGAGCTAAAAAATGAAGTTGCAGAATGACAAATTATTAATAAAGTAAAAGGAAAAATCAAAGGGAAAATGACGAATAAATATCATGAAATTTATGTTTTTAGTTCATATGACTGTTTGTTTTGATTAAACCATTGGTATTATGAATTTTTGGCACATTTTTTATTTGAATTTTGAATAAATCTGGACAAAAATGCTCACTCAACAGTTTCGTAGTGCAAACAGTGAAAAAAGGGTGAAAAGCGCTACGAAACTACTGTAGCAGCTTTTTTCACCCTTTCTCATAAATATTTGGAGGGAAAATGTGTGTATTATGACTTGAAATTTCTAGGGAAGTTATGCTAAGTGAAAATGAAGATAACCCTGGAGGAAAGAAACCAAAATTTCGAGGGAAAATTGGTTAAAAGACCGTGCTACAAAAAGCGCTACGAAACTGTATTGTTTTCATAGCGAACAACTGTTTCTGCTATTTTGGACAGTTTGATGGTGATTTTGTACAGCTGGAAATTAAGGATGATTTTTGGCATATGTTATTTCATTTCTTGACAGAAAATAACCTCAAGGTCATGGGTTCATAGTGGTCAGAGTGTCTCAAGAACACAAATAATCCTAAGCCTAGAAAACAGGGGACATTTTCCTAGTTTGCAGGAGATCAGCATTAAGGTCATAAAGTGTTGGATCTTATCATATGGATTCGACTTTATGGGAATTTAGTTGGAAAATTATGTAATCTAGTTTAGATAAGGTTTTTATGAGTAGAGTTAAGGAGTTTGAGCCCTATTTGTAATAGGATTGTTCATTAGGTTTGCAACTGTCATTTTCTAATAAATACCATGCCACATGGTTAGGAAAGGTGTCAAAAAGTAGGAATTCGATGTATCTAGCTCAAGATAAGGTTATCCTATGTTGTAAATGATCTATAAATATGAAGAATTCGAAATTCTGATGGTTGGACATTTTTAGCAAGAGACTGTGTTTATTGTAAGTGACTGGTTTTCAGCTTAATACAAAGTTTTCTACTTAGCCAACTTGAGATTCATAAAGAGTTCTAGTGTTTTATTTTTCTAATTGCATCTTATTACCATCCTATGGCAGTGGTGTTTGTTTATGTTACTCAAAATTCATCTTTGATGCTCTGACTTCCTATATAGACAAATTGACTGTGTTTTTTACTGTTTCACATGTGTATCTCTTGACTAGAACTCTGATATGCCTTGACTTCCATGCTAAGTAGATTTTTTGGTTTTTCTAAAGCTATTTTGACTCCATAAGACCAATGTGCACTTGCTGATGTGATTTGCAACCAATATCTATCATTTATTTACTTATTACCCCACATAGAGTTAGCCATCTATACTTCTATCAAAAATCATTAACCCTTGAGAGAGCACTCTCAGGTTGAGGAGGCTAAGACTCAATAAAAAGATTGGCTTAAAATAGTTACATGAGATTGATTTGATTAGCAGCCTATCAGGTCTAATTTTGTGATAACAATTTGGTGCATCTGTCAGGAGTCTGAATATTATACTTTCCCGATATTTTGAAGCTGAACTTTTGAAGGTAGCAGGAGCTCAGGAAGCTTTCCGAGGCTGCATATACCTTGGCGACTCTACACATCAAATAATCAATTGGAAGGTAACTCCACTGCTTGAAGATCAATATCTTCATGAAGTTTCAGAATGAGTTCCATTGCAAGAATAAATGCCAGGTATGGCCCTATGAATCGGTCTCACATCCCTGGTTTTCCAAATCCTATGCCAAAGGTTGAATGGTTAACTGATATTACTATATTCAAATATAAAAAGAAAGACAATGCTACTTTTCATTTGGTTAGATTCCATATGCATGTACACAGTCTTAAGGTTCAGTTCCCTGAAGATTGTCTTATGAAGATGCTTATGGCCACTTTAGAAGGAAAAGCATGGTCTTGGTATGAAATCTTTCCAAATGGTTCATTATACTCTCTTGCTGATTTCCATGTTGCATTTTATGAGATGTATAAAGAGTGTCATCCCTCCTTATTGCTGGTCAAAGACAGCTGTAAACACTCTGTGAGTTTTATTGAATATTTGGAGAATTCTTATGAAGATGATGAGTTCATGGATGAGGAAATTTTAGAGGCCCTTCATGACGATACATTTCATCACCAAGAAGAAAGGATATCCTCTCTCTTGGATGAAAATGAAACCCAACAGGAGTTTATTTATGATAATCATAATACATCCTCTGATTTTAATGAAAATTTGCAGTAGACTTGTCAGTATTTTGATCATCGGGAGTATGAGAATCATTTCAAAAAACAAGAGGAAATATTGGAATATGATTGCTACAAACCTCAGGTACAGGAAAATTTTGATTATTCATGTCATTTCTTGCATCAGCCTACATCAAATAATGAACACACTAATGAAAAAATGGGTGAAATTTTCTCTTTATCCTTGTCTTCTAATCTGAAATCATTTGAGTGCAAATCAGAAGATAAGATTCAGTTTGTGGATGAATTTGCAGAGAACATTGAAAATGAAATTCAAGTTTCAAAAGATAAAATTCAATCTCATAGTATTCATAATCAAGATCAGTCTTTTCAAATGATTTTAATGCCAGAAAACAAAGAGAGGGTGTTGCCACCTTTCTCCTTTGAGTTTGAGGAAGAACACACTATTTTTGAAAATCAGTTTAAAAAGAAGTTTGAGAGCACACAACTAAAGTCTTATGTGGTTGATCAAAGCATGTATGAGTGGTCCAAAGTTGCAGAATGTCATTGTTGTGGAGGTAAATCCCCTCTGCGGACAGAGGCAATCCCTACTAGCCCAGACCGGGTCTAGCAACAATCGTTCACGCTATAGTGCAGGTTCCTAATTTCAAATAAACCAACTAGCGATGAAGGCTTACCTGTAATCCAACGCTGTCGCTCGTAGAGGTAGCGCTCCCGTTCCTTAGCTCTGGTAGATCACAATCCTCACGATCTCCGTGATCGGACACCTTCACACACAAGAAATAAAACAAACGCAAGCGTAAAATCCAGTGCATACAACTATATGTCAGTCAGAGAAGACATAACTCATGATCATCATCAAGAACAAGAGTGGAACCATAACCAATAGTTGCTTATCATTAATTAATCAAAAGAAGAATACAACCATAGCTCTGACGTTGAATTCTCCTTCGGAGGGTCATCAGCAGAACGTGTCTCGATAAAGCCTGTCAGGGATGGGACAAGCCTCTCTCTCCGGATGTGTCGACAATGATCTCCTTGCTTGGATTTGGCCTTAAGGGAAGGAATCAAATCTCTTGCAGCATTAGGCTCTTCGGAACTTGGAGACTAGCTTGCAAACGAGATGAGCAAGCTTTTATAGATGGAGGAAGTGGATTTTGGATCCCTATAATCATGGGATTGGCCCTATCCTCAAGGAAGCTTCCATGAGAGGTGACAAACCACTTCGTCTACATGGAGATCCGGAGCCAAACCTCCCAACTCAAATTAGATACCAGTTCCTGGATCAGTTAGGACGAAACTTCTGCCATTTATTTTTAAAAAACACTCCTTAAAATGGCTGGCGCGAGTGCGACTCTGGGAAAGAGTGCCAATTGGCGCACCCTCTTTGAAGGATTTCCCCCATTGGCGTGGGTACTGAACTGGCTACCCACGCCAATGCAAAAAGGGGTGTTTTTAGGGTTTTTCATAAGGAGTTGTCTTCAGGGCAATGAAAGTACATGTTTAGGGGAATGCCATGAAAGTGTTTTCAAGTTATGTCACTGCTCACAGGTCACGAAATGAGCCCTCCAATTGTGCGGGATGGGGAATTGCAGGGACGGTGACAAATTGTTGTGTAATAGATGCCCCCTAAAGCATGAGGCCCAAGAGAGAGAGAGGGGTGAAATGCTTTACGAGAACGTGTCCAACTGAAAACACCGCTGTCGGAAAACCTGCGTAGAGAAGTACAACTGATATCTCAAATACATGATATATGTGGTATGGGCATAGCCATCCATAACGGAGTATAAAATAATATAGATCCAAGGCATGGACGCAGCCATCCAGTGAGGATCGATAAATAGACTCAGGTATGGTTGCAGCCATCCAATCAGTGAGTCATGTAACTAATCATGATAATCCACAAAATCGTAGCCTGGATCATAATAGACAGGAATCCAGGGTCTTGCGCTCCATCTCAACCCGAAAAAAGTACAAGTTCAAGCATGCGATTAGGTGATATGAAGTCGAACATGCAAGAACATCGCCTGATTACCAGCCAATGATGAAAGTTGTTAATAGACGCGAGAGGTACCACCATTAATGTCAATGGTCCTCAAGGTACTACAGGTACAATCTATGGCATGTGAAGAATGAGCTGACGTCGAACACCCGCAGAGTCACTCGATCGGAGGCCAATGATGAAAACCTCACGTCGAATGCGAAGAACCTGCCATTGAGGCATGCAGGCTCCAAGGTACTAGAAGGGAGTATCTAGATCAACTTCCTGGATAATGATCTGAAGTCGACAGGAAGTGACCTTGATCGAAGGTGGGCCATAGTGTTTCCCACATCATCGACGCGAGACAGAGGAACATAATTTTTTTGTGAATCACGATCATATGAGAATCAGAGGAAGGTTGAAACTTGCAGAAGTCAACTTCTCTTGAACACATGGCGGCACGACAGTGAGTTTGGAAGTATTTGACATCAACGGATCAAAGGTCATGGCGACGAGGCAAAGAGCAGATGAGAGGTCAAAAAGGATTACCCAAACCCATGGAGGCAAGTGGAAAACGAGATGAGATGTCCCCAACCCGACACGAATGTAGACAAGTGCCATGTTCAAGAGTGACATACTGCCGACACGACAATGATTCTGGTTCCATTTTTCCCTGTCATTTCTGGCGAGTACCCAAATTATTTTTGATAACAAGCTTGAAGGGGATAGCATATGCTTGTAATATAAGTTCGTCCTGCGGACGAATCCATCCTAGTACATTTAACGAGCCATAGGAAGGAGCGACTCGAATAACGTCATTACGACTGAATCCGATGTCATCAGGGTTTAACGAGTCTGACAAAGGAAGAACTAGACGTATTTTCATATATACAGAGTTTGAAAAGACAGAATAAAAGTAAACTCCAAAGGTCCCTTTTCATAAATAGTTCCTCAGATACGAAAAGGTAGAAAACTTTGTCTGAGAAAACCTCCTAATCGCGATAGGCTAGGGTATTCCTTTTTCGTAAATAATCTATCCCAGCCCGAAAAAGGGGTAAACGTATACTGGGAAGATGTCGTTTCGTGTCCACTTTAATGAGATCGAAACGACAAGGAACTCGACAATATTTTCATGTTTAGAGAGTCAGAAAAGAGCTGAAAGATGACTCCAAAATGACTTTTTCGTGTATTTACCAAGTCTGAAAAAGTATAAAATACAACTCGTGTCACCGTTTAAGCCGCATAAAGACCTGTTGCTGCATAGAAAGGCAAGTGTAAAACCCATTTTCGACGAAATATATTAAAATATTAATAAAAATGACTTTTAAAACCTATTTAGATTTCAAAAATTTATTGATAAGTCTCAAATGGTAAAAACAAAATTACTTTTACTATTTACCTCATTGGAGAGCAACAGTGGTCCATTTGGTGTGCAAACTTCTAATGGCGACTGCGACCGATCCGGGCTACCATTCAGATCCTCATTTGTTCCAGGTAAGAGGCACTTCCCTGAACTCCATTTTGATCCATTTTATAGAGATTTCCATTGCGGATTGGGCTTCTGTGGAAGATTTTTAAAATTTTAGGGCTCCACCCATTGGTGTGGGTATCGGGCATGGACCCGCGCCAATGGCCTTTTGCATACAAAGGGGTCGCGCCAACTGGCGTGACCGTTAGGAAAACAGTTGCACCAATGGCACAACGCAGTTTTTCCGTTTTAAATTTCCAAATAGATAACAATCCAATGGATTTTTCCATGTAACAGAGGCCTAATCAAGGGTTTTTGATCATGTTGATGCAGGCGACCAAGCACAATGGTTATTGAATGGAAGGAAAGGGAGCATGGGGAAGAGGATGAACTGGCCATGGAGAATGAGGCCTGTATGAATGCACTTAAGAACTGTGGACTCAAGAATTTCTTCCTGACACCCTGCTTACGAGCTCAACCTGAGCTCCTATAGTACTTGGTGAGTATTTAGGACGAAAATGAAGGAGTGTTCAAACTTCGGGACCAAGTGTTGGAACTGGAGGTTTCTGATGTATACTTCATAACCGGACTGTCGCGCAGAGGTCCAGTGCCCATCTTGACAGGCAGCAGACCATCTGGTGAAAATATGGAGCAGGTAATGGCGAGGGTGTGCCCAAGGGCACGGACCGGATCAGGAAGCGAGAAGGTGGATATCCACACTATAGAGGATCTAGCACTGAGAGTAGTGCTACGCACCATCACACAAGTTGTCAGATCGCAAGCTCCACATGAGGCCACCAAGGCCCAACTCCTATTATCCTCTGAGTGTATGAATCCTACACTATTTAATTGGGCTACAGCGGTGACAACCAATATCAAGAGGCAGCTTACAAAGTGCAAGCAAGCCAAGCTGAAACAGTTTGGTTACGGTTCCATTTTGGTATCGTTCATCCTGGAACAATTACCAATCTTTCAAGGCCAAGGGGCCATTGTTGCTGAGGCGATACAAAGAGAGCCAAGGATGGCTCGTTGAGCAACACTTATGCCCAGATCAGGAGGAGGCCAACAGATGTCCTGGAGGCCGGAGTTTTTTGGATGGTTACGGCGGCAGCTGATCGTGGTCGAGGATTGGCCTTATGCTAGGACCGATTTCACCAGAGACCCAGACCTTCCGCTCCCGGAGGGGGATGACTGGGATGAAGAGTTGGGTATGACCTCTCTTTTTGATTTTTATGTTTTATGATTTTTTTTTTTGTAATACATGTCCGTTCTAATAACAGTTGTTATGTGTATGCAGATTTTAGCCCAGAGAGACCTGCGGGCATGTCGCCCATTGCGCGGAGAACCCATGTTGATCATGACCTTCAGGCTGAGGGTGGCGAGGGAGGTGAACTGATTCAGAACCTGAAGGGCATTGCCCGGGGGATCCTGGACTATGCACGGCTAGCAGATGTTCCGCTAGCATACTAGAAACACACTGTGGGGGTGCCCAGTCACCTCCCCCAACTACTGAGACGCTTAGTGCACGCGGTAGCATGTTACCACTAGCACCATGCGGATTAGACACCTAGGGCTTCTTTCATGCATATTTTTTGAGAGACATGTCGTCTCCGGATGTATTAAGGCAAACATGTATATTTTTTGATTTTATGTGATGCACAGTATGTAAAAATTTCGACACATATATATATATATACATACCTATTTCTGGATGGATCTTCTCACATGTGATGATGTTTTATAAATTGCACAAATGTCTATCTAAAACCAAATTAGCTACTGCATCTCTCAATGTATTCATTTGTCTGGTTATGTGTTGATATGTAATATAGTCAAAATTCCTTTCCAGCAGATGAATACACAGATACAGACGTAAAATGGATGGGTTTCTTACTGAATAATGCCCGTTAAGCTGTAATACTACAATTTGTGAGTCTAGATACACAAGTAATTCATGAATTCCGAGGTCCACAGCCTCGGTTAATAATTCAAATACAACACTATATTCCACGATATTATTTGTAGCAGGACCCAGACACACACCTTGCAGGTTAACCAACTCACCAGTAGGATCATAGATTACCCAAGCTGCCGAAGACAGATTCCTGGTACTGCGGGAGGCACCATCCGCAAAACCCACAAACAGAGTAATGGACATCTGCACAATCAGGAAGACCTAATCAGCAGAAAGACGCTTACATCGCACACCACACCACACATGCACACAAATGAATATACACACCTATGTACACACACCACACCAAAAATAACTTCAAGCGTAGTATTTCTTAAGGTACGGCCCATTTCTAGGCTGCGCCAGCGGAACTCCTTCATAATCAATGAGCTCATAAGCCCCATTCTTCAATACTCGTTTTACTATATAGGGCCCATGCCACATGGGTTGGAGCTTTCCTGCCCCGAGCTTGTCGTGCGCTTGGTCTTACAGGAGGACAAGGTCCCCCTTTTTCTATGCTTCAAGGACTAAAGCAGCCAAGCGGCGGGTTTCATCCAACCGTTCCAAATACAAGAGACGCTCTTATTCAGGAGAAGTATCGGGAAAAAGTTCCACAGCTAGCTTTAATGAAGGAATTTCGCACTCAACCGGAAGAGTCGCTTCCAGACCATACACCAATTGGAATGGTGTGAATTTGGTCGCACTCTTTTCTGACGTCCGGTATGCCCATAGAGCTGAGAAAAATTGGAGGTGCCAATTGGACTTATGAATTCCAACTGTTCGTTGAAGCATTGTGACCAAAACCTTGTTCACAGCCTCAACCTGGCCATTTTCCTGGGGGTAATATGGCGTTGAGCTATCGTGTCATAAGCCCAATCTTGATGTAATCTCAGCCATCATGTAATCTCCAAAGTGAGTACCGTGATCGGTAACAATGGCCTGAGGGACCCCGAAACGTGCAATGATATGGTTGAAGATAAATTGGGTAGCTGTCTTACCATCGGCGGCTAGTGTAGGCATCGCTTCGGCCCACTTAGTAAAGTAGTCGACATCAATGATTATATATGCATGCCCCCCGGCCGAATGAGGGTTACACGTCATAAAATATATGCCCCATTTTGCGAAAGGGCCGATGGTAATGACAGGATGTAGAGGGAGGGGTGGCACGCGCATCTTGCGCTGAAAAACCTGGCACGCGTGACATTTGCGGACTGCAACAATACAATCTTTGAAAATTGACGGCCAGAAGTAACCCGCATGTAGAACCTTCTAGGCGGTGGCATATCCAGACATGTGACCGCCACAGGCGCCACTGTGACAATCATTTAAGACTCGTTCGGCCTCTTCCAAAGTCAGACACCGACGGAGCACCGAATCTACTCCAACCCGGTATAATGTATCTCCTACAATGTGGTAGGGTTGAGACTGATTCCGAATTCGACGTCGGGCATCTTTGGTCAACTCAGAGCGAAAGGATGACGTCTGAAGATACACTATAATATCGCCATACCATGGGTCATGGGTGCTGATAAAAAAGATGGTTTCGTCTGGTATATGTTCTTCAGAATGAGATGGGGGGGAGTCTGTTGGGAGGGAGCAAATAAGATCCATGAAAACCAGTGATTTGGTCAACTTAGCAGTAGTGAACTCTAGGTTGAACTCCTGAAGGATAACGATCCATTTGGAGTATTTTCCCCCCAGTAATTGTCGAGAAATAATATATGTCATGGGGTTACAATCCGAAACCACGGTTACGGTATGCAGCAGGATGTAGTGGCGGAAACGTTGCACAGCTTGTACAGCCGCTAAACCTAGCTTCTCGACATGAGCGTAACGCATTTCTGTGTCGAGAAGATTTCGCGATAGATAGTAAACAACGTGTTCATTTCCATTGTCGTCATCCTGTACCAGAACCATAACTATGGTGCTAAACGCGGCAGCCAAGTATAAAGTGAAATCACGGTGATAGTTTGGAGGCCGAAGCAACGGAGCATTAACAAGTAACGTCTTCAGCTTCTCAAAGGATTGTTGAGAAATCTCGTCCCAATGAAAGGGAACGTTCTGCTTTAAAAGACGCATGAATCCTTTGGCCACTTCCGTGTAGTTTGGTATAAAGCGTCGTAGGAAGTTAGCTTTTCCCTGTAGACTCTGCAATTGATATAACGAAGAGGGTGATGGGAGATTGACAATGGCCTCGACCTTTAGGGGATCGAGGCGAATTCCGTCCTTGGAGACTATGAACCCCAAAAGACGGCCAGAATCCATGCAAAAGACGCACTTATGAGGATTGAGCCGGATATTATAGCGTCGACAGCGAAGGAAAATATGGCGGAGGTGTTTTGGGTGGTCCTCTCACCGAGTTGAGTGAGCTGGAAAATCGTCAAGATAAGGCTGAACGATATGGTGTATGTCATGGAACGCGTAAGACATAGCATGCTGGAAAGTAGCTCTAGCGTTCTTCAAGCCAAACGGGAGTTTTTTATAAGAAAAAGTACCCCACGGATAGATGAATGCAGTCTTGTGTTGATCAGCGAGTAGAATATTTATCTGATTATACCCGGAAAAGCCGTCCATCAAGGAATAAATCTCACTCCCAGCACATTCATCAATGATTTGATCTATGAAAGGAGTGGGGTAATTGTCCTTTGGACAGGCCCGATTAATATCTCGGTAATCAACACAATCTCTTATAGTGCCCTGTTTCTTATCTACAAGGGCAATGTTGGAGACCCATTCTGTGAGTGGAATCAGGTAAATGAAGCTCGCGTTCAGAATTTTTTCAACTTCTGCTTTAATGGCAGCGGCTTTGCGAGGATGCACCGGTCGTAGGCGTTGGCGCATGGGTTTCGCACCAGGATTGGTAGGAATCTTGTGCACTACTATGCTGGGATAAATCCCGGGCATTTCATCATAGGACCAAGCGAACACATCTCTAAATTCTCGAAAAAGGTCAGTATAAACTCATATCTCATCAAGAGAACAAGTCACTCCTACATGTATGTTCTCAACTATCCCTGGTTTAACGGAGATGTCGATTGGAATGGTTTGAGTGATGTTGCTCAGGTTTCCCTCTGAAAGCACCTCATGTGTCAATATGGGTGTCTGGAGAGGTGGAGTGGGAACCTAAGATGCAAAATGCTCTAGAAAATCTGACATTGCCCCCAAGCTAGGCATGAATGAGGAACGATGATGTCCATCACTCCAAGGTAGCTCCTCAAGAGACATTGTTTCGACAATGGCTTCATCAGAAGGGAAAATCTCTTTAAGAGGATCAGGCGATTCGGCCTCGCCAAGCCAGGGGGATTGAGAATAGATGTCTAAAGCCATGCTCAAAGGAGCATGCTGAGGAGGGGGAGGATCAGATGCGGCGACGATTTCACAGTAGTTAATCTCTACCGGAGTTAAGGGCATCGATTCTCCAAACTTAGCCACTTGCTCAAGCGTAGGGATGAGCCATGGGTCGTCAGACCTAGACATCATATTAACTTGAGCGGTGTGTGGTGGTGGTGCGGGAAAAATACCCATGAGGAAGGGGTCCTTAAAGAGACCAGGTCCTACATTGTCAGAGGGATTTGGGATCTGATCCACGTACGGAACATTGTTCTCGGAGGTGGAGGTGAAGAAAGACAACTGATCCACAGTAATGATTTTGCCCTCGTGATGGAAATTAATAAGTCGAAAGAGGGTGGAAAACACGCATAACATGGCGTGAGTCCAACTGCAGCCGAGAAGTATATTGTAGTTAAGCTTGGTGTCAACTACTTCTACTTCTACATTGACTATCTTCCCCTATAAGGTAATCACTAAACTCTCGAGAACACCCAGGGGTTTCAGTTCCCAACCATCAAATGCCTCTAGGGCATTAGGAGATGATGAAAGGGCCGGAGAGCCAATGGCCTTCCAGCAAGCGGACGACATGACACAGGTAGAAGCACCTTCATCCCCAACGGCCCTATGGATGTTAAGACCGTTGATCCCGACTTAAATAACAAGAGCAATCTGACGTGGAAGTCGGGGGGTAAAGTTCTCTAAGTCGAAGGTGAGAAGATTAGAATCAGTGGGATCGATCCCACCGATTGCAGACAACAAAGCTTTGCATTGTGACGGGAAACTTTGAAGAACTTCCAATGCAGACATGGTAGAAGGCGCCTGTGCCAAATCCTCAACAATACTGTAGTGCTGAGTGGCACGGGCATTTGGATTGTAAGAAGATCTTCTTAGAACACCTTTAGAAGGTGGCCTCACAACAGGTTCGGCAGTAGGCTTCTCAATCTCCAACGAACCGGAGACAGGTGGGGGAGGTGGACCATCCACAACTGCCTTCCCAGGTGCCTGACGTGATTCGTTGTAGTCCTTCGAACGTGTAGCAATAGAGATAGGTGCAGCACCATTCATCATAAAGACCTAAGACCCAAATGGTGCAGATGGTGAAGGCTGTTCAACCATCTGGGTCTGTTGAGACGGGAACGGTTCTTTAAGAACTGTCGGAGTCCCTTTGGAGCCTTTTAGAAGTTGACTAACTTCAGATCGTCGTGGACAATCTTTTGTATAATGATCTCCTTCACAAATGAGGTAGGAGTACTTCGTTTTGCGTTGGGAACCGTCCTCGGTACGAGGTTTGGACTTTGGCTTTGGAGCGTCGGATTTGGATTTACCTTTGCCCTTCTTTTTCCCTTTGGAGGCTTTCTTTGTAGGATTGGCCTAAACGACATTAACCTCCGCAGTTTTTCTAGAATTGGGAGGGGCGGGAGGAGCAGAATTATTGGATGAGTTGGACTTCTGCTTCCCATTCGAAGCTTTTCAAATTCTAAGACACGGAACCAATAACACCATCCACCGCCGGGGTAGGTGAAGCTTTAGAGGTTCCAGACCGTGGAGCATCAGGAAAACTATCATAAAGCGTGCCGGACTGAGAGTATACCAGATCCAACTATTGGGCACACGCTATGGCTTGTTCTTCAGTCACACACGCTCCCATAGCAATATCTTGAGCGATTTTGTTAATGAAGGAGGTGGTGAACCAATGAGTTAGTATCTGATCAGGTATATGAAACTTGATCAGTCTACGACGACGTCGCCACTCATGAATGTGATCAGAAATGTGGGTAGCTTTGTCCTGCTTCAAAGAAGTCAGGAGGTGCGTCCTGGCTTCGTAGCAAACCGGTAACTGAAAGTGAGTCAGAAAAGCCATGGCTAACATATTGAAATCTTGAAATATGCCACGGGATAATTCAATATACCACTTAGCAGCAGCGCCAGTCAAAGTGCGCTGGAAGAGGCGTAGATGGATTGAATCATCCACCCAAGAGTTGGATGAACACCAAAGGTGGTAAGTCATCACATGAGCTTGGGGGTCCTCCCCAGATTTACCCTTAAACTTGGGGCAATCACCGGGCACCTTGGTAGGAACCGGAGGCCAATAAGGATTGTGTAGAATTAGATCATTCATTAATTTCGAAACATCCGGTAATTCCAAGGTAGCCAGAAACGGTAATGGCGGATTGGACGGCATACCTGGCCCTGGATAAGGACCAGTACCTGTACTCCAGGCTGGTTGAGAATAACCTTGCCCCCAGGGGTTATGTCCCGTAGGATTCTGACTATAGGGGGTATAGGTCGTATATCCAGCCTGATTCGGTTGCTGGTAACCAGCGTACGAGGCTTGATAACCAGAGTATGGACCCTGATTGTAAGTCGGCCCTATGTAAGCAACATTTGGATTTGGCTGCTAAGTATAGGTGTAGCTGGGTTGTTGAGAGTAATAGTTAGAACCTTGGGGCTAGCTATAATTCGGTTGATATTGACCATGAGAATAGTAACTGCCTTGGGGTCGAGTGGGCTGCTGATAGGTGGGACCCTGCTGAGCCTGATAATTAGGGCGCAGCGGTTGATTTGGCTGTGGCATTGAATAAGTCGGTTGTTGGGCAGGTTTGACAGGATGTGCAGGCTGCCCTGGCTGAACAGGCTGACCTGGCTGAGCAGGCTGACCTGGATAAATAGGTTGACCCGGATAAACAGGTTGTGCCGGTTGTGCAGGTTGTCCTGGCTGTTGAGCAGCACCAGGTTGTGCGGGATGGGCTGGTTGGCCTGGTGGAGGGACACCAGGTTGTGCCGAATTGGCCGGTTGGCCTAGTGGCGGGATACCAGGTTGTGTCGGATTGGCCAGTTGGCCTGGTAGTGGAATGGAGCCAGGTGGTTGCTGATAACCGGTTTGACCCGCAGCAGGACCATAATATGGTCCTGGCTGATGTGCAATGTTGGGACCAAGAGGATACTACGGTTGCAAAGGTTGAGAAGATTAGACTTGACCCCCAGGACCATATACCGGCCCTGGTTGGTACCCCGGTTGACCTGTGAGTCCTTGAGCTTGCCCAGGTGGGACTCCAGGGAGAGGCTGCACGAGTTGACTGGAAGGGTTGTAATACTGTCCTTGCAGATTGTATAATGGCCCTTGCTGGCCTAGAGGGTAGCCCTGTATGGGCTATCCCTGCGGGTCATAAGGATAGCCAGGCTGGCCCGAAGGTTGGCCTTGAAAAGGTTGTCCTTGCGGGTTAAAAGGTTGTCCAGCCTGGTTATAAGGTAAACCCTGAGCATGAAGTTGAGCCTTAGGAGCAGGTAAACGTAAAGGGTTCCCATGCTCATCGTACTGATATGGAAAAATGTACACGGGTGTACCATCCTGTGCATAATGCAAAAAGTTTGAGCAGTTGGGATCTTGAGAGGACTGTCCGACCTCGGGGTTCGACTGTTGCAGAGACAATCGATTCTCCTCCAGAGAGATGTTCTCCGGCATAGCAGATGCTATGTAGATATCTTCGGGAAGGGATGTGGTCCTTACGGACTGGGTAGTAACGGCGGGTGCAGATGCGGCCACACAAACAGTGGGCATGGAGGGTACAGAAGTAACCTGAGGGGATGATGTAACGGGCATTCGTGGAGACATCCCCAACGAAGGAAAAACCGGCCTCATAGAAGGAGCTGATACCCCCATAGAGGCAGCGGCGGCAATGATCTGACCCAAGGATCTATACCCAATGGGTAATGAGGGACCAGGTGATGACATAACAGAAGGTTCAGGGTTGTCTCCTAGAAATAATCTCCGAGGAAATAACTGGTAATCTTCACCGGACGTGGGGATTTCCTCGCTAGATTCATTCATGCTTGAGCCTGCCGCTAGATCTCGTAATAGACGATGAGGACTAGGAGGAATAATAGCAGCTATAAAAGGCAAACCCGATGTAAGAGGAAGGAAATCTTCCCCTAATCCCAATCCAAACCAAGGGTCGGAAAAGGGCCAATTGAACTCAACTGGTCCTCCAAAGGGCTGCTCAGATAGAACCGGTCCCCCGTCGGGAAACTCAGAAACGATGGGCTGTTGGGGTTCAGCAGAGGATTGAGAAGCCTCTAATGAATCGTCCGTATATGGACTACCAGTAGACGAAACAGAAGGTTCTGCCACTGTGACAACAATGACAAAAGATCAAGCACAACACACACGGGCTGAAAAAGAGTCAAGACACACAATCAAACGGCCAATCTAACAGGGCGTGTGATCGCGGGTGATTTATTTTACCACATTGAAACTTAGAAACTTCACCGTTTCATGTTTTAAGAGTCGATAAATGGAAGAAAGGTGACTCTATCTCTTTCAATTTTGAAGCAAGCGTGAAAGGACAAGCGCTTGGTGATCCTTTCAAATTTAAAGAGTCAGAAAAGATCAAATGACTACTCAGGAATACTAGGCAAAGGGTGTACCAAATAACCGTGAATTGCAATATACATCTTGGTTTCAAAAATGAAAGAGAAATCAACCAAGGACTTAACGTACGTGCAAGCAATCTCCCTGAATGCTATGTCCGGTGTATCACGGATATAGGGCAGCAGATTCAGCTTCCTATGGATAAAAGATAGAAAACTAGTGGGGTCTCCCTTTATATGCTCGACGGCACATGGAGCACAAGTCCGTACTAGTGCTGTCTAAAGCCAAGAGGCGAACGACAGCTACTAGGTTTAAAGACGCCGAAACACGTCTCTAGCCTAGACCACTAAATGTTGCGTTAATGTTTCAATGCTTCCTTAGTGTAAATAGAGTAAATTTTAATGTTTATCTTCAATTACGTTTCAGTTTTCAGGCCCTAGCGAGTGTGATGTCACAAAATCTCCTAAATGCACACTATATGCCATAGTATATCATTTCATTCGATGAAAGCTAATTATGAGAGAGTTGAGAGCTTTTCACACAAACAAAATGATCAGAAAACAACCAACAAAGCCTCTAATGTAGCTAATGTAAACCAAAAACTTTTCTCTCAAAGTCACTAATCACTAATAACACCTAAAAGATTTTAATTTGCACTAACTAACCAAAAGCAAAGAGATTTTTTTAATATTTTCAATGTTTAATAGCAATAAGCACTAAACAAAATGAAAAATAATGAAGAGCAATTTGAGATGCGATAGTAAGAGAGAAAAAATGAGAAAATCACTCAATGACAAACATGCAATCAAACCTCAAATTGACAAAACAGTCCCTCAAAACCCAAAGAATCCCAAAGACTCAAATGGACCATGTAATCTAGGCCCAAACGAGGCAAAGCGAAATTCGAATGAAGAAGAGAACAAAAACTCAAACAACGCAATAAAGTGATAAACAATCGCTAGACGAATGCAAAGAAGCAATCACAAGGTCGACTGAACCGATAGAAACCCAAAACTCCCAAGGGAGGCTCGACACACAAGAGGACCTAGATGCCCTAGGGCTAGAAAGTGAAATCGATGGAAATAGGCAAACAACCAAAGGACGAAGGTCACAGCCAGTCAAACAAGGCTCCAGAACACTCAAACAAGTGAAAAAACAAGGCCAAAGTCACAGATCAGTCTCAGAAGGCTCAAAACACAGAAAACCCTAATACCTCACAGGATTGGCGTGACTGTGAGGCTGAAATTAGCACCAAAATGGAATTGGCGTGGGTCATACACAAGCAACCTGCGCCAATGGGTGTGACTGTCAAGCTGAAAAGCATGCCAGTCGAGTTAACTATGGGAAAAATAAAAAAGAGCAGTCCAGACACAGACCAGTGATGACAAGGCAAAACAAACAGAAAAACAAACCCAAAGAGCTGACCAAGCAAGCAAGGTCAAGAATCAACCGAAAAGATAAGACAACACTCCAAGCGTTCAGTTCATAAACTAAACCGAAGATTGAATGAAGCAGCGTTGATCTACTTCGCTAATGCAGAGCAAAAGCATTTCGAAGGCTATCTGGCTAACTTCAGGCTCCGTCTGTAGTTTACAAAGTAGAACAACAACAAGCCAACGATCCCCAGCGGAGTCACCAATTTGTTTTGGAGGTAAATCCCCTCTACGGACAGAGGCGATCCCTACTAGCCCAGACCGGGTCTAGCAACAATCGTTCATGCTATAGTGCAGGTTCCTAATTGCAAATAAACCAACTAGCGATGAAGTCTTACCTGGAATCCAACGCTATCGCTCGTAGAGGTAGCGCTCCCATTCCTTAGCTCTGGCAGATCACAATCCTCATGATCTCCGTGATTGGACACCTGCACACGCAAGAAACAAAACAAACGCAAGCGTAAAATCCAGTGCATACAACTATATGTCAGTCAGAGAAGACATAACTCATGATCATCATCAAGAACAAGAGTGGAACCATAACCAATAGTCTCTTATCATTAATTAATCAAAATAAGAATACAACCATAGCTCTGATGTTGAATTCTCCTTCGGAGGGTCGTCAGCAGAACGTGTCTCGATAAAGCCTGTCAAGGATAGGACAAGCCTCTCTCTCCGGATGTGTCGACAATGATCTCCTTGCTTGGATTTGGCCTTAAGGGAATGGATCAAAGCTCTTGCAGCATTAGGCTTTTGGGAACTTGGAGACTAGCTTGCAAATGAGATGAGAAAGCTTTTATAGATGGAGGAAGGGGAGTTTGGATTCCTATAATCA
Source organism: Pinus albicaulis (assembly GCA_034641835.2). Taxonomy (NCBI): domain Eukaryota; kingdom Viridiplantae; phylum Streptophyta; class Pinopsida; order Pinales; family Pinaceae; genus Pinus; species Pinus albicaulis. Next base: position 1,359,894,324 of record CM076582.1, on the reverse strand, counting down.
TGGGATTGGCCCTATCCTCAAGGAAGCTTCCATGAGAGGTGGCAAACCACTTCCTCTACATGGAGATTCAGAGCCAAACCTCCCAACTCAAATTAGATACCAATTCGTGGATCAGTTAGGACGAAAATTCCGCCATTTATTTTTAAAAAATACTCCTTAAAAAGGCTGGCGTGAGTGCGACTCTGGGACAGAGCGCCAATTGGCGCGCCCTCTTTGAAGGATTTCCCCCATTGGCGCGGGTACTGAACTAGCTACCCGCGCCAATGCAAAAAGGGGTGTTTTTATGGTTTTTCACAAGGAGTTGTCTTCAGGGAAATGAAAGTAAATTTTCAGGGGAATGCCATGAAAGTGTTTTAAAGTTATGTCACTGCTCACAGGTCACGGAATGAGCCCTCCAATTGTGCGGGATGGGGAATTGTAGGGACGGTGACAAATTGCTGTGTAACAGTCATGAGAAGCTTCAAACAGATTATGTCTTCTATGATTCTATAGCTGACTACATGGAGAAGATTTACATTTCAGATTTCCATTTATATTTTCATTTTGAAGATCAGTTACATCTCATGTTGCCTTGGTCATTTCAGTATCATGTTTACTTTTGGTTCAAGCACAGTCAAGAGATTCAAGTGTCATATCAGATCAATGACTGGCTTCATTGGAAGTTTCATGTTCCTTGAGTTACAAATGGAGATTGCAACTGATAGGGTAGGTAGGAGTGTGTGAATAAGCTCAAAGTTGACTGAGCATATTTTTAGTAAGTACAGATTTGGTTCTTCTGGAGTGATCATCAAGCTTGATCCCAAGGTGAAGGCTATAAGAGTTTGAAGAAGACTTGGTAAAATTTCAAAGTTTTTATTCCAAGAAGATCGATAGCAGCACTAGAACTAGTGGTTCTTACTATACCACAGGGGCACACTATCCCAAGTGGAGCCACTGTTATCACCCAAAAATTTTCAAAAAAACATCATTGTGTTATGTTTGTTTTTGGTCATGGTTAAAATTAGGTTTAGAAGTCAATTTAGGGTTTGGTTAAGGGTAGGTTAGATTTTTATAAGTTCAAAACCCATCCTTAAGTTCAAATAAAGTCTTTAGAGGTCCATTCCATGATCAAATGCTCACATTTTTCATTTAGGGATCATTTCATAAGGTTTCAGGTTAAATTTTTGCAATTAGCCAAGAATCCTCTGTTTCGTAGCGCCGCTAGTTCAAAAAAGAGGATTTGCGCTACGAAAGCACTGATACTTTCTTAGCACAAACTACGAAAAATACATTGTGGGTGCTATGAAAGCGCGGTTTCTTAACTGTCTTGTCAATTAAGCCAAAATATGTCAGAATCCGTTGGGGAATGATAGGATAGGGGTATGGTGAGTCAGTTAGGGATCAAATTCAATGTACTTACCTATATTACAGTCATCATTGTCATGATAGGGCATCAGTGAAGCATCATTCAGTTACGAGATGACACCTTAAATTCAAATTCTTGCCTAATTTGGTCATTCTCATTTTCATTTGCTTCCATACAAGTGTCTAAGCTCTGAAGTTGTCAAGCTAAGCCTGTGGGTGTTCTATACAAAGGTTGTCTTCCATATTCTCAAGCAAGGTTGTTCGATAATCAAAAGAGGCTGATCATATATTCAAGCGAGGTTGCTTTACAGATTTAAGAGAAGCTGACAGGTTTTTCTAAAGAAGCATGGCAGAGGAGAAGAAATTCCACAGAGGGTGACATTTCTTAAGATATGAGCCTGAAAATGTGAAGGTTATATTTGAAGATCAAACAGTGATGGAGGCTTTTAGCAAAGCAGGTTGTCTGCGGTTTTGTGAAAATCTGCAGGGTTGCCACACTCAGGTGTCTAAAGAATTTGCCTTACACTTTAGTGGAACAACTACTAAGATTGGGATGTTAAATGTGCTAGTTACTCCTGAGATCATTGCTTCTGTGACAGAAATACCAAGGGGGCAAGAGACTTGGTTTAAAGGTTTTAAGTTTGACATGGAACCATGCAAGGAATTCATGAAACCTGAGTATGCATATATGGACCTGAATAATGCAATACCTAGAAGTTGTATCAAAGACACCTATGCCAAGCTGTTGTTCAACTTTCAAATATACTTTACATGTGAAGGTAGGTACCATAAAGTTTATACTTATCATTTCAAACTACTTCTGCATTTCATAGGTATGATATTACTAAATTTTCCCTTCTACTTGCATAGGAGCCTTGCCAAAATGTCTGATAAAGTACAAGCCAAGTCTGATGGTTGTGAAACATATTTGTTTCACCATGGTTTGATAAAGTTATTGGTGTTGAATCAGCTTCAGAAAATAAGCAGGGATTTGTCTTCATTTTTTTTTATGAATGGCTTTGAATTGGAAAACCTAACCCCAACTAGAAACCCTAAACCTAAAGGAACTCCTTCAATACCAGTAGTAGAGTCTAGTCAGCCTATGGTTGTAAAGTCAAAGAGGTTTGTAAAGTTGAAACCAAGGAAACAAGTTGAGGAAAGGATAGATAAGACAGAAGTTCTTGTTGCAACAACTCCATCACCTACAAAACAAAGGTCAAAAAGTGTTAAAGAGGAAAAACAGAAACAAGTTGCCAGCAAGCAGGAAATCAAGAGAATGACAAGAAGCCAAGAAGTGGCATAAAAGGGAAAAACAGTTGTTTCAAGTACAGAGGACAGCCCAGTAATTAAAGGAAATTTATATGAAATTCTTCATGCAATTGATATAGAAGAGACACCCATCATGCAAGCTGATTTCATTGGAGTAGATGAACACAAACAGAAAAAGGCTAAGTCAACTAAGAAACTTGAATTTGAGGGTCAAAATGCAGCCTTTATCTTTCAAGCAAGGAAGCCTTTAACTAGGCATGCTAAGAAGCTTAAGGAAGGTAGCAAGTAGGTCCAAGAAACCATTTAAATAGTGAGAGTACCTGAAGAGGTGGTTGATCTCTCATCACCAATAGTGGAGCATGCAACCAGCAAGACAATGAAGGGAAAAGAACACATGACAGAGTGTCAACATCTTGAGGAGAGATTGAAGCTAGCAAAAAAAGAGATTGCAATGATGAAAAAGAGGGCCAGAAAGCATAGTATTGAAAAAACATAGTTCAAAATAATGAAGGTACTTTAGGAAGGTCAAATTGTTTCTAGGTCTGAAATTCCAAGCAGTGCAGAACAGATTTTTACATGGACACTTCCAGCCATCAAGGAAGCAAAGTTTATCAGAGTAATCAATACTCACTTAAGAGCTAGTAATAGAATATTAAGATATCAAATGGAGGATTTGGAGCTGCAGGTGAAACTGACTCGGGATGAGCTAAAAAACAAAGGTGTAGAATGACAAATTATTAAAAACGTCAAAGGCTAAATCAAAGGGAAAATGAAGAATAAATCTCATGAAATCTTGGTTTTTAGTTCATATGATTGTTTTTTTTTATTAAACCAGTGGTATTATAAAGTTTTGGCACATTTTTGGTTTGAATTTTGAATAAATATGGACAAAACTTCTCACTCAGCAGTTTCGTAACGCAAACAGTGCAAAAAGGGTGAAAATCGCTACGAAACTGTTGTAGAAGCTTTCTTCACCCTTTCTCATAAAGTTTTGGAGGGAAAATGTGTGTATTATGACCTGAAATTGCTAGGTAAGTTGTGTTAAGTGAATATGAAGATAACATTCAAGGAAAGAAACCGAAATTTTGAAGGAAAATGGGTTAAAATACTATGCTACGAAAAGCGCTATGAATCTGTGATGTTTTCGTAGCGCAGGACTGTTTCTTCTATTTTGGACCATTTTATGGTGATTTTGTACAGCTGACACTTAAGGATGATTTTGGGCATATGTTATTTTAGTTCCTGACAGCAAATAACCTCGAAGTCATGGGTTCATAGTGGTCAGAGTGTCTCAAGAACATAAAGAATCCTAAGCCTAGAAAACAGGGGACAGTTTCCTAGTTTGCAGGAGATCAGCATTAAGGTCATAAAGTGTTGGAGCTTATCATCTGGATTCGACCTTATGGGAATAAAATTGGAAAATGATGTAATCTATTTTAGATAAGGATGTTATGAGTAGAGTTAAGGAGTTTGAGTCCTATTTGTAATAGGACTGTTCATTAGGTTTGCAACTGTCATTTTGTAATAAATACCATGTCACATGGCTAGGAAAGGTGTCAAAAAGTATGAATTCGATGTATCTAGCTCATGATAAGGTTATCCTATGTTGTAAATGATCTATAAAGATGAAGAAGTCGAAATTTTGATGGTTGGACATTTTTAGCAAGAGACTGTGTTTTAGTAAGTGACTAGTTTTTAGCTTAATACATAGTTTTCTACTTAGCCAAATTGAGATTCATAAAGAGTTCTAGTGTTTTCTTGTTCTAATTGCATCTTATTACCATCCTATGGTAGTGATGTTTGTTTATGTTACTCAGAATTCATCTTTGATGCTCTCACTTCCTATATAGACAAACTGACTTTGTTTTTTACTGTTTCACATGTCTATCTCTTGACTAGAACTCTGATATGCCTTGACTTCCATGCTAAGTAGATTGTTTGGTTTTTCTGAAGCTATTTTGACTCCACAAGACCAATGTGCACTTGCTGATGTGATTTTCAACCAATATCTATCATTTGTTTAGTTATTACCTCACATAGAGTTAGCCATATATACTTCTATAAAAAATCATTAACCCTTGAGAGAGCCCTCTCAGGTTGAGGAGGCTAAGCCTCAATCAAAAGATTGGTTTGAAATAGTTACATGAGATTGATTTGATTAGCAACCTATCAGGTCTAATTTTGTGATAACACAATACTCATATATTATTTTTTTAACATCTTCTCCAAGTATAACTTTGTATGGTTTCCTACAAATAGTTGTCCAACAAGTGAGTTCATCATTTACATCTATTTTCAATCAAAATTTTTGATGTTTGTGCAAAGTTTTTCGGGAGTTTCCTAATGCTTGTGCCATAGATTTTACCAAGAGAATCTCTTTAGTACTTGATGAAACTACTGCCATTTGTATTTCTCTACATGCATCTAAAGAACTTTTCTTTCTAGATCTTCCAAATTAATTTAGAGCACTATTTAGATTTTGTATCACATTTTCCTTCATTTTTTTACCTTTTGTTGATTTTCAAATACCCAATAAAGTCGTAGCTTCTTTTAATTTCTTTGATATTAAGAGAATTTTCAACGTTTGGGCTTGAAATGCCATAGTTTCATCTTTGAGGAACGAATCAATAATGCGCTTAACATGATATCATGTAACATGGTCAGTTTTTTTGATCTCCATATGTGTGAGTGTCAAAATTTTCTAGCATCTCATCATTGATATTGATTTCATCTGTACATATTAGAATTAAATGTACATAATGAGTTTACATATTCAATGAATAATTAAATTAATAAATGTGTATAATTTCAATAATACACATTCAATATATATATATATATATATATATATATATATATATATATATATTTGGTGATTCAATTTCTTCACTTGAATTTCTTTCAAAATTTTCTATGTCATCATCAATGTTTTGAGGAATATCTCTCTCTGTTTACATTGCAAAATATTTTTCAAATTAGTTCATCAAATAAAAATTAAGTTTCACAATACACTAGTCAAATTTTAAATATCAAGTTTATAATATTTACATTTACATACCTGCTTCAACTTCTAGTTGAGGCTGATTTTCCCTTTCAATATTTGAGCGTTCTTCTCTTTTTTTTTTGTGATATTCTATCCCCATGTTCTCTACGTTCCTCGGGGTCTCTTGCTCAATCATATTTTCTCTTGCAATTCCTTCTATTTCCCATGATAATTTAGTTTGAAGCTCAAAATATTTCCTTGAAAATCCTGTAAAAAAAAACTCACTACATCAAAATTTAGACAAAAACTCATTTTAAAAAGCAATACAAAATATTTAATTTAATAAAAAATCATTTTAAAATTTTTGCACAAAATACATACTTCAACCCAAAACACTTACTTTAAAAATTGTGCCAAAGAAATGTCTTTTAAAAATGAAATGGTGCTTAAAATATTTCCTTCCAAGTCCTGCAAAAAAATTTCATTTAAAAATTTAGACAAAAACTCACTTTAAAAAGTAATTATAAAATATTTAATTTAACCGAAAACACTTTAAAAAAATGCCACTTTAAAAAATACCTCCAAAAAATGTCCATTGAAAATTAAGCCCAACTTCTTAAAAAATGTCACTTTAAAAAATACCTCAAAAAAATGTCCTTTGAAAATTAAGCCCAAAAAACCTCTAAAAAAATGCCACTTAAACAAAATACCTCCAAAAAATGTCTTTTGAAAATTAAGCCCAAAAGACCTCTAAAAAAATGCCATTTTAAAGAAAACCTCCAAAAAATGTCCTTTGAATATTAAGCCCAAAAAGATTCCTTTGAAAATTAAGCCCAAAAAAATCCTTTGCAAAATCAGCCCCAAATGAAGAAATCTGTGAAAATATACGAAAAATAATGATTTCGTTTTCGGGCTATTTATATAGCGACGAAATGTTTTTTTGGAGGGGCTTCATTGAATTTTCCAACCGACGTAATTTGCGAGCACAATTTTGGCCAAACTTCTGTAAAAACTTCAGTCGGACTTTTGTGTCGTTAGAATTAACGGGCCGATGTGGCAAAAAACAATTCGGCCGAACTAACACGTATGTAGCTTCGTAGCAGCTCAGCTCTGAACACATTTATTCAAATTTGGAATGATTAAACTCCATCAAACTTTATGAATTAACTATCAGAAACAAGTCAAAAATTTGAAGCATTCAATCTACTTTCAGGAAACATAACTTTTATGGAATTCCATAAATATTCACTAGTTTTAATTAATTTTGTAATAAAATGGGTGCAAACAATTTCTTAAGGTTGTTATGATTCAATGAAATAAAATTCTGTATCTTCCAAAATGCACTATAAAAAAATTGAAAAAATTATGGTGCATTATATTGGTCCGTCTTCTGTAATGGCTAGTTTTTAGATATTTAGTTTATAACTAATATGTTGAGAAATTTTGCGCGAGCCAAAACATATTCAAAATATGCAGTTTTTTCATATTGAATCAGTTCAAAAAATTCTAGTAATTATGAAATGCATCAGTTGGTTTCGTAAATATAATGATACCGAAGTAGACTCTGTCTAGATTGTTGTAACACATTTTTTTTCTCAAAAACACAAAATTTTCAAAGATTAATACACCAACACGTTTGAACATGACTTTTTATGAATCCTTTCATTGTTAAAGAACATACACTCAAAGAAATTTTAAGTTGACATATTAAATGTGAATAAAAAAAGTCCAAAAAATAAGTAATATAAAGCTAATAAAATTTCTAACAAGTTTTATTTTTATCGTAAAATTAAATTCTAAACAGAAAAATTGTTTTGGCTTGCAAAATTTGAAGAAAAGAAAAAATGATATTTTTTTCTCAAAAAGGGGCAAAAAGTGTAACCCAACTTCACATTTTCACCCTTACTTTTATATGTTTTCTAGAGAAGCATCATTCCTAGAATTTAGGAGGATGCCTTGTAAGCTCTGAAAGTTATCATATGTAGCACCTTCATTATTCTTATACTCTTTGTTAGGTCCCTATATTACTAGTATAGTCCCTTATTGTTGTTAGTGTAACCCCCTTATTGTTATTATTGTACCCTTGTAACCCCCATTTTGTTATTATTGTGCCCTTAAATTATTATTGTTAGGTCGGCTAGGATTACATTGTGGCCCACTAGGATTGCATTATGGCCCCATGGACTCCTATATATAGAAAGGAGGTTTTGTAAATTGTATCATCCAAGAATTGTTCATTTATGTAATGTATTGGAGGTTGCCCCCTCGAAGTGGCTCATTTCTAAGGCGTTGATATCTCTTTTCTTCTATTTTTGGAGCTGGTTACACAACATTTGGTATCAGAGGTTTGGGATTCTAGGGTTTCGCTGCTCCAAACAGGTCATCGTGGAATTTTCGCTATAAATTTTTTTCTACAAAGTTGCAGAAGCTTAAATGTTTAGGGTGCGAAGCCAAAATCCTGAGGAAGATTTTCTAAAAATTTTAGAGCTTGGTTCACAAGAGTTGTGGAGATATGATCTGTGGAAGTTAGGTCTTTTTTCAGGCTCCTAAACAGGTCATCGTGGCATTTGCGCTATAATTTTTTTTCTACGAAGGTTCAGAAGCTGAAATTCATATGGTGCGAAGCTAAAATACTGAGGAAATTCTTCAAAAAATTTCAGAATTTGAATCGCAATATTTTTGGAGATATGATCTATGGAAGGTAGTGCTTTTTCAGGCTCCTCAATTTCATCTCAAACAGGTGATCGTGGGAAAAGTTCAATAACTCTCTCTTTGGGAATTGGATTGGAGTGACGTAAAAAGTAGTTGCAAGTACACAAAATTTGGTTTATTGGCTATCAATTTCAGAGACAAAGGATGAAACAATGACACGTGGCAAGTCCTACAAGTGCGCTCTACTGAACCAGTCCAAAATTAGGTCATTGTGGGAGATTGGACATAACTTTGTCTTGGAGAATCCAAATTAGGTCAGACCTGTGGTATTCAAAAGAGAATTTAGAGGGCTACTTCAGTGCTAAATTTCAAATATTTAAGGGCTGCAATCACAGAGATAATCCAATTTCAATATCGAGCTCCTTAAAAGCAAGAAAAAGGTGTGTATATTTTTCTTTCCAAATTGCATAAGTCTTCTTTGAAGAATCAATTTGAATTGATTCCAAGGGCATATTGTAGAATATATAGCAGTATTGGGTTCTAAAATATGCCCCGTAAAAATAATTCAACACTCATTAAGCCTTCAGAAGGCTCTACTATGACTCATGAAGATGAAGAATTGCAACATGATCTATCAAAATTACAAGAGCAAGTGCAACAAATTTCACTCTCACAAAAAGCAACAAAAAATGAAATGGAAGTTTTGAAGAAAGGAATGGAAGTGAAGATGGACGGTTTGAAGAGAGGCATGGAAGCTAAGATGGATGGCATGGAAGCTAAGATGGATGGCATGGAAGTGGGCATGGAAGCTAAGATGGATGATCTAAAAGCATACATGGAAGGCTTGATGACAAGCTTAAAACAAGAAATGATTCCTAATGGCAGAAATATAGTAGAATAACCTCATGATGAGAACAAAATAAATGTTAATCGTGATTTCATAAACTCTAAAGTTGGCGGGAAGAACCACCATATTCCAAAAATGGATATGAGGAAGTTTGATGGAAAGGATCCTGTAACATGGATACTACAGATGGAGCAATATTTTGATCTCCATAACGTGCAAAACACACAAAAGGTCCGCATTGCAACTTTACATTTAGAACAAAATACATTTGTATGGTATCGATGGCTTTGCTCCCGTAAAAAAATTGTCACTTGGTCAATTTTTACGAGGAAATGATAGCACATTATGAGGATACAAAGAGCAACACCTTCTTTAGCCAATTGATAAATCTCAAACAAAAGGGCTTAGTGGGGGAGCACATTGAGGACTTCCAAAAATTGAATATAAGGGTAACTGATATTCCAGAGGAACACAGGATTGATCTCTTCATAAGCACTTTAAAGGATAACATCCAACATGAAGTTCACATTTTGGAACCTAATTCATTGGAGAAGGCATTCAGGTTAGCAAGAAAAATTGAATGTAAAATTATCGCGACAAGGAAGCCTACCACTCACTTCTATAAAGAAGGAAGTGTTGCTACGCCTAGATTTCCACAACCTACAAGGTTGACACCACAACAATTGGAAGAAAAAAGAGTAAAAGGGCTTTGCTACAGTTGTGATAACAAATACACTAAAGGTCATAAGTGTGCTGAGAAGAAATTATTTTACATAGATTGTGAAGAGGAAGAAGAAAATGAACAAGAAGAGGATATACACCAGGAACCAACCCTAGAAGAGGAAGAAATGAATCCGACCATATCGTGTAATGCACTCGCAGGAATTACCACTCCTCAAACTCTCAAGATAGAAGGACAAATCAAGAAGAAAAAGGTAATAGTGTTGATTGATTCAGGTAGCACCCATAATTTTATTCATTGTAAGGTAGCCAAGGAATTAAATTGTTTCCTATACCCAGCACCAGAATTTCAAGTGATGGTTGCAAATGGAGGAACTATAAATTGCTCCGGAAAATGCCATAATATCAAGCTAACCATGGGGGAATATGTATTGACTAGTCCAATCCTTGCCATTCCTATGGGAGGTGCTGATGTTGTACTAGGAGTACAATGGTTACAATCTTTGGGGACGGTAGCTTTTAATTTTCAAGAACTTTTCTTGAAATTTTTTTCAGAAGGAAAGGAAGTCGAATTACGGGGTATTGAAGGGAAGCCGGGAAGGATAATAAGCTATAATGTCATGACAAAGCGTCTAAAGAAATAACAACGAGGCGTAATTGCACAATTATGCTCACTAGAAGTTCCGACATCAAAATCATCTATTTCTGCAGATCTCCAACAAGTCTTGGACAATCGTTCCAAGGTGTTTGAAACTCCCAAAGGACTCCCACCTATTCATGATCATGATCATGCTATTCATTTGATTCCAGGAAGTGTTCCTCCAAACATCAGGCCTTATAGATATCCTTACTTCCAAAAGAGCGAAATTGAACGTATGATCGCAGAAATGTTAGAGGCGGGTATAATTCAACCTAGTCAAAGTTCTTTCTCTGCTCCTGTAGTATTGGTACACAAGAAGGATGGATCATGGCGAATGTGTCCGGATTATAGGGAGCTCAATAAGCTCACCATTAAAGATAAATTTCCCATTCCTGTGATCGATGAATTATTGGATGAATTACATGGAGCAATTTATTTTACCAAGTTGGATCTTCATTCAGGATATCATCAAATTAGAATGAAGACCGAAGATATTCCAAAAACAACATTTCGAACTCATGAGGGTCATTATGAATTTTTGGTCATGCCTTTTGGCCTTACCAATGCACCTTCTACATTTCAAGGGTTGATGAATCCCATTTTCAAACCCTTCCTTAGAAAATTTGTGCTAGTATTTTTTGATGATATACTAATCTACAGCAGGTCTTGGAAGGATCATGTTGAACATGTTGACAGGATGCTCAAACTATTGCAGGAGAAACAATTATATGCAAAAACATCCAAATGTTTCTTTGGAGTACAAGAGGTGGAATATCTAGGTCATATTATATCTCACGAGGGTGTTAAAGTAGACCCTAACAAAATTAAATCCATTAAGGAATGGAAATTCCCCACGACCATAAAGCGGTTTCGAGGATTTCTCGGGTTAACAGGGTATTATCACAAGTTTTTTAAGAATTATGGGAGAATAGCAGCACCTTTAACAACATTATTGAAGAAAGATGCATTTTCATGGACTCCTGAAGCAACTAAGGCCTTTGAACATCATAAAGAGGCAATGTGCCTAGCACCGGTCTTAGCTACGCCAGACTTCACAAAAACTTTTATTGTGGAATGTGATGCCTCATGAAATGGAATTGGTGCAGTTTTAATGTAGGAAGGAAGACCCATTTCTTTTGAAAGTCGTCCAATCAAAGGAAAGTATTTACAGAAACCTATTTATGAGAAGGAAATGTTAGCAATACTGCATGCACTAAAGAAATGGCAAACGTACCTAATGGGAAGACACTTCAAGGTAAAGACTGATCAATGATAGTCTTAAACACTTTTTGGAACAAAGACTATCTTTAGAAGAGCAACAAAAATGGGTCACAAAGATGTTGGGTTATGACTTTGAAATAATCTACAAAAAAGGAAAGCTTAATGTTGTTGCAGATGCACTCTCAAGAAAGAATGAAGACTCGGTGGAAGCATTGCTTTGTGCCATTTCTGTTATCCAACCAGATTGGATAACCGAAGCAAGAGATGAATGGAAGAAGGACAGAGATGTATGGACACTCATTCAAAAGTTGTAGCAAGATACTAGTACATCTGATACATTTAGTTGGAAAAATGATTCCTTATGGTACAAATATCGCTTATATCTTTGTAGGAATTCCCAACTAAAACAAAAGATTCTTCTGGAATTGCACACTTCTCCTTTAGGAGGACACTCAGGATTTTTAAAAACTTACCACAGGGTGAAGAAAGAATTTTTTTTGGGATGGCCTTAAATCTGATATTCAAAAGTTTGTGGCGGAATGTTTGGTTTGCTAGCAGAATAAAGTGGAGACAATTAAGACCCCGGGACTTCTACAACCTTTATCCATTCCAAGTCAGCGTTGGGAGGAGATTTCAATGGATTTTATCACAGGTTTACCTAAGTCTCAAGGAAAGAATGTCATCATGGTGGTAGTTGATAGACTTACCAAGTATGCACACTTTTGTGCATTATCTCATCCATTTAAAGCAAGTACAGTTGCTACTACATTTGTGGACAGAATTCAAAAGCTACATGGAAGCACAAGGGTTATTGTGAGCGACAGAGATCCCATTTTTACGGGAAATTTTTGGACGGAGTTATTTTCTTGTTTGGGTACTCAATTAGCTCATAGCTCATCTTATCATCCTCAATCTGATGGTCAAACTTAGATAGTAAATAAATGTTTGGAAGGATATCTTCGTTGTTTTGTATCTGATAAACAAACACAATGGGTCAAGTGGTTACCTCTCGCTGAATGGTGGTATAACACTTCCTTCCATACCGCAGCAAAAATGACCCCATTTATGGCACTTTATGGATATCATCCACCATCGATCACATCATCTTTAAGGGAAAATTCGAAGGTTCAAGCAGTGGAAGATCACATCAAGCATTAGCAAGAAGTTCTCCAACTCTTAAAGGATAACCTGAATTTGGCACAAAATCGAATGAAACAATAGGCAGATCAACATCGCAGCGAGAGAAGTTTTGATGTAGGAGATTGGGTATTTTTACGGCTACAACCATACAAACAAATGTCCATCAAGCAAGCTAAGAAGGATAATAAATTATCGCCAAAGTACTATGGTCCTTACAAGGTGTTGCAAAAGATTGGTACTATGGCATACAAATTGGAGCTTCCTATTTCTTCGCGAGTACATCCAGTTTTCCATGTTTCATGCTTAAAGAAGGTTATAGGTGAAAATCTTCCAGTTCAAACAATATTGCCAGAACTTGATGAGGAAGGAAAATCATATTGGAACCTGAAGCGGTCATGGAAACAAGAACTCGACAGCTACGGAATCGATCAATTTCAGAGTATCTCATCAAGTGGAAGAACTTACCCACTGAAGATTCTACATGGGAGGATGAGAATTTTATACAGAAGCATCCATAGCTACTCAAGCGTTGAGGACAACACTTTTTTGAAGGAGAGGGGTATGTTAGGTCCCTATATGACTAGTATAGTCCCTTATTGTTGTTAGTGTAACCCCCTTATTGTTATTATTGTACCCTTGTAACCCCCATTTTGTTATTATTGTGCCCTTAAATTATTATTGTTAGGTCGGCTAGGATTACATTGTGGCCCACTAGGATTACATTATGGCCCCATGGACTCCTATATAAAGAAAGGAGGATTTGTAAATTGTATCATCCAAGAATTTTTCATTCATGTAATGTATTTGAGGTTTCCCCCTCGATGTGGCTTATTTCTAAGGCGTTGATATCTCTTTTCTTCTCTTTTTTGAGTTGGTTTCACAACACTCTTTTGACGGAGCATTTTTTTTCTTGTATAGTTTTGCCTATGGCGCATTTTTATTATCATATTTAGCATTATGAAAGTGCAATGCACTTATTATTTGGATGGTATCAGTGTATTGTGTATATACATGAAATTGAAATGATTTACAAAGTGTTCTCCCAACAATACTTATATACCATATGGATCAGTAGTCATTTTTGAAACAATATTCATCTTCAAGCAACATTCATTCAATATGGAGCAGCCCCAACAAGGCATATGAAGTGGATTTCATTCAGTCACAATGTGAACATAAGGTTTATGCAGAACAAGGCATTGTGAGTTATAAAACACTAATACAATGATGACAGTGACACTGAGAATTTTTATTTTTTCTTGCTATAAGACCTTTGCAACCCCCCCACCATTGATGTCAAAGGGGGAGGTAATCAGGGGAAGGAATATACTTCTCAGAATGAAAGGAGGAGGAAAAATGTGTTGCCATCAATTCCAAAGGGGGAGATTGTTGGAAATATTGGCATTGATTTCATTAAGTGTAATAATGATAATTTATGTTGAATGTTATTATTATAAAAGGCTGAAAGTGATGTAAAGTGAAAAGGCTATTGTTACACCAATTTTTGGTAATCTAACCATTTACAATTATATGGGTCGAAATACACCATGTAAGACCAATTTTACCATAGTAAAATTTCTTTCACTGTAAGAAATAATTTTAAAAACCATATTTTATTAACTTATTTCTGGTTCAAACAGGAAACCCCATGAGGAATAGTTAAATAAATCCTTATTTATATGGTTTTCCTCTAGTAATAACTAATTAAACCACTATTTAAATAATATTCGCCCTAGTGAAATGCATGAGTAACCTGATGTGATAGTTGTACAGTCTAGAGAATCTACCTCACAAGTGAAATATTTCATGATGATCTTCATCATGGGAGAAAACCTATTCAGCAACTAACCAAAAGGAAATATTTTCTTGATTTTTTCTTTATATGGTGCTTTGAGGTAAGGTTCATACAATTGGGCATCCAAATATTTATTTTTGAACCACTTTTCACCTACATCAGTTATCCCTGTTGTTACTGCAATCATGTCTTTAGAAATGGTGAATGTCACCCCTGCAATGGTCACTTGGTATTTTTTTAGGTTGGTGATGAAAATCCCAGTCAAATTAGGATGGCTCTGCATTCTTTGGACCATCTCAAAAAACTCAAAACAACCTACATACCGGAAACATTTGACTGCTAAGGGTGATGACATCAATTCCCTAGTGTCTGATGGCTCTAGCCTCAATATTATCCCTCCTTTATTATATGTTTTCTTCTCTTCTTCTATGGTGTTTCTCTCCTCCTCCATTATGTTCAGTTTTGTTTAAAAAACCTAGGGAAGAAGGGGAAGGAAAAGGGAGTGGGATTGTAGGGTTAGGGAGTTGGGATAGGTGAGGGGACATTTGGGGAAGGGTATAAGAGATTTAGGATGCTTAGGGACATGATGGGGAGTTGAAATGATTAGGGGAATGGGGTAGGGAATTCAATTTCAAGGATGTTGTCTGGTTACCTAGAAAAGCGCAACGTAGGGGTAGGTTTTAAGTGAATATATCTTAGGTGGGGAGTGAAGGGATGTGAGGATAGTGGGGAGTGAATTAGAGTGTAAGGGAGGTAGATGAGTCTAGGAAAAAAAAAATTAAGCTTGCAAACTAAAAAACTATTGTTTAATTACTAGAACATGACATGGATAGTAGAGAGGTTTCCACCATAAACTTATGACCATGATCTGAAAGGAGGAGCTGTGAGAATGTAACTTACTTGCAAATGAGTGTAGAAACCTTTGTTTGCAGCTTAGAACCCTTGGAGACAAGCTTCAAGGTGGTGGATGCTCTTTTGCAATAAGCACAGTGGGCTTGAGAAAGGTGTAGCGAAGCCCTGCAAAAATCTCAGCGTACTTCAAAAAATCCCAGCGTTTCCACTGCAAAAAGAATAGCGATGGAGCTGGAACTCGGTATTTTGAAGGAAAAATTGATTTTTTTTTTGGGAAACTTGGAGAGATCGATGTTGAAGAGTGAAAATGAGTGACTTTTGGTTTTTGAGGGTCTTTTATACTTGGATAAATATCATTAAATGGACATGGACCCACATTTCCTTTTTTGAAATCAACCTTACATTGCTTTTTTACCTTTAACCTTTGAACTTGATCTTTGAGCTTTATCTTTTGATGGCTTAGGAACAATAAATGGCTTTTCAGAACCCTGATCAATTATTGATGGAACCTTGAGGATTGCAGCTACTTGGAACTCTGAATTACTTATTACAAATTAGGAACATAATATTACATTTTGTTTTGAAATCAAATTTACTAATGAAATTTATTTATTGTCACTCCTTCATTTGTTGGAATTTATGGCATGAAATGATGATTTGATGACCTTGGAAACCCTAAGACCTAATGGAGACTCTGGACTGAATGAAACCATGATGAAAATGAATGTAATGATTATGACAACTCAAGAATGATGATACACTGAGCTGAGAGGTGAAATGAGCTAGCAAGTAATAAAATTTTGAAAGGAGTGAAATCAGACCTAGATCTACATCGAGTGACCAAATTTTTGCATGATGACCTAATAGAATGACAAAAAATTTCAAAATGGGACCCTAAAAAGACATGATAAGATTCTATTTGAACACTGGTGGAAGGTTGCAAAAATTGACACTAACACCTACATCCCTCATTTTTGTTCAGCATTAAATTGTTTACGCCAGGCCATAACATGTCTCGCTGCAGTAGATGTGTTAGGTCCCTATATTACTAGTATAGTCCCTTATTGTTTTTAGTGTAACCCCCTTATTGTTATTATTGTACCCTTGTAACCCCCATTTTTTATTTTTCCCTTAAATTATTATTGTTAGGTCGGCTAGGATTACATTGTGGCCCACTAGGATTACATTATGGCCCCATGGACTCCTATATATAGAAAGGAGGTTTTGTAAATTGTATCATCCAAGAATTGTTCATTTATGTAATGTATTGGAGGTTTCCCCCTCGAAGTGGCTCATTTCTAAGGCGTTGACATCTCTTTTCTTCTCTTTTTGGAGCTGGTTACACAACATTTGGTATCAGAGCTTTGGATTCTAGGGTTTCGCTGCTCCAAACAGGTCATCGTGGCATTTTCGCTATAAATTTTTTTCTACGAAGTTTCAGAAGCTGAAATTTTTAGGGTGCGAAGCCGAAATCCTGAGGAAGCTTGTCTAAAAATTTCAGAGCTTGGTTCGCAATATTTTCGGAGATATCATCTGTGGAAGTTAGGTATTTTTTCAAGCTCCTAAACAGGTCATCGTGGAATTTTCGCTATAATTTTTTTTCTACGAAGGTTCAGAATCTGAAATTCATATGGTGCGAAGCTGAAATCCTAAGGAAATTCGTCAAAAAATTTCAGAGCTTTTTTCGCAATATTTTTGGAGATATGATCTGTGGAAGGTAGTGCTTTTTCAGGCTCCTGAATTGCATCTCAAAGAGGTGATCGTGGGAAAAGTTCAATAACTCTCTCTCTGGGCATCGGATTGGAGTGCCGTAAAAAGTGGTCACAAGTTCACAGACTGTAGTTTATTTTCTATCAATTTCAGAGACAAAGGATGAAACAGTGACACGTGGCAAGTCGTACAAGTTCGCTCTACTGAACCAGTCCATAATTAGGTCATTGTGGGAGATTGGACACAACTTTGTCTTGGAGAATCCAAATCAGGTCATACCTGTGGCATTAAAAAGAAAATTCAGAGGGCTACTACAGTGCCGAATTTCAGATATTGAAGATCTGCAATCACAAAGATAATACAATTTCAATATCGAGCTCCTCAAATCAAGAAAAAGGTGTGTATTTTTTTCAAATTGCACAAGTCTTGTTTGAATAATCAAGTTAAATTGATCCCAAGGGCATATTGTAGAATAGATATCAGTATTGGATTCTAAAATGTCCCCTAAAAAGAATTCAACACCCATTAAGCCTTCAGAAGGCTCTACTATGACTCATGAAGATGAAGAATGGCAACATGACATATCAAAATTACAAGAGCAAATTTCGCTCTCGTAAAGAACAACAAAAAATGAAATGGAAGTTTTGAAGAAAGGCGTGGAAACTAAGATGGATGGTTTGAAGAAAGGCGTGGAAGCTAAGATGATTGGTTTGGAAGCCAAGATGGATGGCATGGAAGTGGGCATGGAAGCTAAGATTGATGACATGGAAGCTAAGATCGATGAGAAAATGGAAAACATGAAGAATTTTCTAAAAGCAGACATGGAAGGTTTGACAAAGTTTATACAAGAAAGGTTTCCTAATGGTGAAAAGATAGTAGAATAACCTCATGATGAGAAAAAAATAAATGTTAATTGTGATTTCATAAACTCTAATGTTGGTGGGAAGAACCACCATATTCCAAAGATGGATATGAGGAAGTTTGATGGAAAGGATCCTGTAACATGGATACTACAGATGGAGCAATATTTTGATCTCCATAATGTACAAAACACACAAAAGGTATGCATTGCAACTTTACATTTAGAACAAAATACATTTGTATGGTATCAATGGCTTTGCTCCCGTAAAAAAATTGTCACTTGGTCAATTTTTACGCAGGAAATGATAGCACATTATGAGGATACAAAGAGCAACACCTTCTTTAGCCAATTGATAAATCTAAAACAAAATGGTTTAGTGGGGCAGCACATTGAGGACTTCCAAAAATTGAATATAAGCGTAACTAATATTCCAGAGGAACACAGGATTGATCTCTTCTTAGGTACTCTAAAGGATAACATCCAACATGAAGTTCGTGTTTTGGAACCTGATTCATTGGAGAAGGCATTCAGGTTGGCAAGAAAAGTTGAATGTAAAATTATGGGGACAAGGAAGCCTACCACTCAATTCTATAAAGAAGGAAGTGTTTCTACGCCTAGATTTCCACAACCTACAAGGTTGACACCACAACAATTGGAATAAAAAAGAGCAAAAGTGCTTTGCTACAGTTGTGATAGCAAATACACTAAAGGTCATAAGTGTGCTGAAAAGAAATTATTTTACATAGATTGTGAAGAAGAAGAAGAAAATGAAAAAGAAGAGGATATACACCAGGAACCAGCCATAGAAGAGGAAGAAATGAATCCGACCATATCATGTAATGCACTGGCCGGAATTACCACTCCTCAAACTCTCAAGATAGTAGGACAGATCAAGAAGAAAAGGGTAATAGTGTTGATCGATTCAGGTAGCACCCATAATTTTATTCATTGTAAGGTAGCCAAGGAATTAAATTGTTTCCTATACCCAGCACCAGAATGTCAAGTGATGGTTGCAAATGGAGGAACTATAAATTTCTCTGGAAAAAGCCATAATATCAAGCTAACCATGGGGGAATATGTATTGACTAGTCCAATGCTTTCCATTCCTATGGGAGGTGCTGATGTTGTACTAGGAGTACAATGGTTACAATCTTTGGGGATTGTAGCTTTTAATTTTCAAGAACTTTTCTTGAAATTTTTTTCAGAAGGAAAGGAAGTCGAATTACGGGGTATTGAAGGGAAGCCAGGAAGGATAATAAGCCCTAATGTCATGACAAAGCTTCTAAAGAAAGAACAACGAGGTGTAATTGCACAATTATGCTCACTAGAAGTTCCAACATCAAAATCATCTATTTCTCCATATCTCCAAAAAGTCTTGGAAAATCATTCTAAGGTGTTTGAAACTCCCAAAGGACTCCCACCTATTCGTGATCATGATCATGCTATTCATTTGATTCCAGGAAGTGTTCCTCCAAACATCAGGCCTTATAGATATCCTTATGTCCAAAAGAGCGAAATTGAACGTACGATTGCAGAAATGTTAGAGGCGGGTATAATTCAACCTAGTCAAAGTTCTTTCTCTGCTCCTGTAGTATTGGTACACAAGAAGGATGGATCATGGCGAATGTGTCCGTATTATAGGGAGCTCAATAAGCTCACCATTAAAGACAAATTTCCCATTCCTGTGATTGATGAATTATTGGATGAATTACATGGAGCAATTTATTTTACCAAGTTGGATCTTCGTTCAGGATATCATCAAATTAGAATGAAGACCGAAGATATTCCAAAAACAGCAATTCGAACTCATGAGGGTCATTATGAATTTTTGGTCATGCCTTTTGGCCTCACCAATGCACCTTCTACATTTCAAGGGTTGATGAATTCCATTTTCAAACCCTTCCTTAGAAAATTTGTGCTAGTATTTTTCGATGATATACTAATCTATAGCAGGTCTTGGAATGATCATGTTGAACATGTTGATAGGGTGCTCAAACTATTGCAGGAGAAACAATTATATGCAAAAACATCCAAATGTTTCTTTGGAGTACAAGAGGTGGAATATCTGGGTCATATTGTATCTCACGGAGGGTGTTAAAGTAGACCCTAACAAAATTAAAGCCATTAAGGAATGGAAAGTCCCTAAGACAATAAAGCAGTTGCGAGGATTTCTCGGGTTAACAGGCTATTATCGTAATTTTGTTAAGAATTATGGAAGAATAGCAGCACCTCTAACAACATTATTGAAGAAAGATGCATTTTCATGGACTCCTGAAGCAACTAAGGCCTTTGAACATCTTAAGGAGGCAATGTGCCTAGCACCGGTCTTAGCTACGCCAGACTTAACGAAAACCTTTATTGTGGAATGTGATGCCTCAGGAAATGGAATTGGTGTAGTTTTAATGCAGAAGGAAGACCCATTGCTTTTGAAAGTCGTCCAATCAAAGGAAATTATTTACAGAAACCTATTTATGAGAAGGAAATGTTAGCAATACTGCATGCACTAAAGAAATGGCGAACTTACCTAATGGGAAGACACTTCAAGGTAAAAACTGATCATGATAGTCTTAAACACTTTTTGGAACAAAGACTATCTTAAGAAGAGCAGCAAAAATGGGTCACAAAGATGTTGGGTTATGACTTTGAAATAATCTACAAAAAAGGAAAGCTTAATGTTGTTGCAGATGCACTCTCAAGAAAGAATGAAGAGGTGGAAGCATTGCTTTGTGCCATTTCTATTATCCAACCACATTGGATAACCGAAGCAAGAGATGAATGGAAGAAGGACAAAGATGTATGGACACTCATTCAAAAGTTGCAGCAAGATCCTAGTACATCCGATACATTTAGTTGGAAAAATGATTCCTTATGGTACAAAGATCGCTTATATCTTTGTAAGAATTCCCAACTAAAACAAAAGATTCTTCTCGAATTGCACACTTCTCCTTTAGGAGGACACTCAGGATTTTTAAAAACTTACCACAGGGTGAAGAAAGAATTTTTTTGGGATGGCCTTAAATCTGATATTCAAAAGTTTGTGGCGGAATGTTTGGTTTGCCAGCAGAATAAAGTGGAAACAATTAAGACCCCGGGACTTCTACAACCTTTATCCATTCTAAGTCAACGTTGGGAGGAGATTTCAATGGATTTTATCACAGGTTTACCTAAGTCTGAAGGAAAGAGTGTCATCATGGTGGTAGTTGATAGACTTACCAAGTATGCACACTTTTGTGCATTATCTCATCCATTTAAAGCAAGCATAGTTGCTACTACATTTATGGACAGAATTCAAAAGCTACATGGAAGCCCAAGGGTTATTGTGAGCGACAGAGATCCCATTTTTACTGGAAATTTTTGGACGGAGTTATTTTCTCGTTTGGGTACTCAATTAGCTCATAGCTCATCTTATCATCCTCAATCTGATGGTCAAACTGAGATAGTAAATAAATGTTTGGAAGGATATCTTCGTTGTTTTGTATCTCATAAACAAACACAATGGGTCAAGTGGTTACCTCTCGCTGAATGGTGGTATAACACTTCCTTCCATACTGCAGCAAAAATGACCCCATTTATGGCACTTTATGGATATCATCCACCATAGATTACATCATCTTTAAGGGAAAATTCGAAGGTTCAAGCAGTCGAAGATCACATCGAGCATCAGCAAGAAGTTCTCCAACTCTTAAAGGATAACCTGAATTTGGCACAAAATCGAATGAAACAACAGGCAGATCAACATCGCAGCGAGAGAAGTTTTGATGTAGGAGATTGGGTATTTTTACGGCTACAACCATATAAACAAATGTCCTTCAAGCAAGCTAAGAAGGATAATAAATTATCGCCAAAGTACTATGGTCCTTACAAGGTGTTGCAAAATATTGGTACTATGGCATACAAATTGGAGCTTCCTGCTTCTTCGCGAGTACATCCAGCTTTCCATGTTTCATGCTTAAAGAAGGTTATAGGTGAAAATCTTCCAGTTCAAACAATATTGCCAGAACTTGATGAGGAAGGAAAAATCATATTGAAACCTGAAGCGGTCACGGAAATAAGAACTCGACAACTATGAAATCGATCAATTTCAGAGTATCTCATCAAGTGGAAGAACTTACCCACTGAAGATTCTACATGGGAGGATGAGAATTTTATAAATAAGCACCCAGAGCTACTCAAGCGTTGAGGACAACACTTTTTTGAAGGAGAGGGCATGTTAGGTCCCTATATTACTAGTATAGTCCCTTATTGTTGTTAGTGTAACCCCCTTATTGTTATTATTGTACCCCTGTAACCCCCATATTGTTATTATTGTGCCCTTAAATTATTATTGTTAGGTCGGCTAGGATTACATTGTGGCTCCACTAGGATTACATTATGGCCCCATGGACTCCTATATATAGAAAGGAGGTTTTGTAAATTGTATCATCCAAGAATTGTTCATTCATGTAATGTATTGGAGGTTGCCCCCTCGAAGTGGATTATTTCTAAGGCGTTGATATCTCATTTCTTCTATTTTTGGAGTTGGTTACACAACAAGATGGATCAAATTTGGACTCGGTGGAAATTTTGACAACCCAAGAGAATGAGGCAAACAGGTCCATCCTCTTGATATCGACAGAAAAATGGCCAATAAGGGGGCAGATCATTGCCCCCACCATCCCTCCACGAATAAACTCAACCTGTGCATTGTGCAATGCACGAAATCATTTGATCGCCCAATGCTTGGATTTACGATCATTTCGCAAATGGTACCCAATTACTCCAGTATTCCAAAGAGAGTGGAGAACGAAAGAGAAACATTCTTGTCTAATTTCTCACAAAAACCATCACGCTTGACATTGTACTTTCATCCCCCAATTTTGACATATGTTAGACACCATACACTCATTGGTCACAAAATACCTGCAGCATTGAGCAATACGGCCTTCCCCCCACCATTACTAAAACCCTAGGAAGGCTAAGGTGACCAATCTTCCTAGTAGGGCATGAAACCATCCAAGAACATGTGTTCTATGCGATAGAAAGGACCACATGGTCAATCAATATCAATAACTCAAGAAACTCACTGAGAGTCTTCGCAAAGTCACCACCATGCCTAATATCCATCTATCTAATTAGGAGAAGATCACACATTTCTATTGCAGGATTTTCTCGCAATTCCACCACATTGTGAATTGCAAATACCTCCCAAGGTTATAAGTGGCAAGGGAAACATTGATTTTGAACTCCTTGAAGGAGCCACACCAACCACGACAAAAGACTCGGAGATGGCAGAAGTGAAAAAATTCCCCAATGCCCAATCATCTCCAAGCATCCACTTCGGGCATGGGGAGTAGTGTTGGTTCTCATACCATGTACTCGATAGGCACCTCTACTCCATCAACCATTTACACGATCCTTAAACATGAAACAAAGGTGTGCCCCATGATGAAAACATTTCGACACCTATGCATTCAATGCAAATTCCAAGTCCAAGAATGTGCGTGTGCCCTTGATACGCCGCTAGAAGAGCATGATTTTGCTCTAAAAAAAACAACCATAACGAAAATTCGTCCACCATTTAACGCTGAAAACACACAACACCATATACGATTCATCTCATCATGCATGGGAACCATGACTCATGCTTTTTTCTCATCTTTTATTGGTGTTTAGACCACTAAAAATACCACAATAGTAGTAGTATCGTCGACGGTGCAAACCCAACCCTTCTGCACCCTATCAACCTCATATGGTTCCACGGTATCAACCACATAATCATATTCATGTTTTCCAACCAGCACTATTAGGCCCGAACCAATTCCTCACGGCCTCGCACAAACCAATTCCCCCTTAGACATCTTATTTCACTCTGACAAAGATATTCTATAGGCCATGAAGAAACCAGATCATACAAGGGGCTCGATGCATAACCGCTCGTTTTTTCTTCCAGAAAAAACGTTCGGGCCTAGTAGTTCAGAAACCCAGGATATATACACTATTGAATCCAAATACTTCCTCCCATCTAGGAAGGTATACTAGTTCAAAAACCCTATCCCAGTTCCTTATTCATTCAAAGAAGGGAATATGTCAAATATTTCGCCAACCATTAAGGTGTATATCTCAAGAAAACTAGGCAAAATTGAAGAAATATCGCTAGGGGTAGCATGCTCCCTAGACGAGGTAGTCGCTTACACAAAATTGTTACAAGAGTATAGGGATATCTTCACATGGGATTATTCGTATATGCTAGGTCTTAGCCCCACCATTGTAGAACACCACATTGACACCTAGCTTAATATACCACTAGTTCACCTACAAGACGACATTCACTACCCCTTGGGGCATGTTCACGTACCAAGTTATGCCTTTCGGTCTTAAAAATGTTGGAGCCACCTTACAGCGAGCCATGAATTATATCTTCCATGACTTGGCTCCACTCATCTTAGCTTACTTGGATGACCTCACTGTACAATCCAAGAAACAAAGTGACCATCTGGAAGACTTGCGGGTAGTATTCTAATGGTGTCGACACTACAACCTACACTTGAACCCTCTCAAGTGTCTCTTCTACATTAATGTAGGGAGATTATTAGGATTCATCGTATCCTAGCAAGGGATTAGAGTGGACCGCCTCAAGGTACAGGAAATCAAATAAGTGCCACAACCCGAAACTCTTAATCAACTTCAAATCCTACAGGGGAAAGCCAACTCCTTACGATGTTTTGTCCCCGACTATGCCACTTGCACACAAGGATTCCTACGCCTACTCCGTCAGGACATTCCATTCAAATGGGATTATTAGGCTTAAAATTCGTTCGAAGCACTAAAAGACGCATTGTCTTCATCCATTTTGATCAGTCCACCCAATTATGAAAAATAATACACTTTATATCTATTGGCTTTAGACACAGCCATAGCTCAGGTGTTAGTCTAAGATGGGCCAGATAATAAATAACACAATCTATTACATCATTAATAATCTATCTAGCCCTGCTTTAAAATATGAACCGAAAGAAAAAACTTCCCTAGCCCTAGTACACGGAGTACAAAAACTTTGGCATTACATCATCCTAAGGACTACAACAGTCATAGTAGCTATCAACCCCATCAGGTATTTGCTAACCCTCCATTTGATGAACCACAAGTACGCTCAATGGGTAGTCATACTGCAGGAATTCAACCTGTAGTTTAGCTCCCCTAAGAGAAAAAAAAACATTAATATTAGTTGATTTCATCACTGACCTTCAAAATCTCACTCAAGGGTCCCCACTTAATGACTCACTGCTAGATGAGAATCTATTCCTAGTGACAATTGAGGATCCTTGGTATAGAGACATCCTCCTATTCTTGTGAACCCAAAATTTCAAGCCATAACTCACCCATGATGACTGAAGGTGCATATGCCATCAGGCCCCTTGGTACCTCCTCATGGGGGACATCCTTTATCAAAGAGGCATTGATATTGTTTTACAGTGATGTCTCACACACGACCAAGCTGAGAAAGCCCTAAACGACTACCATAGTGGGGCTTGCGGAGAACACCTCTTAGGGATGGCTATTGCCCAAAAAGTCTTGCAGGCTAGTTATTTTTGGCCCACCCTATTCCACGATTGCATCCAAGCAGTCAAACGGTGTGAGCGATGCCAATGCTTCACCCAAAATGCAAGAGCACCTCCCACTCCTCTGCACTCGGTCATAGTAGTAGCTCCCTTTTAAAAATGAGGAATCAACGTCATTACTTGCAACTCTGTGTCATTTGGCAACCACAAATACATTATTGTAGTCGTCGACTATTTCACCAAGTGGGAAAAAAAATGCCTACATATGAAAATACAACAGAAACGGCAACACGGTTTCTCTTCAACCATGTCATCGCACGATTCAGTCTACCTAAGGAATTAGTCTCCTACCATGGAAAGCATTTCTAAAATGGAATATTCCAAGAGTTTTCCCATCATCTAGGATTCACACATGAGTTTGTGTCACCATACTACCCCCAATCTAATGGTCAGGTAGAAGTTGCTAACAAAGTACTCAAAAAAGTGTTACAACATATCGTCAACAACCATAAAACTAACTGGCACCATATCGCATTTTCAGCCCTACAGACATATCTCACAGTGGTTAAATATTCAACAGGATTCAGACCTTTCCAATTGGTATACGAAGTGGAGGCCATGATTCTCATTGAACGTAAAATCCCCAACTTACATGCAGCTATCAAACTCCTCGATGATACCCATCCTTTAGAGAAACGGTTGGTACATTTACAACTCGTCGATGAAAATCAACAAGAGTCTCTCCAACATAATGAAGGACATAGGAAAAGGGTAAATGCATCATTCGACCACAACATCACCCCTCACTCATTTTTAGAGGAGCTATTCCTCTGCTACGATGTTGCGGAATAGGTCTTAGGACTCGAGAAGTTAAAAACATTATGGAAAGGTCCTAACATCATAAAGCATTTCCTCCTCAAAGGAGCATACATCCTGTCCGAGTCTGATGGTACATGCCTAGCTAATCCCGTCAATGGGCTCTACCTCAAAAAATTTCACCCATAAGGGCAGGAAGTCTCGGCCTTAGATATAATATGCATGTAACATAATTTCTTGAGATGATCCCAATCATCGAAGACTTGTTCTAAAAATTCTCTTGTGTCACAGATGGATCATCCCCCCATCCACTATATTGGATTCGTTGATGGAGCCTCGTGATGGTCGCAAAATCTAGCAGCAACTGCCTAGGCCATATACTCTCCTGGCCAATCATCATTCCTCACCAACAGAGAATCTATCGCATCAGCCACCAATAATCAAGTATAATATGATGCATTCATCGGGTTTTTGAGTGATGCCTCCAACTAGGGCATTTTCCATCTACATGTCTATCTTGATTCTTAGCTAGTGGTATCGCAATTATACCAAGTTTTTGAAGTACGACATTCACACCTATTTAGGAAATACTTGCATGAACGATGGTTTAGTTGTCATTTTGATCACATTGCATTTACACATATACCAAGAAATCAAAACCAGACAATCGATCACATAGCTAACCATATCCTAGACTGGAATGCATCTCGTATAAACCAAAATCCATAAAAAAAGAAGCATAAAACATAAATATCTATCATAGGTACATATCATCCATTATAAAGAAAAATAATAACCATATACACATCATAAGACCCGTAAAAATATACATCTCGCAAATATACATAAAAAAATATATGAGTCCCAGTATACAAATAAGGTCCCTGACCATCCTGTCAACCAAAAAATATATACATGTCATCAAAATATGGAAGCATCCTCATAATGGATGATTTCCCTAACCATACAAATATCTCTAGGGTTGAGCCCCACTTGGTGAGTACTCTAGAACCACGGCTACAACCGATGCCAGTAGAGGCGCAGTAGCCAAAACCACAAGTGTCACATTGTGCAAAGTCGGGCGATGCGCCCTCTCTCAAGCCAGACATCGTCGAAATATTCGAAAAACCCCCAGGTCGGCATACCCCAGGTCAACCTCTCTAATTCAATCCATGATTCAGCTAGACCTGTTGCACACGCGTCAGCCACCTCATCTCGAGCCTCTATCGCCAACACTCTAATTTCAGCAACAGACAAATGCTCCTCGACCGCTGCGACTAGTGCCTCGATTTCCACTACCCGAGCCTCAACTACTTTAGCATGAGCAAGGAGAGAAGCATCCCCTCTGGCAGATACAAAACTGCTGCCTTCCCTTGAAGGGCCTCCTTCTCCTCCCTGCCCCCCAATATAGTTCTAACGAGCTCCAACTAGGACCCTCGTCATGGGCTAATGTCCCACCAAGCAGGCGGTAGGACACCCTGCTAAACCCACATCTGCAAGAGAAACCAAAAATTGTATCAGTGTCACTATAAAAGACATACAAATATATATTGATCCAGGTGGATATTGGTGGCCACCCGCCTATTCCACTTGGGCCCCCACCATTGTCTCTTTCAATTTTTCAGTTTCGGCATAACTTACTATTTTTAGCAGTTTTTCAGGTCCTGAACTTCCGGAGCCGTTTTGAGGCCCTAAACGACGTTTTTTGGGCATCACGCTTCCAGTGAATATCATTCTGTTTCAAAATGATATTTGTGTCGAAATTTGTAGTCCTTGGATAGAGCTTTCTAACGATGTATCATGTGCATCAAACGGAGATAGTATGCCAAAGTTACGTCCCTGGGAAGTTGAAACACCAATTTACCCAAACGGGGCACATAGTTTTGGCGCTTCATCTCCTAGGGTTAGGTTTTTGGATGTTTAGGGTTCTCCATTGTTTCTCAATAATAAATAGGCCCTCAAGCCTCATTTTAACTTAGTTAAAAGGCCTATAGCGGCCACATCTCTTCTCAGAGATAGCTACCAGTGCCTTAGCTAGTTTTATTTCCATTCTGTCTGTAAGCAAATTTCAGTTCTTTGATATTAATGAAATGAAGTGTTATTTCCGCTGCATCTTTGTATTTATGGTTATATTTTTATTCTGTTGCATTCTTGCATAAATCCAGATCATATATATAATAAAAACCCTAACATCCAAAAAAACATCAAAAGTCATTGTAATATTCCAAATTTTCCATAAGCTAATTGGAATATTAGAGTTCTTAATTTTCTTATTTAGTTAAGTAAATAAAAGGGTGGAGGGACCCATAAACCCAGTAGATGAATAAAATCCACTTCTATAGTGTGAATGTGGGTTAATTGAGTAGTGGAGTAGCATTATGGATTAGTGGAGCAACATAATAATGAAGAAAGAGTGGAGGTCATAGAGCATTAATGAGGAAGATAATGGAGATAGCGGGGGAATAAATGCAAGATGATGGAGATAGTGGAGAAGAAATTACAGAGATGATGGAGGAAGTGGTGCATTAAATGCACACATGATGGAGGAAGTGGAGACTAATTGCAGTAGTGATGGAGATCATGGAGGACAATGCAATAATTATGGAGGCTAGTGGCCACATGTGCAGTGCAGTTATGAGGTAGGCCAAGGCTAAGGAAAGCTTACAACCATAAAAGGAAAATGAGGGCAACAAAGTATGGGAGTCTGGATTTGTATTGTTGAGTGTCATAAGACATTTCTTTGCATGCTTCAGCTGTTTAGCTTAGTCTGCTGTGATGTTTAGCACTGGGTGTTCTCGAGCGGGAATCCCACCCTTACCCATAGGGGACTTCGCGTGCCTACTCTGGGAAGGTTTTCTTGGGCAACATTCATCATCTAG
This sequence comes from Pinus albicaulis, assembly GCA_034641835.2. Classification (NCBI taxonomy): domain Eukaryota; kingdom Viridiplantae; phylum Streptophyta; class Pinopsida; order Pinales; family Pinaceae; genus Pinus; species Pinus albicaulis. The sequence continues at coordinate 1,359,865,095 of CM076582.1, read as the reverse complement.
AAATTATTTCCACTTTCATCCACTCTCATCTGCATTTCCAGCTACAGGAATTACACATTCTTGAACTTGGGTTTGAGAGTTGGAAGGTTGTTCTCAGTACTTCAGTTGAGAAACCTATGGAGGGATCAACCCTTCACACTATGGATCCATTGTAGTCTTCTAGGAGTTTCATTGTCATATCTGAAATCATTCCATCCATATATTCTCCTATGCAGCAACATTTCCTACAGGAATTGTTTAATTTTGTAGTGAGGGTTTGAGGAGAAGAGGAAGTTCCAAGAAAATCAGCTTGGAATCCTCTGAAGGATATATCCTTCACTCTCGGGACCAATTCAGCATCTTGGGATTGACATTGTATTATCTATCAGCAAGCTACATCATCAACCCTCCTAGACAACACAATATTTCCCAGCAGTTGTGCATGCAACAACTGCATATTCAGTGGAGGAGCTAGATCTCAAGTTTTGAGCTTGGAAATCAAGAGAAGGGACCATCCCTCAGTTAGTGAGCTGATTGGCTGCTATTTCAGATCATATATCATTCTTTCATCCTCAGATCAGCAGTTGTCTCCAGGGAGTGCGTAACTCATCCAGCAGAGGCGCAGTGTGCAACCCAAAAAGGGCCAAAATTCCAAACTCAAAATATGGCCAAACCATTTATGGGCTTTTCTGGGTGTTTCGAGTAGAATCCGTGGTTAAAATTCCAAATATTTTTGAGCAATACAACAACCTCTCGCACATATATCTTCTTCCTAACAACAGTGGTTTCCAGCAGCAACAGTTTATACTTTGCAGTGCTAAGTTTCATTAGTGTATTTTAACCATCTTGTGGCTTGAGTGCATTCATTTTGGAGCATTGTGTACTTACTTTGTTGTTGATACATAATGATATGGCTGAGTTTTTTCTGCTAATGTTTTAATGTCTTGATATTATATTTCGACATTTCCAGCATTTCACAGTTTTGTGCTTACATTCTGGTTATTGCCTTGATTGAAATGTTATAAATGTTCTATATTCCTGTTTCTCCCATTTTGGGATATTACAGAGCTATCAGAGCATGATATTTGGCTCAACTTGTGGGAATTTCATGACATCAGAAGAATAAGAAGAAGAAGCAAAAATAGAAGAAGTCTACAATGGTAGAAGGATTGAATTTTGCCACACTTCTCTTCAGATCTATTGAGGATCTCACCATGGAGATCAAAGAAATGAGAAGGGAAAGAAAAAAGGAAACCTCAATAGGGTTTCAGAATGGAGAAGGTCTGAGCACTTCCTATCAATAGTATAAGAAACCGTTGGTGCAGAAAGTTGCACAACACCCTACTATGCCCACTTTCCTTGCAAAAGGAAATGAATGGCATGGAGATGGAGGATATTTGGAGCATGAGGCTCTGAATGATTATCTTGCAGAGTACAAATGTTAATATAGAGAATTCAAAGAAAATCTTACTTTCCAGTAATTTTTCCAGATTAAAGAGAACCGAAGACCCCACAACAAAAATAGAAGAAGAGGGCATATGCAGAATATATTATTTCTTCTTACATTCGATGGGTCATCCAAAAGCACGGAAAAGGCTTAGATGGATAATTTAGATGATTTATTCCAGCTACACCCAATAGCAGAAAAGGAATCCATTGAGATTCCAGCACTGCACCTTGAGAGTGAAGCAAATGATAGGTGGTTTAGTAGATTGAAACATGCAAGAGTGACTGTGTATGCAGAGTTCACTCAAAGCTTTGTAAAGAGGTTTGACAAAAGGAAATCGGAGGCACTTTCCATTGATACATTTTCTGACATTGGTGAGGAATTATATGAGGATCAAAAGGAAGATGTTAATGTTGATACTCTAGGAGAAGAGAAAATACCACCACCACCAGTTGCAGTAGAGGTACTTGAGTCAGTGGGAGGAGCACTTGCATTTTGTAAAGATGTTCCCAAGACTTCAACAATGAGATTCCAAGGCATGATTCAAGAGGTACATGAGGAAGAGGAAGCATATACCAGCACTGGTGCAGCAGTAGAGGAGTATCCATCACCATCACCAACAGTTAGAGAAGCCATTGCATTGGTTGGAGGAACTATTGTAGCTTTTCAAGATGTTCCCAAGCATTAGCTGATCCAAGGTATGCAAACATTTCCACTGGATATTGTTTCAGCACATCATCTTTAGATTTGTGGGGTCATGCCATCAGGGAAATTACATGACCAAGGGTTAGAGCACATTGTTGATTTGGAGAAATAGGCTATCACTGCGCAAAGGACCTTGACTGGTTTAAGGAGAAGATGTATAGCTATCCCAGTTTTACATTGTTGAGTTGGACACAACACTTTGTGTTGGAGTTTGAAGTTTTTGAGGATGGGATTAGCATAGTCCTGATGCGGGGAAGCTATACAATATCTTTCGCAAACCAGAAGTTACTGTCGCATGAGCTGTCGTATTCTATTTACGACAAAGAGATATTGGCCATTATGCATGAATTGGTCAAATTCTGGTAGTTTTTGATTGGTAGTAGATTTCAGGTGAAGACCAACCACCATAGTCTCCGACATATTTTTGAGGAGGAGCAGCAATTGCAGAAGAGGCAGCAATAGTGGATCAATACAATGCAGGACTATGATTTCAACATTGTGTATGGAGAGGGCTATGAGACAACATATGCACTATCATGGAGATCAGCAGTGTTGTCACTGAGGAGCAGTGATTATTTGAGGGCCCAGTAATTATTTGAGCATTCTGATGACCACTTCACTTATGAAGAATTGGATGGGCAGATGGTAGATGGTAGACATCATGTAATGGATAACATATTCCATTATCGGGACAGATCCTTCTTGATGAGCACCTCACAGATCAAAAATAAGTTTCTGCATGAAGCATATTCAGAACCTCATAGGTTATACTAGGCCATCGGAGAGAGGTTCTCATGGAGAGACCTCAAGGAGGATGCACTTTGACATATCATGGAGTGCAAAGATTGTCATTAGATTGTGGAGGATGGTATTTTTGACATTGATCCACTGTTGAGGTATGCACATTGCTTCGAAATTTTCACACAATACATCTCTTCACCCATGACTGGATTATCTTTTTGGGATGTCTTCATGATTCATGGTCTTCCCAAGGCCATAGATAGTGATGGGGACAATTATTGTATGAATTTTTTTTGGCAGGATCTTCTCCATTGTGTGGATACCGAGCTGGTGCATGATATGAGTCATCACCCACAATTGGATGGATGGATAGAGATGATGAGCAAGTGGCTAGAAAGCTACTTGAAAATATATGACATAGGGTAGCAAGAAGCATGGTTGCGCTGACTGCTCTTGGGTGAGTATGGTAACCACCCGAAATTTCATATCAGTATGTTCCATGCCTTGCACAATACTAAGGTGATGCAGCAACATGAGGCATGGCTGTGCTAACTACTCTTTGGAAAGTATGGCCAAGACATTGCATTTTATATGTCCATTGGTATATCATTGTTTCCTACCTTGTATAGCAGTGATGAGATTTTGTAGCTGGAGGCATGGTTGCATTGGTTACTTTTGTGAGAGTTTGGCCATCACATGACATATCACATGTCAATGGGTATGTTATTGTTTGGGACTTTGCATGATACTCATATGATGTGGAAGTAGGAAGCCTAGCTATATTGGTCTGGTGTGACATTATACATATCAATCAGTATATAATTTCTTCATGCTTTGCATTATGATGATGTGAGGTGGCACAAAGGGTCATCGTTGCACTGGTTACTCTTGGGAGAATATGGATTGAGATTCTCCCATACCTTGCATAATGATGATCTGGGATGGCAACATGAAGCCTTCTTGCATTGGCTTCTGTTAGTAGAGTATCGCCACCATACTTGGTATGATGATGAGGTGGTGTGGCAGCAAGAGGCATTGTTTTGGTGTCTTATCTTGAGAGAGTATGGATACCATCCTAGGTATAATGATGGTGTGATGTGGCCGCAAGAGGCATTTCTGCGGTGCCTGCTATTGGGAGAGTATGGTTTGACATTTCATATGTCTATCCATTTGTCTCTATTTCCTACTTTTCACAGTGTTGAGATGGTGCTAAGAGAAAGCAAGGCCACCAGGGAAAAGGATTGGAGCATGGAGAGACACAAACTACTCCATGTAGCATGGGTTGGAGAGATAGTTTATGATTTGCGACTTTCCACTTGGGGAAGGAACCAATACACTTCACATATCTCCTGCAGAGAAGAGGCTCTTGGACAACAGATGGTTGCCACTTGGGGACTCATTGATGAGGAGAGGCATCTAGCTACACAACTAGAGGCCATTCTAGACATTATAGAGAGGCAGATATGGAGGTGGGAATTCACAACACATTGGAGCAGATGGGGAAACCTTCCATATGAGGATGCCACTTGGGAGGGAGATGGATTTCTGCAACATCCACTTTTTCAGTTTCTTGAGGAAAAGCAACATTTTGGTAGGGAGGACTCTAATATTCCAAATTTTCCATAAGCTAATTGGAATATTAGAGTTATTAATTTTCTTATTTAGTTAGGTAAATTAAAGGGCGGAGGGACCTATAAACCCAATAGATGAATAAATCCACTTCTATAGTGTGGATGTGGGTTAATTGAGCAGTGGAGTAGCATTATGGAGTAGTGGAGCATCATAATAATGAATAAAGAGTAGAGAGCATAGATAATTAATGAGGAAGATGATGGAGATAGTGGAGGAATAAATGCAAGATGATGGAGATAGTGGAGAAGAAATTACAGAGATGATGGAGGAAGTGGTGCATTAAATGCACACATGATGGAGGAAGTGGAGAGTAATTCCAGCAGTGATGGAGTTCATGGAGGAAAACGCAGTCTTTATGGAGGCTAGTGGCCACATGTGCAACAAAGTTATGAGGTGGGCCAAGGCTAGGGAAGGCTCACAACCATGAAAGGAAGATGAGGGCAACAAAGGAGGGGAGTCTGGATTTTTATTGTTGAGTGTTGTAAGACATTTCTTTTCATGCTTCAATTGTTTAGCTAAGTATGTTGTGTTGTTTAGCACCAGGTGTTCCCGAGTGGGAATCCCACCCTTACCCATAGGGGACTTTGAATTCCTACTCTGGGAAGTTTTTCTTGGGAAAAATTCATCATCCAGCAATCAGTGCCACTTTCAACCTCTCTCATATGCACTTCCAGCTACAGGAATTACGCATTCCCGAACTTGGGTTTGAGAGTTGGAAGGTTGTTCTCAGTACTTCAGCTAAGAAACCTATGGAGAGATAAAACCTTCACACTGTGGATCCATTGTAGTATTTAAGGAGTTTCATTGTCATATTAGACATCATTCCATCCATCTATTCTCCTATGTATCAACATTTCCTGCAGGAATTGCGTAAATTTGTTGTGAGGGTTTGAGGAGAAGAGGAATTTCCAAGCAACTCAGCTTGGAATCATGTGAGGGATTAATCCTTCACTCTGGGATCACTTCAGCATTCTGGGATCAACATTGTATTATCTATCAGCAGGTTACATCATCAACCCTCATAGACAACGTAGTATTTCCCAGCAGTTGTGCATGTAGTAGTTGCATATTCAGTAGAGGAGCTAGATCTCAAGTTTTGAGCTTGGGAATTGGGAGAAGGGACCAGCCCTTCAGTTAGTGATATGAGTGGGTGCTATTGTAGCTGATATATCATTATTTCAGCCCCAAATTAGCAGTTGTATCCAGGGATTGCGTAACTTAGCCAGCAGGGGTGCACTCTACAACCCAAAAAGGGCCGAAATTCCAAACTCAAAATATGGCCAAACCATTTCTGGGTCTTTCCGGGTTTTTTGAGTAGAATCCTTTGTTAAAATACTAGATCTTTCTGAGAACTCTAATAGCCTCTTTCACATAGATATTATTCCTAGCAAGATCAATTTCCAGCAACAACAATTTATACTTTCCAGTGCTAAGTTTCATTAGTGTATTTCAGCCATCTTGTTGCTTGAGTGCATTCCCTTTGGAGAACTTTGTACTTACATTGTTGTTGATACATAATGACATGCCTCAGCTGTTTCTGCTAATGTTTTAATGTCTTGATGTTATATTATGGCATTTCCAACATTTTACAGTTTTGTGCTTACATTCTTGTTATTTGATTCATTGAAATGTTATAAATGTTCTATATTGTTGTTTCTCCCATTTTGGGATATTACAGTCATACCTGTCAGGCCCCATGCATAACCTAAAGGAAAAACCATATCGGGGTCCCCTCGGATTTCCATCACCAAGTACAGGTAGTCTAGAAACATCTGTGGGTTCAACTTGAACCATGTCTCAACTGTCACATCTTAGTAGTGACATGCCTCTCCTCCTCCACCTCAAGGCATCACAGGTGCCCACCTCTGCATCCGAGGATCCCTCGGAGGACCCAGAGGAACTGCCAAAAAAGGCCTAAGCATCACTACCCTCTCATACATGATGCTGCAGAGGATACTTGAATAGGTGAAGACCTTAGTGTTCCCCCTCTAGACCTTGCCCAGTTGTGTCACCGTGCCCTGGTAGACATAGTGAGCCCATTCAAAGAAGTGATCGGACCAAGGCCGACGCAAAACCGCAATATGGGGGCCTATCGCTCGATGAGGCACTAACAACCTGGATCGGTGAACTATAATTTCCATGGAAGCCCTCTCATACAAGTCTATCACAGGACTAATACTAACACATCCTTGTGTAATTGCTTCAAGACCACAGTGATCCTAAGCCTAATGGTATATTTTCACACCCCCAGCTGGGAGTGGGTATGGAAGAGCCTCCCCCTGAGGGAGTAGACCGATCACGAGGTAAACATCAGTCTCCAACTGTATAACGATGTCTCTACGACGCAACACGATAACACATTGTCTCCTATTCCAGCAACGAACTAGGTATCGAAGTAAGCCATCCTGCGACCTCAGTAGGTTGTTCTCTAAAAATTTTAGAAACCCATACTGCACCAAAATCCCCTGAGAACCAGGGTCTTGGGCCACAACTGCTCGAAAATCGGGCCAGTATCTCTCATGCTACAACATCATGTCAACAAAGAAAACAACCAAAAATCAGTTTCTCAAACCCAAAAAATTAAAAAAAATTCAAAAATTTTGCCCCGCCACACCTGTGCAAAGCTTAGGTGTGATCATCGTGTGTCTATATTAATTACAAATGTGTGAATCATCGCGTAAATTGTTTACCAGGCGTGAAGGCCTCACATGAAAATTTATTTCTGCACGAGGATCATGTGGGTCAGCCTTGATCGCCTGTGCAGTCGAGGAAAAAAAGGGGTATAAATTCCATACAAATCCACATTTCTACATACCCCCAGGCAAGAAAATGACAAAATTGAAAATATGGACCTTTAGGGCCCTACTTAACACCGACGATGTAAATCTTGGGTACTCAAGCTGACTGCAATGGCAAGAAAATATCGGGATCAGGGGCTAAGCTTTGACCTCAGAATCTCAAAAGACACAAATGAGTTGAAATGAGCCATATTGGCCCATATATCACCCTTTTCTCATTATTCAATAGACCATAACTAGAGCTCAGAGTACCTGATAACAAAATCGTAAGAAACAAATTTATCAGTGATTCATCATGTTCAAACTAGGCCCCATAAATCCACGCCTCATAAAAAGTCATTTTTCAGTCATAACAGGTATGCCCTCTCTTATTGCTTTACATTCAAATTATTTCAAATATGTTTGTATGAAAAATATTCTTTTACTTGGGGTATTGGGTGCAGGTATTATAAACATGTTGAATCACCATATGTCCCATCCAACAAATGTACAAGAGCAGGTATCATTCTACCCCTAGAATGATAGCCTCCCCAATGAAGCTTTGCATATCCTAACATAATTTATTCAAAGAAATAAACCATATTTTTCATTCACCTGACCATGTTTATCATCACCCCACCTTGCAAATGATAAACACCCTCGCAGGTCGGTAGAGCCTTACCCTACATGGTATCCATCACTCATGTAGACCATACACCAAAGGTCTGGAGCCATGGCCATAAAAATCCAATCCTATGAAGCACTTCATATTCATTCATCCATCATACATCAAGTCAAGTTTTACCCATGTCATGTTAAAACCCCTTTCCCGGGCTACCATTCTCACAAGCAAATAAAAAACACACCACTGCGTCTCACACTTAGCCTATCACACCCCCTTCAAGATAGCCGATCTGTGACACTTTTCATCCGCTTCATCACCCCCACACTAATACTGATCTGAATATGGGAAAACTTGTTAATTCTATGCAAGCTTCCTCATTAGTGTTAAAAATGTGTTTCTTATGTGCATAAGAAATTTTACTGAGCTTTCAGATTATCACAAGGATTTCTTTTTAGTGTCTTTCAATATGTAATTCCATGAGAAGGTTATAGACATGAAACCATTAACACATGAAAGGAAAATACATCATACAGCAAAACACAAGCCATTTGATGAAGGAGTTTTCCCTACCTGGGCTACATCTCCTTGAATCAGTTCTAAGGCATGATTCATTGTTATTATGCTCCAATTTCAAAATGATGAGTACTTCAATGTGCTGATCTGAAAGGGTAAGTTTCTCCTAAAAAGAAACAACTCTTGCAAAGTCCCTTTGCCATACACCTACTGTTAGCAACACATGGGCATCTTACCAAGATCCCTTACTCAAATATGAAAGAGCATCAAATTTTTACTTCAAGAACTGTAAGTACGTCAACAATATTTTTCTCTAAAACACATAAAGAGAAAAGATGAGAAAAAAACTACAACACTGTGGCAAAGGCTATTGCTACAAACATATAGACATTGGAAGATCCCTATTGTTAGTGTCATTATTTGCATACTTCCACCAGGGATCAAAACAAATTTTGCATGTGCATATTAGGTGTCCCACTCTAAATAATTTTCAATCATTCCATTAGGTCATGATAGAAAATTTTTCCACTGGTGGTTGTCTTTGTCAAATGTCCCATTTTCCTGCTGACCCTCTTCCATGTCTTCATCATGCTGAAAAAAAAATCTGTTTTCATTCCACTTTTAGTCAAAGTCACTCATTGAGTCAGTTTCTTTCATTTCTCAATAGGTCACTAGGGTTTCATTAAGTCAAATCATTGCATTGTCTCATTTTCAATTAAGGGCAGCAGAAGGTGTGAAGGTGATCCAAAATAAACTCATGATTTTCTTCAATCAGGTTTTCCATGTAAAGTTACATTTCATATTTATAAGTTTTCATCTCAAAAATCACATTTTTGAGATAAAAAAAGAGTTATTTGATTATTCCTAATTTTATGTAATTTTAAATCATTATATGTAATAAAACCCTAAAAAAAAGCTGCTTATTCCTAGCTAAAGATATTTGATGAAGAAATACAAAGGCCATGTCAATCATCCAAAACATCAGAAAAGTATTTTGAAAGGATAAAGAGAAGAAAGAAGTGTGGGTCCCAATCATTAAAATCCAAAAGTCATTCATAGTATAAAAAGCTTATTTTCCAAAGAGATGTCCTCATTTGTTCATGTGTCAAAGAGAAAACGTGATTTTGGAGCAAAGGAGGTTTTAACAAGGAAGAAATTACAAAAAAAATTTGGCGTTGCACATAGGATTCTGGCATTGTGCATAGAGCTCTGGCGCTATGCATAGAGTGTTTTTTCCAGTTCAAAATTACACAGCGCTATGCATAGAAAGAGGGCGCTGCGCACCTGGGTAAGTCACTGCGCACAGGGCCAAAACCCTCCCAAACTTCTCCAAACACCTCAAGGTTGCTTCTTCATCTCCAAAATAAGTAAGTGAGCTCTTGTAACTCCCTCTTTCTCCATTTTATGCTTGTGTGTGAGTTTTATGTTGGCAAAAATTATAAAGAAACCCTAGTTTTTCTTTGTCACTACCAAAATCCCCATCCCCCTCACAAATTTCCCAAAACCCACTTGTCCCAAATTCATTGTCCCTAGACCCTACCACACCACCCCATACTTCTAAAAAACACTAAAACTACCCCTACATCCTCATCCCTAAGTCCCTTTACTCTTTTCCATTAAAACCCCAATTTCTAAGAATTTCACTATTTTTTCCTAGATTTCCCCCCTACCTTTGACCTGTAATTAAATTCTCATTTTCATCTCCCTTCATATTTTCACCTCCCATAACCTCACAAGGTTTCTTAACGCTTTTCCCTGTCTCCCTTAATTTTTGTGACCCTATCCCTATCCCCTAAAGCACTCATTTCATCATTTCCTTCCCTGCTCCCATTCCCTTCACTCCCTTTTTCACTCTCCCTTTCTTCCCTCTTCCCTAGGGTTTCCAAAGTGCCAAAGAAACAAGCATGGAGAGAGAGGATAGGGATTACAGAGAGGAGAAACACAATGATAATGAGTTTGAGGAATATGATATTGTACAGCAAATAAGGCCACACAAGCGAGGCAGAATCATCAAAGTAGAGCCAACAAACCTTAGAGAGCTAGAGGCTTCACCTTTAGCTGTGTCATGTTTCAGATATGTCGGGTGCTATGAGTTTAGTGAAAAGGTGGAAAGATTTTAGCATCACCCTAAGTTGACTAGGCTTTTCATACTGAACCTCCATGATAACAGGGTAACTCTCATAGGTGTAACTTTTTCCATCTCCACTTCTATTATTGCTGATGCTACAAGGATTCCAAATGTAGGGGAGAGATGGTACAAAGCATAGGACCTGGGTGATCACTATTTTGAGCCTTACCTCCAAACCAGAAAACAAGAAAGAAAAAAGAAAATATTTTTCCCTTCAGGTTCCTCCTCAGCAAGTATTCATCGATGATGAAGATTATCATGGGATACTTCACTTTTGAGGGCAGATTCTCCAGATTGTACACATATCATATCAGGCTGCTCATGCATTTCAATAGGGTGAGGATGCTTAACATCCCATATTTATTGCTATAGAACATTGAGAAGATGGCATACTTGGTGGCAAATAAATAATATCATCAGCAGATGAACAACCTCTATTATCACTCCCTCATCAAACTCATTGTGCTTCATCATCTCAATCTACTCAACATCTCTTGGGATACCTTCATTTCCAATGACATATTCACAAATCCCAAAATTCCTCCACCAATGCCACAAGAGAGAAGAGAGACATCTACTAGCCCTGCAGCTGCAAAAACAAGGAAACATAAAGTCAAATCACCTAGGCAAGGCAAAGAATGCAGTGTGACATATCAAAGAGGGCTTAGAAAATTGTTTGTAGCAGAGAGGAAAATTCTTGCTCCAATGATGTGGAAGGGGCTTTGCCTTCTTCATCAACAAAGCAGGTACAACAAGCACAGAAGGGAAAGGAAAAAATCACAGAGACATTCAGCCATGTAGAGTCAGATAAAAAGCATGAATATGCCCATGGGGTAGAGGTTGATTTTGAGCTAGTAAACCTTGAAGAGTTTGATGACACTACCACATCAAGCATTTCCATCAAAGAAAAGGAGGCACAAATCAGAGAGCTACAAACCAATTTTGGGAGGGCAAAATTCATCATCTCTTCCCTAGAGAAAGAGAACAAACTATTGACAAACAAGCAAACTCTTTTAGAGATGAATTTTTTGGAGGAGAGGAGGCAAAACATGATTGATCAAGTAGCCATTGGAGATCTTGAGGAGGCTGAAAACATCAGGAAAAGGCCAAAGAAAAGAGGCCTCAAAAGAGCATTTGAGAAAGAAAATAAAGAAGCCCAAATTCTGAGTTTTGACCAGTAGTTGGCAAAGGAGATTGAAGATAACAGAGAAGTGTGGCTTGAGAGAGTCAACGTTCACTTGGAGAAGATGCTAATGAAGGGCAACAGAGACAATTAGATGCTCAGGCACACGGCCTATCACTATCAGACCCAGAACAAAATTTTAAATATCAAGGTCAAATAGATGAAGGATGAACTGAAGGAGATCCGGAAGTGCAAGAAAGGAGGTGAAAAACTCAAGATACTTGTTGATGCCTCCTTAGCTCAACTTGACATGATATTGTGGGCCTATCCCACAAATTTTGAGAAATTTTGAAATTTTTTGGAATTTTTTGAGTTTTTGGGTTCATAATGATGAGGACATGCCCCTTTTACTTTTTCTAAGAACTTGGAGCAAAAATGGTCAAGAAAAAGGGCCCAAACACCCAAAAAATCATGTTTCTGCCTCTTTTTCAGCGTGGTGTTGCGCATATAGGCAGTCTTTGGAGATTTCACTTTTGAGGGGTCAAAACAGCTCCAAATCAGAAACCACAAGAATATCTAGAAATTGTACAGGACAAGATTTCCAATGAGCTATCATGAGTGCAATTTGGACATCGGGAAATCCTTCAAACGTGACCTACAAGAAGGGCTATTTGTTTCTCCTTGGCATTGTGCATAGGACAAATTTTTCCTGTTTGGTCAATTTTCTTAGTTTTCATAATTAACTTTCACTTGTGTAAATTTGACTTTTTACTGATGTAATAAGTGGTTGATGATATAATTATGGTGTTTTAGATGTTACCTAGGGTAGATACATTACGTAAATGGCCTCAATGACATGTAATGAATCAGTTTGCTGAAATTAGGGATAAGTCACTTTGACCACCCTATTCTCTAGTTGTCAGTTCAGTCTTTCTTGGAACAACTCCTCCTCTCATGGATTCGACCCCCTAAAGCTAGGATGAGCTGGTTTGAGGTCTATATCATGTATTTTCTCAGTCATTGTAAGGTTTGGACTCATTTGGATACTTGGCCTTTGAAGAGACACACTTTGTATCAGTTTCTGAGCAGGAATATTAATCAAATTTGTAGCTATTTTTTTATGGGATCCTTGTGGTATGGTGTTTAGTTTCAGTTTCTCCTTTTGTGCTCATATGTTGGAATGTTTTGTTTATTTAATCAATCATTTCATTGCTATTAAGTGAATGTTTTCAAGTTTGATGAACAGAATCCATAATCATTATGCTCTATTTTGGGTAGACATTCACAGCCTGTAATTTCTTCAGCTTAGAAAGAACCCATGATTTCACCATGCTCTTTCTAGCTCCTCACCTATCTTGATCATTCCAACCATTGAAATCCTAAAGTGATAAATCACTATGCCTACCTTTCCCCATAAAAAACCCTGCAAATTTTGACCTAATTTCCTTTACCCTAAACTATTTTTTTCCTTCTGATCCAACACAACCAAATCAAAACAATCAAAACCCTGAGCTACTATACCTAGCCTACTAATTTCATTATATAGTCATATTGGTTGTGATACTTACGGAGAGAGCCCTCTCCTTGCCTAGTAGGGCTAGCTACTTGGCTAAGCGTGGTTTGTGGTTACCTTGGAATTTCCTTCTTCAACCTGAGGTTCAATCCGAGTGATAACATTTTGGCGACCACACTGGGGAAGAAAAAGATCATATCTTCCCAGGGAAAGAACGGAAAATTTTAGATCTGATTGCTGATGGTGGACAACAATCAAATGCATATGAAGGCTGAACTCTTCACCTGGCAACTCCAACTTGATGTAAAGACTCCACTGGAGGATCGATCTTGCCAGCAGGAAAATGGAAGGATCTTACACAAAGGTTAGGTATTAAAAGTGGAATTATATTCAAGATCTAATATGCTTTCTTGTAAATTACTTCTTTTCTTTTCCTAAAAGTTTTCCAAAGTTTGTTGTATGATAAAGATGATCGAAATCTTGATTCTACCTATTCGAAAAGTGTATCTACCTAGTTTTCCTTTGATCTTGGTCCACATCCTTTTTCTGAATCTTATGATGACCATCTTCAAATTGGTGAGCCTAAAGAGATCAACACTGATCCTACAACATCTATACGTACTCCTATAGCTTGTAAAATTCCAGAACGATACAAACCACTCATCTTACCTCCTATACTCCATGCTTTCCCTGAAAATCATTACCTATATCCGCCGAGGTTTGATGGTGAATATGACAACATCACTGCTGAGAGACATCTACATAATTTTGAGACTTTCCTAGACCTTTTTGAAGTTAACAAAGAGGATGTCAGTATCAGGCTATTTTCTCTTTCTTTGCAAGGCAAAGTCAAGAGTTGGTTCAAAAACTTACCTGCCACGAGCATCTCTGATTTCCCACAGTTCATCAAAGTTTTCCTCGATAGGTGGGTGGTCAAAGAAAACCCTTTACTAATTCTAAAAGAGTATGACCAGCTGAAAAGACAGCTAGGGGAGACAGTACAACAGTTTTCTGCCAGATTCAATCAAGTCTATTATTCGATACCTACTAATATAAGACCCCCTCTTGGCTCAACTCTTTTACATTACCCGGATGCCTTTGATCCGGAAATGGAGTTTCAGCTGAGAGAAAGGAACCTTGCAACACTTGAAGAGATGCGGAACAATGTAGTAGATGTAGAGGCTAATCTGTTTATCAGAAGGGAAAAATTGAAGGAAGAAGAGAAGAAGAACATTGCAGAGCACCTGACATCTTCAGAGGTAAAGCTCAAAATTTTGGTAAGTACAATAGAGGAAATTATGCAAAGGATCACCATGAGAGATGTATTTTCTATTCAAGATCATCATGACCCACTTATCCCAGAAAGATAAGAGATTGCAAGCCCTAAAAATTTTCCTGCTAATCCCAACCACCACAAATCAAAAAATGGATTTGTAGATCAATCCTTGGAGAAACAATCTAATAATCTAATGTGTATTATTGGAGACATTAATTATATTGATGATTTGCCAAATTTTGATCAGTATGATGATGATTATGTTCTCCAAACAGAAGCTAATCTTGCAGAGCAATCATAAGTTGGTTTGTGAGAGGAATTTTAGTTTCAGCAGCTCAAAAACAGTGATCAGCCGATGCATATCAGCTATGATAGTGATGAGGAAAGTCTAGAAATTTTGGAAATGAAGGATATTTGCCTCTTTGTTTTACTTCATTTCAATTCATTAGAGATAAATTTCATGCGATCAGAAATCAGCACTCATTGAGTTTTGATCTTGACAATCAAGAGGATAATCAATTTTTTGATCAGAGCTCCTTACCCTTGTGTTTCTCCTCATTTGAGAAAATAAGAAAAAACTATAAGCAATAAGATAAGTGAGTGGTAAACACTATAAATGATGAACATTCTCCTAAATTGGTTGAGAAAATCATTTGCGACATAGAATCCTCCTTAGCTCTAGATTTGCAACCACCAAATGCCATTGAATGTCAGGTTGCAGATGAAGGCTTGGAAGTTGAAACACATGATCAAATGATGCAAGATGATACTGTACCACTGTGTTTTGAAGCATTTCAATTTTTAAATAAATTTTTTCATAATATCTCTAAAGAAAAGGATGAGAAGCCTGTAGAGTGTCATGCAGTCTCATTAAAATTGATGCATACGTTTCAGTAGTATTTTCAAGTTTTTCATGACCCAATAGCTGATGTGTTGGATGATATCTGCAGTAAAATTCCTTCTCCATTAGCTAACTGTGAGCCTGAAAAGAGTGTTGATTTAAACTTGATCCGACAGGGGACTCCATTGTCTTGTTTAGCATGTGTTTCATTACAAAGCTCATACCAAGATTTGTAGTCATATCAGGAGAGAGTAATGAAGAAGATTCTTGTTTTGTTGTTGAACATCAAGAAAAACTATTCATTCACAAGTTTCAAGATCCTTTTCTCAACTTGATGCAGTCATCAAAGAAAGAAAGCACAGATGTTAGGAAAATTTAAAACCAAGGTACGAAGACTACCTAGAGTAGAGAATTAACGTATTAGATGGGCTGGAAATCAATATGTATACCTATGAAGATCCTTTTGCAACATTCTTGAGGTCAGTCGGTGAGCTCATGCTTTGCAATTTCATCAAGATTCAATCTGTTGACAATTTTTCGTGGGAGTTGCCTTTTAGTAGTTCTTTCTTCTTGCTCATAAGCAAGCACTTGCAGAGAATTCAAATAGCAGCTAGAATTCTTACATGGTTGCATTGGTTGTTCCATTTCACTTGATCAAGTGATGAATGGATCAGTTAGAGTAGGTTTTGTTGAATAATATCAATTTTGAGCATCCTTTTCATTCAGTCTTGAGTCAGTCTTGAGTTATTTTATTGAGTCAAGTTTTCAGTATATAGTTATTCTTTAGCTTTTGACTCCATTTCTTAATGAATAAGAACTTGGTCTATGGTGTTCTTGGAACCTCCCAAGGAGCTACCATCCTGAGGTAAATCCAATGTTAGTGTCAGTATTTGCATACTTCCACCAGGGATCAAAACAAATTTTGCATGTGCATCTTAGGTGTCCCACTCTAAATAATTTTCAATCATTCCATTAGGTCATGATATAAAATTGTTCCACTGGTGGTTGTTTTTGTCAAATGTCCCATTTTCCTTCACAAGTATATGCCTGCTGACCCTCTTCCATGTCTTCATCATGCTGAAAACAAATCTGTTGTCATTCCACTTTTAGTCAAAGTCACTCATTGAGTCAGTTTCTTCATTTCTCATTAGGTCACTAGGGTTTCATTAGGTCAAATCATTGCACTGTCTCATTTTCAATTAAGGACAGCAGAAGGTGTGAAGGTGATCCAAAATAAACTCATGATTTTCTTCAGTCAGGTTTGCCATGTAAAGTTACATTTCATCTTTATAATTTTTCATCTATAAAATCACATTTTTGAGATAAAAACAGATTTATTTGATTATTCCTAATTTTATGTAATTTTAAATAATCATATGTAATAAAACCCTAATTTTTTTTTGCTTATTCCTAGCTAAAGATATTTGATGAATAAATACAAAGGCCATGTCAGTCATCCAAAGCATCAAAAAATTATTTGAAAGGATAAAGAGAGGAAATAAGTGTGGGTCCCAATCATTAAAATCCAAAATTCATTTATAGTATAAAAAGCTTATTTGCCAAAGAGATGTCCTCATTTGTTCATGTGTCAAAGAGAAAACATGATTTTGGAGAAAAGGAGGTTTGAACAAGGAAGAAACTGCAAAAATTGGCTGGCGTTGTGCATAGAGCGTTTTTTCCCGTGAAAAATTACACAACGCTATGCATAGAGAGAGGGCGTTGCGCACTTGGGTAAGGCGTTGCACACAAGGCCAAACCCCTCCCAAACTTCTCCAAACACCTCAAGGTTTCTTCTTCATCTCCAAAATAATTAAGTGAGCTCTTGTAACTCCCTCTTTCTCCATTTTATGCTTGTGTGTGAGTTTTATGTTGGCAAAAATTACAAAGAAACCCTAGTTTTTCTTTTTCACTCCCAAAATCCCCATCCCCCTCACAAATTTCCCAAAACACCCTTGTCCCAAATTCATTGTCCCTAGACCCTACCACACCACCCCATACTTCTAAAAAACACTAAAACTACCGCTACATCCTCATCCCTAAGTCCCTTTACTCTTTTCCATTAAAACCCCAATTTCTAGGAATTTCACTATTTTTCCTAGATTTCCCCCCTACCTTTGACCTGTAATTAAATTCTCATTTTCATATCCCTTCAAATTTTCACCTCCCATCACCTCAAAAGGTTTCTTAACCCTTTTCCCCCTCTCCCTGAATTTTTTTGACCCTATCCCTATCCCCTAAAGCCCTCATTTCATCATTTCCTTCCCTGCTCCCATTCCATTCACTCTCCCTTTCTTCCCTCTTCCCTAGGGTTTCCAAAGTTCCAAAGAAACAAGCATTGAGAGAGAGGACAGATATTATAGAGAGAAGGAACACAGTGATGATGAGTTTAAGGAAGATGAGATTTTACAATAAGGAAAGACACACAAGGGAGGCAGAATAATCAGAGTAGATATAGAAAACCTTAGAGAGCTAGAGGCTTCACTTTTAGCTGTGTCATTTTTCAGATATGTCGGGTGGTATGAGTTTTATGAAAAGGTGGAAAGATTTAAGCATCACCCTAAGTTGACTAGGATTTTCATACTGAACCTCGATGATAACAGGGTAACTCTCGCAGGTGTAAATTTTTCCATTTCCACTTCTATTATTGTTGATGCTACAGGGATTCCAAATGTAGGGGAGAGATGGTACAAATCACAGGACCTGGGTGATCACTATTTTGAGCCTTACCTCAAGACCAGGAAAAAGAATGAAAAATAAAGTTTTTCCCCTTCAGTTTCCTCCTCAGCAAGTATGCACCGATGATGAAGATTATCATGAGATACTTCACTTGTGAGGGTGGATTCTCTAGATTGTACACATATCATATCAGGCTACTCATGCATTTCACTAGGGTGAGTATGCTGAACATCCCATATTTCTTGCTCCGGAACATTGAGAAGATGGCATACTTGGTGGCAAAGAAAGAATATCATCAACAGATGAATAGCCTCTATCATCACTCCCTCATCAAACTCATTGTGCTTCATCATATCAATCTACTCAACATCTCTTGGGATACCTTCATTTCCAATGACATATTCACAAATCCCCAAATTCCTCCACCAATGCCACAAGAGAGAAGAGAGACATATACTAGCCCTGCAGCTGAAAAAACAAGGAAACATAAAGTCAAATCACCCAAGCAAGGAAAAGAATGCAGTGTGACATATCAAAGAGGGCTTAGAAAATTGTTTGCAGCAGAGAGGAAAATGGTTTCTCCACATGAAGTGGAAGGGGATTTTCCTTCTTCATCAACAAAGACGGTACAACAGGTACATAAGGGAAAGGAAAAAATCATAGTGACATTCAAACATGTAGAGTCAGATCAGGAGCATGAAGATGCCCATGGGGTAGAGGCTGATTTTGAGCTAGTAAACCCTGAAGAGTTTGATGACACTGCCACATCAAGCATTTCCATCAAAGAAAATGAGGCATAGATCAGAGAGTTGCAAACCAATCTTGGGAGGGAAAAATTCATCATCTCTTCCCTAGAGCAAGAGAATAAACAGTTGACAGACAAGCAAACTCTTTTAGAGATGAAGTTGTTGCAGGAGAGGAGGAAAAAAATGATTGATCAAGAAACCATGGAATATCTTGAGGAGGCTAAAAATATCAGGAAAATACCAAATACAAGAGGCCTCAAAAGAGCATTGGAGAAAGAAAAGCAAGAAGCCCAAAGACTGAGTTTTGACCAGTAGTTGGAAAAGGAGATTAAAGATAATAGAGATGTGTGGCTTGAGAGAGTCAAAATTCACTTGGATAAGATGCTAATGAAGTCCAACAGAGACAATCAGATGCTCAGGCACATGGCCTATCACTATCAGACCCGGAACAAAATTTTCAATATCAAGGTCAAACAGATGAAGGATGAACTAAAGGAGATCCGGAAGGGCAAGAAAGGAGGTGAAAAACTCAAGATACTTTCTGATGCCTCCTTAGCTCAAATTTACATGTGATTGTGGGCCTATGCCACAAATTTTGAGCAATTTTGAATTTTTTTTGAAATTTTTGAGTTTTTGGGCAAATTTTAAAAAACACAGAAAAACCAGCTCTATGCGCAGCGCCTTGGCACTGTGCAGTATTTTTGGGCATCCAATGGACAAATGGAATACATCAGTGGGTTCATAATGATGAGGAAATGCCCCCTGTACCTTTTCTAAGCATTTGGAGCAAAACTGGTCAGGAAAAAGGGCCCAAAACACCCAAACAATCATGTTTCTGCCTCTTTTTCAGGGTGGCACTACACATAGAGATAGTCTTTGGAGATTGAAATTTTGAGTAGTCAAAACAGCTCCAAATCAGAAAAAACAAGAAGAACTTGAAATTAGAAACTCGAAGACTGCCATTTAAGTCCACTAAAATTGGAGTTTCTTCGCATTTGGTGTGTCTGCAAAAGGCACGACCAAGATAAGTATGCGATTAATATTAAGATAAGTATTGTTTTAAGTTTGGTTAAGTGAATTTAGTGCTATCTCTCACGTATCCATTAAACGTTGGATTATCATAATAAAAACCATGTGTTATCGTATTAATACTTGGCTTAACCTCGTTTAAATCTCCACAGATCGCATTGCAACACTTCATTTATCGTAGATCGCAGATCGCAGCGCAGCACTTATCGCAGATCACAGATTCGCTATAATCATTCTATCTTGCCTGGTCCTTCTTGCGATTGTGATACCCTGATGCAATATATCACATCGCAACTCTACATCGCATCGTAGCTCCGCATCCGAGAACCTTACCGCCGCATCACTTATCGCTATCGTGAAATCGCAGATCCACCACCCGATAATGCATTCACATCTGCTCCTAAACCCCCGATGTGATTGGTAGGACCCACCTTATCGCCAATCGCAAATCATTTTGTTGAACATTGCAAATGTTTAGAACCATAGTTAAAATAATTTGGAATATAGATATATGTTGTAGCCCATTCAACTATGTTTTCGGTCATTAGTCCCTACCTTTATTTAAATAAATATGTGACCAACCAAACTTGAAATATAAAAAGTATAAGCCTTCTAAACTTAGGAAATAAGAGAAAAATTAAAATTCCTCAAGCAACCTTGGTGAATATGGAGATGACACTTGTCACAATCCCATTGGACTCAAAATTGAAGAAGATTCATGAATGCTGACTAGGTTGTCATGTCATCAGCATGTACCTGCTCTGTAATTTTTTTTAAAATTTGCATGTTCTGAACGGTGACCAGTAGACCATAACTTCCTCATATGATCTCGGTTTTTGACGAAACGAGTTGCGTTGGATTCGGTTGCTTTGAATCTAGTTTGGTGCAATTCTGAGCACTTTCATTTTTGAGCTAATTTTTTCCCATGCTCCAGATTCTGATCAGTATTTCCCACTGACATGCTTTTGGACCCACAAAATCTAGTTATCTCATGTGTGTTGAACACTCTTCTGTATCCCAAGTTCTATCATCTTGATTCTACTTGGAGAAATCACTTTGAAAACCTTTTTTCCATTGACATGCCTTGCCTTGCCTTGCAAATGGCTTGGATCTTCAGCCACTTTTCATCTTCTGCTGCTAACCCAATCCAACAATTGCTGGCTGCTTGCTGATATAACACTTTTGTTGTACCAAATCGATTCCTCAGTGCCTTCCCACTGAGAATCATGTTCCTCCTTTGCACAATGAGTTAACTACAACAAATAGATTTCAACATCAGTAAAAATAATAAAATAAATGACCATTCTTTTACCTCCATGGTTCCAAATTCCACATTTGGAAGAATGCATTCGCCATCTCCTTCTCTTCTTGGTGTCAAAACATAACATTTTCTACAATGGTTGCAAACATTCTTTGACAACTTGTCACACACACACATTCAAGAAACATCTTGATGACATATCCTCTTACTCCTTCAAAGCAACATATTTCACATCATGTGAACATCACCATGTACTCTCACATCTTGGTGTCAAAATTATCGACCAAACACGAGTGGAAAAAAACACGCCTCTTCAAACAAATGACTCTCAATTCAAGCATAAGCATGTATAAAAACTTGATGATTCTTTCCTCAAAACAAAAAGAATTTCACATCATGAAACACTTCGTCAACATCTCCTTTTCATCTTTGGAGACAAAGTCAACTTTTCCAAGTCGATATGACACACATGTACACATGATCGACCAACACATGTCAACACTCATGCATGTTCAAACACAATGAAATCATCAAAATTCCACTGTTCATACACACATTTCTCATGCATGTATATGATTCCTCAACTCTCTCACATAGGTACAATCATAAGTACAAGAATTCCACATTCACGTGTACATGTACTCTTAGATCTGAATAAAAAAATTTGTTGTGATAAAGTGATTCTCAACATACTCCACTTTCAATGATCTTGTTGGCATAACATGAAACATGCATTCAATTATCAAGAATGCAGCAATCATAAAAATACATGCAAAGCCTTTACTTAGATAATAAATCTATCCATTTCTTACCAAACCATTTCAATGGCGCCTATCGAGAGAACCAAACAGGTACAAGCTCTAGGTGCAAATTCCAACACCTTGTTACTTCATGTCCTCTTTTGCAACAGTAGGTACATGATACCCAATCATCACTATCATTAGAATACCATTCTTTTGGCGCAACATACCCAAAGCCTTCATGCTTAGGCCTTTATTTCGCCTCTATTGGGTTCTTGATCCCTTGTTGATTTGTACCAAGACCTAAGCCTTCTTGGTATCCCATATTTTCTAATATATTTGACCCAATACCTTTGTTGTGTCTTTCAAAGGTTGTAAAATAATTTTCATCAATATATGCATATAAATAAGAAGCATATGTATGCTCACCATTTGTCTCATCTCTTGATTGAGACACAAATATGGTTTCATACTCCTTCTGGATTCTCAAAGTTTTCTCTTAGACTCTTTTGTATTCTTCTTTTAGCTCCTCAACATAAGGTGCCGATTGAACCTCTTCCACATCATGTGGAAAAAAGCACAAATATGTCCATCCATCTTGGAAGGATTTTCTAAATCAGCAAATTGCATCAAATTTGTAGAAAATAAAGAAGTTTGTGGTGAAGATGGTGGTGAAACACCATTATTTTTACCTTCTTCCCTTATGAGACTTGTAGGCTCTTCTCCTTGAGATATTCTCTTCGAAGCCTCAATACTTTCTGAAGGTGAAACTTGAGGTGGAGCTTGTGGAAATCCTAGATTTCTTCTCCTTTTTCCTACTTGGGAAGCTATACCAACAAGTTTTCCTTCTCCTTTCTGGAGCTTCAACCTGGTAAGAATTTTCACCTTAAAAATGGACAACCCTCTTTTCAAAAGGAAACACAAGCAACAATGAACCTAAAGCTCTGATACCAACTTGATCTGAATATGGGAAAAATTGTTAATCCTATGCAAGCTCCCTCATCAGTATTAAAATTGTGTTTCTTATGTGCATAATAAATTTTACTCAGCTTGCAGATTATCACAAGGATTTATTTTTTGTGTCTTTCAATATGTAATTCCATGAGTAGGTTATAGACATGAAACCATTAAAACATGAAAGGAAAATACATCATACAAAAAAACACAAGACATTTGAGGAAGGAGTTCTACCCGTCTAGGCTACATCTCCTTGAATCAGCTCTAAGGCATGATTCATTATTATTATGCTCCAATTTCAAAATTATGAGTACATCAATGTGTTGATATGAAATGGTAAATTTCTCCTAAAAAGAAAAAACTCATGCAAAGTCCCTTTACCATATGCCTACTATCAACAACACTTAGGTATCTTATCAAGATTCCTTACTCAAATATAAAAGAGCATCAAATTTGTACTTCAATAGTTGTAAGTACATCAACGGTCTTTTTATATAAAACACATAAAGAGAAAAGATCAGAAAAATTTTATAGTACTATTGCAAAGGTTGTTGCTACAAACATATGGAGGTTGGAAGATCCCTGCAAGATCATCTCCATCTCAAAGTCCTCCAAAAAATGGCTCAATATCTGAATGATCCATACACACTCTTGGTTCAACTTGCAATTTTAACTTTAATATGTGCTCCAAATAGAAAATAGAAGTTACCAATGGATTTAGAGCATCCATAAACCCCTGAGTAGCCTCTTCTGGTTCTTCAATTGGTCTATAGGTTCTCTAGCCATGGCCTCCTCTCCTGGTGGCCCTAGGCATATTTTATATTTAAGTGGGAAAAAAACCATCAAGAAGTGATCCTATGCCTCTGAAACCTATTCCAATGGATTCCTAGCATGCCAATCTACTAAGAACGAATTTTCCTGAGCCATATTTGGTCGAATATTGCTCAATATAGGCCTCATTTACTCTAGGCCTAGAAAACTTCCACTAAAACTCAAGAGTGCCAGTTAAGTCCACTAAAACTGAAGTTTCTCCACATTTAGTGGGTCTGCCAAAGGCGCTACCAAGATAAGTATGCGATAAATGTTAATATAAGTGGTGTTTTAAGTGGGGTTAAGAGCATTTAGCACTATCCCACACTTATTTGTTAAACTTTGGATTATCGTAATAAAACCCACGTATTATCATATTAAAACTTGGCTTAACTGCATTTAAATCTCCGCAGATCACATCGAGGTGCTTTCACTTATCGCAGATCGCAGCGCAGCACTTATCACAGATCACAGACCCACTATAATCATTCTATGTTTCCTGCTCCTTCCTGCGATTGCGATGCCCCGATGCGATATATCACATCGCAACTTTGCATCGCATCACAACTCCACATCCAATAACCTTACCGCCACATCACTTATTGCTATAGCGAAATCATAGATCTGCCACCGATAATGCATTCATTTCCACTCCTAAACCCCAGATGCGATTGGTAGGAACCACCTTATCGCCAATTGCAAATCATTTTGTTGAACATTGCAAAGGTTTCGAACCATAGTTAAAAGGCTTTGGAATATCGATATATGTTGCGAATATATGTTGTAGCCCATTCAACTATGGTTTCAGTCATTATTCCCAACCTTTATTTAAATAAATATGTGACCAACCAACCTCACAATATAAAATGTAAGCGCCTTCTAAACTTAGGAAATAAGAGAAAAAATCAACTTCCCCAAGCAACATTGGTGAATCTGGAGATGACACTTATCACGATCCCATTGGACTAAAAACTAAAGAAGATTCCTAAATTTTGACTCGGCTGCGATGTCATGGACCTGTACCTGTTCTAAAAAAATTTAAAAAAAATTCCTGTTATGAACGGTGATTAGCAAACCATAACTTTCTTATCGAACTCGGTTTTTGACAAAATGAGTTGCGTTGGATTCCTTGCGATGGGCTGGTCGCTTTGAATCTAGTTTGGTGCAATTTTGAGCACTTTCATTTTTGAGCTAATTCTTTCCCTTGATCCAGATTCTGATCAGATAACAACCAATGGGGCCCCCACCCACAGCAAACATAGTCCTCACACCATAGTGATGGATTATTTCATGTTTCTAGGGGCATCCACATCCATGCTTGTACATCCAAACCCATTCTATATTCTTTTGGTAAGTGTACAGAGATTTTTTTAGGAGAGAACTCCCACCCATCCATTCACATTTATTACTTGGTAGCAGTCCCTAATAACCCTTGGTTGAAGACACACATTCTTTAGCACACTCAAACCAAGACACTAATAACAACCATACACATACCCTAGATGTCCTACCGACTCTAGGGATTTCCTCACCAGAAATTTTTTGACTATCACCACTTGCATTCACAGCTCCAACCTCAGGACACTTAACCACCAACATCATTTATAACCATTTCTTTTCATCATGCCTAGTTAATCCATCACACCATGCCCTGCTATAGCAGAAACCCTTGTCCCTTTCATTAGTACTCATCTCGGTCAGTTGATGCTTCCTTCTTGTCAACTACAACAAACATTTTCCAAGAAGGAGGTAGTACCTTGGATGACTCCTCACCTCAATAGGGGCATCCTCGGATGACATTATGGGAATCATCATTTACCATACTCTTTACATTCGAATCCAAGATAAGCTTTCATGTCAATATGGTATCATACTTCAGAGCCGTTGCACTCTATCAAAATTCGTCGAAGACTCGTGACTTGATAAGCATCCCTTTCAGCAATTCTTACACTAGAAGGTCCCTAAAAATCAAATACCCATGCATAAAATGAGCAGTTACAAACATTCCATACCAAGATTATGCATGTGGGCACCACATTCAACCTTATTTCAAATGAAAATTCCCCCGAGAGCATTATCAACTGTCGTCATCAACCAACAGTAGGTCACTACCAAAAAGTGACATAAATAAAACCACCATCTGTCAGATTAGCTTAACTAGCCAAAGAATCACGAGCATGGGACATGCCCACCTCATATAAATATTTTATTAATTCTATGTCTTGTAGGTTTCCAACAAAGCACAGTGTCTTTTTTACTCATGGCAAGGGGTCTATCAACTTAGTTCTAAAGCAAGTTTCTCTCTCTCTCTCTCTCGAAAGGACCACACAGAAAAGAAACTATATTGTATTTCAGCTATACAATTCTTCCTAGACCTCATAAATTAGGGGGAAAATGTTAACATTGGAAAATCATATAGGAAAAAGACATTAAAAAATGTCAAGAAGAAGGTATAAATAGAATTTTATAGGGAAGAAATACATTATAGGACCTAAAAATTGTAATTTTTCCTAATTTCAGAGGACAAAATTTTTGGACCATGCACAGGCAACACCAGCTTTGAGCTTGCAGTGTGAATTTTCCTTTGATAGTTGCACACTGCGCATCTATCCCTTCGATAGCCGCACAGTCTTGGGGATGACAAAATGTCACCATCCAGGACCACTTGGCACACTTGGTTAAAAATATTCTAACTCAAACTAACCAAGTACATCTTCCTTGGAGCCACTTTGAAGCTTTAGTGTAGCACACAAAGGAATCATACCCCCACTCTTCTGTCACCATCCATATTAGACCAAGAGGAGGAGGTAAATTTTGAAAATGGTCTATAAAATCCAACCTTGGGAAGAGAAATAGGAGACACATTATTATGCTGGCCAAATTACTCCATAGAAAACTAACTTGTGTTGCCTAGTAGCAGGGGGATTGGAAGGATTCAGTTGTTGGCCACCCAACACCTCAATCCAAGGGAGGGGAGTTCACCACATGTTTTTCAATCTACCATCCTTTGAGAGGGAAGAGAGGCTTTCTGAAAACTTGAGGGGAAGAGACCCCCTTGTCTTGGATACTAGAGTTCTGTAGCTCGAAGGATCCACTACAAGATATTTAGCATTCTATATTATACTACTACTAGCACCTAATAAAGGGAGAAAGTTCTCCATTGTTGAGTTATTAGCGTGTTTGCTCTATTTAGCATGTATCTTGTGCATGTTTTTTGTTTTTTGTTTCGTTGTTTATGTAGCATGCTATGTTTCCTTTTAACTTAGCTTATTACATGTTTAACTTGTTCCACTAACGTTTGATAAACCACTTTGACATGTGACTCTTATGTAGGTAAACAACCTCCCTACTAAGAATAGTGTATTTCTTTTGCTCATGCATCAAATACACTACCACACTTGGCTTCTCCATAGCATATATGGAGTATACTTCTTTGGGAGGAGCAGGTGTTGTTGACTTCACGTTCCATTATTTGGGTAAGTGATTCGTCATGTTATATGTATGAATGGAAATTTCACTTATAATATAATCAAAGCCAACACATCTTCATGCATATATTTTAAATGTAGGTGGACTAACTTGGTTATGTTTATGATGTATGTTGTTTAACTTATGCATATTCTTATGAACTATTTCATTTTAATTTATACGAATCTTGTTGAATGTGTTCTCATGTTTTAATCCATCACCTTTAGCTTGTGGACTATTACACTTGTTATTTTTGTGTGATGTCTTTTTCAGCTCATGTGTTCCTTTCAAGCTGCGTATTATTACAAGCTTCCAAGGAGCACACTTCATTTCCCCTTTGTTATTGGAACTACTCATGCATCATATTGAATTTCCACAGGATCTCACACTTGCTTTAACAAAAGGCGTCGTACACCACTCTATGTGTTTTGCAGTCCAAGTCATATCATTAAACACCCCACTCTTGGGACTCCTACTACAAATGGTTTGATGTCTAGTTGGGACTTCATATCGGAGAGATCGCCTAAATGTTGGTGGGTCTAGCACCATCAACAAGTGGATATTTGAAGTTCATCCCTCAGTTTCCATTCATTCAAGTTGACAATACAAGTATATTTATTTGTAACCATTATATTATGGATGATGAATAATACCTAGTATGTTATATTAAGGTTTATGGTTTGGTGCTACCTATGGAAGAATGTTGATATATTTGTATGTATTTGGTAAATTCTTGTTGATATGTTCTCATGGTCATGTGAAACTTATAAATCTCTATGTTTACTATTCTTCCCATTACACACACAGATATATATATATATATATAGATATGTATGTATGTATGTATGTATGTATGTATGTATGTATGTATGTATGTATGTATGTATATGGTTTCTTGATGTGTTCTATATAACCAATTATAGTATGTGATCTCCTATCAAACATGTTATTATTATCATGGATTAATGCCTTGTTGGAGGCCGTAGACTCCTTATGAGGAGGAAGTAACTAAATAAGTGTGTTTATTTGCATATATGTTACACCATAAATGATGGATGATTTTTTTATGTGTTATGAAATTGTATGTAACAATAATACTAATGGAGGAATGTGGTATTCCTATTTGTCTTTTATGAAATGTTTTACTTGAGTGTATTCATGGTTATGAGGGGTTTAGAGGCCTATTTGTTTTTTTATATGGTGATGAATGTAACGACCGATAGTTGTATACGTAGCAGAAATATTTAAAATACTTCGTAGACAAGAACATCCTTTGTAGGAAAATAATTGTAAATTGTATATTGTATAAAGAACTTGTGTAGGATGATTACAAATGAGAACAAGTGCCCACATATATACCCTAGGCAGGTTCCCTTTCACGAATGGACATGCCTCTTCATCACTAACTAAATAATCATTAGTTAATTACTTATGATTTATTATTACATTTATATATATATATTTATTATTATGGATTATGAATTATATTCATAACATAGCCTCTCCCTTCAAGAATCTTTGTCCTCAAAGCTTACTTAAGAACACCTTCTTGTCTATGTACTTTCATCTTTGTCGATACAAGATGATATGATACTCTAAGTGATAGAATAAAAAATCGTATTGAGAACGGATCAGACCATCCATGATTGATCTTCTGTGGAATAAAATTTTGTGATTATTAGTTATCGTGGGACTAGATTCTGCAAACTTCAATATTCCTGGGAACATAAATTTGTCATTCATGTTCTAAGTGATACTGGTAAGTAGACTGATTGGAAAGTATTTTCTTGTGATTCGGATGTCGATACATAGCACCTTTGGTTTCTCTTTCCATTATCATGTTAGTGGTTGATTTTTTATTTCCTTCAGGCATTATTCTGGTTGAGTGGTTGATTGAATCATCAGTTGGAATGTCCAACGTTTGAACTGCAACTTATGCATATGTTTTAACCTCTCTAGATTCTTCTTCTTCCTTACTTGTGATATTGACTGGATCAATATTTATCCCCTTATCTTCAACTTGGGCTGAAATGACTGATGACTTCAATACTTCACTTTGAATTTGTTCTAGATTATCATTCAATGATTTCTTGTTATTTTTAAGTTTTTTTATTTGCGTAAGTAGTGTTTGGTTATGATTCTTTAAATGTAAAAGTTCATCTTTTTCTAATTTGTTGACTTTATTCTTAGTAGCTTCATCATATTTTAAACTTTTTATTTGTTCTAATAATGTCTGATTAAGGCTCTTAAAATGTAAATTTTCTTTTTCTTGTTCTAATAAATGCTTCTTGAGTTCCTTCTCTAATGCTTTAGCTTTCTTGACTTGTTCGAGTAGTTTTTCTAGGTGATCTATGAGGCGCGAAATTTCTTTGTTTTTGTTGCAGATGACTTCTTCAAGCTCTTTTTGCTTCTTTGATACAATTTTTTGATATCTTGAAACATCAAGTCTAAGATATCTCTAAAGTCTTCTAATGAAGATGTTATTTATTTTGATTTAATTGTTATGTCTCGAAATGTGACCATCTTCCCTTTATAAGGAAATGCCAAAACCTTTTTCTCTATGTTTAACATAAATGTACTCAAATCCTTAAACCAAGATTGACTGAGAATGATGTCAATATTTCTATCATACATAAGTACAACATGAAATTGAGCTTTGTACTCATAATGATCTATTGTCACTTGTAAATCACTAATTTCATATTCTTTTCAGCCACAAATATTTTGTTTTCACCAATGCTTGACTCTAGAATTAATAACTTATTTTCCAAATTAATGTTGATGTAGTTTTCCTTGTCACTTGTGCTGATAGCAATATTAATTTATTTTCCTAGGATACTTCCTTTTAATTTAATTAATCTATGATCTATGACTGAAACACCTGTTGAGAATTTGTAGGGCAAGTGATTAACTCAAATTCTCTTCTTGATAATTACTTGTGAGCTTGCTTATGTATTCTTATTTCACTTAATTAATCTTTCATCAAGTCAATTATCAAAGCACTAGTCAAATGCAGAGACAAAATAGTTTCACTTGTAACTGAACATCTTGAAATGTAGTTAGAAAGGTAAATCTCTGATTTATCTTCCTCACTTTCTACCACCTTTAAATCACTGTTTTGACAAGTTCTTTCCTTAGATACTTTACAATCAGAGATGTTTTTACTGTTCTCTTTTTGCACCTTCAGTCATCGTGTAACTTCAGTCATCATCGAACCTTCATTCATCATCATCGAACCTTCAGTCATCATCATCGTACCTTCATTCATCATCATCGTACCTTCAATCATCATCATCGTACCTTCAGTCAGTTATACTTCAAGTTGTACTGAAATTATCCTTATGCCCGTAGCCTTCTTAGATGTTATATAACCTTAGATAGATTTGCACTAACTGCTCCCTTTTTCACGCTGTCAACCTCAGTCTTGTCTGCAAAAACTTGTGTATATACCACAACATATGTAGGGGTATTTATAGTTGTTCCAGCCAGATATTAAGCCGACCCTTCAACAATCATGTAGGCTGACCTCAACACTGTTTGTAGGCCAAATTCATTACAGAAAATAGGCTTTTCTTCAATGATGAATAAGGGCATTCTTCTGCATTGTCTTGGAGGATATTATCCACACCATTTACATGACTCTTAATTACACTTATGTTCCTAATAGGCATCAAGAATAAGTCTATAGACCTGTACTAAGAATCTTGTTCATGAAACCCATGAAGCAAGTAAACCAAAAATACATTTTATTACTTTTGACTTCTTCTTTACATAAGTACATAATTACATGTTCATTATGAAGACCAACCTAGTTACATGTTTCAACACTCCCTTGTAACTAGGGAGGTATTCATACACGTACATGGTCACTTTTAAAACTGAAGAATCTCATAAGAAAAATTGGATTGGTAATCGCATCTGTATAGCATCATTTCAACCAGCGTTGTACTAGTGCAAGGCCTTGACTAACAGCCCCATCTCTTCAATGAGGAAATGGGCTTCAATGTTGGCGAGACACATGAATTATAGACACCTTCATCATTGTCTCTCCAAGGTACATACTCCACCCGAGTGTTCCCAAAGTATGACCTTCCTGGACTATTGTTCTCTTGGGTAGCTAGCCCTCAAAGAATATCAGTCCCCGACTACTCTTATCTTGAATGCCCGATCACATTCTCAAAGAGTATCGAATTCCAGATGATTACCCAATCCTCTATTCTGTCTTCCTAAGACCAAAATGATGTGTCTATCTCTCCCTCCCAGGGAGGACCTATTCCATAATGCAATGTACTCATTCTTATACAAAGAATGTACCTACGCTCATCCTTAGGAATTACCAAGTTTCTTCCAAGTAAGAAAATTACCATCAGGCTCCCTCTTAACCAGGGACCTCCAATAGCAATGGTGAGACACCCAGCTATTCATGAAGAATTTATGTCCTCGATGTCATGGATCAAATCATTCATCACTTCCATCTTAGTCTTGTCAGCTATCAGAGTGATTCACCAGACTTCCTTATATGGTCCACTATTGTTCCATGCTGCTTTCCTTCAAATCATCTCCCAAAATCATACATCCTTCCTCATGATTAGCAGCCCTGCACAAATTCATCCAGATAAACATTTACATATGAAACTTTTAAAACAAAAGTTACCTCATTGATGATCTTTCACCCTGACATCTTCCTATAAGCATCGACATCCTTCATACAGATTGAGACATCTCCTAATGATGTGTTTTTCCAAGGGTCTTCTTCTTTACCAGACTTCCGTCAGAGTCTACATATCTTTCCAGAAGATCTCCTAGTCACATCATATTGGCCACCAAATGATAACTGACTCTTGACATGGTTGCATTTCATGATCTCTTCCTCTCTGCACATTCTTGATTCCCAAGAATGTACAACTTTCCTAGTTTCCCATTCACATACAACCGCCTCATATTCCATGAGGCATATTATGTCGGTTTCATCTATCCGTGCATTGAGAGATACTCCTCCATAGATCATACTTCTAAGTACAGAATTCCATTACCTGCAACCACATGACATGACTTCAAAACATCCAATGTCAGCATATAAATATATACATACCTCATACATTTTTCCCTTGATTCATCCTGTATCAATTTCTCAAGAATGAAGAGGTTCATTCCTTTGGCCTGCTTCATCAATATGTCATCACATACAGAAATATGTTTCCATGATGACCCTTGCTCTTGATGGCTGATTTACATTAGTAATGTTTGTCAGAGAGGTTTTCACAGAGCTAATTCATCGGGAGCTCCTACCATGCTTATATCAAGATGCTACATTATCACATAACCAACAGAAGTCAATTTCTTATTCATAAGTTTGTGAGATTTTCTTTGAATCTTATTTTTCTTTCTCCTATTGACACTGTCCCTTTAGGACCAAATTTCTTGTAATGACCATAAGTCTCCCACTTAAACTTTCCTTTTTCTTCTGTGAATGTTTGAGTCTTTTATCCTTCAAAATTTTCGCCCTAGATTTGTCTTTTTCCATCTAGCATAGAGATCACAAGTTGAATGAGGTAATTTTCTTGTCTATTTGTTATTTTTTCCATCTTATCATCTTTTCCAGATCGCACAGTTGATATCCCTTCATTCTTTGATACCTCAATTTTGTGTAAATCGGGTCTAAGTGACATAACCTTATTTATTGCATAGAATAGTTCTTTCATCTTATCATGTATTCTCTTGATGTCTCTAATTCTTCATAGATAGAGGGATGTGAGGACTTTGACTGATTCCATAAGAATCCTTTGAGCCCTTCTATCCCTTTCCATGTATTCAAATAAATCTTGACCTATATAGTCTTTCCATGACTTTACTTTCTTCGAGGACTGTGACTATCCTCCTTATGAAAGGATTCTTGGTAGCCCAACCAGCTCATAGAACTCCCTACAAAAACAAATTCATTTAACCAAATTTGATTATCGAATGAAAATACTTACTTGATAAGTGACAAGTCTTCAGCTTGATTGCTTTAGTTGTAATAGCACTGAGAGTGAATGGCTTTTCACCGAACTGTGGTCTTCATCATATCACCGAATTGTATCTATTGTCTGAACAATGTGTGCAATTAAAACAATAGAGATACCATCGAGACATAGAGACTTTTGTTCAAAGCTTCAGTTACTGCAATTGCACCGAATCTGAGATGATGTTTGAGCTGTATGTAAGTGATCCGAGAATGTATCACCTAGACTGCAATTTCTGAACTTTGTTCTTAGGACTGTAATTGATCTCTGAAAATTCAAGGAATTTGATCTGTATTAACCCATCCAAATTATACCTAGGAAACTTCACTGTGTTATAGTACTGAAACAGTGAGGATATTTCACTGTGGTGTCGAAACTTTTCCCAGGTTCTAAGCTCTAATTGGCACTGAGATCTACAATAGAGAATGGCACCATACATTATTTTTGAAGGTATCTGAATTGTATTCGAACTTAGTGATCAGAAAATTTGATGCTTGTTGCTTTGACACCCTTTACCTTGCTTAAATGCCATTCTTAAAAACTGATCCTTGAGTGTCTCTTTTATTAGATGCCCTTATTTAGCACCATAGCTCTGAAACCATGTTGAGAATTTGTAGGGAAAGTGATTAACTCAAATTCTCTTCTTGATAATTACGTGTGAGCTTCCTTATGTATTCTTATTTCACTTAATTAATCTTTCATCAAGTCAATTATCAAAGCACTAGTCAAATGTAGAGACAAAATAATTTTCACTTGTAACTGAACAACTTGAAATGTAGTTAGGAAGGTAAATCTCTGATTTACCTTCCTCACTTTCTACCACCTTTAAATCATTGTTTTGACAAGTTCTTTCCTTAGATACTTTACAATCAAAGATGTTCTTACTGTACTCTTTCTGTGCCTTCAGTCATCGTGTACCTGCAGTCATCATCGAACCTTCAATCATCATCATCGAACCTTCAATCATCATCATCATACTTTCATTCATCATCATCGTACCTTCAATAAGTTATACTTCAGGTTGTACTGACCTTGTCCTTATGTCTGTAGCCTTTTTAGATGTTATATAACCTTAGATAGATGTGAACTAGCTGCTCCCTTTTCCACGCTGTCAACCTCAGTCTTGTCTACAAAAACTTCTGTGTATACCGCAGCATATGTAGGGGTATTTATAGTTGTTCCAGCCAGATATTAAGCCGACCCTTCAGCAATCATGTAGGCCGACCTCAACACTGTTTGTAGGCCGACTTCATTACAGCGAATAGGCTTTTATTCAACGATGAATAAGGGCATTCTTCTGCACTGTCTTGGAGGATATTCTCCACACCATTTACATGACTCTTAATTACACTTATGTTCCTAATAGACATCAAGAAGAATTCTATAGACCTGTACTAAGAATATTGCTCATGAAACCCATGAAGAAATTAAACCAAAAATACATTTTATTACTTTTGAATTCTTCTTTACATAAGTACATAATTACATGCTCATTATAAAGACCGACCTAGTTACACTTTTCAACAATACCTTCGTAAGAAAATCGTACTTCCTTCGTTATTTTCGAATTAGAATCCATTTTGACCTTATGGAGATGAACTTATGATTTTCAAGAGTAACCTTTTTTTTAATTGAGTAGTCCTTTAATATAATTTTTATGATCTCCCACTTAATATTAGGACTTCTCTATATTAATTTCCCTCTCATATATATATATATGTAATTTTAATTTAATGTATTAAAAATATAATAATAATGCTACTTTATTAAAGTGTTTTCCACTTTAATTATTATATAACCATGTAAATATAACGCTTTTAATATATTTAATACTTTACCCTTTTCCTTTTTTTCACTTTATTCGTACTCCTTTCCCATTTACTACAAATAATCATGTTTATTTGACTTAAAATTTACTAACCAATTTTAATTTTTTTATATTTTGGTTCCCAATCAAATTAACAAGGATCAAATTAATGGTTAGGAATAGTCACATTGATTGGTAGAATGGTGATTTTGCTTAAGTGGTAATACAAGGGAGTGTACTAACTGAAAACAATGCATTCAAAAACAACAATATGATAAGTGACTGGTCTATTGGCTCGATTACGTGTGGTGGATGGCACAAGCAGATTGAAGTGAACAGGTTACAGTGGGTCAACTAAGAAGAGAGAACGACACAGGGCTAAGGTGAATGCATTGAATGATGCAACATCCAGGGAGATGTGGGGGAGGAATGGAAGATGACGACGGCGTACACGAGCACATGTGACGAGAGGATAAGGAAAACACTGGTTGTTGTGGTGGATTTGGGGATGTGACAGAGAGGAAAAGGGAAATTCGAAGACAATTGAGAGATGATATGTCGTATTTAGTGGAGGAAGAACTTGGAGTAGGAGGAGAGGTGTCCACGAACACATAAATCATAGAGGATCATGCACCCAGAATCAAGTAGTGGGGATCACAGTGTGTGTATAGTACTTCCTTTTGTCTTGGTGACCAGTCTAAAATTGAGCAGGGTAGAGAGTGGATGATGTGGTGGCCTTTTGGAAAAATGGCGATGGTTGGGATGCAGTGATCTGGGTGTAGCGAGGAGTGGAGGAGTCTGGATCAAGCAAAGGTGTGGCGGGGCAGGTCTAGCATCCAAGGAGATAGGAGCAGGGGAATGTTCGTATCGTCATGTAGCATGGCAGATTACTCTACCGGATAGGGCGAAGGCGCGTCGGGGAAGGCCAAGTATCCAAGGAGATAGGAGCAGGGGAATGTTGGTGTCATCGTGTAGCACAGTCGGTCGGTTTTTCGACAGTGGCGGTGGATGCTCGATGGTGCGGTTGGTCAGTCTATCGATGGCAGTGGTGGATGCTCTGATCCAAGTAGATATCAGTGGCCACCCACCTATTCCATTTGGACCAACACCATCAATTCTTGCAGCTTTTCACATTCAACACAACTTACTATTTTTACCAGGTTTTTGGGTCCTGCAGTCCTAGAGACATTTTGGGGCCTTAATGATCTAGGTGGATATTGGTGGCCACCCGCCTATTCCACTTGGGTCCACACCATTGTCTCTTTAATTTTTTTCACAACTTACTATTTTTAGAAAATTTTCAGGTCCTGAACTTCCGGAGCCATTTTGAGGCCCTAAACGACGTTTTTTGGGCATCGTTTATCCAACTAATATGATTCCATTAATTCTAGAATCGATATTCGTGGCGATAGTTGTAGTCCTCGGATAGATCTTTCTAACGATGTATCATGTGCATAAAATAGAGATAGTATGCCGAAGTTACATCCCCGGGAAGTTGAAACACCAATTTACCCAAACGGGGCCCATAGTTTTGGCCCTTTATCTCCTAGGGTTAGGTTTTTGGATGTTTAGAGTTCTCCATTATTTCTCCAAAATAAATAGGCCCTCGAGCCTCATTGTAACACAGTTCAGAGGTCTGTAGCCTCCACATCTCTTCTCAGATATTTGCTACCAGCACCCTCGATATTTTATTTCCATTATGTCTGTAAGCTTATTTCAGTCATTCTTGTATTAATAAAACGAAGCATTATTTTCACTGCATCTCTATGTTCATGATTATTTCTGTATTCTGTTGTGTGCCTACATAAATCTGAATAAGTGGTATCAGAGCGGTTTGCTCTTTCTTTGTTTTTATTTGCATGTCCCTAACGCGGTCAGGGTATAAGGAGTTAGGGCTCGATCTGGTTGAACCCTTGCAAGATTAGTCTTGCAAACCCCGATGAACTCCCATGGTGGAAGAAAAGAAAGATGAGGGAGTAGGAGATGCTATCAAAATATTTCTTGAGGAGGCCCTCAAGAAACAAAGGAACACGATGATGGATAACTTTTCTCAAATCCTTCAACGACTGCCCACCTACGGCGCATCTGCATCCAACAGCCACTATGGAGGCACCACCACATTCAAGGTATAGGTAAACTTTGACATTCCTATATTTGAAGGCCAAATGGATGTAGATATCGTAGATAGATGGTTGAATTTTCTGGAACGGTATTTCTCGGTCCATGATTTGTTTGACTGAGAAAAGATTATTTTTGCACTCCTCAAAGCTGCCCCCCATGTCAAAGACTGGTGGGAAACCTATTGTGAGCAAGAGGACAAAGCGGAACCCTCTCTGTTCTCAGCCACACCCACTTGGAATTCGTTCTGAGATGACATCAAGGAACAATATTACCCCGTGGGGAGCTATGAGGACAAATACATCCGATGGACCACGTTGCGGAAACAAAGGGATCAAGATGTACATGAACTGACGAATCTATTCCATACCCTGTGCTTAAAGTTGGATATTAAAGATTCAGAGAGACATTTGGTGCTCAAGTACTGTGGTTGTCTGTACAAACACATTCAGGAGGAAATGCAGTTCGTCGAAATTACATCGCTTGGCACGGCATACCGCTATGCCGCCAAGATCGAGCAGAAATTTAAGCAGAAGAAGCGAGACTTTGGATCTGTGAATCCGAAAGGTGCCCCAGAACCGAAGAACAAGGGGCAAGGAAAAAGTAGTGTGACTCAGAACAACACCACAAATTCAAAGAAGGACACAGGGAAGTGGTGTGAATTTCATAACAACCCCACTCACATCACAAACGAGTGTCAGGTCAAACAGTCATTAGTGGCCAAACTAAAGGCACCCAAATCAGATGCATTTTCTGATCCTGAGTCAGAACTAGACAAAGGCAATGACAAAGGGAAGTAGATCATTGATGTGGATCCCAGTGCCATTGTTGCGACAACCAAGATCCAGAGGCAGGATCTAGAGGATCCAGAGGAGGGGGAGCGCCTCTTCATTTCGCAGATGTGGGTGTAGGGTTCTACGCTGCAATTTCTTGTCGATAGCGGAAGCCAAAAGAACCTCATTTTAGCAGAGGTCATGAAGTGGCTCGACCTACCAACCATAGCACACTCTCAGCTGTATACCATCGTGTGGCTCCACCCATGGAGAGATCTCCGCATCCACGAGCAGTGCCGCCTTCCTTACAGTATCAAGCCATTCACGGATGAGGTATTGTGTGATGTTGCTCCTCCTGATGTAGTTGATGTATTATTGGGCCAACCATACTTGTGGAGGCGACATGTTGTTTATGAGTCTAGGCCTCATGATGTTGTTATTACTTTGGGAAATTACTTGTACAGGATACCGGAGGTAGCACCGCCTCCTGTAATCTCTTTGACTATTGCAAAACAACATAGTAAGATTGTTTCCCAAACCAGAAAATTTATTTTCCTTACAAATCGCTCACAGGGAAAGAAGAATATTGTGGCCACAAGCTCGAAACAGGGCTCCCTTGCATGGGTACAGCAGATGGACAAATTCATGAAGGAATACGAGGACATTTTCTCCTCACTCACAGAGGTTCCTCTACACTGTCAGGACAAGCACTCCATTGATCTGACTCCCAACGCACCACCGCCTGATGTTGCCATACATCCTGCAACTACACATACATAATCCACACATGTACTGTCTGAGGCTGATAAAGAAACCAAATTTACTAAACGCATCCAGCATGTCCACCCGCAGGTCCATGACATCTTTAACAAATCTAATACCCATTTCAACAGAATTTGCCTCATCTCATGGAGGATCTCAATGCAATGGGGACCATTGCTTCCTAAGGAGGGAGGAATGATCCAGGTGGATATCGGTGGCCACCCACCTATTCCATTTGGACCAGCACCATAAATTCTTGCAGCTTTTCACATTCATCACAACTTACTATTTTTAGCAGTTTTTCAGGTCCTGCACACCTGGAGACGTTTTGGGGCCTTAATGATCTAGGTGGATATTGGTGGCCACCCGCCTATTCCACTTGGGGCCCCACCATTTTCTCTTTCAGTTTTTTCGGGTCCTGAACTTCCGAAGCCATTTTGAGGCACTAAACGACGTTTTTTGGGCATCATTTATCCAGCTAATATGATTCTGTTCCAAAATTGATATTTGTGGCGATAGTTGTAGTCCTCGGATAGATCTTTTTAACGATGTATCATGTGCGTCAAACGGAGATAGTATGCTGAAGTTACGTCCCCGGGAAGTTGAAACACTAATTTACCCAAACGAGGCCCATAGTTTTGGTGCTTCATCTCCTAGGGTTAGGTTTTTGGATGTTTAGAGTTCCCCATTGTTTCTCCAAAATAAATAGGCCCTCGAGCCTCATTGTAACACAGTTCAGAGGTCTGTAGCCACCACATCTCTTCTCAGAGATTCGCTACCAGCACCCTAGATATTTTATTTCCATTATGTTTGTAAGCTTATTTCAATCATTCTTTTATTAATAAAATGAAGCATTATTTTCGCTGCATCTCTATGTTCATGGTTATTTATGTATTCTGTTGCGTTCCTGCATAAATCCGGATCAAGCTCGGTGGTGCGGTCACTTAGTCTATCAACGAAAATAGCAGTGGATGCTTGGTGGTGCGGTCGGTCAATTTGTTAATGATGGAAATGGATGCTCAGTGGTGCGTCTTTGCCAACCGGGGGCGTCAGCCATGTAAGTATGCTTTTTTTTCTATATATATTGTCAAACCAGGAGGTAACTCTGCAAATCAGAATGTGTTATTAGATGAAGAATGTGCATGTATTTATACATGGAGGTGAGGCTATTGGGATTCATCTCCCAATGAATCTTGGCCTTCCTTATTTCCTAATATTATTTATTATACAATATTACATATCCACACCAAACCCATAGGATTAGGTGTCAACATTCCCCCCTTTAATCCGAAGGGATGTTGGTGAGCCTAAGCATCGATCTGAACTTTTCAAACTTTTCTCTTCCAAGTGCTTTGGTGAAGATATCATTGTCATTTCATTGTGGAACAATGATGTATGGGATTGTTTCTGGGTTCTAATAAGATGTTTAATAGATGGTATTTTTATTGATGTGCTTGTCTGGGAATCAGTAAACTTTGGCCTTGAATGTTAACTTTATTGCAGAAATGTTGTCGATCATGAGTGGTGTGGAGTACATTTGTTTCATCTGCAAATCTTCCAGGATTTTCCAGAGCCACACAATTTCCTTTGTTGCTTCAGTTGCTGCCACATATTCTGCCTCGATCATGGAATCTGCTGGAACTGACTGTTTGCGTGATCTCCATGAGACAGCTCCTGATCCAAGTCTCATGGTGTAACCTGTAGTAGACACCCTTGTTTCTTTTTCGCCATCAAAGTCTGAATCAGAGTATCTGATCAAGCTGAAGTCGCCTACCTGTGTATATTTGAGTCCAAAGTCTTGAGTCCCCTTCAAGTACCTTAACACTCTTTTTACAGGAGACCAATGTCCTTCACAAGGTTTTTGCATGAACCTTGAGAGGATTCCAACAGAAAATGAAATGTCAGGTCTGGTGGTGGTCAGGTAGATAAGACTTCCTACAAGCTGTCTATACTTAGTTTCATCCTCAAATTCCTTCCCTTCAATAGATGTGAGCTTAAAGTTTTGTTGCATTGGAGTGGTTAAGGGATTATATTCATCCATGCCAAACTTGTTCAAGAGATCTCCAATGTACTTCTTTTGAGAAAGAAATATGAATTTAGGATGTTGAATTACTTCAATACCCAAATAGTAATGAACATGACCCAAATCATTCATTTCAAAACCTTTCTTCAACTATTTCTTCATGGATGCAATATAGCTCTCATTTTTCCCTGTTATCAAAAGATCATCTACATATACCACAAGATATACAACTTTTTTTCCAAATTTCTTAACAAACAAAGTTGCATCATCAAGATCAAGATGTTTGAAGTCAAAGTTTGCAAGATGCCTTGCTACCTCACTGTGCTCGTGGTGCTTGTTTCAGGTCATACAAGGATTTTATAAGCTGAAACTTTGTGTTCTTGACCTTTGCACATGTGTCCTCTCCAAGCAGGGATACAGAAATTTCCTTAGATCTCCCATTCAAAAAGTTGTTTTTTACATCCATCTCTGATGACTTCAAATCCATCTCCAGTTGCTGGGGGAAAGAGAGTACTGAAATCAGTACCATTTTGCCGGAGCAAAATTTTCTTCATAATCGACTCCTTCTTTCTGTGCGAATCCTTTTGCCACAAGCCTGGCCTTGTGCTTTTCAAGTGAGCCGTCTGCTTTGTACTTGTTCTTGTAGACCCACTTACAGCCAATTGGTTTCGTTCCCAAAGGCGGATCAACCAGCTTCCAAGTGCCATTCCTTATCAAGGCATCATACTCCTTCTGCATCGCTTCTTTCCATTCATCATGAGAAGCGGCTTCTTTGAAGGAAGTTGGTTCATGATCTGTAGACAAACTCAATTCACAGTTATAAGCAATATCCATATCAACAGGAGAATCAGAATTATCTACATCACCTTCTATTTGTTGAGTGGAACTTCTTGTTCCTATTTTTCCAACCTCATCAGGATGAACATTCTCCAGTGTCTTTGTCAGCCATTTGGGAGGACCTTTCTAAGATGGCCCAGGCTGGTCATTTGACTGAGTTGGGATTGATTCAAGATTCAATCTCCCAATTCTGTCAATCACATCATTCAATGTGTCATCCGTGGTTGTTTCTTCATGTGGGGGAGAGAGTGCTTCAGGACATGATTCCATAGTTTGATTCAATATCGGAATCCCCCCTTCAAGATGTGGAATCTCATTATCAAATTCTTGGAAAGACTTTGCATGTGTGAATCTATCCAGGCGATCAAGTTGCCGCTCAACAACCTTGTCACTCTTGGAAGATTCAAGGAATATGACATCTCTTTCTATTACAAACTTCTTATTTTCTTCATCATAGAGACGATATCCTTTGGAGGTATTTGAGTACCCCAAGAAGATACATTTTCTACTTCTAGCACCAAGTTTGTTCCTTTGACCCTTGGGTATCAAGGCATAACAGGTGGACCCAAAGACCCTGAAATGCTTTACTGAAGGAATGTGGCCATGCCACATTTCAAAAGGAGTTTTGTTTCTAATTGAACTTGAAGGACACCTATTCTTTATGTAAACAACACATAGAACTGCATCAGCCCAAAACATCAATTTCACATTCTTGAAAAATAACATGGAGCGAACCATATTTAAAATAGTTATGTTCATTCTTTCAGCTACACCGTTCTGTTGGGGATTATATGGCACAATTGTTTGATGTTTGATTCCATGTTGACGAAGATAAATTTCAAATTCGTTTGAAGTGTATTCTTTTCCATTATCAGTATGTAGAGAGCCAATATGAGTTTGTGCATCATTTTCAATCCATGCATGAAAATTCTTGAATGTTTGAAAAGCATCAGACTTGTTCTTCAATAAGTAAATCCAACACATTCTGGTGTAGTCATCAATAAATGTCATCATGTATTTATTTTCATTTTCAGAAGCAATAGGCATAGGGCCACATAAATTTGAATGAACAAGCTCAAGTTTTCTATGTGCTCTGGAGTGTGAATCATGAAATGGCTGTTTGCTATGCTTTCCTAGAATACAAACATCACATTCCTTAGGTTTTCTAGGAATTATAGGCAGTCCATTAACACCATTTTTCTTCAAAAAACTAAGGATTTCATAGTTTAAGTGTCCAAATCTAGCATGCCATAAAAGACTTGATGGGAATGTACCTTCATCATGATATGAACTGAATGCAAAGTTTTGAGCATGAGCAGATGAACCTTTCAGCTTCAAGAGTCTCCCTTCTTCTATTCCCTCCATGACACGTGAGTGATCTGATGCTTTTCTGACCTCTACCTTTCCATCAAACAAGTGGATGGAGTGTCCTTGCTGGCGGATTTGGACCAGGGACAGCAAGTTTATCCTCAACTCAGGGAGGTATAGAACCTCCTGTAGAATATGATCTGGAAGACCAGGCAGTTTAAGCCTGACTGTGCCAAGCCCTAATGGCTTGAGTTTGGATTTATCTGCAAAATATACTGCTCCATCAACTTTGTTAGTGAATTCTTCAAAAAAATATTTTCTAAATTTCATGTGACATGTTCCTCCTGAATCTAGCAACCAATCATCTCGCCATGAAGTAAATGAAACATCAAATAAGTCTTCAGTTACTCCATTGTTACAATGTGCTAGAACATAATGAGCGGATTCAGGTGCTTTACCTTTGTCTTTTTCATTAGTTTTACCTTTGTCTTGATTTCTT
Source organism: Pinus albicaulis (assembly GCA_034641835.2). Classification (NCBI taxonomy): domain Eukaryota; kingdom Viridiplantae; phylum Streptophyta; class Pinopsida; order Pinales; family Pinaceae; genus Pinus; species Pinus albicaulis. The sequence goes on along the minus strand of CM076582.1, from coordinate 1,359,821,979 downwards.
TGCTGCTCAATTTTCTCCCAAGGTGTTCTGCATTTGGATGCATCATGTCCATCTTTATTGCAATGTGTGCAATGAAGATTGGATTTGTCAGATTGTCTGCCCCCCCTTTCTGTGAAGTTTCTTCTTCCTCTTCCTCTTCTGCCACCTCTTCCTCTGGATGAATCTGGAGCATGACTCTTTTCTCTATGTGCCAAGTATGTAGCCTCTTCGGAAGATGAAGGGACTGTCATCTTCCCAAAATCTTTCTCTCTTTCTGCAAACTTTTTCTCAAGTTTATCAAAGGTGATATGCTCAAAGTTTCCACTTGCTTGCAAAGACTCAAGATAATGTGAGTAAGTCGGATATAATGCCTTAACATATGCTATGAGAGGTATGTCCATTTTTACACCAATGTTTTCAATGTCATGCATTATAGATCTTACTTCTGAAGCTAAAGCAAGGGGATCATCATTCTTCATTTCAAGACTGAACAGCTTAATCATCAATTGAACATTTTCTAATTCTGAATGTGAGTCATAGAGTTCTTTTAGCTTACTCAAGGCATCATAGGCATTTGAGAATGATGAAATATGGTGACTCACCTCTTCATTTACGGAAGCTGCAATCAAGGCATAGGCCTTGCAGTTCTTATTTTCCCAAATGGCGAGCTCTTTGTGTGAAGTGGGCTTTGCTGGTGGATTTCCTTCTTGTCCTTCACAGATTCCTTTCCACAACTCATTAAAAATGAGTGTGTATTTAATCTTCCGAGACCATTCAAGATATTTCTCTTTGCCGGAGAGAACCACCCCAACAATAGATATGAGAGAATGCATTAATTTGCTGGAAAAAATTCTTTTGAAGAGGAAAAATTTTGCTAGAAAATCTTCAATTTTGGAAATTTTCTCAATTAAAGGGGACAAAAACTCTTTGCTAAAAACACTGAATTCTGCACCAATATATATATATATATATATATATATATATATATATATATATATATATATATATATATATATATTTTGTGTGTGTTTGAGAAAAGAAAATTTATATGAATATTAGTATTGGAAATGTGGAGGGAGGGCGGTATTATGAATGTGGGGTTACAGTGGTATTATATAGTGGGAGGGGCGGGCGGGAGGCAGAAATAATACAAACATGGAAGAGGAGGGGCGGTATTATGGTGGGAGGGAGCAATATTACAAAGACAGTGTTTTGTATTATAAAGAGAGTGTATTGTATTATGGTGGGAGGGAGCGATATATTACAAAGACATCGTATTGTATATACAAAGACAATGTATTGTATTATGGTGGGAGGGAGCGATATTGTATCATATTACAAAGACAACGTGGAGTTATTGGAGTCAGGTATGCAGGGAGGAGGGCCGTGAGGCCACAAGGGAGTCATGGCCGGAGCTAGGGGTAGTAGGTGGGAGGGAGTTGGGTAGGCAGCAGGACGGAGTGAAGAGTAGTGGCGAGGAACTGCTGTAGTTGGCGTGGGGAATGCGGGGAGAGATAGCAGTGAGGGGGCGCGGGTGTATGGGGAGAGATAGCAGTGAGGGGGCGCGGGTGTATGGGGAGAGATAGCAGTGAGGGAGGCGTGTATTATAAACAGTGATGTGGTATTATAAACAGCGTGTAGTGGTATTATAAATAGGGATAAGCAATGCGCAATGATAGGGGACGGCAGCCAAAGGCCGAGGGAGCATTGTTGTGGGCGGAGCGTTGCTATTTTTGAATGCAGCGTATTGTATTGGACAGACGTATTATGAATGGTGGGTGGTGCGTTACAGTTGCAGAGGAGCTGATACCATGCGAGCTAAAATCTGAAATGGCGTTACCGTGATATTGGATACCACGTGTGTGCAGGTGTGGGAAATGGAATGGGGGCAGGGAGAGATAGGGAGTCAGACTTTATTTCGGAGTGTGGGAGGTGATATATGGAGAGGCCGAGAGGCCGTTTAAAAATTTGGAATGGAAAAATTTTAATAACTGCAGAATTTGCAGGTGTGTGCAGGGGCTGCAATTTGCAGAATTTCAGGGACTGCAGAATTGCAGAATCTCCAGAACCTACAAAAAAATAGAACTGGGTAAAAATTGCAGAAAAAAAATGTAGAATTACAGTACAGCAATTTAATAGAGCAGCAAAACTATCATAAAAACTGACTGAGCAAAGGAATGAGGGACTTACACCACAGGAAAAAATGCCAATAGTGGGACTGGCTCTGATACCATGTCAAACCAGGAGGTAACTCTGCAAATCAGAATGTGTTATTAGATGAAGAATGTGCATGTATTTATACATGGAGGTGAGGCTATTGGGATTCATCTCCCAATGACTCTTGGCCTTCCTTATTTCCTAATATTATTTATTATACAATATTACATATCCACACCCAACCCATAGGATTAAGTGTCAACATATATATATATATATATATATATATATATATATATATATTTCTATATTTCTATATTTCTATATTTTTTTATATAATTTATTTTTATTTTTATATAAAAAAATTTCCAAAAAAATTATTTGAACTCTCTTCTTTTTTTATATGTATTTCTCTCCTTTTTTTTCTTTTTAATATTTATTTTCAATGGCCAAAGGCCTAACAGGGAACTCGACCGAATAGAGAAACTCCAAGTATGTAGTGAAACACTTTGATTATGATGGAAACCAAGCTGACGATAATTTGAAGGCCAAAGGCCGGTGATCGGAGAACTTGGCTCTGATACCAATGTAGCGACCAATAGTCGTATACGCAGCGGAAATAATTAAAATACTTCGTAGACAAGAACATCCATTGTAGGAAAATAATTGTATATTGTATATTGTATAAAGAGTTGGTGTAGGATGACTACAAATGAGAACGAGGGCCCGCTTATATACCCTAGGTAGGTGCCCTTTCACGAATGGCCATGCCTCTTCATCACTAACTAACTAATGATTAATTAATTACTTATTATTTATTATTACATTTACATTTATATTTATTATTATTTTATTATGAATTGTATTCATAAAATGAAATGCATAGTTATATTCATGCACATGTATGGCTTCTTAATGTGCTTAGCTAGACTGTTGTAGTGTGTGATTACCATTTTTTGGTATGCTATGGATATTATGAATATCTAACTATGTAAGACTGTTGATTGTCCTTCCTAGTAAAGGATCGAGAACAATGTAATGTATGATATATTAGTGGGTCTAATCGTGTTTTTTGGGATACATTTTGTGGTTTAATATGATGTTGTGTATCTGAAGTTACAAAGTAGTATTATCTATATCTTAGCTTGTTGAAGTGTTTAATAGTAGGCATGTTGATAGGTTCACTGATTGTATTATAACTATGTATAGTGTTTGGAATGTTCAGTGTTCCATCACTGTAAATTTAGTGTTATGGGAAATGCCCTGCTTGAAGAAATTTCTAGCCAAGCCCCTTGAAGTCTTATTATTATCTACGTTTAAGTAATTGGAAGAAGTCGACATTGTATTTGGGGCTGGATGGATTTTTGGGTAGGGCCACGTATCTGGTTCAAATGCACTTTGGATTGGTAGATGTATCTAGGAGCTCGAAAGTCTTGCCAATCGTACCTCATGGATTTTTATAAATGTACCACATTTAAAATAATCTAAATTGTTTCATGAAGAGTTCATTAAGTGGTGATATCTGGTGAGTGCCATACTTAGTCAAAGCCAAAATTTTATCTCGTTTATTATGAAATTTGGGATCCGAGAGAGCATCACACATGGTATAGAAGGAAGGACCTCAAGTTATAGGTGTACATTAGATTAGACAATGGAGGGTATGAGTTGTATAGAATAGTCATATAAAGCATGTTGATTTAGTAATGTAGGTTTGTTAAGGGTATTCCTGTGTTTTTAGGCCTAATCACCTCTCTAGGAACTTTTTATACACTTTTTGTGAAGAGAATGGGTATGGTTACTCCACAAACACAAAGTACAAATGGGTTTGGGATAATATGGGTTTGAAATAACAATGCTAAATAATTATGGGCCTAATTGGGGATTTATGCTCCCAAGTAAACCCCTAAAGTTCACAAATACCTTGAGAAAGTGCCCTGAGGGTCAAATTGAACCAAACTAGTGATCAATAAATAAATCTTGTGTAAATGAAGGAATCCAAGGATATTTCCTATGATCTAGATATTTCTAAGAGGTCACACATCTAGGATAAGGTAAGGGGGCTCTAAGAAGGTGTTCAATCATAAAGAGTAATTTTTTATATGCATCTTATCATCATTTCATGGGTCATGCATGAATTAAACACATGTGTAGCATGCACATCATACTTCCCAATGGAAATGTGCATGTCAGTACTTAATTGTGAATCTATTATGCTATACTTCCTAACTCATCTATCACAATAATTATACGACACTGTAAAACTTGATGGGTACATGCACACTCAAGACCTTATCAAAACCTCATTTATAACATCATTTGATCTTCTTCCATACGTTATTAGGGGAACATATGGCAACTTTTATTTCACTACTATATATTATTTATCATTTGGGATTATCACCTAAAATTGGCATTTTCTATTTTTGTTGTCTATTTTTAGTAGGGGGTGACACCTGGGATGACATGTGGTAGTGATTTTGCACTAATTTGGAGGTGAGATGGATATTTTATATCCATTAGTATGAATTTCCTATTCTCCATCCTTTCACATTATGAATGTGCATTCCCTCTCTTATATTGGGAGACTTCCTAGTACCTACCAACCTTATCCTTTGACATTTAGTCTTATTTTTGGAGGTTCCTTAATATTTTTGAGTTAAGAGTTGCATGAGGGAGTCTACACTTCATTTCTAACATATTTTCTCTTTTATTAAACTTAGTCAACACTATTCTAGACTCTTATTTTATTTCAGGGTTTCCTACTCTAATTGCAGGCTACTAGCTAATAAGGGAAAGTGCTTTCCTTTTTTATAGTATGCATGCACTATTGAAACCCAAACCAGTGCATATTGGTTCCCTCTAAATGAGTGTTGTAAATATGTATTGATCTCAATAAATAATGAATAAAAAATTCTATGAGTAATTCCAATTTGTCTCTTTAGCTACTTAGTCTTTTTTGGTGCAATCACATTTTCTCTTATTTCGTGTTATGTGAATGCTAATGTAGGATTTTACACAAATAGATCTTGTGCTTGTGCTTAAAATATAGCATGGTATCAAAGAATTGGTGAGTTTGTGTAGAATACTAAAATTTTATTGCATCTTTTACAAGTCAAAACAACCTAAATATAATGGTGACTCACTGTAATCCTCAATTCTTTTAATTACTTTTATTGGAAGCCAAAGATCCAACTATTGTTGCGCATCAAAGGACTCTATAGGATCACTAGGGGGACTAAACTAGAACCCAATTCAACTATTGATAAATAAAATTAATTTAACATAATTGATGAAGCCTATGGGATATTTTTTTTTTCTATCTCCCTTAATTAATTATTTCATGTAGAAGCATGTGCAACTCCTGATGATGTATGGACAAAATTGGAGGGAGTTTTTAGCAAACAGGGTGAGTTGAGAGGACATCAACCGAAGAATGAGAAAATCACTCTAAATCCAAACCAATATGAGTCCCTAAAAGACTTATTCGCTAGGTTCAAGACTTTGATGGATCAATTGAAATATTGTGGAATAGATAGGAAACAAGAGCAACTTATCCTCTCAATACTTTCTAAGCTAGGTCCTTAATATTTTTTCTTTGCCTCTACATGCCATAACAATAGATTCTCCATGGGTTAAAATTGGAAGATGTCATATATGGATAATTTATTGACTCCTTGATACATGAGTAATACAATATTATTCATATAGAGGCCCTTACATATTCTAATGCCCTTTTTCTTATAATGAAGGGTGATAATAAGAGGAACAAGTAGAACACAAGGGGTTTTGATCATATAGATGGAGAAAGGATTGAATATTTGAACCTGAAGGGAGGAAAATATAAGAAGGAGACAAAAAAGTGCAACTACTGTAATAGCGTATTTCATCCAAAGAGTTATCGTATGGTGAAAAAAATTGATCTCTTTTCCAAATTACTTCAACAACATAATCTAGATGACCATCCCAAACAATGTCAAGAAGAAGAAAAGCCACAAAAGGATCAAGGTATGGGTCATTTTTTTACTAATATTGATTCATCATCAAATAATATATGGATTTTAGAATTATATTCCTCTAATCATATGGTTTCATCAAAGCATTCTTGTTCTTCTTCGGTGCCTTGCATTAGTCCTACTCCAATACCTTCTCCACAACCTCTTTTTGAGGTAGATCTTTGAGATGATTTTGAAAACTCTTTGGATCATATTTTTGAAAAGATGTAAAGATTTGATTTATAATTCCATTATAATCATATTGCATATACATATCGCAAGCTATAGAGGGATCGACATACTACAAGCAACGAGTGAGCTAGTGGGTGATACTTCTAAGAATAAATAGCTATTTTTCAGTTTTTTGGTACTGCATGAGCTCTCAATGTTATTGTAAGAAAGTACAAGGTTCAACTAGCAATAAAGGGCTCATCACATGATGATATAGAATATATATAAGGACTGATACATTATGGGATTGATCACAAACACAATCCTTTTTCATTACAACTTCATAGTAAACGTAGTATGCATCGTATTTTAAGGGAGGTCTTTCTTCCAACTGGGTTTTCCCTCTTTACTTCACTTTTTCCATATTGTGTATTGCATAAGTTATTTCATGGGTGATTAACATGGCTACAAATTTCTAGGAAATATTGACATTTTTACATTTTTTTTTTGTACATGAGTACCTAACATGGCTAAAAATTGCTAAGGCTCATTCATTATGCACACTCCTTGATTGTGCTTAAAGTTGGATGTTGGGGTACCTGCACACTCAATACCTCACCAGGACCTCATTTAGGACATCATTTGAACCTCTTCCATACATTAGCATGGGCACATATGATTGTTTTTCTTTCACTACTAGACATTCATTACAATTTGGAATCATCACCCCAAATTAACTTTTTTCTATTTTTAGTAAGTCTATTTTTAGCAAGGTTGACACTTGGGATGTCATGTGGTAGTGATGGGGTAGTGAAATGGCTATTTCCTATTCATTAGTACGAATTACCTATTCTCTAATTTTCCCATTCTTGAATGTGCACTCCCTCTTATTTTGGGAGACTACATTATCCACTCACCTACCAACCTTATCTATTGACTTTTAGTCTTATTTTTGGAGATTTCTTGTTATCTCTAAGTTAGAAGTTGCATAAATGAGTCTATAGTTAACTTATAAATTATTTTTTACTTCATCTATATTTAATCAACGCTATTTTAGATTCTCACTCTTTGTTAGGATCTCCTACTCTAATTTCATACTACTAGCCAATCATAAAAAGTGTTTTTCTATTTTGTAATATACATGCATTATAAAACCCCCAACCTAGTGAGCATTATTTCCCTCCCAAAAAGTATTATAAATATATATTCACGTTAAGTAATAATACATAAAATTTTTATTAGTAATTCAAATCAGTATTTAACCTCTCTTTTTTTGTGTAATATTTTTACATAGTTAAATTTTATACTTAAAATCTATATATATAAACTTAAAGTATATGACATAGTATATTTGAAACTGCTATAATACATATTATAGTGTATTGCACGACTTAATAAGATATTAGAAAAAAAAAACTCATTACTGAAAGTACTCATTAATCTTGCATAAAGGAAATTCCTCCCCCTCTCACAAAAATACACATATTAATTCATTGTACCTCCCTTTAAATTAGTTATACTATTAATAATCCTAATAATTATGCAACCTAGACCTCAAAGGAGCTCCCCTTTCTTCTTAACATTATAGATACATAATTAATTATGACACAACTACAAGATAAAGACAAGACTAGTGCATGACATCATGCCGCTCTCAATTATGAAAAATCCCAGGGATTTCATTTTCAACATATTTGAACATCATATATTAAAGGTTAAGACGACCATCTAAATCAAATCAAAGGTAATTTAACTCTTTTTCAATCCTTTTGGACATTAATATAACATTAAATATGATATAAGTTATAATCCAATGTGACATCATTATCCCATCCCAAATAATTAAAAAGACAATGTACTTAAATGCATGGTGTACTTAAACCCACATCGTTAAAAAGGATATTGAAAATGGATAAGGGAGAGATAGCGACAAGCGAACAAACGCTCGTTTAATACATTGAACCTTTGGTACATTGAACTTTTATCTCTATCAAAAAAAATCAAACAAAATTTGGTACATTGAACTTTTATCTCTATCGAATAGTCAAATCAAATCTATTTATGTATATGTGTGTGAATTTATTTGGTACATCAATTATGACAACTTTGAATTTATTTATATGAAAGTTTTCAAAAATTATTATTTTATAAAAATATGGATATGATTTAATGTACTTGATAAAATTTTTATGAGTGGCTAGTTTTGATGGATCAAATTTAAGGGATTCTGGGATTCACGAACCCAATCACATTTCATTTCTTTTGAATTTAAATTATTTAATTTGTTTTCCCAAATTTAATTGAATATTATAATATTTGAAGTTTATTATCTGAATATATTTTAAAATTTATATTTTTTTAACCATATTTATTCTAAATCTTATTTTTAATATAAAAAAATCATTGTAATTTCAAATATATGATTATGAGTTAATTGAATTATTTATATTTTGTAATTTATATAGTATTTTTAAGTTTTAGATTTTAAAAGGACTGAACACTTTGTGTTTTTAGAAATATATTAATTTTAACAAATTTAATTTTGAAGTAAAAATAATATTACATTAATTAATGTTTGTAAAGAAGGACAGGGCTTATGTGGTAAGGGTAATATGGAAAATAGTAGTGGCAAACTCACAAGATGTGATATGACTACCTTAATAATATTAAGATTAATGAGATGGAATATGAATGGAGCAAACATTTTAAATGGTATTATTATATCAACATAATGTTTTGTAAGACACGTGTTTGCTCTAGTTTTGAAAATGTGGCATTGACACACTAAGACATGCCACTTCCTCCCTTTTATTAAATTTATCTGAGTAAGAAACCTTAAGACTCGTAATGGGTTTAATTATGTTTTATAAACATTTAGAGTTTAGGGTTTGGGTAGATTTCATGTTCATAGTTTTATGTATCAATAGAAGATTTTATATGGATCCAACGCACTCATAAATTATACTTTCTATTTTTCTTAGGTATGGGTTCTAAGATTGATTTATATACTTGTTTTCTCATATTGCATAACTTATTCTACAAGCCTTATGCTAACCTAAATATGAATTACATAAAATATTTGTGGATGAGGCTCTCTAATTGATTTGGAAGGTTAAGCCAGGGAGAAAAAAAGCCCTGGCATTTTCCTAGATGAATAATATCATGCCACGTAGTAGTGTTTTTGTCTTCCATGTCATCCACAATCACATAAATGATGAAAATGGGGAGAATAATATTCAATAGCGCTTACCACATCCCCATGTTGACATCCATAGTGTCTTATTCCAAGGGTTGCAAGGAGGTTGTGAAAGTGCCACATGGCATTGTTGATCATACATACTTAAGTGTAATTTATAGGGCTTTAGATCCACAGACTTAGGAAAAGTCATGCTTCAAGTTTTTTTAAGGTATTAAAATTTATGATAGAGCCAACCTTGTGGATTATTCATATTTGAAAACAATTTTATGTCCAAGACCTAGGAAATTTTGTCTTCTTGGTGTTCACAAAATATGGTTCATCCCATAAAGTCAAGACAATATTTAACTATGTTTGCCAGTAATTTAGGTCCGTGAGCATAAGTGAACTCTAACTCTTTTTTTTTTTCCTTGGACAAGTTACTCTATGATCATGACATTGAATTAGTCCCAACCATCTATTTCTAAGTATGAGAACGAAAAAGGAAATAGTTATAAGAACACATGGTAGGACTAGGAATCCCACATCATTTTGTTTATGTTAGAGTGAATCTCATATGATACCTAGACCAGTCAATTTCCACACATGACATCATTGATGATTTCAATTATAGTGATGAGATGATGCATGGAAACTTAGCTTATAACACATAAAATCATGAATTTAGCATGTTATGACAAAAAGAACAAGTGGCATCCCCATATGGTGCCACATGACACCACTATCTATCTACCAAAATAAGTACAAACTCTCATTTTTTTCAAATGTATTTTAATTTTTTTCAAGTTCCAAACTCAAAGAGGACTTAATTGGGTCCTTTTAATATTTCAAGTGTAGAGGCCCTTGTGTTTTTTAACTTTTATGTTTCACACATGGACTAACTAGATATTTTCATGTAGTGGTGATCATGTCAAAAACAAATAACTAATGAGACGTGTAATTTCCATCTCTTGTGCATGTGGAATAGGTGAATATGTGGCCATGGGAAGGTAAAATCCCCTTTTTATTCATTGAAAAATTTCCAAGTGATGGTGTGTTTCTTGAAAAGGATTGGGAACCCTCCTATTGTCATTGAAAAATTTCCAAGTGATGGTGTGTTTCTTGAAAAGGATTGGGAACCCTCCTATTTTCATTGAAGATGTCAGATAAATAATTTAGTGCACAACTAAACATGGTATGATCTTGCGCATTTACATAAATCTCAAGGCTTATGCACTCCTTAGCTTAACCTTCCCAATATGTCCAAGAGTAGGGACCTAAACATTATATGTGTTTATTCTGTATATCACTATTGTGAACATAGTGTCATAATTTATGCAACAAAAACTATCCAGTTTGGTTAAATGGGGCATAGAGTCCAGATTTAGTTGTACATAATAAAACATAAGGAGTAAAACCCATTTGGGATCGTGGATTATAAAGGAGAATGAACTTAAAGGTCAATTTTAGTGGAAATTTATACACAATATAAAAGATGGACTACCTAATCAATATCAAGTTTTCTCAACAAAAGAAATTTGGGTTCCTTTATTTCATAGTTGCATGATTCTCTCCCTAGAATCAAGACAAATTGACATATATTTTATGAGTTTTTAGCTTTGGATGGATGTATGAATCCAAGATATTGTGCGCATAGGATACACATAAAAAACCAATGAACTTGATGTCATCTAGAGCTAGAACTCAAAAACATTTCAATTTCAAGACCTTGAGGAAAACATAATTCTTGTGTTTTTTAGTTCATAAAGAATCATTGTAGACCTGAAGTTAAATATTATTGCCTTATATGGTGTTTTGTGCCCACAATATAAAGCTTGTAATTCATACATAATGCCTTTTAATATTCCATGTGATAGAGTTCCCCACCATGTTAGCAAGTTAAGGGCTAATTGAAAGGTGTCATATTTATAGAAAAAGTAGAAAAAGATGCTAGTATGGAGATATAAAGAAGATTTGAGAGAAATGTGTCATGCTTAAAATGTGACATGAAATCATAGTTTTTTTACTAGATACATGGAAATATTATATGTCACTGTGAATGTCACAAAATAAAAATGTATTACGTGTAAACTCAAGGATATGCCAAGTGACATAGGTGACAATGTAGAAAAAGCCCTTTTAATGAAAATATTCTAAGTATTTTGTCTTTTGGACTACAAATATTCTAACTATTTTGTCTTTGTGAAAATTTTAAAATATTTTTATATTATATTCATATTTACTAGAAAGAAAATAAAATAACACTATTGGAGACTTTTCTTCATTTGAATGATGTTTTTCAACATAAAGTGAACAAAATAAATTATTGTACATTGAATTTGGTAGAGAAAAAAAGTGAGGTCTATAAATATCAAGAATCTCACAAAACAAGTTAATATGAGGACTTCATCCTAAGGACTCTCGCTTGTAATTTGTTAAGCTTTATATAATCCCTATGTTAACTCTAAAACCTCTTATTAAGCACTATGTATTGAGTGATTCATTTATATTTGTATATAGGCTATAACCTCTCATGGTGCCATTTTATTATGATTGTACGCCTTGTCTCCTATATATATATATATATATATATATATATATATATATATATATATATATACCAAAGATACCTAATCTTATTATCAAAATAATTGGCCTATTTGAATAATGTATATGCTATAAATAAAACTAATACAAAACTTCTTTGTAGTGCCAAGTACTCAAATAGAAAAAATCTATGCCAGTGGTATCGATAACTACTTATTTCTCCTTGGGATCCAACCTAAATGTTTAAGATTTCAAATTCTTTTATATATATTGAATCTTTCTTAAGAGTAGGAACCTTTGTGAGGGTGCAATGGTTTGCACAAAAAAAAATTGTGTATAAGTTCCTCAATATCTATAAGCAAGGAGGAAAGAATAGGAAGTTCACTTCTCAACAACAACAGTTGTATAATGTATAAGAAACAACAACAGTGAATTATGTGGCTTAGAAAATACCCCAAATTTATGTTTATCTTGGAAATAGGCAGACAAACCAACAAGATGCAATAATACAAATGGAAGGTATGGTCATCAACCAACCTATTTCAATTTTAATTGACTCGGGATCTAATTTCAACTATTTCATCCCGAAGATTGAAAATAAATGTAAATTTCCAAAGAAAACTAATGAATAATCATGGTTGGTTCAACTAGCCACAAGACCAAAAAGGAAAGTGACATACATAGTAGAGTCATGCATTGTGGAGATTAGTGGTATGGCCACCACATTTGCACTCAATTTATTACTTGTGATGTTTTAATCAACATGGACTAGTTGGTAGCCCACAAAACCAAGATTGACTATTATAGCAAAGTGTTGGAATGCCCCGTCAATGTCGATGAGAAGATAACACTGCAGGGGATAAATATACCGATCACACTTTGGAAAATAATTGCGCTTCAAGTGAAGAAATGTAACAAAAAGGGTTGTATGTTATATGCAATGCACATGACTGAGGAATTGGAAGGTAGTACAGATCAATTTAAAATCCACTTAGTGTTAAAATAATTGAGTGGTGTATTCTCAAAAGAATTATCGAGACTAATAACAAAAAGAGACATCAAGTTTACCATTGAATTAATTATGGGAATAATGTCAGTAGAAAATACTCCATATCTCATGTGTACACATGAACTCATAGAATAAAATTTGCGGTTGAAAGAGATTTTGGATAAGGGATATATTTGGCCCAACGTATCACCCTGGGGATCCCCAACATTGTTTGTTGGAAAGAAGGATGGTACACTATGGATGTTTACAGACTACCAACATCTAAACAAGGATAAAGTGAAGAACAAGTACCCACTTCCCAGAATTGATGATTTGTATGACCAGTTGAGATGGGATGTAGTGTTTTCAAAATGGATTTGAGGTCTAGATACCATCAGGGTAAGATTAAATATGAAGACATTCAAAAACATATCTTCAAGACTAGATATATCCACTATGAATTTCTAGTGGTGCCATTTGGCCTTACAAATGCCCTAGCCACATTCATTTTCTTGATGAACAATGTCCTCAGACCTTATCTAGGAAAATTTATATTGGTCTGATTTGGATCTTGGGGGAAGCCTCCAAGTTCTAAAAAATTGAGATGCTAGAATATAAGAGAACACGCAGTAAAAAAAACCATAATGATTTTTTTAAATTAAAACACATAATAATTGTAAAAGTTACATTGTGGTGGACAATATGTCCTTTTACAAAATGTGACTTGTTACTTATAGTATTTTCTAGTTATAATACCAAAGGTAAATTCCATGGGTTGGTAAAATTATACCATGGGTGAATGAATACCATGAGTGGATGTCACTTACAATACCATGGGTAAATTTGATAGGTGGATAAATACCATCGGTGGATGTCACTTACAATACCATGGGTAAATTCCATGGGTGGATGAATACCATGGGTGGATTCCACTTACAATACCATGGGTAAATTCCATGGGTGGATGAATACCATGGGTAGATGTCACTTTTCATTTGGGTCATTCCTCCCTCCATAAGAAGCGATGGTCCCCATTGCATGAAGTTTCCTCCTCAAAATTCTTTGTTGAATATGAAGAGTGACTGAAGAGAAGATTTTTGTGTGGTTAGGCCATAACCATGATGAACAAAGGTCCGAGAACAAAGATACCCTGTAATGCGTGTGACCAACTGTGATACTGACAATGTGAAGCTTAGAAAATGGACTTCAATGAAGCATGGGTTTGTGGATGACCTGTAACTATTATAAACAAATATCCAAGGATATAGATACCTTGTAATGCTTGTGACCAACTGTGATACTAACAATGTGTGACCTAGAAAATGGACTTCGATGAAAAGGATTTTGTGCGACTGGCCCATAACCGTAATGATGGTTGTTGATGAAGTAGTAGGTTCCTACATAGCCTAGGATGGGAGGGAACATCTCCAAAAAACCCAATCCAGACATTGCTATGCTAAAATTAATGAATGTGAAGCAAGTGCCTAGTAAAGCGAGGTGGGAGGGCACGTCTCCAAAGGGAACCCACTCTAAATGTTGCTCTAGATATAAAAACTAATTTAAAATGGGCATAACTCTGTCAATATAACTTAGAGTATTTATTATAACCTGTTTTGAAATAGAATTACCATTATGCATATTTCTATGTGATTGAAATCCCTATCTAGACAGTCTGGAAACTTAGATTTTCTCTGCAATCGTCCTGTCATCACCAAAAGTTTTGAAAAAAATGTTGACTTTAAATCAACGATATCTTCCTCATACGAACTTCAATTCGATTTTTTTTTTTTTTGAAATTGGGTGATTTTTCAAGAGGAGCTCAAATATGCAATCATTTTTCTGAAATTATACATAAAAAATACAAAAACGTATGGAATAGTTGTCGTCCACGAATTGTCGTCAAAAACAATTCTGCAACACAGTTGGTTTTAAATCAGCGATACCTCCCTCATCTAGAATCTGATTCTATTAGATTATTATGTTCATAGATATAAAAAAAATTCATTTTGTAAGTCTAGTCATCAGAGTAAAAAGTCAAATTTTGGTTTGTAATAGCAAAATTTTCCAAGTCATATGGAAAAAAGGTCTTGAGTCAGTATCTAAGTGTCATTGCTGCTCCCACCATTTGTTCAAGGTCAGAAATAATTCCATCATGATCTAGAGTATGCATGTGATGGTCATTACTATCCTAGTCATAATTTATAAAAAGAGAGTCTTGTCATCCATCATGTTTATCATTTAGTAAAAATTATCATCATCATCCATACATGGTAACTCATCATTACAAGTTAAAAGATGAGGTTTGGGAGTTTGCAATTAGGAGATAAAAGTTACATCAAACAACAAAGTTACCTCATGTCACATGTTTTCTCAAGACCCTAACTAAACAATTATTTCCTCATAGTACATCTTTCCTTATTTAACGATTCCCCTTACTAAAATCCTCTCATTTCACCATTTTTCCAAAAACCCTAGTTTTTTGCCGCGTTTTTTCCCTGTCTGCAATTCGCTCATTTCACCCCTTTTTTCTCACTCTTTTTGAGAAAATCCACCTATATTATCTTCCTAACATCTATCCCCACCCCCCATATTTTTACCAGAATGTTTCCTACCTCCCTTCCCTCTCATTCCCTTCCCCTAAGTTGCTGCTCTTTTGTGCTATTCCTTTACATAGTCACCATGTTCTTGTCATATCTCTTAAAAATCACACCGATTTTCCATGAAATTTATACAGGATATGCATGGGGATGAATGAAAATACCCACTTAATTTTAGCTCAAAATTATCCACGATTTTTGAGAAATTATCCATCATCATCTACAACCATTTTGGGATTTCGCAATATTTGTGACTCAGATTGGGTTGAAATTGTTTGTGGATGTGAATTATGATGATATTAACTTAATGTAAAAAAATCAGCCCATTTTTATTTACCATTTGGGATATATGCCCAAAATACAGTTGTTGCGCTTCTAGAGAATTTGCTACGTTTCTGGACAATTAGTTTTGAAACCAAGTTTGAAGAGGTTAAAATGTTGTTTTTGAATGGTTTGAAGGCTCCTGGGTGTAGTGTACATCTCAAAGTTTCTTCACGGGTCTTCATCAACACTGAAAAACTCATCCAAATAAGTGAATGCATGCATGTATGCTCACTTAGCTCCTTCTATATGATTTCCTCTTCACCATACTATAATGAAAGATCTATTTGTGTCTTTGATTGCATCTGTATTGCCTCATTTTATGACTGCAATTGATCTTTTGAAATAATTGGCCTAGTTCCTAAACCTAGTGCTCTTTATCCAGAAAAACCTAAATAAAAAACCTACTATGAAAAATACCTAGCCTAAAACTATAATATTTTCCAGACACTTCCATTGCCTGTGAGGCTAATTTTAGAGAGAGCCCTATCTGATTTGGTAGGGCTAGCTTCCAAGTCAAAGGTTTAGTCTGTGGTTACCTCAGTAGTTTCATTTCTCATCCTTGGGAAACTAAGGAGTGCTAACAGATTTGATCGATTGTTTTTTTATTTTGGGTATTTTTTTGCAACGAATCTAAATTTGTTATTTAATTTTGTAAACTTTGTACCAAAAGTTTTAGATATGATCTAAACAAAAGTTTCCCAAAAAATTCCTGCAAAAAAATGAAAAACAATTCCTCCCTCTTTGCAGAAGAAAGTGTTATGTGGAGGTCGTAGCAAGTGCATGAAATTTGTTGAATATTGATGAAAAAATTTGAAAATGAAATATGTGTCAAACTCTCATTCGCATGGAGCCGTAACCTAGCTCTGATACCACTGAACAGAATCTTGGGGGGAGGCCCCCAAGATCTAAAAAAATTAAATGTCAGAAGGTAAGAGAAGAAAACATAGTAAACAAAACCATAAATATTTTTTTTTAAAATTAAAACAGAGAATAACTATAAAATATACATTGTGGTGGAAAATTTGTCCTTTTACAAAACGTGACTTATTACTTATAACCTTTTTTAGATACAATACCACAGGTAAATTCCATGGGTGGGTAAATATCATGGGTGAATGAATATGATCGGTGGATGTCACTTATAATAGTATGGGTAAATTCCATGTCTGGATAAATACCATGGGTGGATAATTACCATGGGAGGATGAATACCATGGGTTGATATCACTTACAATACCATGGCTAAATACCATGGATGGATTCCACTTACAATACCAATGGTAAATTCCATGTGTG
The DNA here is from genome assembly GCA_034641835.2 of Pinus albicaulis. NCBI lineage: Eukaryota > Viridiplantae > Streptophyta > Pinopsida > Pinales > Pinaceae > Pinus > Pinus albicaulis. Next base: position 1,359,804,753 of record CM076582.1, on the reverse strand, counting down.
GATGAATACCATGGGTGGATGCCACTTACAATACCATGTGTTACACAGTAATTTTTCACCATGCTCATTTTCCAGTCCCTAATCCTAAAATGACCCATGAAAAATCGTGTGAAATGTTTCCATCATCAATAAATATGTTGACATATCCACTTCAATATCCAAATAATACTTCCTTGAAATATTACTTAAGAAACTTCGTCAAATTCCTAGTTTCCTAGGCCAGTGCCCTTCCTGATGCCATGATTACGCTGATTTCCTTATCCCAGTTCTGACCCAACGTTGTTAGCGCCCTAATTTCTTGGAAAGCCGCGTTGATCCCCTTTCTGGCAGTGCTTCCTCAAATGGAGGAGAAGCTTCGACCTCTAGAAGCTCAAGGGCGGCTAGTTGATTGTTGAACAAATATGATAAGGTCGAGCTCTATCATTTTGGAGCTTTGATCTCATCCATGGGGATCATCCCTTAGAAAGTGGGCTTTCCTCCTCCTTTCATGGGCTCCCAACCTCCTTCCCCTTGCTATAAATTCACATCCCTCATTCCCTCAAGTTTAGAGCTTGGTTTATCATTGTCAAACTTGTATGAACTCTCATCCCTTCGCATGCTTGCATTGTGATTAAGCCTAAGTGCACGGGAGAAGGAATGCTTTTGAGTTGGGTGAAGGACTTAGATTTTGACATAAGGACACCTCCAACATCAAGGCCTGGTTGTAATCTCTCCTTTTGTAATTTATCAATAATAACATCTGATGTTTTATTTCTATATTTTTCAACATGATTATGCAAATATTCTAGTAATCATTGATCTACTAGATAGCTAGTGTTTATGTTTATTATATATTGTATCAGGTTTTCTGTTGTCTCCCAATCATCCACAGGTATTCGTGTGCCATCAGTAGCAAGAAGCGGGCCTAAAAGGATTGTGGATCTAGGTCACCATCAATGGATCCGAGGATAGCAATTGGAAAAAGGTATTTATGTCTCTTTCCTCTTTTCGTTGTAAGTATTAGTCAAGAAAGCTTATGTTAGAAATAATCTCATGTTTCTAGACCCACTTTAGGGCTGGAGAGATTGCCTCTATCCACAGAGGGGATTTATCTTAACAATAGAACTGGCGACTCCAATAGAGAGCTTTAGCCTTTTAAGTCCTCCTTCCCTAAACTAATCTTGGATTAGTTGTTGAAAATGCAACAAGATGATGGAGCTTAGTGAAATAAAGTCGCCTTCACTAAGTGGGCCCGCAGGCTATTTTTGGCGTAAAGTCTATTTTTAGACATATGGATCATATATTCATGAGTTGCAGGATGTCTAGATGATTGGTCGAGTTGGTAAAAATAGATGGACCTCTATTTAGACATTAAGGCTTCATTTTTAGACCGTCGAAATAAAATAGAAATACCAAATATTATTAAAATCTTAATAATATTTAGACTATAAACATTATCTTATCCCCTTCTTGAGCACTTCGTCATGATGCTTGGATGTGGTACATGCAAAATTTAAGGTGAAGGACTACGCTATTTCAGGGGTTAGTTGAGCTATTGCATGGTTGACTTCATAGAACTCATGTGGCAGAGATTGGTGGAGTTGATGAGACAGTTGGTGGAGTTGTGTTATGTTTAACTTAGTTGAACTAGTTGTATTTAGTCTAACTGACAAATACACTAGTGATGAGTGGTGTGAATTAATTATTAATTAATTCACTAATTATTAACTCATAAATCAACTAAAGAACACATCAGTTAACTGCAATGCATGAACAGTTCAGTGGAGACCAGTGTTAGAGGTGGGTGAAAGGGTGAGTGTGACTATCAGTTGTCACCATGATTGTGCATGACACACACATTGATGGAGATTGCCAATTAGGATTGCGCAGTTGGAGCTAGTGGGATTCGAACTTGGATCTCATCATTAATCAACTTGGATTGCGCAGTAGAGGCAGACAGACTTGTGGAGAAGATTTGAACCCAGGACTCGTTCAAATCTCAGTTAGTTTGTGTGTAACTTTTGGGAGATAGTACTGAGTACTTGTGAGGAGTATTGTGCTATGTATTGTTACATGTTCTCTATAATTATAATATACAGATAGTTGGGGGTTTTCAGCTATTTCTTTTCCCATTACATCCTGTGTTGATATGTGTGCTTGATTATGTTTTAATGAGCGCATGCGACTGCTTTCTATTTCCGCATATTGATGATCAATTGTAGAAGAGGTTATGTATTATGCATGAAGCTTAAATAGTGTGTAATTAGGATAATCTCGGTGAATAATTCAGCTATTATTCAAATTTCTACATGGTATCGGAGCAGAATTGATCATCGGATCTATTAGAGTGATTACAATTATTTCGGTAGACAGAGTCTGTAACGGGCCAGGTAGCCTCTGGATCCATCCTTTATTTGAAAGGTGATGTATCCAGTAAATTCCCTTACAGTCGATCTCTGTGCTAGAAATATTTTGTTCTCACAGATCCAGAAGCAGCTGAGTTTTGAGCTTGGAATTCGAATTTGCAGCAGAATTTGGAATTTGAAATTTGCAGCAGTTTTCTTGGTGCCAGAGTTGAAATGTCTTTCAACAGATTGCGACTGGAATATGCCCTTGAGGGTAGTTCGAATTATGTTGTATGGAAGGACAGAATGGAGGCGGTATTAGATGATAACGGGCTGAAGGAGTTCATAGATGCTGAGATCCCAAAGCCTACTGATGCTGCTCAAGTTGAGGCTTGGAAAAAGAAGATGGAAAAATGTCGAAGGATTCTGTTGGAGGGCGTGAAGGATCACATTGTATCTAGCATGCATGGAAAAGCTTCTCCATACTTGATGTGGAAAGCGTTGACAGATTTATTCCAAAGCAAGAGCGACCAGAGGAAGTTGGCGCTCAAGGATAAACTCATACACATAAAGATGGAGAAAGGCGACAGTATGCCCAAGTACCTCACGAAGTTCATCCAATGCAGGGATGAGCTGGGAAGTGTGGGGGTGACTGTCGATGATGAGGAATTGGTGAGCTTGGCTCTCCTTGGTCTTCCGAAGAGTTGGCATGCCTATCAGGATTCTGTTAATGGTCGGGAGAAATTGCCAGGATGGGAGCGACTTTGGTCGGATCTTGTGCAAGAGGAGATAAGGCGGAATACCAGAGACGGATCTTCATCAAAGGCATCTGATGAAGAAAATTGCGCTTTGGCTGCCAAAGCAAAGAAGGGGAAGAGCAAGAAAGCTTCTCATTTCGGTGCGAAAGGCAAGAAGCAGGACATGTCCAAGGTGAAGTGCTTTCACTGTCACCAACACGGACATTATGCCACAAACTGTCCGCAGAAGAAGAAAAATAAGCAGGCTACTGGATCTGCAGCTAGAGAGGCCTTATCCTCGCAGTTTGAGCTGGATTTTTCACTGATCACATGCTTGGTCTCAAGTGTGATGGGTTCAGTGTGGTTTCTGGATAGTGGTGTGTCTTTTCACATGACAGGAGATCGAGATTTGTTTACTGATCTTGATGAGAAAGATCTTGGAGTGCACATCGAGATGGGCGATGATGGTAGATACAGTGCGACCGATATCGGTACCATTTCCTTTGAGAGGGAGTCTGGTAAACCCTTCGTATTGAAGGAAGTGATGCATGTTCCAGGATTGAAGAAGAATCTGATCTCTGTGGCGATGTTAGAAGACAAGGGGTATGATGTTGTCTTCAGCGAAGGAAAAGCTTTCCTGCGCAGTAAGACAACTGGAGAGACCCGGAAGATAGGGGTTCGAGTCAAGAACCTTTATCATTTGCAAGTAGATGGCTGCGCAGCAATGGCATGCAAGGTGGAAGGAGTGGTGAGCCGGGATGATGGCGAGCTGTGGCACCGGAGATTGGGCCACCTTCACCATGGAGCTTTGAAGATACTGCAGCAGATTTCTACTGGGCTTCCTAAGGGCACCCTTGCACAGTCAGATCAGTGCAAGGGGTGTACTTTGGGAAAATTTGTGAAAGCCACCTTTCACGAGAAGGATAGTCATGCCACGACGATCCTTGAGAGAGTTCACACAGACGTGTGTGGTCCTTTCTCAGTAGCTTCGACAACAAAGCACAAGTACTATGTGATCTTTGTTGATGATTTCTCTCGGAAGTGCTGGATCTTCTTCATGCAGAAGAAGAGCGAGACATACTCAAAGTTCTGTGAGTTCAAGGCACTGGTTGAGAAGGAATCGGGGAAGCATGTGAAGGCTCTTAGGAGCGACAATGGTGGTGAATTCATCTCTACCAAATTCAAGGACTTTTGCAGCGCAGAAGGAATTCGGAGAGAGCTCATAGCACCTCATAACCCACAAAGAGAATAAGGTTGCCGAGCGAATAACCAGAACGATCGGGTGCTGCATGGGCGATGTTGCATTACTGTGGCCTACCACTTCACTATGCGTAGGCATGCACATCAGAGAGCAGGCAGAACCGTTGTCCTCACAGGATACTTGGCATGAGTACACCCGAGGAGGAATTTTTTGGTAAGAGGCCCGATATTTCCCATTTGAGGATTTTTGGTTCACTTGTTTACATTCATGTGACTGAGGATGCCAGGAAGAATCTGGAGCCAACCACAGAGGTTGGGATATTTGTGGGGTACACTGATACACCCCACAACTATCGTTTGTATTTTCCAGACAGTCGCAAGACTGTTGTGCGACGGGATATCAAATTTCAGGAGGAGAAAGCCATGAAGTGTTCGCTTGAGAGGGAGCCACACTTGCATGCAGATGAGGAGCTAGTAGTTCCTAAGGATGAGATTTCAGATGTGGATCAGCCACAAGAGGAAGTTCATGGAGTGGAAGAGACCAATCATGCAGCGCCAACCATCAGAGGGCGCAAGCGCACTACAGAAGCTGAGCGACTGGCTCAAGATGCAGAGAAGATTGTAGGACCACCTACAGCACAGTGCAGACAGAGACAGTCACCGGATCGGTACACTAGATACATGGCTCTTGTGAGCAAATGTGTCGTGACAGAGCCATCCTCTTTCGAGGAAGTTGTGGAGGACCCCGCATGGGTAGATGCCATGGTGGAAGAGTATGATTCGATTGTCAGAAACAGGGCATGGGAGATTGTCCCAAGACCGGAAGGGAAATCAGTGGTGGGTTCGCGATGGATCTACAAAGTGAAGTAGGCGGCTGACGAGAGTGTGGAGAAGTACAAGGCAAGATTTGTTGCCTGAGGCTTCTCACAGATAGAGGGGATCGATTATGAGGAGACCTTTGCACCTATCGCAAGGTATTCTTCCATACGGACGATCCTAGCTCTCTGCCAGTGATGGGGTGGCACATCTATCGATGGATGTGAAGATCTGCCCTTAATGGAGCTACCGAGAGGAGGTACATAGAGCAGCCCGAAGGTTTCGAGATTCCCGTAGTGAGTCGCATGTGCGCACTCAAGAGAGACCGTATGGTTGGAAATAAGCACCTGCTCTGGTACACACGGAGCAGATGCTGATTTCACCGACTGGCCTCCAAGAGTGAGGCGGATCCTAACCTATATACCCTATACCGTATTGTGGTGGAGGGGGAAGTTGCTGATCATTGTGATCAGAGTGTAGATGATCCTGATTTGACTGGAGATGAGTCGTTGATACTTTCATGCAAGGAGGATCTTTCTAGAGAGTTTGAGATGAAGGACTTGGGCCTCCTTCATTATTTCCTGGGATTGGAAATTTGGCAGCGCAGTGATGGACTATTTGTTTCTCAGGGTAAGTATGCCCGGGAAATACTGGATAAGTTCAACATGCATGGCTTCAAGCCTATTGATACTCCTCTTCCCGGAGGTTGGAGGAAGGAGGATGCTACTTCAGCAGAGGTAGTGGATGCCACTGTTTATCGACAGTTGGTGGGGTCGCTTATGTATCTGGTCAATACACGACCCGATATATGCTATGTCATATGAATCCGCCTTTCGTGTGCTTTGTTGCCTACCAAGCTCTTCTCTCGAAGGCAAAAAGTATGTATTGCGTTATCTTAGAGGCACACCTGAGATGGCTTGTGGTACACATGAGGATGAGGTGCAGCCATGTGGTTTACGTATGCGCATTGGCAGGAGCCCAACTACGTAAAGAGCATATCCGGAGGGATTTTCAGGACGAGTCGAAGGTATCAGCTTCTTTGGTACAACAGTAGCTGCAGAGATCCGTGCACTAGTTCAACAGGTTGAGTACATGGCAGCAAGTTTGGCTGCATGCGAGGCTATATGGATGAGGAAGATCCCGGTCGGTTTGTTCGGTTCTCACTTAGATCCTACTGTGATATATTGTGATAATCAGAGTTGCATTAAACTCTTGGTTAATCCAGTATTTCATGATAGATCTAAACATATTGACATCCGGTACCATCATATCAAAGATTGTGTGCAGCAGAAGATCATGTTACTATCTTACATTCTTATGGAGGATCAGGATGCTGATATTCTGACGAAGGCGCTCACCAGGAGAAAATTCAAATTCCACAGAGGCAGGATAGGGGTTGCATATAATCCATATCTTGTTGAGAGGGAGTGTTGAAAATGCAACAAGATGATGGAGCTTAGTGAAATGAAGTCGCCTTCACTAAGTGGGCCCGCAGGTTATTTTTGGCGCAAAGTCTATTTTTAGACTATGTCTATTTTTAGACATATGGATCATGGTCTATGAGTTGCAGGATGCTATTTGTGGATGATTGGTCGAGTTGGTAAAAATAGATGGACCTCTATTTTTAGACATTGGGCGGTTTCTATTTTTAGACTGCCGGGCTAAAAATAGAACAGTTAAATATTATTAACCCTTAATAATATTTAGACTATAAACATTATCTTATCCTCTTGGAGCACTTCAGTTTGATGCTTGGATGTGGCACATGCAGCTGACAGAAGGAAATACGCTTTTCCTAAGGGTTAGTTGAGCTATTGCATGGTTGATTTCAGTTAGAACTCATGTGGCAGAGTTTGGTGGAGTTGATGAGACAGTTGGTGGAGTTGTGTTCTGTTTAACTTAGTTGAACTAGTTGTATTTAGTCTAACTGAAAAATACACTAGTGGTGAGTGGTGTGAATTAATTATTAATTAATTCACTAATTATTAACTCATAAATCAACTAAAGAACACATCAGTTAACTGCAATGCATGGACAGTTCAGTGGAGACCAATGTTAGAGGTGGGTGAAAGGGTGAGTGTGACTATCAGTTGTGACCATGATTGTGCATGAGATTTGCACACACTTTGATGGAGATTGCCAATGAGGATTGCGCATTTGGAGCTAGTGGGATTCGAACTTGGATCTCATCATTAATCAACTTGGATTGCGCAATAGAGGTAGGCAGACTTGTGGAGAAGATTTGAACCCAGGACTCATTCAAATCTCAGTTAGTTTGTGTGTAAATTTTGGGAGATAGTACTGAGTACTTGTGAGGAGCATTGTGCTATGTATTGTTACATGTTCTCTATCATTATAATATACAGATAGTTGGGGGTTTTCAGCTATTTATTTTCCCATTACATCCTGTGTTGATATGTGTGTGTTAGTATGAATCCTTCGTCGAAGTGTACGAAAAAGGACCACTTTAGCTATGCATAACTAATAGCCCTAACAACAATAGTGGCTGCCAAATATCTTCAGATCTGTGGTTAGTAATAAAAATGCTGCAACAACCAGATCTATAAATGGAAAGACATTAAGCAGTAAAATAAAGGGTTTGCTCCATGCATCCAACAGACAAGACAAGAACACAATTTTTTGAAAGAATTTTTATATTACAAGGCACCTGGGAGGAAAACAAGAAGGTGTATCCAGCTCTCCTCAATGGGATGGGTTCTTTGTAGTCCTCAGCACTTCAGATCTAAGCTTTCTCTCTCTTGTAGGTGTAGAAAACCCAATGCAAAAAGTAGAGCTCAAAGGGAGCAAAATGGCAGAAAATGGTGACCAAATGTATAGATCCAGAGTGATCTAATAGGCAACAAAAGGTAAGGAATGATGGGGAGGAACCCTCCTATTTATAACAAAATATTGGGTCATTCTAGATCTTGGTGCATGATTAAAATAATGTTAACCAAATCTAGATCCACCTTTATGGAATATTTTATTATTATTTGTTGGAGGGAAAAGGTGTTTGACTTGGGTCAAATCCCTTGATTAGTGAAAAATAAATAAATAAATGATTTATTTATCTTTTTAAGGAAGTGGTTGGGAGATAATCAAATAAATAATGATTTATTTGATTAATGGTGAGTGATTTGGTCATATTTAACAAGGAATATTATCTAAATAAAATTTAAATAATTATTCCTAGAAAATAACAAGATAACTAAGGGTTTATCTCATTAATTTCTTTGTTTTTGGGTTAAACATGACTGGGAATAATAATTAAATTATGGTTTAATTAATTATTCCATGAGGAAAATCAAACAAATATAGGTTTGTTTAATGTTTCCTTTTGGGGTTTCCTATTTTAACATAGTGAAAGTAGCTTTACTTATGGTAAAACTGGTCTCATATGAGGTAATGGAATTGTCTAATGATAAAAGGTTAGATGACCAAAAAATGGTGTAACAGTGTGCTTGATTATGTTTTAATGAGCGCATGCGACTGATTTCTATTTCCGCATATTGATGATCAATTGTAGAAGAGGTTATGTATTATGCATGAAGCTTAAATAGTGTGTAATCAGGATAATCTCGGTGAATAATTCAGCTATTATTCAAATTTCTACATTAGTTTCTCCTATTTATAAAATTTGAATATTCTTAACTCTTTGTCAGCTTGTGTAAAGGTTGTTTTTCACTTCATTATTTCAGGTCTGGTGTGTTTGTGAGACTTTTTTTTTGTTTTCCTTGTTTTTAGTGACCAACACCTTTTCTCTCCTCATAGTAGCATTGGCAACATTGTTCTATATAGTAGAGTCGTGCTAATTGGCCTTTTAGCACCCTTCTGCTCAGTACAAAAGCGTTGATTTCAGCCTTTGGAAAATTTGAGTTTCCCCTCTGATTATCCAGTGTGTCCTGACCCTTGAAGGATTATGTGAGATCTTAGTGATCTCCTAGATGTGTGTTTGACTTGCCTATCTCCTATGAGTGAGTAAGCTTCGTCTCTTTGAGTTTTTGTAAGTTTGGGAACTTTTTTCCATATCAAACACTCTTTGTCACATTTTTCTTGTCTTGTTTCTAAGAGAGTTGCTGTATGCTTTTTTCATCTCTGCATTTCTAACCATTTCCCTTCGGTTCAGTGTCAAACATGAGATTACAGTTTGTTTGACGCGCAAGTCTAGAAGAGCGTGTTTTGTCTAAATTCAAAAGAAATTTTAAGTGATTTTATTTTGTGTTTTTTGATTTAGATTATCCTTGTCATTTTAAGAAAAGTGAAAAGCATTTCATTTGTGCAGTCTTTAAAGTGATTTTTGTTTGGTTTGATTGAAATAAAAGTAAAGAGATTTTGCATTTCTTCATTCGTTCGTTTGTTTTTCTTTCATTTCAAAGTGAAATATATATATATATATATATATTATTTTGCATCTTAGTGAAAGGAAAGGCATTTTCATTTTCAATTAAGTTTCATTTGTTGGGAAAGTGAATTCTATTTGAAAATCATTGCATTTTCGTGACTCTGAACTAGTTTGGGGGCATTTTCATTGCTGCATTGAGTGCATTATTATTTTTCTCTCTTCCCTAATTAGTTTAGAATTCATCGAAATTGAAAGCTTATTTCTCGCATTTAGTCTGCATCATAAGGATTTAGGTAACATTTTTTTTTAGCCTTGAAACTGAAACTTTAATCAAGATAAACTTAAAATTAACCCAATTTACCTTAGGGAGCATTGGCATTAACGAGAATATTTAGTGGTCTAGGCTAGAGACATGTTCTTGCGTCATTAATAGTGGAATTTGTCGCTAACAGTCTATGTTACAACCCAGGGGTGATATCCTGTCCCACGTATGGAAGTATATTGATGTATGATAAGTATATTTGGGATGCTCTCATCGAACAATTATGCAATAGACAAAACTACTATGGATTAGACTCCCACATACCATCGCGTATCTTTTGGGAGACACCACTAGGTTGCAAGCCTGCCATAGGTAACCGAGTCGGTTGCCTTGTAGATGTGATACACCGAACACAAAATTCAGGGAGACTGGTTGTCGTACATTAAGTCCTTGGTCATTTCTCTTTCATTTGATCATCAAGGTGTATATTTTAGTTCACAAATACTTGGTAAACCTTTATGCCTAGCACATCCCTTTTTATTTATTTAGTTTTTTTAATTCTAAAAGTAACTACCCATGAAAACATCTCACCCATGCAGTTCTCCAGATTTTATTGCTTGGTAACTTGTTATTTTGTTCACCTCTTTCCTTTTTATCTTCTTCTCGAAGGTTATCCTGGTTGAATCGTCAAATTCGCCCACTCCCTCCTCTGACAGATCTCAGCAAGCTCCTCTAGAGGTTCCTTGTTTTCAGGTTGGACCCCTTGAAGTGCAAGGTGAAGAGCTTGGAATTGTCATCAGTGTTCAACCCATATCATCTCGAGCACCTCCTAACCATTCCTCTTGGACCACATTGGAAGAATATGAGTCGAAAAGCCCTGAAAAATCTGCACATTTCTCGGTCTTTCCTTCGAATATGCTCTTTGATCCGATTGTAGTCTCTCCTGAGAAACCTTACAATGCTTTCGATCAGCCTGGAATCCTTTTTTGAGCTTCTCCAGTAGCATCTCACTCTACCGTTCATCGGTTGTTTCTTGATGAAATCACGTCAAATGCTGATGACGTTTCGTTCGTAAGTGCTCCTCAAAGCACTCTTCTAGAAACCTCTAGCTCATATATCCCAGGAGCCTCTTCGTCAGATATCCCCTCTGAGATAGAGTTTTAAAGATCCACGCCTCATGATTCGAGTAATGGAACCGAAATATTGTATAGATATGTTACTTCTATGCTCCCGCACAGTTATACCTCTTTGGGAAACCTCATTTCTGGAGCTTCTGGTGGTACACCCTTATTTCCAGATCCTGTTTGGTCAACGAGTATTCCTTCGTCTTCTGGCCCATTTGATTCGAATGTGGCCATGGTGTCTCAAAATGTTTTTCAACCTATGGTCACCATTGGTAAAATGACCATGTTGTTTTGATCCTTTATCTCCTTTTCACCATCTACGATTATTGTAGTCCCACCATTGAGTGGGAAATCCATGGTTTCGTCCATGCCTAGGGGTAGTCCAACCCACTCTATGTACCTCCCCTTTTGGGTGGAGGGCAGTGGAGTTTTGGATCTATTCCTAGGGAAAGTCAGCCTCATGTTCAATTTTCCCAGGTTCAACATCCTTTTCTGTAGCCGAACCCAGTATATTCACATGTTCAGAAACCTAGCATTCCTTATGTTCAAAGGCCGAATGTAAAATATCAGCAATACGTCCAACAACCCTAGCCTTCGATTAGTGTTGTTGTGACCAGTCCTCAGTTTAGTTCTTACACCCAAGCTGATCTAAATCTCCTTCTAGGTCAATCTATTCATTTCCCTCGTCATTCTAGTACTCAGTACTAGCCTTTTCCTCAAGCTCAGTATTAGCAACCCCAGACTGAGCCTCAACTTGGTGCTTCATATCAGCAAATTCCTCAGTACCAGAAGGCTCAGCCATGACCTCAGGCTGGACCCTATGTTTAGCAAGGACTGTAGGTTGGACCTCATGTTCATCAGGGACCACAGGCTGGACCTCATGTTTAGCAGGGATCACAGGCTGGACCCTACTTTCAGCAGGGGCCGCAAACTGGACCCTACTTTCAGCAGGGGCCACAAACTGGACCTTATGTTCAATAGGCTACTTGTCCTGGACCCCATGTCCAGCAAGGTCCATAGCCTCAATACCCGCATGGGACATATCAAAAACCCCAGCTAGGTCCCTATCATAAATATATGCAGCAAGGTACTTACTAGACATGGGAGCAATATGCATATTCGGGTCAGAATCTGCCCTATTGGGGCCAGAATCCTTATCAATCTAGTTAGAACCCCCAACTTGTCTTGCCTCATCATCCTCCTTTACCATTCTTGGCTACGTTGGAATTTACATATGTGTCAAAGCTCACAAATGACCCCATCCAACATCAGCTTCATTGGCCACTGATTCCAACTAAGATTCCAGGAGATTGTCCGAAGTTCGAAGGAAAATCAAGGGAAGACCCTCAAACCCATGTTATGACATACCATTTTTGGTGTTCCTCTAATTCTTGGGTTGATGATTCTATCTGTCTTCGTCTCTTCCAGCACACTTTAACTAGTTCTGCGGAAAGATGGCACATTGAGCTCCCTCGAGGAATTTTCTTTGATTTCAATTCCTTGGCTGTGGCCTTCCTCACTCATTTCCAGCTGCCTGTCTGGTATGAAACTGACACCCATTTTCTCACTTCGTTGAAGTAGTCAACTGCTACACATATCTTGGATCACATCCATGAATGGCGACTTCATCATCGCTATTTGAGATCCTGTATCAGTTATTGACTGAATGGTTCACAAAATTATTCATTCCCAAAATTGCAAAATATCTTACAATGGGAGTGTTATGTGAAATTATGGATTACAGATAAAACATTCTTCCCTATATGTATTTCTCATCTAGAAAAGTAGGTTAAATACTTTGCAACTACTTTTCCTAACAGTAAATAGACACACAGAATAGATCAAAGAACTTACTTGGAGTCCAAGCGCTTCCTATTCTCCTTCTGTTGCTCTCGCTGTAGCTTCAAAGATGAGCTAGATCGCCAAAATATTTCCTGTAAAGATGAACACTAAACAACAAAAGATATCAATAATACAAATGTATATTCAAGTTATTCAGTTAAATCAATAAAACATGAACCATATGCATCAAATAAGAATTCATAATATGAAAGACAGAAGCTTATACAGATACATATGTGGAAAAGTAAGCAGCAACCTTTATTAATGGATAGAAGGGGAGGTTACAACCCAGTGATTGATTTAGTGTCACCATCTCCAGCAGCATCCCAGCCTCATTAAAATGCACATCTCTCTAGCAGAATGTCACTCAAATCAATTCCTCAATTGAAATTCCACCAGCATTTCTCTACTCAAATTCTTCCTTTTTAAACACTAAGATCTGTGCTCAATTTATAGAGGAGCTTTAGGTAGTTTTACAATCAATGAATTTCTAATAATAGGAAAGACATGTTCCCAGTCTTAGAGATATCAAATGGACACATGGATTCGAAGTTTGACACTTGTGAACTCTTCTAGAAGACACTAGCCAAGTGGAGATTCCGGAACAATGAGAATTTCTCTCCCAATGTGACCAACACACCCATGAGTGTCAGGAAGTGCTTTGTAGAGCACCCTTGAGCGGGGTTACTTGCATATGAAATGCACTTAATCCATTTAGAGGTAGCGTTGGTGAGCTCTCATATGATATACTATAAACTTAAAATCTTGGAAACCTTTGCAGATGAAAGTGATGGATGATTTGTCTTTTTCTTTGTCTTAGGGCATGTAACAACTAAAATGATAGGGGATGATATACCCTATTCATTGGTTCTTGGAGATGATGTCCAGTTAACTAGGTTATTAGGAATGGTGTCCAAATTGACTTATAGCAATTGCTCCCTAAAGCATGAATTCAGAATAATAATAACAATATTTTGATTGAGATGCTTTACACTGTGATGGGCTGGAGATGAAGCGGAGTGGCGACCTGCATCAATATTACAATAAATTACATCATGATATATCCTCTTGATCATAATTGTTGAGGGAAGGCATTCCCATGCTCAACACATAAAATTTCTAATAACAAGTACATAATTTAGAAAGTCGTCTACATTGGAATGTTTCCCAATACAGACATGCCTACAGAAATAGGCCCATGTTCGGATGACGATCTGTATGTAAGGTCACCATACAGATGATGTGTACAAAAATCCTGAAATCGCAGCCTAGATGGCTGAAACTAGTTCCAGGGTCTTCTTATCTCGTTCACTCGATCATTCGAGTACACGTCTAGCCATGCGAATATATGATTTGTAGTCGAACATGGAAAGACATTGTTTGATTACCAGCCAATGATGTAAGCTATTAACAAGCGTGAGATAACCACCACTGATTTCAATGGACCTCAAGGTACTGGAGTACATTTTTTAAGGCGTGAATAGATGATTTGATGTCGAATGCCAAACAAAATCTTTCGGTCAAAAGTCCGAAAGCGAGGATCTTGTCGATGATGTAACAAGCCTCATGGTACTGGAATATAATGTTTCTAAGTGAACTTCCTGGATAACGATTTGTCGTTGAAAGGAAACCACCTTATTGTGAAATGAGAGTTACTGATTTTGGAGACAAAGGTATGAATTCATATAGCAATGTTTAGGGATGACTGTCATGAGAATGAAGGTTTATGAGTATTGCAGAAGGATGAGTATTCACTGGATGACTTCTCTTGAACATATTGGTGACACTGAGATGAGTTGGTAGCATTGACCCAAAACTAAAGTGAAGGTATGATGAACCATAGGTATGAATGAACCATCAAGAATATTACCCAATCCAAACAGTCACGGTGATGGAGTGAAGTGTCATGTTCAAAAGCGACCTGCTACCATAAAAAGTTCTGTTCACTTTCCCAAATTTTCCCTAGTCATTTTTCGACTAGTACATCTTTATTTTTTAACAAGCTTGAGGAGGATAACATTTGCTTGATCTATAATTCGACCCTTCAGGCGAACAATGTATCGCTATTTAATAATTTAACGAGGGCGAACAATGTATCGCTATTTAATAATTTAACGAGTCTCACGATGAATGAAACTTGATTCTTGTGCCCATGATTGACAAGCCTATCGCTATTTTATGTTTTAATGAGATTAATGACAGTGACAGCCCAGTCCTTTTTCATATTTAGAGAGTTTGAAAACAAAGGATGAAATAAAACTCCATAAGTACTTTTTCATAAAGTTGTCGCTCAAATCCGAAAAAGTGTAAAATAATATCTGATAGAACTTCTTTAGCCATGTTCAACCAAGGTATTCCTCTTTTGTAAATAATCTATCTTAGTCCAGAAAAGGGTTAAACTTATACTGAGTAGATATCAATTCATTTACTTTTATGAGCTCAAAAATTTAAGTGCTCAGCAATCTTTTCACATTATCGAAGTCTGAAAAGAGTTGAAAGAAGACTCCAGGGGTTCCTTTTTCGCTGCTATCGAAGCTCAAAAAAGAGATAAAAGTGTGCTTCAAATCATTTTTATTTTTTTAACAAATCTCAAAAAATAAGGAGAAAAGGTATTCTTTGTGGTCAAATCATTCTTGAAATAAATCTGCACGAGTAATCTGTTCATCAGCTGTAAGACCTGTTTAGAACAACATAAAATGGATTAAAAATACCTGTTTCATGATAAAAACATAATAAAACCATATTCATAGCAGTAAATATGATTTGAAAACAATTAAATGACTATTGAAAAAAGTTTCTACTATTCATTTTTACCATTCCATAGTTACCATTTGCATTTTGGAGCTCTGAAATTGATTTTTCCCCCGAACTTCAATTGCTGATTGTGATCGTTTCTATGGACAAATTTCATTTTCGTTTGATCCAGGTTATTGCCATGAACCCTCTCTTTCCTTCAGTAATCATTTCATTTCCATTCATTGCAAATTTTTAGGGTTTTGGGGGCCCTAGGGTAAATTATGCTCCCAAAGAGGGCAACGCATCCTTGTACATCGAAAAATGTGTTGCATAGCAGCTAAAATGAAGGCTACCTGCATATACAATGCACTTTCTGTTGTCCTAGGTTGCGTTGGGCGCAATATTCATTTTTGTTTTTTTCATCATGCCCAAAATGTTCCCAATTGTTTGCATTGAATGGAATATAATGGTTCTTATGGTTGTATTTTAGGATTTCATCGGATTACAATGAAAATTACATGGAGGGAAAGAGAGCATGAAGAACAGGATATGATTTCCCTAAATGATCTGGGCATAGTAAGAGCCCTAAGAGATTGTGGACTGTTAGAGTACTTCTGGTTGTCAAGGATGAGGCAACAAATAGAACTCTTGGAGTTCTTAGTTCAAGCATGGGATCCAGATATCGAGGCATTTCATATTAAGAACCAAGTGGTTCCCATAATAGTAGAGGATGTATACTTTCTTACAGGTTCGTCGAGGAGAGGTCAAGGTATATTGTTGGAGGAGAGACTGTGAAAGATTATGTTTTGCAACATTGTTATCCAGGGGTAGAGCCAAGCAAATATGGAAAGATAAACATCCGGGATGTTAGATATTTTCCTTTGAGAACTATCCTTTTCACGATTGCAAAACTTTTTGGCATCGTTACACTACATGTAGCTAATAGATCATATATCCAATATGCGCTAGAGTGTATGGAGCCAACATTCTTCAACTGGTCCAAAGCTGCACTTTCTTAGATAAAATAACAATTGAACAAAGAAAAGGGAGGAAGGAAGAAGAACTTCAGTTATGGTTCGATCCTCATATCATTTGCTTAGAATGGATTCCATTGATGCAGCCACAGCATGTGACACTGGATGTGTCTAATCCTAGAGATCTGAGGATGCAGAGATGGGTAGAACTAATGGGTAGGCATGCAAGCCAATTGACCATAGTGTTCTTGACTGCGTTCTTCACCTGGTTCCAGCGACAGATTTTCGCCATCGATGAGTATGCATACGTAGGCATTGATTTCTGAGGAGATCCAGATTTAGCTTTACCAGAAGGTGCTCAGTGGGGTGCAATGGGTAAGAATATTTTGACCATGTTTTTTGATTTTCCTAAGGTTTATACAATGCTTTTTTATTTTTGATGTTTTCCCAAGACTAAAATAAATGTTCGATGTAATGCAGATGTTGGTCATTTCAATCAGTGGAGGAACTAGAACATGTAGCAAATGAGCCAGCAGAGAGGGTTGTCGGGAGAGCATTCCTTCAGGATCTTGGCATGGCTGAGACTCTGGCCAAGCTTTGGCAGCACATAGAGGAGTTTACCTTCATGATTTCAAATTGCAGGATCGAAGAGTTACCCATGTGACTACAACATCACACTATAGGTGTTCCTAATCGTTGCATGTGGTTACTACATAGGATAGCTAGATCTATAGCATGTTACCACGAGCACCACTAGTTTACTTTTGACATTTTTCATACATTTTGAGCTCAGATGACCAATGTGTCTTGGGCACAAATTTTGTAAAAACCTATAACTATATATCTATTTGATTTCATTATTTTTCTTATGTTTATTGTGCAATCATATTCAATGATATGATTTTTTTCTTTACATGTGTTGCAAATGTCTGTCTAAAACTCGATTAGCTAAAGAATCAATCAATGTTTTCAAATTTCTAGAAATGTGTTGATATTGAATAAAATCAAAGTATATTTCCAAAATTCGAACTCTTAGGAACAATCTATGCAATGTTGGATTTCTAACAGTATAAACACTAGTAAGTTGTAATACCACAAGTTGTGAGTGTAACCTGATGATGCGGTTAATACCAAATGAAATTGTATAAGAGAGAAGTTAGATCAACGTGCTATACTCAGCGATATTATTCATCGATCTACCGATACAAATCCCTTGAAAACTCACTAACAAGCCATTTGGAGCGAAAACAGTCCACGCTGCAGAGGATAGATTCTACGTACTACAACTAGCACCATCAGCATATCCAACAAATAGTTCCGAATATTCAGACATCTGTGATGAAATGTAAATTGGATTACTAATGTCAAGAAAAATCTAAAAACAAACTAAGACAGTGAATGCAAATCAAAAACATATATATACAATATAATACAAAAAATTACTACGCTCATGATTAAGCATAGTAACGTTTGAGATACAACCCATTTTTGGGTTGCGCCAATGGAATCCCATCATAATCAACTAACTCATAGGCACCCTTAGCAAGAAATATTTTGACAATATAGGGTCCATGCCATAATGGATCAAATTTTCCTGTACCTATTACATCAACGTCTTGATCATAAACTAGGACCAAGTCGTCCTCTGAGAAAATGCGAGGCTGGACATTTTTGTTGTATTGCACCTTTATACGTCTCTTATGCGCTTCGTTAGCCAATTGGGCTTCATGACGCGTTTCGTCAAGATGGTTGAGGTTAAAAAGATGTGCTTCTTCTTCTGAGGTGTCAGGTAACAAGTCGATTGCGAGTTTTAACGATGGTATTTCACATTGGATTGGGAAGATAGCTTCCAGACCATAGACCAATTGAAAGGGAGTAAATCCGGTTGCATTTCTCACTGAGGTTCGGTACACCCACAAGGCCGAGTATAGGATTAAATGCTAGTTTCTTTTACGAACTCATCTCATTCGTTGAAGCATACATTTAAGAATCTTGTTGATAGCCTCAAATTGTCCATTTGATTATGGATAATAAGGAGTAGAATTATCATATGAAAATCCTAACTTGACAGTTAATTAAATCATCATGTGGTTGCAAAAATCCTTCCCATGATCTGTAACTATAGCTTGCGTGACCCCAAACCATGCAATAACATGATTAAATAAAAACAATGCAGCTATATGTCATGTGTTGTTAAATGTAGGCATTGCTTCGGCCCATTTGGTAAAGTAGTCGACTGCGAAAATAATATAACCATGCCCCCTGGAAAAACGAGGGTTATAGGTCATGAAGTCAATACCCCATTTTGAAAATGGTCCCACAGAGACGATAGGATGCATTGGCGCTGGCGGCTTGCAGATTTTTGGATCAAAAATCTGGCACACATGACAACTTCTGATCGCGAGGATGCAGTCGCAAAATATTGCAGGCCAAAAGTAACTGGCGCAGAGTATCTTCTGCGTGGTAGCGTATCCATATAAATGTCCACCACAAGCCCCAGAATGACAATCATTTAAAACCCTTTTGGCCTCCTCATGAGTGAGGCACCTCCTTAAAATGTTATCGACACCACGATGATAAAGTGTATCACCGATGATCAAATAACCTTTGGCCTGGTATCAAATACGTCGCTGTTCAGAGTGAGAGGTATCAGGTCGAAAAGTTTGAGTTTGGAGATAAATTATGAAATCTCCATACCAAGGATTAGATGATCTAATCAGAAATAGAGACTCGTCAAGAATTGATGGTTCCGACGTAGTTGCAGTACTGTTATAGGGAAGGTCACAAAGAAGCTCAACCAAAACTAAAGACTTCTTTGACTTGGATTTAATGAATTCCAAATCAAATTCCTACAAAATGACAATCCATTTTGAATATTCCCCCCCCAGCAATTAATGTGATAAGATATAAGTCATGGGGTTGCAATCCGAAACGACAGTGGTCTTTCGGAGCAGGATATAGAGGCGAAATCTTTGGACAACTTGAATAGCTACAAAGGCAAGCTTTTCTATGTACGAATACTTAACTTCCGTATCATTGAGATTATGAATCAAATAATAGATCAGATGTTCAATTCCATATTCTACTTGGACCAAAACCATAGCAATGGTCGTTTCAGTCGCGGCGATATATAGGAAATAATCATTTTGATAATTAAGGGGATACATTAATAACACTTGGACAAGAGTATCCTTTACAAAATAAAAATAATCTTGCACAACTTGGTCCCAATGGAAAGGAACCCCCTTTTTCAAGAGTTGAGTAAATCCTTTAGCCATTTCGGCGTAGTTTGGAATGAACCTTCTTAGGAAGCTAGCCTTTCCTTGAAGTTTCTGTATCTAAAGTAAATTTGATGGTGTAGGCAAATCAAGAATGGCCTGAACCTTCAATGGGTCTATTCGAATTCCTTCTTTTGAGACTACGAATCCAAGAAAACGACCAGAACTAACATAAAACACACATTTATGTGGATTAAGGCGTATTTTGTAGTGTTGGCAGCGTAAGAATATGGCTCTCAAATGCATCCGGTGATCAGTATGATTTTGTGAATTTGCGGGTAAAACATCTAGATAAGGTTGAACAATGTGCTTGATGTCATTGAAAGAATAGTCCATTTCTCTCTGAAAAGTTTCCCCAGCATTATTTAAACCAAACAGTATTTTCCTATAAGCGAATGTGCCCTAGGGATAGATGAAATTTGTCTTATGTTGATCCTCTGGGCGCATATTGATTTGATTGTAGCCGGAAAATCCATCCATGAACGAAAATATTTCACATCCAGCACAATCATCAATAATCTGGTTGATAAAGGGAGTAGGATAGTTTTCTTTTGGACAAGCAATGTTAACATCCCAATAATCGACGCACACTCTAATGGTTCCTTGTTTTTTCATGACAGAAATGATATTGGAAACCCACTCAGTTAGTGGAACAGGGTAAATGAAACCAACAAAAAAAAGTTTTTCAACTTCTTCTTTGATGGAAGTGGCTTTCTTTGGATGAACAGGACGAAGCCGTTGACGCACCAGTTTGACATCAGGATACATATTAATAGTGTGTTCAACAATACTAGTATCTATGCCTAACATTTCCTTGTAAGACCAAGAAAATACATCATGGAATTCACGAAATAGAGAGTGATATGATTCGAGTTCTAATGGAGAACAAGATACACCGACATGAATATTTTCTACAACACCTGGTTTGGTCGAAATATTTATAGAAATGGTTTCTTCAATATTTGACAGATTTCGCTCGGAATCGATTGCATTAATAGGTAAATAATTCGAAAAGAAATTTTTTATTGATGGGTGATATAGTTCACTAAGATTGTTTTCTTCATAATCAGGAAGATGGGAATGATGATGATAATCTTCCCATGGTTCTCCTTCTGACATCATGGCTTCCAAAATATTCTCATCTGTTAATAAAATTGAGGAAAATGGATCAGATGGAGTACCAAATTATAAGGAACGATAAACCCAAAAAATTGGCGACGTTGATTTCGGATTCGCCACCCAAGCCAGATAGATTGATGGCTATGCCATCTCAATAGGGCTGGGTGGCAGAAACTCATCCAACGTAACAATTTCATAATCATATGTACTCTCCCTTAAGCCATATCGAGTGGAAGAGATCATGT
The DNA here is from genome assembly GCA_034641835.2 of Pinus albicaulis. Classification (NCBI taxonomy): domain Eukaryota; kingdom Viridiplantae; phylum Streptophyta; class Pinopsida; order Pinales; family Pinaceae; genus Pinus; species Pinus albicaulis. Next base: position 1,359,783,754 of record CM076582.1, on the reverse strand, counting down.
AGCAGGTTTCTATACTTGCAATTTTTGTCGACGTTGCGGGCGGCGGTAATGCAAAGGTTCCCATGAGAGTGGAATCCTTTAAAAGTCGTACACCAATGTTCTGAAGTGCTAGTTGGTGTGCGTGAACGAACGGAACACTTCCAGTTACCTGTGAAGTGGAGGCAAAGAAGGATAGTTGATTAATGACTATGATAGTACCTTTATATGGAAAGGAAATCATTCTAAAATACGTAGAAACAATTGCAGTCATTGCACATACCCATGGCCTTCCAAGAAGAATATTACAGTCAAGGGGTCCATCAACAACCTCGACATCAAAATTCACTATTTTTCCCTCTAGATCAACATGTAGGTTATAAATAATACCACAAGGCTTATATTTACTTCCATCGAAAGCCTTCAATGTCGTTGATGATTGTGATAAGCGCGACGAGCCAAGTGACTTCCAACAATTTAGAGACATAATACACGTAGATGCTCCCTCATCAATAATAGTACGATGAACAAGGTGATTGAGAACATTTACTTGTATAGAGAATGCCAATTATTTTGGTAGTTGCGACACATAGCCCATATGATTAAAGACGACAAAATTAGAATCAGTCGGATCAATTCCACCAACAGCCGAAAATAAAGCCTATTTTTGGGAGGGACAATTTTGTAATACCTCAAGAGCAGACATAACTGAAGGGGATTGAGACAAATCTTCAACTATATTATAATTTTGAGCAGCTCTTGCTCGAGGATTATATGTCGATTTGTGAATTACTCCCTTTTGTGGCTTGATTGTCAATTCAGAAATAACAGTAGGCGATACTGATTCCGTAGATGGATTCGTAGTCGAGGTAGTAGGTTGATCAATGGCCTGACTACCATAATATTTGTTACGTGTCGACACCAAAATATCCTTTGAAGGTTTTGTGATAGATAGCATAAGTACTTGGGAACTAGAAGTTGGATCCATAGCAACCAAATTTGTGTCCGGATTCAGAAACAGATCTATCAACACATCTGATTCATTGGAAGTCTTAATGATCTTTGAGACTTCAGCGTGGTGAGGAAAATCCCGAACAAAGTGTTCCTCATTACATATTATGCATGGATAACGAGGTTTCCTAGGTCCATATGATTGATCAGATGTTTTCTTTTTCTTAGATTTCCCCTTTTTCCTACTTCTGAGTTGCTTGTCACTTTTTCCCTTGTCAAACGACACGACATTAATTTTGGAATAAGGTGTAGGATTAGATGCAGTAGTATGATGTGTGCTTGTAGTGCCAATCAAGTTGTCTCCGGAATGAGAGTCCTTTAATTAAGGAGGAACAATAAAATTAGATCTCAGTGCGTTAGGAATTTTTTCATAGAGCGTGCCAGATTGAGTATAAATCAAGTCTAAATATTAGGCACGAGAAATAACCTGATCTTCTGTGACGACGCCACCTTTAGCCACATCCTCAGTTATAGATGGTAACCGGGACTTAATGAACCACTCAGCAAGGAGTTGATCTAGAACAAATGTCTTAACCATTCTTCGATGACGACGCCACTCATGAATATGATTAGAAATGTGAGTAGAATTAGTCTGTTTGAAATTGGTCAAGAGTTTCGTTCCAGTTTCATATTTTATGGGTAATTGGAAGTGACTAAAAAAATCAGTAGCTAGGGTAGTGAAATTAGCAAAAGAAGCTCTAGGTAACTCAATATACCATTTTGCAGTCAAAACCCGTGACCTTACGCTGGAAAAGACGTAGTCGAACAGAATCATCATTTAGGGAATTTGATGAACACCATAAATGATAAGTCATGACATGAGTCGACGAGTCTTCCCCAGGGTTTCCATTGAACTTAGGATTATCCGAGGGTAATTTGTGAGGTATCATCGGCCACCAAGGAGCATAGTTGATTGGATCATTGGTTGGCCAATTTAAATCTGGCAACTCTAAAGTTGCAAAAAAAGGAAATTGCCTATTAAGGTTAGGTTGAGTATAGCAAGGGTATGATGGAATTTCTTGAGCAACAGGCCTTTGAGCACCAGCATAAGGAATATTTTTCTGGTAACCCAGATAGGGGTTGTTTGGAACAACAAACGCTTGAGAAATCTGTTGACCAAAACCTGGATATGATACTTGTTGAAATGAAGTCTGAGGTATTTGTGCTTGAGGTTGCCAAGGGGTCTGTCCACCAATGTTATAATCCATATTAGAATAATTTGGATTCGGTTGATAGGTATAACCAAGTTGTGGTTGTGATATCCCATAAAATGGTAAGCCAGCTTATGAATAAATGATTCCGGATACAGATTGTTGTAAATTAACCGAAGGATTTGGAGTCTGTGGACCCAATATTTGAGGGTATTGAGTTGAAGGAGCCGCTTGAAAAGGTTGTTATACAACATTTTGATTCTGTAACAGGGGTAAATATGTATTCACAAGTGGAAATGATGTGGGTGTAATAGGTTGAACTGGTTGATACGAATGTAAAATCGTTCGTGGTTGGATAGGCAGAGTGCGCTGCCATTGACAAACATTCATTTCAACATTAGGTTGACCAAAAAGTGATGGAGTACTGTCATAGTGGACGACCAAAGGTTTCCCCCCAGCATGAGGAGGATAATAAGACAGAAAATATTTCTCTCCAAATGCTGGGAGTCCAGTTGATATGGTACTTGATGGAATAGACCCAGAAGGACTGGCTTGATATTGCCCTGATGATGTGTATAAAGAATCAAGTTGTTCAGTGCTCACTATAGGTTTACCAGTTAGAATACCATACGATGACATTGGTAAATTCCATGGATTTGAAGATGCACCAGAGAATATTCCAGATAAATATTTATAACCTGATGGGACCACATGGCCACCGTGAAAATATGACTCTGGTGAAGTTGTAAACATTGTCAGGGTAGTGAGGGTAGGTGCTGATGTAATTGGAAAAGATAGCCCAACCAAAGATGTTGGTTCAGCCATGGTTACTTGAACAAATGTATACCCTTTTGGATCGAAGGGATTTTGAATAGGAACAGGATCAACAAAAGTAGAGGGTGGTGATTGAGGAAAAGACTGGTACAGGTAAAGATCCTCCCCAAAATGGGTTGGAGTAAAAAGTGTCTCGTCTTGTGGGATTTATTCAATCGAAATTAAACTAGGTTGATGTATTTCACTGTTAGGCCCAAAGTATATTTCAGGTGGTTGACTGTGTGATATGGGAGACTCAATGGCTACAGAAATTTGTGGGATGACCAATGCAGGAACAAATTCTAGTTATTCGACTTCAGGATTCATATGTTCTGGAAAATAGGAGACAGGATCTGGATCAAATTTTGGTTGAAAAACGTCGAGTCCAGGAGGTATAGTCTCACTGATTGGATGGATTGTGACCACGGGTAGCTATGAGGACTCCGTCTCAAAAATAGTAGACAAACCAGGATGTGTAGAAACAACTTGAGCTAACTCTGGTATATGGGAAAATGATGTTTCACTAGAGGTACGAATAGTACTTGATTCAATAGAGTGTTGTCACCTTCACCAACCAAGAGTAACTTTTTGTGGTAAAGGTGGTTTCAATGCTAATATACATGAACGATGGGGGAAATAATTTTTTTCTTCCATGATTATTGATTTATTTTAACCAAAAACAAATAAAAAAATAAAAGGGTATTGCTAGGCAAAAATGTTTAACAAGAAACTCTGAACTGCAGAATACCTCATGGCGAACCAAGAAGTACGGGCAGGCAATCTCCCCAAATGTTGTGTTTGGTGTATCAGAATTTACAAGGCGGATGACTTGGTTCACTATGGATGGATAGCAACCTAAAGTTGTCCTCCCAAATATACCAGAAGGTACGTGGAGGCCCAAGTCCATATTAGCGTTGTCTGATGCGAAACCGCACAGTGAGATCACCCCTTTATAATTTTCGTAATGTAACACCACCTGATATACCCGAAAGTACGTGGACAAGCTACGATATACTTACGTACATGGAGTGAGGTATCACACTCAAAATGTATCGCAGATAATTAATGAAAACTGCTATGTTTTACGACACCGGAACACGTCTGTTAGAGTCAGCCTTTGCAGCCTTCCTTCAGTGATCAAACATGCTCTTACAAAGTGATTTTAAGGTGTCAAGGTCAAATTTTGTCATTTCAATGAGTCTTCAAGCAAAATTTGGTCACTAGGCATTAGGTCTAGGGTTGGTTTTCACTCTTTTCTAATTTGTCCAAATGTCAGTCCATGTCACCATTCAGCTGAGTGTACCATTATTCAGAGGGTTTTCATCATCATGTCAAGTTCCGTTGGGTCATTTTACACCTCGTTCATGCTTCAGTTGTGCCTAGGAAAGGTCCATTTCCCTCTCCTAGGGTTTTAGAGGTAATTTCTCTTGGATGGTCAAATCATCGGAAAAAATTGTATCCTGATGTTCACACACCTTCCCCTATCCTTAATATACCTTATTAAACACTTCCCATCATTGAGATCCCCCAAATTCCTCATTTTTTCACAAACCCTAGTTTCTTGCCACAACTTGGCAATTTTCTAGGCTAGGCCTGTGTTTTGCCCTTTTGGACCCCTTCCCCTCACTCAATCTCTGCGATTCCACTTTCCCCTACTTCCTAACATCCCTCCCTACTTCCAAAAATTTCCCCAAGAATTTAGAAGCCCCTTATCCCCTTCATTTCGCTTCATTTCGACAAAATTCCTTGTTTCACACATCGGGGTAAGTTTCACTCAAAAGATGTTTCAGAGCAATAAAAGATGAATTTTTGGAAACTGAGAGAGGTTTTTGTTCACAACATGCCAAGGAAAAAAAACTCTTTCACTTTTTACACAGGTATCATGGTTCTAGAGAAATATCAAAAATATCGTTGCCTCAGGAGAATTGAATGCACCTCTGAAGTGACCTTGGGAAAATCAAGCTTTCTCCTAGCATGTTTGGCCAAATGACTTTCTTGATGCATCAAATGATAACTAGACAGCAAGACCTTTCCAATGAGCTATCATGAGCTCAATTTGGAGTTGAGGAAGACCTTCAAACGTTGACTACAACATCACTCTGCCTTGAGGCAGCCTCATTCTGATCATTTTGACTAGTGTTGGGAGATTTGGTTTTTGATAGGGTAAATGGAATCCAAATTGAATAATTCCACTTGTGTTGGAAATTAGACTCCAATAGCTTTCCAACTAGCTATCACACGCCCGATTTGGACACCGGGAAGGCCTCCAAAATCTTCCTGCAAGAGAAACGCGACCCACTTGAAGTGGATGCGACCCACTTGAGGGAAATGCGACCCACAGAGCAACAGCACCCAGAATTTCATTTTTGCGCCCAGATTCGATCCAAATTGTTTCCTACGGCATACAAACAGGTTTTTATCATTGCCTAATGGATGTTTAATATAGTTGAAAGGTCATTGATGTAGAAGAAAGTGGTCATGCTTGGAGAAATTTATGTAAACCCTACATTCACCATGCAACATAACTCCTCAAGGGTTTGAAATTATATGGACAGCTTTATGAAGAATTTGGAAACTTTTAAATGGTGGATATGTTCACACCTTGCCACGTTGTACATATGATCCTTATCACTGCTGTTATGCCTTTTCCATGTTTTACACAGTCATATGAAGACTTGTCTATGGCTTTTATTATCATATCACTCCTGCCATTCCCATAATATTGCCACTGTTATGATCATTTGCATCACTATGGTTACTGTCATGATGTCCCCATTCTCTAGTTCATGAAGCACCGTCCCATACTTTTTTGTTTCCTCCGACAGATTTGGGCCATCATCCTAAATTTATACCATACATCTGCATTGGGTATTCATTGTCAAAACTGCTTGTAATCAAAATAGAGACTGTTCTTTTATCCCAATCCACCTAAACAGAGCTATTACCATTGTGTGTTTCCTATGATGCTTTGGTACATATGCAATATATTTGGGTTTTGAGAATGCATTGAAACTTTGACATCACTGCATCTATATCAATATATACATATTGCAAATATCTCGGTCAAAGCCATGTCAGAGACAGAAGTCAGAGTATGAGCAGGAGTCGGACAGTGACTCAATCGTTGAGGTTGATGTACTGAGATGGAGCATAGCAGTGCACCAGTAGTGGTAACATATCAGAGAAGCCACAGAGCTTTGTTTCAACATCACGATGAGTACTATCTCCACCCGGGGTGGAAGGGGTCTCGTTGACTTCATCAGCAGCGCGAGTACTATCTCCACATGGCGTGGAAGGGGTCTCGCCTTCTTCATCAGCGTAGGTACATTCACAGGATCATGATAGAAACAAAGACATGTTCCGTCATATGAAAAATCATTATTGGGCTCGCATGCATGTCTGCAAAGCAAGAATGAAGATTCTGAAGAGGAGGTTGAGCGAAGCACTAAAACGGCGGAAAAGGCCTGATCCACTCCGGATTTTGGCCGAGGCTTCGTTGGCTGGGCAAGATACATGATGGAGGGTCTTCACTCCGAATTTGAGCAAATTCGGAGAAATTTTTGTCATTTTGAAATTTTTGGTCTCAAAAACAGGTTTTTCAGTTAAGCGGGTCGCGCACCCATACGCTCACTTTTTTTGGGACACTTGCTGGAGGAAATTTTTGCATTTTTGGATTTTTCATGGTTAATTATGCATCCTCAGAAATCAACTAAGCATTTCATCAAAATATGGATGGTCAAAGAGCTCAAAAACACCATGAAAACCACCTTGCTGCCACCTTTTGTACCAGCAGGAAGTACCTCTGGGAGAATGAGGTTTTGGAGGGTCAAATGAGCTCCAAATTCAGAAATTCACTTGGGTTGGATAGTCAACATCCAGGGCTTTCCAACGAGCTATCATGAGCTCAATTTGGATGTCGGGAAGTACCTCAAATTCAGGCTGGAAAACGCGCGACCCACTTAAATTTTTTGCTGAATATTCAACTGCCAGCTCAGATTTTCGCCTAGTATGGACCAGTTTTGTTTGTGGATGGAATTTTTGGGTTTTTATGATGTAAATTCATATTTGACATGTAACTTTGGCTTATTTTTATCTATTCTAGAAGATTCACTCTCAAAAGGGTAAAAAATCATGTAATGGATCAGTTTCCACTCTTTTAGAGGCAAGTTGTTAGCTGCCTAGATTGTAGTTCCATGAATAGAATTGGTTGAAACTGATCCCTGAAGAGGGAATTCGACCCCTAGAGGTGGGGAAGGGGTTAGGATGCTCTATATATTGTAATTTCTCAATCATTTTCAGAGGTTGGAGAGGTTGGACTCTTGGGATAATTTTGATATCATTGTACATATTTTTCATATTTTGGCTAAGGAAAGATCAGGGGTTTTGCGGCACTTGTTGGGATCCTTGTGGTGTTCTGTTCTTGATGGTGTTTCTTTTTTGTTTACTGTAAGTTTAGTCATGTTTAATGTATGCCATCCCTTCATTATGCTTCTGAACTAAATTGAATGAGTGAATAAGGTTGAATCCATTGTTTACAGTGCTTGGCCTTTGAATTCAGTTAGTTCTATATGTTTTCAGCTGTTTGGAGAGGATCCAAGTTCTTCTTTGCCCTCTTCAGCTCCTCGTCGGTCTAATCTGTCCATATATCCAATCAAAAGCATCGAGATCGTCACCTACCTCGCCCCAACTCGAAATCTGCAAAGGTCTGACCTTATCCCCGGACCCAAAATTTGTTTTCCCATTTCTCCAGCGAAAACCAAAAAACCAAAAAACAAACATACCTATCTCTTTACTAGCCTAAAATCAATTCTTATTGTAAGTCATCTCGCATCCTATTGCTCATTTTTTCGAGATTGACGGAGAGAGCCCTCTCCTGTCCTCGTAGGGCTAGCTACGAGGCTGAGCGTGGTTTGATGTAGCCTTGAGTTTACTTCATTTCAGCCTGAGGTAGATTTGAGCGCTAACAACGTCTATAGCCTAGACCTTCTAAATGTTATCGTTATGGTTCCAATGCTTTGTTAGGTAAATTGAGATAAATTTTAAGTTGATCTTGTTTATCAATTTTCCTTTCAAGGTTCACCACAATGACGTATTGGAAATTCCTAAAATGAAAACTAAAATGATAAGAAATCTTTGAATTTTAGTTTTTTCAATGAAAATCCTAGCTACTAAAGGGAAAGAGCAATCAATTTGGGAGCAAACAAATGAAAGAGAACAAACTAAAAGCAACTTTTCTAATTGTTCCTTTTGCACAACACACAATCCACTACATGCAAATGAAGGTTTTTCTTTTCAGTCCCTTTAATGTTATGAATATAGAAAAGAAACTAAGTGCACCAAATCAATAAAAAAAAATGCCTTTTACTTTTAAGAAATGAAGAATTTAAACAACAATTTCTCTTTTGAAGGGAAAATGAGGAATTTAACAACAATTTCTCCTATCAGGAAACAAAGAATTAAATGACAATTTCCTTTTTCAAAAGCAAATGGATCTAATGCATCAATGAAAATAATTTGAAATTAATTCGTCAATGATAAAGAAAAACACTTTAAATAAACATTGAACAAACTTTTCTTTCAAAGGAGGAAGAGGTAGGTGAGGTCACTGGTCAATCTGAGGTATCAGGCTCTTTACAACACAACAAAAAACAAACTAAAAGCAAATGTAATGACAAACTCAATGGAATTTGGCTGATTCTAGGGGGCAACACGGTCTCTAAGGGGAGACAGTGTGTTGCAACGCACACGTGGAAGGGCGACATTGCTATGCAAAGCACTGTGTCCTGTTCAACAATGCATTGAGCATAGTGAGAGAATGAAAACTGAACTGTTTAACACACTTCTAATGCAAATTTTGATTTCAAAAATCCTAATCTTTCTGAGTTATGCTACTGGGTGAATAAACAGTGAAAATTAGAGGCAAATACCCTAAGGATGAAGAGTAAATTCCCTAGCGGAGACGCCAATTTTTTATGTGGAATTATGGATTACGGATAAAACATTCTTCCCTAGATGTAGTGCTCATCTAGAACAACAAGTTAAAGACTTTGCAACTACTTTTCCTAACATTAAATAGACACACAGAATAGATCAAAGAACTTACTTGGAGTCCAAGCGCTTCCTATTCTCCTTCTATCGCTCTTGTTGTAACTTCAAATCTGAGCTAGATTGCCAAAATATTTCCTGCAAAGATGAACACTAAACAAAAAAAGATATCAATAATACAGATGTTTATTCAAGTTATTTAGTTAAATCAATAAAACATGAACCATATGCATCAAATAAGAATTCATAATATGAAAGACAAAAGCTTATATAGATACATATGTGGGAAAGTAAGTGGCAATCTTTATTAATGGATAGAAGGGGAGGTTACAACCCAGTGATTGATTTAGTGTCACCATCTCTAGCAGCATCCCAGCCTCATCATAATGCACATCTCTCCAGTAGAATGTCACTCAAATCAATTCCTCAATTGAAATTCCACCAACATTTCTCTACTCAAATTCTTCCTTCTCAAACACTAGGATTTGTGCTCAATTTATAGAGGAGTTGAAGGTAGTTTTACAATCAATGAATTTCTAATAATAGGCAAGACATATTCCCAACCTTAGAGGTATCAAATGGACACATGGATTCAAAGTTTGGCACATGTGAACTCTTCTAGAAGGCATTGGCCAAGTGGAGATTCCGGAACAATGAGAATTTCACTCCCAATGTGACCGACGCACCCATGAGTGTCAGGAAGTGCTTTGCAGAGCACCCTTGACTGGGGTTACTTGCATATGAAATGCACTTAGTCCCTTTAGAGGTAGTTTTGGTGAGCTATAATATGATATATTATAAACTTAAAATCTTGGAAACCTTTGCAGATGAAAGTCATGGATGATTTGTCTTGTTCTTTGTCTTAGGGCATGTAACAACTAAAATGATAGGGGATGATAGATCCTATTCATTGGTTCTTGGAGATGATTTCTAGTTAACCAGGTCATTTGGAATGGTGCCCAAATTGTGTAATATACCAAAAGGGAGAATGCATTAATACTGAAACATAATATAATAAATACACAAGGTAAACAATAAATCTAAAAACACATCATAATGCATATAAATAGCTGAGCCATTTTATTATATTGGAGGTGAAAAAGAAAGTAAAAAAATGCTTTAAAATATGAGACACTCAAGACAAAAGGGTGGTCTAGAATGACCTTGCAATTATTTCCTAAGAGGGACTGCGTAACTACTGATCTTCTGGAAGGTAACCTGCACTGTCCCTACTGCAACTATTGGGACTACAATTGCCTGAAATATAGAAAGTTAGATCTAAGTGTTATCACTCAGGTTTTCCTAGAAGTTGTGTAAGAGGAAAGTATACCCGAGGTAACCACAAACCAACCTTTTAGATGCAGAATCTAGCCAATCTGCATCCAGAGAGGGCTCTCTCTTTATGATTTATCTTTGTTCTTGGAAGGTTTTAGGCTAGTTATAGATTCAAAGTTTGTTTTGGGAAAATGGTGGAATCCACAAACTAAGGGCAAGGTTGAGAGCTTTCAGTCCATTGGGCTATGGAGTCAAAGGATGGCTTTACTAGATTTCTATTCTAAACACAAGATGGTATTACAGGGCAAGATAGCTAGACGGAGAACAATCCTTAAAATTTAAAGTGGATGGGATGATCTTGAAGGGATGAAAGGCAGCTAAGAATCTTTCACCATGTTCAAAAGAAAGAAGTGAAATGACTACAAACAAAGAGCAATGAAGGATTCTTTATTATAGTAATCAACAATGTTTAAAGTAGCAAAGCAGGAGCATTTAAGAATTCATGCTTATAACTAATTTAGAAGAAAACATTAAGAATAACCACATTTGAAAACAGAGTACAATTAAGCAAATTCTGTTTCAATCCTTTATGTAAATTATTCAGAAATGGATAAGATGGTATTATAAATTAATATAAAATTTCAGACAAAGGGTAGAAACACTTATTGAGCTGTAGTCCAACACATGAATCCTGCAACAAGTCCAGTGCTTTAAATCGTCATCCAGTAAGCCACAAGTAAATTTCTCCAAAAGCTTTTATTCCAAAAAATCTCAATGTTACAGCAGAGTAATAGAATCCACCCTCAACACTCTCTTTGAGGGTTTATTTATACACAAAATAATCTTAAACAATCTTACACTATCTTAGCCAATAATCTAGGCTGACTTAAAGCATAATTTACAAACAAACAAGAGACAAAGGGTCTCGTGGATAGAATAATGGGCACTGCCGGTGTGCTGTTCCTTTTTCCATGGATGTGCTGGAGGTAAGTGCTGAAATAGGGCTCTGTGCTGTCCCTTGCAGTATTTCTTTGGCTTGTTGAACACTCTTTATTCTCACGGATACTCTTTAACCTTTTCACCTGATACTCTTTCATCTGTTTTCCTGTTTTTACCATTTACTTGATAGTAAAGATAAATTCTCATCCTGAAAACAACTTTTATAGAATTTCCAACATTTCCTTCCACCATTGATCATCTGGTATCATAGTTCTTCTAAGCTTTCTTAAAGTTTCATCTGCTTCAGTAAGTTTATAAAAGGTGGGCTCATACGGAAATAGATACTTTATTTCATGTTCCAGATGAAATAAATTCCTCACTTTATCATAGATACTTTTCCCGGTTGGTAATGTCGATTCCGACGAGCTAGTAGAACAAGCAGTTGTATTTTTAGCATGAGCCTTTATTCTCTTCTCATAGGTTTCCAAGTCTATTATTTGATCTTTTGTGAGCATGGGACTTGGTAACCCACTATCCAACAAAGCTTGAAATTTCTCTCTGAAAATGTTGATGTCAACCAAAATGTCTGTGCACTTCCTTTCTAAATTTTGCATGAAAGTCCTCTTGGTGAAAACTCTCTTTACTTCCAAAATTGTGCCTGTCCTATCATCAATTCCTAACAATGCAAGTTGTTGCTTTGTTCTGGAATTCAAAAATTGAATGAGCTGATTGGCCTGCTCAGGCCTGCCTCTCAATTCATTTCTGGTTCTGTTTATTTCTTCTTGGGCGATTTTAACCAACTCATTTTGCTCAAAAATGGCTTGAATAGAGGGCCAAATACCCTTTATTAATTCAATGATGTTACCCCAAAGAATGTCATTTATTTCGTTTAAAGGCTTCTCCAATGAAAGATCTTTTTCCAAAGCCTGAACCAATTTTTCCAACCTTTTTATCTCCCTGGTGTTATCAGCAGTTGTCTTTTTAGATGTGTCATATTTTTCCTCCAATTTTACTAATTGCAATTTAGTTTCTTGGAGTTCTGTGACCCTCGGTTGCAAACTCTCCATTTGTTTTATTAAGTCCTCAGAACTCAAGCCAGAAGCATTCACTTGAGATGGCTGTATCTGCTGCCCTGTTGTTGTAGTACTTGTTGTTGAAGTCTGCCTGATAGTTTCCTGTTCCTGCAATGCTTTTTCCAATTCCTTCTCTGTTTCATTTAGTCGCTCGGTCATATTTAGAAGTAACTCCATTATTTCTTCCTGTGAATTACCTTTTATAACTTCTTGGGTCTGAGGGTGCCTCAAGGCTGGTAGTTTTAGCTGTTTTCTGAGTGCAGCTATATCATCCTCTTTCTTCTTTATCAATGCCTCAATACCTTTAATGTCTTTGGGATTGTGACCCAAACCAATGATTATCTCTTCTAAAGACTTTATTCTATTATCTTTGGCTTGTGAGGAGGCCTTCTCAATTTTCAATTGTGCAGTAGTGTTATTCAAAGAATCCTGCAGCGTTATAGCTGCCATGGCCTTGTTGGTGAGAGTAGAATAGACCATTTCCCCAGTTTGTCTATGAAGCTCTATTTGGTCCAGGGGATGGATATCCTTTGCTAAAACTTCAAAATTTGTTCTGATGTAATCTGCTGCTGAAGTTGGCTTTGGCACTTTTGCTTTGAAGTGGCTCATCAGCATTTTACCTTGTGAAAGGTCAAACGCTGACATTAGCCTTTCTTGATTATGGGGAGCCATCTTCATATATTGATCATATACCTTCATTTTCAATGGATCATTTTTTGTTTTAATATTAATGAAGGTTCTTTTAATATCTCCAGTGTCTGTCTTTGGTGGTCTGAAGGAGGATACCTCAGTGCTTAATTGCTTTTGTATCCCTTTCTGGCTTATGTTTGTTTCACTTGCTGTGCCAGTTTGCTGACTATCTTCCCTTCCATCATCAAATACTTCATCTATAATTTCTACATCTGGAGGTGGATCTGATTTGTGTTTTTTAGCTTGATGTACCTGTGAGGCCCCTTTTGGAGGTGTGGTATCTGGAGCCTGCCTCTTCTTCCCTATTTCCACATTTAATGGAGTTTGCAACTCTGGAACTTGGATGTGCTTTGCCTGTGTGGGAGAAACCTGTGATTGTTCAGGTGCTTTGGAAGTCTGTGGTTTTTCCGCCACGACCAAAGTTTCAATGACCTGAACTACAGGTTATTTTCCTTTACCCTTGGGTTCTGCTGCTACTGATGGACTGCTTTCCTGTAGTGCTTGCTGTAGAGTTGTTGCTGAAGATGTGCCAATGTAGGGTACCTGCATTTGACCACACGTTTCTAGGTCAAAGTTCTTCTCAACATCTTTCATAATTTTATTCATTTTGTCTGCTTCACTTTCTTCCTCAACAAGTGTTCCTACAACCCATTCATCTTGATTTGCATACTGTTCTAGATCAGGAATCTTGTGGTGTATATAAGGAGATGATTTATTCTTTAATCTCTTTTCACAAATAAAACCAAAGGGGTCATAAGGAACCCAACGGAAAGATGTCTGGAACGTTTTCTCTAATAGATTTTCTGCTTCTCTCTCAGCCTCCCTAGAATTGCGGATGAAAGGACCTAATTGGCTTTTGATCCTTAACTGAGCTTTCTTCTTTACATTACAAAAATGGATCACATCTCAATTGTTCATTTGCCTCAAGTATTCCAAGGCAAAAATCCTCATTGGTACATATCTGGGTAACCTGAATGGATGTAATTCACATCCATAAATCCTGATGACTGTATGGTTTTGATACAAATACCAATCCCCAACCTTATAACTCTTTGACAGTTGCAAGGTCTTTCTAATTTCATTACTGAGTCTCGGGGGAGGAATTCCTGTTAACAAAATTGTTGCAGGATATACAAACTGGTCAATGAATTCTGAGTAGGAGTAGGGAGAATCGGAGGAAAAATGAATGATGGGGGACCAAAATATGACTGATCTGGGATTTCCCTTGGCATCAAGTTTCTGAACTGGGAAAGGGAACCTGTCTGACTGATAATAGATCATAAGATGATAGATAACGGAGGAGTACTTAAAAACTTTTTCAGTATCTAGCCTTATGAATTGATCATGGATCTTGTTGGCTATGAAGGAAGCAAAGTCATATTTAATCTCAGGAGGTTTCCCAGGAGTAAAAATGGATAGCAAAGCCAAGGTTATCTCATCCACATATTCACTGGTGTTGAATCCTAAGACAAAAGATATTATATTTACAATGAGCCTTCCCAATGTATTGAAATAGTAAAAACCATAGGGGGGAGACCCTTTTGGCTGATGCTCAGGTAACATGAAATGCTGACACATGGATTTTAGTTTTTCTGGGGTTAATTGCCTGGTTTTCTCAATCAATCCTTCCATGGACAATGGTGCTAATTCTTGGTCTGGTTCAAAGTGTAACATGGCATTGATAGCCTGGGGAGTGATGGGAAACAGAACACTTTGATCAGGAGCTATTATAGCCCTCTGTGTGGGATCATAGTTTGAATGACAGTAATGAATGATTTCTGGGAAAATAAGGACTGAAGGAATGAGATACCTTGGGAGATTGGATTCCCACAACCCTATAAGATCTTGCCCCTTTGAGTATTCGTCTCTGCAGCGACAATAGCTCAATAGGGGACTTTCATCAAAATTCAGGTCTTTAATTTGGAAATCTTCATCTATCAAAGGTAAATAGTCCAATTCACGGTGAGGAGCATTCAATGGAGTGATATTCAGAGCTGCCGGGACCTCCATTTTGGTTCTTGTGGATTCAAAATGGAGGTTTTTGGTTTTCCTTACAGACCGGGCGGGATTTCTGAAATGGAGGAAATTAGCACAATTTGGTGGTTCAGGGAGTAATTACACAGTTTTTTAAACCTCTGGGAAGGATTCAGTGACGATTTTTAATCACTATTTCAGCGAAAAACAAAGAACACTGAGTTTTATTTGCAGTCGGGGCGGAAAAGGATAAATACCTGTTTTTAGAAGGAAGCTGGTTCTTTAACAGGTAACAGGTAATGGCGGGACTGTTCTTCAACACGGGCGCAGCGGAATCTTGGAGTGAATTGGTCAATTGAAGTGGAATTTTGAAAATCGCAGCGGGAGCTCTGTCGTTTTCAGAATAACGAAAATAACAGGAAAATACGAAAAAGATGGCTTTATTTGCAAGTCAAAAGGGTTTTTATTTTTTCGAGGTATGACATCATCGACGTACGGGAGTGACGTGTGCAAGGTCGGGTGGGAAGCGGTAAGCGGGAAGTCCCCGCACCGCTTTTGGTCGAGGGTGGTATTGATCGCGGGGGGAGCGATTCCACAGAACGTTTGCCACGTGGATGTCTGACTTTTCAAATACCGCTCGTTCCCCGCTGATTAACATTCTCACAAAGGATGGCTGGCGGGGTTCACGTGGACCATTGAATTGCGGAGGGTTGATCCGACGGCTAAAGCGATGGGGGAATAGGCGGAGGTTTCAGATGTGGGCCCGTCGGGCTTTAAACACTTTTTAACGTTGTTTAATCGCTCCGAGGAATATTTAATAAGCAGATAAAAGGTTATTTAATTAGTCCTGATGACTAATTAATCCCGAATGTGTAAGAAATGGGTTGCGGCGGGGTTTGGTTAGGTGGAATGCCAGGTGGACAATCCACGGTGGCGCAAGACTTCTCCGAATTTTTATTCATATTTTTGTGTTTTAAACATACATATCGCATGTTTAAAGTTTTTTGTATATATATTTTTATTATATGGTAAATTAATTAATACAACTAATTCACCATAGGGGCGGGATTAAGGTATAATGCTATATTTTAACCAAAGGGCTTGTAAAAGCGGGTTTTAATGAATATTAGGGAGGTAAATACTTTGGTCAAAACATTAGAATAAAGGGGTTTTTGGGTTATTTATAAAAAGGGATTTATATACTTAGGATAGGGTATTTGACTAGGGATTTAGTAAAATAAAGTTAAACATTAATATGACAAAGGGACAGGGAAACTCAAAACATTTTTGCACATCCAAGAAAGTGAAAACTTTTGAAGTAAATTGCAATATTTGATCTCCAACACTTAAACTTAGAATAGCAAGTTATCTTGAGGGATTTTTATGGAATTTTGCATTAGTTTCCTAAGTAAAATAAGATTTTACTTAGGAGAAGGTTAAAGATGGAAGATTATAATGATGGATTATCTCAAGTACTTAGGTCTTTTTGATCATTAGGCCGAGGGTCCGGTCCCTCCAGAAGTCAAGGAAATGCCTTGAGCCCCTTTGATCTCCAAATACCTTAGTACTTTGAGGGAAATTAGTAACACTTTTGAGGGGAAAGTGATGAGGGAAGTTAATGAGTTTGACTTTGCTTGCTGTGATTTTCCATTGTATTTCCTGCTTTAGTACTTGTGATGAAAGTAAAGAATCAACAATATGTAGCAGCAACATTCATCAGATAACACTTTGCAGCACCATCTACCTACCCTATCTACTTAACACTACCATTTTCTCTTCTTTATTAGGGTGCATTTAGACTTGCAAACCCTTTTCAACCTTTTCTTTTTACAAGGAAAATCTATCTAATTCTACCCTTATTACATCCAAGGGCTCAGATTAAACTGTTGAGCACCTCTTATTAACTCTACCTATCTACTTATCTGCCAAGATTAAACTGTTTGGTCAGATATTTTTTCTCTAATCTACAACATGAAATTGAAATATGAGTAAGCCAAGTTTAAACAGTTTGACTTATTCATGAATTGTGGCAAAGGTTTGACAAGCTGCACACAATTGCTTTATTACAAAAGATGAAATAGTAGTGGCATTTGGATTTGCACACTTTCCTTGGTCTATTTTTGCTTGGGGTTCATTTCTTTCATTTCTTTTTGACCATTTTATTCTTTTTACCCTTTGATATTTCTTTTAGGGTATACCCTCTTTACATTTTTTAAATTTTTTGATTTTTTAGTCTTTTCAGAATATGGAACACCTTTGCTCAAGAAAGAAGGTTTGAACATATTCCATAATTTCAATCAAGACAATCATGAAAGATGAAACCTATTGGTATAGGAGGCTAACACTAAGTAGAATGGGAGCTCTGATGATGCTGAAATTGTAGATCTGGGCTCAGTGATGGATTCCCAAGATAACCCAGAAAGGGTTTCTCAGATATGTAAGTCTAAGAAAACCACCCTCTTGGGGCTTCACATATATGTTGTTGGGAATGCAAATCTGAAGCTAGATTTGATGATATTATGGCTATAATGGTGCACAATCAGATCTATGCAAGAAGGGATAACCCTTTCACTAGATCCTTGGGCTAAAATCTCAAGATCTAGCTCCTCCAATCTCCTCCATTGAAAATAGCTACTAGATGAACAACAGCTTCAGAAAACTGCGTTGTCAGAGAGGAAGGCTTAATAGCCTACTATTGGATATGTTAAATCAGCTCCTGAATGATGGAAACAATAGATCCAATGTGAGGATATGATCCCTCACAAGATTTCCAGCTGAAATACTAGAAACTTCCTTCCTCCAATAGATCTACAGGACTGGACTACGCAATCCTTGAAGGGACTGCTGCTACATGGAGGTAAAACCAAATGGCCTGAATGCTGGATATAGATCTGCTACTCCTGAAAGGTTGGATATGAAGAACAAAGTGATAGGATGAATCCTCCACTAGTTTCCTAGCAAAATTCTAGAAAAAACCTCCTGAAGATGGCACCAATGCCTAATAAGGAATGAAGAACAATCCTCTTTCCAGAGCTACTCAAAGAAAGAGGTGGGATTCCCACTCGGGAACACCTTGTGCTAAAAAACACTGCAAACTCTGCTAAATAGCCCAAGCCTGCATAGAAATGTCCTAATACAAATCTAGATCTAAACAGATCAAGAAATGAATAATCAAATCATCCTTCGATTGTACCTTCACCTTCATTATATGCATGAGCCTTCCATAGCCTAGGCCCACTCCAAAACTGCATTGTACATGTGGACATAGTCTCCATGTTTGACTGCGTTGTGGCCTCATGTCCTCCATCATGCTCACATGGGGTGATCACCCTCTCCATCATATGTGCATTAAATGCACCCCTTCATCCAGTATCTTATCATAAGTGCTTCATGATCTTCTTTGAATGCACTATGATCTTAGTTGACCTTATCAAAGATCCTCATGATTTTATATTTAAGATCCATGATCTTATTTGACTATTTCATCCTCCATAATCTATCTCATAGATGATACGTGATCTCCATTAATGGAGCTACTCCACTACTCCATGATTTTAGGTCTAGATCTATAATATCCACATACACACACTAAAAGTGGATTTTATTCATCTTTGAGGTTTGTGGGCCCTCCACCCTTTTATTTACTTAATTCATTAAGAAAATCAAGAACTCTAATATTCCAAATATGATGTGAAAATTTGGGAATATTACAGTCCCCTCGGCAAAATGTTGCTTTTACTCAAGAAACTCCAAAAGTAGATGCAAAGCCATCTATTCCCCTCCAAATTGCATCCACATAAGGAAGGCTTCCTCCATTTTCTGCAATGTGTTATGCGTGTTTGGTTCCAAAGTTGTCTTTCAAAAATATATAGAATGACCTCCAACTGTATGGTTAGATGTCCTCCTTCCACCATGAAGTACCAAGTGACAACTATATGATGTCCAACATCATCATTAATACATGAGATACATAAAATAAAGTGGCTTTTTCCACAAAGGAAAATCTCTATTTCATAATACATCTCTTTAATGTTCATCCCTTGCTTTATGAATTTGATTGAGAATTGACATGCTCTCATCCTTAGCCCTGTTGGCCTTGTTGGATCTAGGCATCCTTCCAACATTATGAAAAAGAAGAAAAGGAGATATATGGGTAGAAAAATATGTCAAACCATATTCTCCCAATAGTAGCCACCTGAGTAAGGCCCTTTGCTACCATCCTCCATCTCCTCCATGTAATATGGACAAGCCAAACTCCCCCAAAAGCAACCAAAGCAACAAGAGATCTTGTTGCTTTCTCTCCTCATGTGCATCATGGAGTAAAAACATACTGATAGACATGTGGAATGTCACATCAGCCCAATACAAGAAAACACCATTAATACACATCATGAGAGCATCATGCCAAGTTCTACCCAATACCAAACACATATACATAGGAGATGTCATGTGATGGCCAAAATATCTCAACCAAAATGAACATGCCTTCTTCTGCTACATTTTATCATTGATACACAAGGCATGAATCAACAAAACATGAGCTATTAGGTGGTAACCATACTCACCCAAGAGCAACTAGTGCAGCCATGCCTCATTCTTCATTTCATAAGTGTTTTTCAAGGCATGGATCAAAGAAATAGGAGCCTTTGGGGAGTGACAAAAATCTCCCAAGAGCAACCAACATAACCAAGCTTGCTGGCCCATGTCATATTATGTAAGTAGTTGTTAGTATGAATCTTTCGTCGTAAAATATCCCTTTAGCTACGCATAACAAATAGCCCTAACATCGATTATGGCTGCAAAATATCTTTAAGTCTGCTGCATAAATTCAGATCTAAGCATAAAAAGACATTAATAAGATAAAATATAACATGGCTCCATGCATCCAATGAACAAGACAAGAACAAAGTGTTTAAAAGAATAATTTGTGTTATATTAAAGAATGGCAGCATTTTTGAGAAAACAAGAGAGGTGTTTTCCGGTTCTCCTCGATGGGATGGGTTCTTGGAAGTCCTCGGTGTTTCAGATCTAAATTCTTCTCTCTTATTGGTGTGAAAAACAAACATGGAACTCAATGGGAGTTCATAACAAATGATAGTGACCAAGTAGATGAGGTGATCTAATGCAATGGAAGGTGACTAATGAATGGGAAAACCCTTGTATTTATAATAAAATATTGGGGTGTTCTAGAACTCAGTGCATGAATAAAATATTATTGATCAGATTCTAGAATCACCCTTTAGGAATATTTTATTATATTTGTTGGAGGGAAAAGGTCTTTTGACTTGGGTCAATTCCTTTATTTATAAACAATAAATAAATAAATGATTTATTTATTATTTTAGGGAGATTATGGGAATATAATTAAATAAATAATGATTTGTTTAATTATTTAAAAATGATTTAGTCAAATTTAACTAGGAAGATTATTTAAATAATGATTTGAATAACTTATTCCTAGGAAACAATTAAATAAATAATGATTTATTTAATTAATTTCCTTGTTTTGGGTTAAATATGACTAGGAAATATAGACAAATGTTATTTTACATGGTGAAAGCAATTTTACGTAAGGTAAAATTGGTCTTACATGGTGTACTTGGGTTCATCTAATGATGATGAGTTAGATGACCAAAAAAATGGTGTAACAGATTGCCCCCTAACATACGAGTGTTAGGAGCAAATTGTATGACCGAAGTACGTTGTAAGAACTCAATCACTAGGCATGAAGAGGGAAGTGAAAGAGAGGAATGTAAGGTAGTATAATGTGCTAAAGGACTAGACCCGGAGGAGACGAGACTTACAGGTGCAACAAGTCTCTAGGTGATGAAGCAGTACCAGTGTTAAAGGTGGTAGGGGAGGCATACCTATGCCCGCCGATACAATAGTACCAAGAATAAGGTGCCCGGAAAACCACAAAACGCAATAATGAAGCATGTGCTGGCCTAAACATGAGCCAAATAAAGAAAATGATGAATCCCACATACATGCGATGCCTAGAATAACCTTCAGGACTTATACAAGAAGATTTTAGTACATGAGATACAAATATACCCAAATGCTCCCTACACACGGGGAAGGGCTCACAAAATTGGACTGATACATGCAAATCGATGAAGCGCTGCAAGCGGTTGAGGCCGATATCATCAAATGAGAGGAGCTGCATCAAGGGCGGAAATGAAGAATTCATCCGGGCATGTGGGGGGCTACCTGCAGGGTCACCCCCTCATGAGGGTTGAGACATCTCACACACACTCGGGAATCACCAATAGTTGCTGCTGCATCACTAGACCATCAAGTGTATAGATCACGATCATGCTAAGAAGAGCTCGAACCAAGGTACACTGCCCCCTAGACCTGGCTGCTGGAGTAAATGAGTTGATGTCGACAAAAGTAGGTCCGCCAGAGGTGAGGCAATAAGGGAACCCCAACGAAGGCACAAGGGAAAATAGTAGAGTGACAAATAGACAGACACTAATGATGATGATGAAGTGGGGGATACTGAGTAGCAAATGGACGAATTCCCTTGTGAGAGCATAAAGGGCATGAATGGCTTGGCAGCGACTGACACAATATCATGAGGGATAGGGGCCAATGGGACTAAAGGCCATAATGTGCGACACGAGAGAGGGACCAAGCAATGAAGGATGGAGGATTATAGTGGGATACAAAGGGACTCGGGATAGACTCCATAAATGCGATGATGACTCAACTCGGATGCTCTAAACAAGGGCGACTCGATGGTGCTGCCACATAGTAAAGGTCCAATGGGGGACCATGAAAACATGAGTACAAGATGGTAACTCATGACGAAAATCAACATGAACAAGGACAAGCATGGAGGCAAAGTGGTGCCTCAAGTACAAGTGTTGTAAGTGAGGAAATCCGATTTTGAGGAGAGGGGAAGAGATCCTTCTTGGGAAAAGTGTGTCCTGGTGAAGTGTCAAGGTACTAAAAACTAACAGGTACCCAGAGTGCATAAACAGGCCAGGTCGCACTTTTTGGGGTCTGTTCTGCAGCCGGGGTAGTAGGTACTGGGCAGAAAAATGCGACTGGTCCCAGGAGATGACCTGAAAAGTGCGACCTGCCAGAGGAAGGGGGTTGTAGCGCTGTTTTTGGCTGAGATCTGGGATTTTTATGGTTGAGGGGCATAAGTGCCCCCAAGAATGTTGTGATCATGCCAAAATTTATTTAGAAAAAGGTGAAACTAAGCACATTTTAATGAAATGGTGCGCCATTTATTTTTGTTATGGGTATGCAGTTTGAGAAAGGAAATAGAGGATTACCAATCTCTTGTAGTACTGCATATATCAAGAAAATGGACTTTAAGTTCTTGGGTTGGCATACCTGGTGTCACTATCCCAAAAAGAGGATTTGGAGATAATGAACTGATGCTCTCTTAGAAAACATATAGGTTGGTCAACAACAATGCCTAAAAGACTGGGTTGCTGATGTAAGATGAAGGAACAATAAGGGGTATCATCCCTAGAGTGATCTGAAGTGATATGGGACTCTAAAGGTGCTTCTAAAGGGGGAAGAATAATGGTATTGGAGTCGACACGACCAGATACACTAGGAGAGTTGTGGAGAAGTTCTTCTCTTAGTCTTTCAAATATGGGTGCCCCCTTCCTCAAACATTGGGTGTCAATGTAATGGCCGCAAGGTGGATGTGGTTCGAACCCATGGGTTTGATGTAAGGGGGAATAGATAAATTTAGGGGTGGGGATGTCTTCCATAATGTCGTCATCGTGATAGAAGATGGGGTGACTGGTGGAAGAAAGACCACCTAACGTGGCGATGCTACCTGACTCATCATCATGAGAAGAGAGGTTCACATGCGCATCGCCACAAGGGGTGGCTGAAGAGTAAGTAGATAAAGGTTCTGCTGATGTTGAGCCCAAGGTGATTACTGAAGGAAGGTCAAGCGAAAAAATAGGGGAGGATTCAGAGGGAATGTTCCCCAAGGGTATCATGGATGATGATAGGTAGAAAATGGTGGACGAAGGCTCCGTCATCTTGACATCAGGAGGGGGAATGTCAAAGGGAGCAGTCATGTCTGGTAGTGCGGCTGAAGCAAAACGCGCAAATAAGGGAGAGGTGAACTCGTTGCGCTTGGCCTCGACGTGGTGGACTGCATCGAGAGAGGTGCGGAAGTCTTCGAGGCGGGGACAAAGGTGGGTGTAATGGCCATGGAGATCACACAAAGCATAGGGGTGGTTGGTGTGAATAGTCTTGGGGTTATTGGCCGCCGTCGTGGAAGAAACAAAGGTTTCATGGAACGCGACATTAATCATGGGCTTGAGATGAGGTAGTTCAGGACAGGTATGGGTGGTGTGGCCAACAACATCACACAAATCACACTGGATGGTATGCTTTGGAGGCCGAGGAGGGGTAGGGTTTGTCGAGACAGCCTTGTCCTTTGATGCCCCCCTATGAGCTTTTTCATTCTTACCCGAAGCGGTCGCAATAGGAGGTGGGTCCTGTTGAGGTGACTGAGGCACTGTTGCAGCGGGAGAAGTTGTGGGGATTGGTTGAAATGGGGTCAAAGCAAGGTAAGGTTTGGGTTGATTAGGCGGGGTAGCGGCTGGAGGATCAAGGTACCAGACGGGAATCCCAAGGGTTAGGTTAGGAAGAGAGAGGGTGGCCATGACAGGTATCGTGTACACTCCTGGTGGGGGAGCTAGGAATGGTATCTGACCTGCGGGGTAATAGCCAGGAGGGATGGCTCCAAGATGGTTGAGACCTGGTGGAACCGACCCAGGAGGGTAGAGAGGCGGATGGGTATCAGCAGTGGGAGAAGGGTCAGAAGGGAGAGGTCCGGCTGGCTGAGGCGAAGGGCTAGGAGCAGGTTGCGGTGGGCGAGGTTGAGGTTGCTGACTAGCCGAAGCGGGCTGCTTAAGGTTGGCCCGAGATGATTGCATCATGCAAACATTCGCTAAGCTGGGATCAGAGACAGGAGGAGGAGGAAGACCAGGGAAGGTTCCAAGCGAGGAGGAGTCTTTATAGACGCCGGGGGAGACACTGTTCAAAGAATCGATGGTTTGCGTATTGGCTATAGAAGAGATGGTCGACTTAGGGGAGGGTTGAGATTTTGGCTCTTGATATGTCAACTGGTCAATGGTGACTATATTTCCATTATGAGGGAAAAACATCTTGCGATGGACCGCGGATGGGACAACAGACATGGCATAGGTGTAGCTACGCCCCAAAATAATGTTATAATCAAGAGGGGTGTCGATGACTTCAATGTCAACGCAAATAGTCTTGCCTGCAAGAGTGATAGGACAGTTGAGGAAAAGGCCAATGGGCTGGGAGGCGTGGACATCCCACGCTCGAAGAGTGATCGTGGGAGGGGCCAACTCAGGAGATTCGAGTTGCTTCCAAACCGAAGCGGTCATCACACAGGTGGGTGCCCCCTCATCAATGATGCACCGGGAAATGTTAGCGTTCCGGATTTTGACTGGGATTTGGAAAGATATGGAAGCAGGCAGAGGAGGAGACTCTGATTGATGGGCATCGAAAACAATCAATTGGTCATTTGCGGGATCTACAACACCCAGGGTAGATAGTAGAGATTTTCTTTGAGAGGGGCACGACTGGAGGAGTTCCAGCATTGAAATGGCATCAGGAGATTGGGCCAGATCATTTACTATGCTATATGAATGGGCAGCTTCGGCAAAAGAAGCATTGCGACGTAATGGACCCTTAGGAATCGTGGTATGAACCTCGACTTTGGGCAGAGGGATATGCAAGGGACCATTAGTTGTCGAAAGAAGCTCTGTAGAACCTGAAGAAGGTGACTCAGGGACAGATGGAGCAAGAGGCTGAGGGTACAGATGGGACTGAGTTTGAAGGTTAAGGTCGACGGTTACCGGTTGGTCAGAGTTCATCATGAGGATCTAGTAATCAGAGGTACCAGATGGAGGATGGTGAATGGTTACTGGTCTGTGAGGTGGTTGGGTAGCCACAAATCCCTGCTGTGCACCCACCTACTCTTGAGGGGGCGGTGACTGCTGTTGCGGGGGTTGAGAAGACCAGGGAGGCGGGGGTGCGAACGCTGGAGGAGCTGGAGCACTAGGCTGTGGATATGGATGAGAATGAGGTTGGGTAACAGTGTGGTAAACCAGAGGTTGGGCAGAAAGAAAAGGCATGCCGGATCCTGGATGCGTGCTACCGAGAGGGGGAGAAGTGCAGGGGGAGGTGCCCCCTCCCCCAGGAAAACCATAGTTCATGGGAGGTTGAGTGGATGGATGAGAGAGAGCTCCAACAATACTGTCAGCGGCATGAGGTGCCCCCGATGTGTTAGTGCCATCGGGTCTGGGGAGGTCAGGAAGGATGGTATAAACATAACCAGATTGAGCATATATCAGGTCATATTTCAAGGCTATTTGGAGGGCG
The DNA here is from genome assembly GCA_034641835.2 of Pinus albicaulis. NCBI lineage: Eukaryota > Viridiplantae > Streptophyta > Pinopsida > Pinales > Pinaceae > Pinus > Pinus albicaulis. Next base: position 1,359,758,409 of record CM076582.1, on the reverse strand, counting down.
GCTTCTTCGGTTTGAGGGAAGTGGGATGCGACATCTTTGCCAATGGGAGGTAAGAGAGAGCGAAGGAACCAGTCCATATAGACACGGTCTTCGAAGGTAGGGGCTTGAAATAGGCTCTTTCTTCTCCGCCATTCTTTAACATGATCGAATAGGCGAGTCACAGATGATTGAAGGAAAGAATTCAAAATTTCGATACCGGTGTCATAACGATGGGGAAGCTGGAAATAAGATAAGAAGGCGCGGGCGAGGGTCGCAAAGGTGGTATGGAAAGAGGTGGGCTGGTCAACATACCACTTAGAAGCTTCACCAGTAAGCGTGTGTTGGAACAACCGAAGACGGATGGAATCATCGGTAATATAATTGGATGAACACCACATGTGGAAAGATCGGATATGGTTGGAGGGATATTCACTAGCAAGGCCTTCGAACTTGGGAATGTCGGAGGGGAGCTTGGTTGGCATAGCAGGCCAATTGGCATCGTGGCGAATAGGATCATTAATTAGCTAATTGAAGTCGGGGAGACTGAGACCAGCCATATAAGGGAGCAACGGGGCAGTCGAGGTAGGTCCCGTAGTGGTTCCATTGGAAACGGACCCGGTGGTAGAACTGGGGTTAGGGCTAGGTCCTGAACTAGACATGGTGAAGGTAAGAGAGGGAGAACCAGAAGTAGGGGGAGAACCCGAACAATCAGAGGAAGAGTCAGATTGCGGACTCAGGAGAGGACTTACTCGATGACGACGGGAAGGAGGAAGTCAACCAACTGGAAACTGAGGGTGAAGGCCAAGAATTCTCCGAGAAAAATTCTTTGGAGGCGTAATGATGACGGGAAGAAGAAAAACCAATAAGGGCAGGGAGGTGCAAAATCAAGTGAGGTCAATGTCGAAAAAAGGGAAGAGAGGTGCAGTGTCAATTGATTTTAAAGTCTTTTCCAGGCTGTTTTAACCAGGCTCTTCTTCGCTTAGGGTCAGTGTGTGGCGTGCATTAATTTTAATTGTTTAAACCCAGACGTTTTGAGAGTAAAAGAAAAAGTGTGTTGCGTAACTGAAAAATAAATCTGCAGTAAATAAGATTGAAAGAACAGAAAATTAACAGCTAACAATGCATCAATCTAACCCAAGAAGGCGGGTCTCTCAAAACTAGTCTACAAGAGGGAAAAATATAATCAGAGCACGCTAAAAAGAGGCCGATAGATCTAAGGTCGGGAGGGACGGGGATATAAAGGAGAAATCTGTTGAAAAGAGGTGCAGATAACAGCAAAGAGGCAGAGGCAAGGTTGCTGCTAGAAAGGAGGGGATCAACTAAAGGTAGAAGGGACAAGGAGGCGGCCCTAAAAATGAACCCAAAAAAAACTATATGAGGTGTTTTGAAAGAGAGAAGAGCTGATCTGTAGGGATCTAAAAAGGAGGTATCAGATCGGAAAGAAAAAAGTTTGAAACTCTGGAAATTCAGACTTCTGAAACAGAGAAAACTCTCCCACAAAAAGTGGAGGGTATTGAAGCCCTAAGGGGCTAGATTCCCACTTATTTGAGTAAAATAGAGCAATAATAGGTCTAAACGGGCGAATACGGAGGTCAGACAACCCTGACAGAGGTTCAGACAAAACCCAGAAAAATTTCAGAAAAATTTCAGAAAAACGTCCAGGTCGCAGTTTTTGACCTGTTTTTCGCTGAGGTCGCACTTTTTGGGCTATTTTCCGTGACCTGAAGCTCCAGGACACACTTTTTGGGCCAAAAAGTGTGAGCTGCACTTTCGGTACTCTCAGTGGCAGATTTCAGAAAAAAAATTGTCGTCTCAGCTGCGACTGATGTCGGTCACCTGCGCAATAGGGCCAAAAACACACGGAAGTTAGAAATTTGAATGTTTGAGGGTTTTAGAGGTGAAAAAGACCATAGAAATAGGAAAAACAAAAAATTGAAGAGAAACCCTAGGGTCTGAAACAGCTGGATATGCAGGAATGTATAAAACGACAGCGGTCGCAAAAGAAAACCCCAGTGGAGTCGCCAATTGTTAGTATGAATCTTTCGTCGTAAAAGATCCCTTTAGCTACGCATAACAAATAGCCCTAACATCGATTATGGCTGCAAAATATCTTTAAGTCTGCTGCATAAATTCAGATCTAAGCACAAAAATACATTAAGCAAATAAAATATAGTATGGCTCCATGCATCCAATAGACAAGACAAGAACAAAGTGTTTAAAAGAATGATTTGTATTATATTAAAGAATGGGGCACCTGAGAGGAAAACAAGAAAGGTGTTTTCCGGTTCTCCTCAGTGGGATGGGTTCTTGGAAGTCCTCAGTGTTTCAGATCTAGAATTCTTCTCTCTTATTGGTGTAGAAAAACAAACATGGAACTCAATGGGAGTTCATAAAGCAAAATGGAAAATGGTGACCAAGAGTAGATCCAGAGTGATCTAATGCAATGGAGGTGACTAATGAATGGGGAAAACCCTTCTATTTATAACAAAATATTGGGGTGTTCTAGAACTCGGTGCACGAATAAAATATTATTAATCAAATTTTAGAATCACCCTTTAGGAATATTTTATTATATTTGTTGGAGGGAAAAGGTCTTTTGACTTGGGTCAATTCCTTTATTTATAAACAATAAATAAATAAATGATTTATTTATTATTTTAGGGAGATGATGGGAATATAATTAAATAAATAATGATTTATTTAATTATTTAAAAATGATTTAGTCAAATTTAACTAGGAATATTATTTAAATAATGATTTGAATAACTTATTCGTAGGAAACAATTAAATAAATAATGATTTATTTAATTAATTTCCTTGTTTTGGGTTAAATATGACCAGGAAATATAGACAAATGTTATTTTACATGGTGAAAGCAATTTTACGTAAGGTAAAATTGGTCTTACATGGTGTACTTGGGTTCATCTAATGATAATGAGTTAGATGACCAAAAAAATGGTGTAACAGTGGTCATGCAACCCCTTGCTTATCATCCTCACCCACTCATCCCATTGTGGATGATGAATGATGTACTGAATAATCATGGTATCCTCCCCTTGTAGAATACCATCCTCCCAAAATTGATGAAGAACTTTGCACTTCATGAAATGTTGAAGTGCACCTCCACTGATATCTCTCAAGGAGATTCTATTTTCACCAAAGGCCCTCCAAAACCAATGAATTTTTGGATCTTCTACAAGTAGATGTTTCTCTTTGAGCAGTGAGATGCTCATTAAGAAAGTGTCATCTAGAAAGGACAAAAGGTTCCTCATCTCAAGATGTCTAACATCTACCATCTTTACCTCCATTTCTTTATGAGTGAATATACCTTCAGAATGATCCAAGAATGATGGGGCTCCTTATTTATCACTGCTACTAAGTGAAAGAGTTGTATACATGTGATGTCTCAAAGCAAGGCATAATACTGATCTCATAACCAGTCATTGTACATAGGACCGTGCTAATCCCTTTTCCTGAAAATCCACACCTCAACTCAAGGAGTTGAATGTAGTCCATTAATGACAAACTAGGATATATTTTCACCTTCTCCTTGATCAAATCAAGGGTCCTCTACACTGTGATAGTTTGATGCTTCAAATTAGCATTCTGTTCTAACCCTTGGTTATGCATTGGCCCTGATGGCATGTCTTCATAATTTTCAATAAGATCTACTGAAATAATATGTGATGAAAGTTAATTCATACCTAGGATCAACTGATGTGTGGGAATCTCTTGTGAGAACACAAGAGCTCCTTAAACCGGAACAATAGTATCTCCAACTGCTGGTAAGAGTGATGTTTTCTCTTTTTCAAGTGCACCAGTGCTGGAATCTCCCTCCTCTTCCTCATGCATCTCCTGAATCATGCATGGGACTCTATGTGTCTGGATCTCAAGACTATCTTGTAAGGTTGTAAGTGTCTCTTCTCCAGATGTAAGTACTTCTGCAGCTGGTGGTGAACGTAGTGACTCCTTGTCTAGAGTGACAAGATTTACATCCTCCCTTTTCTCCTCAGGAAATGGTGTTCTTCAAAAACCATCTTACAATCTGAATGTGAGAGTACCACAACAGTATAATATTGTAGAATATCTAGCTCAGGCGCCTTCGGTGATGTCAACTTTGGAGGTCCTTCAGTCATGCACATAACAACGTAAGGCACTACTCACTGCCATTGGAGGGATTTATCCTTCATATTCTAATTCGATTTTTTTGGTTGTCGAAAATTTCGTTCCTCGACTCCCATCTCAGGTAGTTTTTCTAATTCAAGTTATCATTATGGGAAATAATATTCATCGGAGTGTCGTTCATGAAGGCGCTTCGACCTGCATCATGTCCGTCTCATACTGGAAAGTCATCGGCTCTCCTCCATTGAGTCAATCCTTGAATACCTTAGAAGCTTTCGATGGTCGAGGTTCACGGCCATACGACATTCTCAAGGCATTTCCCATCCCATTGGAGGGAAAAATGGTTAACGTGGAAGTTGAGGTGGTAGACGCCAACTTGAACTACAATCTCCTTCTTGGATGTAGTTGGACAAATGTTATGGTTTGTTTTTTCTCCACCCTCTTTATTCTCCTCCGTTTTCCTCATAAAGGGAAGATAATGACTGTGGATCAGTTGGATTTCTTCCCCTCTGAGTCTTCAGCAGGAAACATTTCGCATGTTTGGAAGGCTTCTACTCCTTATGAGTACATTGGGTCGGGTCTTTTCAAAGACTCGTCTCTTATGGGATTTTTTTCATTGCCACCTCCAAATGTCGCCTCCATCAATATGATTTCGTTTGGTCATGATCCATGCATTGTCCCAATCCCGAATAGATTGAGAGTTTTCGTGATGCTATGCCTCTTAACCCAGCTGAGAAGATGTATTAAGATATCCTCACGGTTTCCAAGGTTGCATCTAATACCAATACTCATTTGGTTTCGTCCCTAGACACTTATCCGTAGTCTCCCTGGTTTGGATCTTGGGAATCTAATGATCCATTGAATGATACTTTCCCCACTGATGAGAGTATCATAGAGGTCATATCTCTCAAAGAAATTCCATGGGATGATGGACATCATCGTTCCACATTTCTCCCAATCCTAGGTGACATCTCCGCCTATCTAGGATACCATGCATTTCCGGTGCCGACTGACCCACTTCAGAATCTGGGTTTGATTCATGAAGTGTTTTCCGAGGGAAAGATGGGAAATATCACTCCAACCATTCCGTTTGACATCTCTGTGATTGTCGAGAATGTATTTTTCCAGGTTTCTTGTTCTCCCCATGAGCTAAATATTTACACTGCTTTCTTCAAAAAGCACAACCCACCCACTCCCTTTGACTTGTTCTTACCATTTCATCACTTACCCTCGAGGGAATTATTTTTATGATTCGTAACCCTTACTCATCCAAGGGACATGGGCACGTTACTGCTGCTGTGAATTTTGTCACAAAATTGGCCAAGGTAATGCTTACACGCAGTGTCAACAAGATAACTATGGGTTTATTTATGTTAATCATGACATAATTTCGTCATTGGAGTTCATTCATGGGCTCTATCTAAAGAAATCTTATGCTTAATATTAAGTGTGATAATTTTTTACATTATTGTGTTATTCATTAGTGTGCTTTGAGTTGAGTTTTGGTGTGATTGTTTGCCTTGCAGACATGTTTCCTCCTCTTACATTGTGTTCCACTTGGTTTGCAGATGTCTTCAGATTACGACGTTGGTTTTGCTGATGGCGCTTACCATAGCACACAGAACCTATCTTCCGAAACAAGGACACTCTTTTCTCCTGATGGAGAGTTGATTAATTTACAAGGAAACTCTTTTGTTGAACATGACACTCATCTGCAATTCATGTCGGGTTGGGGACATCCTACATTCGTCTCTTTGCCTCCATGGGTTTAGGAAATCTGTTTTCCTCTTGTGTGATTACCAATTTTTTCAACATGACCTCTGATCCTATATCAATCAAACACTACCACACTCTAGAATGGTGTCGCCAATATGTTCAAGGGAAGTCCTTTTTTTCAAACACCTTCTTCATATTTGACCTCCTCTGATACAATCCCGAATCACTCCTATCATCTTAAGATATCTTTTGTTTCATGTCAATGATGTGGGAATCATTATGGCCCTCCTTCGATGAATCACTTCCTATCAACTTCAGCTCATTATCCAGGAAAGTGATTTCGAGACTTCTTTCAGTACCTTGGATCTTTCATGCCTTATTGGCAAGTTCTTTGTGTTCAACGAAAATTTCACATCATTGGCATTCGATTAAATGATTCTAAAAGTTTTTTAATTCAACACATCTATTCACACTTGTAGATTTTGTTGTTGTACCTTAAGGTCCATCATCATTATTGATGGTCTCTCTCATGTCTGTTAACAGTTCTCATCATTAACCAGTAATCATATGGTCTATACCATGTTCGACACCAATACATTTATCCACATGGATAGGTTCGTACATTAGGTTGATTGAGATCATGCTGAAGACACTGAGTCATGTCTAATTTTTGGTCCAGGCTATGAGGATTTATTGAGTATTCATGATTGTATACATGATCCTATATATACGGATGGTGGCGTCCATACTGCGGATCCATTTCTATGATCTCTTATAGACGGAGGGTTGCGACCATGCGGTGGGTTCATGTGTCATTTGATGCCTAGTGAAACATCATGTGGTTAGGCATATTTAATATACCAGAGATCTCATATGTTGTAAATGTTAGATTTGGCAGGTTCTTTGAAGGTGTTCTGCTTTCTTTGCCTTGGTTTGTAAAGCATTTGAGCCATCACTCCCTTTTATGCCTTCATGCTTTAGGGGGCATATGTTACACATTAATTTTTCACCATGCTCATTTTCCTATCCCTGATACTGAAATTCGCTGTGAAAAATCATGTGCAATGTTTCCATCATTAAGAAATATGCTGACATATCCCCTTGAAGATCCAAAGAAGACTTCCTTGAAATATTACTGGAGAAACTTTGTCAAATTCCTAGTTTCCTGGGTAAGTTCCTTTCCTGGTGCCATGATCGTGTTGATATCCTTATCCCAGTTCTGGCCCAGCACTATCAGCGCCGTAATTTCTTGGAAAACCACATTGATCCCCTTTTTGGCAGTGCTTCCTCAAATGGAGGAGAAGCTTTGACCTTTAGAAGCTCAAGGGCGGTGAGTTGGTAGTTGAACAAAGATGATAAAGTTGAGCTCTCTCATTTTGGAGCTCTGATCTCATCCATGGGGGATCATCCCTTAGAAAGTGGGCCTTCCTCCTCCTTTTATGGGCTCCCAAACTCCTTCTCATTTCTATAAATTCACATCCCTCATTCCCCCAAGTTTATAGCTTGGTTGATCATTGTCAGACTCGTCTCAACTCTCATACCTTCGCATGCTTACATTGTGTTTAAGCCTAAGTGCACGAGAGAAGGAATTCTTTTGAGATGGGTGAAGGACTCATATTTTCACCTAAGGATGCCTCCAACATCAAGGCCTGGTTGCAAGCTCTCCTTTTGTAATTTATCAATAATAACATCTAATGTTTTCTTTCTATATTTGTCTACATGATTATGCAAATGTTTTGGTACTCCTTGATCTGCTAGATAGATAGTGTTTACATTTATTATATATTGTATCACGTTTTTTTTTGTCTCTCGATCATTCATAGGTATTCGTGCGCCATCGGTTGCAGGAAGCAGGCCTACAAGGATCATGGATTGAGGTCAACATCAATGGATCCAAGGATAGATATTGGAAAAAGGTATTTATGTCTCCTTTCTCTTTGCATTTTAAGCATTAGTTAATAAAGATTATGTTAGAAATAATCTCATGTTGTTAGACCCACTCTAAGGCTAGAGAGATCACCTTTGTCCGTAGAGGGGATTTATCTTGACAACACCATGGGTAAATTCCATGGGTGGATAAATACCATCGGTGGATGAATACCATGGGTAGATGCCAGTTTCCATTCGGATCATGGTATTTTTATATGATATACTATTATATTAAAAAACCATAGAAGAGCTTGAATATCACCTAAGAGCAGTATTAAAATTACTGAGGGAGCATAAGTTGTATGCAAAACTCGGCAAATGTGAATTTTTCCAGACCCACATTCACTACTTGGGGCATGTAATTTCAAAAGGAGTAGTTGTAGAGACATAAAGGATCAAGGATGTAATGGATTGGCTCACTCCCCAGAATGTTACAAAGGTTAAATATTTCACAGGGTCAGTTGGATATTAACAAAGATTCATTCAATACTTCTTAAGGATCATGCATCAAATCATTACTTTGTAAAGGAAAGGAGTCAAATTTCAATGGACAACAAAATTTCCAATCAGTGTTGAGCAGCTTATGAAATTACTCACATGTAAACCTATCTTAAGAATAGCAGATCCAGAGAAGGACTTTGTGGTATTCACAAATTCTTGCAAGGAAGGACTTCGTGGAGTCCTCATGCAAGAAGGATATGTGGTTTTATATGAATCAAGATTATAAATGAACATGAGAATAATTATGTCACTTGTGACTTAGAACTTGCAATAATAGTGCACACTTCAAAAATATGGAGGCATTATCTATTGGGGAGAAAATTTTTGTTGATGATAGACCATGGGGGATTGAGATATCTTTTTAACCAACCTAAGTTAAACACATGACAAGCTAGGTGAGTGTATTAGATCAAAAAAAAATATTTTGAGATAAATCACATCAAGGGAAAAGAAAATAAGGTGGTATATGCACTCAGTAGGAGCCTGCAAGAGGCTCATTTGGAAGCCTTGAGTAGTTGCATAGTTGACATCATATAAATTATTAAAGAGACATTATCTCATGATGAACACTACAAACATATAAAGAAATGTTTGTAAAAGGAATGGAGGGATTCATGAGCAAGAGTTATCAACTCACAAATGATGGTATGTTTTTGTTCAAAAATAGAAAGTATGTTCTTGATGTAGTTGATATGAGGAAGCTCATCATGGATGAATTTCATAAAATACATTACTCAAGTGACCATAGTTATCAAAAGATGATAGAAACCATAATAAATTTTATTATAGGCTAGGATTAAAGAAGCATGTTGCTGAATATATTGTCAAGTGTTTGGAGTTTTAGTAAGTAAAGGTAGAATGTAGGCATCCAACAAGATTGTTTAAACTAGTCCCATTCCCTAAGTGGAAGTATGAAGTCACGACTATGGAACTCATTACGGTATTTCAAAAAACATCCAAATAGCATGATACCATTATGGCGGTGGCAGAAAAGTTGAGTAAGGAAGCTCACTTCATCATTGTCAAGTCCACTCACAAAGCTATTGATATAGCATAGATATCCATGAAGGGAATATTCAGGTTGCATGGTGTGCCTAAAAATATTATATCGGATTAAGATGCTAAGTTCCCTTCTGATTTTTGGAAGTATTTGTTTACTAGTTTTGGAACCAAGTTGGCTTTTAGTACTACTTAGCATCCTAAAAAAAATGGCTAGTAGGAAAGGGTGAACATTATTTTGGAGTACATGTTAAGAATGTATTTCATGCATCAACCAAAGAAGTGAGAATATTTCTTACAATTGGTAGATTTTGCATACAAATATGGATATCAGGAGTCACTAGGGATGAGTCCGTTTAAGGTATTTTATGTCCAAAAACACAATACTCCTATCATCTAGAATGACCAAGTAAATAGAGTAGTTCTTGGACCTGATATGTTGAAGGAAATGGAATAGGAAGTGATCAAGATCATACATAAATTTATGATATCTCAAGATAGACAAAATATTTATGCATATCATTAGAGGATTCATAAGGAATTCCAAGTGGGATAGCATGTGTATCTCTAGATCAGACTGAGGAACATCTCAATGAAAGTGGGGTCATGTGTCGAAGTAGCACCCATATTTTTTGTACATTTTCATATCTTGGAAAGAGTGGGTCTAGTGACCTATAGATTTTCCTTGCCACCCACAGTGAATGTGTTAGTTTCTATGAGTTACCAGTGATCAAATTTACTCTTTCCATGTGATTGATAAGGTCTTAGGGTCAAATTGTTATATTTTTAAATAAAATTTGACATCTCTTTGTTATCATATAGTCATTGGTTATTGTATAGATCATTGCTACTCCCTCCACTTGTTCAACGTCACCATCATCCATCATGGTCATGTCATTTTTCCCTTGTCCTAGGTCATCAAAAGAGTCAATGGGTCATCATCCAGGTTATGGTCTAGGATTCACATTTGATGGTCATCATCATATGAATCATCAAAATAAAACAAGGGATTCGTGTCATCCATTTTGTTCATCATCATGGGAGTTAGCAATTAGGGAAAAAAAAGAATCATAAATTCCATTACCAACAATCATAAATTCCATTACCAATTGCTTAGTTTATCAGTTTGTTGCGTTTATGGCAGGGTTGCTGCGATTTTGTTTTGGAGGCATAAGGAGGAAAGAATGGGTTCAAAAATTCGTCTCATTGCTTCAAGCATCTTTAATCAAGTAATTGGAGCCTTCAAAAACCTTTGCTTCAATCAATTTCCTCAGAGAATTGATTAAAATCATTGCCTAGGTTTTTTGCTGCGTTTTTTATATTTCATTGTCTTTGGATTCTTTTCAAGAGAAATTTCCTAGTTTCTAAGAGTAAACATAAAAAATATCCCTCATCATACATTTCCCACCATTCCCCACACTAAAATTCAGTCGTTTTATCATTTTCTCTCACTACCCTAGCTAGTTGATGTGTTTCTAAACTAAGACTGTGTTTTCCTTTTTTCACCCCCTTTCCCTCACTCAAAATGAAGAATTCCACTTTCATTGTCTTCCTAAAACACTTCCATACTCCCAATTAATTTCTTCAAAAGTTATCCTATCATATTTCCCCTTCATTTACTCCCCTCAATTTGTTGTGTTTTCACCCCTGTTTTGCAGCTCAAGTCCCCTTACCCATTCTTGTGTGAATTTAGGGTTTCCTGTTAAAGAAAATTCAAACATGTTAGATATTAGTGAAAAGAGGAAATTAAAAGGAGGATAGACCTCAAGATATGAGCCCATTCATATCAAAGAGGTCAATTCATCAGATTTTATAAGGAGGTCATTTGAGCAAGCAAGTTGTCCAGGGTTTTTTAGGAAAGTGCAAGAGGTTGGTTATAACCATGATCTAACAATTTTATTTTCCCTCAATTTCAAAAGAGATCATGTCACAATTTTAGGAGTGAAATTTATGGTGTTATGAGAGGTCATATCTTCAACAACCTTAATCCCTAATGAAGGTAAAATTTTGTTCAAGGGGATGGATTTAGACATTGAACATTACAAGATTTTCTTGAAACCATAGTACAAGGAGTCCCCTTCTCATATCTTTCCTAGCAGAATGTTGTTGAACAAGTACAACCCTTTGATGAGGATTATAATTAAGTATTTCACCTGTTAGGGGAGGTTTAGCAGGTTATATTAGTATCATATCAAATTATTGATGAATTTCACTCCTATCAAGCCCCTAAACCTATCCAACTATATGTTTAGAAGTTTGGTGAAAATTACTGAGAAGGTGCAATCCAAAGGAATAAATCACCAAGAAAGTCTCTTCCATCATGCTCTAATAAAATTCATAGTCCTCCACAAGCTGGCTTAGATCAATATGTCACGGGAAAACTTCTTAGAGTCAGCTCCACTTCTTCCTGTCTCAAGCTAGCCAAATAGTAAAATCTCTCCTCCATCACCATTAGGACCACGGGGAGATGAAACATCAAGCATGCCATTAGTGACAAGAACTCAGCCTAGAACTATATCTCAAGAAAAAAGGATACCTAAGGAGGTTGTTAGTGAAGGGGAAGTTTAGTTGGAAACCATGAGAGAGGAACCACCTATGAGCATACATAATTCACCATTGCATAATGAAGAAGAGGTACCTCCAGAAGTTCATATGGCTCACCTAGGATAACAACATGTATATAAGGAAGTAGAAGATATCATCAAGGAGAAGGAAGCACAGATTAAAGAGCTGAAGGATGACCTATCCAAAGCCAATTTCATGGTGGCTTTCTTACAACAAGAAAATAGATAGTTGAGATAGGCTCTAATGCAGCAAAGCAAGCCACAAGAGGACCCTCCATCAACAAGTAAAACATTGGAAGAAAAGGATATAGGTAATTCCATTATTGATGTTAATAAGTTGGAAGAAAATAATGTTCAAATACGGCCTAGGAGACCTAATACAAGAGAAAAGGCTAGGAAGGAACAAAATCTAGAAGATCCACCTCCTCCTCAAACTCAAGACACTATAGTTACTCCTCAAGCCCAAGATACTACATTTAACTCCATAAGTGTTGAGATTGAGAAAAATAGAGAGTATTGACTTTATAGAGTGAATGTACACTTGGAGAAGCTACTGGAAAAGGCAAACATGGATACTACCATGCAAATAAATGTGGCAAGGCACTACTATGCTAGGAACATGATTTGCAAGGTTAGAGTGAAAAACATGAAGAAGAAAATCAAAATAACCCAAAGAAAACTCAAAATTAAGAAAAGCCTAGACCTCTTGGCTAATTCATCCTTAGTTGTTTTAAGGCATGACTAAAAGCAAGGAAATGAGGAAAATTTTGAAGATTTTGAATTTTTTTGTGCACACAGAAAAATTGGTTAACAGAAACGCAACGAGTACTTGCTACACTTTTTCTCAGGGGGGTAAAATTCATAATTTCAATCATGTGCATATGGCTGATAGAATAATAATGTTAGAAAAGTTCATGGGGATGCTTGAAAGTTCAAAAATTTTCAGAAATGACCAAACAATTCCTATTTTTTACCTTTCTACCACTTTTTCAGACCACTCGCTATGATTTTGGGACAGTTTGACTTCAAGTCAATTTTTTAGGGATTTGGAGCTGGTGTTTTTAGCACTTGATGACTCCATTATGTAGTAGACATCTCCAGATTTCCAACCATACCTTTTGCAGCAAAAAATGCATCCGAGAAGGCACCCAAAGATCAAGCCCAAGTTGTTGTGTTTCTGGGGAATATTTGTTGTGTTTCTGTGTTTGGACAATTTTCATTACACATGGAGGTAAAATTGGTGAATACTTGGTGAATGTAACAACAGGATAATAAGTTTTTTGATGATTAATAGGCTTATTAATGTTCATATTTGTAAATAATATTATGATTAATTCCTTGAGAGATAAGATCAATTGGTTAGCTATAAAATGGGAAAGTTGTTTGTAACTTCCCTAGGATTAGGAAATGAGTCATTAGGTTGATTAATTAGTTGCAATGGATTAGGATTTAACCCCTAGAGGTGGAATCTTTCTTGTTTTCTATATGTACTCAAAATCAAGTCAATGAAAGGGTTGGATATTTGAATTTCACACTCTTTTGGAACTGGTATATTTGACTCTTTGTAGAAGTAATTTACAGGCAATTGCAACTATTTTTTTGGGATTCTTGTGATGTGGTTAGTGACAGTGTTTTTATCCATCTTTCTTATGCATCTGATAATAAATTTGTAAAAGCAACCATCTATGTTCTTCTTGTGTTAATCTCATAAATTTTAAACATGATACATTGCCTCATATGCTCTGTTTTTTCTGAGATTTTCATGTAAATTTTTTTATCTTCTAAGTAAATGAATTCATACATGTATGCTCATTTTACTTATTCCACGTGATTTATTCCTCGCCACACTACAATGACAAATTCAAATTGTGTCACTAGTTACATTTATCTTGCCTCATTCTATAACTCAAATTGATCCTTTGGAACACTTGACCTACTTCCCAAACCTGGTGCTTCTTATCCAAAAAAACCTAAATAAAAAACCCTACTGATCTAATAACTAGTCTAAAACCCTAATACTCTCCAGTCACTTCCATTGGTTGTGAGATTGATTTTGAGAGAGCCCTCTCTGATTTGGTAGGGCTAGATACCAAGTCAAAATTGTAGAAATTTTTAATACAATTATGTATTACCGGATTCTCCTGATCTAACAATTATATGCCACTATTAAATACATAATCCTTCTACTTAAATTTTTGCGGAGTTTTAATCGCCAATTGCAAACACATGAAGAAATATCAATCACACACAACACAGATGTTTTTACCGGGAAAGCATAAAGCTAAAAACCCCACTATCATATATTATGTATATATCATGGATCATGAAACAATCTCATACAAAACTCTAATCCAAGAGCTCTCAGTACAATATACAATCGTCTCACATTGTCATATAAAAAGTTTCATAGACATGCACCAATTTACTTCCCCGTGACAGCCTGCCTCCATTACATAATCCCTATTGATTACAATCCCTAAACGAATTCGATCTTTCCTTGCCTTGACTTTGCAATCCTCATTGGCATATCCAATGTGTGTTTGGTTGCACTTGTACACCCATAATAGTAACAACTGATAGTCAAACTATCCCTTTCACCTATCTCTCAACTAGGTCTCCACTAGATCTTACATGCATGTAGTTAACAGTAGTAAATATTCAGTTGTATGTGAGATGAGTCCATGTGAATTAATTTAATATTTAATTCACTGATCTCTCACTAGTGTATCTTTAGTTACAACTAGTTACAACTAGCACAACTGAATTTAACTCACTTAATTGAGTTAAACTACTTTACAACTCACATAACTACACATCCAACTCTGTTACAACTTTGTATCACTCAGTTACAATGAATTCCACTATCATGTCCCACCAACAAACCTTTGAACTCGAAATTCCTTCAGTTAACTGGTTTTCCACATCAATTAACTGAAATCAAGTGCTTCAAGAGAATAGATTATTATTTATTGTCTAATTATTGTTAAGGGCTAACAATAATCGACATGCATTCTATTTTTAGACATGAATTCCACGAAACAACGTCGCACATGCATTCCAAAAATAGATGCCCATCCATCCATATAATTTTCTCAACCATCTATAAATAGACTACTGCTAAAAATAGACTGATCCAAATTCTAAAAATAGACATATCACCAAAAAATTGCCTGCGGCCCCCACCTAGTGTAGGTGCTTAATTTTCACTAGGATCATCATCTTGTTGAATCTCAAAACTCCCTCTCAACAAGAAAGGGATTATCCTTCACCCCGATCCTGCCTCTATGGTATTCGAATTTTCTCCTGGTGAGCACCTTCATTAGAATATTTGCATCATGATCTTCCGTAGGAATGTACTAAAGAAACATGATCTTCTGTTGCACACAATCTATGATATGATGAACCGAATATCTATATTCTTATATGTATCATGAAACATAGGATTAATCGAGAGTTTAATGCAACTCTGATTATCACAATGAATCACTGCAGGATCTAAATGAGAACCAAACAAACCAACCAGGATCTTCCTCATCCAGATAGCCTCACATGCAGCTTGACTTGCTGCCATGTATTCCGCTTCCACTAAACTGAGTGCCATGGATATTTGTTTCCTGTTGTACCAAGAAATAGTTGTAGATCTATTACTGAAAACACCTTCTGATGTGCTCTTTCTTTCCATTGGGCTACCTGCCCAATCTACTTCCGTGAAGCCATGCAACTTCACCTCATCCATCTGTCTATACCATAAGCCATACTCAGATGTGCCCCTAAGATATCTCAGGACATGCTTGCTTGCCTTCCAAAAGAGCTTGATAGGCTTAACCATCGCTTGACTAATATTGTTCACCGCATAGCATATGTCTGGTCTTGTATTAGCTAAATACATGAGCAAACCCACCAACTGCCGATAGACAGTAGCATCCACTACCTCTCTAGATGTAGCGTTCTCTTTCCTCTAGTTTCCAAGAAGAGGAGTATCCATGGGTTTGCATCCCTCCATGTGAAACTTACCGAGTATCTCTCTTGCATACTTGCCTTGAGACACAAACAGTTAACCTTCTTGCTGCCATATTTCCAATCCAAGGAAATAGTGAAGGGGACCCATATCCTTCATCTCGAACTCCTTTGTAAGGTCCTCCTTACAGGAGTGTATCAACTGCTCATCACTAGTCAATATTAAATCATCAACATAAAGAACAATGATTAAAAGCTTACCCTCCACCACAATCTGGTATAGGTTTGCATCCACCTCACTCTTGGTGAAGCCAAGTCCAGTGAAATAACTGCCGATCTAAGTGTACCAAGCACGGGGTGCTTGCTTCAGCCCATACAATGCTCTTTTGAGTCTGCACACATGCGACTCACTGCTGAAGATCTCAAATCCTTCAGGTTGCTCAATGTACACTTATTCCTCAATGATACCATTAAGAAACGCAGTCTTCAAATCCATATGATGAATGTGCTAACCCATCTGTGCTGAGAGAGCAAGGATGGTCCTTATGGAAGAATAATCAATCCCCTCTATTTGTTAGAAGCCCTGGGCCAGAAATCTTTCCTTATACTTCTCAACACTCCCATCAGTGGCTTGTTTTACCTTGTAGATCCATCTTGAACCTACCACTGATTTATCAACCAACATTGGAAAAATTTCCCAAGAAATGTTTCTGACAATGGAGTCATACTCCTCCACCATTACATCTACCCATGTGGGCTCTTGCACTGCTTCCTGAAAGGAATATGGCTCAGTCACAATACATTTTCTCATGGGAGCCATGTATCCAGTGAATCGGTCAGGAGACTATCTCTGTTTGCGCTGTGAAGAGGGACTCCTACATTCCGTGCCGCATCAAGCTTCAACTTCTCAGCTTCTGTGGTATGTGTTAGTCATCAATAATTTTTGCTATTTTTATATGACTAAATACTTGTCCTAGATTTCTAAAAATAAGATTCATGAATATTGTGAGTTTTAGAAATCTCACTGCTTTCATTATCCTTAAAACAAAATTTTCACTATTCTACTACTCTGCCATTCCTTGGTTAGCCTATCACTCCTAGAAGACCCCTCATGGGCTTATGCCACTCATCTTTGTCTCATTTTCACACCCACAACCTCAGTACTCTGTTTTTCCTATGCTTAACCCTTCCACTTTCCATCTAAGTTTTCCAAACAGTCTACCCTTTCTCATGTTCATCAAAATGCCTCAAGCATTGATGGTCCTAAAGCTATCTCTATAGGTTCTTTAGATAAATCAAGTACATTGGATTTTATATCTTCAATACCTCAATATGTCAAAAAACTCTGTTTTTCATACTTGAAGACTCTAAGCCAAGATTTCAGTCAAAGAGCCTCCCACTACTAGGGTTTCATAGGTTGTAGGGTTATCTTTGGTGTTCTAAATCACTGTTTTTCATGTGCTAGAAGTTTAATCAAAGGGTGAAAAATATTAGCACCTATTTTTCCAAGTCAGATCAAGAAAATATCGAAGGAGAGCTGCTTTGCCAAGAATAAAATTTTGCAAAAGGACAGCTGTCCATTTTGACATTTCTTCAGGAGTGTCAAGGTGGATATCAACAGAGAAATAGGTAAGGTAAGAGGCCTGTTGCTCATTAAAATACATCCACAGCAAAAAAGGAGGAAGCAACCTATGTTGAAAGAGAAATCAGGGCTCCTAAGATTGATTGGGCCAACAACATGCCAAACAGAGAGCCAAGGAAGCAAATCACATGGGTAAAGGCACACCAGTACAATCAAGCATGAATTGAAGATTTTTAGAAGTTATAAATGGAAAAGGAAAAAAGGTGAGGTGAACTGAATAGAAATGAATGAACTTGAAAGGGCTATAGAGAACTTAGAAGGTAACAGTAATATTTTTTCTCTAACAGACCTAAAACCTAAGGTTTTGGAAAGATAGGAAAATAGGGTGAAATGAAGATGAGGAGCCTCCATGATGACAACAGAAAGAGAGTTTGAAGAGACTCTTAAAGGTGACTTCTAGGGTTTGCCAAGCTAAAGTTTTTCACTACCTCAAAGGGAAAGCATGAAGGAGTATTAGTATAAGGAAGGTCAAAGCCTTCATTTTCAATCATTTTCCCTCACATGATCAAAGGAATCAAAGCATAGGGTTGAAATTTCAAGATAGAAAGCCAAAATTGATTATGAAGTTTGTGTTGTGTAACTAAATATGTCAAACATCAAAAAGCATCAGACATGGATAAATCATTATGTAATGGAACTTGCAACAAATCAGAAATGGCCAAGAGGAGATAATGAAAAACATGAGTGTAAAGACTGTGGTGACTGTACAAGATGGATTTTTCATGCCTAGAGAATCAGTGAGAGAAATAAAAACAAGTTCCTTAGTCACCCATTAAGCAGGAGGCAATTTAATCTCCAAGGTAAGAACAGAGAAGGTTTTAAAGATGTTGTCACCATTGAAAGTGCCTAAAAATTTATGAGAGTGGTTGAAAGGCATGAACATGGCCCAAACACAGTAAAACATGAGACTCAAGAAAAAAATCTACAAAAAAGAGTGATAAAGGTACAAATGGGTCAAAGGAGGTCAAAGTCCACCATGTCACCTACCTGAAAAGCAATAAAGAAAATGGTTAGAAAGGAAAGGGATTTCTTGAATGCTTTTTAGCCACCTACTGAAAAAACTCAAGATGATAAATCAGTAAATTGAAACCTTGGCAATGTGGATTTTTTATTTTAATTTATTTTCCCTAAAGGTAAATAAATACCATTTTTACTCTCCTCCCATCTGACTTTGCAATTGAAAGGAGCAAAAAACATCCAAGGGAAAATTTTTCTGAGTTTTAGTCAATTTCTAGGAAAAATCACCCGACATTGTGCTTTGGAGCAGGTGCTATGCCTAGGGCACCTGGCGTTGCGTGTAGAGGAGAAATCGTAGTGTATTTCGCCTAGAGCGGAGCACTGCGCTTAGAAGTAGGCGCTACACATTCACCTAGTTTCGCCTGACAGGAAGGATCCGGCAAGCCTGCACACGGGTAGCGCTGCGCTTAAAGGAGCCCGACTTGCCCAGGAGTGCCCAACACTATGCTTAAAGAGGAACTCGACAGGGCCATTTCTTCCTGGCGCTGCGCCCAGAAGACTGGAAATCCTGCACGACTCGTGCATCGCTGCGCTCAAAATCCCGGTAGGCCTGCACACTGGCAGCGCTACGCCTAGGAGCACCTGACTCGCCTAGTTTTTTGCCCGGCGTTGCGCTTAGGGAAAAAATCCTCTTTTGCTTACAAAATTTCCAAAAATGATGAAAAATACCCCTCCAAGCTACTTCCAAGAACCTGCAAATGAGTCAAAAAATTGGTAAGTGGACATTTTCCCCCTCCTCAAAGTGAAATTCATGAATTAATGGTTAAAGGAAAATGATCAAAACCTAGTGCCTACAAACCTTAAGTTATCATGGTAAACCCTTTGTTTTGACCTCCAAACCAGAAATTGTCAGTCAAGGGGAGTGTGAATTAGGGTAACTGCAATCAGTTCAAGTTAAGCCCTCCTCCAAGATCAAAACAAATTAGTCATAAACCCACCTCCATCTCACTCATTTACAAGAGCTGCCCTCACCATCATTTCTTTCCACTCCTCCTACCTCAGTTTCAGAAGCAGACTTGAGTTTGTATAAAGGCAGCCCTAGTCACCATGTCAGGAGAAGAAGGAAGTATGAGCAATGAAGGAGGTCAAGTGCCTATGAGGCCAAAGCACAAGAGTGGGAAGGTTAACAGATTTGAGCCCCAAGACACAGTGGAGATTACTTCCTCCCCCATGATTTTCACATGCTTTCAAAATGTGGGGTGTTTTCAGTTTTGTGAAAAGGTCAAACAAGTGCAAAGTCACCCTGAACTCACTAGGTTGTTTGTCCTGAACCTACACAAAAAACAACTAATCCTTGCAGGGATAGACTTTTAGCTATCATCAGATACCATTTCTCAAGCTACTGGACTTCCTGATGTTGGTGAGAAATGGTTCAAAAGGGAAAAGTTGGACATGAGCTTCTATGAGCCTTTCCTCAAGCCTAGGTATAAAGAGGGCTGCAAGTCTATTTTCCCTTTCACACACTTACTAGAAAGGTATGCACCCCTAATGAAGGTCATCATGAAATACTTTACCTATGAGGGGAGATACTCCAGGCTCTACTCCTACCACGTCAGATTACTCATGCATTTCACTAGGGTCAAGATGCTTCATTTTCCCTATTACTTGTATAGGAGTATAGACAAGATGTCTTCTGTTGTCCAAAGGAGGAGTTATACCCAACAAATGCACAGTTTGTTCCACCACTCCTTGATCAAGATGGTGGTACTACATTAGTTGGAGAAAAAAGGCATACCTTGGGATGTGTTCATAGCTCATGAGATATTCACAAACCCACAACCTCATCATCAGCCTAGTTTACCCTCATCATCTCATCCACCTCGCTCCACTCCTCCATCACCTCCTACAGATCATGCCTCATCATCTCATCTGCCTCCCTCCACTCCTCCATCACCTCCTATAGATCATGCCTCATCATCTCAACAGCCTCCCTCCACTCCTCCATCACCTCCTACAGATCATGCCTCATCATCTACACAAGCAACCTCTCCTCAAGATAACCTCCCTTTCTCACTTTCTCCTGATGCATCAGAACAAGAAGGAAGTGGTAGTGAGCAAGAAAGTTCCAATGAGGGTGATGGCGATAATGAGTCAAGCCAAAATGAATATGAAGGTGATGATGAGTTAAGCCAACAGGAGGTAGAGGACATGGAAACAGAGGAAGAGGATAACAATGAAGAAAATGAGGAATATGACAGTGAAAAAAAATTGAGCAATGATGAAGAGGAGGTCAGCAATGAAGCAAAAGAATGGAATAGGATGACAATGATGAAGATGAAAACAGTGAGGAAAATGCAGAGGTTAAAGGCAGCAGTGACACCCATGAAGCAAGCATTAGTGATGAACAGGACAACAGGGAAGAAAATAGTCATGACAATCATGACAACAGTCATGACAGTCATGAAGACAATGAAAAAAGTGAAGAGGGTGGTAATGAAAATGAAGATCACAGCAGTGAAGAGGTAAGTAGCTTCAATGATAAACAAAATGAAGATGATGACTATGTAGAAAATGAAGAAGAGGCTAATGCTAGTCATGAAAATAATGAAGGAGATGAAGGGGCTGATAGTCATATTTAAGATCACAAAAATGAAGAGGTAAGCAGCTTTAATGAAGAACAAAATGACAATGCAGAAATCAATGAATAGGTTGAGAGTGGTGATGGTGTTGAGAACAAAGAAGACAATGATGAAGCAGAAAATATGATGACTGATGATACTAATGATGAAAAAGAAGAGTTTTATGACAACAACAAGAATCATAGCCATGAGGAAGATACCAACAAGATCACAAGAAGACTTCTTCCATTGACATATCAAAGAGGGCCAAGGCTTGTGTTTGCTGCCTCTAAAATGCAAGGGACCATGCCATCCACCTCAGCTCAGCGACTAGACAAAGGAAAAAAAAAGGTAAAGGAAGAAGAATAAGATCATGAGGTTGAGATGGAGTTTGAAATCATTCAGGTGGACAGTGATGAGGAGAATGAAGCAAGGATCTCAAACTTGCTCATCCGAAACAAAAATGCCCTCATTGAAGACCTCCAAGAAAATTTCAATAGGGCCAAGAGTGTAAATGATGCCCTTGACATGGAGAACAGGCATCTAGGAGAAAAAATTTCCATTTATGAGGCTAGATCCATCAGGGCTTGGAAAGAAGCCCAAAGGGAACAGGTAAAACTAGAAGAGTTCATGGGCACCTATGAGGAGAGTGAGGATGAATAAGGGAAGTCTAGGAGAGACCTAGAACCAGGGGGTTGAGGAAGGCATTGGAAAAACAAAGAGAACAAGAATCAGCCTTAGCAGAGTAGCTCCATCTAGATGAGTTTTTGGCCATGGAGATATCACATGATCGGGAGTCTTGGTTGGAAAGATCTAACATACACTTGGAGGCTAAATTGAAGAAAGCAAATCATGATCTTGATCTCCAAAGAAAGATGACCAAGCATTATGCCCAGAGAAACCAAGTTGCAAGGGCTAAACTCAAGAAGGCCCAAACCAAGATCCAAGAAATAAAAGAGGAAAAAGGCCAAGAAAGACTTGGAATTTTGGCACAAGCTTCTCTACAGGTATCTCAAAACCCATGAGGCACACATCCACCAAATTTGAGAGAATTTTGATAATTTTTGGTTTTTTTGTGAATTTGGAGGCCTCTAAGCGCAACACCCTTGGCACTACGCTTTCATCTCAGGCATATTTAGAGGGATAAATTTACATTTTGGGAATCCTCATGTCTAGTACAGTATGCTCACCAAATTTCAGAGCATTTGGAGCATTTTTGACCCCTCAAAAGGCCAAAAAACACCTCATTTTTCACATTTCTGCCTCATTTTCAAGCTTGGCACTGCGCCTAGAGCAGTCTTGGAAATTTTTCATTTTGGATAATTAAATGGAGCTCAATCAAGAAAAAAAGTGTATATTTGGAAATTAGACTCATCCAGCTTTCTAACGGGCCATCACGGAGCATATTCTGACATTGGGAATGTCACAAAAACTTGGTTGCAAGTGGACCTATTTTCTGCCCGAGAAGGTGTTGTGCGTTCTGACCAAACTATGCACTTTTGGCCAAAAGTAAAAAAAAGACACTCATTAATTTCAAAATGATATTTTAAAGTTTTTTGAGGCAAATCAATCCAAAATTAGGTGCTAGGAGTGATTTTGGAATTTATTTCATGAGATATTTTGTGCCTTGGGCCTTGCATTGTCTCTTGGGCATAAATGACATTTATGGATGATTTTGACATTTTCAAGCCCTAGTTAGGGTTTTTTCCCTCCTTTTATAGATAAATATAGAATGAGATCTTCATTTTAAAAGGTTTGCATTTGATGACTCTTTGGAGAAATACATAGTTTTTTTTGGAGATTGGAGAAGAAATTGGTGTTGTGGAGTTTGTGAATGGCTTGTCTTGATTGATGATGGAGAAGGCTTCTTGCAGGATCCCTGAGCTTGGTTAATGGTGATGTGCTTCTATTCAGTTATTTTTTTCTCATATATCATTGTGTTTCAACCTTCTTTATTGCATTAGGACAAAGGTTTTAGACAAAGAAATGTTTTCAAAGGCACCTTAGCTCTGTTTGTTTTTCACTACCTTTATGTTTTCCTCTGCTAGGACATTTTAGAGAATTCTTAATTGCTCCCTAGACCCCCCTAAGATTTTTTATTTCATGAATGGTTTAATACAGTAGGTATCAAAGGTGATTTATGGTTAGCCCTACTTGTTTGATGTCACTAAACACTGTTCTTGATGTCTCTATCCAAAGTACCATTAATTAGGTTTTCCAAATACGCTATGTTTCGATCATACCCTTTGTCCATGCTTGAATAATTATTTTAGAGATATTCATAGCTATTATCAATGATGTTTAGGCATTCCCTCTTCTTTTATTAAAGCTATATGTGTATCTTGAATTTTTTATAACCTTGAAGGTTAAATCACTACAAGTTAAATGAGTTTCTCACCTTCTATATTTCATTGGATTGTATGTCTAAAATTCTTATTTGAATAAGTTGAATCAAAGAGTTATTGGTGTGCCCTGTCTATTGATTTCTTCTTTATGCTAAATACTGTTGAATTCCCTTCTTTTTTTTAGTACATGACAAAGGATTCTTGATTTCCCTTTGCCCTAATTTATTTCAAAAACTTGATGTTCATTTCACTTCACAAAAACCTTGAGAATCCATCTAACCATGCTAGATTTTCCCTATGATCCACCCCGATTTATTGTTAAAACTTTCCATGAATTTTATCAACTCCATAGCCCAATTATTTGAAGATTCCTCACTCTATGTATTTTTACTTGATCATCTTACCCAAAAAAAAAAACAAACAAACCCTACACTTAACAACTAGCCTAAAATCAAAACCCTAAAAGCAAACAAGTTCACATCCTTTGCACAAAATAGAGAGAGCCCTCTTTGAGTCTAGGAAGGCTAGGTCCTAAGACTCCAAATACTGGTCTGATGTTACCATGTGCATTTGATCTCACCAATCTAAAAAATCACGGGAACCTAACATAATGACGATCATTGTGAGACCTTCTGAGTAAATAACAAGCTTATACATCCTTATAAAATTCAGAAGCCATTATCACACAGTATCTATTGATTTATCACGAACTCAATGCCTAACATAAATGGAAATCAAGGTGAGATATTTCTGAGTTAATGACAATCTAAGTACTCCTTACAACTTCATAAACCCTTATCAAATCATAGAGAACTCAAAATGTTAGCCAAAGAGTAGAATCTGGTTGTTTCACCATCCTAACAAAATTATGACTCAATTGTAGGACACTCATATAAACCTTAGGGCTACATAAAGGAACTCAGAAAACCCCAAAACATCCCTAGATTGGTTTTTTGTTAGTTATTGGTGGTGGACCATAAACATGCATCCTTAAAATAGCAAAAGATATCCATGTGGAAACTCCACAAACCTCCAGTAGGCTTTCAAAATTTACTATTGTTCATATACTTCCTTAGGATTGTGTCAAATCAGCCCTGAGAATTTTAGAGGCCTAGTCACACACTGTGTGAGTTTAGAAAACACTAAGAGAGGTCAGCTTTCCGAAAATAGTCATAAAATTTTAGCCTCTCTGTACCTTGGGTTTGAAATCTGGTTTCACAAAGGATCAGTACCATATCTCACCTAGACCCAAACCCTCCCACCATAGTTGATGATCTAGAGAATATTTTGTGGCAAACTTATAAAACTAGCAATTCAACTACTGTTAGGACCATTTATAGAGAAAGATTTGTCCATGAATATCTTACAGCCTTGCAAGACCCCCAGTTTGACTTGCACCATACAAGAAACCATTTTAGAACCAAGTCACAAAGTGGGATTGACCAGACTGACCTTGAGCCCTTATATTTGCAGCAACGTTCAAGCAAAGAAGCCTCTCCTTCGACTCCTCCTGACTTTCATCTTCTCCATCACTTTGGCTCTTTTTATCCCAAGTCCGCTCAAAATTAGTTTGCTGGTCCAAGTACCTCTACCACTCCCATCCACACATCCACTGTTCAAACCACTTCACTTCATCCTCCACCCCCTCTCACAAAACCTCCCCTTGTAAATCATCCTTTTTTCCCATTCCCTTTCATCATGGTAGCATGGTATGCCCCCTTGGCACTTCCACAACCTTTGTTACCTTTACCACATCTGAATCCATCACTAACATGTAGATAGGATAAATGATGCCTTTGATTACATGGAAATAGAAGAGGAAACCATTAAAATGAGGATCTTTGCACAAATCTTAGGAGGAGAAGCCAAAAAAAAATTCAAAAGCTTGAATCCTAACACCATACATGATCTCCCTTCTCTTTACCAGACATTTATAAACAAGTGGGAAATCAAGAAAAACCCTCTCCAGATCCTCTTAGAATATAACAACCTTAAGATAAATGTCGGGGAAAGTGTCCAAGACTATTGTACCAGGTTCAATAGTGTTTACAATTCCCTCCCACCAGACATGAAACCCCCACAAGGCTCAGCTTTAGCAAAATTTCTGGAAGGTTTAGATCCAGACATGGCCTATCAACTAAGAGAGAGAGAGCCCCTAATTTTAGAAGACATGCAAAAGGGAGCTATAAGTGTAGAGGCCAACCTAATTGAAAAAAGGGATAGGATGAGATCAAAAAAGAGAGTCACCTACAAAGATGAAAATATGGCCTCAACCTCCTCATCTGATGCGAAGATTGATAATTTAGTGAGAGTAATGGAAAGAATGATGGAAATAATAAACTTGAGTGAAAGAAAACCTCATAGGGAAAACCAATCAAATCCCCAAAACAGAAATAGGAATCCAAACTTCAGAAGAGACCCTCCCCAAAACAGACCGAGAGACAATGACCAACAAATCAGGCCCCCTTTCTAAGACAATTATGTAGATTAAGAGGGAAGAGAGTCTGAAGAACCTGTAGAAAACCATGTAAACTTGATAGGTTCTGACAATGAGGGTGATGTTTTTCTCACTGAAGAAGAACAAGGTTTCTTTTCCTCAGATCAAAATAAAACAAACTATGAGGATTCTGAAGACTAACAATTAGGATTTGAAAATGCCATAATGGAAGTCCATAGGCAATATGACCTTAGGAGAAAAAAGAACCAAGAAAACTCCAAAAAGAAAAAAGAAGACACTACTGTTAGGAAGACACCTGAAAATAATCTTACGAGGACAACAGACAGTACCAACACCATGGCTAAGAAAATTGATCCAAACAGAGACAAAACTAGCCAACCAAGTGGTGACATAAGTTGCCCTAGTGCCTCTACTAGTGGACCTAAGAAAACTCTTTTGTCCAATGTCCCAAATTCGAATCAGCAAACTAAACTTGTAGAGAAGATTATGACTGATAAGACTGATGTAAATATGCTTAAAACAGAAATACCTTTCAGTATTGAGGGAGAGATTTCTAAAATCAAGATAACCATACCTCTCACTGAACTAGTAACCCAAGATATGTATAGGTCTCAAGTTCTGAAGGTTTTGAACATGGGAAATGACATTGATACTCTAAAATTGACAGATGATAAACCAAAGTTGTTGTTTGGACCTGAAGTAGAGGGAAAATACCAAGAAGGAGCCATTCCCCCTTTCTATGTTAGCCTGAATATACATGACAAAATTTTACATAACGCCATGCTAGACTTTGGTGCCTCTCACAACCTCATGCCAAAAGTGGTGATGGAGAGATTGGGCCTATAAATAAACAAACCTTACAAATACCTGTATTCTTTTGATTCAAGAAGAGTCAAGTGTTTGGGTGTAATCAAATATTTATGTGTCAATCTGGCACAAATTCCTACTAAGGGCCTAGTCATGGACATAGAAGTAGCTAACATTCCCGCTAAGTATGGCATGTTGTTATCTAGATCATGGGGATCCAAGCTTCAGGGGAACCTCCAACTTGACATGTCCTATGCTACCATCCTTGTTTTTAGCCAAACAAGGAGATTGTACCAGCAATCACACATGAAGTTTATGGTTAGTAGCCAAGAAAGACCAAACAACACACATCTTTATTCCATCCATTCAGATATTGGCTCCTTTATTTTATGTAATGAAGAGGAAATTGATGAGAAGGTAAAAGAAATTGAGACAGATCTAGACATACCTCAACATTCAAACCAGGCACTGTATGAAGAACTCAACTACTTAAACTCTAGCAGCTCGAAACAACCACATGATGGCAAGGCTGAACTTAATTTTCTCCAAACTGAAAATAAAATTGCAAAACCAAAACCAAGCTTAGAATTTGAACAAGGTTGCTCACCTAAAGAACAAACATCACAAACAGAACCATTCCCTTCTGCAAATATGTTGAAATACTTTCATAAAGCAGAGTTTTCTAGGAACCTAAATCAAAGGAATCTTAAGATCATTCCATACATAGACAACTCATCATCAAAAGGTTTTGTCACTTCAGAAGAGTTGTTGAATTCCAAAAATGTTTCTAGGGACCATAAAGTGCTATCTACAGAGATTGATATAGAGGAATACAAGGTAGGTAGCCTAGAAAAACCCAAAATGATTAAGCTATCCAAAACTCTGTCACCTTACATAAAATAGAAATACATAAGGTTGTGCAAAGAGTTTCACAATGCTTCTATATATGGTGATGAAAGCTTGAAACCTTGTGACACAAACATTATTCAAAGAAGGTTTCCTTTCAAGAGAGACCAAGAAACTTTTGAGCAAATTGCATCACTAACAAAGAAAACAAAGGGGTATAGGCTATGTGTAGACTTTAGGTACCTAGACAAAACCTTCCTAAAGAACAAATACCCTTTTCCTAAGATAAATCATACACTACAAAGGGTAGAAGCTTCTAACAAGATGCCATTGCTTGATAGTGTTTCAGATTACAATCAGGTGATAACACTTCCAATTAATCAGCATAAAGCCACTTTCAAAGCACCTTGAGGCACCTACATGTTTAATCAAATGCCTTCTGGGTTAAGAAGTGCGGAAGCTACTTTCCAAAGGGCCATGGCTCCTGTTTTGATTTATTTTACTATGACATACCTTGATGAATTCATTGTCTATTTTAAAACTAATGAGGAATACCTTTTTCTCCTAAGAATGATCTTTAACAGAGGCAAAGTTTGGAATCAATACTCAAGGAGAAAATGCAAAGGAGAGAATGGCATGTTTGAAACTTTTTGGAAAAATTCTTACACCATGCACTCAAATGGAGGTAACAGTGTTTTCTTTTTACAAGAGCTGAATGGATAAGATTTATTTGGAGGTCTTGTCAATGGCAGGGTGCTCAAGCATTATTTTTGTCAAGAGTCCTAGTTTCAAACTTTCATTCATTGTACATAACATTGCATGATGGGAGATCATAAAAAAAAACACAAAAACAAAGAAAGAAGAAAAAAGAGGGCAGATTTGAAAAAGAGGTATAGCCCCATACCCAAAAAAGAGTACTACTGAAAGTGTGCAAGTCTAAATGCCACTACTTGTTAAGAAAGAGCCTTGTTCAGTCATCTAGCATAATCATGGCTGAACATGTTTTAAATTTCTATTGATAGGTTAGTGAAAGAAGGCTTGCTGAATCATTTAATCTTGACTTGTCAATAGGAATAGATTAGGAAGAAAAGATGTTGGTTCTCAATGCTCAAAACTGAACCAAAGAGAAAGATAAGGATGAATAAAAAATGATAAAACACAACCCTCATGCTTTCTAATTTTGTTTGTACAAAAATAATGTCTATGTGCAGCTTGTCCCAATGCCACAGCCTATGGTAAATCAGATAGCTTAATCTTGGTTCAAATCATGTTTTTAATTTCATGTCAGTAGATTAGAGAATGAAGCCTGTCAAATAGCTTAATCTTGACAGGTGAGTAGTCTAGGTAGAGAATAAAAGAGTTCACTAGCATAATCTGAACTCTTGGAAGTAATAAGGGTACAAGTAGATAGATTGTTTTTCTTTCAAAAGAAAAATAATGTCAAGGGTTTCTCAGTCCAAGTGCACCCACAAGAAGAAAAAATGATAGGAAAAGGTATGATGGGTAGGTAGAGATGAGTTTGAAGCAAACATGTCTTTCAAATTTTTAGATCATATCTTCAAGAGAAACATCAGCAAATGAAAGAAGAAAAGTCTACCCAATGGATGAGGCACTGGTCTTCATAAACTCAGAGATTTGATATCTGAAGTTCTGTAGGCTCTTTAGATAAATCAATTACATTAGATTTTTTATATTCAATACATCAATATGTCAAAAAACTCTGTTTTTCATACTTGAAGACCCTAAGCCAAGCTTTCAGTCAAAGAGACTCCCACTAGGTCACTAGGGTTTCATAGGTTGTAGGGTTATCTTTGGCGTTCTAAATCATTGTTTTTCATGTGCTAGAAGCTGAATCAAAGGGTGAAAAATATCAGCACATATTTTTCCAAGTCAGATCAAGAAAATATCCAAGGAGGACTGCTTTTCCAAGAACAAAATTCTGCAAAAGGACAACTGTCCATTTTGACATTTCTGCAGGAGTGTCAAGGTGGCTATCAGTAGAGAAGTAGGCAAGGTAAGAGGCCTGCTGCTCATTAAAGGACATCCACAGCAAAAAAGGAGGAAGCAGCCTATGTTCAAAGAGAAATCAGGGCTCCTAAGATTGATTGGGCCAGCAACATGCCAAACAAAGAGCCAAGGTAGAAAATCACATGGGTAGAGGCACACCAGCATAATCAAGCATGAATTGAAGATTTTTAGAAGTTATAAATAGAAAAGGAA
The DNA here is from genome assembly GCA_034641835.2 of Pinus albicaulis. Taxonomy (NCBI): domain Eukaryota; kingdom Viridiplantae; phylum Streptophyta; class Pinopsida; order Pinales; family Pinaceae; genus Pinus; species Pinus albicaulis. Next base: position 1,359,728,749 of record CM076582.1, on the reverse strand, counting down.
AAAAGGTGAGGTGAACTGAACATAAATGAATGAAATTAAAAGGGCTATAGAGAAATTATAAGACAACACTAAATTTTTTTCTCTAATAGCCCTAAAACCTAAGGTTTTGGAAAGATAGGCAAAGAGGGTGAAATGAAGATGAGGAGCCTCCATGATGATAGCAGAAATAGAGTTTGAAGAGGCTCTTAAAGGTGACTTCTAGGGTTTGCCAAGGTAAATTTTTTCACTACCTCAAAGGGAAAGCATGAAAGAGTATCGGTATAAGTCAGGTTGAAAGCCTTCGTTTTCAGTCATTTTCCCTCAAATGATCAGAGGAATGAAAGCATAGGGTTGAAATTTCAAGATAGAAATCCAGAACTGATTATGAATTTCTTGTTGTGTAAGTAAATATGTCAAACATCAAAAAGCATCAGACAGGGCTAAATCATTAAGCCATGGCACTTGCAACAAATCAGAAATGGCCAAGAGGAGATAATGAAAAACATGAGTGTAAAGACTATGGTGACTGTACAAGATGGATTTATCATGCCTAGAGAATCAGTGAGAGAAATGAAAACAAGTTCCTCAGTCACCGATTAAGAAGGAGGCAATTTAATCTCCAAGGTAAGAACATAGAAGGTTTTAAATATGTTGTCACCATGAAAAGTGCCTAAAAAGTTATGAAAGTGGTTAAAAGGCATGAACATGGCCCAAACATAGTAAAACATGAGATTAAAGCAAAAAACCTACAAAACAAAGTGATAAAGGCACAAATGGATCAAAGGAGGTCAAAGTCAACCATGTCACCTACCTGAAAAGAAACAAAGAAAATGGTTAGAAAGGAACCCTCAAGGCATGAGTTTGTCTAAAGGCAACCCTTGTCACCATATCAGGAGAAGAAGGAAGTATGAGAAGTGAAGGAGGTCAAGTGACTATGAGGCCAAAGCACAAGGGTGTGAAGGTTGACATATTTGAGCCCCAAGACACAATAGAGATTACTTCGTCCCGCATGATTTTCACATGATTTCAAAATGTGGGGTGTTTTCATTTTTGTGAAAAGGTCAAACAAGTGCAAAGTCACCCTGAAATCACTAGGTTGTTTGTCCTTAACCTACACAACAAACACTCAAGCCTTGCAGGGATAGAATTTTAGCTATCATCAGATACCATTGCTCAGGCTACTGGACTTCTTGACGTTGGTGAGAAATGGTTCAAAAGGGAAAAGTTGGACATGAGTTTCTATGAGCCTTTCCTCAAGCCTAGGTATAAAGAGGGCTGCAAGTCTATTTTTCCTTTCTCACACTTACTAGAGAGGTATGCACCCCTAATGAAGGTCATCATGAAATACTTTACCTGTGAGGGAAGATACTCCAGGCTCTACTCCTACCATGTCAGATTACTCATGCATTTCACTAGGGTCAAGATGCTTCATTTGCCCTATTACTTGTACAGGAGTATAGACAAGATGTCTTCTTTTGTCTAAAGGAGGAGTATACCCAACAAATGCACAGTTTGTTCCACCACTCCTTGATCAAGATGGTGGTACTACATCAGTTGGAGCAAAAAGGCATACCTTGGGTTGTGTTCATAGCTCATGAGATATTCACAAGCCCACAACCTCATCATTAGCCTAGTTTACCCTCATCATCTCATCCACCTCCATCCACTCCTCCATCACCTCCTATAGATCATGCCTTATCATCTACACAAGCAACCTCTCCTCAAGAAAACCTCCCTTCCTCACTTTCTCCTAATGCATCAGAATAAGAAGGAAGTGGTAGTGAGCAAGAAAGTGCCAATGAGGGTGATGGTGAAAATGAGTCAAGCCAAAATGAAGATGAAGGTGATGAAGAGTTAAGCCAACAGGAGGCAGAGGACATGGAAACAGAGGAAGAAGATAACAATGAATAAAATGAGGAAGATGACAATGAAAATAGATTGAGCAATGACGAAGAGGAGGTCAGCAATGAAGCAGAAGATATGGAAGAGGATGACAATGATGAAGATGAAAACAATGAGGAAAATGCAGAGGTTAAAGGCATCAGTGACACCCATGAAGCAAGCGTCAATGATGAATAGGAAAACAAGGAGGAAAACAGTCATGACGGTCATGAAGACAATGAAAAAATTGAAGACGGTGGTAATGAAAATGAAGATCACAACAGTGAAGAGGTAAGCAGCTTCAATGATAAACAAAATGAAGATGATGACTATGCAGTAAATGAATAAGAGGCTAATGACATGAATGAAAATAATGAAGGAGATGAAGGGGTTGATAGTCATATTGAAGATCACAGCAATGAAAAGGTAAGCAGATTTAATGAAGAATAAAATGACAATGCAGAAATCAGTGAAGAGGTTGAGAGTGGTGATGGTGTTGAGAACAAAGAAGACAAAGATAAAGCAGAAAATATGATGACTGATGATACTAATGATAAAAAATAAGAGTTTGATGACAACAGCAAGGATCACAGCCATGAGGTAGACACCAACAAGATCACAAGAAGACTCTTCCATTGACATATCAAAGAGGGCCAAGGCTTGTGTTTGTTGCCTCTAGAAGTCAAGGGACCATGCCATCCACCTTAGCTCAGCCACTAGACAAAGGAAAACAAAGGGTAAAGGAAGAAGAAGAAGATAATGAGGTTGAGAGAGAGTTTGAAATCATTCAGGTGGACAGTGTTGAGGAGAATGAAGCAAGGATCTCAAACTTGCTCATCCAAAACAAAAATGCCCTCACTGAAGACCTCCAAGCAAATCTGGATAGGGCCAAGAGTGTAAATGATGCCCTTGACATGGAGAACAGGCAGCTAGGAGCACAAATTTCCATTTATGAGGCTAGAGCCATCAAGGCTCGGAAATAAGCCCAAAGGGCACAGGTAAAACTAGAAGAGTTCATGGGCACCTATGAGGAGAGTGAGGATGAAGAAGAGTAGTCTAGGAGGAGACCTAGAACCATGGGGTTGAGGAAGGTATTGTCAAAACAAAGAGAACAAGAATCAACCTTAGCAGAGAAACTCCCTCTAGATGAGTTGTTGGCCATGGAGATAGCACATGATCAGGAGCATTGGTTGGAAAGAGCTAACATACACTTGGAGGCTAAATTGAAGAAAGAAAATCAGGATCTCGATCTCCAAATAAAGATGACCAAGCATTATGCCCGGAGAAACCAAGTTGCAAGGGCTAAACTCAAGAAGGTCGAAACCAAGATCCAAGCACTAAAAGAGGCAAAAGGCCAAGCTAACCTTGGAATTTTGGCACAAGCTTCTTTGCAGGTCTCTCAAAACCCATGGGGCACACATCCACCAAATTTGAGAGAATTTTGATAATTTTTGGTTTTTTGTGAATTTGGAGGCCTCTAAGCACAACACCCTTGGTGATACGCTTTCATCTCATACATCTTCATAGGGATAAATTTACATTTTTTGAATCCTCATGTCTAGTACAATATTCTCACCAAATTTAAGAGCATTTGGAGCATTTTTGACCCCTCAAAAGGCCAAAACACACCTCATTTTTCACCTTTCTGCCTCATTTTCAGGCTTGGCACTGCGTCTAGAGAAGTCTTGGAAATTTTTAATTTTGGATAGGTAATGGAGCTCAATCAATAAACCAAGTGTATATTTGGAAATCAGACTCAGCCAAATTTCCAACGGGCCATCATGGAGCAAATTCTGACATTGGGAAGGTCACCAAAACTTGGCTGCAAGTGGACCTATTTTCTGCCCGGGAAGGTGTTGTGCATTCAGACCAAACTGTGCATTTTTGGCCAAAAGTCAACAAAAGACAGTCATTAATTGAAAAATGATATTTTAATGTTTTTTGAGGCAAATAAATCCAAAATTATGTTCTAGGAGTTATTCTGGCATTTATTTCATGAGATATTTTGTGCCTTGGGCCTTGCATGGTCTCTTGGGTGATAAATGACATTTATGGATGATTTTGACATTTTAAAACCCTATTTAGGGTTTTTTCCCTCCTTTACTAGATAAATAGAGGATGAGGGACTTGTTGTAAAAGTTTGGCATTTTATGACTCTTTGGAGAAATACATAGTTTTTTTGGAGATTGGGGAAGAAATTGGTGTTGTGGAGTTTGTGAATGGCTTGTCTTGATTGATGATGGAGAAGGCTGCTTGCAGGATCCATGAGCTTGGTTAATGGTGATGTGATTCTATTTAGTTATTTTTTTCTCATGTATCATTGTGTTTCATCCTTCTTTATTGTAGTAGGACAAAGGTTTTAGACTAAGAAATGTTTTCAAAGGCACCCTAGCTCTGTTTGTTTTTCATTGCCTCTATGTTTTCCTCTGCTAGGGCATTTTAGAGAATTCTTAATTACTCTCTAGACCCCCCTAATATTTTTTATTTCATGGTTGGTTTAATACAATAGGTATCAATTATGATTTATGGTTAGTCCTGCTTGTTTGATGTCACTAAACACTGTTCTTGAGGTCTCTTTCCAAAGTACCATTAATTAGGTTTGCCAAAGAGGCTATGTTTCGATCATACCCTTTGTCCATGCTTGAATAATTGTTTTTGAGATCTTCATAGCTATGATCAATGATGTTTAGGTGTTCCCTCTTCTTTGATTAAAGTTATGTGTGTATCTTAAATGTTTTCTTACCGTGAAGGTGAAATCACTAGAAGTTAAATGTGTTTCTCGCCTTCTATATTTCATTGGATTGTATGTCTGAACTGCTTATTTGCTTAAGTTGAATCAAAGAGTTATTGGTGTGCCCTGTCTATTGATTTCTTCTTTATGCTAAATAGTGTTGAAGTCCCTTCTTGTTTTTAGTACATGACAAAGGATTCTTGATTTCCCTTTTCCATACTTTGTTTCACAAAATTGATGTTCAATTCACTTCACAAAAACCTTGAGAATCCATTTGACCATGCTAGATTTTCCCTGTGATCCACCCCGATTTATTGTTGAAACTTTCCATGAATTTTATTGACTCCATAGCCCAATGATTTGAATATTACTCACTCTATCTATTTCTACTTGATCATCTTACCCAACCAAAACAAACAAACAAACCCTACACTTAACAACTAGCCTAAAATCAAAACCCTAAAAGCAAACAAGTTCACATCCTTTGCACAAAATAGAGAGAGCCCTCTCTAAGTCCAGGAAGGCTAGGTCCTAGGACTCCAAAGACTAGTCTGATGTTACCCTATGCATTTGATCTCACCAATCTAATAGATCACAAGAACCTAACAGTATGCCTTCTGCCAGTTTTGATGTTTGGCTCTGCATGAGTGGAATCCTCCACTCCATGAACCTCCTCCCGTGGCTGATCCACATCTAGAGACTCATCTTTGGGAACAAATAGTTCCTCCTCTGCATGCAAGTCTAGCTCCCTCTCAAGTGACAACTTCATGGCTTTCTCCTCATTGAATTTTATATCCCATCGCACCACAATCATTCGACTATTTGGAAAATACACACAATAATTATGGGGTGTTTCTGTGTACCCCACAAATATCCCAACTTCAGCAGTCGGCTCCAGCTTCTTCCTAGCGTTCTTGGTCACATGCACATAAATAGATGAGCCAAAAATCTTAAAGTGAGAAACATCTGGTTTCTTACTGGTAAAAACTTCTTCAGTTGTACTCATGCCAAGTACTCTATGAGGACAACAGTTTGGCACATAAACTGTAGTGTTGCATGCTTCTGCCCGCAAGTGCATTGGTAGGCCCTGATCATGCAGCATAGCTCGTGTAACACCCATGATCTTTCTATTCTTCCTCTCCACGACCCCATTTTTCTGTGGGTTATGAGGCGCTATGAGTTCTTTTCAAATTCCTTCTTTGCTACAGAATTCTTTGAATTCGTTCGAGATATATTCACCGCCATTATCGCTCTGTAGAGCCTTCTCTTGATTCCCCGACTCTTTCTCCACCAATGCTTTAAACTCACAGAAAATTTAGAATGTTTGATCCTTCTTCTGCATGAATAAGATCCAGCATCTACGAGAATAGTCATCAAAAAGTATAACATAATACCTATGTTTTTCTATTGAAGCAACCGAGAATGGCCCACACATGTCTATGTGAACTCTCTCCAGGATCACTAAAGCACAATTTTCCTTTTAATGAAAGGTGGTCTTCACAAACTTGCCCATAGTACATCCCTTGCACTAATCTATCTGCACAAGTGTACCCTTGGGAAGTCCATTAGAAATCTGTTGCAAAATCTTCAGGGCACCGTGGTGACGATGGCCCAATCGCCTATGCCATAATTCTCCCTCATCCCAGCTCACCACTTCTTCTACTTTTCCCACCATTACAGTGTAGCCATCTACCTCCAGCTTGTTGATATTCTTGAATCAAATCCCTATCCTCTTGGTTTAACCTGTTGTTTTATGTTGTAAGAAATATTTTCCATCGCTGAAAACAATTTCATAACCTCTGTCCTCGAACATCACAACTGAAACCAAGTTTTTCTTCAGACCTGGAACATGCATAAAATATTTCAATGGAAATGGTTTACCTAACTCCCTCTAAAAGGTAATGGTACCAATGTCGGTCGCATTGTATCATCCATCGTCACCCATCTCTATATGCATTTGGAGATCTTTCTCCTCCAAGTCACTGAAAAGCTCCTTATCTCCCGTCATGTGGAAGGAAGCACCACTATCAATATACCACACCGATCCCATTGCGCTTGAAACCAAGCATGCGATCAAAGAGAAATCAAGTTCAAATTGTGAGGCAAGGGCCTCACTAGCTGCAGCTCCAACAACCTTCTTTTTCTTCTTTTTCTGTGGGGTAGTTAGTGGCAAGATGCCTATGTTTGTGAAATCGAAAACCCTTCACCTTTGAAAAATCTAGCTTCTTGCCTTTAGCCTCGGATTTTTAGTGGAATTTCTTCCCCTTCCCTTTCCTTTCTTTGGCAGCCAAAGCACAATTTTCTACATCATCATGCTTTGATGAAGAGCCATCTCTGGTGTTTCGCTTGAATTCCTCCTACACTAGATCCGACCATAGTCGTTCCCAATCCGGCAGTTTTTCTCGTCTGTTGACAGAGTCTTGATAACTGTGCCAACCCTTAGGAAGTACCAAGAGAGCCAAACTCACCAAATCATCATCAGCAACCATGATTCCCACACTCCCCAGTTCATCTCGACATTGGACAAAATTTGTGAGATACTTAGGAATATTGTCGTCCTTTTCCATTTTGATCTTTCTGAGTTTATCCTTCCGCGCCAATTTCCTATGGTCACTGCTACTTTGGAAAATATCCGTTAAAGCCTTCCACATCGCAAATGGAGTGGCTTTCCCATGAAGGCTTGAGACAATATGGTCTCCAACATCTTCCAACAGAATCCTTCTCGTCTTCGCTACTTTCTTTTACCATGCGTCAAGTAATGAAACATCCATCGAAGTGGGCTTAGGAACATCACTATCGATGAATTCCTTCAAGCCATTATCTTCAAGAACTGCTTCCACCCTATCCTTCCATTAAATGTAGTTCGAGATGCCCTTGAGTGCATACTCTAACCGCAAACCATTGAAATCAATTTCGATGTTTACTCAACTGTCGCACCAAGAAATTCTTGCAGCAAATTCGAATTGTTTCCACCAACAAACTCAGCTACTGCTTCAATATTGAAATCTTCTTTGCTCTGATACCATGTAGAAATTTTTAATACAATTATGTATTGTCGGATTCTCCTGATCTAACAATTATATGCCATTGTTAAATTTATAATCCTTCTAATTAAATCTTTGCGGAAATTTGATCGTCAATTGCAAACACATGAAGAAAGATCAATCACACATAACATAGATGTTTTTACCAGGAAAGCATAAAGCTAAAAACCTCGCTATCATATATTATGTATATATCATGGATCATGAAACAATCTCATACAAAAATCTAATCCAAGATCTCTTATTACAATATACAATCGTCTCACATTGTCATACAAAAATTTGCATAAACATGCACCAATTTACTGCCTCCTGATAGCCTGCCTCCACTATGCAACCTCTGCTAATCACAATCCTTGAATGAATTAGATCTTTCCTTGCCTTGATTGCGCAATCCTCATTGGCATCTCCAATGTGTGTTTGGTTTCACTTGTGCACCCACTATAGTCACAACTGATAGTCAAACTGTCCCTTTCACCCATCTCTCAACTGGGTCTCCACTAGATATGACATGCATGTAGTTAACAGTATCTAATATTCAATTTCATGTGAGATCACTCCATGTGAATTAATTTAATATTTAATTCATTTATCTCTCACTAGTGTATCTTTAGTTACAACTAGTTACAACTAGCACAACTGAGTTTAACTCACTTAACCGAGTTAAACTACTTTACAACTCACATAACTACACATCCAACTTTGTTACAACTTTGTATCACTCAGTTACAACGAAGTCCACTAGCATGTCCCACCAACCAACCTTTGAACTTGAAATTCCTTCAGTTAACTGGTTTGCCACATCAGTTAACTGAAATCAAGTGCTTCAAGAGAATAGATTATTATTTATTGTCTAATTATTGTTAAGGGCTAACAATAATCAACATGCATTCTATTTTTAGACATGCATTCCATGAAACAACTTCGCACATGCATTCCAAAAATAGACACCCATCCATCCATATAATTTTCTCAACCATCTATAAATATACTACTGCTAAAAATAGACTCTGATCCAAATTCTAAAATAAGACATATCACCTAAAAATAGCCTGTGGGCCCCACCTAGTGCAGGTGCTTAATTTTCACTAGGATCATCATCTTGTTGAATCTCAACAAAAAATTTGTCTGTGGTCACCTCTTTGGTTTCCTTTCTCAACCTTGGGAAACTAAGGAACCCTAACAGAATGCACATAATGTTTTTCATGTTTATTTTCTTAAGAAGTATGTACATTATTCTTATCATATTGTTGAGTGGTATATGCTACAGGTGGAACCCAAGGGAGAGCTCCAACCAAAACCAATGTGCATCTTGGACCAGAGGTAGACCATGCTACAAAATCACTGTAATAGAGTAGGTCAAGGTGCAATGGAAGCACATTGGACTCAATGAAGCCACGTAGGAGATGGCAGAACAAATGGGGTGGTACACCTATATTTATTTCATGAATAAGAAGATGTAAGCATTGTTATATAAAGGTCATATTTTGTCTTTTTTCTTCTTGGTTACAAAAAACCCCTTATGTGGACCCCTATTTTTGTAATGAATGTAATTATAAAATAAATTTATATTTTTTAGAATTGACGAATGGGATAGATTAATACATGATCTAAGGAAGAGATGTGAGTGGTTGGCTAGCGAAGTTGAATGCCCACCACCGAATCATTGGAAAATACATGATGAAATTTTTGAGATTCCAACACTCTTCCCAACTTCCATGAAATGAAGGGGAGCGGAAATGAATATTTCCATGGGGACATGAAGAGTCTGAAGGAAAAAGAAAGAATGGAAATAAGAACAAGGCATTCAAACAATAGAACACAAAGCCATGAAACATGAGAGAATGTTGGAAAGATAAATAGTGTGGAGCACAAGAGAGAGAGTGATGCGCATTGGAGAAATTATGTTAAGACTAATGGGATGTAATTCCCATTGTTGATAAAAGGAAATCGTTGGACTGTAGTGTTCAAGATTTAAATATTAGTGGGAGGCTTGGAGGAGGAATTGGGTGATGAGTACTTGCTGAAAAGGGTTGATAATCTAGTAAGCTTTTGCTAAGGAAGTTGATAAACCACTTAGTGCTTGGAAAGAAATCTAATAAACCAGTCAAGTGCTTGTTGTAAGGTTGATAAACCACAAGGTAAGGTAGTGATCCACTATGGTTCTTGTTGAAAATGGGTTCATAAACCATTGAGTACTTGTAGGGGAAGATGATAAACCACAAATTTCTTACCAAGTAAGTTGATAAACCATATATACAGTGTGCTACAAGTTTTTGCATTTCCTTCATTCAAAACACAATTGTTAAACCACCTATAAATAAAACCCATACTCCTAGAAATTTGAGCAATACTCCAACTAATATTGGTTGGAATCCATGAGGAAATAATCCCTTGGATCGTGAATCTAGCTTGGGGGTTGACAGTTGAAAGAAATAATATGGTGTAACTAAGTTATGGTTGGGTGTAGATTTGAAGTCCCACCTTCAGTTTCTAGCCATTTCTAACCATTCGGATAACTTCCATGACTTATGTATATTCGAATGTGAATGATTACATAATTGGTTTTTTATTGGTTAAAGTATGGTTATGTTTTAACTCATGAAGAGTTATTTAAAAGTATTTCATGTCCTTGATAGGAAATTTTCTATGTATGTTATTTTGGCTAAATTGAAATATTATCCTTTTGTGAATAATATGTATGTTCTTGATTTCATATGCAAGTGTGAATGGTTGCATGAAGATGTAAAAATAACTATTATTATTAGAAATTTGATAGTTGGCATGCCTATAGAATGAAAGGCTCATTGTCTTGTTTAATATTGTAATGTATTTAGTTATGTAGAGAATGGTTTATGACTTGGTGCAATGTGTAATACAAGCATATGTAAAGGTTTAATCAAGGTGTTGTTATAAATAAAATTACAAAGCATTAATTTTTCTATGAATAACTCACAATCAACATTTAATGATAGACTATATTTGTGGGCTATTATTATTAATATAAAAATGTATATGTTGTTATTGATGTATGTTTTATTGAATGGAGTTTTAATATCATCATGGAAATGTGCCAGGTCTCATTCAGGCCCAAGGAAATCTTGGGAAAACCCTTGGAAATCACTTAGAATTTTCTAAGTCTGCATATTGCAGGGATTGAAATTGAAATCCTAGGATGGATATGTCATTAACATATTTTTACATCTGGGTTGGATGCATTGAAATATCGATGAATGTATTCATATATCTAGACATATGTGTGAATTTCACTTGTGAAATTTCATGGAAGCACTGGATTTGAATGGATCTAGATATGTTGACTAGCATAAAATTCTATCCAAGGTGGGGGAAATTATTGAAGCCTGATGAAAAGGATCCATATTTCAAACAAAATTCATGGTGGGCCTAAGGCTATATGCTTGTTGAGATGAATATGTATTCAAGAATAAGAGACATATGAGATTTTGTGTTGGAGTGGTTTCTTGTGAAACACATATTTCACCCCAAACTGAATACACATGTTTCAACCACAAAACATAAAGGAGAATGGCCCTATGAGACTCTTGCATGGGCTGAGGTGGCAAGTTTCATTTAGATCAGGTAAGGCTATGTGGATGCCACATGGAAGGTGATGTGGAATATTTCTTATGTGTTACCCCTGTGGTATGACACATGGTAGGTTGAATCAACTCAGTTCCATGCCCAAAAATTCTATTTTTGGATGATACATGGCACCATTAGAGGATTTCATGTGTCTAGGTGACATAACCCTAACATCATAATGATTTCAACAAGGAGCAAGGAAGATAGGTGATTTGGCCCAAGATGATGTGGCCACCAAGTGGCACCATGGGTCATACCGCGTTGGAGGTAACAGAAGGCATGACGTCAATTCAACATTGCATGATAGAAAAATTCCCATTAAGTGACATATTTCATGCCTGATGTTCACCTCCTTCCTTGGTATGATGGTGTGTTGATCAAATGATCAAATTTTAGCTCAAAAATTAAAGTTACCATAAAGTTTTGAAACTGATGTTAAGTCGAAGTGTTCATCATTCTGAATCCAACGTAATTAATTTCACCTTAATCCGACATTGTCTGCTCAAGTTATCGTTTTCTAATCGTTTGGCCCAATAGCTAAAAAAATGACCAGGTTGTTGATTGGCCAATTGACTGGGTGACCGTACTACTGAAATCATCCATGGTGACTGTGCAGGCATGGACCAATTAGATTCTGACAAGTGGCCTCCTATGTTTTGTCAGTTTGGGTCAAATTTTATAGGTTGAAGGTGTAATATCCCAAATGGGATATTTTCTGAATTTTACCGGAAATTAATTCAACCCTAAAATTACTAGAAGATTGCCATGTAAAAATACCTTCGGAAATTCAAGCTGTCAACATTATAAACAATAAACCACAATATTTATGGCAAATGGAAAATAGAACATGAAATTGAATAATAGACATTATAATCATGCAAAAGATCTCAACCTTATTTTATTGATATAAACTGCTAGTACAAAAACTAGATATGACTGAAGCAATGGCCACAAATAGATCTACAACAATGTTGCAACTGGCCTACAAAACAAACTAGAAATAATTACAACCTGTGAACCCTGAATGGACCCACCAAGGGAAGATATGGGTTCTCTGCCACTCTCACTAAATCACCTGAGGGTTTCCATCCTGGGGCTACTACTGAAGTAGAGAATCCAAGTTCTCAAACCTCTCACACAGATAATGATCCAATCCAAGATATCTCCAAATGACCTTCGCTTCTCCTTTTATAGATCTGATGGATAGATCTCCAATCCTCTAGAAGCATCTTATTTTATTATTTTATTATTATTCTAGAATATCCACCATTGACTCTATCAAAGTGAATTTAATTTAATTACATTTCACTTAAGTCATTTTTGGCCCCTTTTCCTCTAAATATTATTTTTCCTTTAATTAAATGACTAATTAAAGACATTTTTAATTAAGGAAAATAGTATATCGCCCATGTTACTATCTCTGGCCACTATAATTCACTTCTCAACATCCCATCCTGAAGATATTCTCATGACGGTTCCAATGAGCTATTACACTAAGGTGTTCTATCATGTATTCCTCTCGGAATGCCACCTTGAGCGTAATTAATTAAGTTAATCCCAAAAATAACTCATTTTTCGTAAAGTTGTTGGAATGCGTCGAAACGAAAGGAAAATTGTGTGAATGATGTAATATATCAAGAGAATGCCAAATATCCTCATAGAAACTCTTTAAAACTCCTCCAAAAATCCCCTGGGCTCGCTAATGACACCAACCTGTATCTGTGACCTATCTGCTCCCAAATCTGGAAGTCCACCCTAACCCTGTCATAAGTGATACCAAAAAAAGAAATATTACATATCTTCTGCCCCAAAATTTATTACCCTCAAGAAATCCAAATATGTGGGCCACCCTATTGGCCCAATGCAACTGAGACCCAGTGCCTGAATCCCATACAAACCCCTAGGTGTTGTTATGCACTTATGTCAAGCCAGTCGGAATAGACCCCTCAATTCCAGGATCCCAAACTAATATCTCACTGTACCTGTCATCAAATAATCCTCCCAGATTGCAACGCCACCATGGCCAATCATCGCCAAAGTCCTAGGGCTCGGACTGTGTATTTCCTCTAGCTATAACTGTTTCCCCATGAAGCAAAGTATGCCAGCGAGAATCAATGCTCCATGGCTCTTATTGTGTTGTACCTCTAACTATATAAGTTGCCTCACCAACTGCGTACCAACTCATCACCTCTTTCCAGTCCAACTCTTGGTCTAGGCCGAGGTCAATCATGATCTATGGATGTCAAGCTAGTTATACTGAAATACTGATGGACTGTTAGTCCACAATCCATGGCCCGAAGGAACATGTAACATCTCTCTCGTCCAAGTGCTCCTGCCGAAATGTACCCGGGGCTAAGAATGATAATCTATCAATAGAATACCAACTCATCACCTCTCTCCAATCCAAATTCAGACTCGATCTCATGCTAACCTTGCTCTCTTGAAGTATGGATGGAATGATGAAGAACTATCGGCCTGTGCTCTACTACCAAAGGGAATCTGTAGCATATGTCATGTCTAACAGCCCCTGCTCCGCTATGCTCCCTATGAAGAAGATCGTACCATCAAGAGGGTACCAACTCATGATCTCCTTCCAATCTAACATGGAATAAGAATCCAATGTGGTGACATCTGCATACAGAACATTTCTAGAGTGTTGTTTCCAACCCATACCCAACTCAAGTAGCTCTGTCTCGTCTGCCGACGAGATTTTCTTGTAGAGGAAGGCCCCTCTCTATAAAAGGAAAAAGTGGGTGATGTTAGTGTCCCGTGATTTGGCAGATTGGAAGACCAAATGACAGGGTAACATGGAACTAAGCTTTGGATTCCGAGGATCGAGCCTTCCTGGACTCAGAGAGGGATCTCTCTATTGGGTGCAAAGGATGTGTTATTTTTGCTCTAGGGTTTTGATTTTAGGCTAGTTATTAGGTGTAGGGTTTGTTGATTGCTTTGGTTGGGAAAGATGGTCAAATGGAATAGGTGGAGTGAGAGTATGTCAAATTCATTAGGCTATGGAGTCAAATGAAGTCAAGAGTGTCTAAATGATGAAACAGAGTGTTGCAGGGTCGATTTAGCAAGGTCAGTGGATCCTTAAAGTGATGTATGAGGTGTAGTGAACATTAAGTTTAGGAAATACTAAGAAGTCTTAAACATATATAGTTTAAAATTTACAATCCATGAGGTATGGAAAACCATTAAGCTCAATAAACCATAATCTAAACATTCCAGTGATACATAGAGAGCATAAGAGCTTCTAACTTTAGAAATTCACCTTTAGATTTTGGGAAAACACATAAAAAAATACAAATAACTCAATTTATGGAGAGGGAACTCATAAAAATCATATATCAAGTTATTGGGAACTCCGAAACAAGTTTACAAGCATGGAAAAAGGGCAAGATCGAACGAGACCTCTTTGACTTAACCTAACAATCAATATTTCACATAAAGGCTTCAAGATAGGGTTTTGAAAAATTCAAATAAGCAGGGCATACCATGAATCTTACTTGTAAGCTAGCATACTAACCATACGTGAAACAAAAAAAAAAAATTGGTGGACCTAAGGAGCAATAAATAATTCTTTAAGATGGCCAAAAGAGAAAACATAAAGGCTATAACAAACAGGAGGACTGAGGTGCCTTAAAGAACATGTCTCAACCTATACTTTTATGTTTAATAGCAGATAAGAAACATGAAACATAATGATAACAAAGGAAACAATAGACAAATTAGGAAAACATCACCATTCACCAAGCTATGGAATACTGCAAACAAGCTTCTCCATCATCCAAGCAAACAAGCCATTCATCCACTTCACAAAACCAATTTCTTGTCCAAGCTCATGAAACCATGTATATTTCTCTTAAAGCTCATCAAATGCCAACAAAATACATAGGTGCCTCATGCTCTATTTATGGAGCAAATGAGGACTAAAACCCTAAATGTGGTAGGAAAATGTCAAATATAGTCATAAATATGATTTATGGCCAAGAGACCATGCAAGGCCCAAGGCACATAATATCCCAAGAAATGAATGCAAAAATAACTATTTTCACCTAATTCTAGCTTAATTTTCCTCAAAAAACTCAAAAATATCTATTTGCAATAAATGAGTGTGTTTTTTTGACTTTTGGTCCAAAACACCCTAGGCAGCCTCTATGTGTAGCACCACTTCAGCAGAAAATAGGGTCTCTTGCAGTTGCGTTTTGGACCCCTTCCCGACACCGGGTTTGGCTCTGTGATGGATCATTGGAACGCCTGATGAGTCTACTTTCCATAAATTCTTGAGTGGTGATGATTGGATGCCATTTTCCTGTCCAAAAATCAAATCTCCCAACACTGCTCTGTGTGTAGCGCCTGATCTGAAAATGAGGTAGAAAGGTTAAATGATTGATGTTTTTTGACCTTTTGAGGGGGTAAAAATGCTCCAAATGACCTGAAAATTTGTGATTAGATTGTTGGTGATGTGAGAAATAAAAAAATTCAAACTTTGGGAGCTTATAATGCACCAATTTTGTGCGTAGCGCCTAGGGTGCTATACTCCGAGGGGTCAAAATTTGGAAAAAACAAAAAGTTGTCCAATTTGCCTCAAAATTTGTGGGGAGGTCCCTTTAGAGGTCTTGGAAACATGTTGAGAATATTTAGCTAAAAATCCAAGGCTCTCATACACTTTTGCTCTTTTTAGGTCTTCAAGTTCCATGAGGGCCTTCCTCAGTTTGGCACATGCAAGCATGTTCTTCCTTGCATAATGCTTTGTCATCTTCTTTTGTAGGGCAAGGCCTCTCTTCACCTCTTTGAAATTCTTATGCTCCTCTTTGTAATAGTGGATGACACGTTGTGCCATCTCAAAGTCTCTTTCCCACTCCTGAAGTTGAGCATCTTTCTCCAAGAGAAGCAATTTTGTGTTCATCTCCTTGTCCTCAGTGTCACTGTCTAAATCAATGAATTGAGGCCGTTGAGAAGTCCTCTTGATCCTTTTGCTTCTCCTTACCTTGACTTGTTGCTCACCTTTGTCCATATTTTCCTTGCCTTTGTCCTTTTTCTTGATAGCTGGAGGAGAGATGGCCCTTTGCCTTTTTGAGGCAGTAAACACATCTCTTTTGCCGCTATGGTAGGTGCATGTGAGAGAAGTGATGAGGGTGCCTTGATCTTTGATAAAGTCACAAGCCTTTTCATCTTTGTCATGGATTTCATGAGTGACTTCATGTTCCATTGGGTCACTGATTTCTTGACCTTCAACCTCATCAAAATCCTTGCTTTCCTCACTGTTTTCTTCACTGGCATCTTGGCTCTCAAACTGACCACCATCCTCCTCACTTGCATCATTTTGGCTATGTCTTTCACTAAGGCTTTCTTCCCTATCACTTTGGATTTCTTGGTCATTTGGAGGCTGATTAGTGTCATGAGAGTCATGACAGCTGTCATGAATGTCATGACTATTTCCTTGCTTTTCACTGACTGTTTCATTTGTATTACTGTTTTGGTCAATGCCTTGATTTTCAAATTCTGTTTCAGCCTCATCAGTTATCTACTCTTGGTCTTCAATTTCTTCATCCTCTCCCTCTGTTTCTTCATTTTCATTTTCTTCATTCATTTCAGCACTTTTGTCACTATGATTGGGCTCACTGTCATGCTCAAAACCATCATCCTCTTGGCTGTCTTCTTACTCATCATAAACACTCTCTTCTGCATTTGACATTGTTTTATGAGTGTCATCACTGTCACTGTTTTGCTCCTCTCCATCATTGTCTTTCCCTTCAGGGCTACTATGTTCATCCTCTTCCTCTATGTCATCATCAATTTCTTCATCATTAGGCTTTATTTCTGCCCCATTGTTTTCTTCACTTTCCTCATCATCTTCTTGATTAAGCTTTGTATTTGTATCACTGTTTTCTGCCCTTGCCTCATCTTCTTCACTCTTTTCTATGCTGTCATCTGTTAGTCTATCAGTGGTGATGTTATAATCTTTATATTCTTAGTATTGTTGTCCTCTTATTTTTCTTTATTTAATCCATTAGGAGAAAGAGGAAATAGGCAATTTTCTTTGTGGAGAAGGTAAAGGTGAAGGATGTGAAGGAGTGGAAAGCGATTTTTGGTGAATGGAGGCTTGAGATTTTCATGAACGGATGGTTTTTTGGCTTGATGAGAACCTTTAATTCTAGGGAAGACAGAAAGAGGGATGGTGAGGGAAACAATTTTTAGCATTGGAGGGGCAGAATGAAGTAGGTCTAGGAGAGGTTTGGAGTTTTTTAGGAGGGCGATCGGCTTGAATTGGGTGTCCTTTGAGAAAATGACAAATTTCAAAATTGCAAAACCTACCTTAGAAGGTCAAAAATTGATTTTCATGAAGGTTTTGAGGGTTTGACCCATTTCTAGGGTTTTAAAATTTTCTTTTGACTATGAAGGGAAAAAATTACTTGGGGATCAACAAGGAAGGGACCACCAACCTTGTTTAACCTCGTCCAGGATCTTGGAGGTAAGAAAATGGAATTTTAGCCCTTTTTGAGAAATTTGGAGCAAACTTTGTTTGTGCGTAGCGCCTGCCCGACTACACGTTCAGGTCGAGTCGACTTGTTGGAGAGCAGCGTCGGGTCGAAGAAGGGCTAGTCAGGCCTGTCGGAGCGCAGCGCTGGGTTAGCTTGGGTCAGATAAGGTCTGTCGAAGTGCAACACCGGGTTGATTTTGTGGGCAGTTGGGTCGTTCTGGGCCTGTGCGTAGCACTCGCCTAGGTGCGTAGCGCCAAGCTCCAGGTGCGCAACGTAGTGTTAAATAACACTAAGGCCACCTCGTCTCTGCGTAGCGCCGAGGGCCAGGTGCGTAGCGCTGGCCTCGGTGTGCAGTGCCTGAAATTTTTTAATATTCCTAATTAGCCCAAGCTAATAGGAATATTTCATTTTGTTCTAATTTTATTTATTGATGAATAAAATGTAAAGGAGGACATGAAAAAACTCCTAAAACATGAAAATAAATCAATACCCAATGTGAACAGAGACAAATCAGGGCTTTCTTAATAAAAGCCACTTGTGTGTGAATAGGATTGAGCTACTTGACTGGGTCAACAGGACCAAATCACTAAGCAGTCCAGATACATTGAACCACTTTGAAGACCCAACGCAGTTCTAGAAGGAGGATCCCATGTGAAAGGGGTTAATTCATTTGAGGTGGTTTAGGGTTTTTCACATCCTCATCTTATAAAAGGAAGGAGAAGGCTCAAGAGAAGGTGGTTGAAGATATTCAAAAATTAGTCTCCTTAGACTAATTCTAATTCTTTGGGCTGTTTAGCAAGAGAATAGTGAGGGTTTCCTGGTTAGATATCATCCCTCCTTCTTTGAGGATTTTTGGAGGAGATTGTGCTGCCTTGGTCCACTATCCAACATTGGCCAAGCTTCACCTCCCTTGGAAGCGTAATTATTGTTTAGGGTTTCATTTTCTAGAGAGTTGCAGCAAGTGGAATTAGATCTATTTAGATCTGAATATTTCTATTTCATATTTTCAGTGGTGGAGTCATCTAATTCACTGGCAGGAGTGCAATAGATTTTTGGAGCTACAAATTTAGATATTTGCATCAAGCCAAAGGGTTATTCACTTCATCTGCGCGGTTCCTTGATAAAACTGTGTCCTTTTTACTGGCAGAGTTGCAGTGTTCACTTGACATCCGTTTGGAGGAGAGATCTCTGGTGAAAGGGCTCTTTTCCTTCGCTGTGGTGATCCATAGATTGGCCAACCAATATATGTTTCATTTCAGATCTGATTTTTTGTGCATCACATTCTTTAGAAATTTCTAAATTTTACTGCAGATTTGTGATTTAGATCTCAGGTCTACTCACAGCTGCTCATATTTTGCAGAGATCCCCAAGGGGAATGTAATAAAGAGCTCATTTTCTATTCAGATCTGTAATAGATCTACAGTTTTATACTCAGATATATTCTAGATCTAAAAATTAATGAAACACTGCTTCAGCCATTAAATATTACGTTGTCTAACTCATTCTGCATTTTCTTGTGTTGCAGCCCCTCTATTTTGAGGCATTCTTTATGTAAAATCTCTGTCTTTCTCATGTAAAATGTATGAACCATGTCACTGATATGATTTATCAATGTTCAGACCCTATTGCAGTTAAACCCTTCATTAAATTATGCTCTTGTGCTTCAGTAAATTTCTGCATGCTTTAAGTCTTGGGGAATCAAGGTTTTTAAGCCTAGTTGGGGAAGGAGGAACTATTTAACATAGCTAGAATGATTTTTTTGAGCTAAAATTCAGAGCAACTGCCCTGACTTCTTCTTCTTCATGAAAGGGTTTCGAGAAATAGAAAGCTGAAATGAGACCTTTATGAGGTTTCAAGAGAAAGGAGAAGACATGGGGATTCCTCCTTCAAGAGAAGACCAAGATCTCAGGTCTCCTATTGAGGATGAGGCATTTTCCATCTTTAAAGAAAAGGCTGGGGGTGATAGCGCAGTCATAACAAAGTCACCTCTAGCATCTCATGAAGAAGAAGAAGTCAGGGCAGTTGCTCCAAGAAGAGAAGCTCTTGAACTTTTGCAAGGAGTTTCAAAGAATCTCACATATAGATATTGTGGCACAATCCATGTGTAGTGTGCGCCAACATTATCAAATGGTGAGATCTTGAATATTGCAGAATATAAAGGGGAGATCAAGTTTCATAGGGTAAGCAATATCTACCCCTCTTTATTTCATAAAAATGATACACAAAGAAGGCAGGAAGATCTATGCAAGGAAAGAAAGAGAACATTGGTCCATCCATCTCTCTATTATTATCTATGCTTTGATTTCTCCTTATTTGAAAAAAATTCATTAGGGAAACCCCCTGATGTAAGAAAGAGCAAAGTGTTCTCTCAACATGATACAATGAAGAAACCTGGGGTCAAGGGAGACACTGCCACAGCGCTAGAGACTATGGGTAAGAAGCATTCTTATGTAAATCACATTTTATTTTATGATTGCATGTACTCTCTTACCTTATACTTGCAGGCCATAACTCCTAAAGGGAGTGTTTTACCTTACAAGCTTCATGGCCAACTATGGGCCAAGATCATTTTCAAATATGGCCACTCCCTTGATGAGCTAAGGGAGGTGATGCAATATGATGGGTGCTTCCCTAAAGCCCCGAATATACATTTCACTTTCAGCCATGGTGAAATGAGAAGAGAAGCAAGTAAGTGGCATGCAAACCACTTACCACATCTTGATCTAAAGCAGGAAGGAGATGACCTGCGCTGGTTTCTGTTGGGTGAGTGTGGGTACTCCCCAAAATTTCTGATTTTCTTGTCTCATGCCTTGTATTCCAAGTAAAGGTTGCATAATGGGAAGGCATGGTTGCTTGGGTTGACAAGAAGGAGATATGGACATCCCATGATTAATTCTGTGTCCATGCATTTACTTTTGCCTACAATGTATGTATATATATTTATGTTTAGAGTGCATTTCATAAACATGTATGTACTTGGGCTTGAGAGAGATTGTGACCTTCTCATGGGTTGGCATAAGGAGACGTGTTCATATCATGCCATTGATGCTCCAACCCTTTTTGTAAACATGAGAGGAGGGATGACACATTGGGTGAATGTGCTCATGGGGAAAGAAATCTCCCATATCTATTCATACTTCAAGAAGAGGGTAAAACACTACATGGTTACTGCATTGTATATCTTGTATCTTTTCACAAAGGGCCATGTATTGAATTTATGTCATGAATAAAAGTCTTTCATATGGGAAAATTCAGAGCATGACATGTGTTGTTTGATTCATACTCAGCCAACACCTATTATCCTACACTATTCTCAAGCTTTGAAGAAGCTTATTGCAGCAAATAGGTGGTGGGATGGCCACTTAGCATCGGAAGGGAAACCTTCCAACATACACATTGTAGAGCTATTATTGGGAGGGCTTTGGAAAGGAGCCACTTCAGCATTGCCAAAGATTTATGAGCATTGTAGAGATGGATCAGCAACATGACTCTTTGGAAGAGTTAAATCAGCCCTCTCATTCTTCTTTTGAAGAAGAGAATAGATCCATACTCCTCTTCCTTAATAGGAGAAAGATTACTAGTGAAGAACATGATCATGTAGCACATGCTCTTATTTTTTATTTCATGTATCTTTACACCATGTTTTTGCAGGTCATGACTCCAAGGAAGAGTGTTATATCATGTGAGCCTCTTGGCCAATATTGGGCCCCAAACAAAATTTCTAAATTGGGCCACTCCCTTGAGAGGAAAAGGGAGATTTTGCAAAATGATGGGTGTTTCCCCAAAGCACCAAACATATATCACACTTTCAGCCATGGTGATATGGCATGGGAAGAAAGTAAGTGGTGGGAAAACCACTTACCATATCTACATTTGATGCAAGCAGGGGATGCTATGCGTTGGTTCCACATGTGGGACTATGACCCACCTCCATATGTGCAATTTTCTGTTCCCATGTACATTGTTTTAATTTCCTATCCTGATAATGTACTTGTATTTTATGGGGATGTATGGGGAAATAAGGAAGGATGGCATGTACCTCATGGGATGGCTACTCTCCATGTACTTTATTTTTTCTTGTTTCAGGGAGAGCATGGGGGCAAAACATGTTTGTTTCATATGATCTATTGTCTCCTTATGGGATGATCTATTTGCATCTTATGAGAAATTTGGAGGAGAAAGACATGGATGGATGGATTGGTGATCACTTGGCTTGTAGAGGAAGCTTATCTTGTGTTGGTGTCACTAAGGAGGAGATTTTGCAGCACTCACCTTACAGTTTCTTGAGGACAAGCAACAATTTTGGAGGGGAGGACTGTAATATTCCTAATTGGCCCAAGTTAATAGGAATATTTCATTTTCTTATAATTTTATTTATTGATGAATAAAATGTAAAGGAGGACATGAAAAAACTCCTAAAACATGAAAATAAATCAATGCCCAATGTGAACAGAGAAAAATCAGGGATTTCTTAATAAAAGCCACTTGTGTGAACAGGATTGAGCCACTTGACTGGGTCAATAGGACCAAATCACTAACCAGTCCAAATAAATTGAACCACTTTGAAGACCCAGCGCAGTTCTAGAAGGAGGATCCCATGTGAAAGGGGTTAATTCATTTGAGGTGGTTTAGGGTTTTGCACATCCTCATCTTATAAAAGGAAGGAGAAGGCTCAAGAGAAGTTGGTTGAAGATATTCAGAAATTAGTCTCCTTATACTATTTCTAATTCTCTGGGCTGTTTAGCAAGAGAATAGTGAGGGTTTCCTGTTTAGGAATCCTCCCTCCTTCTTTGAGGATTATTGGAGGATATTGTGCTGCCTTGGTCCACTATCTGGAATTTTCCAAGCTTCACCCCCCTTGGCAGCATAATTCCTGCTTGGGGTTTCATTCTCTAGAGATTTGCAGCAAGTGGAATCAGATCTATTTAGATCTAAATATTTCTATTGCATCTTTTCAATGGTGGAGTCATCTAAATCATTGGCATGAGTGCAATAGCTTTTTGGAGCTGCAAATTTAGATCTTGGCATCAGGCCAAAGGGTTCTTCACTTCATCTACGCAGTTCCTTGCAGAAACTGCATCCTTTTTGCTGGTAGAGTTGCAGTGTTCACTTGACATCCGTTTGGAGGAGAGATCTTCGGTGAAAGGGATCTTTTCCTTCACTGTGGTGATCCATAGATTGGCCAACCAATCTATGTTAAATTTCAGATCTGATCTGATTTGCATCACATTCTTCAAAAATTTCTGAATTTTACTGCAGATCTGTGACTTAGATCTCAAATCTACTCACAGCTGCTCATATTTTGCAGAGATCCCCAAGGGGAATGTAATAAAGAGCTCATTTTCTATTCAGATCTATAATATATCTATAGTTTTATACTCAGATATGTTCTATATCTAAAAATTAATGAAAAATTTCTTTAACCATTAAATATTACGTTGTCTAACTCATTCTGCATTTTCTTGTGTTGCAGCCCCTCTATTTTGAGGCATTCTTTATGTAAAATATCTGTCTTTCTCATGTAAAATGTATGAACCATGTCACTGATCTGATTTATCAATTTTCAGACCCTATTGCAGCTAAAACCTTCAGTAAATTATGCTCTTATGCTTCATTGAATTTCTGCATGCTTTAAGTCTTGGGGAATCAGGGTTTTTAAGCCTAGTTGGGGAAGGAGGAATTGTTTAACATATAAATAATGCTTTGTTTGAGCTTAAATTCTGAGATTAGGTCCCTCATGGCCTAAGATATCAGATCCAACCTTCTCTACCCTATTTTTTTATGCAGATATATGATATTAAGTGTTGTAGTGCATAAATTGCTGCTTTTCCCCATCCTTTGTGAGTAGAATGAATCACTTTCCTTGATGCTGATTATATTAATGATAGTATAGTGTTTATGAACATATCCCAAGTATTATTATTCTTTTGCTACTCCAATACAGTGTTTATATATTGCTGCAGTCCCTCATTGGGCAGTTTCAAAGCATAACTGGGTGTGGGAGACCTGTTTAACCCACCTAGTTTAATTTGTTTCTGATATCCTCTTGGATTTGGGTCTTATATTACAATATATAAGGGATCCAAGGGCTGATATTGCTTTCTAAATCATACATTCCTGAAAAATTTGTTTTTCAGGCATGTCTTGCTGAGCAATCCCCTTTTGGGATATTATAGATTTTCTCCCAACTTTGCAGAAAAACCCTTCAAACTTTCTTTCAACAGCTTCTTCACCTTTTTTACATGAAAATGAGATGTAAAATAGGCCAAATATGCTTTATAGTATTTTTTGAAACTGATTTGATGCCAAAACCCTCTTTATAAGGTTTATTTCCCTCTTTATTTCTCTCACTGCGCTTTTTTGGCTTTTTAGTCCTGTAGGTGTCAGTTTGATATGAAAATGGATTTTTCTTTGTAGGAAACCTTTAAATTTTCTTTTCAGATTGATAATCTTTCTGAAGAGGCAAAAAATATGCTTCTCATCTATATTTGGAAAATGAAACCCTTTCATGATTCTTACCACTTATACACAACAAATTTTGTCATATTTTGCCATTTTTTTCCTCTGATTTACATTCTGTCATGTTTTTCTATGAAGTAGTGAGGAGAAACCCCTTGGTGGGAGAAAAACCCTAGCAGTAAGCATCAATGACCCTTTTAATATTTATGTGTTTTTATCACCACAAACATTCATTTGGCACTCATGCTCTTATAAACATTTCTTGTTGGTAGCCATCCATGACAATTTGTAGAAGTGTTATTTATGGCATAATCCAGCTCTTGCAGAATATTCATTTGATAGGGTGACCTTTGTTGGAGGTTTTACTGCTCTGCTGTAAATCAGTGGCATATTTGTTCTTTAGACCACTTTGACAATGATGCAGGTCTAGTGAGAGGGGAAAGCTAGTTTAAACCCTTTTTTATGTCTTTCATGGCCACTTCTGTGCATGCAGGTGCGTACACAATTTCTTCTTTTGATCACTGTCTCTTTTGAACTTGGATAGCTCATTTTATCAGTAATTCCCCATGTTTTCCATATTTTCCTCTTTGGATCTTTAAGTGCTCTGATTTTACCTTTTGATAAGGTGGAGTTAGTGCCTCTTGGCCATACCTTAGAGGATTAGTCTAAAACCCCTTGAAACCCTTTTCTTTTTGTACCAATACACTTTATCCTTTCCACCTTTGATGATGTGGAGTCAATGCCTCTTTGAAAAATCTTAGAGGTTAGCTTGAAACCCTCTGAAACCCTCTGCTATTATGAAGGAGGTTTTGTTATCACTATTTGACCAGTTTTGTCAACTTTCCCAAACTGTTAGGTTTTAGGGCTGCTTAAGAAAAAGTATATAGTGTTGTCTTCTAGGTTCTCTGAAACTTCTCAAAACTCATCAATTGTTCCCAAATTCTTTCAATGTGCACTTGAAATATTTGAGGTGAATTTGGCCCTTGTAACCCTAGTACTGATTTCTATGTAATATCCCAAAATAGGGAAATTCTACAACAATAAGAACATCTTAAGACGTTCCAAAGTTCGAGATGCAGCAATGTAAAAACACATATTGGAGTAGCAGCGTTATATCAATACATAAATCATGAGAAGATCCAGATAGCCATGAAATTGATCTTATAGCAGAAAATGTATACAAATCCTTGAGGTAGTGATCACTTAATCTAGGCAATGCAAGCCTCTATAGAACATGTACAAGAAAATGAAGAACACTGCTACATATAGAAAGCCCAAGGCTGTGACTGTGCAGTTTATAGGAGGCACTACTACAGAAATAATTTCAATACATAGATATGGAAATGTATAGCTCAAATAAGTGGGGGAGAAAATCTCTAAACCCCTGGAAACAATCTCAAGACAATCCTAGAAGGATTTCCTGAAATATACAAAATGGAAAAAATGCCAGAGTAGAAGGGCTGAGTAGTAGCTGCAACTCAAGAACTAGATGGAGATGGCTATAGATGTTTCACAAGCTGAATATATCTCCTCCAATGGATCTTCCAAGTGAAAGGATGATCCTAACACTGAAGATCTGACCCTCCAAAGTATACTGCAAACCCTCACTGCAGATACACACTGAAAATAACGCAGTCTAAGAGAGGGACTGTGCTATAGATCATGGAAATGGTTGGCCTGGTGCCAAAGATGGTAAAATATGCTAAAATATCTTCCTAACTGATCCTTCAAAGGAAAGAAGTCTTCCTCCTCTGAAAAATAAGCACAGGAACTGGTGTTCAGTAACCTCCACTGCAACACCCTGCAACACAATGTTTCCTACTACAGGAATAATGTTGTAGCTGAAGGAGGATGCTTGGCCTCAATCCTGAATGTGGAGAAATGAAGAGAAACCTCCCTCAAGAGGCCTCTCTTGAAAGGATAAGGAATTCCTAAACATGAATGCCTTGTGCTAAGTAGCACTGCAACTCTTCTAAACAGCAGGAGAATGCACAAAGTCTAAGCAGACCAAGAAATCAATAATCATCAAAATGTCTTGCTATGGATGCCTTGCCCTCCTTTTATACAAATGGAAGCCCTCTCTCCATGGGTCCCACTCATTAGGGTTTCCTCCATCAAGGAATATTCCTCCCTCTTTCATTGCGTTGTCCCACAAGATGATCTCCACCTCCTATCCCTGCACTGTTGACTTGGTCAAACTTGACCTTGTCCTTATGCAATTGTCCTCTTTCACACATGAGGGTGTGAAATCCAGCTCCAATTATGATCCTCTTTCATAATATGAGGGATTTTATTCATGTTTTTATTATGTATGGGCCTCCTTACCCAATTATTCAACTCCTAAGTGATAAAAACAAAAATTAATGTTCCAACTAGTTGTATGATATTTTGGGAACATTACAGTCCTCCCCTCCCAAATGTTGCTTGTCCTCAAGCAATTGCAAGGATATAACTGAGAAGTCTCCCTTCCTCCTACTATAGCATCCACATATAATGTGCTCCTCCAAGGAATGAGGTGTTATCTCATCAATGAATCTCCAAATTGCCCCTCCCAAGCATGTAAGCTAGCCAAATGGCTATCATCATGAATAAGTAAAGTACTCAAGGAGGAAATAAGGTGTTTTAGAGAGGTCCTCTCAAGGCATGGAGTCTGAAGTGTATTGGGAAACATCCTTCCCATGTGGATCCTCCATCCCCAAGCAATCATCCATACAAAATGAGTCACCTCCCAACATGGCAACTCCTGAAAATGCTCCTCCACCTTGAGCTCATGCAATGTAGGTGGGCTGAAAATCTGAACATGGTAGACATAGTGGCCTACCCCATGTTGTCCTCCTCTCCACTTATGATAAGTGTAGGGAATATTTTGATCTTGGGCTGCAAAACAATTTCCCTCAAGTGGCAAGATGAAGACTAGATCTCCAAATATCTCCTCTCCAACGTTGTGAATCAAGCTGGCCCAAATCATCCCATATGTGATGGTTAGGAAATCATCACCATATGGCATCCCATCAATCACATGGCCCACATCCACAAAAGGAAACAAGTGTTTGGCTGTGGTGGCCATATCTCCTCTCATGCTCCCATTAGAACATGCAATGCAAAAAGTGTGGGAATCCTCTTCCCCAAAGGACACATCCAACTCATGTGTCTCTCTCCCAATCATACTTCCCATACAAATAAGATCAATATCAGCAAATGAAATCATGATCAACATCAAAATGAGGAAAATGCTAAAGGTTTCATGTGGTGCAAGAAGGTACCAACAGTTTTCCCAATAGTGATAGCGTAGTTTCCCAAACTACTGCTTCAGAAAATTACATGGAAAGTTGTTTTTTGTTACATGGATAATTATGTATGTCATGACATCTACTAATAAATAGAAAATTTCTAGGTACATCAACTGAATATACATGAACAAAAAACACTTGCCCAAGGCCATATAAGAGATGGTTGTCTCCATCATGCAATTTGGCCCAATGTTGACCATGGAGCTCAATGAAAAGCTTGCCCTCTTGTGGAGAAATGCACTGAATAGAAATGGTAAGAGTATGCAAATAATGTTTTAGAAAATCAATAAATGAAAAATCAAGATTCTCACCATGTATTGAAAGTAAGATGATGATGGGATCCATAAATAAGCCTTCCATGAAGAGGAATGAATCATATGCTACTAGAAGATCACCCTTCTTATGCTTGGAAATCCAAGTTAAGAAGATCATATCAATGTAATATATGTTTCCATCCACTACTCCATCTCTCTCATCTCCTCCTTTTCCATCAAGTGCATCAAAAGTGAAGTGATCCTGGGGACAGTCCATAAATAAGTCCAAGCTCAAAAGTGACAACGTTGTTGGCCTATGAAAATAGGATTCTGCCAATACATAGCTCCATTCTTTGACATTTTTATTGTCAAAGACATCTCCCACAATGCTGCTACATACAAGAAGTTTCTTCCAAAGTGGAAGTACTTCCAGATCATCCAAGGCTATGGAGTAGCCCCTTTGCACCATGATAGTGCCATCTCCCACACTTGCAACATCATGCAAAGTGTGAGAGAAAATCTACCCTTGCTCTCCCAAAAACCTCCAAAGCAACAAACATTTTTGCTGCATCCTCGTGCTCTCATCATACCACTCATGTGATGAAGACATAATGAATGATATGAATGTCACATAAACACCATGCATCCATACTCTTTGCTAATCAATGATGCAAGCATCTTGCCACATATTTTCCATCCCCATACCCTTAGGAAGAGTATATGCCAAGTGATGGCTAAAATCCTTCAAGAGTAACTAGCGCGGCCAAGCCTCCTGCTGCCCGGTGTCATAGATCTGCAAGTGGCTTACTAGCCTCTTGCTCTCCATCAACATCCACATAATCATTTTTGGATGTCTCCTTCCATCCTCCATCTTGGTACTCCTCCCATGAGGGCTACCATCCTCCATGTTTTTATGAACCTTGCACTCCATGACATGTTTAAGTGCATTTCTAATGGGATCTCTCCATGAGATCTCCCTCTCATAAATAGTCCTCCAAAACCAATGAGGTCTTGGATCTGCTGAAAGTAGAAGTTTCTCTTTGAGCTAAGAGGTGCTCATTGAGAAAGTGTCATCTAGAAAGGAGAAATTTTTTCTCATCTCAAGATGTCTACTATCTATCATCCTTTCCGTCAAGTCTCCAAACCCCAACCTCAAGTGTGGTATGCATTCCAAAAATGGCTCATGAGGATGATGGTTTATTTCTTCCTTGAATGTTCCAATGTTGCACAATGAAGTGAAATCTTGCTGCTCTATATTAGCAATGCATTTTGAATCTTGGACACATAAATATGAATTTCCAAAATCCTTCAAAAGATTTGCTGAAATAGAAAGTGGAACTTCATTCATACCTTGACGAAACTTGGTGGCTCCTTGTGTGGCTGCAATAGTTCTTTCTTCCAATGAAATGGATACCCCATTTGCAGATGTAGAAGGCTGCTCTTCCAAGGCTGTGAAAGTGTTGGTACAAGTCTCCTCCCATGGTGGTGTGGGATTTCTCTCCTCTGATCTTTCTCTATCAAAGGTTATAACCAACCTTTGAGTGAACTCTGCAAAATTATTCACCCTTGCATGCCTCAAGTGGCTAAACCACCAAACATTGGCTTCACCCTCCAAGTGTAGCACTGCAACTTCTACTGCCTCCCTCTCTACCACTGGATGTAGTAGGAATAATGCCTCAAGCTTTCTTGCCCAAGCTCTTGCTGTAGATGATCCATCATACATAGGTAATAGAAACCTATTACCTTTGATTTCCCTGTTGTTGCAGGACCTCCTCTCTTCCTTTAACTGAATGAACTGTGGAAGAGATAGAGTCTCTTTGAAGGCTCTAGGTTGAGATTTTTACTCAACAAGGTACTTACTTAGAATCAAATGATCCAATTATCTATCATGCTCATTGTCTTCTTCTTGATGAGAATAGGAAGTGCATGGTCCTTCCTCTTCTATTTGCCCAACCTCCTTGGGGAGGTTCTTCTTAAGTCTGAAAATTGATGAGAGTAATCTCATCCTTCTTATCTTCTTCTTTGGATGAAACTCATAGGTTGAGCCAAGATGATGCTTTGATACCACTGCAATATCCAAAAATAGGGAAATTCTACAACAATAAGAACATCTTAAGATGTTCCAAAGTTGGAGATGCAGCAATGTAAAAACACATATTGGAGTAGCAACATTATATCAATACATAAATCATGAGAATATCCAGATAGCCATGAAATTTATCTTATAGCAGCAAATGTATACAAATCCTTGACGTAATGATCACTCAAGCTAGGCAATGCAAGCCTCAATAGAACATGTACAAGAAAATGAAGAACACTGCTACATATAGAAAGCCCAAGGCTGTGACTGCGCAGTTTATAGGAGGCACTGCTACAAAAATAATTTCAATACATAGATATGGAAATGTATAGCTCAAATAAGTGGGGGATAAAAGCTATAAACCCCTGGAAACAATCTCAATACAATCCTAGAAGGATTTCCTGAAATATACAAAATGGAAAAAATGTCGGAGTAGCAGCTGCAACTCAAGAACTGGATGGATATGGTTATAGATTTTGCACAAGCTGAATAGACCTCCTCCAATGGGTCTTCGAAGTGAAAGGCTGATCCTAACACTGAAGATCTGACTCTCCAAAGAATACTGCAAACCCTCACTACATATACACACTGAAAATAATGCAATCTAAGAGAGGGACTGCGTTGCAGATCATGGAAATGGTTGGCCTAGTGCCAAAGATGGTGAAATATGCTCATAGATATTCCTGACTAATCCTCCAAAGGAAATAAGGCTTCCTCCTCTAAAAAATAAGCACATGAAGTGGTGTTCAGTAACCTCCACTGCAACACCCTGCAACACAACATTTCCTGCTACAGGAATAACTCTATAGCTGAAGGAGGATGCTTGGCCTCAAGCCTGAATGTGGAGAAATGAAGAGAAATTTCCCTCAAGAGGCCTCTCTTTAAAGGAGAAGGAATTCCTAAACATGAATTCCTTGTGCTAAACAGCACTGCAACTCTGCTAAACAACAGGAGAATGCACAAAGTCTAAACAGACCAAGAAATCAATAATCATCAACATGTCTTGCTATGGCTTCCTCGCCATCCTTTTATAAAAACAGAAGCCCTCTCTCCATGGGTCCCACTCGTTAGGGTTTCCTCCATCAAGGAATCTTCCTCCATCTTTCACTGCACTATCCCACAAGATGATCTCCACCTCCTATCCATGTGTTGTTGACTTGGTCAAAATTGACCTTGTCCTTATCCAATTGTCCTCTTTCACACATGAGGGTATGAAATCCAGCTCTAATGATGATCCCCTTTCATACTATGAGGGATTTTATTCATGTTTTTATTATGTATGGGCCTCCTTACCCAATTATTCAACTCCTAGGTGATAAAAACAAAAATTAATGTTCCAACTAACTGCATGCTATTTTGGGAACATTACATTCTACTTGGTCAAAACAGTTATAAACCTTGATTTTCATCAAAAATATGCTTGTTTCTTTCTTCTTGCTATGAATGGTATTTTTGTG
Source organism: Pinus albicaulis (assembly GCA_034641835.2). NCBI lineage: Eukaryota > Viridiplantae > Streptophyta > Pinopsida > Pinales > Pinaceae > Pinus > Pinus albicaulis. Next base: position 1,359,697,486 of record CM076582.1, on the reverse strand, counting down.
ATGATCTTCTCATTACCTTACCTATTGCTAGTCTGATGGCTATTTGATCTTCTTGCAGAAATGTGAGCAACGGGCAGCTGTCCCTTTGCAATATTCGTGCTTTTAGGCCAAAGTCTTCCTTGAATGACCTTTTAAATCATTTTGGAAAAGATTAAATGTCCTTCTCTTCTTTGAATACATTTTCTTAATATAGGAAAAACAGATTTTGTAGGGCACCAAATCCATCCCATGACTTCGTGAAACCCTAGGTGACCTAGTGGAGGCCTTCTTGGACTTGGTTTTTGGACTGAGACCTAGAATTTGGGATCATCAAGTGAAATATAGAGTTTATGATATACTGATGTATTGAAGATCCAAAATCAAATGTGCTTGATTTATCTAAAGAGTCTACAGAGATAGTTTGTGACTATCAGTGTTTGAAAGTACTTTGGGAGACACAACAAGGCTGTTTGATTGGTGGGTTTAAGTAGCATTGGTGGGTTTTTAGGAAAAATAAGACAGAGGATTGGGTCAAAGGTTAAATCATATAGACAGGAAGAGTGACATAAGCCACTAATGGTTTTTCTAGGACTAGTAAGCAACGCTAGACATGGTGGAAAGATGAAATAGTGAAAAATTATCTTTAAGGCTGATGAAGGCAGTGAGATTTCTAGAACTCATAATGTTCAAGAACTTTGTTTCTAGAAATCTAGGGAAAACATTTAGTCATGTATGTAGGCAAAAATTACTGATGACTAACAGTGGCTCCACTTGGGGAGGGCAGCTCCTTTTCAGGAGGTGTCTAGAACTTCAAATTTCTGGCTTTATGAAGACCCGTGCCTCATCCACTGGGAAAATTTTTACTCTTTCTCTTGCTGATGCTTGCTCAAAGCTTATGATCTCAATAATCCAAAAGACATGATTAGCTTAAATCCACCTCTACCTACCCAACCTACTTGCCTAACATTTTTTCTTCTTCAGGTGCATTTGGACTAGCAACCTTGACACATTTTTTTGTTTTTGAAAGCAAAATAACTATCTACTTCTACCTTATGTCTTCCTGGAGCTCAGATTAGGCTAATGAACTCCTTTGATTCTCTACATATACTATTCAACTGTCAAGGTTAAACTATTTGATAGGGTTTATTCACTAGGCTACAGACATGAAATTGAAAACATGGCTAAATCGAGATTAGACAATCTGGTTTACCATGGGTTTGTGGCATAAAAACAAGTTGCACACAAATGTTATTTTTGTACAAAACAAGACTAGAAAAACCAGGCCTCGGATAAAATATTTGTTACTCATCCCTATTTTTCTCTTTGGTTATGTTTTAGGCACATGGAACCAGTACCTTTCTACCTAATCTATCTTTTAACAAGTCAAGCTTGAACAATTTGACCCATTATATTTCAATAACTTATCAACAAATAAATTTAAAACATGCTTCAGCCATGATTAGGCTAGATGACTGAAACAAGACTCCTTTAAGCACTAGTAGTGGTATTTAGATTTACACGCTTTCAGTAATTCTATTTTTTGGGTATGGGGCTTTACCTCTTTTCAAATCTGCCCTCTTTTCCATTTTTTTTTTTGTATTTTTTTTTTTGTGATTTCTCTCAATATCTTTTAATCAAATAGTGATATGTACAAGGAATGAGAAATTATAACTAAGACTCTAAATGGCCATGGTATTTTACTACCATGTCTTCCCCAGTATCATCTACCAACCCTTTGTCATTCAGTTCTTGCAGATAAGGAACATGACTATCTATTTTTGGGGGCATGGTGAAAGATTTTTGCCAAGAATTTTCAAATATGCCAAGTCCTCCTTTACATTCCCTCTTTGAGTTTTGTTTCCAAACCTTGTTTCTGTGAAAGAAACTGTCTAGGTGAAAAATACCATCTTCATCAGCTCCTAAACTAATGACAAAGTCATCAATGTAGATCATAGTGAAAAAGTTGGTAATAGTAGTCGTGGCCTCTTGGAAGGTGTCTTTAGCTTTCCTTATTCCAGGAAAAATTTGGTCAAGCATGTAGTCATCCCAAGGAAATTTGAAAATGTCTTTGTTTTTATTTATTTGAAGTGGTATCATCTCATGAAAACTTGAAACACTACCAATTGAAAGTCACCTTGTTAGAAATTTCTATTTTTGGCACATGATAACTTATTTTGGGAAAAGGGTGTTTGTATTCCATGGAGGGTTTTCCTAAGTGTATAAAGTCCATACACAGTCTGCATCCTTTGGTTTTCTTAGTTAGTAACAGGATTTGTCCAAAGGTTTCATAGTTCTTCTTGGAAAGAGGTCTCTTTTGAAAAATTTCCATGTCATCAGATTTTGAGATTTTACTTCTATAAACAAGAGCATCCTGAAATTTCTTGCATAACCTCAAGTACTTGATTTTTGTGTGTAATGGCAAGGTTTTGGATAAGTTAATCACCTTGGGTCTTCTTAGATTGCCTATATTGTATCCCTCTATATCAGTTTCAATAGACATCCCTTTAGGATTGATGGCCACATCAGTGAGGGTCAACAACTTTTCAGGAGGAACAAGACTCTTTGGCAATGAAGTGTCTAGATAAGGTAGGAACATAAGATTTCTTTGTTTAGGTTCACCTAAGATTTTTGTTCTATGAGGGCATCTTAGCATTTTGGAATAGGTAAAAGGGAAGGGTTGGGTTTCTGATTTTTTTCCTCCCTTTGAGCAACCTGATCTATATGTCAAATTGACCATTGGTTTTAAGGTTTCATTGTTAGTCTGTAGAGAGTCAAGTTTGATTTTGTCATGATGTGTTTGTTCAAGATTTCCAAAGGTCTGAATACTGAGTTCTCTATGTAAAGACTGATTTGACTATTGTACTGTGTCTTGATGTGTTTCAACTTTATATACCTACTCAACATTAACTTCCTCATTATATAGTATGAAAGAATCAAGATCTGAGTGAATAGAATAGAGAGGAGTGTTGTCTGGTTTGTCCTGACTGCTAACCATATATTTCATATGTGATTCTCGATATAATCTTCTTGTCTGGTTGAAAACAGGGATGGTTGCATAGAACATATCTAGTTGAAGGTTCCCCTAAAGCTTGGCTCCCCAAGATCTGGATAAGAGCATGCCATACTTGGGAGGAATATCTGCCACTACTATGTCCATGACTAGATTCTTTGCAGGCACTTGTTCCAGGTTAACACAAAGGTCCTTGATGAGGCCCAAATATTTGACCCTACTAGAATCGAAGGAGTACATGTCTTTGGAAGGTTTAGTTATTTCTAGGCCTAATCTCTCCATCACAACTTTGGGCATGAGATTGTGAGAGGCACTAGAATCCAACATGGCATTATGAAATATTGTGTCATGTATGTTCAGGCTGATATAGAAAGGGGGAATGGCTCCTTCTTGATACTTTCCTTCTATTTTGGGTCCAAACAACAACTCAGGTGTGTCATCAGCCAAGTGTAAAGTGTCAGCATCATTTCCTATGTTTAGTACCTTCAATATCTGAGATCTATATATGGGTTGAGTAACCAGTTCAATGAGGGGCATATTTATCTTGATTTTGGCAATCTCTCCCTCAAAACTAAAAGGAACTAATGTTTTGTACATATTAACATCAGCTTTATCAACCATGATATTTTCTACATTCTTGATTTGTTGATCATGATTTGGAGTTTTAGACAAAATGGTCTTCTCAGGGTAAATGGTGGAGGTACTAGGACAACTAAGGTCATTGTTTGGCTGGCTGATTTTTCCTTTGTTTGCTTCAGCTTTCTTAACCACAGTGTTGACATTATCTTTTGTTTTCTTAGAGTTGTTTTCAAGTACTTTCCAAACAATAGCATCTATCTGGTCCTTCTTGGCTGAATCTAGGTATTTTTTTGTTCCTAAGGCATACTGCTTATGGATTTCCATGATGGCATTTTCAAATCCCAAACGGTAGTCTTCAGAATCTTCATAGTTTGTGTAGTTTGATCTTATGAAAAGAAGCCTTGTTCTTCTTCGGCATGAAAAACATCTTCTTCATTATCAGAACCTATTATATTTATGTGGTTTTCCTCAGGTTCTATAATTTGTCCTTCTTCCTCATCTACACAATTTTGTTGAAAGGGAGGTCTAATTTGTTGGTCATTTTCCGTTTGTTTGATTTGAGGGGTATCTCTTCTAAAGTTTTGAGTTATGTTTCGGTTTTGGGAATTGTTTTGATTGTCTCTAGGAGGTGCCCTCTCATTTAAGTTTATCTTTTCTATCATTCTCTCCACAATCCTCATTAGGTTGTCTATTTTGGTATCAGAAGAGGAGGTTGAGGGCATGATTTCATCTTTGTTGGTTACTCTCCTTTCTAATTTCAACCTAGCTCTTTTTTCATTTAAGTTTACCTCTGCACTAATTGCTACTTTTTGCGTTTCTTTTAAGGTTTCAGGGTCTTTCTCTTAATTGGAAAGTCATATTTGGGTCAAAACCTTCAGGGAATTTCACTAGTGCTAGGCCTTGTGGGGGTTTCATGTGAGGCGGGAGAGCATTGTACACACTGTTAAACCTGGTTCAATAGTCTTGCACACTTTCTCCTACATTCCTTTTAAGGTTGTTGTATTCAGACATTATTTGGAGGGGGTTTTTCTTGATTTCCCATTTGTTTATAAAAGTTTGGTAGAGGGAAGGGAGGTCATGTATTGAATTAGGAGTTAATGCTTTGAACCATTTTTTGGCCTCTCCTCTTAGGCTTTGTGCAAATATTCTCATCTTAATGGTTTCTTCCTCTATCTCCATGTAATCAAAAGCATCATTGATTCTATCTACATGCTGTTGGGTAGTGATGGATTCAACCCCGGTGAAATGAGGGATCTTAGATTGATAGTCATTTGGTAAAGGTATTAGGGGTTGTGGTAAGACCAAAGGTGCATACCAAGCTACCATGATGGGAGCTAATGGAGGATTTACAAGACGCGGGTTTGTGATAGGAGGTGTAGGATGAAGTGGAATGGTTTGCACAGTGGTGGTATGGATGGGTGTGGTGGAAGTACTTGGACCAACAAACTGATTTTGAGTAGACTTGGTATGGAAAGAGTTGAAGTGACAGAGAAGCTGAAAGTCAGGTGGTGTGGAAGGAGAGGCTTCTCTGCTCAAACTCTAGTGCAAATCTAAAGGTTCAAGTTCAGTTTGGTCAATATCAGTTTGAGACCTATTTCTAAAGAGGTTCTTGGTATGGTGCAAGTCAAATTGGGGATATTGAAAAGCTGTGAGATTTTCAGGTACAGAGCTTGTTCTATGGATGGTCCTAATAGTGGTTAAGTTTCCAGATCTAGAAGTTTGCCACAAAATATTCTCTAGGTCATCAAATATGTTGGGAGGGTTTGGGTTCAGATGAGATCTGGTACTGATCCCATGTGAAGCCAGATTTCAAATTTCAAAATTCAAAGACGCTGAAAGTTTTAGTACTGTTTCTTAAGGCTGACCTCTTTTAATGCTTGGTACTTATTACAGTATGTGAATGGGTTCATAAGCTTCTTAGGGTTGGTGTGAAACAAATCTAGGAAGCCAAATGAGTGATAATGAAGTAATAGGCCTACTGGAGGCTAGTGGAGTCGCCAGGTGTATATTTTTTGCTATTTTAAGGATGTATGTTTATGGTCCACCACCAATAAGGAATAAAAAACCAATATAAGGGAGTTTTGGGGTTTTCTGAGTCTCTTAAAGTTTGTGAGAGTGTCCTATACTGAGTCATCATGTTGCTGGGATGATAAAACAAATAGAGTCTACTCTTTGGCTGATAGTGTGTGTTTCTTAATGATTTTAATGAGGGTATCTGAAGTCCTAAGGGTTACTTAGTTTGTCACTAACTCAGAAGGCTCATCATGATCACCATTGTGTTAGTGTAGTGATGAGGTACCAGATGAGCCACCAAATATTATCAGTCAATCTTCTAAGCTCAATAGAAGGTTCAAATGAGTCTATAGGAGTTTTCTAAGCAGCTATATACTCAGAAGGTCCCACCGTGATTTCCAGAATGTTAGGATGGCGATGAGGTGGCAGATAAACCACCATATACTATCCGTCAAGGGTTTTTGAATCTTTTAAGGAAATTTTAAGCATGAACTTACTTAGAGGGTCCCACCGTGATCGCCAGAATGTTAGGGTCCTATGATTTGGAAGATTAGCTGATCAAATGACAGGGTAACATGGAACCAAGCTTTGGAGTCTCAGGACCTAACCTTCCTGGACTTAGAGAGGGATCTCTCTATTGGGTGAAAAGGATGTGTTCTTTTTGCTCTAGGGTTTTGATTTTAGGCTAGTTATTAGGTGTAGAGTTTTTTTATTGTTTTGGTTGGGAAATATGGTCAAATGGAATAGGTGGAGTGAGAGTATGTCAAAGCCATTGGGCTATGGAGTCAAATGAAGTCAAGAGTGTCTAAATGATGAAACTTAGTGTGTTGCAGGGCCAATTTAGCAAGGTCAATGGATCCTTAAAGTGATGTATGAGGTGTAGTGAACATTAAGTTTGGGAAAGACTAAGAGATATTAAACATATATAGTTTAAAATTTACAATACATGAGGTAGGGAAAACCATTAAGATCAATAAACCATAATCTAAACTAATAAACATCCAAGAGAAACATTCCAGTGATACATAGAGAGCATAAGACCTTCTAACTTTAGAAAATCACCTTCAGATTTTGGGAAAACACATAAGACAATACAAATAACTCAATTTATGGAGAGGGAACTCCTAAACAGCATATATCAAGTTATTGGGAACTCTAAAACAAGTTTGCAAGCATGGAAAAAGGGAAATATTGAACAAGACCTCTTTGACTTAACCTAACAATCAATATTTCATAGAAAGGCTTCAAGATAGGGTTTTGAAAACTTCAAATAAGTAGGGCATACCATGAATATTACTTGACAGTTGTCATGACTGTCATGACTATTTCCTTGCTTGTCATTGACTATCTCATTTGTATCACTATTTTGGTCAATGCATTGATTTTAAAATTTTGCTTCAGCCTCATCATTTATCAGATATTGGTCTTCAATTTCTTCATCCTCTCCCTTTGTTTCTTCATTTTCATTTTCTTCATTCATTTCAGCACTTTTTTCACTGTGATTGGGCTCACTGTCATGCTCAAAACCATCATCCTCTTGGCTGTCTTCTTACTCATCATCAACACTCTCTTCTGAATTTGAAATTGTTTTATGAGTGTCATCACTGTCACTGTTTTTCTCCTCTCGATCACTATCTTTCCCTTCAGGGCTGCTATGTTCATCCTCTTCCTCTATGTCATCATCAATTTCTTCATCATTAGGCTCTATTTCTGCCCCATTGTTTTCTTCACTTTCCTCATCATCTTCTTGATTAAGCTTTGTATTTGTATCACTGCTCTCTACCCTTGCCTCATCTTCTTCACTCTTTTCCATGCTGTCATCTGTTGGTCTATCAGTGGTGTTGTTATCATCTTTATATTCTTAGTACTGTTGTCCTCTTTTTTTTCTTTATTTAATCCATCAGGAGAGAGAGGAAATAGGCAGTTTTCTTTGTGGAGAAGGTAAAGGTGAAGGATGTGAAGGAGTGGAGGTAAGTGAGTGTGAGGTGGAAAGTGAATTTTGGTGAATGGAGGCTTGAGATTTGCATGAATAGATGATTTTTTGGCTTGATGAGAACCTTTAAGTTTAGGGAAGATAGAAAGAGGGATGGTGAGGGAAAAACTTTTTAGCAATGGAGGGGCATAATAAAGTAGGTATAGGAGAGGTTCAGAGTTTTTTAGGAGGGGGGTCGGCTTGAATTGGGTGTCCTTTGAGAAAATGACAACTTTTAAAATTGCAAACCCTACCTTAGAAGGTCAAAAATTGATTTTCATGAAGATTTTTTGGGTTTGACCCATTACTAGGGTTTTGAAATTTTCTTTTGACTATGAAGGGAAAAAATTACTTGGGGATCAACAAGGAAGGGACCACCAACCTTGTTTAACCTTGCTCAGAATCTTGGAGGTAAGAAAATGGAATTTTATCCCTTTTTGAGCAATTTGGAGCAAACTTTGTCTATGCATAACGCTTGCCCAACTGCATGTTCAGGTCGGGTCAGCCTGTCGGAGCGCAGCGCCAGGTTGATTTTATGGGCATTCGGGTCGTTCTGGGCCTATGCGTGCACTCGCCCAAGTACATAGTACCAAGATCTAGTGTGCAATGCAGTGTTAAATAACACTACGACCACCTCGTCTATACATAGCGCCGACCTTGGTGCGCAGTGCCTGAGATTTTCTCCCAACTTTGCAGAAAAACCCTTCAAACTTGCTTTCAACAGCTTCACCTTTTTTATATGACAATGAGATGTAAAATAGGCCAAAGAGGCTTTATAGTCTTTTTTGAAACTAATTTGATGCCAAAACCCTCTTTATAAGGTTTATTTCCCTCTTTATTTCTCTCACTGCGCTTTTTTGGCTTTTTAGTCCTGTAGGTGTCAGTTTAATATGAAAATGGCTTTTTCTTTGTAGGAAGCCTTTAAATGTTCTTTTCAGATTGTTAAACTTTCTGAAGAGGCCAAAACTATGCTTCTCATCTATATTTGGAAAATTAAACCCTTTCATGATTCTTACCACTTATACTCAGCAAATTTTGTCATATTTTGCCATTTTTTTCCTTTGATTTACATTCTGTCCTATTTTTCTATGAAGTAGTGAGGAGAAACCCCTTGGTGGGAGAAAAAACCTAGTAGTAAGCATCAATGACCCTTTTAATATTTATGTGTTTTTATCACCACAAACATTCATTTGGCACTCAAGCTCTTATCAACTCTTCCTGTAGGTAGCCATCCAGGACAATTTGTAGAAGTGTTATTTATGGCATAATCCATCTCTTGCAGAATATTCATTTGATAGGGTGACCCTTGTTGGAGGTTTTACTGCTCTGCTGTAAATCAGTGGCATATTTGTTCTTTAGACCATTTTGACAGTGATGCAGGTCTAGTGAGAGGGGAAAGCTAGTTTAAACCCTTTTTTGTGTCTTTCATGGCCACTTCTGTGCATGTAGGTTCCTACACAGTTTATTCTTTTGATCACTGTCTCTTTTGAACTTGGACAACTCATTTTATTAGTAATGCCCCATGTTTGCCATAGTTGCCTTGTGATAGGTTGTCACTGATAGCTGAGGCTTAATATAATCATAAGTGTTGTTTTGGATGTTTGCTATGGTCTTGAATGAATGGTTTTGAAAGCACTTTTAAAATTTTATTTACTGCAAATCTGAATGTATTTTTGAGAGATAAATGTCATGGAACATTGAGTTATGGTTGTTTAGTCTTTTAACATATCTTCGATTTACCCGTATCAATGTTGTTGGGTTGATACCGATCAAATCCCTACCTTAGTAAGGTCGCGACACGCCTCGGGTGAGACTCTCGGCTCTTCGGAGCAGGGTGAAAATGTTGGCGTGAAGCTAGACTACGGAGGAAAACCTTGTTGGCCCTTAACCTGGACCCAGGTCTTCTCTGCGAGAACTGTTCTCTCGCCAACAAATGGTTCCATTTTCAGGACCTGAAATTTCATTTGGGAGCTAGATCATGGTATCTCAGATCTTCGAAAGAGAAATACGAAGCTGGTGGGATAACCACCTAGATCAGTTCATTGCTCAGCAAGCTGAGCTGAGACAACAGAAGGAGTAAAAACCTGGTTCTATTCTCTGACTCTGCTAGTGATACCTATGAAATATTTTGGGGAAATTTCCCAGAAGAACTCTATAACTAGTTGCATAGGCTTCAGACCAAGGCCGTCAAAGAAAAGTCGCGGAAGGTCAATAGCAAGTGGGCACACGAGTATCTGGTGGCCCTTCATCAATTAAGCACCGATCTAACCCGAGCTGCAGATTTTTGGGTGGAATCTACCTTGGACGGATACATAGTGGTGTTTGCAGCGGAGTGCTACCAGTCTTTCTCGAGAGCAGAAGATAGATTCAGATCCAGGTTAAGGGGGAAGCTGCTAAAGGAGATCCCATTATGGATTAAGGCATTGATGGTAGACGAAGGACTAATGGGGTTCCAAAAAGTAGAGATGGAAGCGTAAAACCTCTGGTGGCAGGGGAAGGGATTAAGGGAGAGATGTTATAAGAACCATGAAAAGGGGGAGTGGGAGTATGGATGTTGAGACCGCCAAAAAGCTCAGGGAGCGATGAGAACATCGGAGGGCGCAGATTGCAGAAATGTGGCGAGAGAGGGTGATGAAGGAGTTAAAGAGACAAGAAAGTGGTCGAAATAACAAAGAGGAAGCGCCTCAGACGACAAAGGGAATGGAAAGTCAGGTTTTTCCCCACGATATAGGAGGGGTCGTTAAAGAAGTGCGGCAGGTGTATAGGAGCCCAGCCCAGATGGAGAAAGGAAAGAAGTCTGACGGAGAAGGTACAAACGCATTCCTGGAGAAGGTATCCGATGTGGAGATGCATGTTGCAATGGAGAAACTATTTCAAGAAAGGTCGGTGTCCATATCTCAAGGTATTCCTATTCCCCACAGTTCAAGTAGCTCTAGTCCCAAACTTCCCCTGGTGCTCTATAAACCCCTCAGTGAAATTTTTGTTAAATTGCGCGAATTAAGTAAGTTGCACAGTATTCAGTCCCCAGCAGTAATACACACTAGTGGTAGGATTTCTAGTGGTACAATCTCACAACCAGGAACTAGCAGCTTCATTCTAGTGATGCCTACTCAAGTGAACACGGCGGGATCACTTACTCGATATCCAGAGTTCTCTGGGAGGGGTAACAACGATGTTGAGCAACACGGGTACCTCTGCGAGGCCATATGGAAGGCACAACAAACACCAGATGTGGGGAAGTTGATAGAATTTATGACCACCCTTAGGGAGAGAGCCCTATGCTAGTTTATGAAGTGGTCGACAACTCATCTGAATCCAACAATGGCAGATGTGAAGAGGGATTTCATTAAGGAGTTCAAACTACCCCAAACAAACCAACAAGGCTTTTCAGATATGTAGGAAATCAAGCAGTGAGAAGGAGAGACTGCTTGGGATTTGATGCGGAGATTCAAGGATGCAATCGGAAAACTCAGTTATCCAATTGATCCAAACCATCAAAGGGATTGGTTCATCAAAGCTCTACTACCTTTGACCTGAACTCCATTAACTCAACAAAGGATTGAGACGTTGCAAGACGCATTAGAGAAGGCGATGAAGATAGAAGCTATGGCAGGTTACCCGCAAGAGTTTAAGGGAAGAGCAGCGGTACATGACCCCTCTATAATGGGTCTGCAGCATCAAATAGCAAGTTTGACGAGAAAACTCAAGGAGATTCAACCAATGCGACCAACGAGACTGAATGTATGGTGCACACATTGTCTCATGGAAGGACATGTGGTAACTAAATGTCCTCGGTTGTGGGGGAAGAACGTGGGGAAATCGGCTACAGGGGCACAGGGAGCTCCACCATTAGGGGGGGTTGCACAAATAAACACTCAGGGGATATATCCACTACAACAGAAATACACAGGGTTCCCTGCACAACAAAGCCCAGTCACCACTGAGTACTGTGAAATATGTAAGAGTATGGGCCATCAACCTCGCCTGTGTTCAATCTTACAAAAGTATTCCGACGTTTTGAATAATATATACTGTGAGTTCTGTGCCTCAACAACACACGACACAGAGTAGTGTCGGGCTCTAGATGCACTGGCAAACCGGTTGGACCGACCTTCATACAGAGTGAACGAAGCTCCCCGAGGAAGAGGAGGAGGCACATGAGGAGGCCCAGCGGGAGGTAGAGGTCCAGTAATATGCTACAACTGTGACCAAGAGGGACATGTAGCTATAGAATGTCCACTCCCTAGAAGAACCTAGTGTTCTTAGTGCCGAGTTAACACACACGGAACATAATATTGCCCGGAGCTTATCAAAATATGGGAGGAAAGAGCTAGATAGCGGGGGCCAAATTTAGTAAATGCAGAACCTAGGTTAATGGGAACTTAGACAATGAAAAATGTGGCCATAGTAACATGAGGAGGCAAAATAACGAGGGAATATGAACATACTATGGACCCGATAAAATTGATCAGGACAACATCCCCAAAACTCCTGATCAAACCAGAATGACAGAAACAATTTTTTCAGGAGGCAGCAGAAAAATTTTCCCAACTCGGGGGAAACAAAGGAATTGAGTTACAAAAAACTCAGGGAGACAATGAAAACCAAAGTAATTCTAAAGCTTTGATCCAGGAGTGGTTCCATCTATTCCTAAAAATTGTTAACAATGCACCAATGCTAGAATAGCTAAAGCAGAACTTGGAAGGGGTGTTGAAGAAGAGCACAGGAGCAAGAGAATCAGCAGAGGCAAACCAGAAGTATGTAAAGAGAGTAAAGAGAAATAAAATAAGGACGGGAAAGGAATTCCGGGTGAATATACAGGTTGTTGGGTTCCAAATTAAAGACACTATGCTTGATTTGGGATCTGATGTCAACATCCTGCCAAGAAAAACCTGGGAAGCATTAGGAAGGCCAAGATTGACATATTCACCAATTCAACTTCGGATGGCGAACCAGTATTTCATTGTTCCCATTAGCCGACTGGAGGAGGTTGAAGTTGACATTGCAGGGGTAAAGACATTTACGGACTTTGAAGTCATCGACATCATGGGAGATAAATATTCTTATCCTGCACTATTATGAATTGATTGGGCCTTTGAAAATTATGCAATAATAGATATGAAGAAAGAACTGATGATCTTCGAGGACGGGGAGATCAGAGTCATTCAGCCACTCAACCCATACCAAGGACCAAGATATATAGAGACTGTGGATAACAAAGAAGATACTCAACTTCTGGACCATCTCTATCAAATGACCATAGGAAGAAGAGAAGATTACATTAACCCAACAGCAGAAGGCTCTGTAAGCTGGAGGAGAATCCAAAGCTCAAAATTGGGATCAGAAATAGCTTGGGATGATTGGCAGCAAGGAGGGTATGAAAAAAATACAAGGAGATGCGCCAATATTGCAAGAATCAATTGGATCGGGGCCTAGGTTCAAGAATACCCAATCTTATTTGATATGAAGGCTATAAACCTTTTCATAGCCAAGATAGAAAATCAGGTACCGGAAAGTCACAGAGTACCATTAATGGACATGGCATTACAATCCACATCCACGAGATGGTTGTTTCGGGGAATTAACACCCTAGAGGTTGGTTGGGATACAACCTCCACAGAGCAGGGGCGTACTACTTAACAGAGACTCACACAACCATGCACGTTCAGAAAAACCAAATAGAGCAGAATGAGAGATTTACCCGTTGGTCCTACGTTTGAAGTAGATCCACGTGGAGTCCAAACTCCCTGTAACCATCCTTTCTCCTTAACCTGAAATACAAGAAGAAACCAACACAAAGGACAAGTTGTACAACATATATCTACTCTATATGTTAGTGAGATTCATATAAAACATTAAATAAATCATAATGAATGCTTGTATAACAAATATTCTCATACATAAAAGCATACACTAACACGTTTATTTCGGGAACAACATGATACTTCTGTATTATAAATAGTACATACAAAAGTAATCAAGTGGAGAGATCACCTGATCCTTCCAAGGCCTTCGCAGACCGTCGTCCGGATCCGTCCAGCCCTTGCCTCGCTAAGACTCCTTCCAAACTGGTGCATACGAGATAACATATAAAGGGATGTATATCTCAAGGAAACAAGGGTTTCCTCCAATGAACTGGGAAAGTGCAGGAGGCACAGGGAATCGGACTTGGATAGGGAATACCAACAGAGTATAATAATGATAACTCTCTCTCTCTCTTAGGCCATACACATGAGGGCTTTTTATAGTCCCTCCAAGTAGTTTCAGCAGTTGGAAACAGTTGGCCACGGGCTGGGGTGGTTGAACTACCTGAGTAACCATCAACCCAGCGCGAAATTAGGGATTTTTTATATATTTTTTAATCATTTTAATGGCATACGCGGAAAATTCTAGCTGTACTCGCGTATACACGCGAAAAAACATGGGCATAGTCACGTATGGAGGATTTTACACTGTTTTTAAGTGAATTTGTCCAAGTCTGTAGGAATGGGTGCCCATAAAGCCATAAAGAAATCATGAATCATGTCAAGGTGAGAAATGATGCTATAACAGATGCCCCCTAATATATGAGGTCAGAAGGGGTACATGATGGCCGAAATGTATTATGCACATAGAAAGAACTTCGCAAGGACAAGAGAGGACTTCACCAGATTTCAGCTTGCCAAAAACCAATGAAAGAAACCAGAGAGTCAACTCATGCTGAGGCGGGCATACCCATGCTCAGTCAAAAATACATCATATAGAAAGTAATGAATGGATCCAACATGTATACAAGTATAACTGAACTGAAAGCACATAATGAATCATCTGAGCATGGCTCGGAAATATAAGTCTGAATCAATGTCCAAGTATCACATATAGAAATTTGATCAAAGATGGTGCAACTGGATGTCTGATCAAATAAGTAACTGAATCTCCAAGTACCGAATCATAAGAGGTGGATCAAACGGTACAATCACGCAACTCGGGGACCAACATATAAGATGCTGCTGTGCTGAACTGCAACATATAAGGGTGGATGGCATCACTGGCAGATACTGAAAGGACTATCAAAAGTGAACCGAAACATGCTGATGCAACCCGAGGTCTTCACCGATCACTATGGCACAATTCTACACGATGGGAATAAATGAGCTGAAGTCGACCATGTGAGAAATCGTTGGATTACCGGGCATTGATGTATCCCGTTAACCAACGCGAGACAACCCACCGATAATGATAATGAGTGTCAAGGTGCCCTAGTACAATCTGACAAGTGTGAATGTATGAGTTGAAGTCGAACACTTGAAATAATCTACCAATCAGGAGGCAATGATGAATCCCCACTGTCAATAGCGAAGAGTCTGCCACTGATGACTGCAAACCCTAAGGTACTGACAAAAAGACTCTAGACCTTATTCCCAGAGCAATGAGTCGGAGTCGATGGGAAAAGATCTGCTGGAAGGAAAGCATTAAGGCATCCCACATCAGTCCAGCGCGAGTGTAACCCGCAGGCCAAGATTTGGAAGGAATCGGACGAAGTAGAGTGATGGAACCAAAACCGAAGTACGTTTCCGACATGCACAAGATGAAGCTAGCGCATGGAAGAAACCCTCTGAACCAACCAATAATGAAAGCTGACACAGAGGCGAGAAATCCACAGATAGGGTCAAATGGAAATCAAGGTACTGCACGAATCCCAAGTGTGATAATGTGTGCTGACGTCGAACACAGGGGAAACCACTCAGTCAAAGACCCATGATGATGATCAAATGATGAGCACGAGGTCACCTATCAATGATGGAAATAGGCCCAAGGTGTGGCTCTAGGTTTTCTCTCAGAGCAATGTGTCGTAGTCGATAAGAGACAAACCCGCCGGCAAGAAGTCAATGGGGACCTTCTCAAACCAGCATGAGTAGAAGACCAAAACATCTGATGTGATAGAACATGATACTGACAAGACCGGGAAGGCCGACTGAATAATGAGTCAAGAGACACCGCAGAATGGCCGACTCAGGTTAAACTTCCCTTGAACAAAATCACGACTCGTGATGACCATGGCAGTAAAAAGTGACACTATATAAGTTTGTGATGCAGGAGGCAAAACAAACTCTCCATATGATTGGAAGAGATAACCAACCGGGGGAGAACTGACAAGTGAAACATGGTAAAGGCTGAACCTAGGTCAAACTAGAACCATCCCAAATGAAGAAAATATATATAAGTATATGTGCTTTGTTCAAGGGCGACAAAACTGACTCTGTACTGCCATCAAAATAACGAAGATACATCCCGTTCCCGCTCTTTTTGTTATATTTGATTTTTTTGTCTTTTTCATAATAAGCCTGAAAAAGAATAAAAGAATGATATGGTACAATGGATAGAACGAGTATCAAGAAAGCAGATGCACTAGTTCCGGGGATTGGAACAATCCTATGCTCAATGCAAGGTGGCGAAAACTGGTCAGTGATACTCAGAGGAACGTTCCATCCATAGGTACAAAGGTGTCAAGTCGTGATAGCTAAGTGCATGCAATGGTTAACTTGTACAGAAAGTCAAGGTCAAAAGTTGGCTTAAACATCGAGTCCAAATGAAGCCGGCTAAAGGCCAGGATAAAAAAGTAGCCAATATGCAATGTAGTAATACAACTTAACGACACCAGGGAGCCTCTAGGGTAATAGCCAGAAAAATGATAGTGAGGAAGAAGAAGAATGAAGCTTCAACACATAAGACATGGCGGGACTAAAGAGGACTCTCGAGCCTACATAAAACGCAGCATGGGCAACAAGTGATAGCGAGGAACTAACTAGGAAGCCCATGTAAAGGAAGGCTCTACCATCAAGTCATGATTAAAAATCGGCGAGTGAAATGGGTGTAATACTCATGACCTGATGGGATCGACCCTAAGGCAAGTGATCAGTATGGAGGCTAGAATGCAAGATGCAATGGAAAGTGATTCCCTAACCTATATGCCAGTGAAGATCATATACCTGCCGTGAAGAGTCTGAAATCACGGATCAAAAACCGGAAAAAGTCTCAAAATCGTCAAAATGTACCTGAAAACATACCAAACTGGGCACTTCCAAGCAATCGAGTTATACAGCATAAGGTAGATCGAAAAAATAAGCATAAGGAAATTTTTGCAAAAAATTTCAATTTTTTAGCCATAAATACACAAATTACCTCTAAATTGGTTCATTATTGCATAGCTGATTTGGGAAAAGAGCTCTGGAGCTAAAAACTTGTTTCAGCAAATCAGGAACAACCGACCGTCGGAACTCAGCGAAACTTCAGGTAGGCTCCTTAATCATCCTGTTTATTCATTTTGTCCGTTTGAAAATTAAAATTAAGTGATTTTTTGCTCAGAAACCCTTGCTAAAAATTGCGTATCTGCGCATACGTGGGTTCAATGAAGGCAAGTCGCGTATACACGCGACTGTGCACAGGGAAAGTAGCGTATGCGCAGGTCCGATTTCAAAAAAGGTATTTCTAATGCAAATTTTGATGAAATTTCTCAGGATGACCATCTCATGGAGGGAACGTGAGCATAGCGCAATAGACCAAGAGGTCATGCAGGATCACGCAGCACAAAATGTCCTCTGAAACTGTGGATTGTTCAAATTCTTTAAAATGCCCAATATGAAAAGTAATGTGCGATTTCTTGAAATGCTCGTAAATTACTGGGAACCAGATCAGGATTGCTTCATAATTGATCAGATGCCACTACGCATAGAAGTGGAGGATATATACTTCATCACTGGACTCTCCAGGAGGGGAGATCCAGTGGACTTGCACGGAAAGCCCTTGGGAGGGTTGACTGTGGAAGACTATGTCCAAATATATTGCGTAGATAATTCCAAGAAGGTTGGAACACAGATTGCTATCAGAGATATCAGGGATTTGCACATAAATATCCTCCTGTTCACCATCGGCAGAGTGGCAGGATCTGCCTCACTACATCAGGCGTCCAGGACGCACATGAGCATAGCTGTAGAGTGCTTAATTCATGTGTATGATTGGTGCACAGCCCTGCTACTGAATATGAAACAACAACTGACCTCCATTCGCCAAACAAAGACCAAACACTTTGGCTATGGGACCATTTTGACAACATTCTTCTTCGAGAGAGTTCCAGCTTTGAGACCCAGAGTCATCTCGACTATCAGCAGCCCGCGGGACCCAAGAATTTCCCGTTGGGTAGACATGATGAAGAGACTGGGGGGCAGCGAGGTACCCTGAACCACTTGGGATGATGAGTTCTTCCTGTGGTGGAGAGAACAGATCATCGCAGTGGACGACTATCCCTATGCCGGGATGGATTTCCAAGGAGATCCAGATCTAGTACTTCCACCCGGAGCAGCATGGGGAGCAGTCGCTAAGTTTTGCAAAAAATTTTAACTTATATGATTTTTTGGATTTTTTCAAATATGTATGAAAAAATGAAAAACAAACATGTTTTTGGATTGGATTCATAATGACTGATAATTAAAAATGATCATGTTTCAGATGTTGGACCAGTTCGTCCTGAGGGCCTACCGCGCCACAAGCGCCGCAGAGGTGAGGCGGAGACAGTGGATTCCGACAGGACTCTCCAGGCCGTTCAGAGAAACTTGGAGGGACTGACCCGCCAAATCCCTATGGCTGCCGTGGAGGACTTGCCGGAAGCCGTCCAGAGACGGGTTGTAGGAGTACCCCGGGACGGGGTTAGACTATTCCGCCGTGTGGCCACTGCAGTTATGTTCTATAGGAACACGACTTCTGGGCAGGGTCCTCAGGAGTAGACAGATTTTATATATTAGATGACTGTATATTCTTTTTTGAGACTGAACATGATGGGGCATAAGCCCACGTTTTGTACGAGATTATGGATCCAAATTTTGTAAATTTTTTTGACACTCCGATGATATATATACAGTGATATTTGATGTGATGTGATAAATGTATCAAATGTATGATGTTTTTGATGATTAAAATTTATTGTATTGAATGATTAATATGCCAATCTAAAGCTTGATTAGCTAATGAGTCAACAAACCAATTGTCAGCTCGAGGAATATGAATGAATGTTAAAAATTGAAATGACCTTTGTAACAAACGTACCCTCAAGAAAAATCGTAATAAAAATGGATCTCGTACCCGATAAGTGTTGTTCAACTGCGACACCACCAGCTGGGAGTCCAAGAAAACTACCAACGAATCAACACCCAAGGATATTGCCTCCAAGAGTAGATGAATGACTGCAGTGTATTCTGCTACGTTATTGGAAGCAGGACCAATGCAGACTCCTCTTGATACCAACAACTGACCGGAAGGATAATGAAGCACCCAAGCCGCGGAAGCTAAGTTCCGGGTGTGTCTACTAGCACCATCGGCGAAACCAAAATGACTCATGACATCCAACACAACCTGCCAAAGCAGATCAAAAAAACATCACCACCTCATCAAAAATCGAAAATCAAACAGATATGTACAAAGCAAAAACTACTATATACAAAGCAAAATGCCAGGCCAAAGCCTAGGCATAATACTTCTTCAAATAGAGCCCATTTCGGGGCTCCGACAACTCATTCCCTTCGAAGTCAACCAAGGTATAAGCTCCTTTCTTAAGGACTTTTTTGATGATATAGGGGCCATACCACATCGACTTAAACTTTCCTGCCCCCAAGGCATCTTTTTCTTGGGCATAGACCAAAACAAGGTCGCCTTCGGAAAAGACCCTAGGCTTAACCGCCTTATCGTACTGAACTTTGACTCTGTTTTTATGCGCTTCATTCCACGTGGCGGCATCTCGACGCTGCTCATCAAGATGTTCCAGATGAAGAAGCCGCTCTGCCAGACTAGAAGTGTCGGAAAGAAGCTCAACGACTAATTTAAGGAAGAGTCTAACATTCAATGAAATACGGATTCTAGCCGGTGGACTAGCGAAACGGAGTCGCCGGTTGCGATTTTAGCGACGTCTGTGCCCGGGTGCGGGATGCACAGCATAATGTGCCGATTGGATCTATGTTTATCAATGCGTCCGTTGAAGAATTGTCTTCAAGGACTTATTCACGGCTTCCACTTGCCCAGTGGCACGAGGATAATATGGAGATGAATGCTCCTGCCGGAAACCCAATTTGAGAGCCAACTCAGCCATCATACTATTCTGAAAGTGACTGCCATGGTCGGTGACAATCTCTCTAGGTATACCGAAACGAGCGATAACTTGGTTGAAGAAGAAAAGAGCTGCAGTCTCACCATCGTTCCCAAAAGTAGGCATAGCCTCGACCCACTTCATAAAGTAGTCTACTGCTACGATAATGTACTTGTGACCTTTTGCCGAAGGCGGGTTACAAGTAGTATAATCCATACCCCACTTTGTAAAGGGTCCGACAGCAACGACTGGAAAAAGCAGAGCTGGATGAGCGCGCATTTTTCGAGTATACACCTGACACGGATGACACTTCTTGACAGATTCAATACAATCTTTGAAAATCGAGGGCCAGAAGTATCCAGCACGCAAAATCTTTTGGGCTGTAGCAAGCCCTGATAAATGACCCCCACAAGCTCCACTGTGAGAATCATTGAGCACAGCCTCAGCTTCTTCGAAAGTTAAGCAGCGTCTTAGGATTGAATCAACCCCTCGACGGTACAAAGCATCACCAATAATCAGATAACTTTTAGCTAAGTGACGCAGCTTATGACGCTCATCTTTCGAAAAAGAAGAGGGAAACTTCGCAGTCTGGAGATACACAATGATATCCCCATACCAAGGATCTTGTGGAGAGATTAGAAACAAGTGTTCGTCCGGAAAGGACTCATCATAAATCATCTCCTCTCCACAAGGCAACTCGGAGATCAATTCCGCAAAGACTAATGACTTCTTGGATTTGGCAGACATGAACTCTAGATCAAATTCCTGTAATATCACAATCCATCTATTATATTTTCCCCCAATCACTCGCCTGCTGAGGACAAACTGAAATGGATTGGCAGCTGCCAAGACATAATTTTTGCGAAGAATAATGTAATGCTGGAGTCGCTGCACAGCATGAACTGCTGCTAAGGCTAACTTTTCTATTGGAGTGTATCGCAGTTCAGGTCCTACCAGTCCTCGACTAAGGTAGTAAATAACATGCTCAGCAAGAGCATCATCCTCCTGAACCAGAACCATACCAATGGTAGATTCTGCTGTAGCCAGATACAAAAGAAAATATCTGCTATAATCGGGTGGACTCAGTAAA
The DNA here is from genome assembly GCA_034641835.2 of Pinus albicaulis. Classification (NCBI taxonomy): domain Eukaryota; kingdom Viridiplantae; phylum Streptophyta; class Pinopsida; order Pinales; family Pinaceae; genus Pinus; species Pinus albicaulis. The sequence continues at coordinate 1,359,676,731 of CM076582.1, read as the reverse complement.
GGAGCAGAGGTCAATGCCTTTTTCAAGGCATCGAATGAGCGTTGAGCGTAGTCGTCCCAAAGAAAAGGAACTCCTTTCTTCAACAGTCTCATATATCCCTTTGTAATCTCGGCATAGTTAACGATAAACCTCCGAAGAAAGTTAGACTTCCCTTGGAGACTTTGAAGCTGACGGATTGAAGACGGGGGAGGCAACCGAAGTATTGCCTCAACCTTGAAGGGATCTACTCTTATCCCTTCCCTAGACACGATAAATCCCAACAGCCGACCGGATGTTACCGCGAAAACGCACTTGTTCGGATTCAAACGAATTTTATAAAAACGACATCTTTCGAATATTTGCCGGAGGTGACCAGGATGATCCATCCTCTTTCGAGAATGAGCAGCTAGATCATCTAAGTATGCCTCGATAATTTTCTTGATGTCGTGGAAGGCGTAAGACATGACCCGCTGAAAGGTAGCTCCAGCATTTTTAAGACCAAAAGGCATTTTCTTATATGCAAACGTACCCCAGGGACAAATAAATGCGGTCTTATGTTGATCTTATGGACGGATAGTAATTTGATTATAACCCGAGAAACCGTCCATGAAGGAGAAAATCTCGTTACCGGCACACTCGTCAATAATCTGATCGATGAAAGGTGTGGGGTAATTATCTTTAGGACACGCCTTATTCAGGTCTCTGAAATCGATGCATACTCGAATCGTTCCTTGCTTTTTATCTACCGGAACGGGGTTTGAAACCCATTCAGTCAGAGGAACTGGGAAAATGAATCCCGCCTTAAGCAGCTTTTCAACTTCAGCTTTGATAGCTGCTGCCTTCCTAGGATTAACCGGACGACGTTTTTGCCTGACCGGCTTAGCGTTTTCATACGTCTTGATCTCATGCTGGATGATAGATGGGTCTATGCCAGGCATTTCCTCATAAGACCAAGCAAAAACATCCCTATACTCTTTGAAGAGTTCGGTATAGATTTGAACCTCTTCATGGGAACATTGAGCTCCAATGAAAACGCTCTCGACAATATTGGGATTCCTGGAGATGTTCGCCGGGATAGTAGGAGAGATCACAGCCATGTTCCCTTCAGCATAAACCTGTGCTGGTGCTAAAGGGCTCAAGACTGGGTGAACAGGTCCAGGAGACTGAGGACTTGGAAAACTTGTTTCGACCTCGCTCAAGTCAGGTAGGAAGTAAGACCGATGATGCAAATCATCCCACGGTCTATCTATACATGTCATCGCTTCCAGGATGGCCTCTTCAGATGGAAGAGTGGTATCTAGACAATCCTGGGCAGAAGAAGAAGTAAGCGTCCAAGCCGGAGCCACATCACCATCCAACTCTTCCGGCGAAAGAGGAGCTGGATCAGACTCTGCAGTGTCAACAACAGACTGATATGCAATCTCAACTACAGAAATCGGGAATGCCATTCCACCCACTTGCCCTTCTTCCAATGTGGCAGTTGGAGAAGGTAAGGTCCAAGGGTCCGAAAAATAATGAGTTCGAAAGAACTCTCTTCGAAGGGGAGCCTTGGAGGATGAAATAGCATTAATAGACACCTTAGGAGGAGGAAGATCGAAAGAACCCATCAGGGAAGAATACATTCCCACTCCTAGATTCTCAACAGGCGCCTTAGCATTATCCAACTTAGGAACAGATGAGTCAGAAGGCGCATCCAGGTCTACAGGAGGACAGTCCAGTTGATCCACCGTGACTATCCTCCCTTCGTGGGGGAAACATACAATTCGAAATAATGAGGATGCAATAGCATCCATCTCATATATCGAGTTCCTCCCCAACAGAAGGTTGTAGTCCAAGGCTGCATCCACTACCTCAACCTCTATGTTAATGGTTTTGCCCCCAACACAGATGGGCAAAGCCGGGACAATGCCATGGGGCCTGTGAGAATGGCCATCGAATGCAGTAAGAACAGTGCTAGATGGAACAGCTTTGGGAGATCCAAGTGTCTTCCAACATGCGAGAGACATCACGCAAGTAGAAGCACCCTCATCAACAACCGTGCGAAAGATATTAGTCTTCCGATACGATGATCTAATGTGAAAAGCCATGTGATGAGGAAGTCTCTTCTTAAAGTTAGCCATATCAAAAGTAATCAGAAGAGAATTTTTCGGATCAACAGCCCCAATGGCAGTGAGCAAAGCACTGCGCTGAGCCGGACAAGACTGGAGTACCTCTAAAGCTGACATAGCACAAGGACTCTGCGCCAGATCTTCTACAATCGAGTAGTTCTGGGGAGCCCTCATGTTCGGATTAATCGTTGACCGCTTAGAAGATGCTTTTGGCATCCGAGGCATAGACTCGACAGTTGGCTTCGTGATATGAAGCGGCTCAGTAGCATCAGGAACTTCCTTAGCTTTCGAAGATTCCTCTCCGCCATAATCACGGGATCTCGTAGTGACATCCACGTGAGCACTCATCATAAAGATATTCGACGGAATTTCCCCTTCCTGAGGACCTCCAGAGGAAGCCCCAGGATTTTGATTCGCGCCAGCAATTAATTGCTGCCCTTGGGGAAAAGGGTTTGTTAGCACAGCCTGGGAACTAGAAGAACCCTGCTGAGATAACAAGCGCTGAGCATCCTGAATTTTCGGGCAAAGGTGTGTGAGATGGTCTCCAGTACAAAGCTTGCATGGAAACTTCACTTTCTTTTTCTCCTTTTGACCCTCACCAACACGCTCGTTGGTTTTATTTGCATTTCCCTTCCCATTCTTTCCCTTCTTCTTGTTATTACGTCCCTTCTTCTTCCCATCGGATTGTTGATTTCCTTTGGGATCAGAAGCTTGGACAACATTTATGGACAAAGACTAGGAAGGTGAAGAATCAGCAGGCACAGCCTGACCAGAAGGAGCAGATTATAAAGACAACTGCTGCAATTGAGAAAGCAGGCTGGCTGCACTACTATTGACCGATCCGACAAGTCCGTCACCATGCGGACCAGGTTTGGGTTTCGATAAATCCAATTTGGAGCGAGGAGCATTGGGCAAATACTTATAAAGTACCCCAGACTGAGAATAGATCAGTTCTAACTGCTGGGCCCTAAAAATGGCCTGCTCCTCTGAAAATACCCCAGATAGGGATACATCCTTTGAAATGTCTGACTGAAGCGATTTCAAAAACCACTCGAGAAGGAACTCACCTGGAATATGGGCTTTGATCAGCCTCTTCCTTCTCCTCCATTCCTGAATATGATCAGAAATGTGAGTTGCCTCATCCTGCTTAAAATTAGCCAGGAGTTCGGTCCCAGCCTCATATCTGACAGGCAACTGAAAATGGTTAAGAAATGTAATAGCCAGTTCTCCAAATGTGGTGAAACTGCCCCCAGTGAGCTCTATATACCATTTGGCAGCATTCCCAGTTAGGGTGCGTTGAAATAATCTCAACCTAATCGAGTCATCGATCAGGGAGTTCGATGAGCACCATAAGTGGAAAGTGGTGATGTGGTCTGCCGGATCTTCACCATTCTTACCTTCAAACTTAGGAATGTCTGAAGGAAGTTTGGTTGGGACTGGAGGCCACCCCAGACTATACCGAATCGGGTCATTAGTTAACTTCGACAAGTCTGGCAAGTTTAACGTTGCCAGAAACGGTAATCGAGGCGGAGCCTGAGAATTCCATCCTTGATGGGATGGATTTCTAACATTCTGAAAAGAATAGCCTGGATTTGATGAGGCACCAGGCTGCCAGAAAGGACCCGTAGAAAACGGAGAAGAACCTCCTCCCCACGCCGAGTTACCAAAACCCAGGCTAGTTCCCCCCGCTGAAGTATTGACTGAAGAGGAAAGCCCCTGGTAGGGGTTCCATGCATTAGACAGAGGAGAAAAAGACTGATAAGCACTCGAAGAAGGGAAAGAAGCATTCCCTTGATGACCCGCGAAGAACTAATTCCCTGCCCCAGCCATTGTAAAGACAGGATTCCATCCTGTAAAAGTGGTCGAACTTTGCCCCCCAGACCAAGGGTTGAAACTATGGGTCTGGGACGTAAAAGGAAACGACCCTAAAGAAGGATTGGAACTGGGAATATGCCCAGTCCCAAAGGGGAAACCCTGAAATGAAGCTGATCCACTAGCCATGTTAGACATGGGCGTGGATCCAGCTGCACCGGCGGAAAAGGAAAACGAGGGATTTCCACTAATGGACATCCCTGAACAGAAGGGACCAGAATGAGAAGCATATGCCTGGGTGAACCCAGAGCCAGACATAGCAGTGCTAAAAGCAATCGAAGATGAAGCAATAGTGCCCCCTGCCTCGACAGAAGCATGGGTCTGAATGCCTGCAGCACTCACGGTAGAAGCCACGTTCCCAGTCGTGGCCATCGAAAGATAAGAATAATATGGAAGATCCAGCGGTCTCTCAGACTCCGGTCCGATGTACTGAAGAACAAACGGATGATCAGGAGGAAGAGGAGATGGACCTGTAGCAGGAGGCTCAGGTACGTCTTCAACTTGAAAATCTTCTTCTTGAGGAAAAAGAACTCGCGAGGTGAGCGGAACGCTCCTCTCGGGACCGACACCGGAATCAGCAACGAAACCCTCAGATCTTTGTGGAGGACACTCTCCACAGCGTCAGACGCTACCGGATGGTAACTACCAGCTAAATCGCTCCTACGCCTTCTCGAAGAAGGCTCTGCACTCTCGGGAGATAACCCCCAGATTCTCCTCGAACGTCGAGGCGCTTGATCAGCCACTTTTATAGATTTATTATATTAGACTCAAAAAAGTGAAAAGCTAGGCAAGCTAGGAGCAAAGAGCACTCACTAAAAATAAAAATCCCTGAGAAACAGCAAGCAAACAACCTCCAAGTATTTCCGCTCAGGGTGATGAGGACCGGACACCAAAATACAGGAAAGCGAAGTATAGAGCCTTCCGAAAGCAGTCTGGGATGATTAGGGCCCAGAACAACTAGCGAAGGTATCAGAAACAGTTACGCCGACCTCCTAACGACAGCCTTTGTCGCGTCAAGCACCCAAGCTTCGCAAGGGCACCCCCCAGAAGTACTGCTGAAAGTGATGCGACGTATGCCTCAGGTACCACGGGTATTCCCCCCCGCAGTCACCTGTGTGGAACCTAGGAGAGGCAACTATGGACACCAATCCGTATCAGAAGCTGGGCGGAACGGTCTTGAGGTCAGATTCGGCTAATCGGAGGGGGGGTATCCCTCTTCTCAACCTTCACTTCCCCTCGCGCTTGACTCTCGGATGAGAGCTTTCCCAGTCCACCTCACGGAGTTGGATTTCGCTCAATTTAATCAACTTCTATGTTTGTTTGAGCGGCCTTGGAGAGTTAACTCTCCACTCACCTATTCCAAGGCCCTACAACCTAGCTAGTTGGTGATTGACACTTAGTAAAACTTGCTAGTTAATTTTAGATTAAATCGCTTATTTTAAGGGTTGTTGTATTAAGTTACAAGGATATGGAGATGAAACCAATGATGTTTTGACGCAAAAGAAATTAATAAAAACTTAACTACATGCACATGGAGTTCTTTGTCTTTCGATGAAAAGTAATCTCTATATAAGTTCTACGAGACTAAAAAATTGTATTTTTCTTTTCGAATTGCAAACTCACACTCACAAAAACTAAGAAGCTAACTAAATGATTCAATGCACCTAATGCAAATCACTACAAGCATGTAAATTCTAAGATGCAAAAGTCTCTTGAAACAAGGTGAAATTTCCCAAAAAGCTCCTTCATTTTTAACTCATCTTTTGTTGTCCAGAAAGCCAATTCTTGAAAACAAGAACTCTTAATATAAGACAGCAAAATACTCAACAAGAAGAAGAAGAAACCAAATGACAACTTCTCCTCAAAATCAAGCCGAAAACTAGAAGCAAGAAACTTCACAAAAGCTCCAAAAGATATGACCAAACGAAAATGAAAACGCAACAAAAAAAACAAAAACAAGAGACAATGTTTTTTGAGTTTTTGATATGCAAAAACAAAAAGCAAAACAAATGTTTTTTGGGCTTTTTAGTTTTATAAAGCAAGAGCTCAAAAATACCAAGCACAACTATCACAATCCAAGCCAAAACGAGACCGAATTTCAAGCATAAACTTCAACAATGCTCCCAAACCTTATAAAGCCAATGATAGCAAGATCAATAAGGGCAATGGAAGACCAAAAACTCAGCCAATCAGCCTAGAGAAATAGTGCAAACTCGTTGCAACAAAAGACTCCAAAGAAGCAAGAAAAGTTCTTCGAAAATTGCAACAAAACCCTAGCCTATGAAACTCAAGAAAACCAATCGAAAACAAAGCAAAAAACGCAATGCAAAGCACAACACAAAGATAGGAGCGAGTCAGTGAGCAAAAGCTCTCTGTTCTGATAAAGCAGAATAGCCAAGAATGCTCAGAAAGCGATCTTGGAACTCAATCCAGGAGTGCCAGCACCAACAAGAACATTTTGCCAAAAGGATTAGTTTTCGAACAAACGAAAGAGAAACAAGACTTGAAACCACTTCCTTCACACTCCAGTAAGTACAGAGACACTGTAGACACAGGCCTCCACAGCCAGAAAGGACCAAAAACCCCGAGAATCCTAAAAAATTCCAAAATGCCTAGGTATACGAAGCCTTTCGGTTGTACGACAGCGTGTATACGACATCAATGTGAAACCGCTACAGCCGTATACGCGGATCCTTTCACACAAAGACTCGCGTGTATGCGCGCGTATATAAAAAAAGAAACGTATACAAAAGAAAGATAGCTGAAAAACAAAGAACAAGCACGGGAATGACACAAGCCATAGGCTTCGGTGTACAAGAGAAAATAAGCCCAAAAGATGTAAAGATGGATAAAGCGACGGAAACAAACGGGCGGAAACAACCCAACGGAGAATCACAAAAATATGATTGATGGTCGCCGATTCACATTTCGAAATTAACATAGGGTTGGTTGGGATTCAACCTCCACGGAGCAGGGGCGTACAACGAGAGACTCACAATGAACCATGCACGTTCGGAGAAGTCGATATATGTCTGAATGAAGACGAATGAGAGATAGAAGAGTTGGTCCTACGTTTGAAGTAGATCCACGTGGAGTTCAAACTCCCTGCAACCGTCCTTCCTCCTCAACCTGAAATAGAAGAAGAAACCAGCACAAAGGACAAGTTGTACAGTATATATCTACTCTATATGTTAGTGAGATTCATATAAAACATTAAATAAATCATTATGAATGCATGTATAACAAATATTCTTCATACATAAAGCATACACTAACACGTTTATTTCGGGAACAGCATGATACTTCTGTATTATAAAAATAGTACGTACAAAAGTAAGTGGAGAGATCACCTGATCCTTCCAAGGCCTTCGCAGACCGTCGTCCGGATCCGTCCAGCCCTTGCCTCGCTAAGACTCCTTCCAAATGAGTGCATACGAGATAACATATAAAGGGATGTGTATCTTAAGGAAACAAGGGTTTCCTGAAATGAACTGGGAAAGTGCAGGAGGCACGGGGAATCAGACTTGGATAGGGAACCAACAGAGTATAATAATAATAATTCTCTCTCTCTCTTAGGCCATACATATGAGGTCTTTTTATAGTCCCTCCAAGTAGTTTCAGCAGTTGAAAACAGTTGGCCACGGGCTGGGGTGGTTGAACTACCTGAGTAACCATCAACCCAGCGCGAAATTAGGGATTTTTATATATTTTTTAATCATTTTAATGGCATACGCGGAAAAGTCTAGCTGTACTCGCGTATACACGCGGAAAAACATGGGCATAGTCGCGTATGGAGGATTTTACACTGTTGTTAAGTGAATTTGTCCAAGTCTGTAGGAATGGGTGCCCATAAAGCCATAAAGCAATCATGAATCATGTCAAGGTGAGAAATGATGCTATAACAATGGTGGATTAATCATCGCAACTCGTTGATTCAATGGGACAAAGTTGTGGCAGCACTAAAAGCTAGATTTAAGGAAGAGGAAGGACCCTGGAGTAAGGACAAGTACCAAGGGGAATCATACCCCAGAAACCATTTGAAGAAATGTGAGGCACAATGGAGAAACGATGGATATCCGGAAGAGCTGTGGGTACACTGGTTCATCCACTCTCTGGACGTAATTCCATAGGCCTGGTACCTTACGGAGGAGAAAAAAAGAGGGACCAACAAATGGCAGGAAGTTGTGGAGAAATTCACGCAGTGTTTCTCGTTTGAAGGAAAGTCAGAGCCGATCACCCAAGCTTTGTAGGCTATCAAGAAAGTATTTTTCTTGCTAGATATTCAACAGGGGGATGAGCAGGCGTTTCAGTACCAAGGTATCAAACAAAAGGTGGCATGTCAAAAAATTAATAGTGAAATGAATGATGACAATCTGGAGGATCTCAGGCACCTGTATTTTGAGGAAACAGAGGGGGAGAGGGACATCAAAGAAGAACTGACGATAGAAGGGACCCATCTTCTACCTCTAAGAACCACGAAATTAAATATTGGAACAGAAGATAAGCCTAAACTAGCAACAATTGGAGACTATTGGGATGAAAAAACAACTAAGGAAATATTCAGTCTGCTCAAGGAATATGAGGACTTGTTTCCTTCATCAGTAGTGGATTTAAAGGGCATAAAAGGGGAGATGGGAGAAATGCAGATAATACTAAATCCTGACATAAGGCCTGTGAAACATAGGCCATATCGTCTAAACCCAAGAGTAAAGGAAAAGGTGAAAGAAGAGATAGACAAGATGTTAAAAGCAGGATTGATATTCCCAGTAGAGGAAGCAAAATGGGTAAGTCCAATAGTTATACAGAACAAAAAGGATAAATCTGAGATACGAGTCTGTGTAGATTACAGAAGCTTAAACAGTGCTTGTATCCATGATCCGTTTCCCATCCATTCAGTGACGAAGTTCTAGACAACATTGCAGGGAACGAGGCGTACTCATTCACTGATGGATTCTCAAGATACCATCAGGTAATAATAGCGGAGGAAGACGAGAAAAATACAACATTCACCACCGAATGGGGCTCTTTTGCATACAATGTGATGCCATTCGGATTGAAAAATGCACCAACAGTTTTCTCTCTTATTGTGATAGCCTCTTTTCGGGAATACATCCACAAGTTCTTAGAGGTCTACATGGACGACTGGACTGTCTATAGCATACTAAAGGATCACAAGAGCTTGTTGAGAGTAATGTTTGATAGATGTCGAAAACTTTAGATCTCGTTCAACCTGAAGAAGTGTATATTTTCCGTACCGTTTGGAACGCTGCTAGGACACGTGGTATGTAACCAAGGTGTCTGCGTAGACCCGGCCAAAGTAGCAGTAATATTTAATATGGAGGAACCCAAAACAGTAAAACAACTAAGATCATTACTCGGCCACATAGGTTACTACCAACATTTCATCCGCAACTACGCGAAGATAACATCACCATTAGAGAAGCTACTGAAGAAGTCGGAACAGTTCCAGTGGACGGACAGTTGCAAGATAGCCCTGGATACCCTAAAGGAAAAGTTGGTGAGTGCGCCAATACTATTTCATCCAGACTGGGACAAACAATTTCATGTACATATCGATGCTTCCAGCATTGCGCTCGGAGTGGTCTTGGCTCAACCAGGAGACACTTTAGTCGACCATCTGGTATATTTTTCCAGTCGCAAGTTATCCACAACAGAACGAAACTACACAACAACAGAGTGGGAGGCATTGGCGATGGTGTACTCTCTTCAAAAATTCCGCCACTACCTGTTGGGAGGTAAGTTCAATTTTTTCACAGATCACTCAGCGTTGAAATATTTAGTAAACAAACCAGTCCTAGAAGGGAGAATCTGCAGATGGTTCCTACTATTTCAGGAGTTCACCTTTTAAGTAATTGTAAATCCCAGAAGACTTAACGTAGGGCCAGATCACCTATCCCGAATAGAGAATGGAGAAAATGGAAGATCTCTAGATGATCAGTTACCAGATGCTGATCTTTTCAGAGTAGAAGCCATCCCAGACTACCTGAAAGAGATAGCAGCCTACCTCACGACAGGGCAGTGTCCGAAAAACTATACTTCAACACAAAAAAGGCACCTGGTAGTTCGTGCTGCAGAATATCAGCTAATAGCGGGACACTTATACAAGATGGGGCTAGACCATATTCTTCGAAGATGTGTCCTAGATCACAAGAGAGAAATTGTACAATGAGAAGGCCACAATGGTGTTGCGGGAGGGCACGTGGGAGCTAAACTGACAGCACGCAAGGTACTACAAACAGGATTATGGTGGCCAACAGTGCATAAGGACAGTAAAGAATTTGTTCAGAAATGTGATGTTTGTCAGCGGACAAGACGACCATCCCACAGAGATGAGCTTCTTCTTCATCCGATAAAAGTAATGTAGCCATTCGAAAAGTAGGCAGTCGATTTTATAGGACCAATTACACCAGCTGCAAGGTACTCAAAGGCGAGGTACATAATAACGACGACCGACTACCTGACGAGATGGGCAGAAGCGGCGCCAGTGAGGAACTACACAGTAGAGACTGCTGCTAGATTCATATTTGAAAATATAATTAGCCAATTTGGGTGTCCAAAAATCCTGACCAGCGACCAGGGTACCCACTTCATCAATGACACCATTAAATCCCTCCTGGAAAGCTTCATGATACGACACCATAAATCAGTTCGTATCATCCGCAAGCGAATGGTACAGTGGAAGAATTCAACAAGATACTAGAGAAATGCCTGACAAAAATATGTAATGCGCAGTGCAATGACTGGGATGAGTGGATACCAGCAACACTGTGGGCATATCGAACAACAGTAAAACGACCAAAAAATCAAATGCCATTTCAGCTAGTTTACAGAAGAGAAGTGGTAGTCCCAGTGGAATTCATCATACCAAGCCTTCTAATCACAACAACACTCCAACTATCTGAAGAAGAAGCGCTAAAGGGGTGACTGTAGGAGCTGCAAGAACTTGAAGAAGAACGATTTCTTGCGCAATTTCACCAGAAGGTACAAAAGGGGAGGCATAAAGCTTGGCACGATCGACACATTAAGCACAAGACTTTTCAGGTCAGTGGAAAAGTTCTACTATATGACAAAAAATACCAGAAATTCCCAAGAAAGTTGTAGATGCATTGGTTAAGGCCATTTCATGTCATAGAAATCAAATATTCAGGAGCATTTCGGTTGGTACAACTAAACGAACAAGTTCTCCAAGGATGGGTCAATGGCGCATGCCTGAAGCCCTACCAAGAGTAAGTTAATCATTTCATTTCCAATAACTCTTGCAACTGAGAGGAGTCGGTAGGGTAGAATAGCGTCAATAAATCTCTTACACCCGAGATGAGCATAGATAGGATCCCACTTCGCCAAAACCAGAGATAATAAGAGTAACTACAGTTGAGTTGCGGAGACTGTAACACAACCAATTGTGGTCGGGGATGGGTAGTGTCCAGCGGGTCATCCACGTTAGATATAAATGCGTGTCAAACATAAGCTCATCATCATTACAGGTAGTACCAGTTTTAGTCCGTAGGATTACCAAGATTTGGAAATAATTTCCATAATTAGCATCACCCATACTGTAATAAATTTTCCATAATTAGACATAACTACCAGTCGTCGCGTCTGCCCAAATCCAAAAACCACAGTAAGAAATGTCAAAACCCACCTCAGCAGCTAACTAATCGCATGATTATAGCCGCGGGAGAAGCCAGGGAAAAAATAATTAGTTATGGGGTCTCATCAACCTCATGCATGCCAGTTACTTACATAACCCGCATGCAGATAAGTGCGAGAATGTCGGAAAAATCCGAGTTATAATTAGAAACATCCAAAAGAGAAAGGGAAGCCAAACTAGAACCAGAATAGAGAAGGCATCCATGAGAATAATTTCAAGAGAAAAGAGAGAGAACTATTCTACAGGTATACCAGCGAGGAGCCAAAATGAACAGAGTAAGCCCAGCAGTTGTGGAGCGGAAGATTGACAGTAGAATTCAAAATATGGAATCCCTTGTGGGAAAATACGACAGTGCATCCCTGATTGACACAGACCTTATAGACTCTTTTGAGTTTCCAGCACTGAAAAGGTAGGTGTACATAGAGAATTATGCAACAGAAGTAGGGTGGGCAGCAGCAAGAGTTCTGCCAGAGTTCAGGGGCATCCAAAAATCCATGATACTGAACTTGAGGAATTTACCAGTGTTTGGGATTACAGGCGTTGCGATGTAGTGCACGAAATTTCTATTAAGCAGGATCCAAAACGGTTCTTTATGGCTGGGAAAGGAAATCCCAATTCATGTCGAAGACATCCACAGATTAACTGGACTGTCGCAGGAGGGAAGGGACGTATCATCAGTGTTCCAAACTATATCTAAGAGGGCGAAGAAGTCTGGAGACATGGACTAATACACCAAGTATGGCACTAGAAGAGGAGGGAAAGGAGAAAACATCGAATTGATCAACAGATCGGAGGTCAAATTTTCTTGAAATCTAATTGCTAGCAATACAATGAAACACTATACCAAAGGGAAGTGCACCCTGGATAGCATTGTGTCCAAGGGACAAGGCTGAATTGGTGCTCTTTCTTGCTAAAATAATTGTTCAAAGCTTGCGAGGACAATTACAAGAGAGTGACCAGGTTTATTTATGGATATTTGATCATGGCACTAGCCATGTGGAAATGGACCTTCCCAAGCATCTGGATACCGGTCGAGATAGCAGAATACCAACCTGTGGCAATGAAGTTTGTGTCGTGGAAAGTGTCCAGGGACCCTAGCACAAAAGAAGTGAATGAAAAAGCTTTCAGAGTCTGGTATGGCCAGATGGTTGACGTCGTGATGAGTCAACAAAGAATTCCAAGAAATCTGTTAGATGGATATAGTGAGCAGGTGTGGTTCGGAATCACCCACAAGCAGACTTTTCTCAGGCCTACATGTGTACTGGAATCAATGTTTAGGATGAGACCCTTGAAGTTCTAGATTGATGAAGTAGCCTTTCACACGAAGGTCTGTTCATGGCCAGGGGTGGTGATGGAGGTCAGGGAGGGAGTCTACACATACATCTTCGATGGAATGCTGCCAAACCCACTGCCGGGAGAAACTTTAGAGAAAGCAGCGACTAGGATGTCAAACCTATAGCTTTTCCCGATCATTGAGCAGTTGAACACCAAGGTAAAAAAATTTAATAGAGTTTTTCAAGCACTAACAAGTGATCCTGCTACATTTCCAACATTTTCAAAGTTTCAGGCATCCCATTCCAATCCATCTCCCAGCACGGCCTCCATATTTGCGCCAATACCCAATGTTTTGTTTAATTCACTACCCCCAGCAGCTACAATGCTGGTTGGAAAGAGTAATGCTGCAAAGCTAGCAGTGGCACTGAAGGCAAAAAGGGCCAAGGTCGCAGGATCTAGCCCAATGGTTGATCTCACAGGGGAGGATCCACCTCGACAGTTGAATATAGGGGTACCAATCAAGGAAGAGCTGACAGTTGAGCCTGAAGAGACCAGAAGTTTACCACCCCACAACTCAATATACCCCCTCGATTTCTTAAAAATACGCATATTTCCACCTCACACCCACCAGCTACCTCCCAACACCTCATCCTTCTCCTGGGAACCCCACAACTCTGCACCATCCACTTCATTAGCCACCATGTCGGACCCAGTTGTCAGAAGAATAAATAATGGGGACCATGGAATGGAAGTTAACTCGGGTATAGGAGAGTTACCCCCAGTTGACCCAACCATGATTCCGCAAACTACTTTTACCGAGCTCATTAATCAGATAGAGCAGTCAATAGAAGAAATATTTGGGTCACTCCTCGAGAAAACTCGACTCCAACTAGCTGACCTAGCAGGTCAAGAAGGGAAACCAGATCTACAGATGGCTGAATCTAGTAACCGGCTACTGCACAAAACACTGCCACAATCACCGCAGGACCAGTCAGCGAGATCTGTTGCCAGCGGACAGCCACTCCGTGCTCGAATGCTAGATCAAGGTACCTCCGGTACAGAAAGCATGGAAACCAGGGGGACAGCCCAACTGTACCATTTCCTTCAGAGAGCAGCACAACAAGCTGAGAGACATCACTCGGAGCTCCAGAAGAAATGCGAGCAGAAACAACAACAAATAAGCACACATACTGAAGAACGTGAACATCTAAAGACGGAAAAGGGGTAGTTACAGGAACAACTAGAGACAATCACTAGAGTATTCAGGGACGTTTGGCCTACAGTAACAGCCAACAATATCCAAATACCAGAAGAGATGCAGGAAACCGATGTAGTCGGGCATGCGGTCCACCTCAGGGTGGCCTATTCAAATCTCCAGTAGGAAAATGTAGAACTCAAGGCAGGATTGGCAGCCCGACCCTCGTTACCCGACCTAGTGGTTATGTACTCGGCACAGATTTCAAAAAGACAGGGCCAAGTAACAAAAATGCAGGAAGTTCTGAGTACTACAGCAAAAGAAGCATACGACCTACTAAAGGGTCTACAAGAATGCTCAACAGCCCTTACTCTGAAGGCACAACTGATCTCGCTAAAGCTACAACAAATATCAAGATAAATCCAGGAGGCCACGGACCTGACTGGACTTGACCAACTCTATGCACAGGCTGACATGCTATAAGTCCAGATACAACAAATCAAACAGAATTCAACGACGGCCAAGCAAGCCATCCGGGAGCTCCGGAAGCCCGTAAAAGTTAGTGCACAGACAATGCAACAATTGGCCTCTGAGGCTAATACTCAAATCAACATCGTGTTTGGTTCCCTGCCGCCGAATGTATGGGAAGAAGTCATCACGAAGATCACATCTGAGACTGATGAGCTAATGCAAGGGTGGCAACAGGCCATGAAAACCTTCCAAGAATTCAAGGAATCAACTCTAACCAAGGTCCTAGATTTGGGGCCCTTGTCTGGACAACTGGGAGAAGGAAGGAAGGTAGAGCAGGGCGCAGGGCCGAGCAGACCCATGGAAGTAGAGACAATGCAAAAAAATTGACTCGGGGCGAGTCAATAGGATGTGGTCGGGGCCTGTTGGGGCCCTTGTTTTGAAATTCAACAGCTTTTGCGTTGCGGCTAGTATGTGGCGGAACGCAACCATGGTAGGTAGAAAGATGTCAAGGTTGCGAAGGAGTAAAGGACAGGTGTCACGGATGTTGCAGGAGCAAGCACAGATGGCGGAAGAGCGCGGAAGGAAACGAGCAGTAGAACTCTCGACTAACAGAAAGAAACATAATACAGCCGAGCGAGAAGAAAGGAGGAACCATCAGTCGTGCTGGCAGCAGAACAAATAGGCAGCCGACCAACAGAAAGGGGGGTTGGTGTAGACGGGATCAAGCAGTAGAGAGCCACAGGAGGGCTCTGTCTGGGTTGTACTATTCTCCATTCCTCTGTATTTCTGTATTTCTCTCTATCCAATAGGACTTCTTGTATTCTGTTATGCCCATGCTCATGTAGTTGAGCCTTGTAATAGCATTTCACTAATAGCCGAGGCTTAATATAATCAGAAGTGTTGTTTTAGATGTCTGTTATGGTCTTGAATGAATGGTTTTGCAAACACTTTTAAAATTTTATTTACTGCAAGTCTGAATGTATTTCTGAAAGATATATGTCATGAAACGTTGAGTTGCGGTTGTTTACTCTTTTAACATAACTTCGATTTACTCGTATCAATGTTGTTGGGTTGATACCGATTGACTACCTACCTTAGTAAGGTCACAGCACACCTCGGGTGAGACTCTCAGCTCTTCGGAGCAAGGTGAAAATGCCGGCGTGAAGCTAGACTACGGCGAAAAACCTTGTTGGCCCTTAACCTGGAATTGGATCTTCTCTGCGAGACCTTTTCTCTCGCCAACAAGGATAAGTATCTGCAACTACTACCCCCCTACTAGATACTCGTACATTTGTCTTCTTCTCACCCATGGCTGACCCTAACGGTAGCCATACATCCATCACAGACTCAATGTGAGCCTCCATCCAACTCTTCCCTCTAAGGAATATCATGCTTGATATGCATAGCCTCCTCCTCTGCTGACTCATTCTCCATCATATGCTGCTCTGGCTGAATCGTCACAAGTGACTCATCACCCAGAGTATCTCCCGTAGAGTCCCCTGACTGCTCACCCTGCACACTGGAATACAACTCTTCCCTACTGTCATCAACTTTGCATGACTGATCTCGCTCCCCAGAAGCATCCTCATATGATCCCATGGACTCATATGATGAAGAATCCTCATCTTGGCATACAGAAGGAATTTCCTTCTATTTTTCCTCTACCACATCATCTGCATCACTCAAGCATGAGTGATCAGGCCCCCAAGGTTATTTTCAGATAAAGCAAAGTCCCTTCCTCCTCAACTCATTTCTGCTGCCTGATCCACCAAACTGGAGCAACTCCTCCCTGGTTAATTGTCTCTTGAATAGCCCAATATTCTACTCAACCAGCCCTTGGACTAGCTCATAAGTAGCAGGTGAGACCAACTGCTCTCTCCTCAAAATTCTCAACACCCTAGTCTGCAACTCTCGACCAATGGCCTCACAGTATCTCATACATGATGACAAGATGGACTGCATGTGTGCTATGATTGTGTCAACATGATGTCTCCTAACGGTGAAGAAGCATTGGAACATCTGCATAATCAAGCCATCACATTCAATATCAAACATGACGCAATATGTTCTGAATGTGGCCATACCTCCTAAAACCTCAAGATTCTTCCCAAAGGTAGAGCCTGCATTGTTGTCCAAATATTGAAAGGCTCCTACCATTAGTCTAAAAACTCTCCTCGTAATGTCATCATTGTAAGGGGTTATAGGGGTGGTTAGTCTCATCATGTTGTTGAGGCAAGCTGCAACTGGAAGTGTGGCCCCTCCATAAGTTTCCTCCAAGAACTTGGGTTGTATGAGAGCAAGCATACATGGTTTTAAGGCGCAAATTAATTTTCTCCCATCTGACTGTTTTACTTTGGAAAGGAGTTCATAAAGTTTGGAAATAATTCTCCATGTGATCTTCATGTGTTTCAAATATGTCCCAAGTGCAACGCTTTTATTCCCTATTTATGGTTCTTTCTATAGGTCCCTGGATTGCCCCTTTTGAATAATGGCATATACCCCCTTTAAGAAAGGTATATTGTTCTTCTTGGTTTCTTGGTCCATAGAAACATTGTGGTTCAAGGCTTCAACAACTGTGTTGCCATGTGGGTTTAGGAGGCATTTTAAGAAACCCATGTTTATGGAAACAATACAAAGTTATGATAACAATGAAAGGTACCACAAAAACACCCTACATACATTAATACATTGTCCAACCATCAATCGGAATTGAAACTAATGCCAACAACGATGATGCATTATTGGCATGTTGTTACATTGCTCATTTCAATACCCTTCCCCAACGGATAAATCTAGCTCCAACAAATAATTTAGGCTCTAGAAAATAAATTGGGCTCTAGTAAAATCATTTTTGCACAACAAGATGAATTCATCCTAGAAAAGCAAGATAGAAAATGTTAACCCAGATGAAAGTAAATGATCTCTCCTTAGCTCTGTGCTGACTCTGGAAATTCTACAATTGTTGGAAATGTTGTTGCTGGTTGACTTCAGAGTGCCAGTTGGGCTACTTGTACTGCTCATAAAATTCTAGGAATTTGGGAAGGTGATCCTTGCCCAAAACTCAAAAATGGTTTCCTTGAATTCCAACCTTCAAAATCTTACCCTTTTTCTCCTAACTCCTAAAGTTGTTCGCTGAGTAGGGACTATGTAAATGAGTTGATATACTACTCATAAAATTGTGGGATTTTAAACACATACTCTACTCAAAAAACCCAGAAAAACCCAAAAATGGTTTTCTCTAATTCCAACTTTCAAAATTTTCCCTTTTTGCCTAGCTCAAATAACTGCTAGCTGAGTAGGAACTGCGTAAATGGGCTGATCTGCTGCTAAAAAAATGTTGGGTTTTTAACCACGGAATCTACTAAAAAAACCCAGAAAACCCCAAAAAAATATTGGGCAAATTCTAGCTGAATAATTTTGGCCCTCCAATATAAATTTGGCCCAACGAAATGCTCTCTAGCAATAATTATGCACTAGCTGCTGCAATGGATTGGCCAAAAAACCTACATCTAGTGCTCATAAAATTCTCAAAAATTACTCCCAGACTCCTCAAGCCAATCTGACCAAAACCCAAAAATGGTTTGGCCAAATCACGATCCTCCAAAATTGACCCCAATAAGCCCTACGCTCTCCCAATAGCCATTGAATACGCTGTCTACAAAATGATCAGTGAAATACTCAACAACACTCCAAATGTGCAACAAATAATCCCTCTTCCACTTCCTCTATCTCCTAGCTCAAATGGTTGAGACCTTCCTCTGCAACTAGGCTCAACTCTCCTTCTCTGTGCTGGCCTAGAGACTGCCACGTTGTTCTAGAGATAGAATATCAATCTCAGCCCTTGGTGGTTCGCCTATAGCCAAAAAGCCAATGAGCCTTACAGCCAATAAAAAACACAAGAACCTAGTTGTATCCTCTATAAATATGCACTCCAAACTGAGGCGACAAAATGAGGAAGCTGAAGATAAAGAGCTCAAACAACTGAGGTCAAAATTAATGGTGCAATAATACATGAAAAAGTAATAAATCTTCAATCTTATTCTGAAGTTGATTTGCAGTAAAACCCTTGAACTTGGCTTTTTCGATAATTTGGAAAGTAAACCCTCAAGCTGGAAATATCACAAGCTGTGATACCACTGTAATATCCCAAATGGGATATTTTATGAATTTTTTTGGAAATTAATTCAACCCTAAAATTATTTTATGAATTTTGTTGAAAATTAATTCAACCGCAAATAGATCTACAACAATGCCGCAACTAGCCTAAAAAAAAACTGGAAATAATTGCAACCTATGAATCCTGAATGGATCCACCAAGTGAAGATATGGGTGCTTGCCCACTCTCACTAAATCACCCGAGGGTTTCCATCCTGGGGCTACTACTGAAGTAGAGAATCCAAGTTCTCAAACCTCTCACATAAACAATGATCCAATCCAAGATATCTCCAAATGACCTTCGCTTCTCCTTTTATAGATCTGATGGATAGATATCCAATCCTCTAGAAGCATCTTATTTTATTATTTTATTATTATTCTAGAAGATCCCCCATTGACTCTATCAAAGTGACTTTAATGTAGGTTTTAACCCTGTACATAAATTATCTGCAAATGAATCTTAAAAACAGAAAATAAACAATAACGAGAGCGTAAAACATAAAATAGATAAACACAGATATTTTCCCCTGGATCCCAAATCGGGATGACCAGCTTGATTTTTCATTATATTCCTTTTAGTGTTACAACACATATATATACATGCCGAAGCATACATAAACCCCAATCCATTAACCCTGGATTAGAAGATAACCGTAGTTCCTTTGACCAGATCTACAAAATACCAGGGGCCGAAAACCATCATGCCCCAAAACCATGTGCAAACCCATGCACAAAACCATGGGTGGGTCCGCCCACCGGAAAATAGGGGCCAATTTTTTTTTTCCCGGGGCACTACCACCCCCCCTATGACCCCCCTGCTGCGCCCGACACAATGTACAATGGGGGCTATCACCCCCCCTGTGACCCCCCCACGCGTGACTAGTCGTGGAAATAATATAACACATACCCAACATTCTCCCACTTGTTGTTTTCTTTCCGTAGGGGGCCACAGGAGAGCTGAGTCATTAGCCCAGCTTTGCAACACCCATTGTTTCTCTACACCAAGAGAACTTCTGAGTGCTCACAAACTTTGTCAATGCATCTGCAACATTCTTCAAAGTGTCCACCTTTACACAACATGCACCCCTTTTAGCCTCAACCATACATCTCACAAAGTGATATTGAACATCAATGTGCTTTGTCTTTGAATGATAAACATGGTTCTTAGCCAAGAAAATTGCACTTTGGCTATCACAATCTATCCTTATAGCTTGCTACACCAACCCCATACTTGAACATAATCTCTGCAACCAAACTACTTCCTTGCTTGCATGAGTGGCTGCCATGTATTCTGCCTCTATAGTTGAAAGAGCCACTACAAACTGTCTTTTACTCATCCAACTGACTACACCTCCAAATAGGCTAAACACATACCCACTTGTAGATCTTCTTTGGTCCAGATCTCCAGTCCAGTCTACATCAACAAAACCACAAATGTCCAAGACTCTTTCCAATCCTGGTCTTCTCTGGTAGCACAAGCCATAATCGCTAGTGCCACGCAAATATCTGAAAACCCGCTTCACTACTGTCCAATGCTCCTTCCCTGGGTTTGACATAAAACTACTCAATACTCCCACTGCATGTGCAATGTCTGGTCTACTATATACCATTGCATACATCAGGCTACCCACTGCACTTGCATATGGAACACGGGACATATCCTCCTCTTCTTCTTGTGCCTTGGGACACTGTTCAGCAGACAGATTTACACCTACAAGAATCGGAACATTCACCAGTTTACTATCCTGCATATTGAACCTCTGCAATATAGTCTCGACATACTTCCTCTGGTTTAACCAGAGCTTCCTCTTTTCCTGATCTCTCTTAATTTCCATGCCCAAAATATAGTTTGCCACCAAGATCCTTCATGTCGAATTTAGAGAATAGTTGGGTCTTCAAATCTTGGATAATTTCTTTGTCATTTCCAATCAACAACATATCATCCTCATACAATACCAAATAAATAACACGGTCACCAATTAATTTTAAATAAACATAGTGATCCTCCTTGCTTCTGGTGAAGCCAAGTCCCCGTATATAGGTATCAAATTTTTGATACCACATCCTTGGTGATTGTTTTAACCCATATAGAGACTTATTTAACCTGCATACCAACTCTTTCTTCCCCTTCACCATAAAGCCTTTAGGTTGTTTCATGTAGATCTCCTCTTCCATATCCCCGTGAAGAAATGTTGTCTTCACATCCATCTGTTCTACCTCAAAATCAAATGCAGCAGCAACAGATAAAAGTAATCTAATAGAAGTAACTTTGGAAACAGGAGAACAAATATCACTAAAATCAATTCCTGACACCTGGGAATAACCTTTTGCTACCAACCGAGCTTTGTATTTCTCCACCTTGCCTTCTACATTCATCTTCTTCTTAAACACCCATTTGCTCCCGATGGGATTCCTTCCAGCTGGCAACTCCACCAAATCCCATGCCTCATTTCTATGCAAGGATGCCATTTCATCAACCATGGCCTCCTTCTAGATTTTTCCATCCTCTAAATCTACTGCCTCCCTAACAGTTTTGGGATCATCATTAGTTATAGTTAAAGAAAAATTTGAACAGAAAGCAGATGGACTATACCTTTCTAGTTGTCTTATTTCCCGAACTGATCTTCTCACAGCTGGAGTTTGTGGCTCTTCCTCTTCTGAATCTTCTTCTATTGTAGAGTCTAACTCATTCTCCTTTAGATCAAACTCTATCTTTTCAGGTTCCTTTGGTAGGAATTCATGTTTAACAACATCTTTCA
Source organism: Pinus albicaulis (assembly GCA_034641835.2). Lineage (NCBI taxonomy): Eukaryota > Viridiplantae > Streptophyta > Pinopsida > Pinales > Pinaceae > Pinus > Pinus albicaulis. The sequence goes on along the minus strand of CM076582.1, from coordinate 1,359,655,245 downwards.
CCTCTCTAAACACCACATCTCAGTTGTACACAACTCCTTGTTTTTGGGTTCCAAAGCTTGTAACCCTTTAAACCATCCTTATACCCAATAAAGATGCACCTTTCAGATTTATTATCCAACTTGCTCCTTTTCTCCTTTGGAACATGTACATATGCATCACATCCAAATACCCTCAGATGTGAAAGAGAGGGTTTCTTACCAGTCCATACCGCATGTGGAGTCTTATCCTCCAACGCTGATGAAGGTGATCTATTAACCAAGTAACATGCAGTCTCCACTGCCTCTGCCCAGAATTATTGTCCTAACCCGGTACCACTGAGCATGCTTCTTGCCTTTTCCATTAGTGTTCTGTTCATTCTTTTTGCAACTCCATTTTGCTGAGGTGTGCATGGAGTAGTCTTCTGCCATGCTATACCACACTTCTTAGAAAACTCTTCAAATTCCTTCTTGCAGAACTCCCCACCATTATCTATCCTCAGCACCTTTATCTTCTTCTCTGTCTGGTTTTCCACTAGAGCCTTAAAGTCTTTAAATTTGTTAAAGACTTCAGATTTCTTCCTCAAGAAATATATCCATGTATTCCTTGAGAAGTCATATATGAATGAAACATGGTACACAGACTTACCCAGTGATGGAACCGCCACAGATCCAAACACATCACTGTGCACAAGCTCTAATATCTTGTTCGCCCTCTTAGCACCAGAAGGAAAACTCACCTGATTATGCTTCCCATACACACAATGTTCACAGAAATTGAAATCCAGAGAGCTATTAGACATACCTTCTACCATACCATTTCCATGCAATATCCGAAGGCCCTTCTCTCCAATATGTCCAAGCCTTTGATGCCATAGCATGGTCTTTTCTCCAGAGACTGCCAGGCTTTCCACTCCACTTTTGGGAACCACATAACTGTTGCACCCATCAATAATAGTGCTACCCTGAAGCTTGTACAGAGTTCCAATCCGAACTCCCCGCATTAATACCAGTGCTCCCTGAACCATCTTACACGCATCTTTCTCAAACATTGTTTTTACATCTGCATCATCCATCTTGCTTACAAAAATTAGATTTCTGGCCAATGCAGGAATGTGTAGAACACCAGGAAGTGTTATAATACTTCCACCTTGCAGCTTCAGCTTGAATTTTCCACGTCCGACGATTCTGGCCTTCCTATCATAACCTAAGAATACATCATCGCCATCATATTTCTCATACTCATAGAACCACTCCCTATGGGGAGTGAAGTGAAAGGATGCACCTGAGTCAACCAACCATGACTCATGATCTACATGTGTATTTGAAGAAGAAGCCAAATACACATCCCCACCTTCATCCGAGGTGGTTTTTGCCTCTGCAAAAGGAGCATCATCAGATCCCTTTCCTTTCTCAGGAGCTTTAGATCTGCAGTCCTTTTTGCAGTGCCCTTCATTTCTGCATTTCCAGCACACCTTTACAAACTTTCCAGGAGATTTATATCTCCCTCTAGATTTAGATCTCCCACTCGAAACCTTATTCTTGTTTCTGTTCTGGGACCTTCCTAATACTATTAAGGCATCTCCATTATGACCCTCCATATTTCTCCATCTCATTTCCTCTGACAGAAAGGCTGAGACAATGTCATCAAAATTCAAGGTAGTTGTATTGTTACCTATTGCAATAACCAGATTGTCCCATGAATCTAGTAGAGAACACAACAAATTGATGCACTTATCTTCATCTGAGATTTTAATATCAACAGATGACAGCTGGCTTACCACAGTATTGAAGGCGTTCAAATGCTCTGTCACTGAGTCTCCATCCTTCATCCTCAGGTTATACAGCTTTTTCTGCACAAACAATTTATTCACCAGAGACTTAGATTGGTACAAAGTCCCTAGCTTGTCCCACAAGGTCTTCGCCATAGCTTCCCTAGATACATTCAACAATACTAAATCTGAGACACAACCGTATTGTGCTTTTTGCCTTTCGATCCAGCTTCTTCCAGTCTTCATCTAACATTGTCATTGGTTTAGTACCCGGATCTACCGCGATCCACTGATCTTTATCCACCAGCAGATCCTCCATCTTGAGCTTCCACAACTCAAAACTCTGACCATTAAATTTCTCGATCTCTATCTTCCTGCCGCTCGCCATCTTCTTTCACTGCAAGAATCGATCCCGCAAATCTCCCACTGAACAAGGTCTACCTCAGGCTCGAGAAAAAAACCCTCAACCGCAAAGGCGTCCCCTTGAAGCCAAAACAACTATGATACCAAATGTAGGTTTTAACCCTGTACAGAAAATTATCTTCAAACGAATCTTAAAAATAGAAAATAAACAATAGCGAGAGCGTAAAACATAAAATATATAAACACAGAGATTTTCCCTTGGATCCCAAATCGAGAAGACCAGCTTGATTTTTAATTATATTCCTATTAGTGTTACAACACATATATATACATGCCGAAGCATACATAAACCCCAATCCATTAACCCTGGATTAGAATATAACCGTAGTTCCTTTGACCAGATCTACAAAATACCAGGGGTCGAAAACCATCATGCCCCAAAACCATGTGCAAATGCATGCACAAAACCATGGGTGGGTCCACCCACTAGAAAATAAGGACCAATTTTTTTTATTTTCTGGGGCACTGCCGCCCCCACTGTGACCCCCTGCTGTGCCCGACGCAACGTATAGGGGGGACTATCACCCCCCCTGTGACCCCCCCGTGCATGACTAGTCGTGGAAAGAATATAACACATACCCAACATTTAATTTAATTACATTTCACTTAAGTCACTTTTGGTCCCTTTTCCTCTAAATATTATTTTCCCTTAAATAAATGACTAATTAAAGTCATTTTTAATTCAGGAAAATAGTGCATGGCCCATGGTACTATCTCTGGCCACTATAAGTCACTTCTCAACATTCCATCTTGAATATATCCTCATTCTAGTTCCAACAAGCTATTGCACTAAGGTGTTCTATCATGTATTCCTCCCAGAATGCCACCTTGAGCGTAATTAATTGAGTTAAGCCCAAAAATAACTCCTTTTTCTTTAAGTTGTTGGAATGCAACGGAACTAAAGGAAAATTGTGTGAATGATGGAATATATCAAGCGAATGGAATCGATCCTCATAGAAACTCCTCAAAACTCCTCCAAAAATCCCATGGCCTCGTTGATGACACCAATCTATATATGTGACCTGTCGGCTCCCAACTCTAGAATTCCATCCTAACCCTGTCATAGGTGATACCAAAAAAATGAATATTATAGAAGGTTGGACCAATGGGAGCGTGCCACATGGCCCAATAATTCACTGCAATGTGGAACGTCCATGGCGCACTAAAATTTTATGGTGCAGGCCAGAGACCCAAGCGGGATCAAACCCCTGACCTCTTTTCAAATAATGCAGCGCTCTACCAACTATGCCACCGATGGTTCTTGTTAACCATAGGGTGAAACTATATTATAAATTTTAATTGAAACACATATGGGAGGAGGGGTAAGGTTTCCAGCCCCGATCCTTGATCACAACATCAGCATAGAACCACAACGTGAAGGGTTTGGGTCCCAAGAACTAGCCTCGACCCCTAGTCACAACTTTCCCATGAGACCACAATCATATCATAGCAGAGAACTAGTGAATAGGGGGTTGGAAGAAGACCCTAGCCCTAGGCGTATGGGCACCACAATACCATGGAAAGGCTCTCAGAGGAGGGCACAAAGATTTACCTCTAGGTCTAGGCTATATGGCCTTCAATAGGACCCTCAGCACAGAGAAAAGGAGCTCGGTGGAAAAGGTGGGTCGTTGGCCCAACCCTCATCCTTGTGGGCACTAGCTGACCACGACCCCAAAAGTTAAAGGGCTAGTTCAGTGGGGGCGGGCAGTAAGGCTCATCCCACGGCCTTATGGGCCCATGTGGCCTAAATTTACATGCATAGGGTTATTAGGAAAATTAATTGTCCATGAAATTTCACCTTCAGTGGGTGAATTTGTCACCTCCGCAGCAGAAAACATGGCGAATTTGCAGGACAATTAGACTGTTAGTCCAATTTGTAGGGCTGATAACAACAAAAAATCATGGAGAGCAAAGGGAGCCATAAATTGGTGAGTTTTTGGTCTTTTGGATCTCAAGAAGAGTCTACCTAGGGGTTTTGGTCATTCTGGATCCAATGGTGACCTCTATTTTCTTATTTGAGCACATTTGAAGAGACTTTTTACAGGTTCAAGTTCATGGGTATATGGATCAATCAGTGTTTTGGAGCAGTTCTTGAAGGTGTTTGAGCATGGAGAAGGCCTTGTAGGGGTTTTCTTACCTTCATATTTTTACTACAGCAGTTGTTACTTACAGGGCTCAACTCATCTATTCTTTTCTCACTATGTCTTGTTGAGGAAAGTTTTCTTTCTATATTTCAATGTGGAATTCAAGTATTTGTATGCTCATGTATGCTCATTTTTAGATGAAGTATAGGGTATTTGTAGGAGACACCTTGTGTTTTTAATGTTTTCATGGCTGACTGTAGATTGTCATGAATTTTATAGTGAGATTTATTTGCAAGAGCACATTTCCTTGAAGGGAAAATAGCCACATGTTTTGTCAAAAAAAAAAATTGTACTCTTTTTCACTGAATATATGGAGTGGTCTAGCTATGTTGGCAGGCCCAAAGATGTAGCGCAGGAGGGGTGAACTCCATCACCAAATTCTTTGTTTTTTCTCTTTATGAATTCTTGTATGATTTTATTGATTATATTTTACTTATGGTTTAACTTTACATGTAAAAACTAACTCATAACTTGAAGATACCTTTGAAAACTTGTTTTGTCTTAAGACCCATTTTTCCTTGCAAAGCATCAGTGAACAATCATTTTTAGGAAGAATAAGTTATCTCCACCAATTTTATATCAAGTGGTATCATAGAAAGGTCTTACCAAGTTTCAAGAATGGGGAATAAGGGTCTCCAAGATCTAGAGGAATTGAATTTGTCTCTTTGTATGGATAACATTGAATTTAGAAGAATGCTAGAAATTGTTGAAGAGGAGAAGAGGCATATGTGCCTTCAGTTGCAGCATGTGCTTGACGAACAATTTGATGAAAGTTCCACTCTCATGACAGCAAAGGAAACCTCCAAAGTAAAGCCAATATGTGAGCATACTTCAAACAGAGGTTATGGACCATATGAGGAAGATGTCCCAGCCCGCTGAAAATTCCATGTAATAAAAGTTAAAAACTAATAACCACGGTTAATGAGACATGTATTCCAAGTTTAATGGTGGGAAAAACATCCTAGTGGGTGTTCATTTGATTTGTTATGGCTAAAGGAAATTAGAAAATGCAATGGCAAAGGATTTGTAAATTAAAAGTGGCATTTATTGGAATTTATTTATGAAAATAATGGAAATTAGGAGAAAATGGAGGTGAAAGGTCACAGGTTGTATGTGAGGAGGAAAATGAAGGAAAATAATGGAAAATGAAGAAAATAGAAGCCTCATTGATAAAAAGGATTCTGAGGATCAATTGGTAAGCTTTAGTTAGTACATTTTTGGAGCTCTCTCATTATTCTCTCTCGCTCTCATACTCTTGGATACTTAGAGTTTTCTTGGAGAACTCTTGGAGAGTGTGGAATACTTGGTGATTTTGAGTAAGTAGAAAAAGGAAGAGAAGGAAAGCACAAGAAGACAACAAGACCAAGAGCTGCAATGGGTTTTGATTGCAGATACCAAGTTACATGTATGTTTTCCTCACTAGTTTTCGTATGCATGGTGTATGCATGTGGTTTCTTGGTCATGATCTATCATTGGCATGGAGGATTTCTTGGATTGATAGTGGATTTTCCTATCCTTTCCATTTCATGGATAGCCATGGTGTTGTGGCTTTATTTTCATTGATTTTTTTATGGCTGGTTCTCACGATTCCTTTAGTTTTAGGTTGATTTATTAGTTCCTTGAAGCCTTGGTTGGAAAAACGCTCTTGAATCCTGGCAGAAAACTGTGGGTTTAGTTACTAGTCCTAGAATCATTGGTTTTAAAAATGCTTTGGAAGCCCTAGGTGGGTTGAGTTACTAGTCCTGGAAGACCTGGTTGGATAGACACTCTGGAATCCTTGTAAGAGTTGGGGTTGAGTTACTAGTCCTGGAATCCCTCATTGGAAAAAACACTCTAGAGCCCAGGAAAAGCTTGGCTAGAGACCAATCCATGATGGTTGTGATGTCTAATCATAAGGTGGAATCATTAGTTGAGAGTTGAGGTGGTTTGGCCTCTGGAAGTCCTGGATTGGTTTTGATTGATATGTTTGATGAGATCCCACATTCATGCTTGGACATGGCACGAGGGTGATTGGCTCAAGTGAGATTTGGCTCAACCAATATATGGTCGGGTGGAATGTGGAAGTCCCATATCCAATTGGTTTTATAAATTCATTAATGAAGAGCTCATTCCATTGGTATTTGATGTATAAAGGTATTTTTTATTATGTGGATTCTATTTTTGTTATATCCACTGTATATTTGTTTTGATTATGCTGGTTATGAATATATATTTTAACAGTGATGATGTATGTCTCTCCCCAGGTTTTTACTTGTAAATGAATACACAATGTCTATATGGTCAAACAGATGGTATTGTAGCTAATTATGTAGGGGAGAAATGCTCCTTAGTCATTCTCAGATAAGTATGAAACCCTTATGCTTAGATATGTTGTTTACACTTGTAGCTTTCATGTTTGTGACATGTTTAAAACAATTCTTGTCATGGCTAGGATGGGTCTAGATGAGTTCTTATTGATGTTATTGCATTTTTATCTTTATCCTATTTTTATTCTGGTATCTACACTTTTCATGAAGATCTAGGCAGAACATTGGGCTCTAGGATTGAAAAGGTGGCTCAATTATCGGGGACACTGGCACAAAACTAAGGAATTGGGGCCCTAGACACTGGCATGTTGTGTTATTCCTACGTATATATCCTCATGGACATTGGAATGCAATCATGTGCCTGTGTATATGGCTCAAAGAGTTCAAATGGTCAGTGTGACCCGGGGGTAAGAGGCATGAATGGTTGGGTTATCTCTTGGGGGTGTTGTTGTTGTTGTACAAGGTATAGATGTTTTGTTTCCATTGATTCCACTTCCTTAAGGTCACATAGGAGTTTGGATCTCATTATAGTAGCCTCTCATCACATGTGTACCCCGGTTGTCTAATTACTTGGGTTGATGAGGGAATAGGGTATTATATAGTGGTATTAGATCATATAGTTCAATCCTTGGACTAGATAGGTGGTGTGTTGGTCATGCATTCAAGTCGGTTGCATATGTGTTTCTTTTTCTTGTCTTTTATCTACTTGTTGCATCCATGTTTTTTGGGCCATGGTGGCAGTGTTGTCACCATGGAAGTGCTGATGGTGTAGTTGTCAACATGTTGTCATGAGTATATGACTGGTTATGTGTTTCTCATGCTTGTGTATTGTTCGTGCACTCTTGTTTACATATTGTTACATATTGTACATGCATTTCTTGCTTATTCTAGGGTTACATATTTGTCATGCTTCAGTGTTATCCATGTATGCTTGCTGGTGTGATGTCATATGTTTAACATGCATTGGACATTCATGATTGGTTATACATGTCAAGTGGGTACATATGGTCAAGTTTTCATTGGTTTGATTGAGTTTGTTGTGCATAAGTTCATTGTATGCAATTAGGTCATCATGATGATATTGGTATGTTATGATGCTAATGTGTTGGCTAAGATAGAGTAGGAGATGCATATCATTAAAGTGGCATTGCAACAATGGACTTTGAGGTAAGAGAAGATCATCATACAAGTTGTATGCTTGGCATGCAAGTGTGTGATTCATGGTTGTTGTAAGCATTAGGGTTACATGTATGTCTTTCATTCTATTTATTTTATGGTTGCATACATGATATATGTTAGTTAATTAGTGTGATCATATGTACATGCGTTGGTTAGTTAAGCATGGTATTAACTTGATGGTTATGGTATATGTTATTGATGAGCATGTTATATGTTAACTTGTAGTTATCTCGATGATTATGTTATATGTTGTTGATGAGAATTTTATATGTTAAATTGTTGTTGCTATATGTCATTTAACTTGATTATTATGGTTATATAATTAATATATTGATGTTATATGTATCATGCTAAATTGGATTGGCCTAAGCAGATGGCTAGGGTTACTACATTCACATATGAGTTAATATATGGTGATATTATGTCATACTAATATAGGTTGATTGTGCATATGTGATTGTTATGCATGAATGACATTTGTTTATGAGTCTATGATGTGAACATGTTAGCTAGTTACTATTATGGATATCATGGCCTCATTTAGGTTTATTTGATGTGTTGTCACAAGCTATATCGTGTTGATATAGAATAATTGTTTAGACTAGATCCTTCTTGCATAAAAACAACACCAAATACATTTCCTAAGGCATCACATTCCACAATAAAGTTTTTTGTGAATTCTGGCGTAGCTAAGATCGGTGCTAGGCACATTGCCTCTTTAAGATGTTCAAAGGCGTTAGTTGCTTCAGGAGTCCATGAAAATGCATCTTTCTTCAATAATGTTGTTAGAGGTGATGCTACACTCCCATAATTCTTAATAAAATTGTGATAATACCCTATTAACCTGAGAAATCCTCGCAACTCCTTTATGGTTTTGTGGACTTTCCATTCCTTAATGGCTTTAATTTTGTTAGGATCTACCTTAACACCCTCCTGATATACAATATGACCCAGATATTCCACCTCTTGTACTCCAAAGAAATATGTGGAGGTTTTGCATATAATTGTTTCTCCTCCAATAGTTTGAGCACCCTATCAACATGTTGAACATGATCCTTCCAAGACCAGATGTATATTAGCATATCATCAAAAAATACTAACACAAATTTTCTAAGGAAGGGTTTGAAAATGGAATTCATCAACACTTGAAAATGTAGAAGGTGCATTGGTAAGGCCAAAAGGCATGACCAAAAATTCATAATGACCCTCATGAGTTTGAAATGTTTTTTTTGGAATATCTTCAATCTTCATTCTAATTTGATGATATCCTGAATGGAGATCCAACTTGGTAAAATAAATTGCTCCACGTAATTCATCCAATAATTCAAAAATCACTTGAATGGGAAATTTGTCTTTAATAGTGAGCTTATTGAGCTCCCTATAATCTTGACACATGCACCATGATCCATCCTTCTTGTGCACCAATAATACTGGAGCGGAGAAAGACTTTGACTAGGTTGAATTATACTAGCCTCTAACATATCTGCAATCATATGTTCAATTTCACTCTTTTGGACATAAGGATATCTGTAAGGCCTGATGTTTGGAGGAACACCTCCTGGAATCAAATGAATAGCATGATCATGATCATGAATAGGTGGGAATCCTTTGGAGTTTCAAACACCTTAAACTGATTTTCCAAGACTTTTTGGAGATCTGGAGAAATAGATGATTTTGATGTTGGAACTTCTAGTGAGCATAATTGCGCAATCATGCCTTTTTGTTATTTCTTCAGAAGATTTTTCATGACATTAGAGCTTATTATCTTTCCCGGATTCCATATGATACCCCTTAATTCAACTTCCTTTCCTTCCAAAAAACATTTCAAGAAAAGTTCTTGAAAATTAAAAGCTACCATCCCCAAAGATTGTAACCATTGTACTCCTAGTACAACATCAGCACCTCCCATTGGAATGGAAAAGATTGGACTATTAAATACATATTCCCCCATGGTTAGATTTATATTATGGCACTTTCTAGGGAAATTTATAGTTCTTCCATTTTCAACCATCACTTGACACTCTGGTGCTGGCATAGGAAGAAATTCAATTCCTTGGCTACCTTACAATGAATAAAATTATGGGTAATACCCGAATCAATCAACTCTATTACATTTTTCTTCTCAATATATCCTTATAACTTGAGAGTTTCAAGAGTGGTAATTCCTGCCAATGCATTACATGATATGGTCAGACTTCTTGTTTATTTTCTTCCTCCTCTTCACAATCTATGTAAAATAATTTCTTCTCAGTACACTTGTAATATTCCCAAATTTTCACTTGATTTTTGGAATATTAGAGTTCTTAATGAATTAAGTAAATAAAAGGGTGGAGGGACCCATAATCGTCATGATGAATAAATATCCACTTTTTATGTGTGAATGTGGATTAATTAAGCCTAGATCTACATAGAGGAGGTAGTGGAGCAACTACTAATGTGAATGGATTGGATATCATGTCTCATTAATGAGATAGAGCATGGAGGTTGATACAGTCAACTAAGATCTTGGAAGGAATCAAACAGAAGATCATGGAGCATTCATGATGAGATGATGGAGGAAGTTGCGCAATTAATGCACACATGATGGAGAGGGTGTGCATTGCACCTAGACATGATGGACGACTTGGAGAGACAACGCAGTCAAACATGGAGGATCATGTCCACATGCACAATGCAGTTTATATGAGGGCCAAGGCATGGGAAGGATCAAAAACTATATAAATGAGATGAAGACAATAATGAACGCAGTCTATTGATTATAGATTTTGAGGTCTATTTAGATCCAGAATTTTCATGTGACATTCCATTGCTTTCTTGGGTTGTTGATCCGGATTTATGTAGGAACGCAACAGAATACATAAATAACCATGAACATAGAGATGCAGTGGAAATAATGCTTCATTTCATTAATATCATATAATAGAAATATGCTTACAAACATAAAGGAAATAAAATAGCTAAGGTGCTGGTAGCGAATCTCTGAGAAGCGATGTGGTGGCTACAGACCTCTGAACTATGTTACAATGAGGCTCGAGGGCCTATTTACTATTGAGAAACAATGGAGAACTCTAAACGTCCAAAAACCTAACCCTAGGAGATAAAGCGCCAAAACTATGGGCTCCGTTTGGGTAAATTGGTGGTTCAACTTCCCGGGGACGTAACTTTGGCATTTTATCTCCATTTGATGTGCTCAATAGTTCATTAGAAAGAACTGTCAGAGGAGTAAAAATTTTGGTGTGAGAAACATGGTTCCATGGACCCATGTTTGCTCCCATTTTTCCCAAAAAATGTCGTTTAGGGCCTCAAAATGGCTTCGAAAGTTCAGAACTCGAAAAATTGCTAAAAACAGTAAGTTTTGTTGCAACTTAAAAACTGAAAGAACTAATGGTGGGGTTTCAAATGGAATAGGTGGGTGGCCACCAATATCCACCTGGATCATTAAGGCCCAAAAATGGCTCCGGGAGTGGAGGACCCGAAAACCTGCTAAAAATAGTAAGTTGTGCTGAATGTGAAAAGATGCAAGAATTGATGGTGCTGGTCCAAATGGAATAGGTGGGTGGCCATAGATATCCACTTGGATCATTCCTCCCTCCTTAGGAAGCAATTTTCCCCATTGCGTTGAGATCCTCCATGAGATGAGGCAAATTCTGTTGAACTGGGTATTAGATTTATTGAAGATTTCATGGACCTGCGGGTCGACATGCTGGATGCATTTAGTAAATTTGGTTTCTTAATCAGCCTCAGACAGTACATGTTTGAATTTTGTATGTGTAGTTGCAGGATGTATGGCAACATCAGGTGGTGGTGCGTTGGGAGTCAGATCAATGGAGTGCTTATCCTGGCAGTGTAGAGGAATCTCTATGAGTGAGGAGAAAATTTCCTCGTATTCCTCCATGGCTTTGTCCATCTACTGTAGTCATGCAAGGGAGCCCTGTTTCAAGGTTGTGGCCACTGTTAGCCATCAGTATTTTTTACATGTTAGTGATGACTATATCTACAGCTGAATTTTCTAGAAGCTGATTTCCTTATGTCAATATGCCATCTAGAAAACCCTCCTAAAACTTTTTTTTTCCCTTCTACTTTTTAGTCCACCCTTGTCGAAATCAAAACCCCATTATCACTATCATACCTGGCTTCAGCCCCCTGGTCTGTCCATCAGCTCCAAAAGGAAAAGTCCAAGTCTGTTGCAAAAGTCTCCCCTATGTTAGGAAGTGGCGCTTTAAGACATTTTACCCTTGGCAATCATCAAAAAGCCAAAAAGCCTCCATCTGTTACAGACCAACCATGACTGACCTCCCACTCTGCAAATGAAATTGACAAACATCTCTAAGTCGTACCACTTATATCCCTAGGTCTCAGCATTGCATAAACCCCAATCTCAAGCTGACTATTAGGTGTTTCACAGTGTTTTTATGGTTTCTACAAAGACAGGAAATATAACTTCATCTCAGGAGTAAATGCTTGAATCTACAGTTAGAGGAACAACTGCTTCTAAATGTATCATGAGCCTGAGATATGTCTGCAAAACAGCAAGTCACTCATCAAGACCTTGCAGTTTTCCTTCCAGTATGAAAATCACAGTAAGAAAAGGACACCACTGTCACAGCAAACTGGTAAATTGTCATGGCCCAGAACCTCCTTCATTTACAAGCAGAGGGTTAGGGCGCCTCCTTCATCCACAAGCAGAGGGCGCTGGCCAGTATCGACTTTGAAGATTGCAAAAGTCCAGGTTTGCCTTTTATTGAACAATGAAACAATATCTCCAGGTTTTATGAATGTGAGTGATGATCATAACAGGGATAGAGTCTGAAATATGCTAGTTCAAAGGAAAAAAGAGTCTGGTCTGATAAAGGAGGTCATTTGAAGCTTTCAAATCATGTGAATTGTTGAACTTTAGAAAGGCATGTCATTAGTAAAAATTCCAATCATAAGCAGCCTGCTTGTCCACAAGATCAAATTGAAGAGGTGCTGACAAAACATGTCATTACACAGGCAGAAGGAAAGTTGTTTGTTTTTCAAAGGAAGCTGACCTTCATAGTCACAGAGACTGTCTTTCAAAAATTTGTCATGAATTCACTAAAGCAAATGATGACATTTCAGTCACCCTCAGAGCAGTGCAGGAAGACAGTGACACTTTAGCTAGGGTTTTTCTGAAGCACGGTGATGATTGCAAGCAGAGGTGCTAGTATTGATGTTTTTCAAGTGGTTTGCTTACCATCACATCCAGAGAAAATCTGTGTCAAACAGATTTGTCAAACAACCTTCAGATACTTTTCCTGATGAAGAGCCTCCTCCATTTATGAGCAGATGGCCAAAGCATTAGATGTTGTTGAAAACTGATTAGTCAAAAGGTGCAGTGGAAGGATACAAAGAAGGAAAATAGCAGTCATTACACAAGTCAAAGTTAGTGTTTCTAATTCAAAAATATTGCTTTTCCTATTCATATGAAAATGTCTGTCAAACTGTACCTATAGTGGACAGGAGACAATATTGACTATGCATGCCATTGATACAAAAAGGGCATTTTCCTTAGGGGAAGAGGCCACACAGTCACCTCACTGTCACATGCCAAGAATTTTAAAGAATCTCACCAAGTAAATGAAATATATGATGATAGATTGCAAATCAAATGGCACTATTAAAAGCCTTATAATCACCAAAAGTACTTTGTTGGCTTGAAGTTTGAGCTTTGAAATGTTTCCCTTACAAAAAGACCAATGCACTAGTCAAAGCAAATGGTAACTTTTTTTCAAACACTGTAAATAAGAAATATCAGTTATGAATAGACAAAGAAGTGGTTTTGATGGAGTGTCAGTGTTTTGGGAGTTTTAAAACAAATGCAGTTTTCTCATTATTTAAAAAGGGACATAAATCTCATAAATGATACAAGCAAAGAAGTATGTTGAAAGGAGGCGCCTTTTTTCAAAACAGAGGACCGTGATCAAATCCGAGAAGACCAGCAAGTTTGACATCTACAGTAGGAAAAGGGTTGAAGGGGCATGCAAACACCGAGGTTGTCAAACCGAGTTGACAATGCAAAACTTACCCTTTCAGAAACAAGGCGGTTTTCAGGTATTTTCCTGACAGTTTTAAAGGAGGGTTACCTTACTTCATAAATATCACCAACATCATTGAAAATAGTAGCGATTAGATGATGAAGGTTATTAAGTATTTTCAAATTTGAAGTTTGGTGTTAAAAGTTATCATGAAAAGAACTAAGCAGCAAAAAATCATAACTGAAAACACTGTGCACAAGCAAAACGCGAGTCACGGCTTTTAAGCTATGTTTGTTTGTTACAAAGGGATTGATCCATGATTTAAATGCGATCTAAAAAGCATAGAAATATCCAATGCACGCATTGCTCGAGGTTCAAGTATGAAATGCACCAAGATTATTGTTGAAAAAGTGTCAAAAGGATTGTGGAAACCTTGCAAAAGCCAAACAACATTTCCACTTTAAAGACCAAGGTGACTGTTGAAGGATTTGAAATGACATATAAGGAGTGAGGTCGAGAGTGAGTTTATCATTTTCCAACTGCAAACAAAGTTCTGTACCGCCCTTGACATCAAAACAAGAAGCTCGGGTCGAAATTTCGAAATCTTGCCTTTGTTCACATTGCTTGTAGATGCACAGGAAACCAGCGCGACGCACACAGGAATTTTTACACGGGCGGTCGGTGTTGGCGCGGCCTTTTGTACACGACGCCCGACCATCCGACGAACCGACCCGACGGGCCGCCCGAGGTAACATTTTTTGTGTCGTCTCTGTCATTAAAGAGTGCCACGCAATCTTGGAGAACCTCAAAAGGCGCATAGGCAGCTCACAAATTTGCCTCGTATCTTGAGGTATTTGCACATTTAGAACCTAATTTTTGTGACTCCTTGTCAATGATTGAAGCCAAAAAATAAGGTTTGAAACAAATTGAGTTAAGTTTTTGCATTCAAGAAGGGTTTTTTTTTTGGTGAGCTGCATACGAAGGTGTTTGATATTTTGATCCAAGGAAAGCTTAGTTCACTATTAAAACTGCTACAAATTTTCACAACACTGCACGCAGAACTTCAAAACTCTGTCATTATACCAGAAGATAGGATTATTTGCTGTGTAAGTTTTCAGGGTGTAAAGCTGCAATAAACTGCTGGATGTGTCATTTAGAACACCTACAGGAAAGAAAATATGATGGAAATAGGAGCAGTGTTTTGCTTAAAGAAATTTGTTGTTTGAGAGATCTTGACTACTACTTCAAAAGAAGCCTTTAAAAAGGCAAGAGGAAGATTTTGTTATAAAGAGACAGAGTTTAGGTCTAAACAGAAACCTTTCACACTGTCCTCAAAACATTGCCATATTGTTAAAACAGTGAAGTGCACTCAGAAAAAGGGGTTTTTGACAAATAGTTGTTTATAAGTTGAAAGACCACAGGGTAAGGTTGCTCCTGCTCCTCATACAAAGACAATTTTCACTGTGCAGCTGCTTGATTGGCTTTAGGTGTTCATGCTTGTTTGATAAGAGGATGTCAGGTGGAACAAAGGATTTTTTCTACAAAGGCTAGGGTCACATGTATAAAGAGCCATTGATTGTTTTGAAAAGAGGAAATTCACATAGCTTCTGCCTAAAAACTTTGTAATCTTTTAAATATCTGTCACCTTGGCCCAGGATTATATCAGTGACTGTCTAAATTGCATTAAGGGTTGTTTTCACATATGCCATTTGGTTGACTTTTGGCACACTTAGACAAAGCTGGTTTGGGATAATTGGAAAATACAATATTGATCCAAGATACAAGATGTGTTGATTAACTTCCAAAGATCACCAAGCAGGGAAACTTTGACATTGTATACACCCTGCCTCATACAGTCTGCCCCTCTTTTTCACTGTATTATTTCCTACTGAGAATTTGTTGACAGAGATTTGCTAAGGGTGAACAGGCCACTTTCTGAAGAACAGGATTTTGATGATTGAATTTTACCTTGGAGACAGAGATCTCTTGGTGTATTGGTTGACATCTAAAGTTTCACGAACGGGGTGATTTTAGCACTTCTCACGGCAAAGCTTCTCCTAAAAAACGGTTGCCCTTCTTTTCAGCGTATTTATTTCCTACTAAGAATCTGTTGACGGAGAGATTCTTCAAGGTGAGCAAGGACATTTTCCTAGGAAACCGAGCGGGGAGTTGTATTCAAAGAAACATTGTTGCAAACCATCCAAATCACATTGTTTACCTGTCCAAGCAGCATATTGACACAGTTTGACTCCAGCAGGGCATTTTACACACAGTGAAGGTAGTTTGCCTCTTCCAAAGCATATTGAGGTCAAAATGCTTCCAAGGCAAGACAACAGGAGCAGTCCACATAAAAGATATGAGCCCATCTCTACAGAATATATTAATGCTCATCCATATGTGCTTTTCAACTTCCATGAAGTAGGTTGCCTTGATTTCTTCCAGAAGATAGAAGAGAAGTCAGGGATTTTTCGCCATTAACACACTTGTGCGCCACAATTCAAAGAAAAAGCACTTCCAAGTGGCGGGTCTTGATTTCAAAATTTCTCAAGGTATGTGTCAAGTACAGATCTCGTATCATGAAAAATGGATTTAAACAAGCTCATCTTGACTTAGAGGATTACAAACCTTTCATCAAGCCTGAACATAGAGAGGTTGTCACTGCTATCTTCCCTTTTTCGTATATTCTTGACAGCTATGCTCCGCTTATGAAAGCCATAATGAAATATTTCACTTGTGAAGGGAGGTTTAATCGAATTTATGCCTATCATGTCCGTTTATTGATGCATTTTAATAGAAGCAGGAAACTAAACCTCCCTTACTTTTTGTTCAAGAGCATAGAGAGAATGGCATCTACTGTCCAAAAGAAGGCCCCACCTCAGCAAATCCCTTCTCTTTTTCATCATTCTTTGATCAAGATTATCTTCCTATACGAGCTAGAGAAGAAAGAGGTTCCATGGGATTTATTCATCAGCCATCCAGATTTCTCTACTGTCCCTCCTGATCATGTGTCTCCCACTCGGCCTATCCATGTAGGTACCTTTGTCCGAGTAGGCCTACTCCTAGAAGGCTCGGGAATGACCTCTTGGTTACTCAAATCCAACCGAGGAGGAGAAGGAGAGGCGGTAAACGACGACGGAGATATTTGATGAAGGACAACGGGTCCATGATGAGGGACATAAGTAGATAGTTGATGAAGGGCGACGAGGTACAAGTTGAGGAACAAGCCAAATAGAAAGTGAAAGACGACGAGTCCAAGATGAACAACGACGGTTACAAATTGATGAGCAGAAGCGGGTCAAGATGAGCGACGGACGGCAGTTGAAGAGCCGACAAGTTGGGCGGGGAAATTGAACACCTCTTGAGCCACAATTTGGACGGGACATTGATGAAGAACAACAAGCTAATGTTGGCGAACAGAGGGAGCAAAGTGAACAGTAAGAAGAAAACATCCAGCAGCCTCAAGGAGAGCAGCAGTCTCAAGAAGATGTCAAGGGTAAATCAGTTGTTTCTCCTCCTCCCAAAAGAACAAAGCTCAGCATAGCAAGGAAGAAAGGGTCTAAGGCTGCCACTCTAACAGTGACCAAGGTTGTTCCTAGCAAGAGGAAATCTCCCAAAAGGACACCTACTAGCATGCCAAGGAGAAAAAGCGCAAGATTGGCCTTCAAAGGGAAAAGCAAAGTTGGAGAAAGTACAAAGCATGGAGGTGAATTGGCTGTCATCCCAATCCAAAGCGATGACAGTGATAATGAGGCCCGCCTTCTTGAAAACCTCCTAATTCATAAAGAGGGGAAAATTGAAACATTAGAGGAGGATCTTCAAAGGGCAAGGAACTTCAACCACTTCTTGGAGATTCAAAACAAACAGATGAATGTTCACACAGCTGTCCATGAAGCACGGGCGATCAAATATAAGAATGAAGCAGCTAAGGTGCAAGCAAGGATAGAAGAACTCATTGGTGAGTTTGATGAGGAACAAGAGGGAGACCAGCCTAGGCGGAAGAGGCCTAGCACCATAGGGCTTAAAAGAGCCTTGGAAAAGTAGAAAGCAGAAGAACAAGCCCATCTCCAAGCCTTTCCTGTCACTGCACTCCTTGAGCAGGAAATTGAAGAAAACAAAGAGGCATGGCTTGAAAGAGCTAACAAAAACTTGGAAATGAAGCTTGAGAGGGAGAACAGATATCTAGAGCTGCAAAGGAAAAGGACTCATCACTTTGAAAAGTTGAATCAGTTTGCCAGGCGCAAACTAAAGGCAGCCCAAGAGAAATTGAAGAAGGCAAAGGGGAAGCGCCCCGCACGGAAAGAGGAGAAAATAACATCAGCTCTTGACATTTTTGCCTTAGCTTTGGAGTATGTTGCTATGGACCCCTGAGGGTCATGCGTGCTAATTTTGGGCCCATTTCGGCGACTTTTTGTTTTTTGGCATTTTTTGGGTTTTTGGTCGAAAACTCATAATTTCGCTATTTCAGTTTGAGGATTTGTCAAGGGAGAAGGATGATACCAGTGGATGCCATAATTCTATGAGCAGGTCCTCAGTGATTTTCAGAGCATTTGGAGATCATTCGCCCCCTCAAATTGGCGAAAAATGCTCACTTTTTGCACATTACGCCATATCAGCGGTCTGCTATTTGCAGTTTTTACAGACGAGGTACAGTTTTGGGAAACTTCTAGACATCAGATTGAGATTCGACCAGTTGCGGAAATTAGACACAAGAGAGCTTTCAACGGGCTATCATGAGCCTCATTTTGACACTCGGAAGGCTGCCATTTGCCTCCGACAAGTCAGGGGACCCTTTTCATGCATAAATATGAAGTATTTTTTGTAATTTTTTTGAACCTCAAAAATCTGCTTTTCCCAAATGTGCGTTAAACTATTTTTACACTTGGGAAATGATGTAAAGTCAATATAATTTCCGTTTTTTAGCCGAGTTTTTTAGATATTTTATGGGATATTTTGTGCCTTGGGCTTTGCAAAGCCTCAAGGACAAGTTTGAATATTTTGACTTGGCTTGATGGGATGAAATTTAGTTGCTCCATGAGGTTTTCCTTCCTCTAGCTTTATTTATTCCACAAGGATTCATTGTAAAACAGAGGCTGAACTTGAGAGAAGAATCAATACATTGGTCATATGAGCTTTGACGCACATACTTGTGTTATGATTTTTGGACTGCCTCTTGGATGCTTTTGATGAATGATGAAGGATTGGTGATGGATTCCATGACATGTTAGAATGGTATAGTGTTTCGTGCTATGTTTTTGTCTTCTAGTTTTCATTCATAATCCATGCTTCTTGCTGCTATAGATCAGTAGAGATTTATTTTGAGATATGCCCATGGAGGCACCTCAAAATTCCTGAATCTTCATAGCTTGATGTTTTCTCTTCCTTAGTTATGTCAAAGAATTCTTAAGCGCTCTTTAGTTTTTAGTAACTTAAGGACATTGTTTTTGCTAGTTTTATTTACAAGTTCTATGCATGTTGAGTAGGATGTATGAATTGTGCCCTGCCTACCTATAAAGCTGTCCATAGTTAAATCCATAAAACTTTCTCTTTGGTGATTAGTTGATCATTTTGTTGAACCAAGGAGCTGGTCGATCTAGCCCTTTGCCTAAAACTATGAAAGCTTGTTTGTCCAAGTGCCCAATAACTTTAAAGTTTGTGTTTAGGCGTTCCGGCGTAGTTTTATGAGTTGTTAGTCCTTCTTATGTGTTTTTCCCAAAGTGCGATAGCCATTTCCCAAAGTTAGAGGGTATTATACTTCTATGCATGGCTGGAATGTTTGATTTCTATGTATTAATTAGCTCATAGTTACATTTAGCATGATTAATGGCTTGCTATAACATGTTTATGTCTGCTATCAACTAATTACACTTGAAATCCCTCATCTTTCACAAGCTTGATGTCCATTTACTCCATTCTGCCCAAAGATCCCTTCTACCGTGAATCAAATCGGCCCTACAACAACCTTACATCATCATCTCAGAGTTTCCTTGACCTGTTTGACCCCATAGCCCAATTGATCTGACTTCTTGTTATCCATTTTTATATCTTTGATCAGTTTTATCCCTCACAAACTTAAAAACCAAAAAACCAAAAAACTCACTTCATAACTAGCCTAATATCAGAACACCCTAAGCAAACACACCGACATCTTTTACACATATAGAGAGAGCCCTCTCTGAGTCCAGGAAGGCTAGGTCCTTGGGCTCCAAAGCTTGGTTTGATGTTACATCGTCATTTGGCTCACCAATCTGCCAAATCAGGGGACCCTAACATAATGGCGATCACGGTGGGACTTTGAGTCAAAACATCCTAGGTATCCCTTAGGAACTCTCAAAATCTCAGTCAAACTTAGAAGAGTAGAATCTGGTTGTCTCAGCATCCTAGCAAAATGATGAGTCAGTTATAGGAAACTCTTCCAAACCTCAGGACTACATAAAACTCAAAAAACCCCAAAAAACTCCTTTAGATTGGTTTTTTACAGTATTGGTGGTGGACCATACAAATATACCTCAAAACAACTAAAAATCCACCTGGCGACTCCACTAGCCTCCAGTAGGCCTTACTACTTTGCTAAATTTTAGAATACCATCCGATTTAGCCACCTCATCGCCAACCTAACATAATGGCGATCACGGTGGGACACTGAGTATTAAACAAACTTAGTTTCCCAAATCTTTAGAGACCTTTAAGAATACTATCTGATTGACTTATCTCACTGCTCACTAACATAGTGACACTCACAGTAGGACCTTCTGAGTTAGTGACAATCTAAGTACACCTTAGTAACTCCTGAAGTCTCAATCAAGCTTAGTAAACTTAGGTATTGTCTGAAGAGTAGAAAATAGCTCCTTCACCATCTTAGCAAAATGATGAATCAGTTATAGAAAATTCTTCCAAACCTTGTAGGCACATAAAACTCAAAAACCCCAAAACACTCCCTTAGATTGGTTTTTGACATTATTGGTGGTGGACCATACAAGTATATCTCAAAACAATAGACTTTCCACCTGGCGACTCCACTAACCTCTAGTAGGCCTTACTATTTGACCAAACTCTAGGTTATTTTCCAATAGACCTATCCCATCGCTCACTAACATAGCAGGAGATGGTGGGACACTGAGTACATAATAGTCCAGCAAACTCTTATAGAATTTTTGGTCCTTTAGGTACCATAAACAAGCAAGCAGTCCATATACCCATTTAGAGTAAACTCTTTTTGTTCTCATCACCCTAGCAAAGTGTTGAAACAAGTCTAGGATACTTTAACAAACCATAGGCTGCACATAAAACTCAGAAAATCCAAAAACATTTTCAGATTAGTTACTGGTGGTGGACCATAGCTATCTTCACAAAAACAACCCATTTCCACCTGGCGACTTCACTAATCCATCCCTTTTATTTTTTTAACCATCCTTCACCTTAGTAAAGCTTTAGAAAAACCACTCATCCAGAGCATTCACCAGTACCATTCTCTATAAACTCTGAGTCTAAAATCTGGCTTCACGAAGAATCAACACCAGATCCCATCCAGACCCAAATCCCCCTATCATAGTAGATGACCCAGAGAAGATTCTGTGGCAAGCTTCCGAAACTGATCATCTAGCTACTGATAGATCCATCCGTAGAACAAGATCTGTACCTAAACATCGCACTATCCTACTAGATTCACCTTTGGAACTAGAGTCATCACAAACTCTTCCCAGAAGCAAATCATATAGTGAGATACACTTTGACGATCTTGAAACTCTAAACCCACCACAGAGTCCTATTAGAGAAGCTTCACCCACCACTCCTCCTGATTTCCAGCTTCTTTATCAATTTGTCTACTATCATCCCAGATCTGCTCAAAACCAGATCACTAGTCCAAGTTCATCCACCACACCTGGTCAAAACACCACTGTTCAAACCACCTCATCTCAGCCTACTAGTCCTCATCTTGTACATCATCCATTAGCTCCCGTCATGGCAGCCTGGTACGCACCTTTGGTGTTGCCACCACCTTTGGCTCCTCTCCCAAACAAGTATCAAGACAAAATCCCACACTTTACTGGAGAAGACACCACTACACCTCAACGTCATATAAGTAGAATGACTGATGCTTATGAATACCTAGAGGTACAAGACGAGACTGTCAGAATGAGAATATTTTCCCAAAGTCTTGGTGGTGAACCTAAAGCATGGTTCAAAAGCTTAACTCCAAACAGTATCCATGATATCCCAGAACTACATCAAGTCTTCAGAAATAGGTGGGAAATCTGAAGAAACCCCATTCAAATCCTGTCAGAATATAACAACCTAAAACGGGAAAATGGGGAAAGTGTCCAAGCTTACTGTACTAGGTTCAACAGTGTATATAACTCCCTTCCACCTCATTTTAAACCTCCACTTGGTTTAGCTTTGGCAAAATTCCCCGAGGGGTTTGATCCTGATATGACTTATCATCTAAGAGACAAGGATCCCCTACCTTAGAGGAAATGCAACAAATAGCCATAAAAGCAGATGCCAACTTAGCTGAAAAAAGAGCTAGGACTAGATCAAAAAGAAAGGTCACCTATAAAGATGAGGGCTCCACTTCATCACCTTCCCTAGATCCCCGAATAGATGACTTAGTCAAATCCATGGCCAAAATGTGGGAAAAGATAAATGAAAAAGCTCCTATTAGGGACAACCAGCCAATCCCTCCAAACAGAAACCGAAACCAAAACTTTAGAAGGGAACAGCCCCAAAACAGACCAAGGGAAAATGACCAACAGATCAAGCCCACCTTCAATGAAAACTATGTGGAAGAAGATGACAGGGATACAGAACCTCTTGATGAACATCATTTAAACCTCATAGGATCTGATAATGAGAGTGAGGTATACCTCACAGAAGAAGAACAAGCGTTCTTTTCTCCTAATCAGGATGAGACCAACTATGGAGATCTCGACGATCCTGCCATAGACTTTCAAAATGCCATAATAGAAGCTCACCGGCAATATAATCTTAGAAGCAGAAAAAACCAAAACCATTCCAAAAAGGATAGTCCTGACAATACCAAAATCTCTGTTAACATCTTAAATAAGACCATGTATAGTAGCAAAATTGGGGTTAAAAAGACTGACCAAAACAAAGGTAAGGCCATTTAGACAAGTACTAGCTCAAACACTCCTAATACCTCTAAAGAAACCCCAAAGTTGACTGTATCAAAGGAAGTCCCAAGCCAAAGTCAACAAATTAAGAACATAGAAAAGGTTATGTCTGAGAAAGCTGAAACAAATCTGCCCAAGCTACCTACTCCTTTTATCTTCGAAGGGGAAATTTCCAAAATAAAAATTACCATACCCCTTACAGAGTTGATAACTATAGATAGGTATAGATCTCAAATCTTCAAAGTCTTTGACCTAGAGAGTAAGGCAGATACCTTGAATCTAACTGACGACAAACCCGAGCTTTTATTTGGCCCTAAAGTAGAAGGTGAATATCAAGAAGGAACTATTTCTCCTTTCTATTTAAGCTTAAACATACGGGACAAAATACTACATAATGCCATGTTAGATTCTGGTGCTTCCCATAACCTCATGCCTAAAGCAGTCATGGAAAACCTAGGACTAGAAGTGACTCAGCCTTACAAAAACCTGTATTCTTTCGACTCAAGTCAAGTCAAATGTTTAGGTCTGATAAAAAATCTAGATTTTGCCCTAACACAACTACCAGCCAAAAACTTAGTCATGGATGTAGTAGTGGCCGATATCACACCCAAGTATGGAATGCTACTATCAAGAGCGTGGGCTGCCAAAATACAAGGTAGCCTTCAAATGGATATGTCATTCGCTACTATCCCAGTTTTCAACCAAACTAGGAGGTTATACCGAGAGACTCGCATGAAATACATGGTTAGCAACAGAGATAAGCCAAAAAATACCCCCATCTCTTCCATTCATTCCAATTTAGATTCTTTTATCGTATACAATGAAGGTGGTATAAACAAGCAGATAAAGGAAAACGAAGACATGTCCAAACCATTACTGGATGAAGAAATTGATAACCAAAGTCCCAAGAAACCTGAGAAACAGCTTAGTATCATGTATGAAAAGGAAACTCTTTGGAGTATAAGCTTTGATGGTTCTTGTGGCAAGACAGGTTCAGGAGCAGGCATCTGGATACACAATACTAAAGAAGGTCATTCTTTTAGATTAGAATTCCAATGTACTAATAACATTGCGGAATATGAAGCCCTTCTCATCGGTCTGCACATGCTTAAAGACTTGGGCGCCAATATAATATCAACCCAAGGAGACTCAGAGCTTGTAATCAAGAAAATCAAAGGTGAATATTCGGCAAAGAACCCAAGACTGAGAGAATATAGGAATGCAGCTTTAGATATCCTTAAAACTTTTGAAAAATATGAGCTCACCTATATCCCTAGGATTCAAAATAGTCTGGAAAATGAGCTCGCCTTTGCTGCAAGCAATAGCCAAACACCATGTATGAGTGAGCAATATGACATCCAAGTGAAACACTGCCCTACTGTACCAGATAATCTTGACCATTGGCAAATATTCCAAGATGATGATCAAATTGATGATTTCCTACAATCTAGGAATGAGTTTGAAATAACCAAAACAGACTCAAGAGACGAAGAAAGGAAACCCAGCCAAAGTCAAGACCAAGAGCTAAATCCACCTTTGTGGACCAATCTAAACCTGGTAGACCATCCATGTGACAGGGAGATAGAAGAAGACATTGACCAAAGGGAACTCGAGGTCTTACACTGCGAGAATGACACCATACCCAGAGGGCTCGCACCTTTAGAAGAATTGTTTGACTTTAATGATGTGGCCAAAAAGCCTAAAATGGAATCTACAGAGGATGACATAGAGGAATAAAACATAGGAAGCCCAGAAGAGCCAAAAAACATTAAACTATCCAAAACCCTCCCACCTAACATAAAACAAAGGTACATAAATCTATTCAAAGAATTTAAAGATGTGTTTGCATGGGGGTACCAAGATTTGAAATCATATGACACCAGCATCATCCAACATAAAATTCCCCTTCAAAAATCAAAACCTTTAAGCAATTAGAAGAACAAACTGATACTACCATTGTTGAAAAGAAAATTAAAAAGATATGATAACGAATAATGTATCTCTCTGATACTTTCAGAAATTAGTCTCAAAAATTGAAAATTGTCGATTAGGAAAATTTGAGTGAAATCGAACTCGCATAGACTAGAACTGAATTAGGAAATATGCGAAAGATAGCACCCTCACGCGTGGTATACTTCGAATGTAGTAAATAAAAAAGGCTCGACCTTGATAATTTTCTGGTTATAACCAAGTATTGGTTATCCCTCTGCCGTCAACATGGAACTGCTTTCACCGCCTTGGGGCCTTTTATGTCGTTATACCTTTTGGAGCGATGAATAACTGGCGCTATTTCAAGGAGCCATGGGCATAACGCTTATAGAAGATAGATGTTTCATCGTCATATATCTCGGCGATATAACAGCAATATTCTGAATGAAAGAACACGCACACTTCGAAAATTTTCAACAAACAGTTTATCTAAACCTGAAAACGCTGTCTAGAGGAAAATCTAAATGCATTATTTGAAGAAAAATTAATAGACAGTAAAATCGAAAATTATTCACCGAATAAATCACCGAAAACTATAGAAATTCTGTGCCTGCTCGGCAAGATAAATTTCTTGAAATTCATCCCAAACTATCGGCATCTGTAGAAAATTAGAATAGACTATAGAAACCAAAATCTTACAGGCTAATTAAAAGGCCTTAAACTGAAACGATATTGATAAACCTGTGCAAATTTTACATTTTTCATTTGCGCCATTTTTTATACAATAAACAACGTGTTTCCAGTTTGCCGAAAACAACCCATTACCTTTAACTGGAAATCAACGAGAATGCTCACTGAAATATAACATCATGAAAAAACGAGCATTTAGCGAAAATTTCGAGGGTATCTGCATTCTCATGTCATAACTTTGTCTAGCAATAGGCGAAGAACGATACGAACCGTCATATTAAAGGAAAGTATAGATTGCTATCGTAGAGTATAGCCAAATCGGCCTACTAGTTAAGGATAAGGACTTCTTGTAGACAATGAAACCAACCTCAAGCTTTAGATATAAATTTGTCGATACTATAGAAGAAACGGAAAATGCACTCCCTATAGATCAAGAAATTTTTGAATTCTGCCATTCTTTATGTATTAACTTATATGAATGCTCCTACATTTCTCAGCAAAGCAAGATTCGCAAACAAAAATCGAAAATTTTGCATTATGGAAAGTAGTTCTCACGTATTTGGAAAATCTCTCTTTGACATTATCTTTACTTAAATTTACTTTGAGAATACGATGCGAAGAAAATTATGCATGAATACACTTGAAAGTATGATATATATGGCTACAAAAATCCTTAGAAGCGATTATTATTGGCCTACCTTATTCTTGTCATGAAACATGCCATAAATGCTATGGCAAGAAGAGCTTTACCTTTTCATACATCCCATCATGAATTGAGACCAACAATGAAGTCATTTGTGGAAATTCACCTCCTCTCAGCTCAACACCTCAAATGGATCTCCACGATATACAAATGGATAAATCCATCTATCGGAAATACCTTGTCGATCATCATCTGTCCTAGAACCAATATCCCTATCATTGCTATCCCGAGAAAATCATTACGGTGCCCTTGGCTACCTTCTCTTCAAGATGATGAACCAAATGCAAATTATCATATTTCATTAGAGGCATTCAACATGACCTACCCTTCAAGATAATGGATTCTTAGTCTTCTAACGAAGCCTAGTCAACATTATCAAAACTTCTTGAACAAATCAAAAAGCATGGCATAGAAAACTGAAATTGCTGCGCCTTATGGAACGATTAACGCAAGAAATCCCATAGGTGTCCCCTTGCAACTGGCCTATAGTATAGATGCCATTTCCAACGTCTTTAGAGGGTTTGACTATTAGGCCTAATACAAGAATCCAAATAGAAAATATTTCAGACTATCCATTTACAAAAAATAGATAAGTTTACGAAATTCGATTAGCACAAGACAAAATAAAGCGAATTTTTGAAAAACTAAAATGATTTCAGGTGGAGATAAAGTTTTAAAAATGGGATTCCTGAAGGAGACAAGTAAACATGGCAAGTTTGGAAATTTATGGAAAGAGCCTTACATCATCGGCCGATCGATGAAATGCTTTCTTCTTGCAGGGCACTGATCGGGTATTTTGAGTCTTGTGAATGGCGAGACATTAAAACATATTTTTGTCGGGAACTCCATTTTGAGTTTAGAACACTCGTCGTGTTATACCATTTTGAAATAAACGATAAAAGAGGAGTCAAGCGATAAAAAGAGAAGTGAGAATGAAAGATGAACAAAGCCCCATGTTAAAAACACGATCTTTGAAGCGAACAGCGCAAATGCCGCTATATACTTCAATAATGTGACCCGATATCTAGCTGTCATGGTAGGCATGTTTAAATTTATTTGCTGATAAGTGTGGTTTTGAATAGTATCAACATTCAGATGACTTATCACTGAGCAATTAGGGAAGTGCAGTTCACATGCCTAAAGCTGAATGAAGCGAAGTGAAAAAGGCATTGTACATACTAGCCCCGCTTATCTAGTTTCCTTTTGTTAATGGAAATAACATTTTATTATCTTGATTTGTCTTATGCCAGTGCATAGCAAATCAATTTTCAATTTAATCATTTAAATTTCATATTGTAAATAAAATCTGTCAAGCTGTAATCTTGGCGATTGATATGATAAAATGTGAAGGAGTTCATTAACAATGCAGCTCATTGAAATATAAGAGTAAGAATAGATAGGTTCATTTTGCAAAAGAAAAGATATGCATTATCAAAGAGCTACTAATTCAAATGCGCTGAAAAATGTTAGGAAATAGTGAAGTAGTAGAAGTATCATTGATAGTATCTTTATCCTTTGAAACAACATCAGAAGAAGAATAAATTGCGCTTGATAGATGCTTGAGTCTTCATAGCCAAATCGAATTAGACACCCTCTTTGTAGTCCTTTAAATAAAGGCCATTGACAACCTGTCCGTATTTTACATGTTAGTGATGACTATATCTACAGCGTTTCTAGAAGCTGAATTTCCTTTAATGATATGCCATCTAGAAAACCTCACAAACTTTTTGCCCTTCTGCACACGATCCTTACTATGAAATCAAAACCCCATTATCACTGCCATGCAACCCTTGTCACATTAATATTCAGAAAGTCAAATGTGCAAAGAATCTACATATATTGGAAATGCGCTTTCAGAACATTTGCAACAGCTGATCATCAAAAGCCAAAGAAACTATCCATGTTCTGAACCAATATGGCAGTATACTCTACCAAATGAAATTGACAAACAAAGTCGCCACCCTGTTCTAGATCTCGGCATGCATAAACTAATCCTCAAAATTTGGCAACAGAGTGTTTCCACTTGTGTTCTCTTCTACAAGAGCGAGAATATAACTTCATCTCGGGAAGTAAGTACTGAATCTACGATTAGAGAACTGACTGCTTCTAAATGTATCATGAGTAATTCTCTGCAAATAGGGAATCACTCATCAAACTGCGATTTCCTTCGATATGAAAATCACTGATAAGAAAAGGACACCTTCTATCACAACAAACTGAAGTAAACAATGCATGGCCTAGAGACTCATTTACAAGCGAGGAAGAATTCAGCGCCTCCTTCATCACAGAGGAAGCGTAAGTATTAACAGAGATTGGAGAAACCCGATTTGCCACAGCTGACAGTGAAACAATATCTCGAATTTATGAATATATTATTGTCACAACGAGATAAATGCAATGTATCTGAGATTGAAACTGAAGTTTGAACCGATAAGAAATCATTAAAGATTTCAAATCATGAATTATTAAAAGAGCATATCATGAGTTAAAACAATTCTTATCATGGCGGTTACTACACAGACCAAATTGAAAGTGGCGGCAGTCAGAAAAGTTGTTTGTTTTCAGAAAGTCTTTGACCTCCATGAACACGGTACTATCTTTCAAATACATCATAGAGATGACAAAACAAATAATGACTATTTGATCACCTTCCGAGCTTGTCTGAAGACAGTGACAACAGCTGGAGCTGCAGCACGATGATATAGCAGTGCTAATGTGAACAAGTGGATTTTCTTGCCATCACATCCGGCATCTGTGTCAAGCAGAACTGTCCCGAGCAACGCTTACAGATACTTTGCACATGGAAAGAGCCTCACCAGCTATAATGAATGTAGAAGCATTGGATGTTGTTAAGGCTGATTATTATGACAGAATACAAAGAGAGAATAGAGTCATTACACGGAGTCGAAAGATAGTGTTTCTAATTCAAAAATATTGCTCTTCCTATTCATATGAAAATGTCTGTCAAACTGTACCTATAGTGGGCAGGAGACAATATTGACTATGCAGGCCATTGATACAAAAAGGGCAGTTTCCTTAGGGGAAGAGGCCACACAGCCACCTCACTGTCACATGCCAAGAAGTTTAAAGGGAACTCCTCTTAAGTAAACAGAGAAATATAGTTTGAATGGATGCAATCAAAAATGGCACTTACAATCCAAAGAGAAGCCTATAAATCACCAAGAAGGTAAAACAGTGAACAGAGTTGAGCTATGGAATGTTTCTCTTACAAAAAGACCAATGCACTAGTCAAAGCAAATGGTAACTGTGTTTCAACATTGTAAATAAGTATACCAGTTATGAATAGACAAAGAAGTGGTTTTGATGGAGTGTCAGTGTTTTGGGAGTTTTAAAACAAATGCAGTTTTCTCATTATTCAAAAAGGGACAAAAATCTCATAAATGATACAAGCAAAGAAGTATGTTGAAAGGAGGCGCCTTTTTCAAAACAGAGGACCATGATCAAAACCGAGAAGACCAGCAAGTTTGACATCTACAGTAGGAAAAGGGTTGAAGGAGCAATGCAAACAACGAGGCTGTCAAAGCGAGTTGACAATGCAAAACCTACCCTTTCAGAAACAAAGCGGTTTTCAGGTATTTTCCTGACAGTTTTAAAGGAGGGTTACCTTATTTCATAAATATCACCAGCATCATTGAAAACAGTGGCAGTTAGATGATGAAGGTTATTAAGTATTTTTCAAATTTGAAGTTTGGTGTTAAAGTTATCACCCAAAGAACAAAACTGGCAAAAAATCACCCTTTGAAAACCTGTGCACAAGCAAAACAGAGTCCTGGCTTTTAAGCTATGTTTGTTTGTTACAAAGAGGTTGATCCATGATTTAAATCGATCTAAAAAGCATAGAAATCTCCAATGCACGCATTGCTCAAGGTTCAAGTATGAAATGCACCGAGATTATTGTTGAAAAAGTGTCAAAAGGATTGAGGAAACCTTGCAGAAGCCAAACAAAATTTTCACTTTAAAGACCAAGGTGACCGTTGAAGGATTTGATATGACATATAAGGAGTGAGGTCGAGGGTGAGTTTATCATTTTCCAACTGCAAACAAAGTTCTGTACCACCCTTGGCATCAGAACAAGAAACTCGGGTCGAAATTTCAGAATACTGCACTGTTTACGACCGCGCGCCGTGCCTGGAAACCCGCACGACGCGCCTGGGAGTAAGTTTACACGGGCGGTCATTGTTGGCGCGACGCGCCTATACACGGCGCCCGACCGTCCGACAGGCCAACCCGACAGGCCACCCGGGTGTATTTTTGCGCGCCGTGCTGTCATTAAAGAGTGCCACGCAATCTTGGAGACCTCCAAAGCTGCCTCCGACGCTCCACAAGAGATTTGCCTCGTATCTTGAGGTATTTGCACAGTTTGGCCCTAAATTTTGTGACTGCCTATTGATGTTTGAAAGCCAAAAATAAGGTTTGAAAACAAGTTAAGTTAAGTGTTTTGCATTCAAGAAGGGATTTTTGGTGAGCTGCATACGAAGAAGTTTGATGTTTTGATCCAAGGAAAGCTTAATTCACTGTTAAAACTACTACAAATTTTCACAACACTGCACGCAGAACTTCAAAACTCTGTCATTATACCAGAAAAAAAGGATTGTTTGCTGTGTGAGTTTTCAGGGTGTACAGCTGTGATAAACTGCTGGATGTGTCATTTGAAACACCTACAGGAAAGAATATATGATGGACATAAGAGCAGTGTTTTGCTTAAAGAAATTTGTTGATTAAAAAATCTTTGACTGCCACCTCAAAAGAAGCCTCTAAAAAGGCAAGAGGAAGATTTTTTTATAGAGACAGGGCTTAGGTCTAAAGAAAAACATTTCACACTGTTCTCAAAACATTGCCACATCATTAAAATAGTGAAGTGCACTCAGAAGAGGGGTTTTTGACAAAGAGCTATTTATAAGTTGAAAAACCACTGAAGAAGGTTGCTCACATTTCTCACAAAGGGACATTATTCACTATATTTGCCACTTGTTTGCCTTTTGATTTTCCAGCTCGTATTGATGAATGGATGTGCTTATAGAGTAAAGGTCTTTTTCTGCCAAAGCCAGAGGGCTACATTCATAAAGAACCCTTGATTGTTTTGAAAAAGAGATCTCACATAGCTTCTGCCTAAAAACCTTGTAGTCTTTTAAAGATCTGTCATCTTGGCTCAGGATTATGCCAGTGACTGTTTAATTGCATTAAGAGTTGTTTTCACATATGCAATTTGGTTGACTGTTGGCTCACTTAGACAAGGCAGGTTTGGGATAATTGGAAAATGCAATATTGATCCAAGATACAAATATGTGTTGATTAACTTCCAAAGATCACCAAGCAGGGA
The DNA here is from genome assembly GCA_034641835.2 of Pinus albicaulis. Classification (NCBI taxonomy): domain Eukaryota; kingdom Viridiplantae; phylum Streptophyta; class Pinopsida; order Pinales; family Pinaceae; genus Pinus; species Pinus albicaulis. The sequence goes on along the minus strand of CM076582.1, from coordinate 1,359,623,658 downwards.
TAACTTTGACATTATATACATCTCGCCTCATACAGTCTGCCCCTCTTTTTCACTGTATTTTTTCCTGCTGAGAATTTGTTGACTGAGATATTCTCAAGGTGGAAGGCCACTTTCTGAAGAACAGGTTGTTAATGACTGAAATTATACCTTGAGACAGAGATACAGGTGTATTGGTTGACATCTAAAGTTTCACAGAACAGGGTGATTTTAGCACTTCTCACAACAAGCTTCTTCTAAAAAACAGTTTGCCCTTCTTTTCACTGTGTTATTTCCTACTAAGAATCTGTTGACAGAGATATTCCAAAGGTGAACAGGACATTTTCTAAAGACAGCAGAGGTTGTTTATTCAAAGAAACATTGTTGCAAACCATCCAAATCACATTGTTTACCTGTCCAAGCAGCATATTGACACAGTTTGACTCCAGCAGGGAATTTTACACACAGTGAAGGCTGTTTGCCTCTTCCAAATCATATTCAGGTCAAAATGCCTCCAAGGCAAGACAGCAGGAGCGGTCCACATAAAAGATATGAGCCCATCTCTACAGAAGAGATTAATGCTCATCCATCTGTGCTTTTCAACTTCCATGAAGTAGGCTGCCTTGATTTCTGCCAGAAGATAGAAGAAGTCAAGATTTTTTCACCATTAACACACTTGTGCGCCCTGAGATTCAAAGAAAAACACTTCCAAGTGGCGGGTCTTGATTTCAAAATTTCTCCAAGGTATGTGTCCAAGGCCACCAAGATTCCGTATCATGGCGAAAAATGGTTTAAACAGGCTCATCTTGACTTAGAGGATTACAAGCCTTTCATTAGGCCTGAACATAGAGAGGCTTTCACTGCTATTTTCCCTTTTTCATATCTCCTTGACAGCTATGCTCCTCTTATGAAAGTCATAATGAAATATTTCACTTGTGAAGGGAGGTTTGATCGAGTTTATTCCTACCATGTCCGATTATTGATGCATTTTACGAGAAGCAGGCAACTAAACCTCCCTTACTTTTTATTCAAGAGCATCGAGAAGATGGCATCTACTGTCCAGAAGAAGGCCCCACCTCTGCAAATACCTTCCCTTTTCCATCATTCTCTGATCAAGATTATCTTCCTACACCAGCTAGAGAAAAAAGAGGTTCCATGGGATGTATTCATCAGTCATCCAGATTTATCTACTGTTCCTCCTGTACATGTATCTCCCACTCAGCCTATCCATCGCCCGGTGCCCTTGTCCAGTAGGCCTACTCCTAGAAGGCTCAGAATGACTACAGGACAGCCAAGTCCACAGGAAGAAGGAGAGGGTAGTAAACAACAGCAAGAGGAAAGGGATGAGCAGCAGCAGATAGAAGATGAGGAACAACAGCAAACAGAAGGTGAAGGTCAGCAAGTACAAGATGAAGAACAGCAGCAGCTTGATTTTGGCAAAGAAGGGCAGCAGTTTGAAGCACCAAATGAACAAGGCATTGATGAAGAACAGCAAGCTAATGTTGGCGAACAGGGGCAGCCAAGTGAACAATAAGAAGAAGACATCCAGCAGCTTCAAGGAGAGCAGCAAGTTCAGGAAGATGTCAAAGGTAAATCAGTTGTTTCTCCTCCTCCCAAAAGAACAAAGCTCAGCACAGCAAGGAAGAGAGGGTCTAAGGTTGCCACTCTAATAGTGACAAAGGTTGTTCCTAGCAAAAGGAGATCGCCCAAAAGGACACCTACTAGCATGCCAAGGAGGAAAAGCGCAAGATTGGCCTTCAAAGGAAAAAGCAAAATTGGAGAAAGTACAAAGCATGAAAGTGCATTGGCTGTCATCCCTATCCAAAGCAATGATAGTGATAATGAGGCCCGCCTTCTTGAAAACCTCCTAATTCATAAAGAGGGGCAAATTGAGGCATTAGAGGAGGATCTTCAAAGGGCAAGGAACTTCAACCACTTCTTAGAGATTCAAAACAAACAAATGAATGTGCACACAACTGTTCATGAGGCACGGGCAATCAAATATAAAAAGGAGGCAGCTAAGGCGCAAGCAAAGATAGAAGAACTCCTTGGTGAGTTTGATGAGGAGCAGGAGGAAGACCAGCCTAGGCGGAAGAGGCCTAGGACCATCGGGCTTAAAAGAGCCTTGGAAAAGCAGAGAGCAGAAGAACAAGCCCATTTCCAAGCCTTTCCTCTCACTACACTCCTTGAGCAGGAAATTGAAGAAAACAAAGAGGCATGGCTTGAAAGAGCTAACAAACACTTGGAAATGAAGCTTGAGAGGGAAAACAGAGATCTTGAGTTGCAAAGAAAGAGGACTCATCACTTTCAGAAGCTAAATCAGTTTGCCAGGCGAAAATTAAAGGCAGCCCAAGAGAAATTGAAGAAGGCAAAAGGGAAGCGCCTAGCACGGAAAGAAGGGAAAATAATATCAGCCCTTGATATTTTGGCCTCGGCTTCGGAGCATGTTTCTATGGACCCCTGAGGGTCATGTGTGCCAAATTTGAGCCCTTTTCGACAACTTTTTGTTTTTTGGCATTTTTTGGGTTTTTGGTTGAAAACTCATAATTGCGCCATTTCAGTTTGAGGATTTGTCAAGGGAGAAGGATGATGCCAGTGGATGCCATAATTTTATGAGCAGGTCCCCAGCGATTTTCAGGGCATTCGGAGATCATTCGCCCCCTCAAATTGGCGAAAAATTCCCTCTTTTTGCACATTCTGCCCGCCATATCATCAGTCTGCTATTTCCTGGTTTTTTACACACAGGTACAGTTTTGGGAAACTTCCGTACATCAGATTGAGATGATTTCAGTTGTGCCAGAAAGTAGACATAGAGAGCTTTCCAACGGGCTATCATGAGCCTCATTTTGACACCGGGAAGGCTGCCATTTGCCTCCAGCAAGTCAGGGGACCTTTTTCATGCATAAATATGAAGTATTTTTGTAATTTTTGAACCTCAAAAATCTGCTTTTCCCAAATGTGCGTTAAGCTATTTTTACACTTGGGAAATGATGTAAAGTCAATATAATTTCCGTTTTTAGCAGGTTTTTAGATATTTTATGGGATATTTTGTGCCTTGGGCTTTGCAAAGCCTCAAGGACAAGTTTAGATATTTTGACTTGGCCAATGGGATAGCTAGTTGCTCCATGAGGTTTTCCTTCCTCTAGCCTATTTATTCCACAAGGATTCATTGTAAAAAAGAGTCTGAACTTGAGAGAAGAATCAATATATTGGTCATATGAGCTTTGAAGAACATTTTTGTGTTATGATTTTTGGACTGCCTCTTGGATGCTTTTGATGAATGATGAAGGATTGGTGATGGATTCCATGACATGGTAGAATGGTATAGTGTTTCTTGCTATGTTTTTGTCTTCTAGTTTTCATTCATCACACATGCTTCTTGCTGCTATAGATCAGTAGAGATTGATTTTGAGATATGCCCATGGAGGCACCTCAAAATTCCTGAATCTTCATAGCTTGATGTTTTCTTCTTCCTTAGTTATGCTAAAGAATTCTTAACTGCTCTTTAGTAACTTAAGGACACTGTTTGCTAGTTTTATTTACAAGTTCTATGCATGTTGAGTAGGATGTATGGTGTGCCCTGCCTACCTATAAAGCTGTCCATAGTTCTGTCCATAAAACTTTCTCTTTGACTGATTAGTTGATCATTTTGTTGAACCAAGGAGGCCTAGTCCCGATCTAGCCCTTTTCCTAAAACTATGAAAGATTGTTTGTCCAAGTGCCCAATAACTTAGAGACTGTGTTTAGGCGTTCCGGCGTAGTTTTATGAGTTGTTAGTCCTTCTTATGTGTTTTCCCCAAAGTCTAATAGCCATTTCCCGAAGTTAGAGGGTCTTATACTTCTATGTATGGCTGGAATGTTTGATTTCTATGTATTAATTAGCTTATAGTTACATTTAGCATGATTAATGGCTTGCTATAACATGTTTATGTCTGCTATCAACTAGTTACACTTGAAATCCCTTGTCTTTCACAAGCTTGATGTCCATTTACTCCATTTTTCCCAAAGATCCATTCTACCGTGAATCAAATCGGCCCTACAGCAACCTTACATCATCATCTCAGAGTTTCCTTGACCTGTTTGACCCCATAGCCCAATTGATCTGACTTCTTGTTATCCATTTTTATATCTTTGATCAGTTTTATCCCTCACAAACTTAAAAAACCAAAAATCAAAAAACTCACTTCATAACTAGCCTAATATCAGAACACCATAAGCAAACACACCGACATATTTTACACATATAGAGAGAGCCCTCTCTGAGTCCAGGAAGGCTAGGTCCTTGGGCTCCAAAGCTTGGTTTGATGTTACATCGTCATTTGGCTCGCCAATCGGCCAAATCACGGGACCCTAACATAATGGCGATCATGGTGGGACTTTGAGTCAAAACATCCTAGGTATCCCTTAGGAACTCTCAAAATCTCAGTCAAACTTAGAAGAGTAGAATCTGGTTGTCTCACCATCCTAGCAAAATGATGATTCAGTTATAGGAAACTCTTCCAAACCTCAGGACTACATAAAACTCAAAAAACCCCAAAAAACTCCTTTAGATTGATTTTTTACAGTATTGGTGGTGGACCATACAAATATACCTCAAACAACTAAAAATCCACCTGGCGACTCCACTAGCCTCCAGTAGGCCTTACTACTTTGCTAAATTTTAGAATACCATCCGATTTAGCCACCTCATCGCCAACCTAACATAATGGCGATCACGGTGGGACACTGAGTATTAAACAAACTTAGTTTCCCAAATCTTTAGAGACCTTTAAGAATACTATCTGATTGACTTATCTCACTGCTCACTAACATAGTGACACTCACAGTAGGACCTTCTGAGTTAGTGACAATCTAAGTACACCTTAGTAACTCCTGAAGTCTCAATCAAGCTTAGTAAACTTAGGTATTGTCTGAAGAGTAGAAAATAGCTCCTTCACCATCTTAGCAAAATGATGAATCAGTTATAGAAAATTCTTCCAAACCTTGTAGGCACATAAAACTCAAAAACCCCAAAACACTCCCTTAGATTGGTTTTTGACATTATTGGTGGTGGACCATACAAGTATATCTCAAAACAATAGACTTTCCACCTGGCGACTCCACTAACCTCTAGTAGGCCTTACTATTTGACCAAACTCTAGGTTATTATCCAATAGACCTATCCCATCCCTCACTAACATAGCAGGATATGGTGGGACACTGAGTACATAATAGTCCAGCAAACTCTTATAGAATTTTTGGTCCTTTAGGTACCATAAACAAGCAAGCAGTCCATAGACCCATTTATAGTAAACTCTTTTTGTTCTCATCACCCTAGCAAAGTGTTGAAACAAGTCTAGGATACTTTAACAAACCATAGGCTGCACATAAAACTCAGAAAATCCAAAAACATTTTCAGATTAGTTACTGGTGGTGGACCATAGCTATCTTCACAAAAACAACCCATTTCCACCTGGCGACTTCACTAATCCATCCCTTTTATTTTTTTAACCATCCTTCACCTTAGTAAAGCTTTAGAAAAACCACTCATCCAGAGCATTCACCAGTACCATTCTCTATAAACTCTGAGTCTAAAATCTGGCTTCACGAAGAATCAACACCAGATCCCATCCAGACCCAAATCCCCCTATCATAGTAGATGACCCAGAGAAGATTCTGTGGCAAGCTTCCAAAACTGATCATCTAGCTACTGATAGATCCATCCGTAGAACAAGATCTGTACCTAAACATCGCACTATCCTACTAGATTCACCTTTGGAACTAGAGTCATCACAAACTCTTCCCAGAAGCAAATCATATAGTGAGATACACTTTGACGATCTTGAACCTCTAAACCCACCACAGAGTCCTATTAGAGAAGCTTCACCCACCACTCCTCCCGATTTCCAGCTTCTTTATCAATTTGGCCCCTATCATCCCAGATCTGCTCAAAACTAGATCACTAGTCCAAGTTCATCCACCACACCTGGTCAAAACACCACTGTTCAAACCACCTCATCTCAGCCTACTAGTCCTCATCTTGTACATCATCCATTAGCTCCCGTCATGGCAGCCTGGTACGCACCTTTGGTGTTGCCACCACCTTTGGCTCCTCTCCCAAACAAGTATCAAGACAAAATCCCACACTTTACTGGAGAAGACACCACTACACCTCAACAGCATATAAGTAGAATGACTGATGCTTATGAATACCTAGAGGTACAAGACGAGACTGTCAGAATGAGAATATTTGCCCAAAGTCTTGGTGGTGAACCTAAAGCATGGTTCAAAAGCTTAACTCCAAACAGTATCCATGATATCCCAGAACTACATCAAGTCTTCAGAAATAGGTGGGAAATCTGAAGAAACCCCATTCAAATCCTGTCAGAATATAACAACCTAAAACGGGAAAATGGGGAAAGTGTCCAGGCTTACTGCACTAGGTTCAACAGTGTATATAACTCCCTCCCACCTCATTTCAAACCCCCACTTGGTTTAGCCTTGGCAAAATTCCCCGAGGGTTTCAATCCGGACATGACATATCATCTGAGAGATAAGGATCCCCCTACCTTAGAGGAAATGCAACAAATAGCCATAAAAGCAGATGCCAACTTAGCTGAAAAAAGAGCTAGGACTAGATCAAAAAGAAAGGTCACCTATAAAGATGAGGGCTCCACTTCATCACCTTCCCTAGATCCCTGAATAGATGACTTAGTCAAATCCATGGCCAAAATGTGGGAAAAGATAAATGAAAAAGCTCCTATTAGGGACAACCAGCCAATCCCTCCAAACAGAAACCGGAACCAAAACTTTAGAAGGGAGCAGCCCCAAAACAGACCAAGGGAAAATGACCAACAGATCAGGCCACCCTTCAATGAAAACTATGTGGAAGAAGATGACAGGGATACAGAACCTCTTGATGAACATCATTTAAACCTCATAGGATCTGATAATGAGAGTGAGGTATACCTCACAGAAGAAGAACAAGCGTTCTTTTCTCCTAATCAGGATGAGACCAACTATGAAGATCTCGACGATCCTGCCATAGACTTTCAAAATGCCATAATAGAAGCTCACCGGAAATATAATCTTAGAAGCAGAAAAAACCAAAACCATTCCAAAAAGGATAGTCCTGACAATACCAAAATCTCTGATAACATCTTAAATAAGACCATGGATAGTAGCAAAATTGGGGCCAAAAAGACTGACCAAAACAAAGGTAAGGCCATTCAGACAAGTACTAGCTCAAACACTCCTAGTACCTCTAAAGAAACCCCAAAGTTGACTGTATCAAAGGAAGTCCCAAGCCAAAGTCAGCAAATTAAGAACATAGAAAAGGTTATGTCTGAGAAAGCTGAACCAAATCTGCCCAAGCTACCTACTCCTTTTAGCTTCGAAGGGGAAATTTCCAAAATAAAAATTACCATACCCCTTACAGAGTTGATAACTATAGATAGGTATAGATCTCAAATCTTCAAAGTCTTTGACCTAGAGAGTAAGCCAGATACCTTGAATCTAACTGATGACCAACCCGAGCTTTTATTTGGCCCTAAAGTAGAAGGCGAATATCAAGAAGGAACTATTTCTCCTTTCTATTTAAGCTTAAACATACGGGAAAAAATACTACATAATGCCATGTTAGATTCTGGTGCTTCCCATAACCTCATGCCTAAAGCAGTCATGGAAAACCTAGGACTAGAAGTGACTCAGCCTTACAAAAACCTGTATTCTTTCGACTCAAGTCAAGTCAAATGTTTAGGTCTGATAAAAAATCTAGATTTTGCCCTAACACAACTACCAGCCAAAAACTTAGTCATGGATGTAGTAGTGGCCGATATCACACCCAAGTATGGAATGCTACTATCAAGAGCGTGGGCTGCCAAAATACAAGGTAGCCTTCAAATGGATATGTCATTCGCTACTATCCCAGTTTTCAACCAAACTAGGAGGTTATACCGAGAGACTCGCATGAAATACATGGTTAGGAACAGAGATAAGCCAAACAATACCCCCATCTATTCCATTCATTCCAATTTAGATTCTTTTATCCTATACAATGAAGGTGGTATAAACAAGCAGATAAAGGAAAACGAAGGCATGTCCAAACCATTACTGGATGAAGAAATTGATAACCAAAGTCCCAAGAAACCTGAGAAACAGCTTAGTATCATGTATGAAAAGGAAACTCTTTGGAGTATAAGCTTTGATGGTTCTTGTGGCAAGACAGGTTCAGGAGCAGGCATCTGGATACACAATACTAAAGAAGGTCATTCTTTTAGATTATAATTCCAATGTACTAATAACATTGCGGAATATGAAGCCCTTCTCATCGGTCTGCACATGCTTAAAGACTTGGGCGCCAATAGAATATCAGCCCAAGGAGACTCAGAGCTTGTAATCAGGCAAATCAAAGGTGAATATTTGGCAAAGAACCCAAGACTGAGAGAATATAGGAATGCAGCTTTAGATATCCTTAAAACTTTTGAAAAATATGAGCTCACATATATCCCTAGGATTCAAAATAGTCTGGCAAATTAGCTCGCCTTTGCTGCAAGAAATAGCCAAACACCATGTATGAGTGAGCAATATGACATCCAAGTGAAACGCCGCCCTACTGTACCAGATAATCTTGACCATTAGCAAATATTCCAAGATGATGATCAAATTGATGATTTCCTACAATCTAGGAATGAGTTTGAAATAACCAAAACAGACTCAAGAGACGAAGAAAGGAAACCCAGCCAAAGTCAAGACCAAGAGCTAAATCCACCTTTGTGGACCAATCTAAACCTGGTAGACCATCCATGTGACAGGGAGATAGAAGAAGACATTGACCAAAGAGAACTCGAAGTCTTACACTGCGAGAATGACACCATACCCAGAGGGCTCGCCCCTTTAGAAGAATTGTTTGACTTTAATGACGTGGCCAAAAAGCCTAAAATGGAATCTACAGAGGATGACATAGAGGAATACAACATAGGAAGCCCAGAAGAGCCAAAAAACATTAAACTATCCAAAACCCTCCCACCTAACATAAAACAAAGGTACATAAATCTATTCAAAGAATTTAAAGATGTGTTTGCATGGGGGTACCAAGATTTGAAATCATATGACACCAGCATCATCCAACATAAAATTCCCCTCAAAGAAAATCAAAAACATTTTAAACAGAAGTTAAGAAGGATAAACCCAGTATTACTACCATTGGTTGAAAAAGAAATTAAAAAGATGTATGATGCCGGTATAATAGTATCTCTCCGATACTCCGAGTGGGTCTCAGATTTAGTATCAGTTAGGAAAAAGACTAGTGAAATCAGACTCTGCATAGATTTCCGAAACCTGAATAGGGCATGTCTGAAAGATAACTACCCTCTGCCCAAAATGGACCACATACTTCAGAAGGTAGTAGGCGCTAAAAGAATCTCATTGCTTGATGGTTTTTCTGGTTATAACCAAGTATTGGTTTATCCTACCGATCAACATAAGACAGCTTTCACCACCCCTTGGGGCACTTTTATGTACGTTAAAATGCCTTTTGGACTGATGAATGCTGGCGCCACATTTCAAAGGGCCATGGACATAGACTTCTCAGAAGACATAGGTGTTTTCATAGTCATATATCTCGACGATATAACCGTATATTCTAAATCAGATGAAGAACACCTAACACACTTAAGAAAAGTTTTCAACAAATGCATAAAGTATGGTTTATCCCTAAACCCCAAGAAAACACTTTTCGGTCTAGAGGAAGGAAAACTCCTAGGTCACATTATTTCGGAAGAAGGAATTAAAATAGACCCCCAGAGAATCGAAGGTATTTTACAGATAAGTCACCCCAGAAACATAAAGGAGTTACAGTCCTTTATCGACAAGATAAATTTCTTGAGAAGATTCATCCCAAATCTTGCTGAGCTCTTGAAAGATATCACAAATATGTTAAGAAAGGAGGTCGGGGTTAAATGGACTATAGAAGCCAAAAAATCTTTTGAACTAATTAAAAGGGCCTTAACTGAAACACCAGTATTGATAAGCCCTGACTTCACCAAAGATTTTTACATTTTTTCATTTGCCTCAGAACATACAATAGCTGCGGTGTTGTTGCAAAAAAATGCAGCTGGGCAGGAGAAACCCATTGCCTTTTTTAGCAAATCACTGAGAGATGCTCCCTTGAAATATAACATCATGGAAAAACAGGCATTCGCATTGGTAAAAGCGCTGAAAGATTTCCGAGTTTACATATTGCATTCTCATGTCATAGCTTTTGTCCCTAATACTGTCGTCAAGGACATTCTGAACCAAGATCCCGATGGTAAAAGGGGAAAGTGGATTGTTATCATCCTAGAGTATGACTTAGAAATCCGGCCTACCAAACTAGTTAAAGGACAAGGACTTGCGAGACTAATGGCTGAAACCAACCTCCAAGCTTTAGATATAAATTTTGTCGATGCCTTAGAAGAACAGGAAGAGTGCACACTCCCCCCTATCAATCAAACATTTTTAGATTGGCCTTGGTATGCAAACATTCTTTATGTATTAACTTATATGAATGCTCCTCCGACTTTATCAAAAACAAAAGCAAGATTCCTTAAACAAAAATATTTAAAGTTTTGCATTATAGATAGTTCTCTGTATTGGAAAAATCCTACTGGTATGCTGCTTAAATGTTTGCTTGAGTCCGATGCAGAGAAAATTATGCGTGAAATGCACGAAGGGGAATGTGGAGGTCATCTCTACTGGAAAACTACTGCAAAAAAAATCCTTAGAGCTAGTTATTATTGGCCTACCTTGTTCCCTGATACTCACAAACTGGTCATGACATGCCATAAATGTCAATTTTTTGATGGCAAGAAAAAACTTTTACCTTTGCCCTTACATCCCATCATAGTTGAAGGACCCTTCCAACAATGGGGTCTAGATTTCATTGGGGAAATTCACCCCTCCTCCTCCGCTCAACATAAATGGATCCTCACAGCCACTGACTACTTTACCAAATGGATAGAAGCCATACCGTCCCGGAACGCCACTGATTCAGTCATCATCACGTTTCTAGAAACCAATATCCTATCCAGATTTGGCTGTCCCAGGAAAATCATTACAGATAACGCCGCTGCCTTCTCTTCCAAGAAAATGATAGACTTCTGTCACAAGTATCATATTTCATTAGGGCATTCCACAGCCTATTACCCTCAAGGTAATGGCTTAGCCGAGTCTTCTAACAAAAGCCTAGTCAACATTATCAAAAAACTTCTTGAACAAAATCAAAAAGCATGGCATGGGAAACTAGTACACGCCTTATGGGCTGATAGATTAACTACCAAGAAATCCATAGGTATGTCCCCTTGCCAGCTAGTTTATGGTATAGATGCCATTTTCCCAACATCTTTAGGGGTTCCGGTAATGAAACTATTACAAGAAGTCCAAATAGAAGAAAATGACATACAAAGGAGAGTAAATCAGACTATCCATTTACAACAAACTAGAGAAGAAGTTTACCAAAGGGCTCAGTTAGCACAAGACAAAATAAAATAGATTTTTGACAGAAGAACTAAGGAAAATGATTTTCAAATTGGAGATAAAGTTTTAAAATGGGATTCTAGAAGAGAAGACAAAGGTAAACATGGCAAGTTTGAAAATTTATGGAAAGGGCCTTACATCATCAGCTCAGTCAGTGGAAACAATGCTTTCTTCTTGCAAGAACCTGATGGGACTAAAATTTTTGGGGGTCCTGTGAATGGCAGGACATTAAAACACTATTTTTGTCAGGAACTCCATTTTTGAGTTTAGAACACTTTCAGTCATTGTACATTCCATTGTTTGAAATAAACAATAAAAGATAAGAAAGTCAAAAACAGTAAAAAGCATAAAAGAGGGCGAGTGAAGATAGAACAAAAGCCCCATGTTCCAAAAAACAGTCTTTCAGAAAGCGAGCAAGCTTAAATGCCGCTACTAGTACTTCAATGTCTTGTTCAGCTATCTAGCCTAATCATAGCTGAGCATGTTTAAATTTATTTGCTGATAAGTTAGTGAGTGCCAAGATAGTCAACATTGTGTAAGATTGACTTATCACAGAGCTTAGATTAGGGAGAGATTCTCGTTCCACATGCCTAAAACAGAACCAAAGAGAGAAGCGAGGGATGAAAAACACATTGTACATCTTAGCCCCGCTTGTCTAGTTTTCCTTTTGTTGCAAAATAATATTTGTGTGCAGCTTGTCTTTTATGCCGCAAATGCATGACAAATCAGACTGTCTAATCCTGATTTGATCATTTTAAATTTCATGTTTTAGATTAGAGAACAAAATCCTGTCAAACTGCTTAATCTTGACAATTGATCTAGCATAGGTAGAGTAATGAAGGAGTTCATCAGTTTAATCTGAACTCCCGACAGATATAAGAGTAGAAATAGATAGGTTCATTTTGCAAAAAGAAAAATATACATTGTCAAAAGGCTGCTAGTTCAAATGCGCCAAAGAGAAGAAAAAATGTTAGGAAAGATAGTGGGGTAGGTAGAAGTATCATTGATATTAACCATGCTGTCACTTTTCAGAAATAACATCAAGAGAAGGGTAAATTTTTGCGCCAATGGATAAGGCACTGGTCTTCATAAGCCAAAAATCTGAATTCTGGACACCTCCTGACGAGGAGCTGCCCTCCCCAAATGGAGCCACTGTTAGCCATCAGTATTTTTTACATGTTAGTGATGACTATATCTATAGCTGAATTTTCTAGAAGCTGATTTCCTTATGTCAATATGCCATCTAGAAAACCCTCCTAAAACTTTTTTTTTCCCTTCTACTTTTCAGTCCACCCTTGTCGAAATCAAAACCCCATTATCACTATCATACCTGGCTTCAGCCCCCTGGTCTGTCCATCAGCTCCAAAAGGAAAAGTCCAAGTCTGTTGCAAAAGTATCCCCTATGTTAGGAAGTGGCGCTTTAAGACATTTTACCCTTGGCAATCATCAAAAAGCCAAAAAGCCTCCATCTGTTACAGACCAACCATGACTGACCTCCCACTCTGCAAATGAAATTGACAAACAGCTCTAAGTCGCGCCACTTATATCCCTAGGTCTCAGCATTGCATAAACCCCAATCTCAAGCTGACTATTAGGTGTTTCACAGTGTTTTTATGGTTTCTACAAAGACAGGAAATATAACTTCATCTCAGGAGGAAATGCTTGAATCTACAGTTAGAGGAACAGCTGCTTCTAAATGTATCATGAGCCTGAGATATGTCTGCAAAACAAAAAGTCACTCATCAAGACCTTGCAGTTTTCCTTCCAGTATGAAAATCACAGTAAGAAAAGGACACCACTGTCACAGCAAACTGGTAAATTGTCATGGCCCAGAACCTCCTTCATTAACAAGCAGAGGGTTAGGGCGCCTCCTTCATCTACAAGCAGAGGGCGCTGGCCAGTATTGACTTAAAGGATTGCAGAAGCCCAGGTTTGCCTTTTACTGAACAGTGAAACAATATCTCCAGGTTTTATGAATATGAGTGATGACCATAACAGGGATAGAGTCTGAAATATGCAAGTTCAAAGGAAAGCAGAGTTTGGTCTGATGAAAGAAGTCATTTAAAGTTTTCAAATCATGTGAATTGTTAAAAGGGCATATCATGAGTTAAAACAATTCTTATCATAGGCAGTTTTCTTTCCCCACAAGACCAAATTGAAAAGGTGCTGACAGATCATGTCATCACACAGGCAGAGGAAAAGTTGTTTGTTTTCAAAGGGTGCTGACCTCCATAGTCACAGAGACTATCTTTCAAAAATCTGTCATAAGTTGACTAAAGCAAATAATGATATTTCAGTCACCCTCAGAGTAGTGCAGAGAGACAGTGACACTTGGCTAGGGTTTTTCTGAAGCACAGTGATGATTGCAAGCAGACGTGCTAGTATTGATGTTTTTCAAGTGGTTTGCTTACCATCACATCCAGGGAAAATCTGTGTCAAACAGATTTGTCAAAACAACCTTCAGATACTTTGCCTGATGAAGAGCCTCCTCCATTTATGAGCAGATGGCCAAAGCATTGGATGTTGTTAAGGACTGATTAGTCAAAAAGGTGCAGTGGAAGGATACAAAGAAGGAAAATAGAAGTCATTACACAGGTCAAAGATAGTGTTTCTAATTCAAAAATATTTCTCTTCCTATTCATATGAAAATGTCTGTCAAACTGTACCTATAGTGGGCAGGAGACAATATTGACTATGCAGGCCATTGATACAAAAAGGGCAGTTTCCTTAGGGGAAGAGGCCACACAGCCACCTCACTGTCACATGCCAAGAAGTTTAAAGGGAACTCCTCTTAAGTAAACAGAGAAATATAGTTTGAATGGATGCAATCAAAAATGGCACTTACAATCCAAAGAGAAGCCTATAAATCACCAAGAAGGTAAAACAGTGAACAGAGTTGAGCTATGGAATGTTTCTCTTACAAAAAGACCAATGCACTAGTCAAAGCAAATGGTAACTGTGTTTCAACATTGTAAATAAGTATACCAGTTATGAATAGACAAAGAAGTGGTTTTGATGGAGTGTCAGTGTTTTGGGAGTTTTAAAACAAATGCAGTTTTCTCATTATTCAAAAAGGGACAAAAATCTCATAAATGATACAAGCAAAGAAGTATGTTTAAAGGAGGCGCCTTTTTCAAAACAGAGGACCATGATCAAAACCGAGAAGACCAGCAAGTTTGACATCTACAGTAGGAAAAGGGTTGAAGGAGCAATGCAAACACCGAGGCTGTCAAAGCGAGTTGACAATGCAAAACCTACCCTTTCAGAAACAAAGCGGTTTTCAGGTATTTTCCTGACAGTTTTAAAGGAGGGTTACCTTATTTCATAAATATCACCAGCATCATTGAAAACAGTGGCAGTTAGATGATGAAGGTTATTAAGTATTTTTCAAAGTTGAAGTTTGGTGTTAAAGTTATCACCCAAAGAACAAAACTGGCAAAAAATCACCCTTTGAAAACCTGTGCACAAGCAAAATAGAGTCCTGGCTTTTAAGCTATGTTTGTTTGTTACAAAGAGGTTGATCCATGATTTAAATCGATCTAAAAAGCATAGAAATCTCCAATGCATGCATTGCTCGAGGTTCAAGTATGAAATGCACTGAGATTATTGTTGAAAAAGTGTCAAAAGGATTGAGGAAACCTTGCAGAAGCCAAACAAAATTTTCACTTTAAAGACCAAGGTGACCGTTGAAGGATTTGATATGACATATAAGGAGTGAGGTCGAGGGTGAGTTTATCATTTTCCAACTGCAAACAAAGTTCTGTACCGCCCTTGGCATCAGAACAATAAGCTCGGGTCGAAATTTCAGAATACTGCACTGTTTACGACCGCGCGCCGTGCCTGGAAACCCGCGCGATGCGCCTGGGAGTAAGTTTACACGGGCGGTCAGTGTTGGCGCGACGCACCTGTACAGTTGCGCGACGCGCCTGTACACGGCGCCCGACCGTCCGACAAGCCGACCCGACATGCCACCCGGGTGTATTTTTGCACGCCGTGCTGTCATTAAAGAGTGCCACGCAATCTTGGAGACCTCCAAAGCTGCCTCCGACGCTCCACAAGAGATTTGCCTCGTATCTTAAGGTATTTGCACACTTTGGCCCTAAATTTTGTGACTGCCTATTGATGTTTGAAAGCCAAAAATAAGGTTTGAAAACAAGTTAAGTTAAGTGTTTTGCATTCAAGAAGGGATTTTTGGTGAGCTGCATACGAAGAAGTTTGATGTTTTGATCCAAGGAAAGCTTAATTCACTCTTAAAACTACTACAAATTTTCACAACACTGCACGTAGAACTTCAAAACTCTGTCATTATACTAGAAAAAAAGGATTGTTTGCTGTGTGAGTTTTCAGGGTGTACAGTTGTGATAAACTGCTGGATGTGTCATTTGAAACACCTACAGGAAAGAATATATGATGGACATAAGAGCAGTGTTTTGCTTAAAGAAATTTGTTGATTGAAAAGTCTTTGACTGCCACCTCAAAAGAAGCCTCTAAAAATGCAGGAGGAAGATTTTGTTATAGAGACAGGGCTTAGGTCTAAAGAAAAACATTTCACACTGTTCTCAAAGCATTGCCACTTCATCAAAACAGTGAAGTGCACTCAGAAGAGGGGTTTTTGACAAAGAGCTGTTTATAAGTTGAAAAACCACGGAAGAAGGTTGCTCACATTTCTCACAAAGGGACAGTATTCACTATATTTGCCACTTGTTTGCCTTTTGATTTTCCAGCTCGTATTGATGAATGGATGTGCTTATAGAGTAAAGGTCTTTTTCTGCCAAAGTCAGAGGGTCACATGTATAAAGAGCCATTGATTGTTTTGAAAAGAGGAAATTCACATAGCTTCTCCCTAAAAACTTTGTAATCTTTTAAAGATCTGTCACCTTGACTCAGGATTATGCCAGTGACTGTTTAATTGCATTCAGAGTTGTTTTCACATATGCAAGTTGGTTGACTGTTGGCTCACTTAGACAAGGCAGGTTTGGGATAATTGGAAAATGAAATATTGATCCAAGATACAAAGATGTGTTGATTAACTTCCAAATATCACCAAGCAGGGATAACTTTGACATTGTATACATCCTGCCTCATACATTCTGCCCCTCTTTTTCACTGTATTTTTTCCTACTGAGAATTTGTTGACTGAGATATTCTCAAGGTGGAAGGCCACTTTCTGAAGAATAGGTTGTTAATGACTGAAATTATACCTTGAGACAGAGATACAGGTGTATTGGTTGACATCTAAATTTTCACAGAACAGGGTGATTTTAGCACTTCTCATAGCAAGCTTCTCCTAAAAAACAGTTTGCCCTTCTTTTCACTGTGTTATTTCCTACTAAGAATCTGTTGACAGAGATATTCCAAAGGTGAACAGGACATTTTCTAAAGACAGCAGAGGTTGTGTATTCAAAGAAACATTGTTGCAAACCATCCAAATCACATTGTTTACCTGTCCAAGCAGCATATTGACACAGTTTGACTCCAGCTGGGCATTTTACACACAGTGAAGGCTGTTTGCCTCTTCCAAAGCATATTCCGGTCAAAATGCCTCCAAGGCAAGACAGCAGGAGCGGTCCACATAAAAGATATGAGCCCATCTCTACAGAAGATATTAATGCTCATCCATCTGTGCTTTTCAACTTCCATGAAGTAGGCTGCCTTGATTTCTGCCAGAAGATAGAAGAAGTCAAGAGTTTTTCACCATTACCACACTTGTGCGCCCTGAGATTCAAAGAAAAACACTTCCAAGTGGCGGGTCTTGATTTCAAAATTTCTCCAAGGTATGTGTCCAAGGCCACCAAGATCCCGTATCATGGCGAAAAATGGTACAAACAAGCTCATCTTGACTTAGAGGATTACAAACCTTTCCTCAAGCCTGAACATAAAGAGGCTGTCACTGCTATTTTCCCTTTTTCATATCTCCTTGACAGCTATGCTCCGCTTATGAAAGCCATAGTGAAATATTTCACTTGTGAAGGGAGGTTTGATCGAATTTATGCCTATCATGTCCGTTTATTGATGCACTTTACTAGAAGCAGGCAACTAAACCTCCCTTACTTTTTGTTCAAGAGCATAGAAAAAATGGCATCTACTGTCCAAAAGAAGGCCCCACCTCAGCAAATCCCTTCTCTTTTTCATCATTCTTTGATCAAGATTATCTTCCTATACCAGCTAGAGAAGAAAGAGGTTCCATGGGATTTATTCATCACCCATCCAGACTTCTCTACTATTCCTCCTATTCATGTGTCTCCCACTCAGCCTATCCATCGCCCGGTACCTTTGTCCAGTAGGCCTACTCCTAGAAGGCTCAGAATGACTACTGGACAGCCAAGTCAACAGGAGGAAGGAGAGGGCAGTAAACAGCAGCAGATAGTTGATGAAGTATAGCAGGTCCATGATGAGGGACAGCAGCAGATAGTTGATGAAGGGCAGCAGGTACAAGTTGAGGAACAGCAGCAAATAGAAAGTGAAAGACAGCAGGTCCAAGATGAACAACAGCAGTTACAAATTGATGAACAACAGCAGGTCCAAGATGAGCAGCAGACAGCAGTTGAAGAACAGCAAGTTGGGCAGGAAATTGAGACACCTCTTGAGCCACAAATTGAACAGGACATTGATGAATAACAGCAAGCTAATGTTGGCGAATAGGGGTAGCCAAGTGAACAGCAAGAGGAAAACATCCAGCAGCCTCAAGAAGAGCAGCCAATTCAAAAAGATGTCAAAGGTAAATCAGTTGTGCTTCCTCCTCTCAAAATAACAAAGCTCAGCACAGCAAGGAAAAGAGAGACTAAAGCTGTCACCCTAACAGTGACAAAGATTGTTCCTAGCAAGAGGAAATTGCCCAAAAGGACACCTTCTAGCATCCCAAGGAGGAAAAGCGCCAGATTGGCTTTCAAAGGTAAAAGCAAAGTTGGAGAAAGTACAAAGCATGGAGGTGAATTAGCTGTTATCCCTATCCAAAGCGATGACAGTGATAATGAGGCCCGCCTTCTCGAAAACCTCCTAATTCATAAAGAGGGACAAATTGAGGCATTAGAGGAGGATCTTCAAAGGGCAAGGAACTTCAACCACTTCTTAGAGATTCAAAACAAACAAATGAATGTGCACACAACTGTTCATGAGGCACGGGCGATTAAGTATAAGAAAGAGGCAGCAAAGGCGCAAGCAAGAATAGAAGAACTCATTGGTGAGTTTGATGATGAAGAAGAGGAAGACCAGCCTAAGCGGAAGAGGCCTAGGACCATCTGGCTTAAAAGAGCCTTGGAAAAGCAGAGAGCAGAAGAACAAGCCCATTTCCAAGCCTTTCCTCTCACTACACTCCTTGAGCAGGAAATTGAAGAAAACAAAGAGGCATGGCTTGAAAGAGCTAACAAACACTTGGAAATGAAGCTTGAGAGGGCAAACAGAGATCTTGAGTTACAAATAAAGAGGACTCATCACTTTCAGATGCTAAATCAGTTTGCCAGGCGAAAATTAAAGGCAGCCCAAGAGAAATTGAAGAAGGCAAAAGGGAAGCGCCTAGCACGGAAAGAAGGGAAAAGCATATCAGCCCTTGATATTTTGGCCTCGGCTTCGGAGCATGTTGCTATGGACCCCTGAGGGTCTTGTGTGCCAAATTTGAGCCCTTTTCGACAACTTTTTGTTTTTTGGCATTTTTTGGGTTTTTGGTTGAAAACTCATAATTGCGCCATTTCAGTTTGAGGATTTGTCAAAAGAGAAGGATGATGCCAGTGGATGCCATAATTCTATGAACAGGTCCCGAGCGATTTTCAGGACATTCGGAGATCATTCGCCCCCTCAAATTGGCGAAAAATTCCCTCTTTTTGCACATTCTGCCCGCCATATCAGCAGTCTGCTATTTCTTGGTTTTTTACACACAGGTACAGTTTTGGGAAACTTCCAGACATCAGATTGAGATGATTTCAATTGCGCCGGAAAGTAGACACAGAGAGCTTTCCAACAGGCTATCATGAGCCTCATTTCAACACCGGGAAGGCTGCCATTTGCCTCAAGCAAGTCAGGGGACCTTTTTCATGCATAAATATGAAGTATTTTTGTAATTTTTGAACCTCAAAAATCTGCTTTTCCCAAATGTGCGTTAAGCTATTTTTACACTTGGGAAATTATGTAAAGTCAATATAATTTCCGTTTTTAGTAGTTTTTTAGATATTTTATGGGATATTTTGTGCCTTGGGCTTTGCAAAGCCTCAAGGACAAGTTTAGATATTTTGACTTGGCCAATGGGATAGCTAGTTGCTCCATGAGGTTTTCCTTCCTCTAGCCTATTTATTCCACAAGGATTCATTGTAAAAAAGAGGCTGAACTTGAGAGAAGAATCAATATATTGGTCATATGAGCTTTGAAGAACATTTTTGTGTTATGATTTTTGGACTGCCTCTTGGATGCTTTTGATGAATGATGAAGGATTGGTGATGGATTCCATGACATGGTAGAATGGTATAGTGTTTCTTGCTATGTTTTTGTCTTCTAGTTTTCATTCATCACACATGCTTCTTGCTGCTATAGATCAGTAGAGATTGATTTTGAGATATGCCCATGGAGGCACCTCAAAATTCCTGAATCTTCATAGCTTGATGTTTTCTTCTTCCTTAGTTATGCTAAAGAATTCTTAACTGCTCTTTAGTAACTTAAGGATACTGTTTGCTAGTTTTATTTACAAGTTTTATGCATGTTGAGTAGGATGTATGGTGTGCCCTGCCTACCTATAAGCTGTCCATAGTTCTGTCCATAAAAATTTCTCTTGGACTGATTAGTTGATCATCTTGTTGAACCAAGGAGGCCTAGTCCCGATCTAGCCCTTTGCCTAAAACTATGAAATCTTGTTTGTCCAAGTGCCCAATAACTTAAAGACTGTGTTTAGGCGTTCCGGCATAGTTTTATGAGTTGTTAGTCCTTCTTATGTGTTTTCCCCAAATTCTGATAGCCATTTCCCAAAGTTAGAGGGTCTTATACTTCTATGTATGGCTGGAATGTTTGATTTCTATGTATTAATTAGCTCATAGTTACATCTAGCATGATTAATGGCTTGCTATAACATGTTTATGTCTACTATCAACTAGTTACACTTGAAATCCCTTGTCTTTCACAAGCTTGATGTCCATTTACTCCATTTTGCCCAAAGATCCCTTCTACCGTGAATCAAATCGGCCCTACAGCAACCTTACATCATCATCTCAGAGTTTCCTTGACCTGTTTGACCCCATAGCCCAATTGATCTGACTTCTTGTTATCCATTTTTATATCTTTGATCATTTTTATCCCTCACAAACTTAAAAAACCAAAAAACCAAAAAACTCACTTCATAACTAGCCTAATATCAGAACACCCTAAGAAAACACACCAACATCTTTTACACATATAGAGAGAGCCCTCTCTGAGTCCAGGAAGGCTAGGTCCTTGGGCTCCAAAGCTTGGTTTGATGTTACATCGTCATTTGGCTCACCAATCGGCCAAATCACGGGACCCTAACAGCCACAATATTCTTCTTTCCCTGTGAGCGAGTTGTAAGGAAAATGAATTTCCTAGTTTGGGAAGCAATCTTACTGCGTTGTTTTGCAGTAGTAAAAGAGATGACAGGAGGTGGTACTACCTCCGGTATCCTATACAAGTTATTTCCCAAAGTAATAACAATAGCACAAGGCCTAGAATCATACACAGCATGTCGCCTCCACAAGTATGGTTGGCCCAATAATACATCAGCTACATCAAGAGGAGAAACATCACACAATACCTCATCCATGAATGGCTTGATATTGTACGAAAGGCGGCACTGCTAGCAGATGTAGAGATCTCTCCCTGGGTGGAGCCACCCGATGGTATACGACTGTGGGTGTGCTATGGTCAGTAGGCCGAGCCGCTTCACGACCTCTGCTGAAATTAGGTTCTTTTGGCTTCCGCTGTCAACGAGAAATTGCAGTGGAGAACCCTTCACCCACATCATCGAATGGAAGAGGCACTCCCCCTCCTCTAGATCCTCTGGACCCTCCCTCTAGATCTTGGTGGTGGCAACAATTAGGATCCGCATCAATGATCTGCTTCCCTTTTTCATTGCCTTTTTCTGGTTCTGACTCAGGATCAGAAAATGCATCCGATTCAGGTGCCTTTAGTTCGGCCACCAATGACTATTTGGCTCGACACTCGTTTGTGCTATGAGTGGGGCTGTTATGAAATTCACACCACTTCCCTGTGTCCTTCTTTGGCTTTGTGGTGTTGTTTTGAGTCACACTGCTTTGGCCTTGTCCCTTGTTCTTTTGTTCAGGGGAACCTTTTGGATTCGTAGATCCAAAGTCTCGCTTCTTCTGCTTAAATTTCTACTCGATCTTGGCAGCATAGCGATATGTTGTGCCAAGCAATGTAATGTCGAGGAACTCAATTTCCTCCTGAATGTGTTTGTGCAGACAGTCATGGTACTTGAGCACCAAATGTCTCTCTGAATCTTTAATACCCAACTTTGTGCATAGGGTATGGAACAGATTCGTCAATTCGTGCACATCTTGATCCCTTTGTTGTTTCAACGTGGTCCATTGGATGTATTTGTCCTCATAGCTCCCCATGGGGTAATACTGTTCCTTGATGTTGTCTCAGAATGAATTCCAAGTGGGTGTGGCTGAGAATAGAGAGGGTTCCCCTTCATCCGCTCGCTCATAGTAGGTTTCCCACCAGTCTTTGACATGGGGGGTAGCTTTGAGGAATGCAAAAATAATCTTTTCTCGATCAAAGAAATCATGGACCAAGAAATACCCTTCCAGCAAATTTAACCATCTATCAACGATGTATGCATCTATTTGGCCTTCAAATATATGAATGTAAAATTTTACCTATACCTTGAAGGGAGTGGCACCTCCAGAGTGGCTGTTGGATGCAGATGCACCGTAGGTGGGAAATCGTTGAAGGATATGAGCAAAGTTATCCATCATCACATTCCTTTATTTCTCAAGGGCCTCCTCGAGCAATATTTTTATAGGATCTCCTGCTTCCTCATCTTTCTTTTCTTTCTCCATGGGAGGTCATCGGGGTTTGCGAGGCTGATTTTGCAAGGGTTCAACCAGATCGAGCCCTAACTCCTTATACCCTGACCGCATTGGGGACATGGAAAGAAAAATAAAGAAATAGCAGACCGCTCTGATACCACTGATCCGAATTTATGCAGGAACGCAAAAAAATACATAAATAACCATGAACATAGAGATGCAGTGGAAATAATGCTTCATTTCATTAATATCATATAACAGAAATATGCTTACAAACATAATGGAAATAAAATAGCTAGGGTGTTGGTAGAGAATCTCTAAGAAGAGATGTGGTGGCTACATACCTCTAGACTATGTTACAATGAGGCTCGAGGGCCTATTTATTATTGAGAAACAATGTAGAACTCTAAACGTCCAAAAACCTAACCCTAAAACTATGGGCCCCATTTGGCTAAATTGGTGGTTCAACTTCTCGGGGACGTAACTTTGGCATCCGATCTCCATTTGACGCACTCAATAGCTCGTTAGAAAGATCTGTCTGAGGAGTACAACTTTTGGTGTGAGAAAAATTGGTCCATGGACTCATGTTTCTCTCGATTTTCCCAAAAAACATCGTTTAGGGCCTCAAAACAGCTTTGGAAGTTCAGGACCTGAAAAATTGCTAAAAATAGTAAGTTTTGTTGCAACTTAAAAACTGAAAGAACTGATGGTGGGGGTTCAAATGGAATAGGTGGTGGCCACCAATATCCACCTAGATCATTAAGGCCCCAAAACGGATCTGGGAGTGGACGACCCGAAAACCTACTAAAAATAGTAAGTTGTGTTGAATGTGAAAAGCTGCAAGAATTGATGGTGCTGGTCCAAATGGAATAGGTGGGTGGCCACCGATATCCACCTGGATCAGTTGTTTAGCAAAGATTTCAAGTGTTGTTTATCACAGGGTGTTCCTGGTCAGGAATCCCTCCTCTTTCATTGAGTGATCTCTCGGAAGAGGGTTGTACTTCATTCTACATCAAGAAGTGGTGCCACTTATCATTTCCATCATCTACAGAACATCCATATTCAGAAATTATGCAATTTCTAAAGATCAGTTGGAAGGTGGAGGTCGTCTTTAGTATTTCATCTAGAGAACCAGTGAAGGTTTATTTCCATCACCTTGGTATTTAAGATCAACATTCCCAGAGCTTCATTTCAGATCCGACATCAGGCCATAAGTTATTGACCTCATAGCAGTAGTAATTTCCTCTAGAATTACGTTGTCCATTATTGCAGATCCAAAGGAGAAAGGAAGTTACTAGCATTTCAACTAGTAGTCCTGTGAGGGATCATCCCCTCACCTTGCCATTGGCATTTCCATCAGCTTGGATTCTATTGTAGCATATTTCAACAGGTATAGAGCCTCTCTCTATTGTACAACGCATTTTCTGTGGCAGTTTCATATTCAGTTGCTACAACTTGAAGGAGGAGGAAGAGAAGGCAAGATCTCAAGCTCCTAGCTTGTAGATCTAAAGGAGGGATCGGCCCTCAAGGCATATATATATTTATACATCATATTGCAACCATCTTTAGATCAGATCTAGCTTCAGATCTGTAAACCTAGTAGATAAAGGATCAAACCCTAGGAGGGTGATTTTCCAAAGTTGTAGATCTGGAAAATCCTTTCTAGGTTATCTTGGGTTCGCATCACATTGGCTAGATATTGAATCTTGGCATCATGAGAACTCCTAAGCTCCCTAGATCTGCATTTTATTTTGCAGAAGTTCATGCATATCTTTAGCAGAAGGGACAACATAGTATTTCTTCATGTAAGCTCACCAGTTACGCAGTGCTAGTTGCAGCACCATTGTAGGGTGATTCTAGGCCATCTCTTGGGCTAGATCTACTCATTTTTCGTACATTGTGTAACTAATTCATCTCCAAATAATAAAATGGCTCATCTTCTCTGTAAATTCTTATGTTTTCATTATATTTATTGTTTACTTAGTTGCAGTTCTTATATTTTTTTTAAGTATTACTGCGTCTCCCTCTTGGGATATTACAGTGGTATCAGAGCATGATCTTTGGCTCAGCTTGCAGACACTTCATCTTTTGCATCAAAAGATGAAGCAGATAGATGAGATCTATCATGAAGGAGGATAGTTTTTCCACTCCTCTCTTTAGATCCATGCCAGATATTTTCAATGAGTCAATCAAATGAAGAAGGAAAGGCAAAGGAAGGATCCAAGAAGAATATTTGAAGAGGAAGGTCCAAGAATTTCCTATTAGCAGAAAAGAAGACCAGAGAATCATAGATCTCCTCATAGGTCTACTATGCCCACTTTCTTTGAATAAGGTGAGAGGTATAGAAATTAAGGAAGAAAATAACCTGAGACTCATGAGACTCTCATTTTGTATCTTGAAGAGTACAAGGCACAGTCTAGAGCATTCAAAGAGAGTCTAACTCTCCAGGAATTCTTTGAACTCAAAGAAGAAAGAAGATCCTATAGCAGCAATAGAAGAAAGAGGCATAATAGATTCTATTTGCCTACATTTTATGGACCTTCCTCAAGCAATGTTAAGGCTTGGAGGAAAGAGTTAGATACATTTTTCATGCTACATCTTGTGGCTGAAAAATAGGTTGTCCAAATTGCAGCACTTCATATTTTAGGTGAAGCTAATGATTGGTGGTTTAGTCACATGGAGCATGCAAAAGTGACTAAATATTCAAATTTCTTTCACAAGTTGAGGAAGAAGTTTGATATGAAGAAGATAGAGATGTGCCACAAAGAGACATTTCCTAAGGAAACAAAGGAGGATGTCAATCTTATCACTCTGGACAAGGAGACACTACATTCACCACCAGATGCAGAAGTACTTGCATCTAGAGAAGAGACACTTGCAACATTGCAAGATAGTCTGGAGCTCTTGACATATAGAGTCCCATGCATGATTCAGGAGATGCATGAGGAAGAGGAGGAAGATTCCAGCACTGGTACAGTTGGAGAAGAGTAGCCATCACTCTTACCAGTAGTTGGAGACATCATTGTCCCGGTTGGTGGAACTATTGTGTTCTGGCAAGAGGATCCCATGCATCAGTTGATCCAAGGTATGCATACACATGCATCACCTATTGTTTTAGTAGATCTTATTGAAACTTATGGGGACATGCCATTAGGGCCAATGCATAACCAAGGGTTAGATCCAAATGTTGATTTGAATCAGAAAACTATCATAGCGCAGAGGACCCTTTACCTAATCAAGGAGGAGATGAAAAACTATCCTAGTTTGTCATGGATGGACTACATTCAACCCTTTGAGTTGAAGTGTGGATTTTTAGAAAATGGGATGAGCATGATCCTGTGTACAACGACTAGTTGTGAGATCAGTATTCTACCTTGCTTTGAGACAATATATGTATTACCCTGTAGATCTACAACATTGTCACTTAGTAGCAGTGATAATGAAGAGGCCCCATTATTCTTGGAGCATTCTGAAGGTAGCTTCACTCATGAAGCAATGGAGGTTAAGATGATGAATGGTAGACATATTGAGATGAGAAATCTTTTCTCCTTTCTTGATGACACTTTCTTAATAAGCACCTCACAGCTCAAATAGAGACTTCTACCTGCAGCAGATCCAAAACCTCATTGGTTTTGGAAGGCCATGGATGAGAAGAAGGTATCATTAAGAGATCTCATTGGAGGTGCACTTCAACATTTCATGGAGTGAAAAGTTCTTCATCAGTTTGAGGAGGTTGGTGTCCTACAATGGGAGGATACCAATTATTGGAAGAATGAGAACCATCATCCACATTGGGATGAATGTTTGATGATATGGATCAAGGGGTTGCCAAACCACTTGCAGATCTATGATACAGGGCAGCAAGAAGCATGGTTGCGCTGGTTTCTCTTGGGTGAGTATGGCTACCACACAAGGAGTCATAATTTTCTGATTCGTGCCTTACACATCACTGGAAGAATGTAGAAGAAGAAGGCATGGTTACTTTGGTTGTTGATGAGATATTTTGGACATTACATGATATATCTTATGTCCTTGTATTTAATCTTGTTTGGGATATGTCTCATGTCTTTACATGTATTTTTGTTTGGGATGTATCTCATGTTCATGTATGTACTTGGGGTTGGGAGAAAGCATAACTCTCACATGATGTGGCATAAAGGAGCTTGTTTGTATTATGTTGATGAGACATCTCAAATGTCCCTTACTATATTGTTGCTCCATGACTTGCATCATGATAATGCAAGGAGGCAGCAAGAATCCTTGTTGCTTTGTTTACTATTGGGAGAGTATGGGCTGAATTCTTCCCATACATTGCATGACACTGTTGGAGGATGGCAACAGGAGGCCTTATAGCGTTGGATTCTGTTGGGTATTATGGTCATTGTACATGGTATAATGATGATGTGATGGGGCAGCAAGATGCCTTATTGAGGTGGCTTCTCTTGAGAGAATATGGCCACTACATTTGGTACAATGATGATGTGGGATGGCAACAAGAGGCATTGTTGCGTTGCCTTCTTTTGAGAGAGTATGGCTCTCATATTCTCATTGATGTTGACTTGGCATGGAAACAATAAGCATTGTTGCGTTGGCTTCTTTTGAGAGAGTATGGCTCTCATATTCTTATTGATGATTTGGCATGACAATAAGAAGCATTTTTGCGGTGGCTTCTTTTGAGAGAGTATGGCTCTCATATTCTCATTGATGATTTGGCATGACAATAAGAAGCATTTTTGCGGTGGATTATTTTGAGAGAGTATGGCTCTCTTACTTGTTTTCATGATGATATACCATGGCAGAAGGAGGCTTTGCTGCATTGGTTGTTATTAGGAGAATATGGTTTGACATTGTTCATGTTTTCCCATAAGTCTCTACTTCTTTTTTTTCACTCTGATGATGTGATGTTTTATTCCTATATGGCCAATGTGGCTAATGATGAGGGCATTGATATATGTAATCTACTCTATGTATCATGGGTTGGAGAGATAGTTCAGGAGTTGGGGTTTTCCATTTTAGGAATGAACCACTTCATCTTATGTATCTCATGTATAGAGGAGAACTTTGGTCATCATATGGTTGCCACTTGGAGATTCATTGATGAGGAAGGGTATCTAACTTTTCAATTGGAGGCCATTCTTAACATTCTAGAGAGGAAGATTTTGAGCTGGACATGCATAACACATTGTGACATATGGGAAGGCCTTCCACATGAGGATTCCATTTGGAGGGAGGATGTTTGCTGTAGCATCCACTTTTGCAGCTGCTTGAGGACAAGCAACATTTTTCCGGAGAGGACTATAATATTCCCAAATTTTCACTTGATATTTGGAATATTAGAGTTCTTAATGAATTTAGTAAATAAAAGGGTGTAGGCACCCATAATCCTCATGATGAATAAATATCCACTTTTTATGTGTGAATGTGGATTAATTAAGCCTAGATCTACATAGAGGAGGTAGTGGAGAAACCACTAATGTGAATGGATTGGAGATCGTGTCTCATTAATGAGATAGAGCATGGAGGTTGATACAGTAAACTAAGATCTTAGATGGAATCAAACAGAATATTATGGGGCATTCATGATGAGATGATGGAGGAAGTTGTTCAATTAATGCACACATGATGGAGAGGGTGTACATTGCACCTAGACATGATGGATGAGTTGGAAAGACAGCACAGTCAAACATGGAGGATCATGTCCACATGCACAACGCAGTTTAGATGAGGGCCAAGGCATTGGAAGGATCAAAAGCTATGTAAAGGAGATGAATACAAAAATGAAGGAAAGCTATTGATTATAGATTTTGAGGTCTGTTTAGATCTGGAATTGTCATGTGACATTCCATTGCTTTCTTGGGTTGTTTAGAAAAGATTGCAAGTGTTGTTTAGCACAGGGTGTTCTTGGTCGGGAATCCCTCCTCTCTCATTGAGTGATATCTTGGAATAGGGTTGTACTTCATTATACATCAGGTAGTGGTGCCACTTATCATTTCCATTATCTACAGAACATACATATTCATAAATTACACAATTTCTGAAGATCAGTTGGAAGGTGGAGTTTGTCTTCAGTATTTCAGCTGGAGAACCGATGAAAGTTATTCCTATCACCTTAGGCTTGAAGATCAAAATTCCCAGAGCTTCATTTCAAATCTGGCATTAGGCCAAAATTTATTGACCTCCTAACAGTAGTAATTCCCTCCAGAATTAAGTTGTCCATTATTGCATATCCAAAGGAGGAAGGAAGTCTCTAGCATTTCAACTAGTAATCCTGTGACAGATCATCCCCTCACCTTGCCATCAGCATTTCCATTAGCCTGGAGTCTATTGTAGCATATTTCAGTAGGCATAGAGTCTCTCTCTCTTGTACAACATATTTTTTGTGGCAGCTGCATATTCAGTTGCTGCAACTTGAAGGAGGAGGAAGAGAAGGCAAGATCTCAAGCTCCTAGCTTGTAGATCTGAAGGAGGGATTAGCTCTCAAGGAATAGATATGTTTATACATCATATTACAGCAATATATAGATCATATCTAGCTTCAGATATGTAAACCCGACAGATAAAGTATCAAACCCTAGGAGGGTGATTTTCCAAAGTTGTAGATCTGGAAAATCCTTTCTGAGTTCCCATCACATTGGCCAGATCTTGAATCTTGGCATCATCAGAGCTCCTGAGCTCCCTAGATCTGCATTTCCTTTTGTAGTAGTTCATGCATATCTTCAACAGAAGGGACAGCGCAGTATTTCTTCCTGTAAGCTCACCAGTTACACAGTGCTAGCTGCAGCACCATTGTAGGGTGATTCTAGGCCATCTCTTGGGCTAGATCTACTCATTTTTTTTACATTGTGTAACTGATTCATCTCCATATAATAAAATGGCTTAGCTTCTCTATAAATTCTAATGTTTTCATGAGATTTATTGTTTAATTATTTGCAGTTCTTATATTATGTTTAAGTATTACTGCATTCTCCCTTTTTGGATATTATAACACTTATGACCTTTAGTGTATTTGCTATCACAACTATAGGAAAGCCCTTTTTCTCTTTTTTCCTCCAATTTTTGTGGTGTAAACCTTGTAGGTTATGGAAGTATAGGAGTAGCAACACTTCCATCTTTATAGATGTGAGTAGTAGGCTTCCTTGTCACCATAATTTTACTTTCGTTTTTTCTTGCCAACCTGAATGCTTTCTCCAATGAATCAGGTTCCCAAAGGCAAAACTCATGTTGGATGTTATCCTTTAAAGTCCCTATGAATACATCAATAATGTGTTCCTCTGGAATATTAGTTACACTTATATTCAATTTTTGGAAGTCCTCAATGTGCTCCACCATTGAACTCTTTTGTTTGAGATTTATCAATTAGCTAAAGAAGGTGTTTCTCTTTGTATCCTTATAATGTGCTATCATTTCCTCTGTAAAAACTGACCAAGTAACGATTTTTTTGCGAGAGAAAGCCATTGATGCCATACAAATGTATTTTTTTATAAATATAAAGTTTCAATGCGTACTTTTTGTGTGTTTTTCACATTATGGAGATAAAAATATGGCTCCATATATAGTATTCATGTTACAGGATCCTTGCCATCAAACTTCCTCATATCGGTATTTGGAATATGGTGGGTCTTAAATTGAAAATTAGAGTCTATGAAATCATGATTAACATTTATTTTGTTCTCATCATGAGTTTTCTCTACTACCTTTTCACCATTAGGAAGTTTTTCTTGTAGAAACTTTGCCAAACTTTACTTCAAACACTCCATGTATTTCTTCAAATCTTCCATGTTGCCTTCTATACCATCGATCTTAGCTTCCATGCTATCCATCTTAGCTTCCACACCATCCATATTAGCTTCCATGTCATTCTTCAAACCATCCATCTTAGCTTCCACGCCTTTATTCAAACAATCCATCTTAGCTTCCACGCTTTTCTTCAAACTATCCATTTCATTTTTTTTACTCTTTGAGAGAATGGAATTTTATGCACTTGGTCTTGTAATTTTGATATATCATGTTGCACTTCTTCCTCTTCTTGAGTCACAGTAGAGCCTTTTGAGGGATTAATGGGTGTTGAATTCTTTTTAGGGGGCATTTTAGAACCCAATATTGATATATATTCTTCATTATGCCCTTGGAATCACTTCAAACTAATTTTTCAAACATAACTTATGAATTTTTTTTTTTAAATACACACCTTTTTCTTGCTTTTGAGGAGCTCAATATTGAAACTGATGTATCTCTATAATTTTGGATCCCCAATATTTGAGCTTCAGTCGTGTAGTAGAAATCTTAGTCTTCTTTCCAATTCCATAGGTCAGACATTATTTGGATTCTTCAAGGTAAATTTATGCTTGATCTCCCATAATGACCTAATTATGGATTGGTTCAGTACAATGAACTTGTACAGTGTTCCATGTGTCATTTTTTGCTCCTTTGGCTCTAAATTGATGCATGGGAAACTAAAGTCTGTGTAGTTTCGGAAACATTTTACATAATTCCAATCTGATTCTCAGAGAGAGAGTTATGACGATATTCCCAAGGTCAACTCTTTGAGATGAAATTTGGGGGCCTGCAAACACCCTAACTTCCACAGATCATATCTCCGGAAATATTGCGAACCAATATCTGAAATTTTTACATGTATTTCCTCAGGATATCTTCGCAAATGGGTTTTTTTTATCTTCTGAGCCTTTCTAGAAAAAAATTTATAGTGAAAATTCCCCGATGACCTGTTTGAAGCAATGAAACCCTAGAATTCAAAGCTCTGATACCAAATGTTATGAAACCAGCTCCCAAAATAGAAGAAAAGAGAGTTTAACACCTTAGAAATCAGCCACTTCAAGGGGGAAACCTCCTTTACCTTACATAAATGAACAATTCTTGGATGCTACAAATGACAAAACGTCCTTTCTATAGATAGGAGTCCATGGTATCACAATATAATCCTAGTCAACCTAACAATAATAATGTAAGGGCACAATAATAACAATATGGGGACTACAGGGGTACAAAAATAACAATAAGGGGGCTACACTAACAAAAATAAGGGAATACACTAATAATATAGGGACCTAACATGTTCAAATGCCTTAGTTGCTTTTGGAGTCCAAGAAAGTGCATCTTTCTTCAGTAATGTTGTTAGAGGTGTTGTTATTCTCCCATAATTCTTAACAAACTTGCGATAATACCCTGTTAACCTAAGAAATCCTTGTATATGCTTTATGTTTGTGGGGATTTTCCATTCCTTAATGGCTTTAATTTTGTTAGGATCTACCTTAACACCGTCATGAGGTACAATATGACCCATATATTCCACCTCCTATACTCCAAAGAGACATTTGGAGCTTTTTGCATATAATTGTTTCTCCTCCAATAGTTTGATCACCTTTTCAACATGTTGAACATGATACTTCCAAGACTTGTTGTATATTAGTATATCATCGAAAAATAATAACACAAATTTTCTAAGGGTTTAAAAATGGAATTCATCAACCCTTGAAATGTAGAAGGTGCATTGGTAAGGCCAAAAGGCACAACAAAAAATTCATAATGACCCTCATGAGTTCTAAATGTTTTTTTTGGAATGTATTCAGTCTTCATTATAATTTGATGATATCTTGAACAAAGATCCAACTTGGTGAATTAATTTACTCCATGTAATTCATCAATGACAGGAACGTGAAATTTATCTTTAATAGTGATCTTGTTGATCTCCCTATAATCCAGAAAAATGCGCCATGATCCATCCTTATTGTGCACCGATACTATTGGAGCATAAAAATAACTTTGACTACGTTGAATTATATTGGCCTCTAGCATTTCTACAATCATACGTTTGATTTCACTCTTTTGGGCATAGGGATATTTGTAAGGCTTGATGTTTGGAGGAACACTTACTGGAATCAAATGAATAAAATTATAATGACCATGAATAGGTGGGAGGCCTTTGGGAGTCTCAAATACCTTGGAATGATTGCCCAATACTTTTTGGAGATCTGGAGAAATAGATGATTTCGATGTTTGAAATTCTAGTGAGCATAATTGTGCAATTACACCTCGTTTTTATTTATTTATAAGATTTGTTATGTCATTCGATATTATTATCTTTCTTGGCTTCCCTGTGATACCCCTTAATTCAAATTCCTTTCCTTCCAAAACAAAAATTCAAAAAAAATCTTGAAAATTAAAAGCTATCTTACCCAAATATTGTAACCATTGAACTCCTAGTACAACTCAGCACCACACATTGGAATGGAAATCAATGGGATATTCAATACATATTTCCCCATGGTTAGCTTGATATCACGGCACTTTCTAGAGAAATTTATAGTTCCTCCATTTGCAACCATCACTTGACACTTTGGTGCTGGATATAGGAAGAAATTCAATTCCTTGGCTATCTTACAATGAATAAAATTATGGGTACTACCTGAATCAATCAACACTATTACCTGTTTCTTCTTGATATGTCCTTATATCTTGAGAGTTTGAGGAGTGGTAATTCCCTCCAATGCATTGAAATATAAGGTCAGATTCATTTCTTCTTTCTCTAATGTTGGCTCCTGGTGTATATACTCTTCTTTTGAAGTTTCTTGTTCCTTTTCTTCCTCCTCTTCACAATCTATGTAAAATAATTTCTTCTCAGCACACTTATGACCTTTAGTGTATTTTCTATCACAACTATAACAAAGGCCTTTTTATCTTTTTTCTTTTAATTTTTGTGGTGTAAACCTTGTAGGCTGTGGAAGGATAGGAGCAACAACACTTCCATCTTTATAATTGTGAGTGGTAGGCTTCCTGGTGTATATACTCTTCTTTTGAAGTTTCTTGTTCCTTTTCTTCCTCCTCTTCACAACCTATGTAAAATAATTTCTTCTCAGCACACTTATGACCTTTAGTGTATTTTCTATCACAACTATAACAAAGGCATTTTTATCTTTTTGCTTTCAATTTTTCTTGTCAACTTGAATGCCTTCTCCAATTAATCAAGTTCCCAAAGGCGAACCTCCCATTGAATGTTATCCTTTAAAGTAACTACGAAGATATCAATCCTATGCTCCTATGGAATATCATTTACCCTTATATTCAATTTTTGAAAGTCCTCAATGTGTTCCACCATTGAACCCTTTTGTTTGATATTTATCAATGGCTAAAGAAGGTGTTTCTTTTTGTATCCTCATAATGTGCTATCATTTCCTCCGTAAAAATTGACCAAATGACAAGTGGTTTATGATAACAAATTCATTGATACCATACAAATAGGTTGGGTTCTAAATATAAAGTTGCAATGCGTAGCTTTTATGTGTTTTGCACATTATGGAAATAAAAATATTGCTCCATCTGTAGTATCCATGTTACAAGATCCTTGCCATCAAATTTCCTCATATCGATCTTTGGAATATGGTGGATCTTTAATACAACATTTGATTCTATGAAAATATTAATAGCATTTATTTTGTTCTAATAATGAGTTTCATCTACTACATTTTCACCATTACGAATCATTTCTTGTAGAAAATTTGCCAAACCTTCCTTCAAACCTTCCATGTTTTCTTTTAGTGATCAGCAGATCCAGTCTCTTGTAGAAAAATGCTCAAAAATGAAGTTGCTCAAAATTGGTCCAAAATAGATCGATTGGAAAGAGCTCGGAAAAACGATCCTGTAGACGTGAACGGCACTAAAAACCGACGCCATATGAGAAAGTTATTCAGATTTGAAGTTTGCCAATTTCAGTTAGAAAATGGCCAAATGGACTTTACAAAATTTTTTTTATTAAAAAAAGAAAATTCCACAAAATATTCTTGGAATATTCCATGGAATATTCCACAAAATATTCTATGGAATATTTTGAAGGCAGCCAATGAAAGGGCGCCACGTGG
Source organism: Pinus albicaulis (assembly GCA_034641835.2). Taxonomy (NCBI): domain Eukaryota; kingdom Viridiplantae; phylum Streptophyta; class Pinopsida; order Pinales; family Pinaceae; genus Pinus; species Pinus albicaulis. The sequence continues at coordinate 1,359,589,331 of CM076582.1, read as the reverse complement.
CCAGCCCGGAGGCCGCCACGTGGCCCCAACGGTCGAATGAAAATTGGTTTATTAAAAATTTGTTATAGCGCGGCAGGGTTCGACCCCGGGTCGGGGCGGACACAAACGGACGGCCTGACCAATGGGCCATGGTGGTTCTTGTTTAACTATGGCATGAAGTTGTATTTAAACTTGACTGTTCGTTTGGGCGGGGCCGTAAAGGGGCCAACCCCTCAGCATGGAACCTATGGCTCAAAACCAACGGCGTAAATCCATCGGCGCGCAGCAATTTGCAACGTGGTCATGTGCAGTCAGCGGGTTTTAATGCATATGGTTTAAATATATGGTTAAAAATTAATAAACCCATAATAAACCCAAAGTTTATGCTGGAGGTTCCGTGCAGAAGGGATAAGGCCCTTATCTTCAGAGCCCTCACATCTTAGCGGAATTTTGGCAGATTTCACCTATTTAGGCACTGACCCCTAATTTTTCGGAGTTATCTGGCAGTTCTCCACATTTAGTGGAGTACTTTTTCAAGGGGACACTGGGCAAAACTTCAGTTGGCCATAACTTTGACTAGGGAAGTCCTTTTGAAGCGAATTTTTTTTTTATTTTCGGGTATTGAAGCATTCTGGAGCTGTTGGGATAGGTTGCAGAGCCATCAGGGCACTCTGTCAGTGATTTTATCAGCAAATTTTCTTGTGGATCCACCAGGGCTTGGTGAAAGATCAGCTGTATTGGACTATACTCATCCATTTGAGGTGAATGAATAGTCGATTTTTACTGTTTTCAGTCCTCTGTTTCTGAATTTGCAGCTATTTTAGCCTTTTGGCGCTTTCTTCACAGTGTAATACTTATTTTGAGCATTAATGAAAGAGGGAAAAGCCTATTTGGAGGCTTTTGGACCCAGCAGAGGTAGCCCAAGAGAGGGGTGAATTGATTAAACAAATTCTTACTGTTATGCTGTGCATTTTTGCTGCTATTTTCCAGAGTTTACTTCATTAAACAACAATTTTTAATAAGTCCACTTTTCACAATGAGACTTATACAGTGATCAAAACTCATTTGTTTCACTTCAAACCACATTACTTCCATTGCAGAATACTTGAAATTGCTTATTCACACATAAAATTTGGTTAATGAATACTTTGCAAACATAAACAAATACTTTCATTTCCAGATCGATTTAGTGTTAACTTCATATTTCTTTAGGCAGAGCCGGTAAGAGGGCCAGAAGCTTCTGGTTTCATCCTTTCTAGTAAAGGTGAAATAACCAGTAAAAGCCCCTACTGTCTATCTCTGTATAAGAAATATTTTGTTCACACATTTCAGATCAGATTTGTATCAGAGCTCTAGGTTTTGCTTAAGAGTTTGTGAAATTTGTGCAAGAATATTGTGTTATTCTGCAAAATTTGATGCTTACTAGGCTGAAATTGAAAAGAGGGGAAGGTCAATTGGTTAGAGAACAAGTTAATCCTCAACCAAGGAGGGCTAGGGTGCCATTATCTCCACCTTCCATTTCATCCTCATTAGCCTTAGAATCATCCATAAACATGTCTTCTAGAGAAGGAGAAGTACATGAGGAAATGGATCCCAAGGAAGAAGAAAGAGTCTTTAGAAAAGCTTTCTTGGACATGACTGAGATGGTTAGGATCCTATACCAGGAAAGAAATGATAGGATTGTTGGAGAAGGGTCTAGAAACCAAAAAGAAGAAGGAGATTCTTCAGGAGGGAAGAAAGACAATGATAAGTCTAAGAAAGGGAATGGAGGAAATGGTGATCCTTCATCTCCATCGTCATCCTCTTCCTCCACATCATCCTCTTCAAATTTTTTTAATCAGTCACACAAAACAAAAACATCTCTTAGAAATCCTTTGTTAAAGCTTGATGTGAAGTTTGAGTTGTCGATGTTTAATGGTGATGTGAATGCAGAAAAATTGGATAACTGGATTAGACAGCTAGAAGTCTATCTAAGAATTTAGAATTTGCATGATGATGACACAAAAATCCAATTAGCCTCTTTGAGAATGGATGGAGCAGCTTTGGTTTGGTGGGAAGCCAAGACCAGGGAGGAAATTAAAAAGCATGGTAAGATAAATCTAACTTGGAATGAGTTTATTACTACTATTAAGAAACAGTTTTATCCTCTTGCTCATATTCAGAAAGAAATTATGAATTGGCAAAATTTTAGGCAACTTAAGGGTCAAAATGTGCAAGATTATACCCAAGAGTTTAGAAGGAGAGAAGTTCTACTTGGAGTAGAATTACAAAGTCAAGACACCTTTTTGAAATACATAGGAGGTTTGCACAATTATCTGCAACATAATATTCTAATGTTTAATCCTACCAGCTTAGATGAAGTCTGTGTCCAGGCTACACATTTAGAAGCTAGAGGAAAGAATACTTTTGATGAGGATAGTAATTTCAAAAACAAAGGAAAGAAGAGAGTTGAAAATTCAAGAAAATAAAAAGGAAAGCTCTTTTGCAAGAACTGTTCGAAGACAAGTCATGATGAAGATCATTGTTGGAAGCTTCATCCTGAACTGAAACCAGAAAAATACAAGAATAAAAACAAGACCAAAGAAAAGGAGAAAACTGTAGCAACGGCTGAGCAGACTCAGGAGATGAGACAAAAAGCATAGCCATGGTTTTAAAGAACATTAAGGGGAAAGAAGTGGTGCAAGACAAAACTCCCAGTTCTAGCTCTTTGAATTGTCACAAAGATACTCATGAAGAAAAGAGGAGGATAGAGCTTTTCCATGTGAGGGTAATTTCAAAACATACCAAAATTGACACACTATTTGACAGTGTCACAAGCGAATATTATATCTGAAGACTTGGTCAAGCAGCTTAAACTTGAGACCATTCCACATCCGAAGCCTTATCCACTTGGATGGATATGCAAGGATGCCAATTTTCAAGTTTCAAGGAAGTGCATATTGCGCTTTGCAATAACTGCACACTTTATTGACACAGTTGAACTTGATGTGGTGCCACTTGATATCTCAGGTATTGTTTTGGGAAGTCCTTACTTATTTGACAGGAAGGCCATCTTTCATCGCCATGAAAAAAAGTATCACTTGTTCAAATATGGTAAAGAGTACATTTTGAGAGCTCACAAGAAGAAGCTGGAATCTTCTTTACTCCATGCAAGTCAATTGAAAAGACTGGTTAATGCAAGTCAAAGTCTAACTTTGTTAATGTTGAAACGACCGGATTTTGAGCATTCGCCTTTTTATGATGTTTCTAATGATTTGTCTCAGTTTAATAACAGTTTGTCTTTGAAAGAAGATGATGTTATGTTGTGCAAATTACCTTTTGGGTCAGCCAATGCAGTGAATGAAGTGTCAAAGCAAAGCAATGCAAGCAAGGAGGACACACAATTCAGCATGGGACAAAGTTGTTTTTAGAATGGTAGAATTCACCATGGGAATAGTTTGCAAGGTGAAGATTATTTTAAGTCTTTCTGGAAGTTTGATCAGTGTAGAAAAAGTTTGTTTTCTGTAGATTACAATTTTCGTTCTGCAAATTTTAATCATTTGCATCATGACTCCATCAATCTTAGCAAGGGTCGATCAGTTGATTCCAGAGACAATTTATCATTTTCTCAAAAGCTCCATTTGATGAAATCGGGTAGATTTCAGTTATTCAAGGGTGGAAGAGTGGAGAATCAGTATCCACATCATCAGTTTCAGTAATCAGAGAGATTTTGGGGTCCAAAAGCTTCCCATTTGGGAGGTGTGATCAGGAGATCCAGTCTCTTGTAGAAAAATGCTCAAAAATGAAGTTGCTCAAAATTGGTCCAAACCAGATCGACTGGAAAGAGCTCGGAAAAAATATCTTGTAGACGTGAACGACACTGAAAACCGACGCCGTATGAGAAAGTTATTCAGATTTGAAGTTTGCCAATTTTAGTTAAAAAATGGCCAAATGGACTTTACAAAAAAAAAAATTATTAAAAAAATAAAATTCCACAGAATATTCTGGGAATATTCCACAGAATATTCTGCAAAATATTTCGAAGGCATCCAATGAAAGGGTGCCACGTGGCCAGCCTGGAGGTCGCCACGTGGCCCCAACGGTCGAATGAAAATTGGTTTATTAATACTTTGTTATAGCTCGGCAGGGTTCGACCATGGGTCAGGGCGGACACAAACGGACTGCCTGACCAACGGGCCATGGTGGTTCTTGTTTAACTATGGCACAAAGTTGTATTTAAACTTGACTGTTTGTTTGGGCAGGGCCGTAAAGGGGCCAACCCCTCAGCATGGAACCTATGGCTCAAAACCAACGACGTAAATCCATCGACGTGCAGCAATTTGCAACGTGGTCATGTGTAGTCGGCGGGTTTTAATGCATATGGTTTAAATATATGGTTAAACATTAATAAACCCATAATAAACCCAAATTTTATGCCGGAGGTTCCGTGCGGAAGGGATAAGGCCCTTATCTTCATAGCCCTCACATCTTGGTGGAATTTTGGCGGATTTCGCCTATTTAGGCACCGACCCCTAATTTGTCAGAGTTATCTGGCAGTTCTCCACATTTAGTGGAGTTTTTCAAGGGGACACTGGGCAAAACTTTAGTTAGCAATAACTTTGGCTAGGGAAGTCCTTTTGAAGCGAATTTTTTTTTTATTTTCGGGTATTGAAACATTCTGGAGCTATTGGGACAGGTTGCAGAGCCATCAGGGCACTCTGTCAGTGATTTTATCAACGAATTTTCTTGTGGATCCATTAGGGCTTGGTGAAAGATCAGCTGTATTGGACCATACTCATCCATTTGAGGTGAATGAATAGTCAATTTTTACTGTTTTCAGTCCTCTGTTTCTGAATTTGCAGCTATTTTAGCCTTTTGAGGCTTTCTTCACAGTGTAATAGTTATTTTGAGCATTAATGAAAGAGGGAAAAGCCTATTTGGAGGCTTTTGGACCCAACAGAGGTAGCCCAAGAGAGAGGTGAACTGCTTAAACAAATGCTTAATGTTATGCTGTGCATTTTTGCTGCTATTTTCCAGAGTTTACTTCATTAAACAATAATTTTTAATAAGTCCACTTTTCACAATGAGACTTATACAGTGATCAAAACTCATTTGTTTCACTTCAAACCACATTACTTCCATTGCAGAATACTTGAAATTGCTTATTCACACATAAAATTTGGTTAATGAATACTTTGCAAACATAAACAAATACTTTCATTTCCAGATCGATTTAGTGTTAACTTCATATTTCTTGAGGCAGAGCCAGTAAGAGGGCCAGAAGCTTATGGTTTCATCCTTTCTAGTAAAGGTGAAATAACCAGTAAAAGCCCCTACTGTTTATCTCTGTATAAGAAATATTTTGTTCACACATTTCAGATCATTTAGACCATTCTTCATGTCTTCCATGTTGCCTTTTAGTTTTTATTCTATACCATTGATCTTAGATTCCATGCAAATTTTCAAACCATCCATATTAGTTTCCATTTCATTTTTGGTTACTTTTTGCGAGAGTGAAATTTGTTACACTTGGTCTTATAATTTTGATATATCATGTTACACTTCTTCCTCTTCGTGCGTTAGAGTAGAGATTTTTGAGGGCTTAATAGGTGTAGAATTATTTTGTTTGGGAGGCATTTAAGGACTAAATACTAACATTTATGCTTCAATATACCCTTTAAATCACTTTAAACTGATCCTTCAAACAAAAATTATGCAAAATTGTTAGGTCCCTATATTACTAGTATAGTCCCTTATTATTGTTAGTGTAACCCCCATATTGTTATTATTGTGCCCTTAAATTATTATTTTTAGGTTGGCTAGGAATACATTGTGGCCCACTAGGATTACATTGTGGCCCCATGGACTCCTATATATAGAAAGAAGGTTTTGTAATTTGTATCATCCAATTCTTGTTCATTCATGTAATGTATTGGAGGTTGCCCCCTCGAAGTGGCTTATTTATAAAGCATTGATATCTCTATTATTTTATTTTTGGAGCTAGTTTCACAACATTTGGTATCAGAGCTTTGAGATTCTAGGGTTTCGCTGCTCCAAACAGGTCAGCGTGGAATTTTCGCTATAACGTTTTTTCTACGAAGGTTCAGAATCTGAAATTTTTAGAGTACGAAGCCAACATCCTGAGGAACATCGTCACAAAATTTCAGACCTTGGTTCGAAATAATTGCGGAGATATGATCTGTGCACGTTAGGTAAATTTTCAGGCTCCTAAATTTAACCTAAACAGGTCATCGCGGTATTTTCATAATAACATTTTTTCTACAAAGGTTCAAAAGCTGAACGTTTTAGAGTGTGAAGCTGAAATCTTGAGGAACATTGTCACAAAATTTCATATATTGGTTCGCAATATTTTTGGAGATATGATCTGTGGAATGTAGGTCATTTTGTAGGCTCCTGAATTTAACCTAAATAGGTCATCGTGGAATTTTCGCTATAAATTTGTTTCTATGAAGGTTCAGAAGCTAAAATGTTTAGGGTGCGAAGCCTAAATCCTGAGGAACATCATTGCAAACTTTCAGATCTTGGTTCGCAATATTGGTGGAGATATGATCTGTGGAAGTTAGGGCTTTTTCAGGCTTCTGAATTTCATCTCAAAGAGGTGATCATGGGAAAATCTTCATAACTCTCTCTCTGAGCATTGGATTGTAATGATGTAAAAAGTGACCGTAAGTACACGGACTGTAGTTTTCTGTCTATCAATTTTAGAGCCAAAGGAGGAAACAGTGACACGTGGAAAGTCGTAAAAGTTAGCTCTACTGAAATAGTCCATAATTGGGTCATTGTGGGAGATTGGACATAAATTTGTCTTGAAGAATCCAAATTAGATCAGACCTATGGAATTGGAAAGAAGCTTCATAGTGCTACTACAGGGCCAAATTTTAGATATTGAGGATCCATAATTATAGAGATAATTCAATTTCAATATTGAGCTCCTCCAAAGCAAGTAAAAGGTGTGTTAATTTTTTTTCTAAATTGCATAATTCTTGTTTTAAGAATCAATTTGAATTGATTCCAAGGGCATATTGTAGAATAGATATCAGTATTGGCTTCTAAAATGGCCCCTAAAAATAATTCAACACCCATTAAGCCTTTAGAAGGCTCTACTATGACTCATGAAGATGAAGAATGGCAGCATGACATATCAAAATTACAAGAGCAAGTGCAACAAATTTCGCTCTCGCAAAGAGTAACAAAAAATGACATGGAAGTTTTGAAGAAGGGCGTGGAAGCTAAGATGGATGGTTTGAAAAATGGCATGGATGGCATGGAAGCTGGCATGGAATATAAGATGGATGACATGGAAGCTAAGATCGATGAAAAAATGGAAAACATGAAGAATGATCTAAAAGCAGACATGGAAGGTTTGACAAAGTTGATACAAGAAATGTTTCCCAATGGTGAAAAGATAGTAGAGGAAACTCATGATGAGAAAAAAATAAATGTTAATCATGATTTCATAAACTCTAATGTTGGAAGGAAGAACCACCATATTCCAAAAATGGATATGAGGAAATTTGATGGAAAGAATCCTGTAACATGGATACTACAGATGGAGCAATATTTTGATCTCAATAATGTGCAAAACACACAAAAGGTACGCATCGCAACTTTACATTTAGAAAAAAATACATTTGTATGGTATCGATGGCTTTGCTCCTGTAAAAAAATTGTCACTTGGTCAATTTTTACGGAGGAAATGATAGCACATTATGAAGATACAAAGAGCAACACCTTCTTTAGCCAATTGATAAATCTCAAAAAAAAGGGTTTAATGGGGGAGCATATTGAGGACTTCCAAAAATTGAATATAAGGGTAGCTAATATTCTAGAGGAACACAGGATTGATCTCTTCATAGGTACTTTAAAGGATAACATCCAACATGAAGTTCGTGTTTTGGAACCTGATTCATTGGAGAAGGCATTCAAGTTGGCAAGAAAATTAAATGTAAAATTATGGCGACAAGGAAGCCTACCACTCACTTCTATAAAGAAGGAAGTGTTGCTACGCCTAGATTTCCACAACCTACAAGGTTGACACCACAACAATTGGAAGAAAAAAGAGCAAAAGGGCTTTGCTACAGTTGTGATAGCAAATACACTAAAGGTCATAAGTGTGCTGAGAAGAAGTTATTTTACATAGATTGTGAAGAGGAAGAAGAAAATGAACAAGAAGAGGATATACACCAGGAACCAGCCCTAGAAGAGGAAGAAATGAATCCGACCATATCGTGTAATGCATTGGCAGGAATTACCACTCCTCAAACTCTCAAGATAGAATGACATATCAAGAAGAAAAAGGTAATAGTGTTGATTGATTCAGGTAGTACCCATAATTTTATTCATTGTAAAGTAGCCAAGGAATTGAATTGTTTCCTATACCCAGCACCAGAATGTCAAGTGATGGTTGCAAATGGAGGAACTATAAATTGCTCTGGAAAATGCCATAATATCAAGCTAACCATGGGAGAATATGTATTGAATAGTCCAATGCTTTCCATTCCTATGGGAGGTGCTGATGTTGTACTAGGAGTACAATGGTTACAATCTTTGGGGACGGTAGCTTTTAATTTTCAAGAACTTTTCTTGAAATTTTTTTTCAGAAGGAAAGGAAGTCAAATTACGGGGTATTGCGGGGAAGCCAGGAAGGATAATAAGCTCTAATGTCATGACAAGGCTTCTAAAGAAAGAACAGCGAGGCGTAATTGCACAATTATGCTCACTAGAAGTTCCAACATCAAAATCATCTATTTCTGCAGATCTCCAACAAGTCCTGGACAATCATTCCAAGGTGTTTGAAACTCCCAAAGGACTCCCACCTATTCGTGATCATGATCATGCTATTCATTTGATTCCAGGAAGTGTTCCTCCAAACATCAGGCCTTATAGATATCCTTATGTGCAAAAGAGCGAAATTGAACGTATGATTGCAGAAATGTTAGAGGCTGGAATAATTCAACCTAGTCAAATTTCTTTCTCTGCTCCTGTAGTATTTGTACACAAGAAGGATGGATCATGGCGCATGTGTCCAGATTATAGGGAGCTCAATAAGCTCACCATTAAAGACAAATTTCCCATTCCTGTGATTGATGAATTATTGGATGAATTACATGGAGCAATTTATTTTACCAAGTTGGATCTTCACTCAGGATATCATCAAATTAGAATGAATACTGAAGATATTTCGAACTCATGAGGGTCATTATGAATTTTTGGTCATGCCTTTTGGCCTTACCAATGCACCTTCTACATTTCAAGGATTGATGAATTCCATTTTCAAACCCTTCCTTATAAAGTTTGTGCTAGTATTTTTTGATGATATACTAATCTACAACAGGTCTTGGAAGGATCATGTTCAACATGTCGACAGGGTGCTCAAACTATTGTAGGAGAAACAATTGTATGCAAAAACATCCAAATGTTTCTTTGGAGTACAAGAGGTGGAATATCTGGGTCATATTGTATCTCATGAGGGTGTTAAGGTAGACCCTAACAAAATTAAAGCCATTAAGGAATGGAAAGTCCCCACAACCATTAAGCAGTTGCGAGGATTTCTCGGGTTAACAGGGTGTTGAAGAGGTAAATCCCCTCTGCGGACAGGGGCGACCCCTACTAGCCCAGACCGGGTCTAGCAACAATCGTCACACGCTATAGTGCAGGTTCCTAATTGCAAATAAACCAACTAGCGATGAAGGCTTACCTGGAATCCAACGCTGTCGCTTGTAAAGAAAGTAGCGCTCCCATTCCTTAGCTCTAGCAGATCACGATCCTCATGATCTCCGTGACCAGACACCTACACACGCAAGAAACACAACAAACGCAAGCGTAAAATCCAGTATATGCAACTATATGCAGTCAGAGAAGACATAACTCAATATCATAATCAACAACAAGAGTGAAACCATAACCAATATTTGCTTATCATTAATCAATCAAAGGAGGATACAACCTGGCTCTGACGCTGAATTCTCCTTCGGAGGGTCGCCAGTGGAACACGTCTCGAAAAAAGCCTATCGGGGATAGGACAAGCCTCTCTCTTCGGATGTCTCGACAATAATCTCCTTGCTTGGATTTGGCCTTAAGGGAATGAATCAAGGCTCTTGCAGCATAAGGCTCTGATGGCTCTTGGGAACTAGCTTGCAAAGGAGATGAGCAAGCTTTTATAGATGGAGGAAGGTGAGTTGGGATCCCTATAATCATGGGATTAGCCCTATCCTCAAGGAAGCTTCCATGAGAGGTGGCAAACCACTTCCTCTACATGGAGATCCGGAGCCAAACCTCCCAACTCAAATTAGATGCCAGTTTATGGATTAGTTAGGATGAAACTTCCACCATTTATTTTTAAAAAACACTCCTTAAAATGGCTGGTGTGAGTGCGACTCTGAGACAGAGCGCCAATTGGCGCGGGTACTGAACTGGCCTCCCACGCCAATGCAAAAAGGGGTGTTTTTAGGGTTTTTCATAGGGAGTTGTCTTCAGGTCAATGAAAGCTCATGTTCAGAGGGATGTCATGAAAGTGGTTTCAAGTCATGTCACTGCTCACAGGTCATGGAATGAGCCCTCCAATTGTGCGGGATGGGAATTTCAGGGACGGTGACAAATTGCTGTGTAACAGATGCCCCCTAAAGCATGAGGCCCGAAAGAGAGAGAGGGGTGAAATGCTTTACGAGAACGTGTCCAACTGAAAACACCGCCGTTGGAAAACCTGCGTAGAGAAGTACAACTGATATCTCAAATACATGATATATATGTGGTATGGGCACAACCATCCATAACAAAGTATGTAATAATCCAGATCTGAGGCATGGACGCAGCCACCAAGTGAGGATCGAAAAATAGACTCAGGTATGGTCGCAGCCATCTAGTGAATGAGTCATGTAACCAATCATAATAATCCACAAAATCACAGCCTGGATTCCAAAAGAGGGTCTTGCGCTCCATCTCGACCCGAACAAAGTACAAGTTCAAGCATGTGAATAAGTGAGCTGAAGTCGAACATGCAAGAAAATCATCTGATTACCAACTAGTGATGAAAGTTGTTAACAGACGCGAGAGGTACCACAAATAATGACAATGGCCCTCAAGGTACTACAGGTACAATCTACGGCATGCGAATCAATGAGCTGGCATCGAACACCCATAGAATCACTCGATCCGAGGCCAATAATGAGAACTTCACGTTGAACGCGAAGAACCTGCCATTGAGGCATGCAGGCTCCAAGGTACGAGAAGGGACTCTCTAGATCAGCTTCCTAGATAATGAGCTGAAGTCGACAGGAAGTGACCTTGATCGAAGGTGGGCCATAGTGTTTCCCACATTATCGACACAAGACAGAGTAACATGATGTCTTTGTGAATCAAGATCGTATGAGAATCAGAGGAAGGTTGGAATTTGCAGAGGTCAACTTCTCTTGAACATATCGGCGGCACGAAATTGGATTTGGCAGTATTTGACATCAATAGATCAGAGGTCATGATGACGAGGCAAAGAGCGGATGAGAGGTCAAAAGGGATCACCCAAACCCATGGAGGCAAGTGAAAAACGAGATGAGATGTCCCCAACCCGACACGAATGCAGACAAGTGCCATGTTCAAGAGCGACATACTGCCGACACGACAATGATGTTGGTTCCATTTTCCCCACCATTTCTGGTGAGTACCTCTTTATTTTTACACAAGCTTGAAGAGGATACCATGTGCTCGTTGTATAAGCCCATCCTGGTACATTTAACGAGCCCTAGGAAGGAGGAACTCGGATACCGTCATTACAACTGAATCCAATGTCATCAGGGTTTAACGAGTCTGGAAAAGGAATAACTCGGCATCTTTTCATGTTTAGAGAGTTTGAAAAGACAGCGGAAAAGTAAACTCCAAAGGTCTCTTTTCGTAAATAGTTCCTCAGATCCGAAAAGGTAGAAAACAAAATCTGAGAAAACCTCCTAGTCGTGATAGGCTAGGGTATTCCTTTTTCGTAAGTAATCTATCCCAACCCGAAAAAGGGGTAAACGTATACTGGGTAGATGTCGTTTCATGTCCACTTTAACGAGATCGAAACGACAAGGAACTCGACAATCTTTTCATGTTTAGAGAGTCAGAAAATCGTTGAAAGATGACTCCAAAATGACTTTTTCGTGTTTTTACCGAGTCCGAAAAAGTATAAAATACAACTCGTGTCACTGTTTAAGTTGCGTAAAGACCTGTCGCTGCACATAAAGGCAAGTGTAAAATCCATTTTTGACAAAATATATTAAAATATTAATAAATAAAAATGACTTTTAAAACCTAATTAGGTTTCAAAAAGTTATAAATAAGTCTCAAATGGTAAAAACAAAATTACTTTTACTATTTACCTCATTGGAGAATGACAGTGGTCCATTTGTGTGCAAACTTCTGATGGCAACTGCGACTGATCCGAGCTATCATTCAGATCCCCGTTTGTTCCGGGTAATGGGCGCTTCCTTGAACTCCATTTCGATCCATTTTTAAGAGATTTCCATTACGGATTAGACTTCTGTGGAAAATTTTTAAAATTTTAGGGCTCCGCCCATTGGCACAGGTATCGGACATGGACCCGCGCCAATGGCCTTTTGCTTACAAAGGGGCCGTGCCAACGACGGAACTCAATTTTCCACTTTCAAATTTTCAAATTGCGAGCGATCCAAATGAAATTTCAAACATAACAGAGATCTAATTGAGGATTTTTTATCATGTTGATGCAGGTTACTTAGACATAATGGTTATCGAATGGAAGGAGAGGGAGCATGGGGAAGAGGATGAACTGGCTATGGATAATGAAGCCTGTATGAATGAACTTAAGAACTGTGGACTCAAAAAGTTCTTCTTGACGCCCTTCTTATGAGCTCAACCGGAGCTACTACAATACTTGGTCAGTATATGGGATGAAAATGAAGAAGTGTTTAAGCTTCAGGACCAAGTGTTGGAACTTGAGGTTTCCGACATATATTTCATAACCGGACTGTCGCGCAGAGGTCTGGTGCCCATCTTGATAGGCAGCAGACCATCTGGAGAAAATATGGAGCAAGTAATGTCGAGGTTGTGCCCAGGGGCATGAACCGGATCAGGAAGCGGGAAGGTGGATATCCACACTGTCAAAGATCTAGCACTCAGAGTAGTGCTACACACCATTACGCAGGCTGTAGGATCGCAGGCACCACATGAGGCAACCAAAGCCCAATTCATACTAGCCTCTGAGTGTATGAGTCCTACACTGTTTGATTGGGCTACAGCAGTGACAACCAATATCAAGAGGCAACTGACAAGATGCAAGCAAGTCAAACTAAAGCATTTTGGCTACGGTTCCATTTTGGTATCGTTCATCCTGGAACGACTACCTATCTTCTAGGGCCAAGGGGCCATTGTTACTGAGCCGGTACCATGAGAGCCGAGGATGGCTCGCTGGGCAACACTTATGCCCAGGTCAGGAGGAGGCCAACAGATGTCTTGGAGGCCTGAGTTTTTTGGATGGTTACAACGTCAGTTGATCATGGTTGAGGACTGGCCCTATGCTGGGACTGATTTCACTGGAGATCCCGATCTTCTGCTCCAGGAGGGGGAGGATTGGGATGAGGAGTTGGGTATGATACTCGCTTTTTGATTTTTATGTTTTATGATTTTTTGGTAATACATGTCCGTTCTAACAACAGTTTTGTATGTATGCAGATTTCGGCCTAGAGAGACTTGCCGGTATGTCTCCTATTGCACGGAGAACTCAGCCCGCAGCTGATCCTCAGGTGGAGGGTGCCGAGGGAGGAGAGTTGATCTAGAACCTTGAGGGGATCACCCGGGGGATTCCAGACTATGCCCGGCTGGCAGATGTCTCGATGGCGTATCAGAGACATACGGTAGGAGTGCCTAGTCACCTCCACTGAATTTTGAGACGCTTAGTGCACGCGGTAGCATGTTACCATGAGCACCATGTGGATTAGACACCTAGGGCTTCTTTCATGCATATTTTTGAGAGACATGTCGTCTCTGGGTGTATTAAGACGAACATGTATATTTTTTGATTTTGTGTGATGCACACTATGTAAAAATTTCGACACATATATATACATACCTATTTCTGGATGGATCTTTTTACATGTGATGATGTTTTGGTTTATAAATTGCGCATATGTCTATCTAGAACCAAATTTGCTACTGCATCTGTTAATGTATTCATATGTCTGGGTATGTGTTGATATGTAATGTAGTCAAAATTTCTTTCCAGCAGATGAATACGTAGATACAGACGTAAAATGGATGGATATCTTACTGAATAATGTCTGTTAAGTTGTAATACTACAAGTTGTGAGTCTAGATACACAAGTAATTCACGAATGTCGAGGTCCACAGCCTCGGTTAATAATTCCAATACAGCACTATATTCCGCGATATTATTTGTAGCAGGACCCAGACATACACCTTGCAGGTTAACCAACTCACCAGCAGGATCATAGATTACCCAGGCCGCCGAAGACAGATTCCTGGTACTGCGGGAGGCACCATCCGCAAAACCCACAAACGGAGTAATGGACATCTGCACAATCAGGAAGACCCGATCAGCAGAAATATGCTTACATCGCACACCACACCACACATGCACACAAATGAATAAACACACCTATGTACACACACCACACTAAAAATAACTTCAAGCGTAGTATTTCTTAAGGTACAACCCATTTATAGGTTGCGCCAACGGAACTCCTTCATAATCAATGAGCTCATAAGCCCCATTTTTCAATACTCGTTTTACTATGTAGGGCCCATGCCACATGGGTTGGAGTTTTCCTACCCCAAGTTTGTCGTGCGCTTGGTCGTATAGGAGGACCAGGTCCCCTTCGACAAAGGAACGTGGAGAGACTGATTGATCAAAGTGCGCTTTGACTCGATTTTTCTGTGCCTCAATAACTAAGGCAGCCAAGCGGCAAGTTTCATCCAACCATTCCAAATACAAGAGACACTCTTCTTCAGGAGAAGTGTCGGGTAAAAGTTCCACAGCCAACTTTAAGGAAGGAATTTCACACTCAACCGGAAGATTTGCTTCCAAACCATACACCAATTGGAATGGTGTGAATCCGATCGCACTCTTTGCTGACGTCTGGTATGCCCATAGAGCTGAGAATAATTGGAGGTGCCAATTGGACTTATGAATTCCAACTGTTCGTTGAAGCATTGTGACCAAAAATTTGTTCACAGCCTCAACCTGGCCATTTTCCTGGGGGTAATATGGCGTTGAGCTATCGTGTCGTAAGCCCAATATTGATGTCAGCTCGGCCATCATGTAATCTCGAAAGTGAGTACCATGATCGGTAACAATGGCCTGAGGGACCCCAAAACGTGCAATAATGTGGTTGAAAATAAATTGGGCAGCTGTCTTACCATCGGCAGCTAGTGTAGGCATCGCTTCGGCCCACTTAGTAAAGTAGTCGACAGCGACGATTATATATGCATGCCCCCCGGCCGAATGAGGGTTACACGTCATGAAATCTACGCCCCATTTTGCGAAAGGGCCAACGGTAATGACAGGGTGCAAAGGGAGAGGCGGCGCACGCATCTTGCGTTGAAAAACCTGACACGCATGACATTTTCAGACTGCAATAATGCAGTCTTTGAATATCGTCGGCCAGAAGTAGCCCGCACGCAGAATATTCTGGGCGGTGGCATATCCAAACATGTGACCGCCACAGGCACCACTGTGACAGTCATTCAAGACTCTTTCAGCCTCTTCCAATGTTAAGCACCGGCGGAGCACTGAATCTACTCCAACACGGTATAAAGTATATCCTACAATGCGGTAGGGTTGAGACTGATGCCGAATCCGACGTCGAGCATCTTTGGTCAACTCAGACTGGAACGTCGATGTTTGAAGATACACAATAATGTCACCGTACCATGGGTCGCGAGTACTGATAAGGAAGAGGGTTTCGTCCGGGATATGATCTTCAGAGTGAGAGGGTGTGGAGTCTGTCGGGAGGGAGCAAATGAGATCCACAAAAACTAGTGATTTGGTCGACTTAGCAGTAGTAAACTCTAAGTCGAACTCCTGAAGGATAACGATCCATTTGGATTATTTGCCCCCCAATAATTTTCGAGATAAAATATATGTCATGGGGTTGCAATCCGAAACCATGGTTATAGAATGCAGCAAGATGTAGTGGCGAAAACGCCGCACAGCTTGTACAGCTGCTAAAGCTAGCTTCTCGACGTGAGTGTAACGCGTTTCTGTGTCGAGAAGATTGCGTGATAGATAGTAAACAACGTGTTCATGGCCATTATCATCATTCTGCACCAGAACCATAGATATGGTGCTAAAGGCGGCGGCCAAGTACAGAGTGAAATCACGGTGATAGTTTGGAGGCCGAAGCAACGGAGCATTAACAAGTAACGTCTTAAGCTTCTCAAAGGATTTTTGAGAAATCTCGTCCCAACGAAAGGGAACGTTCTGCTTTAAAAGACGCATGAATCCTTTGGCCACTTCCGCGTAGTTCGGTATAAAGCGTCATAGGAAGTTAGCTTTTCCCTGCAGACTCTGTAATTGATGTAACGAAGAGGGTGATGGGAGATTGACAATGGCCTCGACCTTTAAAGGATCGAGGCGAATCCCGTCTTTGGAGACTATGAACCCCAAAAGACGGCCAAAATCTACGCAAAAGATGCATTTATGAGGGTTGAGCCAGATATTATAGCGTCGACAGTGAAGGAAAATCTGGCGGAGGTGTTCTAGGTGGTCCTCTCGCCGAGCAGAGTGAGCTGGCAAATTTTCCAGATAAGGCTAAACGATGTGGCATATGTCATGGAACGTGTAAGACATAGCACGTTGGAAAGTAGCTCCAGCGTTCTTCAAGCCGAACGAGAGATTTTTATAAGCAAAAGTACCCCATAGACAAATGAATGCGGTCTTGTGTTGATCAGCAGGTAAAATATTTATCTGATTATACCCGAAAAGGTCGTCCATCAGGGAATAGATCTCACTCCCAGCACATTCGTCAATGATTTGATCTATGAAAGGAGTGGGGTAGTTGTCCTTCGGACAGGCGCGATTAATATCATGGTAATCAACACAGACTCTTATAGTACCCTGTTTCTTATCTACAGGGACAATATTTGAAACCCATTCTGTGAGGGGAATTGGGTAAATGAAGCCCGCGTTCAGAATTTTTTCAACTTCTGCTTTAATGGCAGCGGCTTTGCGAGGATGCACCAGGCATAGGCGTTGGCGCACGGGTTTCACACCAAGATAGGTAGGAATCTCATGCACTCCTATGCTGGGATCAATCCTGGGCATTTCCTCATAGGACCAAGCGAACACGTCTCTGAATTCTCAAAAAAGATCAGTATAAACTCGTATCTCATCAGGAGAACAAGTTAATCCCACGTGTATGTTCTCAACAATCCCCGATTTAATGGAGATTTCGATTGGAATAGTTTGAGTAATGTTGCTCAGGTTTCCCTATGAAAGCACCTCATGTGTCAATATGGGCGTCTAGAGAGGTGGAGTGGGAACCTGAGACGCAAAACGCTCTAGACAATCTGACATTACCCCCAAGCTGGGGATGAAGGAGGAACGATGATGTCCATCGCTCCAAGGCAGCTCCTCAAGAGACATTGTTTCAACAATGGCTTCGTCAGATGGAAAAAAATCTTTAAGAGGGTCAGGCGAGTCGGCCTCGCCGAGCCAGGGGAATTGAGAGTAGACATCTAAAGCCATGCTCGAAGGAGCATGTTGAGGAGGGGGAGGATCAGATGCGGCGACGATTTCACAGTAATTAATCTCTACTAGAGTTAATGGCATCGATTCTCCAAAATCAAACACCTACTCAGGCGAAGGGATGAGCCATGGGTCGTCAGACCTAGAGATCATATTAACTTGAGCGGTGTGCGGTGGCGGTGCAGGAAAAATACCCATGAGGATGGGGTCTTTGAAGAGACTGGGTCCTACACTGTCAGGGGGATTTGGGATCTGATACACGTAAGGAATGTTGTTCTCGGAGGTGGAGGTGAAGAAAGACAACTGATCCACCGTAACGATTTTTCCCTCGTGAGGGAACTTAAGAAGTTGAAAGAGGGTGGATGGCACGCATAGCATGGCGTGAGTCCAACTACGGCCGAGAAGTATATTGTATTTAAGCTTGGCATCAACCACTTCTACTTCTACGTTGACTGTCTTCCCCTATAAGGTAATTGGTAAACTCTCGAGAACACCCAGGGGTTTCGATTCCCGACCATCGAATGCCTCTAAGGCATTGGGAGATGATGAAAGGGTTGGAGAGCCAATGGCCTTCCAGCAAGCGGACGACATGACACAGGTAGAAGCACCTTCATCCACAACGGCCCTACGGATATTAAGACCGTTGATCCTGACTTGAATAACAAGAGTGATCTGATGTGGAAGTCAGGGGGTGAAATTTTCTAAGTCGAAGGTGAGAAGATTAGAATCAATGGGATCGATCCCACCGATTGCAGACAATAAAGCCTTCCATTGTGACGGGAAACTTTGAATAAATTCCAATGTAGACATAGCAGAAGGCGCCTGTGCCAAATCCTCAGCAATACTGTAGTGCTGAGCGGCACAGGCATTTGGGTTGTAGGAAGATCTTCGTAGAACACCTTTAGGAGGCGGCCTCACAACAGGTTCAACAGTAGGCTTCTCAATTTCCAATGGACCAGAGACAGGTGGGGGAGGTGGGCCATCCACAACTTCCTTCCTAGCTGCCTGGCGCGATCCATCATAATCCTTCGAATGGGTAGCAATGGAGATAGGTGCAGCACCATTCATCATAAAGACCTAGGACCCAAATGGTGCAGATGGTGAAGGCTGTTCAACCATCTGGGTCTGCTGAGACGGGAACGGTTCTTTAAGAACTGTCGTAGTCCCTTTGGAGCCTTTGAGAAGTTGACTAATTTCAAATCGTCGTGGACAATATTTAGTATAATGATCTCCTTCACAAATGAGGCAAGGGTACTTCAGTTTGCGCTGGGAACCGTCATTAGTACAAGGTTTGGAAGACTCTGGCTTCGGAGCGTCGGATTTGGATTTACCTTTGCCCTTATTTTTTCCTTTGGAGGCCTTTTCCGTGGGATTGGCCTGAACGGAATTGACGTCCGCAGTTTTGCCAGAATCTGAAGGGGTGGGAGAAGCAGAATTGTTGGAAGAATTGGACTTCTGCTTCCCATTCGAAGATTTTCGAGAATTCAATAACACCATCCACCGCATGGGTAGGTGGATCTTTAAAGGTTCCTGGGTGTGGAGCATCAGTCAAAATACCATACAGCGTGCCAGACTGAGAGTATACCAGATCAAGATACTTAGCACGCGCTATGGCTTGTTCTTCAGTCACCCATGCCCCTATAGCAATATCTTGGGCGATTTTGTTAACGAATGACATGGTGAACCAATGAGTTAGTCGCTGATCAGGTATATCAAACTTGATCAGTCTACGACGACGTCGCCACTCATGAATGTGATCCGAGATGTAGGTGGCTTTATCCTGCTTCAACGAAGTCAGGAGATGCGTCCCGACCTCGTAACAGATCAGTAACTGGAAGTGAGTCAGAAAATCCATGGCTAACGTATTGAAATCTTGAAAGATGCCACGGGATAATTCGATATATCACTTGGCAGCAGCGCCAGTAAGAGTACGTTGGAAGAGACGTAGACGAATCGAATCGTCCACCCAAGAGTTGGACGAACACCAAAGATTGTAAGTCATTACGTGAGCTTGGGGGTCCTCTCCAGCTTTACCCTCAAATTTTGGGCAATCGCCGGGTACCTTGGTCGGAACCGGAGGCCAATAAGGATTGTGCAGAATCGGATCATTAGTTAATTTCGAAACATCCGATAATTCCAAGGTAGCCAAGAACGGCAATTGCGGATTGAACAGCATGCCTGGCCCTCGATAAGGACCAGTACCTGTACTCCATGCTGGTTGAGAATATCCCTATCCCCATGGGTTCTGTCCAACAGGATTCTGACCGTAGGAGGTATAGGGCGTATAACCAGTCTGATTTGGTTGCTGGTAACCAGTGTACGAGGCTTGATAACCAGAGTATGGACCTTGATTATATGTCAGCCCCGTTTGAGCAGCATGTGGATTTGGTTGCTGAGCATAGGTGTAGTCGGGTTGTTGAGAGTAATAGTTAGAACCTTGGGGTTGGCTATAATTCGGTCGGTATTGACCATGAGAATAGTAACCGCCTCGAGGTTGAGTGGGATGCTGATAGGTGGGACCCTGCTGAGCCTGATAATTAGGGTGCAGCGGTTGATTTGGTTGCGGCATTGAATAAGTCAGCTGTTGGGTAGGGTTGACAGGATGTGCAGGCTAGCCTAGTTGGGCAGGCTGACCTGGCTGAATAGGCTGCCCTGGTTGAACAGGTTGACCCGGATAAACAGGTTGTGCTGGTTGTGCAGGTTTACCTAGCTGGTGAGGAGCACCAGGTTGTGCTGGATGGGCCAGTTGGTCTGGTGGAGGGACACCAGGTTGTGTCAGATAGGTCGGTTGGCCTGGTGGAGGAACACCAGGTTGTGCTAGATTGGCCGGTTGGCCTAGTGGGGGAATGGAGCTAGGTGGTGGCTGATAACTGGTTTGACCCGCAACATGACCATAAGATGGTCCTGGTTGATGTGCAACGTTGGGACCAAGAGGATACTGAGGTTGCATGGGTTGAGAAGGTTGGACTTGCCCCCCAGGACCATATACTGGCCCTGGTTGGTACCCCGGTTGACCTGTGAGTCCTTGAGGTTGCCCAGGTGGGACTCCAGGGAAATGCTACACGAGTTGACCTGAAGGGTTGTAATATTGTCCTTGCGGACTGTATAATGGCCCTTGCTGGCCCAGAGGGTAGCCCTGTATGGGCTGTCCCTGCGGGTCATAAGGATAGCCAGGTTGGCCCGAAGGTTGGCCTTGAAAAGGTTGTCCTCGCGAGTTATAAGGCTGTCCAGCCTGGTTATATGATAAACCCTGAGCATGAAGTTGAGCCTCAGGAGCAGGTAAACGTTAAGGGTTCCCATGCTCATCGTATTGATATGGAAAGATGTACATGGGTGTACCATCCTATGCATAATGCGAAAAATACGAGCGGTTGAGATCTTGAGGGGGTTGCCTAACCTCGGGGTTCGATTTTTGTAGGGACAATCGATACTCCTCCGGAGAGATGTTCTCCGGCATAGAAGATGCTATATAGACATCTTCGGGAGGCGATGTGGTTCTTACGGACTGAGTGGTAACAGCGGGTGTAGATGCACCCACACAGACAGTGGGCCTAGAGGGTACAGAAGTGACCTGAGGGGATGACGTAATGGGTGTCTTAGCAGACATCCCCAATGAAGGAACAACCAGCCTCGTAGAAGGAGCTGATACCCCCATAGAGGCAACGGCGGAAATAATCTGACCCAAGGATTTATACCCTGCTAGTAATGAGGGACCGGGTGATGACATTACAGATGGTTCAGGGTTGTCTTCTGGGAATAAATATCGAGGGAATAACTAGTAATCTTCACCAGACGTGGGGATTTCCTCGCTAGAAGAATCACTCATATTTAAACCTGCTGCTAGATCTCGTAATAGATGGCGAGGACTAGGAGGAATGACAACAACTATAAAAGGCGAACCCAATGTAAGAGGAGGGAAATCTTCCCCTACTCCAAATCCAGACCAAGGGTCGGAAAAGGGTCAATTGAACTCGACTGGTCCTCCAAAGGGAAGCTTAGATAGAACCGGTCCCCCGTCAGGAAACTCGGAAACGATGGGCTGCTGAGGTTCAGCAGAGGATTGAGAAGCCTCTGATGAATCGTTCGTATATGGACTACCAGTAAATGAAACAGACGGTTCCGCCACTGTGACAACAATGAAAAAAGATCAAGCACAACACACACGGGCTGAAAAAAAGTCAAGACACACAATCAAATGGCCAACAAGCAAAATCTAACAGGGCGTGTGATCGCGGGTGATTTATTTTACCACATTGAAATTTAGAAACTTCACCGTTTCATGTTTTAAGAGTCGAGAAACGGATGAAAAGTGACTCTATCTCTTTCAGTTTTGAAGCAAGCGTGAAAGGACAAGCGCTTGGTGATCCTTTTAAATTTAAAGAGTCAGAAAAGATCAAATGACTACTCAGGTAATCTAGGCAAAGGGTGTACCAAATAACTGTGAACTACAATATACACCTTGGTTTCAAAATGAAAGAGAAATCAACCAAGGACTTAATGTACGTGCAGACAGTCTCCCCGAATGCTGTGTCCAGTGTATCACGGTTATAGGGCGGCAGAATCGGCTTCCTATGGATAAAGGATAGAAACCTAGTGGGGTCTCCCTTTATATACTCGACGATACGGGGAGCACAAGTCCGTACTAGTGCTGTCTAAATCCAAGAGGCGAACAACAACTACTAGGTTTAAAGATGCCGGAACACGTCTCTAGCCTAGACCTCTAAATGTTGCGTTAATGTTCCAATGCTGCCTTAGTGTAAATTGAATAAATTTTAATGTTTATCTTCAATTACGTTTCAGTTTTCAGGCCCTAGCAAGTGTTAGGTCTCGAAATCTCCTAAATGCACACAATATGCCACAGTATATCATTTCATTCGATGAAAGCTAATTACAAGAGAGTTAAGAGCTTTTTATACAATAATAAAATGATCAGAGAACAACCAGCCAAGTCTCTAATGCAGCTAATGGAAACCAAAAAGTTTTCTCTCAAAGTCACTAATCACTAATAACACCGAAAATATTTTAATTTGCACTAACTAATCGAAAGAAAGAGAGATTTTTTGTATTTTCAATGTTTAATAGCAAAGTGCACTAAACAAAATGAAAACTAATGAAAAGAGAAATTTGAGAAGTGATGAGGAAAGAGCAAAAAAAACAAATTTCACTCAATGCAAACACACAATCAGATCACCAAATTGACAAAAAAGTCCCTCAAAACCAAGAGAATCCCAAAGACTCAAACGGACCATGTAATCTAGGTCCAAAGCGAGACAAAGCGAAACTCGAATGAAGAAGAGAAAAATCACCCAAATAACGCAATAAAATGATAAACAACCGGTAAACGAATGCAGGGGAGCAATCAAAAGGTTGAATGAACAAATAGAAACCAAAAATTCCCAAGGGAGGCTCGACACACAAGAGCACCTAGATTCCCCAGGGATAGAATGTGAAATTGATGGTAACGGGAAAACAACCAAAGGACGAAGGTCACATCCAGTCAAACAAGGCTCCAGAACACTCAAGAAGTCGAAAAAACAAGACCAAACACACTGATCAAGCTCGGGAAGCTCAGAACAGAGCAAACCCTAGTACCTCACAGGATTAGCGCGACTGTGAGGCTGAAACTAGCGCCAGAAACGAATTGGTGCGGGTAATACACTAGCAACCTGTGCCCATGGGCGCGACTGTCAGGCTATAAAGCGCGCCAATCGAGTTTGCTATGGAAAAATAAAAACAAGAAATTCAACAAGCAGACCAGTGATGATCAAGCTGACCAAAAGCCAAAATCACAAAAAGAGCCAGCCAAAAGAGCCGATCAAGCAAGTAGAATCGAGAAACAACCGAAAAGACAAGACAATACTCTAAGTGTTCAGTTCATAAACTAAACCAGAGATTGACCGAAGCAGCTTTGATCTACTTCGCTAATGCAGAGCAATAGCGTTTCAAAGGCTATCTGGCTAACTTCAGGCTCCGTCTGTAGCTTACACAACAGAACAACAACAAGCTAGACGTTCCCCAGCAGAGTCGCCAATTTGTTGTGGAGGTAAATCCCCTCTGCGGACAGAGGCGATCCCTACTAGCCCAGACCGGGTCTAGCAACAATCGTAACACGCAATGGCGCAAGTTCCTAATTGCAATAAACCAACTTGCGAAGAAGGCCTACCTTGAGTCCAACGCTGTCGCTTGTAGAGAAATTAGCACTCCCGTTCCTTAGCTCCGGCAGATCACGATCCTCACAATCTCCGTGATCGGACACCTGCACACGCAAGAAACAAAACAAACGCAAGCGTAAAACCCAGTATATGCAACTATATGTCAGTCAGAGAAGACATAACTCATCATCATAATCAACAAGAAGAGTGGAACCATAACCAGTAGTCGTTTATCATTAATCAATCAAAGGAGGATACAACCTGGCTCTAACGCTAAATTCTCCTTCGGAGGGTCGCCAGCGGAACACGTCTCGAAAAAGCCTATCGGGGATAGGACAAGCCTCCCTCTTCGGATGTCTCGACAATAATCTCCTTGCTTGGATTTGGCTTTAAGGGAATGAATCAAGGCTCTTGCAGCATAAAGCTCTGATGGCTCTTGGGAACTAGCTTGCAAAGGAGATGAAAAAGCTTTTATAGATGGAGGAAGGGGAGTTGGGATACCTATAATCATGGGATTGGCCCTATCCTCAAGGAAGCTTTCATGAGAGGTGGCAAACCACTTCCTCTACATGGAGATCCAGAGCCAAACCTCCCAACTCAAATTAGATACCAGTTTATGGATTGGTTAGGACGAAACTTCCGCCATTTATTTTTAAAAAACACTCCTTAAAATGGCTAGCGCGAGTGCGACTCTGAGACAGAGCGCCAATTGGCGTGCCCTATTTGGATGATTTCCCCCATTGGCACGGGTACTGAACTAGCCTCCCACGCCAATGCAAAAGGGGTGTTTTTAGGGTTTTTCACAGGGAGTTTTCTAAGGCAATGAAAGCTCATGTTCAGACGGATGTCATGAAAGTGGTTTTAAGTCATGTCACTGCTCACAGGTCACGGAATGAGCCCTCCAATTGTGCGGGATGGGGAATTGCAGGGACGGTGACAAATTGTTGTGTAACACAGGGTATTATCACAAGTTTGTTAAAAATTAAGAAAGATGCATTTTCATGGACTCCTGAAGGAACTAAGGCCTTTAAACATCTTAAAGAGGAAATGTGCCTAGCACCAGTCTTAGCTACGCTAGACTTCACAAAAACCTTTATTGTGGAATGTGATGCCTCAAGAAATGGAATTGGTGTTGTTTTAATGCAATAAGGAAGACCCATTTCTTTTTAAAGTCATCCAATCAAAGGAAAGTATTTACAGAAAGCTATTTATGAGAAGGAAATGTTAGCAATACTACATGCACTAAAGAAATGGTGAACTTACCTAATGGGTAGACACTTCAAGCTAAAAAATGATCATGATAGTCTTAAACACTTTTTGGAACAAAGAACATCTTAAGAAGAGCAGCAAAAATGGGTCACAAAGATGTTGGGTTATGACTTTGAAATAATCTACAAAAAAAGGGAAGCTAAATGTTGTTGCGAATGCACTCTCAAGAAAGAATGAACATGTGGAAGAATTTCTTTGTGCCATTTCTATTATCCAACGAGATTGGATAACCGAAGAAAGGGATGAATGGAAGAAGGATAAAGAAGTGTATATACTCATTCAAATTTGCAACAACATCCTAGTACATATGATACATTTAGTTGGAAAAATGATTCCTTATGGTACAAATATTGCTTATATATTTGTAAGAATTCCAAACTAAAAAAAAAGGTTCTTTTGGAATTGCACAATTCTCCTTTAGGAGGACACTTGGGGATTTTAAAAACTTACCATAGGGTGAAGAAATAAATTTTTTGGGATGACCTTAAATCTGATATTCAAAATTTTGTGGCAGAATGTTTGGTTTTCAACAAAACAAAGTTGAGACAATTAAGACCCCGGGTCTTCTACAACCTCTATCCATTCCAAGTAAATGTTAGGAGGAGATTTCAATGGATTTTATCACAGGTTTACCTAAGTCCAAAGGAAAGAGTTTCATCATGGTGGTAGTTGATATACTTACCAAGTATGCACACTTTTGTGCATTATCTCATCCATTTAAATCATGTAGAGTTGCTACTACATTTATGGAAACAATTCAAAAGCTACATGGAAACCCAAAGATTATTGTAAGTGACAGAGATCCCATTTTTACTGGAAATTTTTGGATGGAATTATTTTCTTGTTTGGGTACTCAACTAGCTCATAGCTCATCTTATCATCCACAATCCGAAGGTCAAACTGAGATAGTGAATAAATTTTTGGAAGGATATATTCGTTGTTTTGTATCTGAAAAGAAAAAACAAAGGGGTCAAGTGGTTACCTCTTGCAAAAATGACCCCATTTATGGAAATTTATGGATATCATCACCGAATCCATCACATCATCTTTAAGAGAAAATTGAAGGTTCAAGCGGTGGAAGATCACATCGAGCAACAACAAGAAGTTCTCCAACTCTTAAAGGATCTTTGAATTGGCACTCAAAGGCTAGAAACAACGAGCGGTTATCGCGCGAGAGAGAAGATTTGATGTAGGAGGCAGGTATTTTTACGGCTACAACCATACAAACAAATGTCTCTCAAGCAAGCTAAGAAGGATAATAAATTATCGCCAAAGTAGTATGGTCCTTACAAGGTGTTGCAAAAGATTGGTACTATGGCATACAAATTGGAGCTTCCTTCTTCTTCACGAGTGAATCCAATTTTCCATGTTTCATGCTTAAAGAAGGTTATAGGTGAAAATCTTCCAGTTCAAACAATATTGCCTGAACTTGATGAGGAAGGAAAAACCAGATTGGAACCTGAATCAGTCACGGAAGCAAGAACTCAAGAGCTACGAAATAGATCAATTTCAGAGTATCTAATGAAGTGGAAGAACTTACCCACTGAAGATTCTACATGGGAGGATGAGAATTTTATACAGAAGCACCCAGAGCTACTCAAGCATTGAGGACAACACTTTTTGAAGGGGAGGGGCATGTTAGGTCCCTATGTTACTAGTATAGTCCCTTATTATTGTTCGTGTAACCCCCTTATTTTTATTATTGTACCCCTGTAACCCCCATATTGTTATTATTGTGCCCTTAAATTATTATTGTTAGGTTGGCTAGGATTACATTGTGGCCCACTAGGATTACATTGTGGCCCCATGGACTCCTATATATAGAAAGGAGGTTTTGTAATTTGTATCATCCAATTCTTGTTCATTCATGTAATGTATTGTAGGTTTCCCCCTCGAAGTGGCTTATTTCTAAGGTGTTGATATCTCTATTCTTCTATTTTTGGAGTTGGTTTCACAACAAAAATTAAAAAGTACATACCTTTTTCTAGCTTTTTAGGAGCTTGATATTGAAACTATTGTATCTCTGTGATTTCAAATCTCAAAGATCTGAAATTTGGCCCTGTGGTAGCCCTCTAGATATTCTTTCCAATTCCATACTTTAGAACAAATTTGGATTCTTCAAAATAAATTTATTCCCAATCTCCCATGATGAACTGATTATAGAATAGTTCAGTAGAGTGAACCTGTACAGAGTGCCATGTCTCATTGTTTTGACCTTAGGTTCTGAGATTAATACACGAAAAAATTTAGTTTGTGCACTTTTAGACACGTTTTACATAATTTAATTTTGATTCTTGAAACAAAATTTATGACGATTTTCCCTAGGTCACACATTTGAGACTAATTTTTGGAGCCTGTAAAAACCCTAACTTCCTCAGATTATATCTCCTAAAATATAGCAAACCAAGATCTGAAATGTTTCCACAAATTTCACCAAGATTTCGGCTCCACGTGGTAAAAATTTATGTTTTTGAATCCTCGTAGAAAACAAATTATAGAAAAAATTCCAAGATATCCTATTTGAAGAAGAGAAACCCTAGAATCCCAAGCTTTGATACCAAATGGTATATAACTAGCTCACAAAATCGAAGAAAATGTTGGACACCTAATCCACTAAGGGTTGGTGTGGAAGGAAAAGAGTCAAAAGGAGTCCAAGAGACCCTGGAATATGGAATCCAAGGGTCACTCCATTGTATGATAAATATGTATCATTGTGAGTAATAGAGCATCTCATGTTTATCTTTCATGTCTTGTGTCATTTCCATGCTTTTGTTTAACATGGTAACAGAGCGCATGCCATAACTTGGAATTTTCACATTCTGTCAGCGCCATTTTTAGTTGTTCTTCCTATTTCATTGTTGTGACTCTATGTTTTCCTAGTCCATTTTCTGTGTGCTTGTCGGGCCTATAATAATTCTAGGTGTGTCAAAAATTTAATATTCCTAGTCCACCTACCTGTGTTTCTTGGAGCTCCCGTCTCTGTATACTACCACTACTCTCTCCAAAATCTCTCTGCGCTATTACATATTTGGCACTCCAAACGTTGTCTATGGAGTGAGAGGAACATATCAGTCACAGTGACCCTCA
The DNA here is from genome assembly GCA_034641835.2 of Pinus albicaulis. Lineage (NCBI taxonomy): Eukaryota > Viridiplantae > Streptophyta > Pinopsida > Pinales > Pinaceae > Pinus > Pinus albicaulis. The sequence goes on along the minus strand of CM076582.1, from coordinate 1,359,561,134 downwards.
CACATGCAGTGAACCTCATATTCGTTGCACTCTCAACACTACAAAACCTCCTCACCTCCACTCATACACTAAAAAAATACACTACGCATCGACTTCACAGTCTCGTTTAGGCTTCCTATCTCTACCTGCGCCCACAGTGATTCCCTTAGTTGGCTCCACCGCTCGATATATCAACACCACTCCAAATGATGTCATACACACCATCCCCGTTACACAGTCGCACTCTGCAATCTGGTTCGTTGCCCACTCATGATTTGGCATGTTCTAAGTACAATCTCATACAATCAGTGCTCACTGTACGCAGCCTTACCTCCACTCCTCCCAAAAGCTTCTTGAAGCTTACTAGTCATCCTTCGAGCTCAGCTAAGGAATCGACTACGAGAAACAAGTATTGTGGAACATCAATGGGGGAAGTGATCTTATGTTTTTTAAGGTTAATATTGTTGCCGAGGATTCAAGGGGAAGGATGAAATGGAAGGAAAATATGAACAAGGTACATGGAATTTTTCATATGGAGATTTAAACTCCAGGGCTTCTCGTGATGCCTCAGTATCGATTAATGGTGAAACTGTGGAAATACCTGAGTTTAAAAAAAAATAAAGGTCGGTCATGCTATCATAGAGCTATTTAAGTAGAATATTGATCTCTCCATGTTTTAGTTCATTTTATCCCTCTACTTTTGAAATTTCTAGCTTTTATGCCATAAAATGTAGAAATCGATCAAAGTAAGAGAAGTTGAAGTCGATTTGATAGTGTCTATGTAGAATAAGCCATCGTTAAAAACTAATGCATTTTGATACTCCCACCACACTATAGTACTCCTCTCTTTGTGACACTCCTTGTCTGGTGCCCCATCCTTTACTGCACACACTAGTGGCTTCACAACACTCCTCCATACCGCCACTCCTCTTGTGTTATTACCACTCCCATACCAAATCTTTGTTCCTCGGCTTTGGTCCTCTTGGGGTGGTTGCCTATACTCTGCCACCATGACTCCTCCTCTGTTATTATCACAATATTTATTAGCACATGTCACAGGATCGAGGTCTCTGCCCTCTCACACAACGTCTTGTATTATAAGTATGATTTGTGCCAAGCCGTAGCTCAAAACACACTCTGCCCTTCTTAAATTTCCTATGAATAAGAAGACCAAGGAACATATTCTAAACTTGGTTCTGAGCCCTAGTGTAGGTAATTGATTGTGGCAAGTTTATTTACAAGAAGGTCGTGGATGTTTCAAAATTAGCACACAAAAATTATTATATGCAGAAGTGAGTTTCAATACAAACAATTTCTATGGCACATTGCAATATATGAATTCCTAGTCATGTATGAATACATGCATAGTTCAAATGTTGGTATGGTAAACTCCTCAAATCTATGTGTTCTTGAAGGAAGATAGATATTTTTAATGTGGAAATTAGGTATGGGCGGTGTTATTAGAATTCAAAGGGAATGATGTCTGTGAACTTCTCTTCCATTAAATCTACAAAATCTAAATTAATTCCTAAAATATATGTAATTATTGAGGTAAGAAGATCAGGCAAAGTAATGTTGTTGCAGTTTTTGCTAGCAAAATTTTTTCATGCTACTAATTATGTGCTTGCAACTATGTAGCATTGAAAGTTGTTTGTCCTCTTGCATGTTTACTGGTGAATTTTCAATTGAACTTAATACTCCTCATTTACAAAGTTTGATTTGTTAACAAAATGGGAATACTTTATGGAGTACTAGAGTTACTGAATACTCTAATACATTCTAATGTTGAAAATACAATTATGATTGACAAAATCATTCTTACAGACATTCAAACTTGTTTGCAAAATGTACAAGAGAAGATAGAGTTTTTTCAACTTGAGTCACAATTACAACAAAATGAGTTACAACAGCATAAGCATCATTCAGAACTTGTTTTTGTTCAGAACATTGAGACAAACTCCCATCAGCAACAAGAAATTATTCAGATCACTAAGCCCAGTACAATAGTAGATGTGAATTTAGAAGCAAAAATCCAACCTACACTTCCCAAGCCCATAGTCAAACCTTGGGCAGAGATTGTCTATAAAAAGCATAGAACAGGAATTGGATATTACAAGGAGGTTCCATTTCATATTCCAGACTACTCCAAGCCCATCAGATTTCAGAATGTCAGATTTCTTCATGATATCTCACCTTCAGTTGTTCCATATTCTGCTCCTCTTCCACAACAATCACAACATATTATGAAATTCCAACATTGTGACCGAGTTGGCCATATGAAATATTGTTTTTTTTTATCTTCATACTTGTAAGAACTGTCATAAAACTGCTCATTCTTCAAGCAGATGCTTCAAAAACAAGCCTCCTGCAAGAACAAAGATTCATCTTGGATGGATTTCTTCTTGGCAATGGGAAACAACAGCGAAGAAGATGTTTCAGTCATATGTCAGAATTTATTTTAGAGTATTAAGAAGTCTTGCAGTTTTTCGCCATCATCTCACCTTGTATCTGACAAGGGGGGAAATGATGGTCATTTACAAGCTTCAAATCCACATCAAGCGAGATTGGGCCACAACCTGCCATTCTAGATTCATAGTTGTAGCCATAGACATAGAAGTTCAAGCGAGCCTGAGCAAAAACCTGCTGATGAGCTCCATCATTAGACATATTTGGAGGGGTTAATGGTCACCTTTTTGCCTTCTTATATCCCTTTTTCTTTCATTTTTATTATTATTTGGTTTTATGATGCTAGTATAGGTGGCGATTAAGGCTAACATACTTTGAGTGCCTAATATGAGGTTGAGTGCAGAAAATCATGAATTATTAAGCATTTTTATAAGGATTTTATCATAAAGACTTGGAGGAGACAACAAGAAGAAATTATAGGAGGATTTTCCACCCTCCTCATCTCTCAAAGGCAGCCAAAGGATCCCAATCATTCTCTCCATCAATTCTAGTTCCAGAGGCATCCAAGCAACTGAAAGAGGAGTGCACTCAATTGTTGTTTACTTGGAGTCAAGTGGAATCAATCACCCCAAGGATTATCTTTGAAAATTCGAGTTCCAAAAGCAACCAAGCAACTTAAAGAGGAGTGCACTCAATATTTTTTTACTTGGAGTCAAGTGGAATCAATCACCCCAAAGATTTTTTCCAGCAATTTGATTTCCAGAGGTAGCCAAGCAACTCAAATAGGAGTGCACTCAATATTTGTTTACTAGGATTCAAGTGGACTCAATCACTATTTTCTAGGGAGTTGTTGGTAGCTTCCCTGTAGAATAAATAGAGCAAAGCTAGAGCTAAGAAGGGTCAGAATTTTGTTGCAATCTATTGAGATTTTTATTATGTTACTCACTGATAAAACTTTCAAAAATGTATGAGGCTATTATTTTATGAAATGAGTAGACTAATTTCATTTTACTGATTTAAGTTTAAGAGAGCTAGGCTCGTGGGTTAGGGCTTGATCCATGTACCCTAGCCTCTCTCCTATATTTTTTCTCTACTTTTTTTCATTTCATTAGTTCTGATTCTGATAATTTCATTTATTTTTCAAGTTGTTGTTTAGTTTTTCTTTTAGTGTGTTGTTGTAGCTTTCATTTGTTTGTGAGTAATAGAATAGATGAGAAAAACCAAAAAAGATGTGGATCAAGACCCCCTTCTCATCTCTGTCAATAGAGCTCGAGGAGGGCGAACCTTCCCACAGACCCAAAAAAATTGCTTTCTGTTCATTTTTTTTTACCATGAATTTTATATTTTTTCGTGCATGAATCAACAAGTTTGATTACAGGAATAAGTCTCAACAGTCCTCAGGAATAAGTCTCAACAATCCCAAAAAATTTCTCCAACACCTCCCGCTTCATCTTCCATTTTCCTTCCATCTATGTTGTTACACTTTGGTACACTGTGTTACACGCCTGTGCATAGTGGTTACGAATTCTATTCCTTCATTTTCTCTTATCGCAACTACCACACTGCTTTTATTCTCGAAAACTCCTGCAAAACCTTAAAGTTCACCTTCTATCCCTTATTTTTTCTTTGCGCATATATCGCAACCATTTTAACTTGAAAACCCTCCAAACACTTTAAATTTTGACCTTCGCCTTTCCTCCTCGAAATTCCTGCTATTGCCTTTCGCATTTCGCACTCTCCTCTCGATTGCACTATCGCTTCTCCTCCAACCTTGCGATATTGCGATATTGCGAAATTGCAAATCGAAAATTCTAGTTTCTATTGGTTTCCATAATACTTACCACTTAAACGCTAATTGTGATAACTCTGTTTCATCGCACATCACACTTCGCATCTTTTGCCCTTTTCTTTTAAGACTTATCACTCCTGACATCGATTGTGATCTTCTCCGTACTCCGTCGCATCACAAATCGCAAATCAAATTGTTTATTTTGTTCCCATTAACACTTACCACTCTTGTTTGTTGATCACAATATCACTCTATACTCTGCCACCGGTCCCACTGCCATGTCATCCGCCACATCACACATCACAAATCACACTTTTTATTTTGTTCCTCTAAACCTTTACGGCTCCAAACGCCAATTGCGATCACCCTCCATCACAACTCCACCATCTCACATTTTAAATCATTATGCTCCAAGTAATTTTTGTGCCATAATAAATATTTAATAAGGTTTAAACCCGCTCTTTCCACCTCTAAGCCTTGTTTCATGTGTTTAGCCCATCCGTTAGCACCTTTACCCCTTTCTTCTCCAAGCTGCAAATCAACACTTTTTCAATTAGAATTAAGTCATGGATATCTTAGCTACATGTATAGAAGCATGGTAGATAGTGTTGGGGTTCCCATTTTTTGGCCAGATTGGCAAGACCAAAATATGAGACAACATCAAACCACTTTCAGACCTCGGGATCTAGCCCTCCTGGGTCCAGAGAGGGATCTCTCTATACAAGAAAAGGTTTTATGTCTTTGAAGCTCAAATTTTAAGATGTTAGGCTAGTTATAGGCACAAGGTTTGTTTGTTTGGTTGCTGGTCATCAGGAAAGAAGGGTTCAATGTAAGACAAGGATGAGCAAAGAGGATTTAGGCAGAGGTGAATTATTCTAGGAAGCATTCAAACCATTGGGCAATGGAGTCAGGAAAGGATTTTATTTCTAATCAATAGGCAGGCTTTCAATTGGGCTAGTCATCTAAAACATTGGATCTTAAAGATGATTGTATGATATGGAATGGTAGGAAAGGAGGAAACAACACAGATTAGAAAAAAATTTAAAGACCAGCTGGTTGCACAAGGATCCTAGTGGACAGGGCTAACTCTAATCCCTAGTGTTCCCAAATATTCTAGCTAAATCCCAACCAAAACCTCTAAGAACAGATTCATTCAACTCATACATCAGAGAGCAGGCAATAACATCCACTACTCTGGTTAAATTAAATGAAATCAATTCTTAGATAACACATTTAGTAGAAAACATCAAAGGCAAGGAGAGAAGAAACATAGGGTACCTAACAAGGGTAAATCCTATGCCAATATTCTGATGCAAGCCATTAGAAACGAAATGAAATGAATATAAACACAGAGATAGGAAAACATCACCGCTGCTTTAGATCAGGATCCAAAGAAATGTGCATGTCATATTAAATAGCAATACCAATCAAGTACAACATCGCCAATAGCTGAATACTCAGTCTGAAAACATCTTCCTTAGCCTATCTTAAAACTTTACACAGAGACTGTGTCTCAAAAGAAACTACTTGCAATTCTCTAATAACTGATCAACAACATTTACAATGAGTTTCTTCATGAATTTATAGCTCCGGAGGAGCAGAGAAGGTAGGTGAAAAACTAAATGCAGCATTAAAAACTCAGAAGGGGAAGAAGGCCGAAGCCCACTCTGTATAAATTCTGTGCATTAATCTGTGGCACTCTTGGGTGAAAGAGTAATCTTCGTCAGGTTTCCATTTACTCCAGGTATGTCTCTAATGTACTCTGGCTGCAGCATTTCTGTAGTACTTCTGGTGAATAAACAGAAAGGAAAATAAATGATGCTAGGGTTTTCCATACTGTGAATCAAATACTTCTGATAGCATAGGACTGTTGTGGGAGGGGGAAATTTCTCTTGGACGCAATGTATACTGAAAAATACGTGTATTGTGTCCATGCTCAGGAACAAACATTCTGCCGATTTGAAATCCTGATAGCATTGTTTTTTGCGCGCTGGACCATTCGTGAAATCCATGATGTCTTTGAACTAGTACCTTGTGTTACACTAAAAATTGTCACCTTGACATTCTGCTAACTGTATGAGCTCATTAAACACTCATACATTCCTCCTTTGCAAGTCTTACAACCTTTGTTCCTCATTCCAAGCCCTGAAACTGGAGGAAAAACCCTTAAAACTCAAAAAATCCTTGGGTACGCAGGTAACATGAAGCCTGCCTGCATTCCTGGCTAGGGTACGCAGGTAATGTGAAAAGGAACTGCCTTCTAGAATGCAATTTTCCAGTGTTATGCCTGCAGACTTCCTGTAAAGTAAAAAAAAACGAGAAATCAAAGTGGAAAAGTTGATTTTTGGTCAATTCTGGAAGGTTCTAGATGAGATTTTTTGGGGATGAGTACGCTTTAGTAAGGTGCATGTATCCCACACCTTAAGGAACTAATCCCTTGATGTGAGGAGCCTATCCCTTTGAAGGAGGGTTCTATCCCTTTAAAGGTGGAATCCTAACCTCCTCATCTGCTCTATAAAAGGAGGCATTGAGTAGCCTCAAGGGGTTAAGTTAAGAAAAATAATGGAGGATTGAAGAGTTCAAGCTTAAGAAGATTTGAGGTTAAGTGCTGTTGAGATTTAGACTCAGTTGACTAAGAATTTTTGTGAGGAGAGATTACATACCTCTATTTTTCTTGGTTGGAAGAGTGCAAAACTTATCAAAGTAGAGGAGACTCCTGCTTCGGACCCCGGGAAGGCCTTTCGAACATCAAGGCTAAGGTTGTAAGGTTCTTCTGTATATTTTAAGATTAATACAATCAATTTCTGTTTTTCTCAATAAATTGTCGTTTGATTGTTTATTTTGATAAGCTGTTGTTTGATCATTTATTTCATAGATTCCTTGATCACTATGATAGGTATGTTTTATAATTATTTATTATACAGGTACTATTGATATTTTCTTGTTTGTGATTGCAGATCAAATAAATATGATACTTTCTTGCGACAAAAGAGCTCTTGTTGCGACAAAGTATTATTGATGCGACGGAGGCACTACGACCGCAAATAAACATTTGGATCTAAGGTAGGATCGACACCTTCATAGCATTTATTTGTAAACGAATATATCTAGAGAAAGACAAACTTAGTTGTTCGTTTGTTGCTAGATTGTCTTCTGACACTAGGGAAATCGGTCTTGTCTACAAGAACGATTTATCCGGCCAACAAATTGGCGACTCCACTGGGGAAAGAACTTGTTGTTTTTGGTTCTCTTTTATTTTGATTTGGGGAAAAGTTTTTCCTGGTTTTTTATTGACGGATATCTGCCTGGGTAGCTTAGGTTTTCTCTGTTTTTGAAATTTTCAAAATCTTTTATGTTTTTCTTGAAGTTTTCAGGGGACTGCACGTTGTCTTCACACATAGTGCGGGCATCTCTGCACTTTCCTTAAGTAACCAGTGCGGGACCGCACCTGTTACTTCTAGGAGCCTGCGGACCCTGTTAAAATTTTGGAAAAACTCCGGATTTATTTTTCCCAGTTTAGTTTAGATTTAATTTAGGATTCTTAGCATCTACCCAGATCTGTATTTCTCTGTCAAAAATCTCTTGTTTTTGAATTTCTTTCAGCAATTCTTCATCTCATCAATCTCCGTTAATTGGGTGTTTTGAGTCTCTTTTTTGAGTAATTCTTAATTTGATTTCCTTTGGTCATTACTTGGAGGTTTGTCTCAGTCTTTTCACAATTTTGCATCTTTTTGCTTTCTTTATTTACAATGAGTGGTAATCGCCTTTGAGTGTTTTTTGATCTTTGGAACTCTCACCCGATTTTCTTGACTTGCACTTGATTGGTTCTTAGATCACATTAGAATCATATTGTGTTTGAGAATTCTCTTGCATAGATCACATTTTCATAATTAGAATTCTCATTTTCAGATATGAATGAAATATGTGCATAGATTACATTTGCATAATTTTCAAGTGAATTGTGCATAGATTACAATTGCATAGTTTACATTCTGAAAAATCAATCATAGATTTAGATCAGTTTTCTTTGATTTGAATTTAGATGTTTTTATGGTTGTTTTAAAAACACAAAAATAAAAAAAAATGTTTTGGAATTGATTTGCATTAGTTTTTCTTGATGAAATTAGTGCATTAGAGAATTTGTTATATTTTCTCTTAGAGATCAATTTTTTGCATTGTTGGAAGTGCATGGAAACTCTCTCCTTACTTTAGTTAGGATTCATCGAATTGAAAAGATTACATTATCATATTCGATTGCATTCAGTTTTGGTTCGGGTCATAACACCATTGGTTTCATATCCATTTACCCTTTTGAGTAATAACAGCCTAAATAACACAACGCTTAATTAAAATTCATCTAGTAATTTTTACATTTTTAGGGCTCTTTCCACCAATCTAGCTCAGGATTAGTGCTTTGGAATAGGTTCTAGTTAACTTTCCAAAGCAACTAAAACAAACAAGTAGATAAATCTTGCGGTAGGAAATAAATCCAATTGCATTTGGTACAATCTAGGAAGCTTCTCTTAAAGAATTCAATCACGAGGTCATATCCGAACCTTTGAGACAATCAATTCTGTTTCATTGGGGAAGATAGAATATTTTGCGTGCATTACAAATGGTAAACCTCGGATTAACCATTGTCGAGGAGCCTGAGGTCACTTGTCGGTAAACCTCGGATTGACCATGTCGAGGAGCCTTCAAGGGGATTGAGCTTTGTTACTCTGCCCTTGCGCATGGAATCGGATCGTAGACTGTTCCCCCACTTGTATTTGTTATTGTTGGTAACCTTAGTGTCCATAAACTTAAGATTATTTCCTAAGGTGACGGTGAAGGAAAGATCTCACTGTACCTGGAGCAGACGTCGACTAGACTCACTTGGACTCTCTGGGGGGTTTCTCTTCACTCAAGATGGTTTTGTGAAGAAACTTGTGCCAGTATGTTTCATTAAGCAGGTTGTCGGGGTAACTGTTCCAACCGCCCTTTCTGTATTAAATTCTACGATGTTGGATTTCATCACCAACTAGTGTTTTTAGTACGGGAAGTTACTGTTTGTGTGTGGTTTGACTCCTAGATTTGATAGCACGTGTTAATTTGTTTGTTTTTACTTTTTGAGACCATAGGTGTGAATTGTGAATTTTAATTGTTAGGTGTTAATTGTTAATTTTTAATTTTAGTTTTTAATTTGTTAATAAAATTCACTGAAGTTGAATAGAATGGCAACTGTTCTGGAATTTACCAACCAAGGAACCCCTCTTAACGAGAATCCTAGTACTTTTCCTTGCTTTGGAAATGTTGGTCCTCCTTATATGGCTACATTGTCATTACCTGGATTTACAATAGGTTTACCGATATGGTTATTTTCAACTTCGTTGGCCCCGAACACTCCAATTGTTCCACCTCAACCAGATGCTTCACCTCAACAGAGTTCACCATCTCAACATCACCAACCTTTTGTTGACCCTTTACCTTCTTCGCCTAATATTTCTTCCTCCATTTCTTCCTCTTCGCTTGGTAAAAGCCTTGACGCTAGTAACCAGGTGGCTAAGAAGAAGAAGAAAGGGAAGAAGAAGAAGAAGAAGAAGCAAGATAAGAAAGAAGTTAACCAACCAACCATGGATGTAAGTGTTAGTTGTGTTTAGGAAACCTCCAACATGCATCGTAAACCCAAATACCCTTGCAAGCTTTGTAAGGGTGACCACTTCTTTATCAATTGTCCCGGTATTCTTAAGTTCTTGGAAGTATGGTCAGAAAAATCTCATCAACTTTCTGTTGATCCATCAACCAGTGATAGTTAGGTTCCTGGGAAAAAGGGTAAAGTTAGGTTTCCTTGTAAGTTATGCAAAGGGAGTCATCAAACTCATATTTTCCCTCACATGGATGAAGCCTCAAAATTGTTGGAAAACCTTACTGTTCGACAGCAAGAATTTCCAACTGGTTACCGTAAACTTTCTCCCAACCTACCGTCAACTGACGGAGTGATTGATCGTATTTCAAGTACAGTCGATCCCACTCTTCCATTGGAGAGTGAAACTCATATCACTCAAGTTGATGATCCATTAGTTGATCAAGTGGTCGATTCGATTTCACATTCGGTCGATCCCATTCTCCCTGTAGAGAGTGAACTTCATACCGCTCAGGTTCTTCTTGTTACATCAGATTCTTCTATGCTGGGGGGCATTTCACCTATTTCTACAGAACCCCCTCCAAGTAATGAGGTCTTTTCCTTTGATTGGAATAGACTAACAGAACCTCGTCTTCCTTCCTCCATCCCTTTCCAAATCATTGTGAAGTTTGGTGGTAGGGACATACACCGCACACAGGTAGATGAAGGTGCTTCTGTTAGTATTTTATCCTCAACTGCTTGGAAAGCTTTGGGTTCTCCTCAGCTTGTGCCTATTACGCAGAATCTGAAAGCTTTTAACAAAACCATTAGTGAACCTTTAGGGATCCTTCCTAAGTTTTCTATTACTTTGGAAGGTAAAACTGTCTGTATTGATCTTATGGTAGTTCGAGGTCCCTTGGATTTCAATTTACTCCTTGGATGAGACTATGTCTATGCAATGAAAGCTGTCGTATCGACACTCTTTCGCGTGATGTCTTTCCCTCATAATGGAAACATTGTGACTGTAGATCAGCTTTCATTCACTAGTCTTGATTCGACTACCAATTATCCGACACCCCTAAATGTTCCTGATTCTAAAGTGGTATCTACCCCGCCACAGGTCCCATGTTTTCAACTAGTCCCATGTTTTCAATTACCGATGTAAGCGAGCCTCTCACTATTTGCTCGTCTTCCTTTGACTTAGATCCGGTAATTGACATGGAAAACTCTATGGGATTATTTGAACGTGATGTTCTTATCCCTTTTGAGTCCCTTGACATGTATTCCTTCCAGAGAACTATTCTTCCTTCTGATGAAGACCTCTTGGAAGCCATGATCAAGGTGTGTCCATTGACATGTGTTTCTTCCTGTTGGAAGCCATGATCAGTAGTTTCCGAGGAAAGTTCCTTTTACTGTGTCAACCTCGTTAAAAAATGAATCAGTCAGTGAGAGAAAAGTTCCTTTTACTGTGTCAACCTCATTAAAAAATGAATCAGTGAGCATGAGGATAGTTCCTTTTACTGTGTCAACCTCGTTAAAAAATGAATTAGTGGCTGGTGAGGAGAGTTCCTTTTACTGTTTCAACCTCGTTAAAAAATGAATCAGTCGGCGACGAGGACAGTTCTTTTCCTGTGTCAACCTCATTAAAAAATGAATCAGTAGGTAGATTGTAGAGAGTAGATTGATAGATTAGAAATTATTTTATGAGGATGGTTCATGTTACTGTGTCAACCTCGTTAAAAAATGAATCAGGTATGAGGATAGTTCCTGTTACTGAGTTAACCTCATGAAAAAATGAATCAGGTATGAGGATAGTTCCTGTTACTATGTCAACCTCGTTAAAAAATGAATCAGGTATGAGGAAAGTTCTTTTCCTGAGTCAACCTCGTTAAAAAATGAATCAATGGTAGAGGATAGTTCCTGTTACTGATTCAACCTCGTTAAAAAATGAATCAGGTATGAGGACTGTTCTTTTCCTGTGTCAACCTCATTAAAAAATGAATCAATAGGTTATGTAGGTAGATTAGATATAATTAGTTTCTGAGGACGGTTCCTGTTACTGAGTCAACCTCGTAAAAAAAAATGAATCAGGTAAGAGGAAAGTTCCTTTTACTGTGTCAACCTCGTTAAAAAATGAAACACTTTGCCATGAGCATAGTTCTTTTCTCTGTGTCAAGCTCATTAAAAAATGAAACAAATCCTCCCCTAATTGAGTCGAGTCTTTGACTAGATCTCGTAAATGTTAAGTCGTATATTTAGGTTAGTTATTTCAGTTTTTGCATAATTTTCTTACAGTTTTAGGTCGGGTCTTTCATATGATCTCGTAAATGAACCTTCATTCCATCCAGCTATTAATTACCAATAGTCTTTTAGTTGAATGAAATGAAGTTGGGGGGGCATGCGCTCTAGCAGTTACGTTTGGGGGGCATTAAAATCTTTTTCAAGCATGATTTTTCCTATGTTTCAAGCTTGTGTAAAAATGAAACCTATATGAAGCATAGTTTTTCTCTGTTTCAATATTTTTTAAAAATGAAACCTATCTTGAATCCATTTTGGTTATTATTTTCAAGACTCGTTAAACTCATGAAAATCTCGAGATTATTTTGCTATCTTTCATTCTCGTAAAACACATGAAAATGCCGAGTTCTTTCCGTCTTTTCCTGCTCGTAAATTAAATTGAAAGTCGGCCATATGAGTACATTTTTATCCCTTTTTCGAACTCGTTAAAACTTACGAAAAAGTGAAAACCATGAGTACATTTTTATCCCTTTTTCGAACTCGTTAAAATTTACAGAAAAAGCGAAACTACTGAGTATACTTTTATCACTTTTTCGGACTCTTGAAAATTACGAAAAAGCGAAACCTTGGAGTTCTCTTTTAAGCCCTTTTCAGACTCTCTAAATATGAAAAGATTGCCGAGTACTTGATTATTCGAACTCGTTAAAGTAAATGAATGATCGTCCCTTCAGTATAAGTTTACCCCTTTTACGGACTGAAATGGACTATTTACGAAAAAGGTATACGTTGACTAATTACGGTCAATAGAGTTCTCTCCCGCATTATTTTATCCTTTTTCGGGCTCAAGAGACTAAATTTACGAAAAAGTACACCCATGGATTTTTCTTAAGTTTTTTCTTCTGACTCCCTAAAATTGAAAAACATCGAGTTTCTCCTATACTGGACTCGTTAAAATTTAACAGTAAAGGACCTGTTCAATTCTAAACAGGAATGAACCACTCCTTCTTAGGGTTCGAATCTTAAACTAAGTTGGACTCATCCGAAGGATGAGCTTATAAACAAGAAAATGTTATCCTCCTCAAGCTTGTCAAAAATAAAGAGGTACTTGCCAGAAATGGTGGGGGAAAAGAGAGAAAAACGAACTTGTTTGATACATCTTGATTATTCATAAAACTGTTAACCACTCTTGAACATGACACTTTTTGTTCACCTGGGTTGGGAAAATCCTTTGCCTAACGGTTAATCAAACCACATTGAAAGTCTTCAGCCGGTTTCTGGGTATTAGCTTTGAGTCAATTGTCACCAAGCCATCTGCAGTGTCGTTATGTGTTCAAGAGGATAGTTCAAATAAACCATTCATTTGTGAAATATCTGTCTTCCATTTTGACCATCCCCGAGTCAGTCCTTGCCAATATATTTTCAAAACTTTATCTATGATTTCGTGTTGTGGGCTTGCCTATGACAGATCACTTTCTATCGACGACAACTCATTATGTAGGAAGTTGATCTAGAAATCGTCAGTACCTTGAAATCTACATGCCTCAATGGCAGGTTTCTCGCCTTCGACGACAGGTTACATCATTGACCTTCGATCGAATGATTCCATGACATGTTCGACTTCAACTCATTCATTCACATTTCATGGATTGTACTGGGTACTTTGAGAGCCATTGACATTACTGGTGGTTTCTCTCACACTTGTTAACAGTTCACATCATTGACTGGTAATCAAGTGGTTTCTACCATGTTCGACTTCAACACATTTATTCACATGGATAGAATCGTACTAGTTCGAGAAGCGGAAATCAAGACCCTGGATCTAGTTTCTACCATCCAGGTTGCGAGGAATTTTGTTATCATTTATACAGTAGACTATTTATAAACAGATGGTTGCGTCCATACTGTGTCTACACATGTCTATACTATTGATGTATTGAAAATCATTCCTGTATCAGAACAATTTAGATTAGTTTCTAGTTAGTTTTGATCTGAGTATGGGAATGCCTACCTCAGCGATGATATGGTTACATATATATATTTTGCATTGAATGTTTTTACAGGTTTCGACTGGGGTGTCCACAGGATGATCCTTGAAATGATAAAGTACTTCACTCTTCATATATGACAGAATTCATCTTCATCTATTCCAGACTTCGCACTTTAGGGGACAATTTGTTACACTAAAAATTGTCACCTTGACATTTTGCTGACTGTATGAGCTCATTAAACACTCATACATGCCTCCTTTGCAAGTCTTACAACCTTTGTTCCTCATTCCAAGCCCTGAAACTGGAGGAAAAACCCTTAAAACTCAAAAAAGCCTTGGGTACGCAGGTAACATGAAGCTTGCCTGTGTTCTTGGCTAGGGTACGCAGGTAATGTGAAAAGGAACTGCGTTATAGAACACAATTTTCCAGTGTTATGCCTACGGACTTCCTGTAAAGTAAAAAAAAATGAGAAATCAAAGTGAAAAAGTTGATTTTTGGTCAATTCTGGAAGGTTCTAGATGAGATTTTTTGCGAATGAGTACGCTTTAGTAAGGTGCATGTATCCCACACCTTAAGGAACTAATCCCTTGATGTGAGGAGCCTATCCCTTTGAAGGAGGGTTCTATCCCTTTAAAGGTGGAATCCTAACCTCCTCATCTGCTCTATAAAAGGAGGCATTGAGTAGCCTCAAGGGGTTAAGTTAAGAAAAATAATGGAGGATTGAAGAGTTCAAGCTTAAGAAGATTTGAGGTTAAGTGCTGTTGAGATTTAGACTCAGTTGACTAAGAATTTTTGTGAGGAGAGATTACATACCTCTATTTGTCTTGGTTGGAAGAGTGCAAAACTTATCAAAGTAGAGGAGACTCCTGCTTCGGACCCCGGGAAGGCCTTTCGAACATCAAGGCTAAGGTTGTAAGGTTCTTCTGTATATTTTAAGATTAATACAATCAAGTTCTGTTTTTCTCAATAAATTGTCGTTCGATTGTTTATTTCGATAAGCTGTTGTTTTATAATTTATTTCATAGATTCCTTGATCACTATGATAGGTATGTTTTATAATTATTTGTTATACAGGTACTATTGATATTTTCTTGTTTGTGATTGCAGATCAAATAAATATGATACTTTCTTGCGACAAAAGAGCTCTTGTTGTGACAAAGTATTATTGATGCGACGGAGGCACTACGACTGCAAATAAGCATTTGGATCTAAGGTAGGATCGACACCTTCATAGAATTTATTTTTAAAACGAATATATCTAGAGAAAGACAAACTTAGTTGTTCGTTTGTTGCTATATTGTCTTCTGACACTAGGGAGATCGGTCTTGTCTGCAAGAACGATTTATCCGGCCAACACCTTGCCTTCTAAAAACTCACAAATCTTCTATTTCTTGCCTCGAGCTCTCTTCTGCTCCCGTACTGTCTTTGTTCATGAAATTCGAGCTTTCATGGTGCCGAAGAAGGTTTGCAGACTTTGAACTCTATCCTTTGGTGTAATTTACAGTGCAGACAGCCTTCCGGACATTTTTTTGTAAAATCGGTTATGGTTTTAGCTTCTCCTGTGCACCGTGCCATTCCAACGATGCATATGAATCATGGCGGTTTTTCCGCCTTCCTGTAACCCTGCAAAACACGAAAACAAATTAAGGAGACCGTGCATGGAGAGGGTGGTGTGGATGACTGCAGAGATGGTGACGTGACACAGTGGATGCCAATGTATGCAGAAGATACTATGGAGGAACAATGTGTAATGGTGAAAAATGCACTGGGCGGCGTTGGAACAGCAATTCCGATGAAAAACATTGAACTTTGACCTTGGAATGAAATTATATAGGGGACAGACGGGAAAACGAAAAACACATGTGGACAGATGACGTGGCGGGACGGGGTTGCGGTGGGACTATCTTTAAATCAGGACCGTTCGATCTCAGGCAGAGATCGACGGTAGAAAACATGTCAGAGGGCGATGAATGGTGGGCCAGGGGTACGGATGACCTGGGTTAACCTGTGTGCAGCTTCGCAGCGCGATGACCGTTGGATGGGCAAACGCAGATCGAATGGCTGACATGCATATCGCTTCGTGTCTCATACTGAACGATAACGCGCGATGAGCGGGTGGTTTTCAAACAATGCCGCTACCACGTGTCGCGTGATGAGTGGAATCGCTGGACCATCGGTAAATACCGCCTACCTCCAAAAAGCGGTGCGATAGAAACCGGTGGTTTATGAACAGTGCGCGGGGACCACCGGGGTGGGTAAAATACAGACCGTTGATCTGGCGGGGGGAATGTACGGTTTAGATGCGATGGATGGACGGTGAAAGGGTTGGGCGACGAGCGCTGCGCTGTTGTGCGAAGACCGTCCGATCTACATAGATCGACGGTTTACAATGTGCCCGATATTCTACTGGGATAAGCGCCTTACGCCCTGGCGCCTGGTCTCAGCGCTAGGTCATGTGGAAAAAGACACAGGGGCTTGGCCGAAAAGGGGCTAGGACCCATATGTATGAGAAACATGTTTTTTTGGTCCATTTTTAGTGAGATTCAAGGCCAACGAGGGGTAACGATAGGGGAAATAAAGGGAAATGAAACTACACCAGGGGTGTGTGCATGGTTTAGGGGGGATTTTTGGGAGGTTCTAGAAGGATTAGGGGAGGGAAATTGGGGTAAAAGGGGAACTTTGGAAAAGGGAAAAGGGGATGAAATGGAAAATTCTGCAGGGGTACTAGGGGCAAGTGAAGACCTTCAGGAGCACAATTTTTTGCAATCAAAGAGGCTTCATAATGGGAATCAGTAGAGGGGAATTCATTACAGGGCAAAGGTACAGGAGACTTCAAGGATGATGTGTCTCCAGGGGAGATGCATTCATTGAAGGCTCAGAAATAATTTTAGCCCCCTTACTTTTCTTGTCAAAAAATTCAGAGGGGGCTAACAGTGGCTCCACATGGGGATGGCTTCTTCTTGAAGGAGTCAAGAATTCAGAAAATGATCTTTGGTGTAGGCCCGATGCCTGCTACTCGAGCCACCTTTCTTCTTTTATTTTCAGCTGCCACAATTGTGAAGACATCAATTCAGCAGAAAGACTTTCCCAACAATCTACCTACCCGTCCTACAATCCTAGCATTTTTTCTTCTAGGGTGCATTTGAACTAATAGACCCTTTACATCATTTATTTTTATGACAGAAAATAAACCTATTCTAGATCTACCCTTATTACTCCATGAGACCAGATTAGACTGTTGGTCTCATATGTTTCTCTACCTAATCTAATATCTGCTGGGATTAAAATGTCCAGCAAATTTCTTCTCTACATTCTACAATAGAAATTTAAAAACAGTCAAACTAGGATTAGACAGTCTAGTTTGCTGTCGATCCAAGGCATAAAGACAGTTGCACATGGACAAAAATTTGCATAAAACTGTAAAAAAAACTGTGAAGGCTTGAAATTTGAAGCTTTGAAGTATCCTTCTTTCTTTGTGACTCAAGTTTTGAGCTTGTTAGAGTCACTTTCTTTCTTCGTTTCAGCTCTGGTTTTGGGCTTGTTAGAGCTAATTCTTCTTCTTCTTTGCTGGTCCAAGTTTTGAGCATGTTCGAACCAGCTATCTTTACTCTCCTTGGCTCAGGTTTTGATCATGTTAGAGCCAATCCTTTGCACTTCAGAGGTTCATGTTTTGAGCATGTCTGAACCTCTCCTTTCTCTCTGTTTTTTGAAACATTTTTTCCTTTTCTTGAAAACAAAATACTGCAATGGTATGTACAATGGAAATGGGAACTGGAAATGGGAAATCAGCAGAAGTAGTGTTTGAGCATCCTGCCATTGACAGGACCCACAAACAGCTCTCTACCATCTAATTCTTGTAGAAAAAATGCATTTGGACCCATAGTGGCCTGGATGATGTATGGACCTTGCCACAAACTGTCAAACTTGTTGTGCTTTCCTTTGTCCTCTCTCCTTGAGTCCCACTTCAGAACTTTATCTCCAATTTTGAAATCAGAGGCATTATTTTTTTTTTCAAATAACTTCTTGATATTTTCCTGAATCTTGATGGCTCTATTGTAGACCTCTTCCCTAGTTTTTTGGAGATGAATTGTCTGGTTTATTCTCCTCACCATGTTGTCTTCTTCTGTTTGAATATCTTGGACCAGCTTAATCACTGGTACCCCAAGGCTAGTAGGAAACATTGCTTCTGTCCTATAGACAAGCTGGTATGGTGACATGCCAATGGATTTCTTTGTGGTGAGCCTATCAGCCCACAGAGCATGTACTAACTTGTTATGCCATGACTTTTTGTTTTCTTCCAACAACTTTTTGATGATGATCACCAGGCTCTTGTTTGATGATTCAGCTAATCCATTACCTTGAGGGTAATAGGCAGTTGAATGAATGAGTGCTATTTGATACCTGTGACAAAAATCAACCATTTTCTTAGATCCAAAGGTAGCAACATTATCAGTGATTATTTTCCTTGGGCAGCCAAACCGAGAGAGGATATGACCTTCTAGGAACCTAATGATGACTGAATCTGTGGAATTCCTAGTAGGTATGGCCTCTATCCACTTAGTGAAGTAGTATGTGGCTATTAGGATCCATTTGTGTTGTGCAGAAGAAGTAGGGTGAATTTCCCCTATGAAATCTAGGCCCCATTGCAGAAAGGGACCTTCAACAGTGATGGGCTGTAGAGGTAAGGGGAGGAGTTTTCTTTTGCCTTCAAAAATCTGGCATTTGTGGCATGTGATTATCATCTTATGGATATCATTGAAGAGTGTAGGCCAATAGTAGCCAGCTCTGAGTATTTTGTTTGCAGTGGCTTTCCAGCTCAGGTGGCCTCCACACTATCCTACATGGAATTATTGTTTAATATTCTCTACCTCATTTTCAGGCAAACATTTAAGCAATAGGCCATTTGGATTCTTCCAGTATAAGCAGTCATCCAATATGCAGTAGCTTCTGGCTTTTAGTTTTAAGAATCTGGCCTTGGTCTTTGATAGTTCAGGAGGAGCATTAAGGTGTGTAAGCACATACAGAATGTCGGAATACCAAGGAGAGCTCTAAAACTTTTCCTCAACAGTGGGATCAGGAAATCCCTGCTGCTCATCCAAGGCATCCACCATGTTAATGTCTAGGGCTTGTAGATTTGATTCAGCCATTAGTTGTGCTAAGCCCTGACCTTTAATTAGTTTGGTGGGTTTTATCTCAAGGTCGTATTCTAAGATCATAGCAATCCATTTGCCCCTCTTCCCATCTGGGTCTTGGGACAAAATATCTTTTACCACTATATTTGGCACATAATCTATGGTGTGGGAATGCAGGTATGTACACCCTAAAGTCTTTCAAGGCCTTAATCAGAGCGTAGGCCTGTTTTTCCATTATGTTGTATTTCAAGGGTGCATCCCTGAGCGCTTTGCTGAAGAAAGAAATGGGTTGTTCCATTGCCTCTGGATTCTTCTGTAGTAGAACTGCAGCTATTGTATGCTTGGAGGCAAATGAAAAAATCAGGAAATCTTTTGAGAAATCTGGGCTGATTAGGACAAGAGCCTGGGTGAGTGAAAGTTTTATTGATTCAAAATATTTCTTAGCTTCAACATTCCACTTAAATCCTACACTTTTCTTCAGCATGTTAGTCATATTTCTGAGGTGTTCAGCTAAGTTGGGAATAAATCTCCTTAGGAAGTTGATTTTCCCAATGAAGGACTGTAACTCCTTGATGTTTCTCGGGTGTGTGATTTGTAGTATTCCCTCAACTCTTTGTGGATCTATCCTAATCCCTTTCTAAGATATGATATGGGCAAGAAGTTTTCATTCTTGCAGCCCAAATACAGTCTTTTTAGGATTCAGTGACAGACCAAACCTTCTGCATTTCTCAAACACTCTTCTCAGGTGCTCTAGGTGTTCTTCCTCAGTCTTGGAGTAGACTGTTATGTCATCCAGGTAGATGACAATGAAGTGTCCTATTTCATCTGAAAAAGCTATGTCCATTGCTCTTTGGAAGGTTGCACCAGCGTTCATCATCCCAAAAGGCATCTTTACATACATAAAAGTTCCCCATGGGGTGGTAAAAGCTGTTTTGATTTGGTCTTCTAGGATTACTAAGACTTGGTTGTAACCTGAGAAACCGTCTAGTAGGGAGATCCTTTTAGAGCCTACTACCCTCTGAAGTATATGTTCCATTTTTGGCAAAGGGTAGTTGTCTTTGAGTGAGGCTCTGTTAAGATTTTTGAAATCTATGCACAATCTGATTTCCCCTGTTTTCTTTCTCACAGCCACTAGGTTTGATACCCAATCATAGAACCTCACAGGAACAATTATACCTGCCTCATACATCTTCTTAATCTATTTTTCCACTGCAGGTAATTGTTTTTGGTTTATTCTGTGAATTTTTTGTCTGAAGGGCTTCTAATTTTCTTTCAATGGTATCTTATGCTGTATGATGTTTGTGTCATAGGCCCTTAAGTCCTCATAACTCCAAGCAAACACATCAATGAATTCCTTGAACAGGTCAATGTATTTCCTCTTCATGTTTGCAGGAAGGGACTTAGCCAATTTGATCATCTTGGGTTTATCTTCAGTGCCTATGTTGCATTCCTCGACATCAGAGTCTGCATGCTTTGTAGTGGCCATTTTTGCTACATCATCAAATTCAAAAAGGTTTTCTAAAGGTGCCAGACCTCGAGGTATGTTATTATCTTTGGTTTGCAGCACCTCTACTTCTTCACTATCTGCGCTTTCACATTTTTCATTTGGATTTCCAGTCTGTCCGTTTAAAGTGTTTATTTCTATGTTATAGGGTGGTTCTTCCTCATATGAGGACTCTTCACTTAGGCAGCTACTGTCAGATTTGGGATCTGAATCAGACAATTCAAACTCATTCCTGCCTACCAGGAAATCCTCAATCTATTTATCTCCTTCAAAAACCTACCAATATTTTTCATTATCTGGCACTGCAGGTCTAAATTTGGTCTGAATGATGATCTGTTGGTCGCTTGGAGTCTTAGGGTATGAACTAGCTAGACAAGCTAATCCGTTTGCAATGACATTTTGACTCCTAGGAACAAACACTAATTCGTATTCAACAAATGTTTTCAATAAATCCATAGTGTCATTCCTGTAAGCTCTCAGTCTAGGATGTTTCACTGTGTATTCACCATTCACCTGTTTGATAATCAACTCAGATTCCCCATGCATAGTTATCCTACGGGCTCCTAATTTTTTCAACAGAGTTAAGCCTAGGATAAGAGCCTCATATTCTACAATATTGTTTGTACATTTGAAGTGCAGGTTGCAGGCATGGCTCTCTGCGTAATCACTCTCTGGGTTATGTATCCACACTCCTGCTCCAGCAGTTCTCTTGGTGCATGACCGATCGAAACTCATCTCCCACAAGGGTTCATTTTTTGTTTTAACATCACTTCCTTCCCTACAGCTGGGTTCGTCGTTAGGTTTCATTATAGGAGCTACACTAGCCT
The DNA here is from genome assembly GCA_034641835.2 of Pinus albicaulis. NCBI lineage: Eukaryota > Viridiplantae > Streptophyta > Pinopsida > Pinales > Pinaceae > Pinus > Pinus albicaulis. The sequence goes on along the minus strand of CM076582.1, from coordinate 1,359,539,669 downwards.
ATGGGTGGTTTTTTTTTTCATTGTGGGTGTGGAAATCAGAGAGGTGACTAGTTGGTTGATTGAGTTTTGTTTCTAGTTCGCTTTGAGTTTTTGTTTCAGTGCACTGTTCAAATTTTTCTACATCTTCCTCCTCCGAGTCTAGAGTAGCCATTATGTTAAAGTCCATGGGCTCCGTTTCCTTGTTGGTATCTCTGTTTTGGGACTCTGAACCTTCTGAGGATTCATCATTATAGAGGATGGAGTCAAGGTCTGTATGTACAGAGTATAAAGGTGAGTTTTCAGGCTTCTTGGGGCTACTGACCAGAAATTTCATTTGAGATTCTCTGTACAGTATTCTAAGTTGGCCAAAGATTGGGATTGTGGCATAGGCCCCATCCATCTACATAGTTCCTTGCAGCTTGGCTCCCCATGATCTTGATAATAACATGCCATACTTGGGTGGCACATCTGCCATGACAACATCCATGAACATACATTTGGCAGGAATCTGAGTAAGGCTCACACATAAATCTTTGATCAGGCCAAGACACTTTACTCTACTAGAGTCAAATGAATATAGGTCTATATAGGGATGAGTTATCTCTAGGCCTAATCTTTCCATCACTACTTTAGGCATCAGGTTGTGTGATGCCCCAGAATCATACATTGCATTGTGGAGAATCTTATCATGGACATTAAGACTGATATAAAAAGGGGGCACTACACCTTCCTGAAACTTTCCTTCTATCTTTGGACCAAACAGAAGGATGATTATAGGATGGACACGGTTACAAGTATTACCTGCTCAATTGTGTTTAATGATGCCTTCAAAATTTGGCCTTTATACACATCCTGAGTGGCCAGCTTAGAGAGTGGGACAGAGATTTTAATTTTTGCAATTTCACTTTCCAGATTGAAAGTGGACTGACTCTTTGGAATGTTCAACTCTGTTTTGTTAGTCACCACCTTAGTGGTTGAATCAATGTGCTGATTATCACTATGTAAAATGTTAGAAACTATTTTATCAGGAGCACTAACTGCAGTGTCAGTGCTACTGGTTGGTTTACCCTGTGTATCAGTGTTTTGGTTGTCTTTTCCTTTGTTCTTTCAAGAACTCTCAGCTGCTGATTTGTTACTTTCAACAGTTGCTTTAGAAGTTTTCTCAGGTATTTTCTTGATGGTGACCTCAGAAGCTTTTGGTTTGGCAGTTTCTTGGCTCTTTTTACTTCTAAGTTCATATTGTTCTCTGACCTGCAACTTAGCATTTTCAAATCCTAACCTGTAATCCTCAGTTTCTAACCATTCCTCGTCCCAATAAGAGGGCGGGGAGTGATCTTGTTCTTTGTAACAGTTATGGATTGAATCTTCTGTTTCAAACATGTTTATTGTGTTTCCCTCGGACTCTTCTATGATTCCCTCATCTTCATCAGGAAATTTCTCTTGGAATGGGGGAATAACTTGCTGATCTGATTCTATTTGTCTGTTGGGAGGGGTGTTGTTTCTTCTAAAGTTCTGGTTCTGGTTATGATTTTGATTTATGTTTTGGTTATTAACTGTGGACAACCATTTTTTCCATCATCTGTTGTAACCTTTCCACATTTTTAGATAAACAGTCATAATTTGGATCAAATATGGAAGCTACATTGTCATCTCTATATGTTACCCTTTTCTCAGCTCTCAATCTTGCTCTTTTCTCAATCATATTAGCCTCTACACTCACTGCTCCTTTTTGCATGTCTTCCAACGTGTTGCAATCTCTCTCCCTAAGCTGGTAGGCCATGTCGGCATCAAAGCCTTCGGGGTATTTTGCTAGAGCCATACCTTGGGGAGGTTTCATGTGTGGAGGAAGAGCATTGTAAATGTTGTTAAATCTTGTTGTGTAGTCATGGACACTCTCTCCTACGTTTCTTTTAAGGTTCATATATTCTGCTAGGAGTTGGCGAGGGTTGGCCTTAACCTCCCATTTTTTTATGAAAGTCTGATATAGAGATGGAAGATCATTAATGCTACCCGGAGGTAGGCCTTTAAACCATTTCTTCACATCACCCCCTAAGCTCTGGGCAAAGATTCTCATTTTGACCATATCATCATCTATCTCCATGTAGTTGAAAGAATCTTCCATCCTATCTACATGGTATTGTGCTGTGGTAGACTCTTTTGTAGTGAAATGTGGGATCTTTGATTGATAATCATTTGGTAAGGGTACTAGAGGCTGGGGTAAAACCAAAGGCACATACTAGGCTGCCATAATGATGTTCTGATGAGGTAAAGGGTTGACTTGAGCAGCTGGTATATGGATGACAGTGACACTAGGGCCAACAGAAGTTTGTTGAGCAGATTTAGGATGACTGAGCCCCAAGTTCTGAATAAAGTGAATGTCAGGGGGTGTGGATGGAGGGGTCTCCTTGTCCCAAATGTGTTTACTACTATGGGGTGGTGAACCAGGGAGCTCAAGGTCTAGCTGGTCTAGGAAACTGAATGACCTAGTTCTTGGTAATCTATCGAGTAGGTATAGGTCAAGATGAAATTGTGATAGAGTTGTAAGGTCTTCTGGTGCAGAGTTAGCTCTATAGATGTGGCTAGAAATAGTTTATTGTTTAGGTGTATGATATCCCTTGAGGATGCTCTCAGGGTTGTCAACTATTTCAGGTGGGTCTGGGTTAGGATAAGCTCTTGTATGAATGGTTCTTGAAGCCAGAATGTTGTTTTCTGACCAAGCAGCTTAACCCTACTTGTCACTTCTACTGTGGTTGATGTTGTAATGGCTCTGGTCTCCCAATGGAGTCTTTATGTGAACCAAGATAATCAGCAGGCCTACTGATCACCCATGGAGTCTTTAAAACGTTTAGAAATTATGGAGTCGCCAAGTGGAGGGTTAGGATGTTTTTTGGAGGGTACACTGTCCACCACAGTGCTTATGAGATGTCCCCCTTCAAGGATATCTTCCAAACACAGCAAACTCTAACCAGAGATTGACTGGGAGGGTGTTTACCAGATGTGTCACCTCTGAAAGAGTGTGAGATCCGGAGGTTACCTAGCCCTTTCCAGACTCTGTCTAAGAGTATAGGAGAAAACACAACAAGTGGTATAGAGTTTGATCTGTGAATAGGAGTGTTTGACTGCCAACCTAACCAGAGATTGTAGGTTTCTGAGGCTCTTATGATATAGTAAGGTGAGAAATACTCAGATTAGTCCCCAGCGGAGTCGCCATTATGTTGGGGTTCCCATGTTTTGGCCAGATTGGCAAGACCAAAAGATGAGACAACATCAAACCACTTTCAGACCTCGGGATCTAGCCCTCCTGGGTCCAGAGAGTGATCTCTCTATATAAGCAAAGGTTTTATGTCTTTGAAGCTCAAAGTTTAAGATGTTAGGCTAGTTATAGGCACAAGTTTTGTTTTTTTGGTTGTTTGTTTGGTTGTTGGTCATCAGGAAAGAAGGGTTCAATGTAAGACAAGGATGAGCAAAGAGGATTTAGGCAGAGGTGAATTATTCCAGGAAGAATTCAAACCATTGGGCAATGGAGTCAGGAAAGGATTTTCTTGCTAATCAATAAGAAGGCTTTCAATTGGGCTAGTCATCTAAAACATTGGATCTTAAAGATGATTGTATCATATGGAATGGTAGGAAAGGAGGAAACAACACAGATTAGAACACAAGTTAAAGACCAGCTGGTCGCACAAGGACCTAGTGGACAGGGCTAACTCTAATCCCCAATGTTCCCAAATCTTCCAGCTAAATCCCAACCAAAGCCTCTAAGAACAGATTCATTCAACTCATACATCAAAGAGCAGGAAATAACATCCACTACACTAGTTAAATTAACTGAAATCAATTCTTAGATAACACATTTAGTAGAAAACATCAAAGGCAAGGAGAGAAGAAACATAGGGTACCTAACAAGGGTAAATCCTATGCCAATATTCTGATGCAAGCCAGTAGAAACGAAATGAAATGAATATAAACATAGAGATAGGAAAACATCACCGCTGCTTTAGATCAGGATCCAAAGAAATGTGCTTGCCATATTAAATAGCAATACCAATCAAGTACAACATTGCCAATAGCTGAATAGTCAGTCTGAAAACATCTTCCTCAGCCTATCTTACAACTTTACATAGAGACTGTGTCTCAAAAGAAACTACTTGCAATTCTCTGATAAATGATCAACAACCTTTAGAATGAGTTTCTTCATGAATTTATAGCTCCGGAGGAGCAGAGAAGGTAGGTGAAAAACTAAATGCATCATTAAAAACTCAGAAGGGGAAGAAGGTCGAAGCCCACTCTGTATAAATTTTGTGCATTAATCTGCGGCACTCTTGGGTGAAAGAGCGATCTTCATCAGGTTTCCATTTACTCCAGGTATGTCTCTGATGTACTCTGGCTGCAACATTTCTGTAGTACTTCTGGTGAATAAACAGAAAGGAAAATAAATGATGCTAGGGTTTTCGATACTGTGAATCAAATACTTCTGATAGCATAGGACTGTTGTGGGAGGGGGAAACTTCTCTTGGACGCAATGTATACTAAACAATATGTGTACTGTGTCCGTGCTCAGGAAGAAACATTCTGCCGATTTGAAATCCTGATAGCATTGTTTTCTGCGTGCTGGACCGTTCGTGCAATCCATGATGTCTTTGAACTGGTACCTTGCCTTCTAAAAACTAACAAATCTTCTATTTCTTGCCTCAAGCTCTCTGCTACTCCCATACTATCTTTTTTCATGCAATTCGAGCTTTCATGGCACCAGAGAAGGTTTACAGAGTTTGAACTCTGTCCTTTGGTGCAATTTATGGTGCAGACACCCTTCTGGACATTTTTCTGTAAAATTGGCTCTGGTTTTAGCTTCTCTTGTGCACCGTGCCATTCCAATGGCACATATGAATCATGGCGGTTTTTCCACCTGCCTGTAACCCTGCAAAACACAAAAATAAATTAAGGAGACCGTGCATGGAGAGGGTGGTGTGGATGACTTCGGAGATGGCGACGTGACACAGTGGACGCCGATGTATGCAGAAGATACTATGAAGGAACAATGTGTAACGGTGAAAAATGCACTGGGCAGCGTTGAAACAGCAATTTCGATGAAAAACATTGAACTTCGACCTTGGAATGAAATTATATAGGGGACAGACGGGAAAACGATGAACACATGTGGACAGATGACGTGGCGGGATGGGGTTGCAGCGAGACTATCTTTAAATCAGGACCGTTCGATCTCAGGTGGAGATCGACGGTAGAAAACATGTCGGAGGGCGATAAACGGTGGGCCAGGGGTACGGATGACCTGAGTTAAACTGTGAGTAGCTTCGCAGCGCGATGACTATTGGATGGGAGAACGCAGATCGGACGACTGACATGCATATCGCTCCGTGTCCCGTACCGAACGATAACGCGCGATGAGCGGGAAACTTTCAAACAATGTCGCTGCCACACGTCGCACGATGAGTGGAATTGCTAGACCATCGGGAAATACCTCCTACCTCCGAAAGGCGGTGCGATAGAAACCGGTGGTTTATGAACAGTGCGCGGGGACCACCGGGGTGGGTAAAATATGGACCGTTGATCTGGCAGGGAGAATGTATGGTTAAGATGCGATGGATGGACAGTGAAAGGGTTGGGCGATGGGTGCTGCACTGTTGTGTGAAGACCGTCCGATCTGTAGAAATCGACGATTTACAATGTGCTTGATATTCAACTGGGATAAGCGCCTTACGCCCTGGCGCCTGGTCTCGGTGCTAGGTCATGTGGAGGAAAAAGACACAGGGGCTTGGCTGAAAAGGGGCTAGGACCCATATGTATGAGAAACATGGTTTTTTGGCCCATTTTTATTGAGATTCAAGGCCAACGAGGGGTAACGATAGGGGAAATAAAGGGAAATGAAACTACACCAGGGGTGTGTGCATGGTTTAGGGGGGATTTTGGGGAGGTTCTAGAAGGATTAGGGGAGGGAAATTGGGGTAAAAGGGGAACTTTGGAAAAGGGAAAAAGGGATGAAATGGACAATTCTGCAGGGGTACCAGGGGCAAGTGAAAACCTTCAGGAGCAAATTTTTTTGCAATCAGAGAGGCTTCATAATGGGAATCAGCAGAGGGGAATTCATCACAGAGCAAAGGTACAGGAGACTTCAAGGATGATGTGTCTCCAGGGGAGATGCATTCATTGAAGGCTCAGGAAAAATTTTAGCCCCCTTACTTTGCTTGTCAAAAAATTCATAGGGGGCTAACAGATAGAGCATAAGATAAGTAGGGTGTGTTTAGCCGATTTCCCAAGTTAAGTGTGGTTTAAATTAGTTTCCTTCCTGCAATTTAGTTTAGTTTCCTTTCTGCCATTTCATTTCAACAATTTAATTTAGTTTCTTTCTAGAATTTCCTTTCTGCAAATTTAGTTTAGTTTCCTTTCTGCCATTTCCTTTCAGCAATTTAATTTAGTTTATTTATGTCATTTCCTTTCTAAAAATTAAGTTAGTTTAAGTTCTGTCATTTCCTTCCAGAAATTTACTTTTCATTTTTTATCATAGTTTAAGAAATAACACCCTTTCATAAAGCAGAAGAGGATGACATGAACAGAATGCATCTTCTGTGTATATAGCACTTTCACCTCCAATTTTTTACGAACCACAGGTTGATAAAGTAAAGTAGGGGAGCCTGTGGGATTTGCAGTGCTCTTGGTGCAATACCAAGGCTCACCACTTTTTGACATCATTGTCGAGGAGGTGTCTAGTAGATGTTTTGATTTTGTTTTAGCATTATTTTCTTCTTTATTTTCTTTTCATGTCATTTCATAAATATAAAATATATATATATATATATACAAAAATATCTTATTTTCATGCCTCGTAGGAGTAGGAGCACTCAAAGACAAATCTTACCTAAAACCCCCATATTGCCTTCTAGCCACCCTTCACTTTTCTTCAGTGGCAGTGATATTTAACTGCCTATAGGAGAGCCTTCTAAATATTTTAAGGATCCTATTGGGGAAGAAGAAGAAGACCTTGTTCCAACTGATGGACCTGCTTCACCTATCTTAACCATGGATGGGATCTTGAGAGACTTTCCGATAAGAGAGGAAGATGGGGAAACTAAGACGAAAAGCATTAGCCCCTCAGCTCTTCCACACTTCCATGGACTTACCTTTGAGGATCCTGACACATTAATGTTTGAATTTTTTGTTGTTTGTAGGACTTATGACTACACTTTTGATGATCATAAATTGAAGCTATTCCCATCCACCCTTAAGGATGCAGCCTTGCGCTAGTTCAGGGGTATGCCTGGGGATAACATCACTACCTGGGCACAGATGGAAGAGACCTTCAGCAGCAAATACAAAGACTACTGTAGGTCCAAGGAAACTAAGGGTGAGATATTTGGGATGAATCTATGGCTGGATGGATCCTTAGAGGACTACGAAGAGAGGTTTCAATTGAACTATAGGAGATCCAATTGTACTCTTGATTCTGACTCACTTAAAGTTGTACTTCTTCGAGGGATCATAGAAAATATGATAAAACCTTGAATATGATATCAGGAGAAGTGTTGGGCTATAATTGTGAATTATGGATAAAACACGCTTCCCTAGATAGATGACAATCTAGAACAACAGATTAAAGACTATATTACTACCTTTCCTAACTCAGAACAGACACACAGAAAGGCTTAGAGGCTTACTTGTAATCCAAGCGCTTCTAAATGGCTCCTTCCATCGCTTCTGTTGTAGCTTAAAATTCAAGTGGTTTGTGTGAAATGCTTCATGCAAGAAAGAACACTAAAACAATAGAAGATAGCAATAATACAGATGTCTATTCAAGTTAGTTAGCTAAATCAGTAAAGCATAAACAATATACATCAACTAAGATCTTACAATATGGAAAATCAAAGCCAATACAGATGCATATAGGGAAAAGTAAGTTGTATTATTTATTGATGATAGAAGGATAGGTTAAAACCAAATGACTGATTTGAAGTGACCCTTCCAGCAACGATCCTCAGCCCCATCATAGTATAAATCTCTCTAGCAACTGTTACACAAATCTAACTCTCAATTGAAAATCCTCCAGCATTTCTCTACTCAAATTCTTCCTTCTCAAACACTTAGATCTGTGTTCAATTTATAGATGAGCTAAAGGTAGTTTTGAAATGAATGACTTTCCAATAATAGGCAAGACATTTTCCCAGTCATGTAGATGTCAAATCGACACTTGGATTCGAAGCTTGACACATGTGAACTCTTCTAGAAGGCACTGGCCAAGTGGAGATTCCGGAACAATGAGAATTTCACTCCCAATGTGACCAACACACCCATAGATGTTGGGAAGTGCTTTGAAAAGCAACCTTGCATGGGGCTACCTGCATATGCAATGCACTTAGTCCCCTTAGATGCAGCGTTGGTGAGCTCCCACATGCTATATAATAAACTTCAAACCTTCGAAACCTTTGCTTGATGAAAGTCATGCTTGATTTGTCTTGTTCTTTCCTTAGGGAATGTAGCAACTTGAAATGATAGGGAATGATAGACCCTTAGTCATTGGTCCTGGAGATGATGCCCAGTTATCCAGGTCATTGGGAATGATGCCCAAATTAACCTATAACAATTGCCCCCTAAAGCATGAGGTCAAAATAATAAAAACATTTGATTGAAATGGTTTACACTGTGATGGGCTGGAGATGAAGTGGAGTGGTCACCTACATCAATCTTACAATACATTACATCATGATATATCCTATTTGATCATAATTTTTGAGGGTAGGCATTCCCATGTGAAACACATAAACAATCTAATAACATGTACATAATTCAGAAAGTCGTCGACATTGGAATGTTGCCCAATGCAGACATGCCTACAGATATAGCCCCATGTTTGGATGAAAATCTATATGTAAGGTCACCGTACAGATGATGTGTACAACAATCCTAAAATCGCAGCCCGGATGGATGAAAATAGATCCGGGGTCTTCTTATCTCATTCACTCAATCATTCTGGTACAAGTCTAGCCATGCGAATATATTATTTGTCGTCGAACATGGAAAGACATTGTTTGATGACTAGCCAATGATGTGAGTTGTTAACAAATGCGAGAGAACCACCATTAATGAAAATGGCCCTCAAGGTACTGCAGTACATTTAGTAAGGCGTGAATAGATGATTTTACGTTTAATTCCAAACAAAATCTTTCGGTCAAAGGTCTGGAAGCGAGGATCTTGTTGATGCTGTAACAAGCCTCATGGTACTGGAATCTAATGTTTCTAAGTGAACTTCCTGGATATTGATTTTTTGTCGACAGGAAGTCACCTTATTGTAAAATGGGAGTTACTGATTTCAGAGACAAGGATATGACTTGATATAGCAATTTTCAGGGATGACAGTCATGAGAATAAAGGTTTATGAGTATTGCAGAAGGATGAGTGTATTCACTGGATGACTTCTCTTGAACATATCGATGACACTGTGATGAGTTGGTAGCATTGACCCAAAACCGAAGTGAAGGTATGATGAACCATAGGTGTGAATGAACCATCAAGATGATTAGCCAACCCAAACAGTCACGGACATGGAGTGAAGGAAGTGTCATGTTCAAGAGAAACTTGCTACCATAAATAAATTTTGCTCACTTTTCCCAAATTTTCCCCGATCATTTGTCGACTAGTACCTCTTTATTTTTTAACAAGCTTGAGGAGGATAACATTTTCTTGATCTATAATTCAACCCTTTGGGCGAATAAAGTATCGCTATTTAATAATTTAACGAGTCTAGCAATGAATGAAACTCGATTCTTGCCATGATCGATGTTCACGTTATTTTATGTTTATCTAGGTTTACCCATGTACATAGGCCCTATTCTTTTCATATTTAGAGAGGTTTGGAAAGTGGACGAAAGAAAACTCCAGGTACAAATTTTTCACTCAAGATTCGAAAGGTGTAAAATAATATCTGAGAGAACCTCTTTGGTCATGTTTAACCAAGGTATTCCTTTTTCGTAAATAATCCATCTCAGTCTGGAAAAGGGTTAAACTTATACTGAGTAGATATCAATTCATTTACTTTTACAAGCTCTAAAAGACAAGTGCTCAACAATATTTTCACATTATCATAGTCTGAAAAGAGCTGAAAGAAGACTCTAGGGGTTCTTTTTTCGTTGTTATAGAAACTCGAAAAAGAGATAAAAGTGAGCTTAAAATCCTTTCTCATTTTTAACAAAGCTCGAAAAATAAGGAGAAAAAATATGCTTTGTGGTCAAGTCACTCTTTAGAATAAATCTTCACGACTAATATGTTCATCAGTTGTATTTCCTATTCAGAACAACATCAAATGGATTAAAAATACCTATTTCATGATAAAAACATAATAAAACTATAGTCATAGCAATAAATTTAACTTGAAAATAATTAAATGACTATTTTAAAGTAGTTTCACTATTCATTTTTACCATTCCATAGTTACCATTTGTATTTTGGAGCTCTGAATGTAATATTCCAAATTAGGAACAACTCATGAATCATGCATCAAAAACGCATTTCTAGCAACATTTGCAATAAAACAGTAAAATGGACTCTTGGATCCCATAAATTAATCAATATACAATCTAAATCCAATATTAGAGCTGAAACAAAGAAAACTAGGTGGGTTAAATAGATCTACCACACCTAGGATTGCCAAAAAGTGCTAAAACCCCAAGACTGCAAAATACCAGAGTTGCTGCATAAGGGACTGTGTAGTATAAGAGAGGGTTTACACTTAGAAAATAGGATAAAAATATATCTACTCGTATATTAATCAAATATACATTAATAACTGAGATCTAGTCTCCTTATACAAAATACAAGATAACCCGGCAAGGGTTTCTTGTCAAACACTCTGCATACAAAATGGGAAATTTAGTAATTTACTGAATAACCACTACAAAACTGAAGTAAATGAGTGTATAAGGCTGAAATATTTCTGATTTTCTGAATATCCCTCAAGGTATTCCTCCCATGAAAGGATGAACCTTTCAATCACAAGGAAACACTGCAACAGAGCCACCAAACCATGCAATGAACACTGCCTCCAAAATAACGCATTCCCTAGCTGGAACAGCATTGGGAATGTATGGGAAATGTTTGGTCTGATACCGCAGATCTGAAATCAGCTCTGGAGCTCTCCAAACACGTCTATAAAGTGAAGTAAATCTTCCTCCAATGAGAAACTAGCTCAAAAACCGGGATTCCAATCCCTTCCACTGCTGCACCCAACAACACTGCACAATCTCCAGCAAAGTTGTGCTAATGATGTAGGTTGAAGCTTGGCATGAAAAGATAATGTGGAATGATGAATAAAAACTCCTCCAATGAGGCTCCTCAAAGGAAAGAGGTGGGATTCTCGCTCGGGAACACCCAGCGCTAAACAACACTGCAACTCTGCTAAGCAACAAAGCAGCAACAAGTCTTAGCAGACAAGAATAATAATCTAAGACATGATGAATAATGCTCCCATACTCTTCCTTATATAAGATATGAGTTTGTTTGCCCTTGGCCCCACTCAACTAGGTCATCTTTATCCAAAGATGCATCTCCCTCCAAAATTGTGTTATTCCTCCTTGGATTCCTCCTCCACTAAAAATGCGTTGTTGACTTAGTCAAAGTAGCTTGATTTTAACCCTGTTCACACATGGAGGTGTTTTATTGAGATAGAAAGAGTGCCCCCTTTCACACTTGGAGTTTTTTTATTCTCCTTAGGAGACTTATGGGCTTTTCCACCCATTTATTCACCAGCTAGAGTTGTTGCTGACTCTAATGTTCCATTTAGCTTTGAGGCTAAAATTTTGGAACATTACACTGAACCTGATTTTTCCCCCAAACTTCAGCTGCTGATTGTGATCATTTCTGTGGACGGATTTCATCATCGTTTGATCTAGGTTAGTGCCATGAACCTCCTCTTCCCTTTGGTATTCATTTCATTTCCAATTTCTGCAAATTTGTAGGGTTTTAAGGCCCCTAGGGTAAATTCTGCCAAAAATGAGGGAAACGCACCCCTGAATGTCGAAAATTGCATTGCATAGCAGGTACAGTGAAGTTTACTTTCATGTGCAATGCACTGTCTCTTGTCAGGGAGTTTGTTGGTGTAATATCCCAAAAGGGAAAATGCAGTAATACTTCACACAATATAAGAACTTATATCAAGATAAATAATAAATATTAAGACAACATCAGAATTTACAGAGAAGTTGAGCCATTTAATTAGTTTGGAGAAGAATTGGTTACACCATGTACAAAATATGAGGAGATCTACCCAAAGAGATGGTCTAGAAGTACCCAAAAAACAAGCTACCATAGGTACAGCGTAAATGGGGAGGCACTGAAGCAAATACTGCGCTATCCCTTCAGCAGAATATGAACATATGGTTGTAGGTTGAAAATTAAAATGCAGATCTACTCAAATCTAGAGCTCCGAGGATGCCAAGATTCAAGATTTGGCTAATGTGATGGATTCCCAAGATAACCCAGAAAGGATTTTCTAGATCTGCATCTTTGGAAAATCACCTCCCTAGGATTTGATCCTTGATCTGTTGAGAAATATAGATCTAAAGCTAGAGCTAACAAATAGATGGTTGAAATATGATATCATATCATATCTATGCTTGAAGGGATAATCCTTTCTTCAAATATATGAGCTAGAAGCTCTAGATCTAGCTTCTCAATCCTCCAATGATGATTGCAGCTGCTGCAACACAACTGCCTCTAGAAACTGTGCTGCAAGGGAAAGAGAGGCCTTTTGCTTGCAGAAATATTCTGCAATAAACTCCAATTTGATGCTAAAACTTATGTCAATGTGAGGGAATGATCCCTCATAGGATTGCTAGCTAAAATACTAGCAACTTCCTTCCTCCCTTTAGATCTGCAAGATAGACAGCGTAATTCCTGAAGCAAGTACCGCTGTTGGGAGGTCAATAACTTTTGGCCTTATACCTAATCTGAAATGGAGCTCTAGGAAGATGATATTTAAGCCCAAGGTGATAGGAATAAACCCTCACCTGTTCTCCAGTTGAAGTACTGAAGACAACTTCCTCCTTCCAAACTGATCTTCAGAAATCTGTAATTTATGAATATGAGTGTTCTGCAGAAAGTAGGAAAAGGAGATGGAAATTAAAGCCTGATGTATAATGAAGTACAATCCTCTTTCTAGAGCTTCTCTAAGAAAGAGGTGGGATTCCCGACCAGGAACACCCTATGCTAAACAACACTTGCAATCTCTGCTAAACAGCCCAAGAAAGCAGTGGAATGTCACATGACAATTCCAGATCTGAAAAGATCTTACATCAAGAAATAATCATCATGCCCTCATCCTTGCCTTCATCTTCTTTATATAACATCCCTAGCCCTCATCTAGACTGTGCTGTCACATGTGGACAATATCCCCCAAGTGGACTACGTTGTTTGACCAAATCAACCATCATGTCTAGGTGCAATGTACACCTCCCATCAAGTGTGCCTTGCTTGCACAACATTCTCCATCACTTAATCATGAATTCCCCATGATATTTGACATCTTCAAGATCTTAATTGACTAAATCATCTCTGTTTTATCCCTTCAAGATCTTAGTTGAATGAATCAACCTCCATGACCTATCTCATTAATGAGAAAAGTTCTCTAGTTTTATTCACATTAGTAGTTGCTCAACTACCTTGTTATGCATATCTAGGCTAAATTAATCCACATTCACACACACAAAGTGGATATTTATTCATATTGAGGATTGTGGGTCCCTCTTCCCTTTTATTTACTTAATTCATTAATAAAATCAAGGACTTTAATATTCCAAATATGATGTGAAAATTTGGGAATATTTAAGTCCCCCCCGGAAAAATGTTGCTTGTCCTCAAGAAACTCCAAAAGTAGATGCAAATCCATATATTCCCCTCCAAATGGCATCCACATAAGGAAGGCTTCCTCCATTTTTTGCAAAGGGTTATGCATGTTTGGTTCCAAAGTTGTCTTTTAAAAACATAAAGAATGACTTCGAACTGTATGGTTAGATGTCCTCCTTCCATCATGAAGTACTAGGTGACAACCATATGATGTCCAACATCATCATCAATACATTAGGTGCATAAAATAAGGTGGCTCTCTTCATAAAGGAAAATCTCCATCACACAATACATTTCTCCATCCCATGTTTCATGAATTTGATTGAGAATTGATATGCTCTCATACTTAGCCCTATTGGCCTTGTTGGATCCAAGAATCATTTCAACATTATGCAAAAGAAGAAGGAAAGGAGCTATATGGGTAGAAAAATATGTCAAGCCATATTCTCCTAAGAGTAACCACCGGAGTAAGGCCCTTTTCTACCATCCTCCATCTCCTCCATGTAAGATGGACAAGCCAAACTCCCCCAAAAGCAACCAAAGCAGCAAGAGATCTTGCTGCTTTCTCTCCTCCTCATGTGCATCATGAAGCAAAAACATACTAATGGACATATGGAATGTCACATCAGCCCAATACAAAGAAACATCATCAATGCACATCATGAGAGCATCATGCCAAGATTTACCCCAAGACAAAACATATAGACATAGGAGATGTCATGTGGTGGCCAATCTCTCTCAAGTGAAACCAAAGTGAAACCTTCTTTTGCTGCATTCTATAGTTGATACACAAGGCATGAATCATAAAAATATGAGCTATTGGGTGGTAACCATACTCACCCAAGAGTAGCCAGCACAAGCATGCCTCCTTCTTCATCTCATAAGTGTTCCTCAAGGCATGGATCAAAGAAATAGGAGCCTTTGGGCAGTGACAAGAACCTCCCAAGGACAACCAACGTAACCAATCTTGCTGGCCCATATAAATCTGAAAGTGGTTATGCAACCCCTTGCTTATCTTCCTCATCCACTCACCCCAATATGGAAGATGAGTGATATGCTGCATAATCATGGTATCCTCCCTTTGTAGAATACTATCTTTCCCAAACTGATGAAGAAATTTGCACCCCGTGAAATGTTGAAGTGCACCTCCAATGATATCTCTTAATGAGACCTTCTTCTCATCCATGGCCTTCCAAAACCAATGAGGTTTTGGATCTGCTGTAGGTAGAAGCTTCTCTTTGAGTTGTGAGATGCTCATTGAGAAAGTGTCATCAAGAAAGGAGAAAAGGTTTCTCATATCTATATGTCTACCATTCATCATATTGCCCTCCATTGCTTCATGAGTGAAGCTACCTTCAGAATGCTCTAATAATAATGGGGCCTCATCATTATCACTGCTTCTAAGTGATAGCACTATAGATCTGCAAGGTAATACATAAACTGTCTCAAAGAAAGGTACAATATTGATCTCACAACCAGTCAATGTACAAAGGATTATGCTCATCCCTTCTTCTAAAATTCTAAACTTCAACTCAAGAGGTTGAATGTAGCTCATCCATGACAAACTGGGATAGCTTTTCATCTCCTCCTTGATTAGATCAAGGGTCCTCTGCAATGTGATATGTTACTGCTCCAAATCAGCACTATGTTCTAACCCTTGGTTATGCATTGGCCCTGATGGCATGTTCCCATAAGTTTCAATAAGATCTACCGAAAAAATAGGTGATGAATGTGTATACATACCTTGGATCAACTGATATGTGGGAACCTCTTGACAAAACACAATAGTTCCTCCAAATGGAAAAATAGTGCCTCCAACTGTTGGTAAGAGTGATGGTTTCTCTTCTCCAAGTGTACCAGCACTAGAATTCTCCTCCTCCTCCTCATGCATCTCCTGAATCATGCATGGGACTCTATGTGTCAAGAGATTAAGACTATCTTGCAAAGATGCAAAAGTCTCTTCTCCAGATGCAAGTACTTTTGCAGCTGGTAGTGAATGTAGTGACTTCTTGTCCAGAGTGACAAGATTAACAACCCTCTCCTTAGGAAATTTCTCTTTTTGGCACATCTCTGTCTTCTTCACATCACTTATTTCTCAACTTGTGAAATAAATCTGAATATTTAGTCACCTTTGCATGCTCCATGTGACAAAACCACCAATCATTGGCTTCATCTAAAAGATGAAGTGCTGCAATTTGAAAAACCTCTTCTTCAGCTACAGGATGTAATCTGAAAAATGTATCTAACTCTCTACTCCAAGCCTTAACAATGCTTGAGGAAGATCCATCGAATGTAGGCAAATAGAATCTATTATGCCTCTTTCTTCTATTAATGCTATAGGATCCTCTTTCTTCTTTGATTTTCAATAATTGTTGGAGAGTTAGCTTCTCCTTGAATGCTTTAGACTGTGCTTTGTACTCTTCAAGATATAGACTAAGATTATCATGAGTCTTAGGTTCATTCCTTCCTCCATTTCTACACCCTTCACCTTCTTCAAAGAAAGTGGGCATAGTGGATCTATGAGGAGATCTAGGATTCTCTGGTTTTCTTCTTTGTTGATAGGAAGTGTTGGGGCCTTCTTCATCACATCTTCTTCTTTGACCTTCTTTCTGCCTTTCCTCTTTCATTTGATAGACCTCCTTGGAGAGATATTTCATAGATCTACAGAAATGAGTGGTAGAATTTTCTTCCTCCATGTTAGATCTCATCTATCTGCTTCTTCTTAGATGCAAAAGATGAAGTGTCCACAAGCTGAGCCAAAGATCATGCTCCGATACCATTGTAATATCCAAAAAGGGAGAATGCAGTAATACTTCACACAATATAAGAACTTACAGCAAGATAAACAATAAATCTTAATATAACATCAAAATTTACAGAGAAGCTAAGCCATTTTATTAGTTTGGAGAAGAATCAGTTACACCATGTACAAAATATGAGCAGATCTAGCCAAAGAGATGGTCTAAAAGTACCCAGAAACTCACTACCAATACAAATCCCTTGAAAACTCACTAACTCATCTTTCGGAGTGAAAATGGCCCACACTGCAGATGATAGATTCTGCGTACTACGACTAGCACTATCAGCATATCCAACAAATGGTTCCGAACATTCAGACATCTGCGATGAAATGTAAAGCGGATTACTAATGTCAAGAAAACTCTAAAACAAATTAAGATAGTGAATGCAAATCAAAAACATATATACAATATAATACAAAAAATTACCATGCTCATGATTAAGCATAGTAACATTTCAAATACAACCCATTTATAGGTTGCGCCAATGGAATTTCATCGTAATCAACTAACTCATAGGCACCCTTAGCAAGAACTCTTTTGAAAATATAGGGGCCATGCCATAACGACTCAAATTTCCCTGTACCTATTACATCAGCTTCTTGATCGTAGAGAAGGACCAATTCACCCTCTGAGAAAATGCGAGGCTGGACATTTTTGTCATATTGTGCCTTTATACGTCTCTTATGCATTTCATTGGCGAATTGGGCTTCATGACGCATTTCATCAAGATGGATGAGGTTAAGAGACACGCTTCTTCTCCTTAGGTGTTAGGTAAAAAGTCTATTGCAAGTTTTAACGATGATATTTCGCATTGGATTGGTAAGATAGCTTCCAGACCATACACCAATTGAAAAGGAGTAAATCTGGTAGCATTTCTCACCAAGGTTCAATACACCCACAAGGCGGAGTACAGGATCAAATGCCAGTTTCTTTTACGAACTCCTATCATTCGTTGAAGCATTCGTTTAATAATTTTTTTAATAGCCTCAACTTGTCCATTTGATTGTGGATAATAAGGAGTAGAATTATCATGTGACAATCCTAACTTGGCAGTCAATTCAAACATCATTTGGTTGCGAAAATTCTTCCCATAACTATAGCCCGTCAGACCCCAAACTGTGCAATAATGTGGTTAAAGAAAAACAATGCAGCTATTTGTCCTATGTTGTTGAATGTAGGCATTTCTTCGGCCCATTTGGTAAAATACTCGACTATGAAAATAATATAACCATGCCCCTCGAATGAAGTAGGGTTACAGGTCATGAAGTTAATACCCCATTTTGTAAATGGTCTAGCAGAGACAACAGGATGCATTGGCACTGGCAGTTTGCGGATTTTATGATAAAAAATCTGGCATGCATGACAACTTCTGACTGCGAGGATGCAGTCTCAAAAAATAGTAGGCCAAAAGTAACCAGCGCGGAGTATCTTCTGCACGGTATCATATCTAGATAAGTGTCCATCACAAGCCCCAACATGACAATCATTTAACACTTTTTCGGCCTCCTCATGAGTGAGGCACCTCCTTAAAATGGTATTGACACCACGACGATAATGTGTATCGCCGACGATCAGATAATATTTGGCTTGGTATCGAATACGTCGTTGTTCAGAACGAGAGGTATTGGGTCAAAAATTTTGGGTTTGGAGATAAATGATGAAATCCCCATACCAAGGATCAGATGATCCAATCAGAAACAGAGACTCGTCTGGAATTGATGGTTCCAACGTAGTTTCAGTACTATCAGAGGGAAGGTCACAGAGAAGCTCAGCCAAAACTAAAGACTTCTTTGACTTGGATTTGATAAATTCCAAATCAAATTCCTACAAAATTCCAATCCATTTTGAATATTTTCCCCCCAGCAATTGACATGATAAAATGTAAGTCATGGGGCTGCAATCCAAAACTATTGTTGTTTTTCGGAGCAGGATATAATGGTGAAATCTTTGGACAGCTTGAACAACTACCAAGGCAAGCTTTTCTACATATGATTACTTAACTTTTGTATCATTTATATTATGAATCAAATAATAGATCAGATGTTCAATTTCGTCTTCTACTTGGACCAATACCATAGCAATGGTCGTTTCGGTTGCGGCGATATATAGGAAATAATCATTTTGATAATTAGGAGGATACATTAATGATGCGCGGACAAGAGTGTCCTTGACAACATCAAAAGAGTGTCCTTGACAACATCAAAAGAAGCTTGCGCAACTTGGTCCCAATGGAAAGGAATCCCATTTTTCAATAGTCGAGTAAATCCTTTAGCCATTTCGGCATAATTTGGAATGAACCTCCTTAGGAAGTTCGCCTTTCCTTGAAGTTTTTGTATCTAAAGTAAGTTTGAAGGTACAAGAAAATCAAGAATGGCCTAAACCTTCAAAGCGTCAATTCGAATCCCTTCTTTTGAGACTAAGAATCCAAGAAAACGACCAGAAATAACACAAAACACACATTTATGTGGGTTGAGGCATATTTTGTAGTGTCGGCAGCGTAAGAAAATGGCTCTCAAATGCATCAGGTGATCAGTCTGATTTCGTGAATGTGTTGGTACATCATCCAAGTATGGTTGAACAATGTGCTTGATGTCATTGAAAGCATAATCCATTGCTCTCTGAAAAGTTGTCCCAACGTTATTTAAACCAAACGGTAATTTCCTGTAAGCGAATGTTCCCCGGGGATAGATAAATGTTGTCTTATGTTGATCATCTGGGCAGATATTGATTTGATTGTAGCCGAAAAATCCATCCATGAACGAAAATATTTCACATCCAGCACAATCATCAATAATATGATCAATAAAGGGAGTAGGATAGTTGTCTTTTGGACAATCATGATTAACATCCCGATAATCGACACACACTCTAACGGTTCCTTGTTTTTTCATGACAAGAACGATATTGGAAACCCACTCAGTTAGCGGAACAGGGTAAATGAAATGAGCACGCAAAAGTTTTTCAACTTCTGCTTTGAAGGCAGTGGCTTGCTTTGTATGAACAGGATGAAGCCGTTGACGCACTGGTTTGACATCAAGATACATATTAATAATGTGTTCAACTATACTAGTATCTATGCCTGGAATTTCCTCGTAAGACCAAGAAAATACATCACGAAATTCACGAAAAAGAGAGCGATATGATTTGAGTTCTGATGGAGAACAAGATACACTGACATGAATATTCTCTACAATGTCAGGTTTGGTCGAAATATAGATAGAAATCTTTTCTTCGATATTTGAAAGATTTCGCTCAGAATTGATTGCATTAATGGGAAAAGAATTTGGAAAGAAAGTTTTGATGGATAGGTGATATAGTTCACTAAGATTATTTTCTTCATAATTAGGAATATGGGAACGATGATGATAATATTCCCATGGTTCTCCTTCTGAAATCATAGCTACCAAAATATTCTCATCTGTCAAGAACATTGAGGAAGATGGATCAGATGGGGTACCAAAATCTGATGAACGATCAACCCAAACACTCGACGACGCTGATTTCAGATTTTCCTCCCAAGCCAGATAGATTGATTGTTATGCCAGCTCAATAGGGCAGGGCGGCAGAAACTCATCCAACTTAGAAATATCAGAATCACCCGTACTCTTCCTTAAGCCAGATAGAGTGGAAGAGATCATGTAGCAGGTCTCTATACTTGCAATTTCTGTCGACGTCACTGGTGGCTATAATGCAAAGGTTCCCATGAGAGTGGAATCCTTTAAGAGTCCTACACCAATGTTTTGAAGTTCTAGTTGGGGTATGTGAACGAACAGAATGCTTCCAGTTACCTACGAAGCAGAGGCAAAGAAGGATAGTTGATTTATGACTATAATTGTACCTTTATGTGGAAAGGCAATCATTCTAAAACATGTAGAAACAATAACAGTCATCGTATATACCCATGGCCTTCCAAGTAAAATATTTTAGTCAAGGGGTCCGTCAACAACCTCAACATCAATATTCATTGTTTTTCCCCCAGGTTTAACATGCAGGTTATTAATAATACCACAAGGTTTATATGTACATCCATCAAATGCCTTCAACGTCATTGATGATTGTGATAAGCGCGGCGAGCCAAGTGACTTCCAACTGTTTAGAGAAATAATGCATGTAGATGCTCCCACATAAATAAAAGTATGATGAACAAGGTGATTGAGAAAATTTACCTGTATGGAGAATGCCAATTTTGTTGGTAATTGCGGCACATAGCTCGTATGATTAAAGACGACAAGATTAGAATCAGTCGGATCAATTCCACCAATAGCCAACAATAAAGCTTGTTTTTGGGAGGGACAATTTTGTAATACCTCAAGAGCAGACATAGCTGAAGGGGATTGAGCCAAATCTTCAACTATATTATAATTTTTTGCAGCTCTTTCTCGAGGATTATATGTCGATTTATGAATTACTCCCTTTGGTGGCTTGATTTTCAATTCAGGAATAGCAGTAGGCGATACTGATTTTGTAGATGGATTCATTGTCGAGGTAGTAGGTTGATCAGTGGCCGGACTACCATAATATTTATTTCGCGTCGACACCAAAATATCTGTTGAAGTTTTTTTGAAAAATAACATTAACACTTGGGAACTAGGAGCTGGATCCGTAGCAACCATGTTTGTGTCCGGATTTGGAAATGGGTTTGTCAACACATCTGACGCATTAGAAGTCTTGATGATTTTTGAGACTTTATTGTGGTGAGGAAAATCCCTAACAAAGTGTTCCTCATTATAGATTATGCATGGATAAAGAGGTTTTTTAGGTCCAGACGGTTGATCAGATGATCTTTCCTGTGGGTTAGAAGTTTTCTTTTTCTTTGATTTCCCATTTTTCTTACTTCCTGGTTGCTTGTCACATTTTCCTTTGTCAAATGACACGGCATTAATTTCGAAAGTAGGAGCAGGATCATATTTAGTAGTGTGGTCTATGCTTGTAGTGCCTATTAAGCCGTCTCCGGCATGAGAGTCCTTTAATTGAGGAGGAACACTGAAATTAGATCTCGGTGCATTAGGGATTTTTTCATAGAGTGTGCTAGAATGAGTGTAAATAAAGTCTAAATATTGTGCATGAGTGAGAACTTGCTCTTCTATGACAACGCCACCCTTAGCTACATCCTCAGTTATAGATGGTAACAGGGACTTAATGAACCATTCAACAAGTAGTTGATCTGGAACAAATGTCTTAACCATTTGACAACGACGACGCCACTCATGAATATGATCAGAAATGTGAGTAGCATTAGTCTGTTTGAAATTAGTCAAGAGCTCTGTTCTAGTTTCATATTTGATGGGTAACTGGAAATGAGTCAAAAATACAGTAGATAGGGTGGTGAAATTATCAAAAGAAGCTCTAGGTAATTCAATGTACCATTTTGCAGCTGGACCTGTGAGCGTACGCTAGAAAAGATGTAGTTGAATAGAATCATCATTTAGGGAATTTGATGAAAACCATAAATGATAAGTCATAACATGAGTCGACAGATATTCTCCAGGGTTTCCATTGAACTTAGGAATATCTGAGGGTAATTTGTGAGGTATCACCTGCCACCAAGGAGCATATTTGATTGGATCATTGGTTAACCAATTTAAATCTGGTAACTCTAAAGTTGCAACAAAGGGCAACTGTCTATTAATGTCAGATTGAGAATAGCCAGGGTAAGATGGAACTGCTTGAGAAACAGGCCTTTGAGTGCAAGCGTAAGGAATCTGCTGCTGGTAACCTAGATAGGGGTTGTTTTGCATAGCAAACGCTTGAGGATTCTGTTGACCAAAACCTGGTTACGATACTTTTTGAAAAGAGGGTTGAGGCATTTGCGCCTGTGGCTGCCAAGGGTTCTATCCACCAATGTTATAACCCAAATTAACATGACTTGGATTCGGTTGATATGTATAACTCGATTGCGGTTGTGACATCCCATAAAATGGTAAACCAGCTTATGAATAAATAATTCCTGATATATGTTTTTGTAAATTAATCAAAGGATTTGGAGTCTGTGGACCTAACATTTGATGATATTGAGTTGAAGGACCCGCTTGATAAGGTTTATGATGTACAACATTTTGATTATGTAACATGGGTATAGATGTATTAACAAGTGGCAATGAAGTGGGTGTAACAGGTTGATACGAGTGTACAACCGTTTGTGGTTGGATAGGCAGAGTGAGCTGCCATTGACAAACATTCATTTCAACATTAGATTGACCAAAAAGTGACGGATTACTGTCATATTGGGTGACCAAAGTTTTCCCCCCAGCATGAGGAGGATAATAAGACGGAAAATATTTCTCTCCAAATGTTGGGAGTCTAGTTTAGACCCAGAAAGACCGGCTTGATATTTCCCTGATGATGTGTATAATGAATCAAGTCGTTCAGTGCTCACGATAGGATTACCAGTTAAAATACTAGATGATGACATTGGTAAGGTCCAAGGATTGGAAGATGCACCAGATAAAATTCCAGATAATAATTTGTAACCTGATGGGACCATAGGGCCACCATGAAAATATGACTCTGGTGAAGTAGTAAACATCAATGGAGTAGCGAGGGCAGGATCTGACATAATTGGAACAGCAAGCCCAACCGAAGATGTTGGTTCAGACATGGTTGTTTGACCAAATGTATACCCTTTTGAATTGAAGGGAATTTGAAAAGGAGGAAGATCAACAAAAGCAGAGGGTGTCGATTGAGAAAAAGACTCGTACAGGTAAAGGTCTCTCCCAAAAATGGGTTGGAGTTAAAGGTGTAGTGTCTTGTGGGATTTCTTCAATTCCAATTAAACCAAGTGGAAGAATTTCACCATGAGGCCCAAATTATATTTCAGGTGGTTGACTGTGTGATATGGGAGATTCAATAGCTACAGAACTTTGTGGGATGACCAAGGTAGGAACAACTTCTGGTCATTCGACTTCAGGATTCAGATGTTCTGGCAAAGAAGAGATAGGATCTGGATCAATTTGTGGTTGAACAACGTTGGGTCCAGGAGGTATGGTCTCACTGATTGGATGGATCATGATCACGGGTAGCTGTGAAGACTCCATTTCGACAACAATAGACGAACCGGGATGTGTAGAAACAATTTGAGCTAACTCTGGTTTATTGGAAAATGATGTTTCACCAGAGGTACGGATTGTACTTGATTCGGCAGATCGTGATCGCCTTTTCCTACCATAAGTAACTTCTGGTGGTAAAGGTGGTTTTAAAGCTAATCTACGTGAATGATGGGGGAAAGGATTTTTTTCTTCCACGATTACTGATTTATTTTAACCAAAAAACAAATAAACAAAATAAAAGGGTAATGCTAGGCAAAAGGGTTTACCAAGAAACTGTGAACTGCAGAATACCTCATGGCGAACCAAGAAGTACGGGCAGGCAATATCCCCGAATGTTGTGTTAGATGTATCATAATTTACAAGGTGGCCAACTCGGTTCACTATGGATGGATAGCACCTAAAATTTGTCCTCCCAAATATACCCGAAGGTAGGTGGAGGCCCAAGTCCGTATTAGCGTTGTCTGATGCAAAACCGCATAGTGAGAGCACCCCTTTATACTTATCGTACTGTAACACTGCCCAATATACCCAAAATTACATGGACAAGCTATGATATACTTACGTACATGGAGTGAGGTATCACACTCAAAATGTATCGCAGACAAGTTAATGACAACTGCTATTTTTTACGACGCTGGAACACGTCTCTAGCCTAGACCTTCTAAATGTTATCGTTATAGTTCCAATGCTTTGTTAGGTAAATTGAGATTAATTTTATGTTGATCTTGCTTACAATTTTCCTTTCAAAGGTTCACCGCGATGATGTATTGGAAAATTCCTAAAATGCAACTAAAAAATGATAAGCAATATTTCACTTTCAGTTCTTCAATGAAAAACGTAGCTACTAAGGGAAGAGAGCAAATAATTTGTGAGCAAAAAAATCAAAGAGAAAAACAAATCAACAATCAAAAACTAAATGCAGATTTCCTACTGTTCCTTTTTGCAAAGCACACAAAAAATCCTACATGAAAATGCAAGTTTTTCTTTTCAGTTTCCTTAATGTTATGAATGCAGAATAGAAACTAGGTGCACTAAATCAACAATTCAAATTCATTTTACTTTCGAGAAATGAAGAATACAAACAACAATTTCTCTTTTGAAGGAAAAATGAGGATTTCAACAACAATTTCTCCTATCAAGGAAATGAATATTTTACGACAATTTCCTATTTCGAAAGCAAATTATTCTTAATGCGACCATAAAAAATTCTTTGAAATCAACTTGTCAATGTTAAAGAAAAAAACTTTTTTAAACAAACATTGAACAAATTTTTAGTCAAAGTGGAAGAATTATATAGAGTTACTGGTCAATATGAGGATCAAACTTTTCAAAACACACCAGAAAACAAACTGAAACAAATTTCAAAGGCCAATTCAAAGAAATTTGGGTGGTTTTAGGAGTCAACATAGTCTCCAAGGGGAGACAGTTCTCTGTAATGCAGGTTTGAAAGGAAGAGTGTGCTATGCAAAGCACTGTGTCCTGTTTAAGGGTGCGTTGGGCGCAGTGTTTAAGGAAAAACACTATTTTTTAACTCACTATCTTTGCAAATTTGGCTTTTAAAAAGATTAATCTTTGTGTGTAACAACTATTGGGTGGATAAGCAAAGAAAATAAGATGTTAATTCATCTATATCTAAGAGAAATTATCCCCAGTGGAGTCGCCAATTTGTTGGGCCAGAATTGTGAATTAGGGATAAAACATGCTTCCCGAGACAGATGAAAGTCTAGAACAATAGATTAAAGACTATACTACTACCTTTCCTAACTCAGAACATACACACAAAAAGAATTAGAGGATTACTTGTAATCCAAGTGCTTCTAAATGGCTCCTTTTGTCGCTTCCGTTGTAGCTTCAAATTCAAGCGGTTTGTGTGAAATGCTTCCTGCAAGAAAGAATGCTAAAACAACAGAAGATAGCAATAATATAGATGTCTATTCAAGTTAGTTAGCTAAATCAGTAAATCATAAACAATATACATCAACTAATATCTTACAATATGGAAAATCAAAGCCAATACAGATGCATATAGGGAAAAGTAAGCTGTATTCTTTATTGATGATAGAAGGAGAGGTTACAACCAAATGAATGATTTGAAGTGACCCTTCCAGCAATGATCCTTAGCCCCATCACAATATAAATCTCTCCAGTAGCTGTTACACAAATCTAACTCTCAATTGAAAATCCTCCAGCATTTCTCTACTCAAATTCTTCCTTCTCAAACACTCAGATCTGTGTTCAATTTATAGATGAACTTATGGTAGTTTTGCAATTAATGACTTTCCAATAATAGGCAAGACATGTTCCCAGTCATGTAGATGTAAAATGGAAACTTGGATTCGAAGCTTGAAACATGTGAACTCTTCTAGAAGGCACTGGCTAAGTGGAGATTCCGAAACAATGAGAATTTCACTCCCAATGTGACCAATGCACCCATATATGTCGGGAAGTGCTCTGCAGAGCAGCCTTGCATGGGGCTACCTGCATATGCAATGCACTTATTCCACTTAGAGGTAGCTTTGGTGAGCTCCCACATGCTATATAATAAACTTCAAACCTTGGAAACCTTTTCTTGATGAAAGTCATGCTTGATTTGTCTTGTTCTTGCCTTAAGGCATGTAGCAACTTGAAATGATAGGGAATGATAAACCCTTAGTCATTGGTCCTAGAGATGATGCCTAGTTAACCAATTCATTGGGAATGATGCCTAAATTGACCTATAACAAGGAGATATCTACAAAAAACCCTATGAAACAATCAAAATTGTCTTCTGGAACCATTTGAGGGCATTTAGGAAGAAGGGCAGAGCTAGCCAAAGTACATCCAATACCCCTTCCTCTTCCACCTTCATAAAACATGAGATTGGAAACATGCTAGAAGACTTTAAGAGTGACATGTTGCACAACTTTTCTTTTCAAATGGATACAATGCAGGTTAAAAGGAAGCAAGAGGAAGTAGAGAGAGCCCTGGCCATATTTTTTTCTAGATGTACCCAGAAGCACCCAAAGAAATGAATGTCCACTGAATTTCATAGAGTTTTGCTTATTCTCTGAGGAGAATCATGCCACATAAAAGTTTCCCTCCTTACTTGGACTTAAATTTGTATATAAAGGTGGGGAAGCAATGCCAGAGCAACTCTATTTCATCAACCAGAGGGCCTCAAGGCCCTCGGTCATATCAACAAGGTATGCAAGGTGCACCTTACTCTTACTATCACAACAATCAGAGTGCACCCATGCAACCTTGGTGCACCCCCACTCTTCTATCCTGGTATACACCTCCTACTTGTCCTTACAACCCTTTATATCATCCTCAACTAGTAAACCAACCATTTCAGCAGTATGTTCAACAACAACCTTAGTGGAACAATCCATCCCAAGGGTGGAGACCTCAAGAAAATCAACCACCTGCTCTAATGCCTCCACCCCAACCTCAACCTAAGCTTACTCATGTGGCTCCACCTAGGCTACCTATACCTTCACAACCTAATCCGAACCTGAACAACAGGCTCCCAATGGAGAAACATCCTATCCAACTTATGTTGTGGAGATACAAGAGGTTAATCTCTCGGGACGAGTATTCCCAGAAAACCATCCTCCATCTCCACCTGTATAGGTTGAGGAAGAAAAGGAAGAAGGTAACACTCATATCCAACAACCTCCTTTTCCTGAGTGCTTGATCCACCCTAGTCAGCACACCCTAGAGGAGACTGAACTCCTGGGAGAATTGAAAAATTTGTGTGTAAAGATATCACTTCTCCAGGCCATTAAGGATGTCCCTATCTACAATAGGCTCATCAAAGAAAAGTGCTTCAAGAAACCTAGGAGAAGGAAGAGAGATACCCCCACCATCAATATGGTAGGACAAATGTCTGACCTAATGTTGGGGAGGGTGATATGTCCAAAGTACCTGGACCCTGGTAGTCTAGTTGTTGATGTTCATATAGATGGTGTCATAATCCCCAACACTCTAATTTATCTAGGGGCTGCCATAAATATCGTGACCAAGGAAACTATGTTGAAAATTAATCTCTAAGGGACTTTGAGGAAAACCACAATAGTTCTGCAACTTGCAGATCAATCCATAGTAACTCCGGAAGGAATTGTTGAGGATTTTATGGTTACCATTGACCCTTGGGAGTATCCTATATATTTCCTGGTCCTACAACCAAAAACCAAGTTTAATGGTTACCTCCTCATCTTAGGGATACCTTGGTTAGCCAATAAGATGCTTATATTAGTTTTCAGGCTGGAAACATGACTATAAAAAATGGGCCTTTGTCTAAACATCTAGTGTTATATCCTCCAACCCATCCTTCCATTGATCATGATCTCCCTATATGGTTGGAGGATGAATAATTTGAGTTATATAACACTACCCCTATGTGTACCATAGATGTTATTTTTATATGGGGGCAGCTTGATGAAGATGAACTCATCGACCATGCCATTCAAAACTATTCCTCCACTAACATTCCTCTAGAAACCTTAGTCAAAGAGTCTAAAATCCAACCTTGGATGGAAGTGCACTTAGTTGATTCAACCTCTGAATCCACTGAGGAAATTGATTTTGGCCCATCCAGATCTCTGAAAATCAACCCAAACCTCTCGAATGAAGAAGAGAAGCATATATGCCAGCTTTTGAAACAGAATCTAGATTCATTTGCTTGGGATTAAAAAGACATGAAAGGGGTGCATCCTTCAGTGTGAAAAAGTCATATTTACATCAAAGAAGGATGCAAGCCTATGAGACAACCCCAAAGAAGGATGAACCCGACTCTAAAGGACATAGTCAAAGAAGAGTTGCAGAAACTATTGGATGCAGGGTTCATTTATCCTATATCTGATAGTGAGTGGGTATCTCCTCTTGTCCTAGACCTAAAGAAGAATGGGAAGTGGTGAATTTTTGTTGATTATAAAGAACTTAACAAAGCCACCAAGAAAGACCATTTCCATTTTCCCTTTATAGACCAAGTCCTGGATGCCCTTGCGAGGAAGAAGTTATTTTCCTTCTTAGATGGGTTCAGTGGGTACAATCAAATTAAAATCATCTTTGAAGACCAGGATAAGACTACTTTCACCTTCCCTTGGGGTACCTTCGCTTATAGAGTCCTACCCTTTGGGTTGTACAATGCCCTAGCTACCTTCCAAAGAGCTGTCCTGAGCATATTTTCTGAGTTAGTCCATGACTCTATCGAAATCTACATGGATGATTTCACACCATATGGGGATGACTTCCAGGAAGCTCTCTCCAATTTGGGTAAAGTAATAAGAAGGTGCTTTGAGATGCATCTCTCCTTGAGCCCAGAAAAGTGTGAATTCCTGACGAAATAAAGGGTTGTATTAGGACACTCCATATCCCAAGAAGGAATATAGGTAGACCCGAAAAAAATCACTAACATCAAAAGGATACCTTCTCCTAAAAAGCAAAAAGATGTCAGGAGTTTCATAGGCTTAGCTGGTTACTATAGAAAGTTCATCAAAGATTTTAGCAAGATGGTTTCGCCATTATTTCAGTTATTGGCCAAAGATTCTGATTTTATTTGGTTTAGTCCTTGTCAAGAGACTTTCAAGCTCATTAAGGAAAATTTGACTACCACCCCCATCCTCCGAGGTCCAAATTGGACTCTACCTTTCCACATTCACACTGACGCATCCGAAAAATATATAGGGGCGGCATTAGGAAAATTAGAGGGGAAAATCCCTTATGCCATTTATTTCATTAGCCAGAACTTGTCCAAGGCCAAACTGAATTATACTGTTACTGATAAGGAGATGCTAGCCATTTTCCATGCTTTCAAAAAATCTAGGCATTATGTAACTGGATATCAAACCTTTGTTCACACTGACTATGTATCCATCAATTATTTAATGAAAAAGCTAGATGTTAATGCTAGGATAATTAGATGGTTGTTACTTTTGCAGCAATTTTATTTGACTATTGTTGATCAACCTGGAAAGGAGAATTTTGTTACAGATTTTTGTCCAAGTTAGCTCTCCCCGTAGGTGAATAAGGAATGGTGGATGACCAGCTGCCATAGGAGCATCTCTTTGATATATCAACACTCTCACCATGTTTTACTGATATAGCCAACTACTTGATTGCTGGGAGACTCCCTCCTAATTTTTCATTCAGAGAGAGGAGAAGAATCATCAGAAAAAGTGCCCCTTTCACATGGACTGGGGGAAACCTTTTCAAGCTAGGCCTTGATCAAATCCTAAGGAGATGTGTGAGGGAGGAATAATTTTTTGATATGCTCTCTGCATTTCATGACAACCCATGTGGAGGCCACTTAGATGCAAAGAGAACTTCTTACAAATTTTTGCAGGCAGGATACTTTTGGCTTACCCTTCACCAAGATTCCAGAAGATACACCAGTAGGTGTGACCAGTGCCAAAGGATGGGGAAACCCACGCAAAGGGATGATATGCCTTTGCACCCTCAGGTGGCTCTTGAGCCATTTGACAAGTGGGGCATGGACTTTGTTGGACCTATCGATACACCATCCGGACAAAAGAATTATATCATAGTCTGCACTGATTACTTGACAAAGTGGGCTGAAACAAAGGCAATGAAGGTAGCAACTGAGGAGAAAGTAGTAGAATTTTTGAGGGATAATGTGTTTTACAAGTTTGGGTACCCCAAAGAAATAGTCACTGATCAGGGAGCACAATTCACCTCTCACCTCACTGAGAATATTTTGAGGAAGCACAAGATTAAGCATAGAATTTCTATTTCCCATCACCCTCAAGCGAAAGGCCAAGTAGAAGTAACTAACAGAGCTTTAGACAGCATCCCCACCAATGTTTTGAATAGCAGCAGAAAATATTGGGTAGACAAATTGGTAGAAGCTACTTGGGCCTACAACACCACTTGGCAGACAACAACAAGATTCACTCCTTATGAACTATTCTATGGTAAGAAAGCTCTAATTTCAGTCGATTTTTAATTCAATACTTTAAGAATGGAAGCTAAATTAAATCTTGATCTATCAAATGCCAAAAAATAGAGGTTGCTGCAACTAAATGGATTGGATGAGCTTATAATGCAAGCACTTCTTCACATGGAGGTAGTTCAGCTGCAAAGGAAGGTCTGGTATGACAAGAACATCAAAGAAAATACCTTCCAAGAAGGATATTAGGCGTTGTTGTATGATTCAAGGTTTAAATATTTCAAAGGCAAGATGATGACAAGATGGTTGGGACCTTACACAGTAGAATTTTTTTTTGATAATGGCATAGTTCAAATCAGAACCATAGATGAGGAAGGAATCCCCTTGCTTGTGAATGGTCACAGACTTAAAATTTACAAGAAGCCTTTTTCAAGGGAAAATTTCATAAATTCAATAAGCGGAGAGGTGTATGTGATGGGAAACTCCATAGTTTCCCACACCTCCTAAAAAAAAGGAAAAAAAAATAAAATAAAAATAAAAATCCATGGGTGAAAACCTCTCTGAGGCACCCAAGGCAAGCTTGTGGGTTGAAAACCTCGATGGAGGCAGCTCACTTGCTCTGAAAAAAAAAAAAAAAAAAGAGAGAGAGAAGAAAAATAGAATAAATATCCATGGGCAAAAACCTCTCTCAAGCGCCTAAGGCAAGTCTACAGGTTGAAAAACTCCATGGAGGCAGCCCACTTTCTTTCAAAAAAAAAAACAAAAACAAAAAAAATACATCTACATCTATGTGGTGTTCGTTGTTTTGTAGGTTATTAATGGTTTCTGGAAACACAGGGAAGCATTCATCTTATTTTCCCTTCTTCTATTTTACCATCCATCCCGTCATTCACTCCATTCATTTTCATAATCTTCATCCATCACCTCCAAACACCAAATTCCTCCATTCTTGAGCAAAATATAACAAGGAAAGAAAAACACATACTGCTACAGACATCAGGGAATTCCTACAGCACAAAAATATGTTCATGAACAACAAGAAAAAAGAGAGAGGATCTGATAAAGCAGACCCCAGGAAATACAAGAGTGCCACCCATGGCATCTGGAGCACCCCCACGCAACATCTACAACAAGAATAAAATAGAAAGAAAGATCAGTAGCTCACTCAGAGAGTTTCTCATTCAGCAAGCTGCTCACTCAGAAAATAGGAAAATAAGGAAGAACGCAGCATATAAGAGGCTTGTCTCCAAATTCCGGCTCTTGCAAACGCCTTGAAAACAACAGGTAAACTCAGGTATAGCTTATCACCCCTTGCTATGAATCTATAATAGCTAGAAATAATTAAATTTGCAGACTTAGAGTTTAAGGGGTAGAAAGGTGGCCAGCTAGCTTGGCCACCATCGTGAAGTATGACTAGGAAGAACTGCAAATTCACGTCACCTGGGCATACAAAAGAAAAAAAGTAAATCAAGTGGAGTAGAGGATAACTAAGGGATGAGACACGCAATATCATCCAGTTAACAAGAAGAGGGTCCAACTGTCTACAACATAAATTGGAGCTGAGTTGAGTTACATAAGCACTCCAAAACTACTTTGCGCAATCTAATAAAAATAGATCATGTCTCATCCAAATGAGTGAATTGAGAATTTTTTAGGGAAAGAGACCGAAGGGAGCCACATCACAGTAGTACCGAGAGTGGGCTACATATTTGAACAACGTGCAGAAATAGCAGCAGAACAACATCACCAGTAGTCGAGCTAGCTTCTGAAGTATACCACATATCAGACACAATAGCAAGGGAACAAGGGAAGCTTTTCTCCTAACCTTAGAGAAGAAAGAGAAGAAGAAGAGGAACCAGAAGAGGAACAAGAAGAACCAAAATAATAAGAGGAAGAGACAAAGGGCCAAGGAGAAACGGAAGAAATGGAATAGAGGGAGAATTCATAAAGGTAGCAGAAAGTGAGAAAGAATCAGACTCACAACACAACACCACATCCCCTCAAGACAAAGAGGTAGTTGCCACCTTAGCTCCTCTGAACGCAAAGAGAAAAAGGTAGACATGTATTTCAGAGCTGACAAAAATCAGATAATAATTCAGAGAGAGACAGAAACTCCTCCCACGAGCCCAACTATCATTGAAGAATCGCCAAGGGAGGAGGAAATAATCGAAGAAAAAGTTCTGAAGAAGCACCTGCAGAATGCACAGGAAGAGAATGTAGCATTCAAGGAGAAATTGTAGCAAAAAGGGTAGCAATTAGCCACCATGGCAGACTTGTGCATAGAAGCCCTTCAGCACATATTCCCTTCTGACTCATATGTTGTGTACCTCAAGGAGCAAGGGCTCCTATTTCAAATCAAAACTATAGCCTCCCATGGATCCCTACCTTTCCAAGATTGTAGGAAATTCATGGATTTCCACAAGAAAGCTAACATGGTTGATCAGGAAAAGATGGTAGGGTTTAATGTGCATAACCTTGTGTTGAAAAACATGGATACTTGGGACCCCAATCCTACAATGGGGGATATGTAGTTGATGGCTTTAGTATCTTGGATGATGAATTAGGACACTAGAGAAAAAGAGATATGGAGGGTCATGATAAGAATAAATAGAGAACCCTTACATATCAAACCAGAATTTTCTAGCCCAAGAGGAGTCATCCTTAACCATCAAGAGATTGAAAATGACCCTGCACTAGTTGAAAGCTACCTTCAGACTCAAACACAGGTAATAGGCCACTTTGATGGTGTTTATAGGCAGATAGAAGATGAGTGAATTATAGCCAGCAAGAGGAGATGGAACAACCTCTCTGACAACCTTAATAATAGGGAGTACCATACTCCAGAAAGACTGAGGGGTGCATTGGAAAGGGCACCAATATACAATAGGGCCATGCAGGCCAAAAATATCGAATGGTTGGGACTAAATCTCAACCCACCTTTGTTGTTGGGGCTGAATGATGAAAAGGAAACATATGCACAAGATAGAGAATGGGAGAATGCAAAAAAGAATAATGGGTTTTACCCCCTTGGGGAAACTCCCACACTTCTTCCTCGAGAGATCAGGGGGGTTTTCAAAACCTTGAAGGGAATGCAGGAGGAGGATTAGTTGCTTAGAGGATGAGAAAACATTCAGTAGGGGGTGATGATGAGCTCCATCATTAGACATATTTGGAGGGGTTAACGGTCACCTTTTTTCCTTCTTAGATATTTTTTTCTTGAATTTTTATTATTATTTGGTTTTATGATGCTAGTATAGGTGGTAATTAAGGGTAACATACTCTGAGTCCCTAATATGAGGTTAAGTGCAAAAAATCATGAATTATTAAGCATTTTTATAAGGACTTTATCATAAAGACTTGGAGGAGACAACAAGGAGAAATTATAGGAGGATTTTCCACCCTCCTCAACTCTCAAAGTAGCCAAAGGATCTCAAGGATTCTCTTCAGCAATTCGAGTTCCAGAGGCAGCCAAGCAAATCAAAGAGGAGTGCACTCAATATTTGTTTACTTGAAGTCAAGTGGACTCAATCACCTCAAGGATTCTCTCCGGAAATTCAAGTTCCAGAAGCAGCGAAGCAACTCAAAGAGGAGTGCACTCAATATTTTTTTACTTGGATTCAAGTGGACTCAATCACCCCAAATATTATTTCCAGAAATTCGAGTTCTAGAGGCATCCAAGAAACTCAAAGAAGAGTGCACTCAATCGTTGTTTACTTGGATTCAAGTGGACTCAATCACAATTTTCTAGGGATTTGTTGGTAGCTGCCCTGTAGAATAAATAGAGTAAAGCTAGAGATGGTAAGGGTCAGAATTTTGTTGCAAGCTATTGATATTTTTATTCTTTTACTCATTGATCAAACTTTCAGAAATGTATGAGGCTATTCTTTTATGGAATGAGCAGAATAATTTCATTTTACTGATTTAAGTTTCAAAGAGCTAGGCTCATGGGTTAGGGCCCGATCCATGTGCCTCAACCTCTCTGCTATATTTTTTCTCTTATTTCTGTCGTTTCATTAGTTCCGCTTCTAATAATTTTGTTTATGTTTCAAGTTGTTGTTTATTTTCCTTTCAGTGTGTTGCTGTAGGTTTCATTTGCTGTGAGTAATAGAATAGAGGAGAAAAACCAAAAAAATTTTGGATCAAACCCCCTTCTCATCTCTGTCAATAGAGCTCGAGGAGGGTGAACCTTCCCACTGACCCAAAAAAAATGCTTTCTGTTCACTATTTTTACCACGCATTTTATTTGTTTTCATGCATGAATCAATAGGTTTGATTGCAGGAATAAGTCATAACAGTCCTAGAAAATTTCTCCAACACCTCCCTCTTCATCTTCCATTTTCCTTCCATCTCTACTGTTACACTCTGGTACACTGCATTACGCCCCTATGATTAGTGGTTACACCTTCTATTCCTTCCTTTTATCTTATCGCAGCTACCACACCCTTTTTATTCTTGAAAACTCACCCAAAACCTTAAAGTTCACCTTCTATCCCTTATTTTCTCTTTGCGCAACTATCACAACCATTTTAACTTGAAAACCCTCCAAACACTATAAATTTTGACCTCCGCCTTTCCTCCTCGAAATCCCCACTATAGCATTTATCACTTCACACTCTCCTCCCGACTGCACTATCGCTTCTCTGCCAACCTTCCAATATTGCGAAATCGCAAATCGCAGTTTCTATTGGTTTCCCTTAAGACTTACCACTCCAATGCCGATTGTGATAACTTTTTTGCATCGCACATCGCACTTCGCATCTTTTACCCTTTTCTTTTAAGACTTACCGCTCTTGATGCCGATTGTGATCTTCTTTGTACTCCACCACATCGCAAATCGCATTGTTTGTTTTTTCCCGTTAACACTTACTTCTTGTGTCTACCGATTGCGATATCGCTATGTAGTCTGCCACCGATCCCACCGCCATGTCATCTGCCGCATCGCACATCACAAATCGCACTTTTTATTTTTTTCCTGTTAACCTTTACTACTCCAAACCCCGATTGTGATCACCCTCCATCGCAACTTCGCCATCGCACTTTTTAAATCATTCTGCTCCAAATAATTTTTTCACCATAATAAAGCTTTAATAAGGTTTAAACCCGCTCATTCCACCTCTAAGCCTTGTTTCATGTGTTGAGCCCTCCGTTAGCACCTTTACCTCGTTCTTCTCCAAGCTGCAAATCAACACTTTTTCAATTATAATTAATTAATGGATAGCTTAGTTGCATGGATAGAAGCATGGTAGATAGAGCATAAGATAAGTAGGGTGTGTTTAGCTTATTTACCAAGTTAAGTGTGGTTTAAATTAGTTTCCTTCCTGCAATTTAGTTTAATTTCCTTTCTGCCATTTCCTTTTAGCAATTTAATTTAGTTTCTTTCCGTCATTTCTTTTATGCAAATTTATTTTAGTTTCCTTTCTGCCATTTCCTTTGAACAATTTAATTTATTTTCTTTCCATCATTTCCTTTCTGCAAATTAAGTTAATTTCCTTTCTAACATTTCCTTCCAACAATTTACTTTTCATTTTTTATCATAGTTTAAGAAATAGCACCCTTTCATAAAGCAGAAGAGGATGGATGAACAAAATGCATTTGCTGTGTATATAGTACTGTCACCTCTAAGTTTGTATGAACCCCGAGTTGATAAAGTATAGTAGGGCAGGCCCTGGGAGTTGTAGCACTCTTAGTGCAATACCAGGGCTCACCACCTGCCATTCCAGATTCAGATTTGTAGCCAGAGACACATATGCCCATGAGCATGCCTTTGGTTTGTGGTCAGCCTTAAACCATCTATGTGAGGTTGAGTTCCTCCCTCTTCAAATAATTGGGGCACTTCCTCTAGTATAAGACTTCAGCTTCTTTCCATTTTTTTAGGAGTTCCAGGAAACGCATCAAACATTCCAAAGTTGTTGGTAATACTTAAACCATCATAGTTTGTAGACCTCCCTTCTTCCAGGTTGAATGTCTCCCTCTTCAAAACATTAGAAGCACTTCCTCTAGAAGAAGATCTCAGCTTCTTTCCAGATCTGGAAGATTTTCGGGAACTACACTAAGCGTTCCAGTGTTGGTGATCATCCTTAAACCACCTCCTTATGCCAACATTTCAGAGAGCACATTCAACCTAGTGTTGCCATTTTGTATTACATCTCTCTTCTTGGACTCATACATACCCCTTTTCATTAAGGGGGGGAATGTTGGACACCTACTCCTCTAAGGTTTGGTGTGGAAGGAAAAGAGTCAAAAGGAGTCCAAGAGACCCTGGAATGTGGAATCCAAGGGTCACTCCATTGTATGATAAATATGTATCATTGTGAGTAATATAGCGTCTCATGTTTATCTTTCATGTCTTGTGTGTTTACCATGCTTGTGTTTAACAGAAAAGATAGATCAATGACTTATAAATCAGCCTATTAGAGGGGGAAACTTCCTTTACATTACATAAATGAACAATTCTTGGATGATTCAAATGAAAAACCTACTTTCTATTTATAGGAGTCTAAGGGTCACAATATAATCATAGCCTACATAACAATAATAATGTAAGGGCACAACAATAACAATAGTGGGCTTCTATGAGGCACAATAATAGCAATATGGGGACTATATGGGCACAATAATAACAATAAGGGGGATACACTAACAATAACAATAAGGGGATACACTATTATTATAGGGACCTAACACCCAAACCAGAACATATCATCCCCATATGTGATAACCCCATCCCATATTATTAACCAGTGGTTTAAACATTCATTCTATCACAAATTACACAACGAACTAACACATGGAACCATCATAAAACATTCACAAATATGCATAGTAGAAAAATGGACCAACTTATGAAACCATTGATTTATATTATCATTAGTAAAAGAGGCATTGCATGCAAATTTACATTCAGAAACTAAACAAGATCATCGACCTTATAAAACAACACTATGCCATGAAAAAAATTAGACCATTAACACATTCTAGACAAACCAGACTCTCATTAAGCCCATATAATAGTAAAAAAATCCATTAAAATAATTTTTCATAACATCGGTGGACTCAGACGTATGCCAATGACTCAAAA
Organism: Pinus albicaulis; assembly: GCA_034641835.2. Classification (NCBI taxonomy): domain Eukaryota; kingdom Viridiplantae; phylum Streptophyta; class Pinopsida; order Pinales; family Pinaceae; genus Pinus; species Pinus albicaulis. The sequence goes on along the minus strand of CM076582.1, from coordinate 1,359,502,034 downwards.
ATAAACAGACTCAAACATCATACATTGGTTCTATAGCTCAGTTTCTTCCCTTTTTTCTCGTCTGACACTCAGCATCTAGTAGTTATCATCCTACACCCAACGAATTTTTATCACCAAATTTATTCCTGTTGGGCTGCTTCAATGATCAACTTGGAGTAACTATTTCATATTAGCCTTTGACTGAAGATTAGCCTCTTTAGTCTTAGAGGGCTCTCTCAAGATAACTTATGATATTTTCAATAGAAACTCTTTATATGGATAACTCTATGATAATGACTTGATTGTATATGATTGCAGGTGGAAAATGTAGAAGATTTTCTACCATTGGGCTTATGAATTCAGTGCTAGGGAACTCAATGACAATGACTCTCCTTATGGAAGTTGAGGCATGCAGATATTAAATGAAAGGAAAAAACACACATAATTTACTCAATAGGTAAATTTTCAAAGGAAATCAAATCATGATAAATATGAATTCTGAGTAATGAACATTAAGATATTGAAAGCAGGATATTGAGAAAGATATACAATAGTTTAATGCTTGAAGGAATTCAGAGCACGAGAAGCATGAATTTTGAGTAATCAAACATTAGTATATTTAAATAAAATTAGCAAGATACATATGAAAAGGTTCATGAAAACATCAAATGAATCTCAGGTGAAGAAGAAATCCCACGACCACTATCTATTACTGATCAGAACAATTTACAATAGTAGTAGTCACAAGTAACATCTTCCAACCCCTTGCTCTTTGATTTTCAATCTATAAATAGACATTCTTTACAATGTAAATGATCTGCCCAGCTGGCTAGATCTTCGAACTCTAACTCTCACACCTAACATAACTGAAATTACTTTCTTGGAACAGAAAAAGGACAGTTATCCTTTAATAAGTCATACTCCTAATAAGACTCTACCTCATATTTATTACATTTAGCTTTTCTTAATAGTAAAACAATTACATAATAGAGATCACATGTTTGAGAGAAATTTCACCATCACTTTTCATATTTAAAATACCCCTAGATTTAGGAAACACAGTCCTACTTTTCAAGAGTAGATGCTCTTCACTTTAATCCTCGATCTGCCCTTTGAGCTGGATGTGTGACACTCATTTTGAGTAATGAGTCTCTACTGGGATGGCCCACTAATAGGCTGGATGTCTCCAGATGGCTAGTGTGGTGTTGGAACCCTCAAAAATATTCAAAAGATCTCTTGCTACGAAACAGGGCAATTTAGGCAGTTTCGTAGCGATTTTTCATAGCGTATGAAATCTTGTCTTTTCATCCATCTCCTTGCCACAATTGTTGGTAAAAAACCTTTACTATGCCAAAAAATCTTGAAAAAAAACAACTCCCCTCCTTAATATTTCACAAAACTGAATTCCAAAGAAAAATTGCATCTTCCGAATTTTCGTAGCATTTTTCTGGCTTCAAGCCCGAAGCACGCTACGAAACTGCCTAAAAAACCAGAATTTGTTGTTTTGTGATTTTATTCAAAATTTAGTCCATAGGTATGCAATATGATATGATGAAGTGTGTTAAAGCAGAATAGGTTAAAACTACCTCTTATCCTCCTTAAGAAACAACATTTTCACCATTTAGCAAGTTTCTCTATTAATAAAAAAAAAAGTTTCTTTTTCTGAAATTTAGGGCTCATAAATTATCTTATATCTCCATATCCTTGATGGATGTTGAAACACTGGAGGAGGTTTTTGTAGATAAGTTATTTCTAAATAAAAAAATCTCTTTTTTTTTTTAAACCATCTCCAACTGTCCAGAATATGCATTATACAAACATGTATAAAACAGGAAAATTTTGGATTCTGAAAATAGGTCCCAAAGACATCTTCGAATATCTAAACTAGTAGCACCTGTGAGAAAAGTGAAGGAGGTTATTTTTCCTTGTTTAGTGATCGACAATAACCTCTCTCATTATTTCTAAATTCATCTTTTTTCATCCATTAGCTTCTCTTGAAATTTACTACTCCCACAGTCCAAAAACGCAGTAAATTCCCTTGAAGCTCGAGCAGAAATTCAAAAAAACTGAATTGGTGAATGTTTCAGCAAATCTAGGATCCTCCATGAATATATTAAGGTCCATGGGCTTCTATATAACCATGAATCCTCCTTTTTATGCTTTCTCTTTCATGGCCATCTCTCCTTATAACCAAGTTTCCCTCTTAAAAATGGGACACCTATTAAGACAAATTGGACAGCAAGTTGCTCAGTGTGGTGAAGTAGCTCTCAAACAGTGACAGTGAGATGCTTCACATACAATAATGAATTCTGAATGACAAAGAGCAGCTTAGGGTAAAGTTTAAAAGGTAATTTTGACAACTCAGAGTTTGATGATGACACATGTGACTATAAAAGACAATAATGATAGCAGATATGGCTAAGCATGTTTGGGAATCATCATATCAAACTCAAATGACATAACCCCTTACTTGTCTTATCGAAAGTTGACACCTTGCACCACTCTGACACTTAGGCTGAAAAAACACAGTTTTGTAGTGAAGAGAGTTAGGTTGCTGACATATTTTCTACGAAACTATTAGGTAGTTTCGTAGCGAAATCTGTGGATTTCCTTTGTAAATCGCTACAAAATTCTGAAAAACTGACAGGTGTGTACTTTTGTAATTTTAAGGCATGGGTGTGAATTCAAAAAGACATGGAGTGTAGCTAAATGACATGACATGACTTATGGTGGTTTTTTTGGCATAGGATAAACATGATTTTGTAAATTCTTCATCAAAGACTTGACCCAACATGACATAACATGAAACCTATGGTGACCTTATCAAAACAAAATTTGAAAATTTTGAGTGTGATAAAAGTGGCTCCAGTGGGGATGGTGTGTCCCCATGGTACAACAAAGAACTCATAGTTCAAGTGCCATCCTTGTTGAAAAAAAAACTTCTAAAATTCACAAAAGTCTTCTTCAAACTCTTATAGCCTTCTCCTCGAGCTCAAGCTTGATGATAACTTCTCAAAAACAAAATCTGTACATACTGAAAATATGCTCAGTCTACTTGAGATTATTCACACACACTCCTACCTACCCTAACAACTACAATCTTCATGTTTGATTCAAGCAACATGAAACCTCCAATAGAGACAGTCAATGAGCTGATCTGATACTTGAACCCCTTGACTGTTCTTGAACCAAAAGCAAACTGTATTCTAAAATGATAAAGGTAAGAGAGAATGGGTCTATTTTTCATAGTGAAAAAAAAATTGAAAATTTGGACTATATAACTCTTCCATGTAATCAGCTATGGGATCAAAGAAGGCATAATTTATTGATATCCCTTTTAAGCTCTTAATGAAAAATTGATCCTGGATATCCTTTTCATTTTCTTCATCAAGGCTGGACCTTGATTCCAACTTTACAATATCAAGCTCATAACCATATTCTTCCTCTATCTGCAACTCAAATGGTATAACAATTTCCTCCTTTTTTGGATGAGGAATACCTTCCAAGAACTGTTTAGGATCTTGGAAATCATATGATCCAATTTTAACATCCAATAGTTCAATTTCATTCTCTAATATTTCAGCAGCTAAACCAAGAAAAAAAATAATATTTTCAGGTGTGAGTCGACTGGATTTCAAACAACGAAATAATATTGTGGAGAAATGTTCATCTATCTTAAATTATGCTAACTCGTCCCTTACACTTTTTAACATTTCATCATATAAATGGTTTTCCACATACCCTGTCATATTGGATCACCATCAATGTTATGTAATCTGGATTGTTCCCATTGAAGTCGCTCTGAAGTTTGAAGCTTGGGATATTGAACAATGGATTCACCAGGTGAATAGTACAACCTTCATGTGTTTGGCTTTTTTTCACCATCATAAGTCAAATCTGAACCTTGTCGTTCTTCCTGGAGAAAATTTACACCTTATTTCTCGGCAACGATGCCAAAATGTTATCACCAAACTAATTCCTATTGGGTTGCTTCAATGGTCAACTTGGAGTAACTATTTCATACTAGCTTTTGACTGAAGATTAGCCTCTTCATTCTGAGAGGGCTCTCTCAAGATAAATTATGATCTTTTCAATACAAACTCTTTAGATGGATAACTCTATGATAATGACTTGATTGTATATGATTGTAGGTGGAAAATGTAGAAGATTTGCTACAATTGGGCTTATGGAGTCAGTGATAGGGAACACAATGACAATGGCTCTCCTTGTGGAAGCTGAGGCATGTAGATATTTAAATAAAAGGAAAACACACACATAATTTACTCAATAGATAAATGTTCAAAGGAAATCAGAGCATGAGAAACATGAATTCTGAGTAATGAACATTAAGATATTGAAAGCAAGATATTGAGAAATATATACAATAGTTTAATGCTTGAAGGAAGTCAGAGCATGAGAAGCACAAATTCTGAGTAATCAAACATTAATATATTGAAAGAAAAGTAGCAAGATACATAGGACAAGGTTCATGAAAACATCAAATGAATCTCAGGTGAAGGAGAAAGCCCACAACCATTGTCTATTACTGATCAGAACAATTTAAAATAGTAATATTCACAAGTAACATCTTCCAACCCCTTGCTCTTCGATGTTTAGTCTATAAATAGACATTATTTACAATGTAAATTTTCTTCCCAACAGGCTAGATCTTCGAACTCTAACTCTCACACCTAACATAACTGAAATTACTTTCTTGGAACAGAAAAAGGAAAGTTATCCTTTAATAAGTCATACTCCTAATAGGACTCTACTTCCTATTTATTACATTCATCTTTTCTTAATAGTAAAAAAATTACATAATAGATATCACATGTTCGAGAGACAATTCACCATCACTTGTCATATTTAAAATACCCCTAGATTTAGGAAACACGGTCCTACTTTTCAAGAGTAGATACTCTTCACTTTAATCCTCGATCTGCCCTTTGAGCTGGATGTGTGACACTCATTTTGAGTAATGAGTCTCTACTGGGATGGCCCACTAACAGGCTGGATGTCTCCAGATGGCTGGTGTGGTGTTGGAACCCTCAAAAATATTCAAAATATCTCTTGCTACGAAACAGGGCAGTTTAGGCAGTTTCGTAGCGATTTTTCATAGCGTATGAAATCTTGTCTTTTCATCCATATCCTTGCCACATTTTTTGGTAAAAAACCTTTACTATGCCAAAAAATCTTGAAAACAAACAAATCCCCTCCTTAATCTTTCAAAAAAATAAATTCCAAAGAAAAATTGCATCTTCAGAATTTTCGTAGCATTTTTTTGGCTTCAAGCCTGAAGAACGCTACGAAACTGCCTAAAAAACCAGAATTTGTTGTTTTGTGTTTTTCTTCAAAATTTATTCTGTAGGTCTACAAGATGATATGATGAAGTATGTTAAAGCAGAATAGGTTCAAACTACCTCGTATCCTCCTCAAGAAATAAAATTTTCACCATTCAACAAGTTTCTCTATTAATAAAAACAAAGCTGCTTTTTCTGAAATTTAGGGCTCATAAATGATATTATATATCCATATCCTTAATGTTTGTTGCAAAACCAGAGGAGGATTTTGTAGATCAGTTATTTCTGAAGAAAAACCTCTCTTTTTGTTTTTAAAACCATCTCCAACTGTCCAGAATCGGCATTAGAAAAACATGTATAAAACAGGAAAATTCTGGATTATGAAAATAGGTCCCAGAGACATCTTCGAACCTCCAAACTGGTAGCACCTATGAGAAATGTGAAGGAGGTTATTTTTCCTTGTTTTATGCTTGAAAATAACCTCTCTCTATATTTCCAAATTCATATTTTTCATCCATAATATGCTCTTGAAATTTACTGCTCCCACAATCCAAAAACGCAGCAAATTCCCTTGAAGCTCCAACAGAAATTCAAACAAACTGAATTTGTGAATGTTTCAGTAAATATGGGTTCCTTCATGAATATATTAAGGTCCATGGGCTTATATATAACCACATAGCCTCCTTTTAATTATTTCTCCTTCATGGCCATCTCTCTTTATAACCAAGTTTCCCTCTTAAAAATGTGACACATGTAAAGACAAATTGGACAGCAAGTTGCTTGGTGTGGCGAAGCAGCTCTCAAATAGTGACAGTGAGATGCTTCACATGCAATAATGAATGTTGAATTACAAATATCAGCTTAAGGTAAAGTTTAAAAGGTAATTTTTAGAACTCAGAGTTTGATGATGACACATGTGACTATAAAAGACAATAATGATAGCAGATATGGCTAAGCATGTTTGGGAATCATCATAACAAATTCAAATGACATAACCCCTTACTTGTCTTATCAAAATTTGAAACCTTGCACCACTCTGACACTTAGGCTGAAAAAACACAGTTTCGTAGCAAAGACAGTTAGGCTGCTAACAGATTCGCTACGAAACTATTAGGCAGTTTCGTAGCGAAATCTGTGGATTTCCTTTGTAAATCGCTACGAAATTCTGAAAAACTGATAGGTGTGAAATTTTGTAATTTGAAGGCATGGGTGTGAAATAAAAAATACATGGAGTGTAGTTGAATGACATGACATGACTTATGGTGGTTTTTTTGACATAGGATAAACATGATTTGGTAAATTCTTCATCAAATACTTGACCCAACATGACATAACATGAAACCTATGGTGACCTTATCAAAACAAATTTTGAAAATTTTGAGTGTGATAACGCGAATAACAATTAGCAACCAACCACCACTTAGTCCTTAGGAGCCCTTCTTATCATTTCCAAGAACCCTCTCAAATCCTCTTAGCCTCCCACTTAACCATTCCAGATGTCCTAGAAAACAGTTAGGATATTTTCTTCATTCTTCTGCGTTGTCCCATGCATATCAATGGTTGTCCAAAATATCCTTCCCGCCATTCATCTATAATCCACCTTGACTCCCTTTTCCTAAAAATATCTCCATCCTCCTACTCACCACAACCTCCTTGATGTTGAAAATGTAACCAGTTCCGGTCTTCATAATTGTTATTGTATTGATTTCAATATGTATACTATGTAACAAATAAGAGAACAAAAGAAAAAAATATTATTATTAAAGCATGGGTACATGCTCTTTATTGATGGTCTTCTAGGTAAAAGAATTTTCTTCATGCTTCTAAGGTTTTTTAGGTCCTACAATTTATTTTCATGAGTCAAAGGAGTCAACATCATGTTTATAAGACCCTTCCAGGAAAAATATAATTGTAAAAGGAATTATTTTTAATTCTAGAAATTCCTGGAAAATCCAAAAGTACAATTCATCCCTAACAATTACAATTCAGCCTAAAGGAGGGAATTTTACTCCCTGGAAAGACTATATAAAGGAGCAGTTTGACCTCATTTGGCACTCACTCACTCACTAATTTTGATCTCTCAAGAAATAATTTGATTTGTAGCTGGGAAGGTGGAAAAATAAGAATGATGGTATGAGAAGAAAGAAGGATGAATAATCTTGTTTTTTGACTATATCTCTCTCACACATGTGAAATTCTAGGGATCCTAGTGTTGGAGAATGGGGCTGAAGTTGTACTAGGATGAAGTATAGGATCTTGTAGCTAGAAGGAAGAATATCCTACCTTGACCTCGTTGACCTTGGGAAGAGTTTTCTTGCTCTAGGAAGGTATCTATAGGATTAGGGTTTACATAGAAGTTGCAAGGCCAAAATTGTAGGGTTGAAGTTGTAGAATGAGTTGAAATATTGTTGTTAGGTTGAAATTGAAATTTGAGGCTGGTTGGTGTTGAATCAGGTAAATACTTATTGGAGGGCTGACTTGGTACTTGGATAAGTACTTTGTATAGGGTTTGAGTCTTTGTGTCTCATTTTGAAGCAAATTCTATAAGAAGAGAATAGTTTATCGGATTTTCCCCTAGATGAGAGCCTAATTACAGTATCCTCTATTGTTGTTGTTTCATTCTTAATAGTTGTTTGATGAAAGGATATAACTAAAGAATACAAGAAGAATAACTTTGATGAAAAGATATAAATAAAGAACACAAGAAGAATAACTAAGTTCACAAGAAAGTATTGAGATAAAGGAAAAAAATATTTAATAGTTGCCACTTTGTATTTTCCAACATGGTATCAAAGCTAAGGTGAACAATGAAGGCAGTTGGAAGGATACTAGAAGGAATTACTTATCAAGGGGAAGAAAAAAGGAAACTCTCAAGGAAAACCGGAAAAAGAAGACTTCAAGAAGGATCGTCTTTTGAAGGGATCTAGTTGAAGACTCATTCGTAGACCTCTTTAAAGAAATCATCAAAGGATCTATCATTCATCACTCTTAGAATTTTTTGTTGGAGGAATCCTAGGGGACATCTTTCAACGAAGTCTCTTCAAATATTTTGAAGGAATAAAGAAGGTTGGAGACATAATGAAGGAGAATCTTGGTTATCAAGTAAGTATCATATTATTACACCATGTTTGAATATACATGTCATATGGGCTCTTTCTGCAAGGAGATAAATAAGCTCATTGGAGCATCAAATTATCTAGCATGGAAGAAAAGTATTTACCTGATACTCATAGGATAAGAAGTAACAGAGTATGTTACTAGGGAAATTACTAAACCTAACCAAGACAAGACACAAGAACTAGAAAAATACAAGAAAGGGTAATTATAAAAGTATAAGAAAGGGTAAGTAAGGGCTCAAAGGATCATAGTTGAGTCCATTAAAAATTCTCTTGTTCCATTTGTTGCAAACTTGAAAATCCAAGGCTATGTATGGAAAGCTAGTGAACTTGTAATCTATTAGTACATCAAGACAAAATATTTATTTGTGGAATAAGTTATATAGAATGAATAAATTAAAGGATGAAGATATGGCATCCTTTCTCATGAAAGTCTCTCAGCTAAGAGACCCTCTACAAGGGCTTGGGGAAATAATTTATTATTTGGAAGTGACCATATGTGTATTAAATCCATTGCCAACAGAATGGATCAGATTTGCAACAAGAATCTATGCCAAGAATTATTCAATTCCTTTTGATGATTTTTGGGCTCAATGCATTCTAGAAGAATTAAGGATCAAGGTAAAATATGGCATTGGATCATATGATCAGTCTCAATCCTTTCTAGCGCAAGTCAAGAAGTTGAAGAAGCGAAAGTTTGGAAGTCCAAGAAGAAATAAATGTCCAAGGTTAATTTATTTAAGTATGTTGAGTTTGGAAATATTAAGAGGGATTTTCCACGCCACAAAACAACAAGAGAAAGGAAAGGAGCGAAGCTTATGTAGTCGAGGTAGTGAGAGAACCTAAGAAGAAGTCAAAGAAGGATGAAGTGAAGGATATTTATTACTGAAGAAGGTTCACTGACTTCATGTAATATCCCAAAATGGGATATTCAAGAATATAGAACATATGCATAATTCCAACTACGGTAAAATAAGAATAAAACATGTAGAACTGGAAAAATTCCAGAATACATCAAAACATCATACATATGAGCAGAAATAGTTGATCCATATCATTATTTATCAAAAACAACGTAAGTACACACTGCCCCAAAAGGAATGCACTCAAGGCACAAGATGGTTGAAATACACTAATGAAACTTAGCATTGGAAAGTATAAACTGATTTTGCTGGGAATAATATCTATGTTTGAGAGGCTACTAGAGTGATCAGAAATATCTAGGATTTTAACCATGGATTCTACTTGAAAAACCCAGAAATGGTTTGGTCAGATTTTGAGTTTGGAATTTCGGCCCTTTTTGGGTTGCACACTACACCCCTGCTGGCTGAGTTACGCACTCCTTGGAGAAAAATGCTGATCTAGGGCTGAAAGAATGATCTATCTACTGCAATAGCACCCACTCATCTCACTAACTAAAGGGTCAGTCCCTTCTCCCGGTCCCAAGCTAAGAAACTTAAGATCTAGCTCCTCCACTGAATATGCAGTCGTTGCATGCACAATTGCTGGGTAATACTGCGTTGTCTAGGAGGGCTGATGATATATCCTGCTAATAGATAATGAAATTATAATCCTATGCTTCTTAAGTGATCCCCAGAGTGAAGTATTAATCCCTCACAAGATTCCAAGCTGAGTTTCTTGGAACTTCCTCTTCCTCTCAAACCCTCACTATAGAATTACGCAATTCCTGCAGGAAATGTTACTACATAGGAGAATTAGATGGATGGCCTGATGTCGGATATGACAATGAAACTCCCGAATGACTACAATGGATCCATAATGTTAAGGGTTGATCCCTCCACAGGTTTCTCATCTGAAGTACTGAGAACAACCTTCGAACTCTCAAATCTAAGTTTTGAATGTGTAATTCTTGTAGCTGGAAGTGTAGATGAGAGTGGTTGAAAGTGGTATTGATTGTTGGATGATGAATGCTACCCAAGAAAACCTTCCCATAGTAGGCACTCGAAGTCCCCCGTGGGTAAGGGTGGGAGCTCCGCTCGAAGACACCCGTGTGCTAAAAAACATAGTAGACTTAGCTAAATAGCTGAAGTGTGCAAAGAAATGTCTTACGACACAACAATAAAAATATAGACTCTCATTCCTTTGCTGCCCTCATCTTCATTTTATGGTTGTGAGCGTTCCCTAGCCTTGGCACACCTCATAATTGCGCTGCACATGTGGCCACTATCCTCCATAAAGATTGTGCTATCCTCATGATCTCCATCATTGCTGCAATTACTCTCCACTTTCTCCATCATGTGTGCATTTAATGCACCACTTCCTCCATCATCTCTGCAATTGCTTCTCCACTATCTCCATAATCTTTCATTTAATCCTCCATTATCTCCATCATCTTCACCATAAATTCTCTATTACCTCCACTCTTTCCTCATTATTATGCTTCTCCAATACTCCATAATGCTACTCCACTACTCAATTAACCCATATTCACACTATAGAAGTGGATTTTATTCATCTACTGGGTTTATGGGTCCCTCCACCCTTTTATTTACTTAACTAAATAAGAAAATAAATAACTCTAATATTCCAATTAGCTTATGGAAAATTTGGAATATGAAAGTCCTCCCCGCCAAAATTTTCCTTGTCCTCAAGCAACTGCAAAAGTGGATGTTGCAGAAATCCATCTCCCTCCCAAGTGGCAGCCTCATATGAAAGGTTTCCCCATCTACTCCAATGTGTTATGAATGCCCATCTCCATAGTTTCCTCTTTAGAATGTCTAGAATGGCCTCCATCCGTGTAGCTAGATGCCTCTCCTCATCAACGAGTCCCCAAGTGGAAACCATCTGTTGTCCAAGAGCCTCTTCTTTGCATGAGATATGTGAAGTGTAGCAGTTCCTTCCCCAAGTGGAAAGTCCCAACTCATAAACTATATCTCCAACCATGCTACATGGAGTAGGTTGTGTCTCTCCATGCTCCAATCCTTGGCCCCAGTGGCCTGCTTGATCTAAGCATCATCTCAACACTGTGCAAAGTATGAAATAGAGACATGTGGATTGACATGTGAAATGTCGAACCATACTCTCCCAATAGCAGCCACCGCAACAATGCCTCTTGCTACATACCACATCATCATCATACCAAGTATGGTAGCCATACTCTCTCAAGAGAAGCCACCGTAGCAATGCCTCTTGTTGCCACATCACATCATCATCATACCAAGTATGGTATCCATACTCCCTCAAGAGAATCCAACGCAGCAAGGCCTCCTGTTGCCAAAACACATCATCATGCAAAGTATAAAACATCAACATCCCACTTGACATGTGGAATGTCATATGGTGGCCATAATATCCCAAGAGTAACCAGCACAGCCATGCCTCCAGCTGTTGCATCTCATCACTACTGTGCAAGGTAGGAAACAATGATATACCAATGGACATACAAAATGCAATTTCTTGGCCATACTCTCCCAAGAGTAGCCAGCGCAACCATACCTCCTCTTTCTATATCACCTCGGTACTATGCAAGGCATGGAACATACCAATCTGAAATGTTAGGTGGTAACCATACTCACCCAAGAGCAGCCAGTGCAACCATGCTTCTTGCTACCCTGTGTCATAGATTTTCAAGTAGCTTTCCAGCCACTTGCTCATCATCTCCATCCATCCATCCAACTGTGGGTGATGACTCATATCATGCACCAGCTCAGTATCCACCCAATGGAGAAGCTCCCGCCTAAAACTGCTCATACAATAACTATCCCCATCACTATCTATGGCCTTGGGAAGACCATGAAGCATGAATACATCCTAGAAAGATAATCTGGTTATGGGTGAAGATATGTACTCTGTGAAATGTCGAAGCAATGTGCATACCTCGACAACGGATCAATGTTGACAATACCATCCTCCACAATATGATGAAAATATTTGCACTCCATGATATGTTGAAGTTCATCCTCCTTGAGGTCTCTCTATGAGAACTTCTCACCGATGGCTCGGTAGAACCTATGAGGTTTTGAATATGTTGCATGTAGAAACTTCTCTTTGAGTTGTGAGATTCTCATCAAGAAGGCTATGTCCTGATAATGGAAGATGTTATCCATTACATGATGTCTACCATCTACCATCTGCCCATCCAATGCTTCATAAGTGAAGCGGTCATCAGAATTCTCAAATAATAACTGGGCCCTCATATCATCACTGCTCCTTAGTGACAGCGCTATTGAGCTCCATGATAGTGCATTTGTTGTCACATGGCCCTCTTCATACACAATGTTGAACTCATACTCCTGCATTGTATTGATCCACTGTTGTTGCATCTTATGCAACTTCTCCTCCTCCTTAAAAATATGCCAGAGATTATGGTGGTTGGTCTTCACCAGAAATATACTACCAATCAAAAAATTCCGGAATTTGACCAATACATGCATAATGGCCAATATTTCTTTGTTGTAAATAGAATACGACAACTCATGCAATAGTAACTTCCAGTTCTCGAAAGCTATTTTATAGCTTCCCTACTTTAGGAATGTGCTAATACCATCCTCATAACTCCACACTCCAAAAAAAATTGTTATGTGCAGCTCAAAAATGTCAAACTAGTATAGTTATACCTCTTCTCCTTGAACTAGTCAAGGGTCCTTTGTGTAGTAATAGTCTGCTTCTCCAAATCAGAAATGTGCTCTAACCCTTGTTCATGCAATTTCCTTGATGGCATGACCCCACAAATCTCCATCTGATGTGTTGAAATAACATGGGGTGGAAATTTTTGCATACCTTGGATCAGCTGATGCTTGGGAACATCTTGAAAACCTAAAAGAGTTCCTCCAACCAGTGCAAATGCTTCTCCAACTACTGGTGATGGTGATAGCTTCTCCTCTATTGCTGCACCAACACTGTTATTTTCTTCCTCTTTCTCATGCACCTCCAGAATCATGACTGGTACTCTCAATGTCGAATGCTTAGGACCATCTTGAAAATATGCAAGTGCTCCTCCCACTGATGCAAGTAACTCTACTGCAGTTGGTGGTGGTGGTAGTTTCTCTTCTCCCGGTGTATCAGCGTTGACATCTTCCTTCTGCTCCTCATACACTTTCTCTTTATTTTCAGAGAATGTCTCAATGGAATGTGCCTCTGGGTTTCTTCTATCAAACATCTTTACCAATATTTGAGTGAACCCAGCATACATAGTCACTTTTGCATGTTTCAATCTGTCGAACCACCAATCATTTGCTTCAACCTCAAGGTGCAGCGCTGCAATCTCAATGGATTCCTTTTTCGCTACTGGGTGTATCTGGAAGAAATCATATAACTTCTCCATCCAAGCCTTTTCCGTGATTTTGGATGACCCATCGAATGTAGGCAGAAATAATTTATTTTTCATATGCCCTCTTCTTCTATTGCTGCTACGGGGTCTTAGGTCTTCTTTGATATGGAAAAACTGTTGGAAAGCCAGATTCTCTTTGAATTCTTTAGATTGAGATTTGTACTCTGCAAGATAATCACTCAGAGTATCATGCTCCAAATATCATCCATCTCCATGCCATTCATTTCCTTCTGCAAGGAAAGTGGGCATAGTAGGGCGTTGTGGAACTTTATTCACTACCAGTTGCTCATATTGTTGATAGGAAGTGCTTAGACCTTCTCCATTCTAAAAACCCCTTGAGGTTTCCTTTTGCCTTTTCCTTATCATTTATTTTATCTCCATGGTGAGATCCTGCATAGATCTAAAGAGAAGTGTGGAAAAACTAATCCTTTTAGCCATTTTAGACTTCTCATTTTTCTGCTTCTTCTTATTCTTCTGATATCATGAAATTCCCATAAGTTGAGCCAAATATCATGCTCTGATACCACTATAATATCCCAAAATGGGAAAGACAAGAATATAGAACATATGCACAATTCCAAATAAGAAATAAACATACAAAACTGGAAAATATTGGAATACATCAAAACATCATACATATGAGTAGAAAAATCTGAGCCATATCATTATGTATCAACAAAAATACAAGTACACAATGCCCCAAAAGGAATGCACTCAAGCCACAAGATGGTTGAAATACACTAATGAAACTTAGCGCTGGAAAGTATAAACTATTGTTGTTGGGAAGAATATCTATGTGCAAGAGGCTGCTGGAGTGCTCAGAAAGATCCGGTATTTTAACCACAGACTCTACTTGAAAAACCCAGAAAATGCCAAAAATGGTTTGGCCAAATTTTGAGTTTGTAATTTTGGCCCTTTTTGGGTTGTGCACTGCACCCCTGTTGGTTGAGTTACACACTCCCTAGATAAAAATTCTGATCTGGGGCTGAAATAATAATCTATCTATTGCAATAGCACCCACTAATCTCACTAACTTAATGGTTGGTCCCTTCTCCCGATCCCAAGCTGAGAAACTTAACATCTAACTCCTCCACTGAATATGCAGTTGTTGCATGCACAATTGTTGGGTAATATTGCACTGTCTGGGAGGGTCGATGATGTAGCCTACTGATAGATAATACAATTTTTTTCCCAGGCTATTGAAGTGATCCCTAGAGTGAAGGATTAATCCCTCATAGGATTCCAAGTTGAGTTGCTTAGAACTTTCTCTTCTGCTCATACCCTCACTGCATAATTACACAATTCCTGTAGGAAATGTTGTTGCATAGGAGAATTAGATGGATGGCCTGATGTCGGATATGAAAATGAAACTCCCAGAAGAATGCAATGGATCCACAATGTGAAGGACTAATCCCTCCACAGGTTTCTCAGCTGAAGTACTGAGAACAACCTTCCAACTCTCAAACCCAAGTTCAGGAATGCATAATTCTTGTAGCTAGAAGTGCAGATGAGAGTGGCTGAAAGTGGCACTGATTTTCGGATGATGAATGATGCCCAAGAAAACATTGCCATAGTAGGAACTCAAAGTCCCCCATGGGTAAGGGTGGGATCTCTACTCGGAGACACCCATGTGCTAAATAGCACAAAATACTTAGCTAAATAGTTGAAGTGTGAAAAGAAATGTCTTACGACACTCAACAATAAAAATCCAGACTCCCATTCCTTTGCTGCCCTCATCTTCATTTTATGGTTGTGAGCCTTCACTAGCCTTGGCCCACCTCATAATTGTGCTGCACATGTGGCCACTAGCCTCCATAAATATTGTGTTGTCCTCCATGATCTCCATCACTGCTACAATTACTCTCCACTTCCTCCATCATGTGTGCATTTAATGCACCACTCCTTCCATCATCTCTACAATTTCTTCTCCACTATCTCCATCATCTTCCTCATTAATGCTCTATGACCTCCACTCTTCCTTCATTATTCTGCTACTGCACAACTCAATTAACCCACATTCACACTATAAAAGTGGATTTTATTCATCTATTGAGTTTATGCGTCCCTCCACCCTTTTATTTACTTAACTAAATAAGAAAAGTAAGAACTCTAATATTCCAATTAGCTAATGGAAAATTTGGAATATTACACTTCCAGGTTCTCTATCAGGATTAATATTTCCTTTTGGATAGTTTTTTTTTCATAGCATCATAGAAATAAGCATATGATAGCAACATATTTAGAGTTTGCATAAATAAGTTGCTTTCTATAAATCATCTAGTTTGATAAGTGAACCATTTTTGCATAATACTCATCCAAATTATCTAATATTATGAAAGAGGTTGACATATTAATTATATGGATTATTATAAGGACCATCATTCTGGAAGGACCTTGGAAAAATCATCATGACAAGGGTAGTATACATTCCATGTAAAGTGGAAATAATACTGTTAAAGGGATGAAGAAATGCAATGGGTTAAGTTGTGGGATTACTTTAGGGCATATAGCTAGATGATTGGATGAAATCATAAGAATTCATATTGAAAGAAAAATTTGGATAAGATTCATATATATAGAATCTTGAGAAAAGAAAGTTGGTAATAAAATATGCCTAATTATATGGATATATGATGCTTCAAAATAATAGGATTTGACTTAATTTAGGATGAATAAAGAATTAATACTTTCTCTATAATATACAACATTTATTAACATCTGATATAATCTCTATAAAATAAGTTCTAACTTGGTAATCAACTTCAATTATTGGGCACTTTGATGCCTAAAGGAATTTTTCAAGTGGAGATGGTTGATGAGGGTGTTGATGATACGAGAAGGTAATCTGTTAGATGATCCAAAAATAATTTTTATCATAGGTTATAGTATTTGAATAAAATAATTATTAATTTAAGATATTAAATTAATAATTATTATTCTAGAATATTTAATATATTTGTGAGATAGTTAGAATTAGAAATTTGTTAATAAAAATTAGGACTCTAGAAAAGAGTCGTTTCCTCGGCTCTAAGTTAGGAGAAAAGTTAGTAGTTTGGTTAGAAGCTCATTTATTGTGAATGGACACTTGTTTATTTTCCTAGTGATTCATAACTAGATTAAGTTAGAGCATAGAGCATATAAATAGGTTAGTTTCCTATTTTGAATGTAATGTGTAATGAGAGAATGTGAGAGTGAGTTTCCGTGTGTAGACTCCTATAATTTGCCCTGTAATATTTTTTCTTGATCAATAAAGTTGTGTGTCTGAGGACACTTCTGCTCTTTCATGTGGTGTCAGAGCCACGGTAACACTGTGAGGAGGAGATTCCAGCTCTATCAGGTCGTGGAAAACTCAACTCCGTTGAAGTGATCAGCAAAATATTTTGCTTTTGCCAGTGTTTTGATGTTGATGCAAGTGGATTTTGCCAGCGTCCTCCAGCGTTTGGCATGGCAAATAATTGAACCAGCATTTCTTATCAGGCAGATCGATTTTGAATAATCGAACCAACGTTTTGAAATCTGCAAAATCGATTTTGAATAATCGAACTAGCGTTTTGAAATCTGTAAAATCGATTTTAAACAGATGTGGCAATAGATTTGATTGATTCCAGGCTTGGAGGAATTCATTCCAACGTTGAACGGATATGAACCAGCTTTCCAGCGTTGACTGGATGTGGCATCACATATAATATAATTTTAATTGCAAAGGAGTTATTAAAGTTTTTTTTGTAATTGGAATGTTTTTTAAATTTGTAATTGTGCTTTGCAATTAAAAGCATATTTTATTTGGAGGAATAAGTTGAATAAGTAGAAATATTTTTTTGAAGCATTGTAATTGGAGTAATAAGGGTGTTGTAATTTTTTGGAGTAATAAGGAGATTTGTGTTTTGTAAATTTTCTTATGGAGTGAAAGTGTGGCTCAAAGTAATTTTACTTTGAGGGGGGGTAATTTTTTTTTACCAGATTGTGCAAAAGCACCATTGTAAAAAGTCAAATTTTGAAAGTTGCCTTGTAAAAACTTGAGAAATTGACTAGAGCCAAGTGCAAAGCTCAGTCAATTTTCTCCTTTTTTGACGACTATTCGAGGGTCAAGGCCAAGCCCCGATAGTTCGTTTTTTGCGTCATGTGTTGCTGTTGTGTTGCGCATCTTGATTTTTGGAGCTTGATTCGTGGTGTGAAGTCTTAACACTACAATGTCTAAGTTGATTAATTTCTTTTCTGATTCCGAAAAACTTGAAGGCTCAAAATCTTACAAAACATGGCAACGCCTCATCGAAAGCACTCTTGTTTATAATGAACTATGGCATGATATTTGTGATGGAGATGTAAAGCCAAATAAACCTATAGATGCAGCTGCGCTAGCAAAATGGGAAGTTAAAAACGCTAAAGCATTAGCTCTCATTAAATCCTCTGTCAATGATGAAATGTATGTCCATATCGAAAATGCTAAAGATGCATGGTCTGCTTTGAGAACTTTTAAAGAGTTGTTTGATACTCAGCCTCAATCAAAAAGAGTTGATCTACAATTAAAATTGTTGCATCAAAAATTGACTGAAGACAGAGATATTCTTGAATACATCTCTAGACTTAAGAATATTAAGCAGGAAATTGTTAATGCTGGTTTTCAAGAAGTTGATGATAGTTTTATGGTCACAATTTTAATTTCTAGGCTTCCTTCTTCCTACACACATTTTTTAGAAACTTTACAGCTCACGGGAAAGTTAGAAAAGCTAAATTTTGATGAGCTCTGCAAAATGTTGAATCAACATGATAAAACTTTTGGGAAGAAAAAGAAAGTGGGTGAAGATGTTTTTCTTACAGAAGCCAGTACTAGCAACTCCCCAGCTGACAATTCCAAAAACAAAGGTAAAGGTAATTTTAATCAAGCAGCGCAAGGTCATGGTCGCAGTCAACGAAGAGGAAACAAATCCAACAGAGGCTCAAATTCAGGCAAAAATAATTCTCAAGGAAAAGGCAACAATCAAAATAGAGGATCTCAGCAAGGCACGGGATAGAATTTAGGAAGAGGACAATCTCAAAACAGAGGAAAAAGCAGAGGTCGAGGACAATATCAAGGCAGAGGACAGTCTCAAGGAAGAGGCACTGATTTAAGTCAAATTGTTTGCAGACGATGTAACAGAGTTGGTCACTATGCTTCAAATTGTCGCACATCTATCAATAAAATTTCTAATTTTCAACAGCCTTCAGCACAGTTTGCAAATGATCAAGATCAAGATGATAATGACTCAGAATATGTCTTCACTTCTTCACCAGCAATCCAAATTTCCTCTTATGTTAAGAGTGATTATGAAGATGCTTGGATTTTGGATTCAAGAGAAACTCAGCACATGACCTGTAGACGAGATTTCTTTTGGAATTTTCAAGAGTGCCATCTTAATTCCATCTTTCTAGCAGATGATACAAAACATATGCCTTATGGAAAAGGTGCAGTCAAAGTTTTTCTCCCTGACATTGGAGAAAAATTGATTTCCAATGTGTGGTATGTACCCACCTTTAAGAAAAATTTGTTGTCCTTGGTCATGATTCGACAAGCAGGACATCAAATAATTATGGAAGATGGCTTAGTTAAGATTAATTCAGTCAAACAGAACTTCCAAACAGTGATGACAGGA
The DNA here is from genome assembly GCA_034641835.2 of Pinus albicaulis. Taxonomy (NCBI): domain Eukaryota; kingdom Viridiplantae; phylum Streptophyta; class Pinopsida; order Pinales; family Pinaceae; genus Pinus; species Pinus albicaulis. Next base: position 1,359,482,719 of record CM076582.1, on the reverse strand, counting down.
TATGAAGATGGAAAACTGTTAAGGATGAAAGGGACAGTTATTCCAAGGCATTCTGATTTTGCAGGGGCAGTTACTACAAGAATTTCACCTATAAGATTATGGCATGTAAGATATGGACATTTGAATTTTGATAGTCTTTCTCAATTGCAGAAACAAGGGATGGTTAAAGGACTTCCGACTTTCAACAAAGAAAATGCTAAATGTGAAGCCTGCATTTATGGCAAACAGAGTCGAGAAAGTTTTTCAACAAGTACATGGCGCGCAAACAGGCTGCTGCAACTATTTCACAGTGATTCGTGTGGTCCACTACAAAGTTCATTAGGTGGTTGCAAATATTTCTTGCTATTTATTGATGATTTCAGTAGAATGACCTGGGTTTACTTTTTGAAAAACAAGTCAGAAGCATTTGAGAAATTTAAAATTTTTCGACAACTTGTTGAAAATGAAGTCAAAGAAAAGATAGGTACTCTCAGGATAGATAATGGGGGAGAATTCAACTTAAATGAATTCAAAACTTATTGCAGTGAAAATGGCATCAGAAGACATCTTAAAAATGTTTACACTCCACAGCAAAATGGAGTCGTAGAAAGGATGAATCATACATTGTTAGGCATGGCGAGATCCATGTTAACTTTCAAAGGGTTAAGTCCAACATATTGGGCATAAGAAATCCATACAGCTGTCTATCTAAGAAACATATCTCCAACTACTTCGTTAGAAGGAATCACCCCTTATGAAGCTTGGTTTGGTTTCAAACCTAAAGTCAAACATCTTCGAGTTTTTGGATCCATCTGTTATGCCTTAGTTCCCAAAGAAAAGAGAACTAAGCTTGATTCAAGAAGTTTAAAATGCACCATGATCAGCTATTCAGATGAAAATAAAGGGTATCGTCTTTTGACCAATGGAAAATTTATTGTGAGCAGGGATGTCATTTCTGATGAAACAGAGAGTAAGAGTGTTGAAGAAATCGAAAATCTTCTTCACAAGTTAGAAACTAAAGGCAGTAAAAGGAAAGGAAATATGAAAATTCAACCAACTTCACCAAATTGGTATGAACTTGATTTTCCTTCCTCTGAAGATGAGTCATCTAGTCCATCTACTTCACCAAAAACATCTGGGTCTTCTAGCAGTTCATCAGTGTCTCCAATGAGCAGCAGTTCTTCTAACAGTGATTCTCCAGATTCACCACCTGAACGACGAACATCAGTTTACATTAATCCCCTCTACAATGATGGAGACTTCTCAGAACCTCAAACAAGTGAGCAACAACTTCCAAAATGGGCAGTTCAACTATTGAAAGATGTGAGGCCTAATGAACAACACAAAATAGGAACAAGGGCATCAAAATGAAATGAAGGAAATTTTGCTTTGATAGCAAATGATTTTACTGAACCTTCTTCTTTTCAAGAGGCAGTAAAACATAAAGCATGGCAACAAGCAATGGTTGATGAATATCAGGCAGTTCAAGACAACAACACTTGGCAACTTGTTGATTGTCCTCAGCATGTTAAACCTATTGGATGCAAATGGGTTTATTGAATTAAGTACAAACAAAATGGTGATATTGACAAGTATAAAGCACATCTTGTTGCTAAAGGATTTACGCAGCAGGAAGGGATCGATTATGATGAAACCTTTGCTCCCACAGCCAAATGGAACACCATCCGCCTTACACTTGCCTTAGCAGCTCAGAAAGGGTGGAAAGTTCATCAAATGGATGTCAAAAGCGCTTTTCTTAACGGGGACTTACAGGAAGATGTATACATGACACAACCACCAGGGTTTGAAGTTAAAGGGCAAGAACATAAAGTCTGCAAATTAATCAAGGCTTTATATGGATTAAAACAAGCTCCCCGCGCCTGGTATGCCAAAATGGATGAATACCTTCGCAAAGTTGGTTTTCATCGCAGTGAATCTGATGATACTTTGTATGTGCGCCAACAGGGAAAATATCTAGTCATTCTCATTATGTATGTTGATGATTTGATCATTACAGGCAATAATGATGATCACTTAGAACAGGTCAAAAAGGAGTTGCATGCAGGTTTCAAGATGACAGATTTGGGACTACTTTACTACTATCTTGGAGTTGAAGTAAGCCAACGTCCACATCAGATCTTCATTTCCCAGAGAAAATATGCAGCAGAAATTCTTCAGCGATTTGGAATGCAGGATTGTAAGCCTGTCCTTACCCCTATGGAACAAAACTTAAAACTTTCAAAATTTGAAGGGGGGGAAAGAGTGGACAGCATGACTTACAGACGGTTGATTGGCAGCTTGATTTATTTGAAAACCACTCGTCCTGATCTATCTTATGCAGTCAGTGTTCTTTCACGTTTTATGCAGGAACCATTAGACAGCCACTGGAATGCAGCCAAAAGAGTTCTTCTATATATCCAAGGAACAAAAGATTTTGGTCTTCTTTACAAAAAGACTAAAAATTTTGTCCTTGGTGGATTTTCAGATGCCGACTTTGCTGGCAGTATTGATGACAGGGCATCAACCTCAGGTTACTTAATGAACATGGGGTCAGCTGCAGTTTCCTGGAGTTGCAAGAAGCAAAGTACAGTGGCCACTTCTTCAGCAGAAGCAGAGTATATTTCAGCATGGGAAGCAACATGTGAGATTGTTTGGTTACGTCGAGTTTTACAGGACTTGGGGATTCCTCCAGCAGAAGCTACTTCATTATTCATCGACAATCAATCAGCAATAAAGCTTGCCAAGAATCCAGTTTTCCATTCAAAGACAAAGCATGTGGACACCAAGTATCATCATATCATATCTCTCATTGCAAAGGACGTCATCAAGCCAGTGTTTTGCCCTTCAGAAGATCAGACCTCCGACATTTTCACAAAACCTCTTGGTAGAATAACTTTTACTAAGTTCAGGGATGAACTTGGTATCTGTTGTAATGTATCTTTGGATCATAGGGGGGAATGTTAGATGATCCAAAATATATTTTATCATAGGTTATAGTGTTTGAATAAAATAATTATTAATTAAGATATTAAATTAATAATTATTATTCTAGAATATTTAACAAATTTGTGAGATACTTAGAAATAGAAATTTTTTATTAAAAATTAGGACTCTAGAAAAGAGTCATTTCCTAGGCTCTAAGTTAGGAGTAAAGTTAGTAGTTTGGTTAGAAGCTCATTTATTGTAAATGGACACTTGTTTATTTTCCAAGTGATCCATAACTAGATTAAGTTAGAGCATAGAGCTTATAAATAGGTTAGTTTCCTATTTTCATTGTAATGTGTAATGAGAGAATGTGAGAGTGAGTTTACGTGTGTAAACTCCTGTAATTTGCCCTGTAATCTTTTTGCTTGATCAATAAAGTTGTGTGTCTGAGGACACTTCTACTCTTTCATAATCATGATGAGGTAAGTTTGATTTTGGTTATTCTTATTGTTTATATGTCTTAGGGTCCTATAAATATAGGATTCATAATTTTTAATTTGCTATGTTAAAATCTTGTAATATTGTACATACCTTTTCTTTCTGCAAATGTTTTCCTATATTTAAAAAATTAAAAGAGGGTAAGTCCTAAAATAAAAATCAAAGGAAAAAAAAAGATCAAAAAAGGAATATTAAATATGAACCCCACTAAAATGGACCATGAAAGTGTTGCACGCTCAAATGCCACTACTATTAGTTTACTTTTGTAAAAATATTGTGTGCAGCTTGTCTTAAATGCCACAATCCATGAGGGTCAAATAGCTCAATCTTGACTTTTCATGCTTTAAATTTCATGCTGATAAATAGAGAATAAATATCTAGCCAAATTGTTTAACCTTGGCATATCATTAGTTAGGTAGAGAATAAATAAGGAGCTCAACAATTTAATCTAAGCCCTTGGAAGAAACAAGGTTATAATTAGATAGTTTTCTTAATAAAAAATAAATTAAAAGGTCAGCAAGCTCAAATGCGCCCAAGAAAAGGAAATAAAATGCTAAGATAAAAGAAGGGTAGCTAGAATGACTTTGGAAAATCATGAAAATTATTGTTGGTCATTTCATATTTCTAACATCCTTGCAAAAAACACATTCCCCTCATTTTAAACCATTTTCCTTTTGCTAATATTCCTTTCCCCTTATTCTAACCATTTCCCTAACTAACTCCGCCCTTTCCCTAGTTAAAACCCCTTTACCTATTTACTAACCTCATTTCCCTTCTACTAATTTCCCTTTTTAATTAAATACCCCAAACCCACCTTCTCATATTTTTAATGTTTAAAATGAATCGGGCCCCAATGTATAAATCCTTTCCCTATATATATTTCTAACTTTTCATTATATATTTACTAAACCCCTTATCCCATTTAAACTCCCACTTATGATTATCCCTAACCACATTTATATATTAATTCCCATTACCCCACCCACTTATATTAATATCCTTCCACATATTATATCCTAGTTAAAATAAAGTCATCCATTATATTATTTAAATCCCATATCATTTAATCTTTTCCCATTTCGCATAACTCTATATTAAGCCCTCGCCTAAATAACTCCCTGGTCCCACCTCTATAAACCAGTAACATTCATTAGTTGTTCGATCATCCTCCACAGATCCAATAGCTCTCATGTCATTTCACACTTGCGATAGCCTGATCTATAACATTCCAAGAGCTTGCGAAACAAGTGGTTTTCATTACTCCGCTCCTTGCATTAGAGAACTTTTGAGGTCTAAAATGGGTCTCCTAAGAAAAATGTACAACCAAAATAAACTCTATAATAACCAATATGATTCAAGATGATGATGTCAACCATGGGGGATGATTCACCATTTTTGGGGTAAAAAAATAAAAATATTAAAAAATAAAAACTACTTTTTCAACTTGTATTTTCAACTTATATCCCTAATATTTTACTGAAATTTTGAGTGGGAGTACTCGTTGGATGCAAAATTTAATTCCTCATCCAAGGAGCACCCATATTGCATACTTTTGATGGACCTTGTTACATGAAAAATGGTGATTGAAATCACATTTTTCATGTATTTCTCATTTTTTGTGCCGCAGGGTCCATCAAAAGTATGCAACATGGGTACTCATTGGATGAGGAATCAAGTTCTGCATCCTAGGAGTGTTCCCAATCGAAATTTGAGTAAATACATAGGGAGATAAGTTGAAAATAAGAATTGAAAAAGTAGTTTTTACTTTTTTCCCTCTAAAATTTGATGATGTAATCTAATCTTATTTTATTATTTCCAGTATTATTTTATAATTTCCTTAGGAGGCCCATTTTAGTCCTCAAAATTCCCCTAATGCTACGTGGCGCCGCCACAATCCATCGCATCATTCAAAATAAAAACTACTTACCATCAATGCTTGATGCGAAAAACCACCAAGAATTTTATCCTCATATGAATAATATTACCGTGCCATTTGAATTTGACCTCACGTTGTGTGAAGAACATCATACCATCATTCCACTCCGACATTGTGCGTTAAGCCACCATTGTTCCAAAACCCTACTTCACTGATACATTCAATTACTCACCTCTGTTAATTTTTGAAAGAAAGCCATTTACAACATAATTGAATTTCCGCAGCCCAGACTCATTTCACAAACTTGCCCATTTCTGTAATGTTCCCAAATTTTAGCCTCAAAGCTAAATGGAACATTAGAGTTAGCAGTATCTTTAGTTGGTAAATAAATGGGTAGAAAATCCCATAAGTCTCCTAAGGAGGAATAAAAACACTTCAAGTGTGAAAGGGAGACACTCCTTGCAGTTTAATTAACCACCTCCATGTGTGAATATCGATAACATCAGGTTGATCCAGTCTACTTTGACTATGTCAACAGCGCAGATGTGGAGGAGCAGGGATCAAGGAAGGAATAACGTAGTTTTGGAGGGAGATGAATCTCTTGATAGAAATGACCTAATTGGGTGGGGCCAAGGGAAATCAAACTCACATCTTATTTAAGGAAGAGGATGGCAACATTATTCTTCATGTTTTAGATTATTATTTTGTCTGCTCAAACTTTTTGCTTCCTCTTGCTGTTTAGTAGGGTTGTTGTTGTGCTGCTTAGCACCGGGTGTTCCCGAGCGGGAATCCCACCTCTTTCCTTGAGGAGCCTCTTGGGAGAGTTTTCATTCATTTTCCACATCAGGTTTTTAGGCCAATCTATAGCTTACTTCATCAGTGCAATTTCTTCAGGTCATTGTGCTGTGTTGCAGGGTGCAGCAGTGGAGGGGATTGGAATCCCACTTTCTAAGCTAGTTTCTCATTGAAGGGAGGTTTCCTTAACTTGGGAGATATATTTGGAGAGATCTTGAGCTCATTTCAGATCTGTGGCATCAGGCCACTCATTTCCCAACATTCCCAGTGTTGTTCCAGCTAGGGAATGCGTTATTTTTGGAGGCAGTTTCAGTGGATGGTCTAGTGGCTCCGTTGCAGTGTTTCCTTGTGATTGAAAGGTTAATCCTTTCATGGGAGGAAGCCCTTGAGGGGCATACATCATATCTAATATCTTTCATCCTTCTACATTCTTATTCTTCAGTGCTGTAGTGATTTTCTGAAGATCACATTTGTATTTAGAGTATATGTCAAGAAACCCTTCCCGGGTTTTCTTGTAATTGTAATAAGGAGAATAGATCTCATTTTATGAGCATGATTTTCTAATATATGAGCAGATATATTTGTATTCTTAATTTCTAAGTTAAAACCCTCTTAAGACTGTGCAGTCTCCTTTGTGCATTATTTCTGAGTAGCAGTGTTTGGGGTTTTTAGTGTTTTTCAGCTACACTAGGTGTGGGAGTTCTGTTTACCTCACCTAGTTTCATTTGTTTCTGATCTCATCTTGGAATTAGATGCTCGATGGATATATCTAATGGATCTAAGTGATGATTTTCATTCTTATGGAATATATTTCTGGAAATGTGTTTTTCTGTGAATGCATTGCTGAGCAGTCCATTTTTGGAATATTTTAAGAAATTCCCAATACTGCTTATTTTCCCTATTTTGGGGATATTACAGTGGTATCAAAGCTTCAATCTTGGCTTAGCCTGTGGATCTCGGGCCATTATACTTTCAGGAGAGATGGACATAAAAGAGAAGGCTCTATTATGTGAGGGGAGAAAGGAAGACAAGCTTACAAAGTTTATTCCAAGATCTATGCAGAGCTTTCAAGGAGAGCTGAAGAAAATAAGAATGGAGATGGGAACTCTAGAGGATTTTGGATCTAGAGCTGAATCTAGATTTTCACATGGTGAGTGTGAGCATGCATCTACACACCATGATGCACAGCGCAGTCAAGTGCCCAAATCTATCTTGAGATGGATGAAAGGAGGGAGAATACCTAAGAGGAAAACTCTTAGTGAATTGCTGCAGGAGTATGAGTCTCAAACTGAGAGATTTAGAGATCATACCAATTTCCAAGAGTATTGCAAGATCCAGGTGGAGAAGAGCAAGCAACAGGATGGAGATAGATTTCTTCTATCTACTTTTAAAATTTCACCTACATGTTCAGCTGGAGCTTGGGTGAAGGAGCTAGACTCCTATCTACAGCAACACCATATTTCTGAAGATGAAGCCATCAGAATTGTAGCACTACATCTCAGAGGTAAGGCTTATGCATGGTGGATTTTTGAATCTTATTCATTGAAAAATGTTAATACTTCTTCTTTTGCAAAGTTCACTAAAAGATTGGTAGAAAGGTTTGATAAAAAACATGAGACAATCAAACCAATGAAACTTTTGCATAAGTTGGGAGGACCTGAAAACTCAAAACCACTTCAGAAACCTATTGGAGGAGATCACATCTTGCATGATACCTTGCTAGAGGCAAGATCCTTGTTTCATAACCTTGGACAAGAGGGCATGAAGGTTCCTTTTGCAAAGAAGGATCCTCTTATTGAGAAGTTACATCCTATTCATATTGAAGATGAAGAGAAGGATGAGGGTTACAGCGCTGTCACATCTAGAGAATATCTAGTGCCTCATGTAGAGGAAGGAGGAGAACATGCTCCAACCAGAGGATTTCTTGTGTTATTACAAGAAGTTCCCCAGGATCTCACAAATGGAAGGCAAGGTAAAATAAATGAGCAACATGATTGTGAGATGATATTGATAGAAAGAGAAGGTAGGGAGGAAGGGCATCATCATTTGATGAGGAGCACACACCCCTATCTATTTCAGAGAGCTGGTACAAGGAGGAGGAAGACTGGTTTGTGCTGTGAGGGAAAGGGAAAGGTTGCCCAACCATATGAACAATCTTCTCTTACCATTTTTGTTTCACTCTATGGAGACATTCCACCGGGGAGGCCACTAGATTTGAAGTTGGTAAGAGAAATATTGTCATTTGATTCACCACTCTTGGATTTTGGAGAGGTGAAGAGTTTGGAGGAAGACTTTAGCATGGGGGATGTCAAAGTAGTAGGCAGTAGCATGAGGAGAGCTTCACATGCCAGATCACCAGTGTTGTCTCTTGGGAGGATTGATCCATATTGGAGGTCTCAACTCTTGGTAGAGTACTCCAAGGATCTTGGTGCATGCATGATTCTCGATGACCCAGATAGATATGATGAGTATATGGTGGATGATATGGTCATCTATTCACATGTCAGAGTCTTCTTGACTAGAGCTTCTAGTCTCAAGGAGAAGTTGCTCCTTGCAGCACATGAGGACTTCCTTTCCATGCATTATGATGCATACCTTTCTTTGGCAGAGGATTTCACTTGGGAGGGCATCCAACATGACATATTTAAGCATATGGAGAGATGCATAGCCCGAATGGTGATAGATAGGAGGTCACAGCCACTTCGCTACTCATTGGAGGTGAGGGAAAGATTCCAGTTGAGCCATTTCAACTCAAGATCTCAAGTACATGATGGAGGGGGTATAATTTCACATTTTGTATTGTAATTCTTTCCCTTGTTTGAGCAGCATGATGTATCAAGAATAATTATCTCTTCTTGCATATTGTATGATGATGTACTTGCAGCTACTTGTAGCATTGATTTTGGCTACCTTATTGGTGGTTTGTGGGGGAAGCCACATGATTGTTGGTGTGCACCATTGACACCACATTATATCTTAATGTTTTCATCTTATGAGATGATTGTGGCAGCAAACAAGTGGCTAGGAAAGCACTTGTTAATTTATGTTTTGATGCAGGCCAAGGATGCACTGCGCTGGCTCCATTGGTGGAAATATGGACCACTCTCCGGTTTTCATATGGTGGCTTGTTTTTATTGCATTTTTCTTCCATTTGTTACTGATATTTTTATATTCATGGAAAGCATTGTTTGGAGAGTGCTAGAGGTATTGGAGATGCCCATTGGGAGCATGATTCTCCCCACTTTACATATTGTACATTTCAGGAGAAGCCATGGGAAAACCATGATTACCACATCACACTTTTTCCCTTCTTGTGGGAGGAACCACTTGAGGAACTTGAGGAGGCACTTCATGGATGATTTTTTTGATGGGGGAACTTGGGCCATTCTTGGAGGCCATGTTATTTCAGCCCAAGGACATAGGCAGCCCCATTTTTACCATAAATGGAGAGAGAAACCATTTGGATGGCAGAATCCAATCTCTCCATGCAGCCCCAACACATTTTTTAAAACCAGGGTTGATGATTCTTTTGATGAGCTACCTAGGATGGCTCATTTCATTTGGATGATAGCATGGGTGAGGGAAGCACACATTCACCATGTTTGTCATCACCCCTACTTTGTGGAGGCCATGGGACAACAGGCAGGTTTCCATTCACACTTTCCACCTTTGATTGTTGTAGGCCATTTGGTTTTGCACACTTGGGAGGGAACATTGGATTGCAATTTTATTGCAGATTATCTTGATGCAGTGATGGAAGCCATTGATGGGAGGCCACAAGAGGAGGAGCGGAGAAATTTTTCTCTCCCTATACATTTTCTTGAGGACAAGCAAATATTTTGGAGGGGAGGACTGTAATTTTCCCGAATTTTAGCCTCAAAGCTAAATGGAACATTAGAGTTAGCAGTATCTTTAGCCAGTAAATAAATGGGTAGAAAATCCCATAAGTCTCCTAAGGAGGAATAAAAACACTTCAAGTGTGAAAGGGAGACACTCCTTGCAGTTTAATTAAACACCTCCATGTGTGAACAGGGATAACATCAAGTTGATCTAGTCTACTTTGACTAAGTCAACAGCGCATATGTGGAGGAGTAGGGATCAAGGAAGGAATAACACAGTTTTGGAGGGAGATGAATCTCTTGATAGAAATGACCTAATTGGGTGGGGCCAAGGGAAAGAAAACCCACATATTATTTAAGGAAGAGGATGAAAACATTATTCTTCATGTTTTAGATTATTATTTTTTCTATTCATACTTTTTTCTTCCTCTTGTTATTTAGCAGGGTTGCTATGTTGTTTAGCACCGAATGTTCCCAAGCGGGAATCCCACCTCTTTCCTTGAGGAGCCTCTTGGGAGAGTTTGCATTCATTTTCCACATCAGGTTTTTAGGCCAAGATTTAGCTTACTTCATCAACACAGTTTCTATAGGTCATTGTGCTGTGTTGCAGGGTGCGGCAGTGGAGGGGATTGGAATCCCACTTTTTGAGCTAGTTTCTCATTGAAGGGAGGTTTCCTTCACTTGGGAGATATTTTTGGAGAGATCTTGAGATAGTTTTAGATCTGTGGCATCAGGCCACTCATTTCCCAACATTCTCAGCTTTGTTCCAGCTAGGGAATGCATTATTTTTGGAGTCAGTTTCAGTGGATGGTCTAGTGGCTCCGTTGCAGTGTTTCCTTGTGATTGAGAGGTTCATCCTTTCATGGGAGGAAGCCCTTAAGAGGTCTACATCAGATATGATATATTTCAGCCTTATACACTTTTATTCTTCAGCGTTGTAGTGATTATTCAGTAATTTTCTGAAGATCACATTTGTATTCAGAGTGTATGTCAAGAAACCCTTCCCGGGTTTTCTTGTAATTGTAATAAGGAGACTAGATCTCAATTTATGAGCATGATTGTCTAAAATATGAGCATATATATTTGTATTCTTAATTTCTGAGTTAAAACCCTCTTAATATTGCACAATATCCTTTGTGCATTATTTCTTAGTAGCAGTGTTTGGGGTTTTTAGTGTTTTTCAGCTACACTAGGTGTGGGAGGTCTGTTTACCTCACCTTGTTTCATTTGTTTCTGATCTCCTCTTGGACTTAGATGCTAGATGGATATATATAATGGATTAAAGTGATGATTTTATTTCTTATGGAATATATTTCTAGAAATGCGTTTTTCTGTGAATGCATTACTGAGTAGTCCATTTTTGGAATATTTTAAGATATTCCCAATACTGCTTATTTTCCCTATTTTTGGGATATTACAGTGGTATCAAAGCTTCAATATTGTCTCAGCTGGTGGATCTCAGGCCATTATACTTTTAGGAGAGATGGACAGAAAAGAGAAGGCTCCATTATGTGAGGGGAGAAAGGAATATAGACTTACAAAGCTTCTTCCAAGATCTATGCAGAGCTTTCAAGGAGAGCTGAAGAAAATAAGAATGGAGATGGGATCTCCAGAGGATTTTGGATATAGAGCTGAATCTATATTTGCACATGGTGAGTGTGAGCATGCAACTACACACCATGATGCACAGCGCAGTCAAGTGCCCAAATCTATCTTGAGATGGATGAAAGGAGGGAGAATACCTAAGAGGAAAATTCTTAGTGAATTGTTGCAAGAGTATGAGTCTTAAACTGAGAGGTTTAAAGATCATACCAATTTCCAAGAGTATTGCAAGATCCAGGAGGAGAAGAGCAAGCAACAGGATGGAGATAGATTTCTTCTATCTACTTTTGAAATTTCACCTACATGTTCAGTTGGAGCTTTGGTGAAGGAGCTAGACTCCTATCTACAACAACACCATATTTCTGAAGATGAAGCCATCAGAATTTCAACACTGCATCTCAGAGGTAAGGCCTATGCATGGTGGATTTTTGAATCTTGTTCATTGAAAAATGTTAATACTTCTTATTTTGCAAAGTTCACTAAAAGATTGGTAGAAAGGTTTGATAAAAAACATGAGACAATCAAACCAATGAAACTTTTGCATAAGCTGGGAGGACCTAAAAACTCAAAACCACTTCAGAAACCTATTGGAGGAGATCACATCTTGCATGATACCTTGCTAGAGGCAAGATCCTTGTTTCATAACCCTGGACAAGAGGGCATGAAGGTTTCTTTTGCAAAGAAGGATCCTCTTATTGAGTAGTTACCTCCTATTCATATTGAATATGAAGAGAAGGATGGGGGTTACAGCATTGTCACATCTAGAGCATATATAGTGCCTCATGCAAAGGAAGGAGGAGCACATGCTCCAACCAGAGGATTTATTGTGTTATTGCAAGAAGTTCCCCAAGATCTCACATATGGAAGGCAAGGTAAAATAAATGAGCAACATGATTGTGAGATGATATTGATAGAAAGAGAAGGTAGGGAGGAAGGGCATCATCATTTGATGAGGAGCACACACTCCTATCTATTTCAAAGAGCTGGTGCAAGGAGGAGGAATATTGGTTTGCGCTGTGAGGGCAAGGGCAAGGTTTCCCAACCATATGAATAGTCTTCTCTTACCATTGATGTCTCACTCTATGGAGGCATTCCACCGAGGAGGCCACCAGATTTGAAGTTGGTAAGAGAAATCTTCCCATTTGATTCACCACTCTTGGATTTTGGAGAGGTGAAGATTTTGGAGGAAGACTTTGGCATGGGGGATATCAAAGTAGCAGGCAACAACATGAGGAGAGCTTCACATGCCAGATCACCAGCGTTGTCTCTTGGGAGGATTGATCCATATTCGAGGTCTCAACTCTTGGTAGAGTACTCCAAGGATCTTGGTGCATGCATGATTCTCGATGACCCGGATAGAGATGATGAGTATATGGTGGATGATATAGTCATCTATTCACATGGCAGAGTCTTCTTAACTAGAGCTTCTAGTCTTTCTAGTCTCAAGGAGAAGTTGCTACTTGCAGCACATGAGGACTTCCTTTCCATGCATTATGATGCATACCTTTCTTTGGCAGAGGAGTTCACTTGGGAGGGGATCCAACATGACATATTTCAGCATATGGAGAGATGCATAGCCTGGATGGTGATAGATAGGAGGTCACAACCACTTCCCTACTCGTTGGAGGTGAGGGAAAGATTCCAGTTGAGCCATTTCAGCTCAAGATCTCAAGTACATGATGGAGGAGGTATAATTTCACATTCTGTATTGTACTTCTTTCCCTTATTTGAGGAGCATGATGTATCAAGAAGAATTATCTCTTCCACGTAGGGATAAAAGTTGAGAGTGCAAGCTTCTGTGATCCATAACATTTTAAATTATAAATCTTCCGGGAAATCACATAAGAAATTTAGAAACCGACGCATTTCGAACTACCAACTATAGTTCATCATCGGGATAATGAAGATTGGTTGATCTGACATACACATTTATACCATGAAGAGAGAAGCAACGGTCAAAACCCATGAAAAAATAAAAAGTTAAAAAACGGTCAAAAATAAGATTAAAAATATAAAATATAAAATAAACGAAAAAATAAAATTATCCCAACCTTAAAATTACAAAAGTTAAAAATGGTCAACAATAAAAATATAAAAAGAACCAGAAACATAACTACCCCATCCTTAAAAACAAACGTCAAAACTAAAAATAATATAAAATCAAAACTAAAATAACACCCCTCTCAAGATAAACAAGTTTTTAAACATGAAAAAAGTTAAAAGTTAAAAAATCAAAGTCAAAGTCAAAAAATTATAACTAAATCAAAAAATAAATAAATAAAATAAAAATAAAGGATTTAATCAATAAATAAATTAATACATTAATAAATAAATAAAATTAAAAACTAGAATTAAAATACAATTAAAAATAAAATAAAATAGAAATATAGCTAAATTATTTTTATTTTATTTAAATAAATAAATTAATATAAATAAATCAATAAATAAAATACTAAAATAAATTAAAATGAATAAAATTAAAAACTAGAATTAAATTACAATTAAAAATAAAATAAAATATAAATATAAATAAATTATTTTTATTTTATTTTAATAAATAAATTAATTAATTAATATAAATAAAACAATAAATAGAATACTAAAATAAAATAAAATAAATAATAGAATAATAATAAAAAGACCAAATCATAAAAAGTACCAAAGAATAAAATAAAGGAAGGACCCTTACAGGGAGTGAAGAGATGGAATCCAACAACTACTGACTTTCCATCCGTCATCCCTGTTCAACGTACAGGGCCTCTTCTCAATCTCAATCGCCTCCCTAAATTTCCGGTGGTGGAAATGGTCAACCCTAGAAAGGATTATAGTGTCTTCCATACATATATGATGCTTCGTGTTCTCCACATGCTCAGATAGCGCTGAGGACTTGGTTTTACCATGCCTAATATCCACAGAATGCTCCTGGATCCCTTTATTAATCGATCAACCAGTTTCACCAATGTAGGGAGTCCCACAAGAGCACAGGATCAAATAAAAACATTTCACACTTTTTGGGTCCAACTGGTCCTTAACCGATTTAAGGGAGCCCCGAATGGTGTTTAAAGGTTTAAAAGAAGACGAGATCTTATGCTTCCTTAAAATCCGAGCGATCTTGTCAGTAGTACCTTGAATAAAAGGTAAATGAACTCTCCCAACAGCATCATCTATTATCTTTTTCTGTCTAGGACCTTTGCTCGCATTCGTGAAAGCCTTCAAACCCTGACTTATGCTATATCCATTTTCTTCGATGACCTTAAGGAGATGGAATTTCTCTTCATCTAAATGATCATCATCAGAAATTCTAAGAGCTCTCATAGCTAAAGTATTCAAAACTCCAAGTTTCGGAGCAGGAAAATGATGAGAACCAGAATGCAGATACTGCTCCGTGTGAATCTTTTTCCGAAAAACACGGTGTGAGAAAGAGCCAATATTATTTCTAGTGTCACAGACACTAGAAGCAATACAATAGCCATCTCCTTCAATTCTTTGGGACATGTTTGTGCGAAGGCTGCTTTATGTATTTCTACCCAGAGTTGTTCCATTTCTTTCCTTGCAGCTTGCAATTTATTTTCCATTTGTTTATTCTTGGCCATGAGATACTTTGTGTTTAAATTGGAAGCACCTGCAAAGGAAAATTTGGCTGCAATGATGGCTATTGTATTGCTTCTAGTGTCTATGACAATTACCCTTTCTTTGACGAATGCAAGAGATGTGATCTTGTCCGGAAAATTTTCCTTCCCCACTTGTACAATATTCTTCTAAAGTTCGTCGCAAGTAAAATTGTACGTATCCATGACTCAACCCTCATCGAGAGGAACAATATCCTCTTCTTTGCACATAACTTTCTCTATTGTCAGAGGCAGGGGAGACTGAATGATGACCAGATGTGTGCGTGGAATCAGTTCAACATCTTGGTTTTTGAGCTCTCACTGCATCTCTGTGTCTTGAATTATGATGAAGTATTTTATCTCTTGATAAATTTATTTCTCTTGTGGTATCTTTCTCTCCTCTTCTAGTTTCCGGTTATGTTCTTGTTCCTCAACTTGTTCCCATGTTGCTTCTTCTTCCTCCATATTCTGCCTTTATTCTTCTTCTCATTTGTTTCTTTCTTCTTCTTCTTTCTTACTTCTTCCTTTATTCTTCTAATCTCTTTTATTCATGTTCCTCCTTCTGCTTCTGCTCTTCTTCCATCTTCCTTTGTTTCCTCCTCTTTTTTTCTACTATGGCCACTTTTAGGATGATGGGATATGCTTTCATCTTGAGGCTCTACTCTTCCACTGGGCTATGTAAAACCTTCCTCTTTCCTTTCTCACACACTGGGTTGCACTTTTATACTAGTTATCCCTTTGAAGTAACTTCCTTCTGAGGAGTCACTTGTGAATTTCCTGCAAATATGACTGGTTCACGGGACTTGTGGAGGCATTATAACAATTCTTCATCTCTTTCTCCGCAAGCCTGTAGAATTTCCCGCTTGTCCATTGGAAATGAATTATCACATAGTGTTCTTTACATACATTCCTAATATCGTACGGATTGAAGTCCAAGCGACCAAATGCAAATTTATCTTTCCTCTTTCCTTCGATCTCAACAACCTTCAGGTTCTTTATCTCGTATAATCTGATATGTAAAGGAAGAGAAATCCAAGTTTATTTCCTTTTCCTTTTCAATACAGTTGACAACCCTGTGGGGAGATGATATGAAAATTCATGCATGACCAATTTATCAATGACATACCTCGGTAGAAGATGTGGAGGCTTTTGTTCGTCAAGGACTCTAAAGTAGGTGCCATCTGGTGAAGCAAACCAATATTATATCTCTAACACTACTTATAATGCTTCATAGGACATGCAAGGTGTCTCTTCCTCAAAGATTAACTTATATAGTGGAATGAGGATGTGATAAGTCAAATTTTCCATTACTCTCTTGAAACTGAACTCTGAGAGTAGCTTTGCAGTAGATATGCACCACATTTTTTCATGGTGACCAGCTCCAAATCATGCCAGGGAATGAATTATGAGCGCGGATTACATCCATAAAATAGGAAGACATATAGAATCTGGCTTTCTCACCCTTGGGGGGATTCTTGATATTTTTCACATGGATTCTCAATTATTGAGCCAACATATCCGACCAGTTGAAAAATTTCCCTTCATTCACAACTTTATTTGGCAATAATCCCAACCTTCTGGGAAGGTCTTGGTATTTTGTTTCCCATATATGTGGCAGCATAAAATGATCAAGTATTGATAGGCCTTCCTGCGATATTTGGTCTTGTAAGTATTTTTGGGTGTCTGGCAGAATTTTAAGGCTCTTTCTCCCATCCTTTAACAACATATTTGTACTCATATAGCTACTGACTGCATAAAAGTGTGAATCCATGTATGACTCTGGCATCGGTAGATGATACATCAAGTGGTAATGATGTGCCATAAATGAGGCAAGCCTTTTTCCACTAGAACCAGTGAGAGTCATATTCTTGTTATCTATATGTGATAGTATCTAGCTAATGATGTCTGCACATGGGAAAACTCGGCACCTCCATGCAACCTTGTGTAGCCCTAATATTTGGACATTGACATATACCTAACAGTATTTGAGATATGCTTTGAAGCTATTTTTTGAGAAAACTTCATCCACCTTATGCCATGTGATTTATGATTCTTCTTTTATAAGCAGTTGAGTGTATGATTAAACTGGCAAGTTCACTAGAGTATTTTATTTTTCATTTTTTCACTTTGTTCATATAATTGTGCATAGGAACTTATTGATTTTATGGGGTGGAAGAGGGATCCCGAGGTTGTTTCTTTAGAGAAGGATTTTTATACACCTCTGAAATATAGTTCACTTGTTAAAATTTCCTCCCATCCTTACTCTATTCATCTTAGTTGACAAGGAAAAACTGAAAAAACATTAAAAAAATGATGTATAGAAGGTGGTACAAGTTACAGATCAAGCCTCGTGATACCACTACAGTTTTTTCCGAGAAATAAAATATTTTCCATCAGAGTATCATTGAATAAAAGATGCAATATCCATGCAAAAAGAGGGAATAAACAGATAAACATGCATTGAAAGTAGCACAAATTCCTCTTGAAAATCACCATGCTTGATTCTGAAACCAAACACGGTCTCATGTGGAACTAACCTAAAATGAAAGAGAAATAAAAGAGCATGGAGGAAGGTAATCAAAACAAATAAAACAAACAAACTACTCCTACTCCTAATCTAACCGAGCAAATTCCAGGCTTACATAAAATGAAACTTCCAGTGCAACCATTGACGCATTGTTTGACCATAGTGGGCGAGGGCATCAACAATAAGAAAAATATTCAAGAGTAAAATCATACAAGAAACATACATTGTGACATACAACAATATTAAAATATTAAAAATGCATGTGCAAAAGTACAACGTAAAATCATATGCAAAATATTCAGCATATGCATTATGGCATCTACACACATTGTAACCAGGTAACATGCAAATACATTGTTTCGAACTCCTAAAATGGGTGAACATAAATAAAGAATAAAACTTACATTTTACAACAAGGCTTGCCAAGTGTGACTCCTCTAATTATTGAGCGATAGGATCATGCAAAATAAATGGAGGATGGGAAGATTGTGAAACATATTGTTTTTCAATTCGTGCGATCAATTGACGAGGATTCCTGGAAGATGAAGTAATATATTGGTCATGATAAGAACCATCATTAAGGCTGCAAGAACCTAACATAACCATAAATGTGGCCTAAAGTGCCTCGACACCTTGCGGTAGTTCCAAGACATTAGAAGATAGATCATGGAAAACCAGTGGTTTAGAAAAATAAACCATAGAAAACATGGAGTCATTATTGGATGAATAAAAAAAAATACAAGACATACATAATCAGAAATACCATTGTTAGAAGAAATTTCATCCTCATGATCTAATGAATTGTAGAGAGGAGGATATTGAAAACAAGGAATTTCTCTCTTTATTTCTTCATAATGATCAGAGGATGGATTGGACAGATGGGGAAGTGAAGATTTTTCCTCTCCGCATTTAGATGTAAAAATAGCATCCCACAAGTCCTGATAATTATATGAATTAACATCGATAGAAATTAATTCGTTGAAAGATGAAACAGGTATGACAGAATCATGGAAGATGTCAGGGAAATGCGGTAGAGTTGAGGAAGGAGAAAGAACAACTTTCAGCGCAAATTTTTGTCCAAGAACAAAATCTCATAGATAACCATCCTCAATTAAATCGCAAGTTGGTTGGTTAATACTAAATCCACCCTGAATTTTTTCCTCATGAACATCAGACTAAACGGTTGAATTATGAGAACAAAACAACTCACAATCAGGAGGACCAAAAGAATTAGTGGATGGAGGACAAGGAGACAAAAAATCTTCGCAAACATCAAATTCAGTCCAAATTTATGTTTAAATTCTGACTATGTGAGGTGTGAGAAGGTGGTGGTAAATAAGTGGATGAAATCTCAAGTTCTCCCACCTCAACATGCATAAATGGAGTTGTTTGTTGAGAAGAAGATGAAGAGTCACTTGGAACAGTGTAATATTCCCAAATTTTCACATGATATTTGGAATATTACAGTTCTTAATTTTATTAATGAATTAAGTAAACAAAAGGGTGGAGGGACCCATAATCCTCAAGATGAATAAATATCCACTTTTTATGTGTGAATGTGGATTTATTAAGCCTAGATCTACATAATGGGGTAGTGGAGCAACTACTAATGTGAATGGAGTGGATATCATGTCTCATTAATGAGATAGATCATGGAGGTTGAAGTAGTCAATTGAGATAATGGAGGGCATATAATGTAATATCATAGAGCATTCATGATGAAGTGATGGAGGAAGTAGTGAAATTATTGCACACATGATGGAGTGGGTGTACATTGCATGTAGACATGATGGATGACTTGGAGAGACAACGCAGGAAAACATGGAGGATTATGTATACATGCGCAACACATTTTAGAGGTGGGCCAATGCATGGGAAGGCTCATAAACTATATAAAGGAGATGAAGGCAACAATGGAGGCATGCTTTTGATTATTCATGTAAAGGTCTGTTTAGATTTGGAATTGTCATTTGACATTCCATGCTTTCTTTGGTTGTTTAGCTAAGATTGCAAGTATTGTTTAGCACTGGGTGTTCCTGGTCGGGAATCCCACCTTTTTAATTAAGTAGTTCTTGGAAGAGGGCTGTACTTCATTCATCATCAGGAATTGGTGCCACATTATTTCCATTCTCTGCAGAACACCTACCTTCAGGAATTATGCAATTTCTAAAGATCAGTTTGGAAGGTGGAGGTTGTCTTCAGTGTTTCAGTTGGAGAATTGGTGTAGGATTATTACTATCACCTTGGGCTTAAAGATCGACATTCCCAGGGCTTCATTTTATATATGGAATTAGGCCAAACATTATTGACCTCCTATCGACAGCAATCCCATCAAGGATTGCGCAGTCCATCATTGCAGATCCACGGGAGGAAGGAAGTTACTAGTATTTCAACTAGTAATCTTGTGAGGGACCATCCCCTCACCTTGCCATCACTATTACCATCAGCCTAAAGCTTATTGCAGCACATTTTAGTAGGCATAAAGCCTCTCCTTCTTATACAACACAGTTTCTGTAGTAGTTGCATATTCAGTTGCTGCAACTTGAAGGAGGAACTAGAGGACACAAGATCTTAAGATCCTAGCTTGTAGATCTGAAGGAGGGATCAGCCCTCAAAGCTTAGATCTAGTTGTATAACATATTGCAGCCATATTTGGATCAGATCTAGCTTTATATCTGTATAACCCAGTAGTCAAAGGATAAAACCCTAGGAGGGTGATTTTCCAAAGTTATAGATCTGGAAAATCCTTTCTGGGTTATCTTGGGTTCCCATCACATTGGTCAGATCTTCAATCTTAGCATCATCAGAGCTCCTGAGCTCCATAGATCTACATTTCCTTTTGCAGTAGCTTCATGTACATCAGCAACAAAAGGGACAACACAGTATTTCTTCCTTTAATCTCACCAGTTACGTAGTGCTAGTTGTATCATGTTTGCAGGGTGATTCTAGGCCATCTCTTGGCTAGATTCCCTCATCTTTTGTACATTGTGTAACTGAATCCTCTCCATATAATAAAAAGGTTCAACTTCTCTATCTATTCTGATGTTGTCTTTAGATTTATTATTTACTTAGTTTTAGTTCTTATATTGTGTTTCAGTATTACTGAATTTTCCCCTTTTGGGAATATTACAGTGGTATCAGAGCATGATATTTGGCTCAGCTTGTGTACACTTCATCGTTTGCATCAAAATAAGAAGCAGATAGATGAGATTCATTATGAAGGAGGATTGTAGTTTTGCCACTCCTCTCTTTAGATCCATGCAATACCTCTCCAAATAGGTCAATCAAATAAAGAGGGAAAGGAAAAAGGAGGATCCAAGAAGAATATTTTATGAGGAAGGTCCAAGCACTTCCTATCAGCAACAAAGAAGGCCGAAGAATCATAGACCTCCTCATAGATCTATTATGCCCACTTTCTATGGAGAGGGTGAAAGGTGTAGAAATGAAGAAAGAAGAGAACCTGAGACTCATGATACTCTCAGTTTGTATCTTTAAGAGTACAAGGCACAGTCTAGAGCATTCAAATAGAGTCTAACTCTCCAAGAATTATTCGAACTCAAAGAAGAAAGAAGATCCTATAGTAGCAATAGAAGAAAGAGGCATAATAGATTGTATTTTCCTACATGTGATGGATCTTCCTCAAGCATTGTTAAGGCTTGGAGGAAGGAGTTAGATAAATTTTTCATGCTACATCCTATGGCTGAAAAATAGGTTGTCTAGATTGCAGCACTTCATCTTTATGGTGAAGCCAATGATTGGTGGTTTGGTCACATGGAGCATACAAAGGTGACTAAACATTCAGATTTATTTCACAAGTTGAGGAAGAAGTTTGATGTTATAAAACTAGAGATATGTCACAAAGAGACATTTCCTAAGGAAAAAAGGAGGATTTCAATCTTGTCACTCTGAACAAGGGGTCACTACATTCACCACCGGTTGCAGAAGTACTTGCATCCGGAGAAGAGACACTTGCAACTTTGCAAGATAGTCTTGAGCTCTTGAAATATAGAGTCCCATGCATGATTCAGGAGATGAATGAGGAAGAGGAGGTATATTCCATCTCTGGTACACTTGGAGAAGAGAAGCCATCACTCTTACCAACAGTTGGAGACACCATTGTCCCACTTAGAGGAACTCTTGTGTTCTTGCAAGAGGTTCCCACACATCAGTTGATCCAAGGTATGCATGAACATTCATCACATATTGCTTTAGTAGATATTATTGAAACTTATGGGGACATGCCATCAGGGCCAATGCATAACCAAGGGTTAGAAAAAAATGTTGATTTGAAGCAGCAACATATCACAGCGCATAGGACCCTTGATCTAATCAAGCAGGAGATGAAGAGCTATCCCAGTTCATCATTATTAAGCTACATTCAACCCTTTGAGTTGAAGTGTAAAGTTTCAGAAAATGGGATGAGCATGATCCTATGTGTAATGATTGGTTATGAGATCAGCATTGTGCTTTTCTTTGAGACAACATATATATTACCATGCATATCTATAGCGTTGTCACTTAGTAGCAGTGACAATGAAGGGGCCCCATTATTCTTGGAGAATTATGAAGGTAGCTTCATTGATGAAGAAATGGAGGTTAAGATGATAGATGGTAGACATCTTGGGATGAGGAATCTTTTCTCCTTTCTAGATCACACTTTCTCAATGAGCATCTCACAGCCCAAAGAGAAACTTCTACCTGCAGCAGATCCAAAACCTCACTAGTTTTGGAGGGCCATTGATGAGAATGTTTGAATAAGAGATCTCATTAGAGTTTCACTTCAACATATCATGGGGTGAAAATTTCTTCATCAGTTTGAGGAGAATGGTATTCTAAAAAAGGAGGATACCATGTTTATGCAGTACATCATTCATCGTCCACATTGGGATGAGTGGATGGGGATGATAAGCAAGGGGTTGCATGACCACTTGTGGATATATGACATGGTCCAGCAAGAAGCTTGGTTACGTTGGTTTCTCTTGGGTGAGTTTGGTTACTACCCAAAGGCTCCTATTCCTTTAATCCATGCCTTTAAAAACACTCATGTAATGAAGGAGGCATGGTTGCGCTGGCTGCTCTTGGGTGAGTATGGTTACCACCTAATACCTCATATTTTTCTTATTCATGCCTTGTGTATCAATGATAGAATAAAACAAAAGAAGGCATGTTCACTTTGGTTGCCCTTGAGAGAGTTTTTCCATCACATGAAATCTCCTATGTCTATGTGTTTTGTATTGGGTAGAATTTGGCATGATGCTTGCATGATGTGTATTGATGGTGTTTGCTTGTATTGGGCTGAAGTGACATTCCACATGTCTATCAGTATGTTTTTACTCCATGATGCACATGAGGAGGAGAGAAAGCAGCAAGATCTCTTGTTGCTTTGGTTGCTTTTGGGGGAGTTTGGATGGAAGCAAAGGGCCTTACTTCGGTGGTTACTATTGGGAGAATATGGTTTCACATCCTTGTCTACCCATATATCTCTATTTCTTCTTTTGCATTAGGTTGGAATGATGCTTAGATCCAACAAGGCAAACAAGGCTAAGGATGAGAGCATGTCAATTCTCAATCTAATTCATAAAGCATGGGATGAAGAGATGTATTGTGAGATGGATCTTTTCCTTTGTGGAAAGAGCCACTTTATTTTATGTACCTCATGTATTGATGATGATGTTGGACATCATATGGTTTTCACTTGGTACTTCATGGTGGAAGGAGTACATCTAGCCATACAGTTGGAGGTCGTTCTATGGATTTATGAGAGACAACTTTGGAACCAAACATGCATGAAACATTGTAGCAAATGGAGGAGGCCTTCCTTATGTGGATGCCATTTGGAAGGGAATGGATGGATTTGTGTCTACTTTTGTAGTTGCTTGAGGACAAGCAACATTTTTCCAAGGAGGACTGTAATATTCCAAATTTTCACATGATGTTTGGAATATTAGAGTTCTTAATTTTCTTAATGAATTAAGTAAATAAAAGGGTGGAGGGACCCATAATCCTCAAGATGAATAAATATCCACTTTTTATGTGTGAATGTGGATTGATTAAGCCTAGATCTACATAATGGGGTAGTGGAGAAACTACTAATGTGAATGGAGTGGATATCATGTCTCATTAATGAGATAGATCATGGAGGTTGAAGTAGTCAACTGAGATCATGGAGGGCATCTAATGTAAGATCATAGAGAATTCATGATGAATTCATGGAGGAATTAGTGCAATTAATGCACGCATGATGGAGGTGTACATTGTATGTAGACATGATGGATGACTTGGAGAGACAGCACAGTCAAGCATGGAGGATTATTTCCACATGCACAGCGTAGTTTAGAGGTGGGCCAAGGCATGGGAAGGCTCATAAACTATATAAAGGAGATGAAGGCAACAATGGAGGCATGATTTTGATTATTCATGTAATGGTCTGTTTAGATCTGGAATTTTCATTTGACATTCCATGCTTTCTTTGGCTGTTTAGCTAAGTTTGCAAGTGTTGTTTAGCACTGGGTGTTCCTGGTCGGGAATCCCACTTCTTTCATTGAGTAGCTCTTAGAAGAGGGATGTACTTCATTCATCATCAGGAATTGGTGCCACATTATTTCTATTCTCTACAAAACACCTACCTTCAAGAATTACTCAATTTCTGAAGATTAGTTTGGGAGGTGGAGGTTGTCTTTAGTATTTCAGCTAGAGAACTGGAGTAGGGTTATTCCTATCACCTTGGGCTTAAAGATAAGAATTCCCAAGGCTTCATTTCATATCTGGAATTAGGTCAAACATTATTGACCTCCTATCAATAGCATTCCCATCAAGGATTGCACAGTCCATCATTGTAGATCCAAAAGAGGAAGGAAGTTACTAGTATTTCAGCTAGTAATTCTATGAGGGACCATCCCTTCACCTTTCCATCACCATTTCCATCATCATAGAGCTTATCGCGACACATTTCAGCAGGCATAGAGCCTCTCCTTCTTGTACAGCGCATTTTTTGTAGCAGCTACATATTCAGTTGCTGCAACTTGAAGGAGGAAGTAGAGGAGACAAGATCTCAAGCTCTTAGCTTGTAGATCTAAAGGAGGGATCAACCCTCAAAGATTAGGTCTGGTTATATAACATATCTCAGCCATCTTTGGATCAGATCTAGCTTCAAATCTATATAACCCAACAGTCAAGGAATCAAACCCTAGGAGGGTGATTTTCCAAAGTTGTAGATCTAGTTTGTAGATCTGGAAAATCCTTTCTGAGTTATCTTAGGTTCCCATCACATTGGCCAAATCTTGAATCTTGGCATCATCAGAGCTCCCGAGCTCCATAGATCTGCATTTCCTTTTTTAGTAGCTTCATGTACATTAGCAGTAAAAGGGACAGTATAGTATTACTTCCTGTAACCTCACCAGTTACGCAGTGCTAGTTGTAGCATGTTTGCAGGGTGATTCTAGGCCATCTCTTGGCTAGATTCCCTCATCTTTTGTACATTATGTAATTGAATCCTCTCCATATAATAAAAAGGTTCGACTTCTTTGTCTATTTTGATGTTGTCTTTAGATTTATTGTTTACTTAGTTTCATTTCTTATATTGTGTTTCAGTATTAATCCATTCTCCCTTTTTGGGAATATTATAGTGGTATCAGAGCATGATCTTTGGCTCAGCTTGTGGACATTTCATCTTTTGCATCAAAAGAAGAAGCATATAGATGAGATCTATCATGAAGGAGGATTGTAGTTTTGCCACTCCTCTCTTTAGATCCATGCAATATCTCTCCAAAGAGGTCAATCAAATAAAGAGGGAAAGGAAAAAGGAGGATCCAAGAAGAAGATTTGATGAGGAAGATTCGAGCACTTCCTATCAGCAACAAAGAAGACTGGAGAATCATAGATCTCCTCATAGATATACTATGCCCACTTTCTCTGAAGAGGGTGAAAGGTGTAGAAATGAAGAAAGAAGAGAACCTGAGACTCATGAGACTCTCAGTTTGTATCTTGAAGAGTACAAGGTGTTAGCCACCTATGAAATTTTTGGCAAGCAAACAGGTTGCTAAATTGTTTATGAGCCTTCAAGAGATACATTTCCCATGAAAATCTCTCATCCTTGAAGCCTTTGTGTGTCCACTGCCTTTTTAAAGATCCTAACTGTTGTATCCATCCAAAAAGTCTCACTGATTGCAAAAAATTGTGCTCCAAAAGGCCTACATTTGCCCCTTGTATCCCTGCAGAATGCCCCATTTTAACCCTTTTTTCCCCCTTGTCAAAATTCCCCTCTTACCCTCCAAATCCTCCCAAAATCCCCTATAAATCCTACACATACCCCTTGTTTGACCTATTTTCCCATTTTTCCCTCTATCGTTACCTTTTCCTAGCCTTAAAAAGCGTTAAAAGGGCCCAAAAACCCACTTTCCACATATTAAGGCCCAACCCCTTCAGGCCAGCCCCCTTAATTTTTCCCCCCACGTGACCCGGGCACTAGAACCTGGTGCTAGCCCGAAGAGCGCTCATCACAAAATGTGTATTGGGGGCAAGGTCTGTCATCGATCTACACAGATCCGACGGTCTTCGCAATCCCATCACACCCATGGTCCCCACCCCTTTTCACCACCCGATCGCATCACAACCGTCCATTTAACCCGCTGAATCAACGGTCCATATTCATCCGCCCCGGTGGTCCCCGTGCCAAAACATTGTGCAGAAACTGGCAGTATCTATCGCACCGCCTTTGGGAGGTGGGCGGTATTTTTCATTTCGGAGCGATTCCACTCATCGCATGATGCGTGGCTCCGTGCACTATTCATAAACCGCCCTCCATTGCACATTAATTTTCGTCCACAGATCCAGCACGATATTGTTGTACACCGTCCGATCTGGGGTGGGCCATCCGATGGTGTTCGCGCCCCCAAGGTGCTCGGACGATAACCAAGGCAAACACGACCCCTGTCCCACTGTCCATCGCCCCTCGATGCATCCTCAGCCGTCGATCTCCTCCTGAGATCGGACGGTCCAGATTTAACGCATGTCCCGCCTTTGACCGGGTCCCGCCACATCACCATTCCATGTGTTTCATCACATTTTCTTTTTTCCTCCTTATATTTCATTCAAAGGTCAAAGTCCAATGTTTGTATTCAAACTTTTTCCGCAGTCCGCCAATTTTCACCAGGCCATCCTCCATTGTTTCCCTGCATTTTCACCATCACCCTGCACTGTTCCATCAATTTACCAGACCGCGCGACCATGCTCATCATCCCCTTTGTATCCGACCTCCCCATGCATGTTTTCTTAACACTTTTTCGTGTTTTGCAGGGTTACAGGAAGGTGGAAAATTCCATTATTCATATGCACTATTGTAGTGGCACAGTGCACAGAAGAAGCTGAATTTAGAGCCTGATATTACAAGAAAATGTCCGGAAAGGTGCTTGCAACATGAATTTCATCAAAGGACAGAGTTCAAACTCTGCAAAACCTCTTCGGTGCCATTAAAGCTCAGATTGCATAGACAAAGACAGTATCGAAGCAGCAGAGAGTTTAAGGCACGTAATTGAATATTTTTTATCCTTTTTTCAGGGATTTAGAAGGCAAAGGTACCAGTTCGAAGACATCGTGGACCGCTCAGAAGGTCCAATGCACAAAAAATGATATATATCAATGTCACCATCAGCGAAATGTTCCTACCAGTGAAAGGACGAAGTGCCCATGCTGCTTTCATTCTATACCATGTTCCTGAAGAGATCTCAGCCCTGACGATAATCCTATGCTGCCAGAATGCATTTGTTGCACGGCATTGCAGACCTGAATCCTTAATCTGAATTTTGATTAATTCACTAGAGTGTTGCAGCCAAAGTACATCAGATGCATACCGGAGTAAATGGAAGCCTGGAGAAGACCACTCTTTCACCCAAAGAGTGCCATAGATAAATTCACAGAATTTAAACAGAATGGGCTTCTGCCCTCTTTCTTTTCTGAGTTTTAATGCTTCATTTATTTTTTCACCTACCTCCTCTACTCTCTTCAGCTATAAAATTCATGAAGGAACTCATTGTAAAGGTTGTTGATCAGATAGCTGAGATTGCAAGTTATTTCCTTTGAGACACAGTCTCTGTGTAAAGTTGTAAGATAGGCTGAGGAAGATGTTTTCAGTCTGAGTATTCAAGATGTTGCCAATGTTGTACATAACTGGTGTTGCTCTTTATATGACAAGCACATTTCTTTGGATCTTGTTTTAAAGCAGCTGGTGATGTTTTCTATCTCTGTTTTTTATTTCATTTCATTACATTTCTTTTGGCACGCATCAGAAATCTAGCATAGGATTTACCCTTGTTAGGTACCCTATGTCTCTGCTCTCCCTGCCTTTAATGTTTTTCTGTTGTATGTGTATCTGAGGATTGATTTCAATTGTTTTAACCAGTGTAGTGGTCAGATATATCACTATTTGATGTATGAATTAATGAGGTTAGTGTTTTAGATGTTCTTGTTAAGGTTTAATTGAATGAATTGGGAACACTGGGAGGCCTAGAATTTGGTTTCTCTCTCACTAGGATCCTTTTCTATTGGTTAAAATATTATAAGTTCCCTTAAGTTGGAGGCTGAAGCATTGAGAGTTCAAAGTCTCTCTCTGATCTCAGGTCTTTAACTTCGTGTTCTAAATATTTAAAGTTCCTTGTCTGAAGAGTTTACCTTTCAGGTTTTGGATCACAGGCTGTTCAATGGTACGTCCTGTCCCTGGATCTGATTTCTGAAAGGTCACCTAGGAGGTTTCCTTGCCTTTCAATTTCTTTCTACCTTTCATGCCATACTATCATCTTTAAGATCCAAATGCTTTAGATGACTAGCCCAATCGAAAGCCCGCATATTGAATAGCAAGTAAACCCTTTCCTGACTCCATTTGTCCAATGGTCTTGAATGTTCCCTGAAATATCTCTTCTTTGAATAAAATCCTCTTTGCTCAACCTTGTCTCATTTTAAACCCTTATTTCCTGATTCCTAACAACCAAACAAAAATCAAACAAACAAACCCTGTTCCCATAACTAGCCTAATATCTTAACTTTGAGCTTCAAAGACAAAAACCTTTGCTCATATAGAGAGATCCCTCTCTGGACCCAGGAGGGCTAGATCCTGAGGTCTGAAATTGGTTTTGATGTTGTCTCATCTTTTGGTCTTGCCAATCTGGCCAAAACATGGGAACCCCAACACAAGGCACAGTCTAGAGCATTCAAAGAGAGTCTAACTCTCCAATAATTCTTCGAACTCAAAGAAAAAATAAGATCCTATAGTAGCAATAGAAGAAAGAGGCACAATAGATTTTATTTGCCTACATTTGATGGATCTTTCTCAAGAATTTTTAAGGCTTGGAGGAAGGAGTTAGATACATTATTCATGCTAAATCCTGTGGCTAAAAAAGAGGTTGTCCAAATTGTAGCACTTCATCTTTATGGTGAAGCCAATGATTGGTGGTTTGGTAACATGGAGCATGCAAAGGTGACTAAATATTCAGATTTCTTTCAAGTGTTGAGGAAGAATTTTGATGTGAGAAAACTAGAGATATGTCACAAAGAGACATTTCCTAAGGAAACAGAGGAGGATGTCAATCTTGTCACTCTGAACAAGGGGTCACTACATTCACCACTAGCTGCAAAAGTACTGGCATCCAAAGAAGAGACACTTGCAACTTTGCAAGATAGTCTTGAGCTCTTGACATATAGAGTCTCATGCATGATTCAGGAGATAAATGAGGAAGAGGAGGTAGATTCTAGTGTTGGTACACTTGGAGAAGAGAAGCCATCACTCTTACCAGCAGTTGGAGACACCATTGTCCCGGTTGGAGGAACTCTTGTGTTCTTGCAAGAGGTTCCCACACATCAATTGATCCAAGGTATGCATGCACTTTAATCACATATTGTTTCAATAGATCTTATTAAAAATTATGGGGACATGCCATTAGGGCCAATGCATAACCAAGGGTTAGAAAAAAATGTTGATTTGAAGCAGCAACATATCACATCGCAGAGGACCCTTGATCTAATCAAGGAGGAGATTAAGAGCTATCCCAGTTCATCATTGTTAAGCTACATTAAACCCTTTGAGTTGAAGTGTATAGTTTCAGAAAATGGGATGAGCATGATCCTATGTACAATGACTGGTTATGAGATCAGTATTGAGCCTTGCTTTGAGACAACATATGTATTACCATGCAGATCTATAGCGATGTCACTTAGTAGCAGTGATAATGAAGGGGCCCCACTATTCTTGGAGCATTCTGAAGGTAGCTTCACTCATGAAGCAATGGAGGTTAAGATGATAGATGGTAGACATCTTGGGATGAGGAATCTTTTCTCCTTTTTAGATGACACTTTCTCAATGAGCATCTCACAGCTCAAAGAGAAACTTCTACCTGCAGTAGATCCAGAACCTCACTGATTTTAGAGGGCCATTAATGAGAAGGTCTCATTAAGAGATCTCATTAGAGTTGCACTTCAACATATCATGGGGTGGAAATTTCTTCATCAATTTGAGGATAATGGTATT
The DNA here is from genome assembly GCA_034641835.2 of Pinus albicaulis. Taxonomy (NCBI): domain Eukaryota; kingdom Viridiplantae; phylum Streptophyta; class Pinopsida; order Pinales; family Pinaceae; genus Pinus; species Pinus albicaulis. Next base: position 1,359,452,556 of record CM076582.1, on the reverse strand, counting down.
CTACAAAGGGAGGATACCATGTTTATGCAGTACATCATTCATCATCCAACATTGGGATGGGTGGGTGGGGATGATAAACAAGGGGTTGCATGACCACTTGTAGATATATGACATGGGCCAGCAAGAATATTGGTTATGTTGGTTGCTCTTGGGTGAGTTTGGTTAATACCCAAAGGCTCGTATTACTTTGATCCACGCCTTTAAAAACACTCATGTAATGAAGAAGGAGGCATGGCTGCGCTGGTTGCTCTTGGGTGAGTATGGTTACCACCCAATAGCTCATATTTTTCTAATTCATGCCTTGTGTATCAATGATATAATGCAGAAAAAGAAGGCATGTTCACTTTGCTTTCCCTTGAGAGAGTTTGGCCATCACATGGCATCTCCTATGTCTATGTGTTTTGTATTAGGTATAATTTGGCATGATGCTCGCATGATGTGTATTGATGGTGTTTTCTTGTATTGGGATGATGTGAAATTCCACATGTCTATCAGTATGTTTTTACTCCATGATGAACATGAGGAGGAGAGAAAGCAACAAGATCTCTTGTTGCTTTGGTTGCTTTTGGGGGAGTTTGGCTTGTCCATCTTGCATGGGGGAGATGGAGGATAGCAGCAAAGGGCCTTACTCTAGTGGTTAATGTTGGGAGAATATGGTTTGAAATCCTTGTCTACCCATATATATCTATTTCTTCTTTTGCAATAGGTTGGAATGATGCTTGGATCCAACAAGGCCAACAATGCTAAGGATGAGAGCATGTCAATGCTCAATCTAATTCATAAAGCATGGGATGAAGAGATGTATTGTGATATGGAGCTTTTCCTTTGTAGAAAGAGCCACTTTATTTTATGTACCTCATGTATTGATGATGATGTTGGACATCATATGGTTTTCACTTGGTACTTCATGGTGGAAGGAGGACATCTAACCATATAGTTGAAGGTCATTCTATGCATTTATGAGAGACAACTTTGGAACCAAACATGCATGAAACATTGCAGCAAATGGAGGAGTCCTTCCTTATCTAGATGCCATTTGGAAGGGAATGGATGGCTTTGCATCTACTTTTGCAGTTGCTTGAGGACAAGCAACATTTTTCCAGGGAGGACTGTAATATTCCCAAATTTTCACATGATGTTTGGAATATTAGAGTTCTTAATTTTCTTAATGAATTAAGTAAATAAAAGGGTGGAGGGACCCATAATCCTCAAGATGAATAAATATCCACTTTTTATGTGTGAATGTGGATTGATTAAGCCTAGATCTACATAATGGGGTAGTGGAGCAACTACTAATGTGAATGGAGTGGAGATCATGTCTCATTAATTAGATAGATCATGGAGGTTGAAGCAGTCAACTGAGATCATGGAGGTAATCTAATGTAAGATCATAGAGAATTCATGATGAAGTGATGGAGGGAGTAGTGCAATTAATTCACACATAATGGATTGCGTGTACATTGCATGTAGACATGATGGATGACTTGGAGAGACAACGCAGTCAAACATGGAGGATTATGTCCACATGCACAGCGCAGTTTAGAGGTGGGCCAAGGCATGGGAAGGCTCATAAACTATATAAAGGAGATGAAGGCAACAATGGAGGAATGCTTTTGATTATTCATGTAAAGGTCTGTTTAGATCTGGAATTGCCATTTGACATTCCATGCTTTCTTTGGTTGTTTAGCTAAGATTACAAGTGATGTTTAGCATTGGGTGTTCCTGGTCGGGAATCCCACCTCTTTCATTAAGTAGCTCTTGGAAGTGGTTTGTACTTTATTCATCATCAGGCATTGGTGCCACATTATTTCCATTCTTTGTAGAACACCTACCTTCAGGAATTATGCAATTTCTGAAGATCAGTTTGGGAGGTCGAGATTGTCTTTAGTATTTCAGCTGGAGAACCAATGTAGGATTATTCCTATCACCTTGGGCTTAAATATAAGCATTCCCAAGGCTTAATTTAATATCTGGCATCAGGCCAAAAATTATTGACCTCCTATCAGCAACAGTTCCATAAAGGATTGCGCAGTCCATCATTGCAGATCCACAGGAGGAAGGAAGTTACTAGTATTTCAACTAGTAATCCTATGAGGGACCATCCCATCACCTTGCCATCACCATTTCCATCAGCTGGGATCTTATTGCAGTACATTTCATCAGGCATAGAGCCTCTCCTTCTTGTACAACGTATTTTCTCTAGCAGTTGCATATTCAATTGCTGCAACTTGAAGGAGGAAGTAGAGGAGACAAGAGCTCAAGCTCCTAGCTTGTAGATCTAAAGGAGGTATTAGCCCTCAAAGCTTAGATTTGGTTTTATAACATATTGCGGCCATATTTGGATCAGATCTAGCTTCAGATCTGTATAACCCAACAGTCAAAGGATCAAACCCTAGGAGGGTGATTTTCCAAAGTTGTAGATCTGGAAAATCCTTTCTGGGTTATCTTGGGTTCCCATCACATTGGCCAAATCTTGAATCTTGGCATCATGAGAGCTCCTGAGATTGATAGATTTGCATTTCCTTTTGCAGTAGCTTCATGTACATCAGCAGCAAAAGGGACAACGCAATATTGCTTCCTGTAAGCACACCAGTTATGTAGTGCTAGTTGTAGCATGTTTATAGGGTGATTCTAGGTCATCTCTTGGCTAGATTCCCTCATCTTTTGTACATTGTGTAACTAAATCCTCTCAATATAATAAAAAGGCTCAGCTTCTCTCTATATATTGATGTTGTCTTTATATTTATTGTTTACTTAGCTGTAGTTCTTATATTGTGTTTTAGTATTACTGCATTCTCCCTTTTTGGGAATATTACAAATAGTAAATTCCTTTGTTGGAGATTTAGGAGCTCCATAACCGAGGTATGTTGGGAGACTTTCAAAATATTCATATTCTTTTGGATTCATTGAGATATTAAAAAATAATTTGAAATTCTCTTTCATAAGATACCAATCAACATCATCTTCATAAAATTCAAAACATAAATGAATAAAACTATCGTGAAAATAATTAAGAGATTAATCAGGTGCTTTCCTCAAATGCGTGATTTTCTTGAAAACAGATTTAAAATCATACCTGTAAAAGGTGTGGTACATATTTTTGGAAATATGTTTGAAAGAGTAAATCAGAGCGGTAGGAAATTTGTAACAACACTCCTTGACGTGTGCTTCGAATGTGAGAACAAACAATCTACAAGAAATATCCTCACAGTGAATATTGTGCTTCATGAAAAATTCAAGGAAGCGAGTGGTGTGCTCGAGAATGGTTGCTCCATCCTCACCATCGAATTTTAGATCCAAAATTTCATTGATTATTCCCATGGGCACTTTCATATATACATTTATGGAAAAACATGTCAAGGTTAAGATATGGGAAGAATACATTTAAAGATATGGAAATTTCAAACAAAGTTCATGGGCTCAGCTTGTCATCTAGCCCTCCTTCTAGCACCAGAAATTTTGACGGTGTTCGCCCCACCAACAGTCAGGTGATCTCTCTAATATAAATTCCCAATTATACCTCACATTGTTTGGTGCAGGACTACCATCCAGAATACGGCCCAATTGTCGAAATGGTGGGTTTGGATTGTATGTCTTGGTAGCAATAACGTATACAATGATGTATTGATGAATTTGGGGAAAAAAGTGTGTGACTCTGCAATTCATGAAAGTTTCTAACATGAAAAATGGAGAGTGAGTGATCCCCTTAGAATCCTATAATGGTACCGAGATTGAAAGGAACAAACGATCATAAAAGAGGTCATAAGTTAGCCTGCAAAATAGTTCCCAAGTTAACCATGATACAAATATACAATAGCACACATTCAAAAAGATTCATACTAATGCAAACGAAATAGTTCATAAGCATTAACATAAATTAAATAACATATATTATGAACATAACAAGAATATTCCTACTATATTCACAACATATGCATGAAATCGTGCCAAATTTTAGCTTTTATTAAAGTGATAGTTCCAAGCATACATATACAATTCATGAACTGCTAGCCCCAATAGCGGAACGTGAATTGAACACCAACTCCACCAAAGAAAGACACTCCCTCTATACTATAGAGAATACAATACTCTCAAAAAAACTCCCAAGTTTCTGACCTCAAGCCAAAATCTTGGCCCCCAAAATCCCCTTACATGACTCATGAGGGTATATTTATAAAAAAAGGGGTGACTATTCATCTCCCTTTGTGGCTCTTTGACTTCCCTCATGACTGTTTGACTTCCTACAACAATGACCTTTGTACTTCATTGAAAATGACTCTTCACATTCCACAACTTACACTTGGAATTTCACTAATTAATTAATAATATTACAATATTGCTCATACCCATATATTAAAAAATAGGGTAGAGCCACTAGATAGCCTAATAAGCCAAAACATGTTGATCTTGTGTTTAGGGAAACTCTAATTCACCCACCTCCACTTGTAGTTCTTTGGTCATATACATGTTCCAAGATTTGTATTGCGCGATGACTTCCCCAAACTATACGATGGGATCAGGATAGAAGCACACTATAGTCTCCATTGCATCCAAGTAGACTGACTTGGAATCAGTCTGAATGTCCTTCTTTAGTGGGAGCAGCATTGTGTTGATCTGGACAGGGCCACCAATGTACTTTTTCATATTACTTTTTCTCACCTCAAAATCTTCCTTGGTGGAGATCTATCTCAGCTGATCCAAGTAATCAACTACTTCCTGCCTGACTTGATTTTTGCATTTGACCTCAGTGAGTGAGCCAACCGAAGGGATATTATGTGATTTCAACATGAAATCCATGCTATTGTATAATATTGCACATGAGGCCTAATTTTGGTAATGAATAAGGTGATTTTTTTGTTACTTTGGATTATCATCTGCACTTGTGCTTTCTCGAGCTCTACCTATTGCCTTGTTTTATTCCCCAATTAGGATGGTGCCCCTTTTTGTTGCATTGACCACTTGTGCATGGCAGCAATGGCTATGTGGATGGCCTTGAGATTATTATCATTATCCACACGTATGTTGCATGTCATGTAAGAGGACAATTGATTCATGCATGATGAACAACTCCTCATAAAGGCTCCACATAGTCTCTTCTAGTGTTGATACTTCTCTAAGTATAGCTAATTTCAATTCTTCGAGACATGCTTATGGATAGGTTTCTTTTTGTGTTTCTACTTGGATTTGTTGCACTTCTTGGCTTGTAGCTTGCAATTTCTTTGCAATTTTTTTATTCTCAACCATGAGATACTCCACATTTGACTTGGAAACACCTGGAAAGGAAAATTTAGCCACAGCGATGGCTACTGGATTCCTTCTGGTGTCCGTGACAATTACCCTTTCTCTGACGAATGCAGGAGTTGTGATATCATCGGAAAAGTGTTTCTTCCTCACTTATACAATATTCTTTTGAAGTTTTTCATAATTCATATTGTAAATATCCATTACTAAACCCTCATCCAGAGGAACAATCTCCTCTTCTTCGCTCGAAACTTTGTTTATTATCGAAGGCAAGGCAGACTGAAAGGTGACTGGCTGTGTGCTTGGCATCAGGTCAACATAGTGGTTTTGTGGCTCTGTCTCTATCTTTGTGTCTTGAATTATGATAAATTATTTGATCTCTTGTGCAAGTTAGTTCTATTGCAGTCGCTTGCTCTCCTCTTCTAGTTGTCAATTATGCTTTTGTTCCTCGACTTGTTTTTGTGTTGCTTCTTCTTCCTCCATCTTCTGCCTTTCTTATTCTTCTCATTTTTCTCTTTCTTATTCTTGTTGGAAATATTGTCATTGATGGCAAAGGAGTAGCGCCAGAATTATCATTGAGGACAAAGGATCAGATTAGGATCAGCTGGAGTATAAAGGAGAAATAAGGAAAAGAAGGCAAAAGTACAGTGGAGGAGCAGAAAAGAGGCAAAGGAGAAGCATTATGCAACAAAGAGGCATGGATTAGAATTATTACTTAAGGAAAAGGAGCAACAAAGAAGCAAGGAGCAACAAAAGAGGCAAAATACAATGTCATGCAGCAAAGAAGAAAATTGTGCAGTACAGGGTCAAGTCGGGCTATTCACGTTCGGAATAGTAAGAAAAGGAAAAGTATGCAGCAAAGGTCAATTCAGGTGTATACATATAGAATGCGTGTAGCAAATAAAAGCAATGAACGAGTGGGCCAGGTCAAGCTACTTGTAAAACGCATGGAGAACAATGGTTCTGCATTCAGAATATCGTGAACGAGACGGGTGTTCTAGGTGCAACAAAGAAGAAATGAACGGGCGCAACTAAAGAAGCAAAGGCATGAAGGAGTGAATAAGCGTGTCAATTCATGCAAATACACATTTAGAATAGTGTTCGATGGAGAGAAATCGCATATCACAATCGCAACAGAATGAAATATCGCAAATTCATAGAGTCAAAGAAAATGTGAAGTGTGAGACATGATGTGGCATGATGACATGGCAGTGACGTGGCACCCCGGTGGGACCCGAACCCTTTATCCCTAATCGCATATCGCAAATCACAGAGCTTAGAAGGGACAACAATCATGAACCACGTTGAAACGTCGAAATGTGAAGTGCGATAAAGAAAACGAATCCGATACGCTTCAAAACCAAAGACTAAAGGATTTAAAGTCCGGCGTGGGACCCAATTGGATATCATAAATTGCAAAGCTCTGGAGGAACAGTGCACAAGAAGAATGCTCAAATGAGAAATGTGATAAGAGTACCAGATGTGATGTAGTTTCAAAGAAAAGGTCTAAAGGATTTCAAATCTGGGGGTATAAGGTTTCCCTTTGAGAAATCACATCGGAGAATGGAAGAGCAATATATAAAAGAAGAACAAGAGAAATAGTTGAAACTCTGAAATGTGTTTAAATAATTGCGATAAAGCCTAGTGAGACCCTTCATATATCGCATATTGGGAGATCAGATGGATGAAATCATATTTGATAACATGATTCGACGAAGTGCGAAGTGAGATAAAGAGAGTGGAAGCGATGCAGATTGAAGTTGAAGCCTAAAGGTTTTCAAGTCCAGAAGTATGTGGTTTTACTTTGTTAAATCTCATTGGAGGGAAAATGAGGATTATAACGTAGAACGTTGGAATGTCAAAATGTGATAGAAAAGTGGACGCAATATAGTCTTCAAAGGTAATGGAATATATTTTAAAGTTCAGTCTTACGATAGTTACAAAGGAAAGTCTGAACGCGGAGTAGACTTGGGTGAAGGATAAGACCCGAAAATATGTGCACAGGCATAGCAGCGGTTATGCCTTGATAATAGAAAAATATTGAATGCAAAGGAGACTCAGGTAAGTGCCTTGACACAAAGAAAAAGGTAGAGAAAATATGAACATTGTGTTAATGACATCCGAGGCAGAGTCAGGTGTTGAGAAAAGTAGAAGGTTGAATGTTGTGGGCAAGAGAAGGAAGGAAGATAAGCAGAGTTGGGAAAAAGGAGATATGGTGGCACTGTTGGAAACGCAATAGCTGGGTTGAGTCAGGAAAAAAGGAATTTATGCAAATTTGTTAGAATATAACAACAGAAATAGAAAAAGACATGACAACAAAAAGAAAATACAAATGCACAGCGAGCCAAGAACTGAAAGGGCTGAGTGAAATATTGTTGTAATTGTAAATTTAAATTCATTAATTATTTTATATTGTTTTTGATGCAAAGGCAAGTCTCCATAGGCATAGGAAAAACTCTAATGAGTGTTGAAATTATTATTTCTGTATTTTTGTTGATGTAATAACTTGAACTAAAGTGTGAGGAAACGAATGGGTGGAAGGCATAGAATCAGGCATGTTCACTTCGTATTCCCTATAGAATGAAAATGCTCAGGAGTTATGTAGGAATTTACAGGGTAAGCTCCTTAGATCAAGAACCAAAGGTCACCGCTCACAAACAGATCACAAATCAGTACACCAGTATAATCACGTGGTTAAAACCCTCAAAGAGGGAAACAGTCCACGGCCTGAGCCAACACGGCCACTCCAGGAAATTTATTAATATAAAAAGAAAATTTACATATGTTTCTCTCATAAACGGTTATCGGACAAATGACCCTCCATGCTCTTTAAATAGAGATCATGGACCAATCGGGTGTTAAGCCACGGATCAAGTGTCATTAATACTGAGGTGAGAGATAACCGTCGAATTATAAGTTACAAATGTACATGGTAAAGAAACACACTTTACCTAACTCTACATTAGACTAAGTTATTCTTAACTATTTCCTATGTGTTGGAATATCCTAACATCCCCCCTTAAGAACAACTTGGGATAGGATTGAAGGATTTACAAAGGTCACACAAAAGGAGCCTATTTCCTATGTGTCGAAATATCCTAACATCCCCCCTTAAGAACAAATTGGTATAGGATTGAAGGATTTACGAAAGTGACACAATAGGAGAAGTAAGGAGGCATTAGAGCCTATCCCCCCTTAATCACAAATTTCCTGAACTCCAAGCATGGATCGAAGTTTGGTAAAATTCGCTTCTGTGAGAGCCTTTGTAAAGATATCAGCTACCTGATCATTGGTTGGACAGTAGTGCACTTCAAGAACACGATCATGAATGAGCTTTCTGATGAAGTGGATGTGGAGTTCAATGTGTTTCATACGCTAATGTTGAACTGGATCTTTACATAGCTGAATGGCACTCTGATTATCACACCAAAGTGTAGTTGGATGTTGTTGATGGAGACCAAATTCAGACAGGATCTGACGAAGCCACATGTCTTCCTTGCTAGCTTCAACTGCACCACGATACTCTGCTTTTGCGGAAGAAAGAGAGATGGCACTTTGTTTCTTACAAGACCAAGTAATAGGTCCTGAACCAAGAGTGAATACATATCCTGCAGTAGACTTTCTATCATTAGGGTCACCAGCCCAATCAAAATCAGTGAAACCAATCAACAATGTAGGAATTTACAGGTTAATTTCTTTAGATGAAGAACCAAAGGTCACCACTCAAAAACAAATCACAAATTAGTACACCAGTATAATCACGTGGTTAAAACCATCAAAGAGGGAAACAGTCCACGGCCTGAGCCAACGCGACCACTTCAGGAAATTTATTAATATAAAAAGAAAAGTTACGTATGTTTCTCTCATAAACGGTTACCAGACAAATGACCCTCCATGCTCTTTAAATCGAGATCATGGACCAATCGGGTGTTAAGCCACAGATCAAGTGCCATTAATACCGAGGTGAGAGATAATCGTCGGATCACTACAAATCGTGACCGTCAGATTATAAGTTACAAATGTACATGGTAAAGAAACACACTTTACCTAACTCTACACTAGACTAAGTTATTCTTAACTATTTCCTATGTGTTGGAATATCCTAACAAGTTATATATATAAGAAATGTAATATCAGTGAGCATAGAGAGGTTATAGAGCTGTAGAATGGAAGAGAGCTGAAGAATGTAAGAGTGTAATGTTCCCTATTTTTAGCCTCAAGCTAAAAGGAACATTATAGTTAGTAGTAGATGAATAAAATGGGTAGGGAGGCCCATTAACCTCTTCAAAAGAGAAAATAACATTCCTCATGTGAAAAGGGGGAGAATAAGCAGCTGGATTGAGCACCCACAGGTGTGAACAGGATTGGATCATGTTGATTCAGTCATATTTGACCAAGTCCACATGCACTATCTAGATACATTGCATCTCCAGGTTGGATAGCGCAGTTTTAATGGAGGATAACTTGCATGGGCTAGGTGGCACATATGGATGGGACCTATTATGGAGAGGAGCACTTGTTTTATATGGAGAGGAGGGCAGCCATTATATTCATGCTTGGATTATTATTTGCTTTGGTCTGTTGAGACTTTGCTTCCTCTTGTTGTTTAGCAGGGTTGCAGTGTTGTTTAGCACAAGGGTGTTCTCGGTCGGGAATCCCTACCTCATCCTCAGGGAAGGAGAGGTTCTTGAGCTAAATTTCCTCATTCCGACATTTTGGCCAAGCTACCTCCTTCAGCTACAATGCAGTTTCTGTTTAGAGCTGGGTTGTGTTGCAGGGTGCAGCAATGGAGGATCTCTTTGAGTCGTTTTCGGGCTTGTTTTTCAGTGGAGAGCTTGTCTATCCATTGGAATATTAGTAATAAGGACTCTTGGTCATATTTTCATATATTTGGCATCAGGCCAACCATCTACCATCCTTCATAGTGTAGTTTCAGTCCAGATCTGCGTTATTTTCAGAGGCAGTTGCTGGGAGGGTTCATTGAGTTCATCAGGAGGGTCTATTTCTGAGTAGAGGGATCAACCTTCTAATTAGAAATACCATTGGAGGAAGAAATCAATATTTCAGATCTGTCATAGCCTCATTTTATATCAGATCCAGTTTGCAGTGACACATTAACCCCAGGGTTATTTTTCACATTGTATGTTTTCCAACATTTCTTGCAATCCTTCCCGGTTGGCTAGAATTATTGTATTGGAGCCCATATCTTCATTATTGGGAATTTATTTTGTTTCCTTCAGCAATATTTCATGTATATACATTTTCAGTAGCAGCTACACTAATATAGACTACGCAGTCACTGCTCTCTGGCATTATATATAGTTGTAGCATCTCATGTATCTATTGCTTTGATCATTGGAGACTTGTTCTTATGGCTTGAGTGGCATGTCCCTCATGATATTTTGTACATTTTTGATGATCCATTAATAGAATGATGGCTGAATATTGTTCTCTCTCTTGACATGATCATATTTTCTGTGTTTACAATATTGTGTTCATGTATTGTTGTAGCTCCACTTTTGGAATATCTTAAGATATTCCCAATAGTGTAGATTTTTCTATTTTGGAATATTACAGTGGTATCAGAGCTTCAATCTTGGCTCAGCCTATGGATCTCAAGCCATTACACTTTCAGGAGAGATGGACAGAAAAGAGAAGGCTTCAGTATGTGAAGGGAGAAAGGAAGACAAGCTTACAAAGCTTCTTCCAAAATCTATATTGCATAGCTTTCAAGGAGAGCTGAAGAAAATGAGGATGGAGATAGGATCTCCACAGGAGTTTGGATCTAGAGCTGAATCTAGATTTTCACATGGTGAGTGTGATAATGCAGCTACACACCATGATGCATAGTGCAGTCAAGTGCCCAGGTCTATCTTGAGATGGATGAAAGGAGGAAGAATGTCTAAGAGGAGGACTCTTAGTGATTTTTTGCACGAGTATGAATCTCAAGCTGAGAGGTTTAGAGATCATATTGAATTCCAAGAGTTTTGCAAGATCCAGGTGGAGAAGAGCAAGCAGCAGGATGCAGGTAGATTTATTCTATCTACTTTTGTAGGATCACCTACATGTTCAGCTGGAGCTTGGGTGAAGGAGCTAGACTCCTATTTTCAGCAGCACCATATTTCTGAAGATGAAGCCATCAGAGTTGCAGCGCTACATTTCAGAGGTAAGGCTCATGCATGGTGGATTTTTGAATCTTGTTCTTTGAAAAATGCAAACGCTTCCTCTTATGCAAGATTCATTGAAACATTGATAGGAAGTTTTGACGGAATAATTCCTAAGACACATAAGCAAGAACAAATTGAGAAAACAAAAACCTTGCATGTGATGGAGGAGACTCCACTTCAGAAAACCATGGGAGAAGCTGACATCTTGCATTACACATTGTTAGAGGCAAGACCTCTAGTTCATATTCCTAAACAAGAGGGCATGGGGATCTCTTTTTCACAAGAGGATCCAACTATTGAGATGTTTCCCATACACATTGATGAAGATGAAGGCAACAACATTGTCCCAACTAGAGCATATCTAGTACCTCATGCAGAGGGAGGAGGAGAACATGCTCCAACAGGAGGGATTCTTGTATCCTTGCAAGAAGTTCCCAAGGATCTCATACATGGAGGTCCAAGCACAATCAGTGAGCAACATGATTGTGAAGCATTACAACTGGAAGGAGGGGGTAGGAAGGAAGAGAAGAATCATGTGATGAGAGGCACACACCTTACTCTATTTCAGGGAGCTAATGCAAAGAGGAGTTAGGTTTTATTGTGTTGTGAAGGCAAGGGCAAGGTTGCCCAACCATATGTACAGCCCACTCTTGACATTGATGTCTCACTACATGGAGGCATTCCACTTGGGAGGCCACCAGATCTATAATTGGTGAGAGACATCTTGCCTCTTGGTTCACCATTCTTGGATTCCAGGGAGGTGAGGAGTTTGGAGGATGACTTTGGCATGAGGGATGTCAAAGTAGCAGGCAACAACATGAGGAGAGCTTCATATGCTAAATCACCAACGTTGTCTCTTAGGAGGATTGATCCTTATTGGAGATCTCAGCTCTTAGCATAGTACTCCAAGGATCTTGGTGCATGCATGATTCTCGATGACCCAGATAGAGATGATGATTATATGGTGGATGATATGGTCATCTATTCACATGGCAGAGTCTTCTTGACTAGAGCTTCTAGTCTTTCTAGTCTCAAGGAGAAGTTGCTACTTGCAGCACATGAGGACTTCCTTTCCATGCATTATGATGCATATCTTTATTTGGCAGAGGAGTTCACTTGGGAGGGAATCCAGTATGACACATTTCAGCATATGGAGGGATGCATAGCCAGGATGGTGATAGATAGGAGGTCACATCCACTTCCCTACTCATTGGAGGTGAGGGGAAGATTCCAGTTGAGCCATTTCAGCTCAAGATCTCAAGTACATGATGGAGGAGGTATAATTTCACATTTTTTATTGTACTTCTTTTCCTTGTTTTAGCAGCATGATGTATCAAGAATAATTATCTCTTCTTGAATATTGTATGATGATGTACTTGCAGCTACTTGTAGCATTGATTCTGGCTATCTTTTTGGTGGTTTGTGGGGGAAGCCACATGATTCTTGGTGTGCACCATTGACACCACATTGTATCTTCATGTTTCCATCTTATGAGATGATTGTGGCAGAAAAAAGTGGCTGGTGAAGCACTTGTTATTTTCTATTTTGAGGTAGGCATGGAATGCACTACGCTGGTTCCTTGTGTGGAACTTTGATTCACTCTCCGGTTGTCATTTGACAACTAGTTTTCATAGTATTTTTCTTCCATATATTGCTGATATGTTTGTACTCATGGGAAGCTTTGTTTGGAGAGTGGAATTTGAGATGGAGATGCCCATTGGGAGTATGATTCTCCCTATTTTACATGTTGTATATTTCAGGAGAAACAATGGGCACACCATGATTGCCACAACACACCTCTTTCCTTCATGTAGGAGGAGCCCTTGGGTGAACTTGCGTTCTTGGAGGAGGCACTTCATGGTTGACTTATCTTGTGGGGTAGGTTGAGCCATTTTTAAAGGCCATGACATTGCAGCCCAATATCAGCAACCCCCTCATACTTACCATAAGTGGAGAGAGAAACTACTTGGATGGGAAAACATAAACTCTCCATTCAGCCCCAACACATTGCATAAAATCGGGGTTGCAGATTTCTTTGATGAGCTACCTAGGATGGCTCATTTCATTTGGATGAGAGCATGGAATGATATTTCCCATGTGTATCATCACTCCTACCTTTAGGAGGCCATGAGACAGCAAGAATTTTTCCACTTACACCTTCCACCTTTTCATGATGTGAGCCATTTGGTCATGCATCTTTGGGAGGAGACATTGGAGGGCAGATTTGTTGCAGATAATCTTGAGCAGTGGTGGGGACTATTGATGAGGAGGCCACAAGAGGAGAAGGGGAGAAATTTTTCTCTCTCCATATAGTTGCTTGAGGACAAGCAACATTTTGGAGGGGTGGACTGTAATGTTCCCTATTTTTAGCCTCAAGCTAAAAGGAACATTATAGTTAGTAGTAGATGAATAAAATGGGTAGGGAGGCCCATTAACCTCTTCAAAAGATAAAATAACATTCCTCATGTGAAAAAGGGGAGAATAAGCAGCTGGATTGAGCACCCACAGGTGTGAACAAGATTGGATCATGTTGATTCAGTCATATTTGACCAAGTCCACATGCACTATCTAGATACATTGCATCTCCAGGTTGGATAGCGCAGTTTTAATGGAGAATAACTTGCATGGGCTAGGTGGCACATATGGATGGGATCCATTGTGGAGCGGAGCACTTGATTTATATGGATAGGAGGGCAGCCATTGTATTCATGCTTGGATTATTATTTTCTTTGTTCTGTTGAGACTTTGCATCCTCTTGTTGTTTAGCAGGGTTGCAGTGCTGTTTAGAACAAGGGTGTTCTCAGTCGGGAATCCCTACCTCATCCTCAGGGAAGGAGAGGTTCTTGAGCTACATTTCCTCATTCCAAAATTTTGGCCAAGCCACCTCCTTCAGCTACAACGCAGTTTTTGTTTATATCTGGGTTGTGTTGCAGGGTGCAGCAACGGAGGATCTCTTTGAGTCATTTCCGGGCTTGTTTTTCAGTGGAGAGCTTGTATATCCATTGGAAGATCAGTAAGGAATCCCGGGCATATTTTCATATCTTTGGCATCAGGCCAACCATCTACCATCCCTCACAGTGCAGTTTCAGTCCAAATCTGCGTTATTTTCAGAGGCAGTTGTTGGGAGGGTTCATTGAGCTCATCAGGAGGGTCTATTTCTGAGTAGAGGGATCAACCTTCTAATTAGAAATACCATTGGAGGAGGATTTCAGTATTTCAGATCTGTCATAGCCTCATTTTATTTCAGATCCAGTTTGCAGTGACACATTAAGTTATTTGTGACATTGTATGTTTTCCGGCATTTCTAGCAATCCTTCCCGGGTTGGCTAGAATTATTGTATTGGAGCCCATATCTTCATTATTTGGCATTTATTTTGTTTCCTTCAGCCATATTTCATGTATATACATTTTCAACAGCAGCTACACTAATATAGACTACGTAGTCACTGCTTTTCGGCATTCTATATAGTTGCAGCATCTCATGTATCTATTGCTTTGATCATTGGAGACTTGTTCTTATGGCTTGAGTGGCATGTCCCTCATGATATTTTGTACATTTTTGCTGATCCATTAATATAATGATGGCTGAATATTGTTCTCTCTCATGACATGACCATATTTTCTGTGTTTACAATATTGTGTTCATGTATTGCTATAGCTTCACTCTTGGAATATCTTAAGATATTCCCAATAGTGTAGATTTTTCCTATTTTGGAATATTACAAAGATAATTTTAGAATTGGAGAGAGATGGAGAATGTGAGAGAGCTGATATATATGCTATGAACATCTGGAGCTTATATGAAGCATATTTGAAGGTAGAGAGGGCAGAAGTGAAGGTGGAGGAAAACAGAGTTGATATCTAGGTAAATCATCATTTTATTTTCATGTTGAGTGAGGGGATTGTAGTTTCCTTTCAAGTTGTATCTTGATAAATTTCTAGTTGGAGTTGGGTGAGGTAGGAGCCTCCTATGGGTTGTAGCCTGCAAAAAAAAAAAAACATGGGAGTTGGTGCTTCCGTTTCAAGTTGTAGCTTGATAAATGTCCAGTCGGAGTTGGTTAAGGTAGGAGCCTCCTGTGGGTTGTAGCCTGCAGAAATTATATGGGAGTTGGAGCTTCCTTGCAAGTTGTAGCTTGTAGAAATTGAGGTAGGAGCCTCTTGTAGGTTGTAGCCTACAGAAAATCAGTTGTGAGAGAGAGTAGGAGCTTGCCTTTGCATCACAACAATAATAAGATGTGGTTTTCTCCCTTATGGGTTTCCACTTATATCTAGTGTCCATGTGCATGATTATTATGTGTTGATGTGATGTGTTAATTTAATTATTACTTTTTGTTCACATATTCAGTCTGTTGATCATTCTTTATTAAGTTTCTTATTAAATGACTTGTTAACGAGTTTAATGAAAACAATTTTAATTTCCCTTAATGGACTAAACTGATTCACCCCACCTCTCAATTTATTAAATCATCAATTTGTATTAGATCCAGTTCCTTCTTTAAAGGTTTAACCACCAGAAGGAGTTCCTTAGTCCCCAAAAATGGCTAGCTTAGAATGATGTTCTACAAATAAATCCCCTTTATTTACTGGCACAAACTATGCTTTCTAGAAAATAAAAATGAGAACATACTTAATGTGGAAGAGTGGGGCACTATTCTTCAAAATGTCCTCATAAGAAAATAGAGAATCGGTCAAAAGGGAAAAAGAAAATAAATTTCAACAATAGGAGGAAAGGGAATATTTTAATAGAAGAACATTTTATGCTCAACAAGACAGCAGCGCATCTGAGAGCTCAGATGAATCCCCCAATGAAGAAGGAACATCAAATTCATTTTGATGGCCAACATCAGTGCATCTGAGAGCTAAAATGAATCCCCCAATGAAGAAGGAACATCAAAATTCATTTTGATGGCCAAGGAAGAGCTTGAGGAAGATTTCCTGGAATTTGAATAAGAATGTGACGTAGATCTTGAGGGGGAGTTGGTGAGTTCCCTAAAGGAAATAGCTATACTCAAGCTCAAGACTAGAAAACAGAAGGCAATCCTCTTGAAATATGTATAGGAAGAACCAAACTCTGAAGATTTTATTAAGCTGAAAATTGAACTAGAAGAAGCAAGGAAAGTAGAATACATTATTTTGCAACAAATAAGTGAGAAAATTCAGGAATGTGGAAGATTGGAAGAAGAAGTGGTGAGTATGAGGAATAAATTGGAAAAGGCTCAAACTGATTTAACAATGAACATTCAAAAGTTAAAAGGTTTTGGACAATTGGATAGGACATTAAATGCATAAAGATCTCCTCTTGTAAAGGCTACGATAGGATATGAATGAGAATCCAGCATGTCGAAGGAAGGATAGGAAATTTATTACATTTGTGAAAGTTGTCCTAAAATAAAACGTTAATTCCCATCAATCTGAGAACAAAAATGTGGGAAACCCTTCAAATCCTCATGAGTTGTAGAAAAAACCCACTACAAGGAAAGCCCGGGAAACAAAAGGAGTGAACAACCAAGAAACATTCCATCACAGATCAAATGGCTTCCAAAGACAGAAATTTCATATGAACAAATGACTATATTCCCAAACAACCTTCTCTTCCAAATAAAAATACTATTTCCATGGGTATTTATTTTGTTGTAAAAGGTTTGGTCATAAAGCCATGGAGTGTATAACATTTATAAGGAGACTAGAATATGTAAACTAAAAAGGAATTAAGAACAATGGTGGATTCACTCGTGTACATAATCCATTCCGAAATACAATAAAATATTTTTGTTGCCATAAAAATGGGCACAAGTCTTACGAATGTCCTCTCAAAGACTATGATCCATCTCCTCAGAAAATTTATAGAACAAAAATTGCATGCAATGGAAAAAGAAGCTAAATAAATGTAATTTGGTTCTAATTACTCAGGATCAGAATAGTCAATGGTATGTGGATAGTGGGTGCTCAAAACATATGACTGGAGACCGAAGCAATTTTGTAAATTTTGATGAAAATAAATCTAGGAATGTAACATTCGGAAATGATAGAGCAGGGAAAATCAAGGGAAAAGGCACAGTCAAACTGAATAATGGATGAGGAGAGACTCAAGATGTACTGTTTGTAGATGGTTTGAAATCCAATCTGCTAAGTGTTAGTCAAATTTGTGATAAAGGTTGTGAGGTCCTTTTCAGAGCCCAAGATTGTGAAGTAAGGTCAATCACCATAGGAAATACCTTGGTTAAAGGTGTTCGAACAGAGAGTAATGTTTATATAGTGGAAGAGGAGAATGAAGCATGCCACATCAAAAAACTTGATGAATCTTGGCTATGGCATAGAATATTGAGACATCTAAATTTTGACCACATCATCAAACTGAGCAAAAAGAAAACTGTCAGAGATTTTCCTGCAATAAAGAAGCCACCAAATACCATATGTAAGTCCTTCCAATTGGGAAAAAAAACTTGCACATCATTCAAAGCCAAAGACCAACTACCCACAAGTAAGCCTCTTCAGCTTGTACACATGGACCTGTGCGGACCTTCGAGAACAAATGCACCATGTGGAGAATTGTATTTCATTCTGATAATCGATGATTTTTCCAAATTAACATGGGTGGAATTTCTCAGATACAAATATGAAGTGTTTGAGAAATTTAAGATATTCAAGGCACTGGTAGAAAATCAAACTGTATGTCAACTAAAATGCATCATATCAGACATAGGAGGTGAATTCACAGGTGATGAGTTTGCAGACCTGTGCAATGAATGTGGGATAAAGCAACAGTTTACTGTTTCAGATACACCTCGAAATAATGGAGTGGGGGAGAGGAAAATTAGGTATTTACAACAGATTGCCAGAGACATGATGCAAGAAAGAAACATTCCCCAAACCTATTGGGAATAAGAAGTACACACAGTTGTTCATATCCTCAACAAAGCTCATCTCAGACCAAATTATGACAAGACTCCATATGAACTGTGGCATGGGAAATCGGAATCAATCAAGCATTTTAAATTCTTTGGCAGCAAATGCTTCATAAAGAATAATGATGAAAAATTGGGGAAGTATGATGCAAGAGCTAATGAAAGAATATTTTTTGGATATGCATCAAAGATTAAGGGTTACAGGTGCTACAATAAGAGGCTACATTAAATTGTGGAAAGCATTGATGTGAGATTCGATGAATAACTACTAGACAAAACCAGAAGTACAAACTTTTTCAATCATCCAGATCATCATCATCATCATACTCAAGAAAATAATGAATATAATGAGACAATAGAAGAAACAGAAATAAACTCAAAAGGGCCCTTAAGACACACTCAAAATAATCATCCAGAAAATCAAATCATTGGAGACAAAAGTGCAGGAGTCCAAACAAGAAGAAAGTTAGCTAAACAGACTAAGGAATTTTATCTAGCCATGTTGTCACAGATAGAACTGAAGAATTTCGATGAGGCCAGCAAAGACAAAAATTGGATAAATGCTATGAACGAAGAATTAGACTAGACTGAGAAGAAAAATACATGGGAGTTAATACCAAGACCTATTGAGAAAAATGCCATTGGCACAAAGTGGATATTCAAGAATAAGATGAATGAACAAGGTCAGGTAATCAGAAATAAAGCCAGACTTGCATGTAAGGGATACTCTCAAATCGAATAACTTGACTATGATGGAATTTTTTCCCCTATAGCAAGAATGGAAGCAATCAGAATGTTTCTATATTTTGCATGCTATCATGATTTCAAGGTATATCAAATGGATGTGAAGTCTGCCTTCTTAAATGGAGATCTACAGGAGGAAGTCTACATGGAACAACCTGGAGGGTTTTCCTTAGCAGATAAGCACAAATATGTTTTCAGTTTAAAGAAAGCTCTATATGATCTTAAACAAGCACCACGTGCATGGTATTCCAGGCTGGACAAATACTTTCAAAAACAAGGATTCAAGAAGGAGGAGTAGAAAAAAATCTATATATAAAGGCTAATGAAGATGAACTATTAATTATAGTAGTATATGTAGATGACATCATGTTTGGCAGCAACAAGAATGATTTAGTAAAATAATTTGTTGAGGAGATGAAGTCAGAATTTGAGATTTCAATGATTGGAGAGCTTACCTTCTCCCTAGGACTTCAAATTATACAGAAGAAAAAAGGCATATTCATTTCACAAGAAAAAAGACTGTAAACATGTGTCAACTCCCATGACTACTGGATGAAAGTTATGTGTAGATTTAGATCAAAGACTTTACAGATCTATGATAGGAAGTCTGTTATACCTTACAGCCTCTAGACCAGGCATTATGTTGGAAGTAGGACTTATAGAAAGATATCAATCAACACCAAAACAAAATCACTTGCTATCAATCAAGAGGATATTTAAATCCCTGCAATTAACTGCAAATTATGGTCTATGGTATCCGAAAGGCAAAGAATTCACATTGAAAACATATACAGATGCAAATTGGGCCAGCTATGTGGATGACAGGAAAAGCACAATTGGAGGTGCATTCTATTTGGGAGAAAGTCTGGTGGCACAGTTAAGTAAGAAGCAAACATCTGTCTCTCTATCTATAGCAGAAGCGGAATACATAACAGCAGAAGCTTGTTTCACACAAGTGATGTGGATGAAACAAACTCTTCAATACATGAAGGTAAGTATCAATGAACCTATTTCTATCAAATGTGACAATACAAGTGCAATAATCATATCAAAAAATCACGTGCTTCATTCAAAAACCAAGCACATCCCAATAAAGTACCACTTCCAAGGAGAACAAGTAGCATAGAAAATAGTAAATATGGAATATGTCCCAACAAAGGAACATACAGAAGACATATTTACAAAAATTATTGCGATAGAACCATTCAAATATCTAAGAGACAAAATGGGGATAGTGTCTGAAGATGATACTCTCTGATATGATCAGAAAACAAAAACAAAAAGTCTGCAAAGGTGTCAAAAAGAAAATCCTTGGAATATGAATAGCTAAAATTTCAAGATGGGAAAATACAATTCCTTTGGCAGAGAACTATAGAGGAAAAAAGGCACCTTGAGCATACAATAGCCAACAGGTTGATGGAAGAAAATAAGGTAGCAAGCAGCCATGGCGGTAGAGGGGACATCAGCCATGAATGTGGAAACTAAGAGGATCATCACCCTATGCATCACACTGCTAGTGTTAATAATGAAACAAAATTATGAAGGATGAATAACAAAAATTTTCATTATCATTATATCGTTACAAATATTTATCAATTGCTATTTGGAACTGTCCTCCTGTCATTAGAATACTAAGCGTTATTATTGGAGCATCGTTATGATATTGAAGTGTTGTGGTATGCATTATGGTATTGGTTTAGTAGAAATACATCAAGGCTTCATTTACAGTGTTATCAGCATTATAATATATATGGATTAAGTCAAAATTTCACTCGTTGAAAGCATTAGAATTTGAATGAACACAAATGTGGCAAGGAATTCGAACCAATTAATAATGGATATGGAGTGTTGCAGCAGGATGGTGGAGTTTGTTGGCATCATAAGAGATGAATGTGAGGAATATGCAAATCAGGTTGGCACCGAACACAAGATACATTGCACAACATATGAAGAAAGCGCACAAAGAGGGATTGGTTTTGTCAAAGCTTTATCATTTTAAAACAAAGGCAGTAAAGTTGAACCTCTGCTAAAAAAGATAGAGGCATCATCAAATTTGAAGACATATTCCATCAAAAAACATCATCAACATATAAGTATTGCAGATGAAGACCATAATTGGTATGAATATTTCTGTAGGTAGCTACAAATTTGCACATGATCTTGTCCTTTCTTATGTGCTCTTGCAATGTTTATATATTCATGAATAGTTTTCTCTATGGAATGTATTTAGTATCATATTCAGCACTATACAAGTGAAAGGAATTTTTTTTTTGGATGATACCATTTTGTTTTGTATATACATGCAATTTCAATGGTTTCCAAAGTGTTCTCCCAACAAGGCATATGTAGTGGCATTCATTCAATAACAAAAAGACAAAATGAAGAATGCTTATACACAACTGAGAGAGTAGTAATGCAATCATGGAAACTACACTAAAAAATGTGTAACCCCTTACCATTGATGTTAAAGGGGGAGGAAATGTAACAATAGGGAGAAAGACACTTCTCAGAATGAAAGGGGGAGGATGTGTTTCCATCAATGCCAAAGGGGTAGACTGTTGGAAATATTGTCATTGATAGAAAAGGAGCATAAAGGAGCCGCACCAGAATTATCATTGAGGACAAAGGAGCAAACCGAGATCAGCTGGAGTATAAAGGAGAAATAAGGAAAAGAAGGAAAATTACAGTGGAGGAGTAGAAAAGAGGCAAGTGAGCAACATTATGTAGCAAAGAGGCATGAAGCATCTTTAGAATTATTACTTAAGGAAAAGGAGAAGCAAAGAAGAAAGGAGCAGCAAAAGAGGCAAAAGACAACGTCATTTAGCAAAGAAGAAAATTGTTCAGTGCAGGGTCAATTCGGGCTATAAACATTCAGAATAGTAAGCAAAGGAAAAATGTGCAACAAAGTTCAAGTTGGGTGTATGTGTACATAATGTGTGTAGCAAAGAAAAGTAATGAACGAGTGGGCCAGGTTAGACTGGTTGTAAAACGCGTGCGGAACAGTGGTTCTGCATTCATAAGATCGTGAACGAGTTGGGGGTTCTATGTGCAGCAAAGAAGAAATGAACATGTGCAACCAAAGAAGAAAAGGCGTGAAGGAGTGAACAAGAGGGTCGAGTCGTGAAAATACACGTTCAGAACAATGTTTAGCGGAGATAAATCGCATATCGCAATCGCAGCAGAATGAAATATCACAAATTCGTAGAGTCAAAGAAAATGCGAAGTGCGAGAAGTGATGTGGAATGATGATGTGGTAGTGACGTGGCACCTCGGTGGGACCTGAACCCTTTATCCCCAATCACATATCGCAGATCGCAAAGCTCAAAAGGGATAGCACTCATGAACCACATTGAAACACCGAAATGTGAAGTGCGATAAAGAGCCCGAATGCGATACACTTCAAAACCAAAGACTAAAGGATTTAAAGTCCGGTGTGGGACCCAATCGAATATCGCAAATCGCAAAGCTCATGAGGAACAATGCACAAGAACAATGTGGAAATGCGAAATGCAATAAGAGTACCAGATGTGATGTAGTTTCAAAGCAAAGGTCTAAAGGATTTCAAATCCAGAGGTATAAGGTTTCCCAATGAGAAAACACATCGGAGAATGGAAGAGTAATATATAAATGAAGAACAAGAGAAATAGTTGAAACGTCGAAATGTGATTAAAGAATTGCAATAAATCCTGGAGAGACCCTTCACATATCACATATCAGGAGATGAGATGGATGAAGGCACATTGTAATATGATTTGCAGAAGTGCGAAGTGCGATAAAGAGAGTGGAAACGATGCAGATCGAAGTTGAAGCTTAAAGGTTTTCAAGTCTGGAAGTATATGGTTTTCCTTTGTTAAATTGTATCAGAGGGAAAAGGAGGATTATAACATAGAACGTTGGAATGCCGAAATGCAATAGAAAAGTGGACATGATACAGTCTTCAAAGGTAATGGAATATATTTTAAATTCAAATGTTACAGCAGTTACAAAGGAAATTCTAAATGCGGAGTAGACTTGGGTGAAGAATAATACCAGACACTACGTGCACGGGTGTAAAAGAGGTTACGCCTTGATAATAGAAAAATACTGAACATGGAGGAGACTTGCATAAGTCACCCGACACAGAGAAAAAGGGAGAGAAAAGTTGAACTTTTGCGGTAATGACCTCAGGGGAAAAGTCTAGTGTTGAGAAAAGTAGAAGGCTTAACGTTGTGGGCAAGAGAAGGAAGGAAGATAGGCAAAGTGGGGAAAAAGGAGATATGGTGGCATTATTGGAAATGCAACCACTGGGTCAAGTCAGGAAAAAAGATGTTTATGCAAAATTGTTAGAATATAACAACAGAAATAGAAAAGGAGATGACAACAAGCAAAAAATACAAATGCACAACGAGCCAAGAACTGAAACTGCAGAGTGAAATATTGTTGTAACTGTAAATGTAAATTCATTGATTATTTTATATTGTTTGTGATTCAAAGGTGAGTCTCCAAAGGAATAGGAAAAACTCCAATGAGTGTTGAAATGATTACTTCTATATTTTTGTTGATGTGATCATCTGAATTGAAGTGTGAGGAATCGAATGGGTGGAAGGCATAAAGTCAGGCATGTTCACTTTGTATTTACTGTAGAATGAAAACAGTCAGGAGTTATATGTATAAGAGATGTAATATTAGTGAGCATAGAGAGGTTAGAGAGCTGCATAATGGAAGAGACCTAAAGAATGTAAGAGAGTTGCAGAATGGGAGAGAGATGGAGAATGTGAGAGAGTTGATAGAGATGTTATGCACATCTAGAGTTGATATGAAGCATATTTGAAGGCAGAGAGGGAAGAATTGAAGGTGGAGGAAAACAGAGCTGATATCCAAGTAAATCAACATTTAATTTTCATGTTGAGTAAGGGGATTGTAGTCTCCTTTCAAGTTGTAGCTTGATAAATTTCCATTTGGAGCTGGGTGAGGTAGGAGTCTCCTATGGGTTGTAGCCTGCAAAAAAAAAAATACATGGGAGTTGGTGCTTTTGTTTCAAGTTGTAGGTTGATAAATGTCCATTTGGAGTTGGTTGAGGTAGGATCCTCCTGTGGGTTGTAGCCTGCTTAAAATATATGGGAGTTGGAGCTTCCTTGCAAGTTGTAGCTTGCATAAATTGAGGTAGGAGCCTCCTGTAGGTTGGAGCCTACTAGAAAATCAGTTGTGAGAGGGAGTAGGATCTTGCCTTTGCATCACAACAATAATAAGATGTGTTTTTCTCTCTTGTGGGTTTCCACTTATATCTGGTGTCCATGTGCATGATTATTATGTGTTGATGTGATTTGTTAATCTACTTATTACTTGATGTTCACATATTCAATCTGTTGATCATTCTTTATTAATATGCTTATGAAATGACTTGTTAATGAGTTTAATGAAAAGAATTTTAATGTCCATGAATGGACTAAATTGATTCACCCCCTCTCAGTTTAGTAAAGGTTTCATCACTTCTTGTTGTTTCTTTTTCCTTTATGCTTCTAATCCCTTTTTTTCATGTTCCTCCCTCTACTCTTCTTCCATATTCCTTTGTTTCCTCCTATTTTTTTGCTATGGTCACTTTTATGATAATGGGATTTTCTTTCATCTTGTGTCTTTTCTCTTCCACTGGTCTATGTGCAACCTTCCTCTTTCTTTTCTCGCACACTAGGTTAAGCTTTTCTATTAGTTATGCCTCTGAAGTAACTTCCTTCTAAGGAGTGACTTGTGAATTTCCTGCAAATTTTATTGGTTCATAGGACCTTGAGGCATTATAATAGTTCTTAATCTCTTCCTCCTCATGCATCTAGAATTTCTTGTTTAGCCATTGGAATGAATTCTTGAATAATGTTATTTACATACACTTATAGGATCGTATGAATTTAAGTCCAAGCAACTGAATGAAAAATTATTTATCCCCTTGCCTTTGGTCTCAACAACCTTCACGTTCTTGATCTATTACAATATGATCTACAAAGGAAGAGTGGGGAAAGGTGCGTTCTTATACCTTTGCAATATTGTTACCAACCTTGTGGAAATATGATACACCACTTCTTCCATTACCAATTTATCGGTTGCATACCTTATTAGAATATGTGGAGGCTTTTTTCCACTGAACACTTTGAGGTAGGTTCCATCTAGTGAAGCAAACCAATCTGTTATCTTCGACACTACTTGCATTGCTTCACGAGACATGCAAAGTGGCTCTTCCTCAAAGATTAACTTGTATATTGGAATGAGGAAGTGATCACTCAGCTTTTCCATTACTCCCTTAAAATTAACTTTGAGAGAATCTTGCAGTAGATATGCATGGAATTTTCTCGTGGGGACCAGTTCCAACCCATTCCAGGGAATGAATTTTGAGTGCAGACTACATCTAGAAAATAGGAAGACATATATAATCTGGCTTTCTCACCCTTGGGATGGTTTTAGGAATTGGTCACATGTATTCTCAATTGTTGAGCCAACATATCCGACCAATTGAATGGTTTCCCTTCATTCACAACTTGATTTAGCAAGAATTCCCAGCCTTCTAGGAAGGTCTCATTATTGTGTTTCCCATAAACGTGGAATCATAAAATGATCAAGTACTGATAGGCCTTCCAGAGATATTTGGTCATGTAATTATTTTTGGGTGTATGGCAGAATTTTGAAGGCTCTTTCACCTAGCCTTTGAAAAAATCATGTTTAGATAGATAGCTTGTGACTACGTAAAAGTGTGAACCCATGTATGACTCTGGCATCAGTAGATGATACATAAAGTGGTAATCATTCGCCATAAAAAAGGCAAGCCTTTGTCCATTATAAATAGCGAGAGTCATAGTCTTGTTATCTATATGCGAAAGTATCCAGCTAATGATGCCTACACATGGGAAAATCATATACCTCCATGCAACTTTGTGTAGCCCTGATCTTTGGACATTGACATATACTTTTCGGTCTTCAATATCTTCTTTGAAGCTATTGGCTGAGAACACTTCATTCACCTTATGCCCTGTGATGTCTGATTCTTTTTCTATAAACATCTGAGTGTCTAAGTAAACTGGAAAGTTCACTGGAATACTCTGAAATTCCTCTCTAGTATTTTTTTTGTAGTGTCCCTGGAGACATTTCTCTTGGGAGCCATGAAGACAGTAACTAAACAAGATAAGTACTCAACAAATGTAGTACCCACAAGAGAGAAATGCACTCATGGAAAACATAAATCGGCTTCAAAAAATTGACTCATAAAGCAAGATATGGGAAACAACCATTAGACTAAGGGGAAATATGCACAAATCCTAGGTTGAGGGAATAGACAAACTTCATGGACTACACATTACGCATTCTCAATAGTCAAGGGGAAGGCTTGAGGCTTGAGACTTCACAATGTGTAGTCTTAGCCTAGGAAAACTGAGGGAGAGACTGTGCATTGCGTAGTCTCAGTGGCCAAGGGGTTAGGCTTAAGCCCTAGAACTACACATTGTGTAGTTTCACAGGCCAAGTATGAAGCTTGAGCCTTGGGCTTATGCAATGCCCAGTTGAGCATGGAAACTGATGGCCAAGTGAGGGGAAAATCTACCAGGGAAGAGAGAAAAAAGAGGCAGATCTTGAGTGATGGTGCAAGTGAGAGTGCAGATATGACTAAGTAAAGATAAATCAATGAAAATCAAGGCATAAGATCAACATGCAAAATGAAAAACCAACATGCATAAGGATTCATTGAAACAACAATCACAGGTGGGAAAAACAATAAATTTGATGTGACACTTATAAAATGTGAATGACGGACTGAACCAACACTTCTACAATATAATATAAGGTAAATTCTAGGAAATATGAAAATAAACAAGTGAAACAACACTTGCAGAAGAAAAATGACAAAAAGTGAAAGAAAAATCAGCAAAAGATGATAAAATAAAAACTTACTCATAAAAGTGCTGCAAACTCCACCGAAATCTCCTTGATCTCCTTGGGAATGCTATAGCTCCAAGGTTGAATGTTAAAATTAGCTCTAGGGGTGTCTATTATATATATCTACGTCGACTAGGATTTATGACACACATGCCAAAAATAAATGAGAGGGTGACACTTGGAAGAAAAATCAAAATAGAAACTTGTGTCAATATTTAGGAAACTACTTAATCCATTCCCTATTTCTAGGAGTTTATTTTTTTATTTTTGTTTTTTTCTTTTCTCTTTTCTGAGAAATTGGCTTCTCACACTGCCAAGAAATATTGTGTAATTCCCAATCACAAGGAATTGGGAAACTCCTTGGCTAAGTGCATTGGGTAATTTTTGAGGGCATGGCAAGGTTTTGCACAATTTCTGAGATCAAGGCAGGACTTCGTCTCCAAGCTCAAGGCTGGATTACCTTTTAGAACTTTGAAATTAAATTCCTGAAGGTTGTCTTGCCTTCCAATGTTACACAGTATTTGAAGGGAAGACCGACAAAGCTACAAGGTCAAGGTAGAAGATGACTTGAGACTAAAAAGGATCAAATCAAAATCTAAACAAGGCATCACAAGCTCTACAATAAATGATAAATATTTGACATGGCATGGATACCTAATAACAATGAAAGATAAATTCTTGTGAACAAAAGGGAGGCTCCAAAATCTAAGCATGGGAAAAATTTTGGAGGGTGGTTGTAGTAGATACAACACCTTCCTACTTTGTTAGCCCTATGTTTCACTCCATTTACCACACCAACCCTATGCTTTGCTCCATCTATTGTTCCAACCATATGTTGCACTCCATCTTGACCTCTATGTGCTCCTTATCCCTATTGTGTTGTCTTACACTCATAAAGATTCTGAAAAATATTTATGAGCTCCAACAGTAGCTAATATCACAAATTTTCAACCAGACTGTATGGTACTTCTCTTCTCCACCCTAAAGTCAAACTATAGCTTGTTTTTCTTTATTCTTAAAGATGCCATCTTCATCAAACTTATAATTTGAGGCCTTGTAGCATTCATGTCTTTCATTGTTGTGAAATACACATTATATCCCACTCTTGTGAACTTAAATTGTAGGTGATAATTCTTGGACCATGGTTTCCCCTTTCTTTGACATCAATGACAAACCTCTTTAAAAACTTCACCTTTTTTCATTGATGGAAATACTTTTGCAATTTCTCCCCCTTTTGGTATTTTATCTCCCTTTTAAATCAATGGAAAATGGAATGCTCTGTTAGCTACTCCCCTTCTCATTAATTCTTCTCCTATCATCTTATTTCTTGATCGTTCTCCCACTTTAAATATTTTATCTTACTTTGACTACATTTTTCTCTCCATGTCAGCTTCTCCCCCCTATATTCATCAAGGGAACTAGAAGTTGCTTGATGATATTTAATATCATCTTGGACAGATGACAAAGGATTTGATTGCATATCCTAAGCATGACAAGCTTCCCCCTCCCAAGGAACTCTAACTTTCAAATATTCTTAGATGGGAAAACATCTCTCAAGATTCTATCGATCAGACAAGGGACCAAAAAATAAATGTTTCTTTAGCATTGTTTACAATCTTAATATAGAAACTAACTAGCTATGCTGCAAATTTTTCTTTGCTTCTAATGTAGCTCCTTCTATTAGCATGTCCTATGAATCTCTTTCCATACCAATTTTTGCAAGGGATATTGCTACATATGCCAATTTAGAGTAATAATCAATAGCAGTCTTGAAATCCTTATCTTTGAAAGCAATGTCTCCACATTTCTTCATGATCAACATATATTGGGCTTGTTGAGTACATTCTTGAATTAATAGATCATTTTTTGCACCCTCATCATCTAGTTTTGACCAGCACATCATGCACAACGGTAAGATTCATCCCTGCACACGCATTTCCAAGTGGAGAAAGAATAATTTCTATAGATGTTGTAACTTTTGTTATGCCCATCAAAACATTTTATGGAACCTTTATTCGTATTTGAAGTGGGACTAATGTTGTTACAAGAAACTTGGCATCATATTTGTATCAGGTTTCAAATTGCAAGCACCTTGGAGCCAATCCAACTAGTTTGTTACACATTCATTTTCATATTATCCTTATAAGGATGATACACGATTTACAAAAATAATAGAGTTTTTCATCGTGTATTTTTTAATTTTTCTCTTCTCCAAAACCTCATTTATTAACTATAATTCTTCAGACAGCATGCTCCCACTACAAATACTTCAAACTAATTTCTGACAAATGTTAAAATCAAGAACCCTAAACATTGCATACTATTGAATCTCAAAGTGTCAGCGCTTCATTTATTTTTCTTTATTCATATGAACCTCTCAAAAGTGTGGTGTATGTAACATTGTCAACTTGCAGTCCCCTCTCTAATATTTCCTCTAATAGTGATATCCCATATACTTACATCCTTTGCTTTCTCAGGACAGTGCCAAGGATAATGATATTTATATGCATGTTAAAGTTAGGAAGCATGGATCTATATATAATTTTAGCTAAGTCTTTTTCAGCCTCAATGCATTTTTATTCCATTCATATCTACTTAATGAAGCTTCAGATAATGCTCAAATTTCAGATCCTATATCCAAGCACTATAATTTAATGTAATCGAGGGCATATTTTGTGCTATCAAATTCCATCTTTATCATGGACTTATTTATGCTCCAAAGTAAATCCTTTGCACTGTGTTAGAACCCTGTAATTTACAGTATCTCAAGGTGACTGTGTACTTTCTCTTTGAAATTTTTTTATATTGTACATAGATGTCAATATTCAGAAGTCTTTTCCAAAGAAAGAAAAAGAGAAACAAAAGAAGAATAAAAGAGAGTATTTAAAAAGGAAAAATGCAAAGTTCATACTATAGGTAGGCAACCTAAAAACGGCTTGATTGTTTGCCTATAATCAAACTGAAAAGTGTTGAGATTCAACAAGATGATGAAGCTTAGTAAAAATCAGTCACCTTCACTAAGTGGGCCCGCAAGCTATTTTTAGGTGTAAGTCTATTTTTAGACTATGTCTATTTTTAGACATGGTGATCATATTTCAGAAGTTGCAGGACGCTATTTGTGGATTGTTGGTCAAGTTGGAAAAATATATGAAATTCTATTTTTAGAAGATTGGGCGAAGTCTATTTATAGATCTTCGATCTAAAAATAGATGTGTCGATTATTATTAGCCCTTAATAATAATCAGACTCTAAATATCAACTTATTCTCTTGGAGCACTTTATTTCAGTATACATATTTGGAAAATTAGTGGGTTGAAGGAATTACACAATTCCTAGGGTTTACTGGTGGTTCATGCATGGAAGACTCAGTTAGAACTGAAGTGGAAAAGTTATGTCAAAGTTGGAAGAGTAGTTACAGGAGTTGTTATTTAGTTTAACTCAGTTATTGGAGTTAAACTCAGTTGAGCTAATTTTATCTAGTCTAACTAAATGATACACTAGTGAGAGTTAAGTGAATTAATTAGTTAATTAATTCACAACTAATAACTCACTAACAACTAAATAGAAACAACAGTTAACTACAGTGCATGTCAGTTCCAGTGGAGACCCAATGGAGATATAGGTGAAAGGGCAAGATGGACTATTTGTTGTGACTATAGTTATGCATTGATTGCATCACACACTCATTGGAGTTGCCATGAGGATTGCGCAGTCAAGGAAAGGTAGATTCAAATTCATTCAGGGGTCTTCTTAAGCAAGGATTGCGCAGTGGAGGCGGGCTATCAGGTGGCAAGAAATCAGTTCATGTATTTGCATATTTCTTCATGTTAATGTGTGATGATTGTATTGTACTGAGAGCTTGATGTACTAAGCTTTGTATGAGATTGTTACATGATCTCCATGATACATAATATATGATAGTTGGGGTTTTTAGCTTCAGGATTTCCTGTTAAACAACTGTTTTATGTGCGATTGTTTTTATTGCTTCATGTGTTTGCAATTGAGTTTTAAATTTCCGCAAAAGATTAACAGGGGAAGGATTATGTATTTAGCAAGAAGATAAATATTTTTAGATCAAGAGAATCTGGATATATACATTCATATGTTATATAATTTCTACATGGTATCAAAGCAGTGTTAATTCTTGAAGATTGAAATTGTGAAGAATTGTTGAGTTTGTGATGGTGGACAATTCGAATTTGCTGCAAAAATTTCTTAGTGCGACAGTTGAGTATACATTGAAATGCATTTCAATGGGTTGCGATTAGAGTATTCTCTTGAGGGTAGCTCAAATTACATAGCCTGGAAGGAGAGGATGGAGGAAGTTCTGGAAGATAATGGACTGAAGGAGTTCATCGATAGCGATGTTCCTAAGCCTGGTTCTAGTGATGTTGCATTACTTGACGCATGGCAAAAGAAGGTAGAAAAGACAAGAATAATTATGTTGGAAGGTGTCACCAACCATATTGTGTCTAGCCTTCATGGGAAAGCCACTCCATTTGCAATGTGGAACAATTTGATAGATTTTTTCCAAAGCAGCAGCGACCAGAGGAAGTTGGTGCTGAAAGATAGCTTAAAAAAATAAAAATGGAGAAGGGCGACAATATTCCAAATTATCTCATGAAGTTTGTCCACTGTAGGGATGAGCTGGGAAGTGTGGGGATTACTGTTGATGATGATGACTAGGTGAGCTTGGCTCTCCTTGTGCTTCCTAAGAGTTGGCATAGCTACGAATACTCTGTCAATGGGCAGGAGAAACTGTCGGGTTGGGAGTGACTTTGGTCGGATCTTGTGCTGGAAGAGATAAGGCGAAGTACCAAGGATGGATCTTCATCGAAGAATGATGATGAAGATAATTTCACTTTGGCTGCCAAAGAAAGGAAAGGGGAGGGGAATAAATTCCCTTCAAAATATGAGGCTAAAGGCAAGAAGCAAGATTTTTCCAAGGTGAATTGTTTTCACTGTCACGAACATGGGCATTGTTACACCATTTTTTGGTCATCTAACCTATTATTATTAGATGAACCCAAGTACACCATGTAAGACCAATTTTACCCTAAGTAAAATTGATTTCACCATATAAAATAACTCATTTGTTTATACTTCCTGGTCATATTTAACCCAAAATAAGGAACTTAATTAAATAAATCCTTATTTATTTAATTATTCCCTTAGAATAAGTTATTTAAATAATATTCTTAGTTAAGTTTGACTAAATCATCCATAAATAATTAAATAAACCATTATTTATTTAATTATACCCCCATCACTTCCCTAAAATGATAAATAAACCATTTATTTATTTATTATTTATAAATAAAGGAATTGACCCAAGTCAAGAACCCTTTTCCCTCCAACAAATATAATAAAATATTGCTAAAATGTGCTTCTAGAATTCAATTAATAATATTTTATTCATGCACCGAGTTCTAGACTGCCCCAATATTTTGTTATAAATGGGGGGGAAAAGGGTTCTTGACTTGGGTCAATTCCTTTATTTATAAATAATAAATAAATAAATGGTTTATTTATCATTTTAGGGAAGTGATGGGAATATAATTAAATAAATAATGGTTTATTAATTATTTATGGATGATTTAGTCAAACTTAACTAAGAATATTATTTAAATAATGATTTAAATAACTTATTCTTAGGGAATAATTAAATAAATAAGGAATTATTTAATTAAGTTCCTTATTTTGGGTTAAATATGACCAGGAAGTATAAACAAATGAGTTATTTTATATGGTGAAAGAAATTTTACTTAGGGTAAAATTGGTCTTACATGGTGTACTTGGGTTCATCTAATAATAATAGGTTAGATGACCAAAAAATGGTGTAACAGGCATTTCACCACTAACTTCCCATAGAAGAAGAAGAACAAGAAGGCTGCTGGAGTTGCAGTGGGTGAGGCCTTAGCCTCGCAATTTGAATTTGATTTCTCTTTGATCGCATGCTTGTTTTCAAGCTCAATGGGATCAGTGTGGTATCTTGATAGTGGTGCGTCTTTCCATATGACGGGAGAAAAGGAGTATGTTTAGTGACTTGGAGGAGAAGGATCTCCAAATGCATATAGAGATGGGCGACAATGGAAGATACAGTGTGACTGACATTGGAACCATTACCTTTGAGAGGGAGTCAGGTAAACCATTTCTGTTGAAATATGTTATGCATGTTCCAGGTCTGAAGAAGAACTTGGTCTCGATCGCAATGTTGGAAGACAGAGGTTATGACGTTGTTTTTAGTAGCGGAAAAGCTTTCCTGTGACATAAAACAACAGGTCAAACCAAGAGGATAGGGATTTGAGTTAATAATATCAACAAGCTTGAGGTAGATGGCTACGCTGCAATGATGGGAAAAGTAGAAGAAGTGGTGAGTCGAGATGAGGGCAAATTATGGTACAGGAGATTGGGCCATCTTCACCATGGTGCCTTAGAGATTTTGTAGCAGATTTCTACTGTACTTCCCAAGGGTACTCTTGCACAGTCAAATCAGTGCAAGGGATGTACTATGGGTAAGTTTGTGAAGACCACCTTTCATGAGAAGGAGAACCATGCTTCGGTGATCCTGGAGAGAATTCACACAGACGTGTGTGGACCTTTCTTGGTTGCTTCAACATAAAAACACAGGTATTATGTTATATTTGTTGATGACTATTCTCGTATATGTTGGATATTCTTCATGCATAAGAAGAGTGAAACATTCTCAAAGTTCTGTGGGTTCAATTCATTGGTGGAGGAGTCGGGGAAGCAAGTGAAAGCTCTACGGAGCGATAATGGTGGTGAATATATCTCGAACGAATTCAAAGACTTTTGTAGCAAAGAAGGAATTCAAAGAGAAATCATAGCACCTTATAACCCACAACAGAATGGGGTCGCAGAGAGGAAGACCAGAACGATCGTGGGTGATGCACGAGCTATGTTGCATGACCAAGGCCTATCGATGCACTTGTGGGCGAAGCATGAAACACTGCGGTTTATGTGCAAAACCGTTGTCCTCATAGAGTACTTGGCATGAGTACACCTGAAGAAGATTTTACTCGTAAGAAGCCTGATATTTCTCATTTGAATATTTTTGGCTCATATGTTTACAACCACATGACAAAGGACACTAGGAAGAAGGTGGAGCTGACTGCAGAAGTTGGGATTTTTGTGGGGTACATAGAAACACCCCATAATTATTGTGTGTATTTTCCAAACAGTCGAATGACTGTGGTGCGATAGGATATAAAATTCAATGAGGTGAAAGCCATAAAATTTTTGCTTGAGAGGGAGCTACACTTGCATGCAGAGGAGGAACTTCTTGTTCCCAAAGATGAGCCTCTAGATGTGGATAAGCCACAAGAGGAGATTCATGGAGTGGAGGAGTCCACTCATTCAGAACCAAACATCAGAACAGGAAAAAAGCGTACCACAGAAGCTGAGAGACTGAAGCTTGATGTGGCACAAAATGTAGGAGTCCCTACATCACAGCGCAGACAAAGACAGTGACCTGACCGATTTACTGGATACATGGCTCTCATGAGCAAGTGTATCGTGACATAGCCATATTCTTTTGAAGAAGAAGTGTAGGAGTCCACATGGGTAGATGCCATGGTGGAGGAGTATGATGCCATTATCAAAAACAATGCTTGGGAGATTGTTCCAAGGCTGGTGGGTAAATCAGTTGTAGGATCAAGATGGATCTACAAGGTAAAGCAAGTTGCTAATGGGAGTGTCGAGAAGTATAAGGCAAGATTTGTTGCCCGAGGCTTCTCACATATCAAGGGGATTGATTATGAAGAAACCTTTTCACCTGTCGCACAGTATTCTTCCATAAGGACCATCCTTGCTCTCTCAGCGCATATGGGTTGGCACATTCATCAGATGGATGTGAAGACTACGTTCCTTAATGGGATCATTGAGGAAGAGGTGTACATTGAGCAGCTTAAAGGATTTGAGATCTTCAGCAGTGAGTCACATGTGTGCAGGCTCAAAAGAGCGATGTATGGGCTGAAACAAGAACCTCGTGCTTGGTACACTCAGATCGACAGCTATTTCACCGGACTTGGTTTCACCAAGAGTGAGGCAGATGCAAACCTCTACCAAATTGTGGTGGAGGGTAAGCTTTTAACCATTGTTCTTTATGTTGATGATTTAATACTAACAGGTGATGAGCAGTTGATACACTCATGTAAGGCAGATCTTGCAAAGGAGTTTGAGATGAAGGATTTGGGCCTCCTTCATTATTTCCTTGGATTGGAAACATGGCAGCGGGAAGGTGAACTATTTGTGTCTCAATACAAGTATGCTCAGGATGTTGGAAATATTTTCATTGATGGCAAAGAAGACAGCAGATGCAGAGACAGGTGAAGGACAACAGCAGAAGACAACAGGTAATATTTACAGAGAGCAGCAGAGGCACAGCGAAGGTAGAAGCAGAAAGGCAGAGGCAGAGGCAGAGCCATTATCAAACAACATCAAGATGAAAAGGTTGAGATGAAATGGTCGAATAGCAGAGGCAGAGACAGTGCTAGCAGAAAATTTTGAGAATCGCTACCCCAGCTGGAGGACACACTACAGAAAATTCTGAGAATCATTACCCCAGCTGGAAGATACACTAAAGACTGGAGCGGAAAAATATATATATATAAACCTCATTCCGAGAATCGTAACCTAGGCAGGAGGATACATAATATTCTAGGAATCTTAACCCAAGCGGCAAAGTATATATATATATATAAATCTTATTCTAAGAATCATTACCCAACTGGAGGTTACACTAAAGGCGGAAGCGGAAGCATATATATATGCAGTGCTTTATATAAGTGTAGAGCCTTTTAAACAAAGAACCAAAGTACCATATGGTGGGACCCTCATCAATCGCATTGGAAAAAAGGGTTGGCAATGGATCATATGAACATAAAGTTGTGATTGCGATTGAAGCCTGGAACCGATGGGCGTATAAATTGTGATTAACACGTATTTGAATTCCGGCCTAATCGCATCGGAGCATCGGAGTTTAGGCATATCGAAAAATGCAACCAAAAGTTGCGATTGCGATTGAAGCCTGGACCCGATGGGCATATAAACTGCAAATCATACATATTTGAGTTCCGATAAACAGTGATTGATCGCATCGGAGAATTAGAGTATAAGAATATTGGAACATGCAACTGGAAGTTGCGATTTCGATTAATCGCAATCGGAGTAATCGCATCGCATCGGATCCATCGCATCGGCACATTCAAATAAACAGTGTTTCATCGCATCGGAGGAGTAGGGCATCGGAACATGCAAATGCAAGCTGCGATTGCGATCAATCGCAATCGGAAGAATACAGTTGCGATTATTGCATCGGATCTTTCGCAAGGGAAACAATTGCATCGGAACAAATACATCAATCGCAATCGGAAGTGTTCAATTGCGATTAACCGCATCGGAATATAGATTAAGGGCTTAAAACATTTGATTTGAGGAAATGACGATATATGTTGATATATATATTATGGTCGGCATGTAACAATAAAGCCGTGAATATATGTGAGAATGATAAGCTGGGAGCATTATTATATTAAGTTTCGATAAAAGCCAAGGGAAAAATTAAAGTGATCCGGCATGAGAATAGATTATAATGGGTTTTTAAATATGGTTTCATAACCATAGATTCTGAAATAAGAAACTTCCACAATCAGTTGCCATTTTATGAGCTATAACCGCAGGATGTTAAGGAAAAGAAAATCACCCGTGTATGCTTGTAATATGTGAGGTCCATCCAAAAGACGAGACTAAGAACAGGTTTGCTCCAAGTTAATTAATCCAAAGTTTAAGAGGAAAGAAAAGCACCGTGGCACATACACAAAACGATACATGCACATTTCCAATATGTGGATAGTAATGCATCGCATCGGAAGATAGAAAAATTTCAGCGAGTGGGCCCGTAAGGGCATTCTAAGTATTAAAAACGTCTCATTATTTGTATAACGCCGAGAGGTGAATTGAACAGTTACTTGTATGCTGCAGTTACACCACGACAGAGGAAAAAAGAGCAAGCAGAGCTAAAAAGGAAAGACACAGTCAAAGAAAAGACAAATGCGCAGCGAGCCAAGAGGCTGAATGAGTGAGCTAGAGTTTTCATTGTAATCGAATGTAAATGATTTTAATTTATATTGTTGTGATGCATTGGCAAGTCTCCAGAAGAGAAAAAAATTCCCACTGTAATGTTAAATTGGTACCTATAGTTATATTTTTGAGTGAGCTGGAAAAGAAATGAGAAGGCAGAAGACTAAGGGGTATGACCATCTATTTCAAAATTCCCTGAGGAATACAGACAGTCATAAGAAAATATCTATAAGTAATATCATCTCGATATGAATAAAGAGGTTAGAGAGAGTAAATATAGAGAAAGCAGAGAATAGAAGATTGAGGCAGAGAAGATAAAGAAAAGGAGAGCAGAAAGAGATGCTACAGAACAGAGCTGATATCTGAGGTAAATCAACAAAAATTTAGGTTGATAAATTGAGGAATTTGGAGCTTCCCTATCAAGTTGAAGCTTGATAGCTGTCAGTTGTAGCTGACTGAGGTTGGAGCCTCCTGTAGGTTGGTGCCTGCAGAAAATTGAAGGGAGTCGGAGCTTCCTTGCAAGTTGTAGCTTGCAGAATTGAGGTAGGAGCCTCCTGTAGGTTGGTGCCTACAGAAAATCAGTGGTGAGAGGGATTTGGAGCTTTCCTTTGCATCAAAACAATAATAAGATGTGGTTTTCTCCCTTTATGGGTTTCCACTTAAATCTACTGTCTCTATCTGTGTTGTCTATGTGCTGAAATGATTTACCAAATCTGCTTAATGTTTGTTGCTCTCATAACAATTTTGATGTCACATTAATTTAATACTTTATGCAACTTATTAAGAATGTTCATATACTAAGGTTGGTTATAAAAGTAAGCTGTAAAAAAGCTGATGAAAAATTTAAAAATATCATGTATGTGTTAAACCGATTCACCCCCCCCCTCCTCAGTTTAACTAAGAATTCAACAATTGGTATCAGAGCAGGTTCCTTTGTACCAGTTTAACAACTGAAAGGAGATCCTAGGTTCCCAAGATGCTAGTAAAGAAGGATGCTCAACCAATAAAGCTCCTTTTTTCACTGGTGCAAATTATGCTTTCTGGAAAATCAGAATGAGGCCATACATAATGTCTCTAGGAATAGAAGTCTGGGCTGCTGTGGAATTAGGATATGCCCCAAAGGCAACTGACTCAGAGAAAGAATCCAAACAATATTTTGTAGCTAACGCAAAAGCCATGAATGCCATCTTGAATGGTTTGTGTGAAGCAGAGTTTATCAAATTAATGCACAAAGACACTGCCAAAGAGATGTGGGATACTCTAGAGAACATCCATGAGGGATACAAGAAAGTAAAGACTGCCAAACTTCAAGTCTATAGAGCCCAGTTTGAGAACTTAAAAATGAATGATGATGAAGACATTGACATTTTCTTCCTAAAAGTTGCAGAAATTGTTAACAATATGAAAGCTCTTGGAGAAACCATGCCAGAAAGTATAATTATGCAAAAGATTCTAAGATCTCTTCCATCCAGGTTTAATCCCAAGGTGTTTGAAATAGAAGAAACAACTGATTGGGAGACCTTGACCATGAACTAGCTACTTGGAAATTTAACAGCATATGAGATGAGGCTCCCACTAAAGAAGCCAAGTACGAGGGAGGCAGCCTTTAAAAACTAAAAAGAAGAAAGAAGAAGAGGAAGACATATGCTCTTGCTCAGATGAAGAAGAGGCAAAATTTGTCAAGAAATTGGATAGAGGCTTAGGTAAATACAAAGGTAAACTTCCTTTCAAATGCTTTAACTATGGAAGAGTTGGACACTATGCTGCTAAGTGTCCTCACAAGAAAGTAAGGAATCAGGCTCAAGTGTCCGAGAAAAATACATCAAAGAACTGGAAAAAAGGAAAGAAGTTCAGCATAAAATCCTTCTATGCTCAACAAGACAGCAGTACATCTGAAGATTTAGATGAACCCTCAAGTGAAGAAGGAACCTCTGAATTTTTATTGATGGCCATATAAGAACTTGAAGGACTCCTGCTAGAAGATGAAGAAGAAGAAGGTGAAGTCGACCTTGAGGGGGAGCTAAGAAGTGCTCTAGAAGAGATTGATAGGCTCAAACTTAAGTGCAGAAAACAAAAGGACATTCTCCTCAAGTATGTAAGAGAAGAACAGAATTCAGAAGTCCTCATGCAGCTAAAGGTAGAGCTTGAAGAAGCCAAGAAGATAGAAGACATGTTACTTCAGCAAATCAAGGATACAACCTGAGAACAAGAGAAGCTGGAAGAAGAAGTTGTATGTCTGAGGAAGAAATTAGAAAATGGTCAGAGGAAAGTGTCTACAAATTCCTCTCAAACAACAAGCTCTAGTAAGTTGAACGAAATTCTGGGTGCTCAAAGATCTCCTATGATAAAAACTGGAATAGGTTATGAAGGAGAATCGAGTAAAAGCAAAGAAAAGGAAAATAGAGAGATTATCTTTGTAAAAGAAAAGAAGAATGATGAAGCATCTCAAACAATTCCTACAAAAGAAGAAACCTGTAATGAGGAAGACAGAGATCAAAAGAAACCTCTAGTAGCAAAGTATGTAATAAATACTAAGACCCCTGAGTATGTCAAATTTGGAAACCATCAAAGGATATTCTTTCCTCTTATGAAGAATACCACCTGTTATGTCTGCCACAAGCTGGGATATATTGTTGCATATTTTCATACAAGGAGGAGTAATTCAAACCAGCAAAATATGCAAACAGTGAAGAGACTGTCTCAAGCAAACAAATGGAGAAAACAACCTTACATCAGGTATGCAAATAATTTCTATGGTTATTGTTTTTATTGTAAGGAATTTGGCCATAAAATTATTGAATGTAGAAAGTATGGACAAATATTGATTTTCAACACCTCAAGGAGGTTTATGAATCAAAGAAATTTTGTTCATACTCACAATTCTGCAAAAACTATGATCAAATGTTGTATATGCAATCAAGTTGGACATATGCCTTCCAAATGTCCTTTGAAAGGATGTGATTCATCATCTCACAAAAGATACCAAGCAAAAGGATGTCTCCAGTGGAAAAAGAAGGAGAATAAGTGTGACCTGGCTCTAATTGCTCAATATTTGAAAAGCCAATGGTATTTGGACAGTGGCTGCTCAAAACACATGACTGGAGACAGAAGAAAGTTTATAACTCTTGATGAAAAGAAATCTGGCAATGTTACCTTTGGCAATGATAAATCAGGAAAAATAAAGGAAAAGGCTCAGTTAGCCTAGACAATGGCAGAGGAAAGGCCCAAGATGTACTACTTGTGGATGGGCTGAAAGAAAATTTGTTGAGTGTCAGTCAAATGTGTGATAAAGGCTGTGAAGTTCTTTTTAGAGCACAAGATTGTGAAGTCAGATCAAGCACCATAGGTAAGACTCTTCTCAAAGGAGTTCAAACAGAGAGTAATGTTTACATTGTGAAAGAGGAAGATGAAGCATGTTATCTTAGCAAACTTGATGAGTCATGGTTATGGCATAATAGATTGGGACATCTCAGCTTCGATCACATCATCAAACTAAGCAAGAAGAAAGTTTTCAGAGACATGCCAGAAATAAAGAGGCCTTCTAATACCATATGCAAATCATGTCAATTAGCCAAACACACTCGCACATCCTTTAAGGCCAAAGATGAGTTATCAACAAGAAGAACACTACAACTTGTGCACATGGACCTGTGCGGACCTGCAAGAACTAAAACACCAAGTGGAGAATCCTACTTCATGCTGATAATAGATGATTTCTCCAGAATGACATGGGTTGCATTTCTCAAGAATAAATTGGAAGCTCTGGAAAAATTCAAAATATTCAAAGCTCTAGTAGAAAATCAAACAGGATGCAAGCTGAAATGCATCAGATCAGATAGAGGAGGTGAATTCACTGATTATGACTTTGCAGACCTATGCAATGCACATGGCATAAATCAACAATTTACTATTGCAGGGACACCTCAACAGAATGGAGTAGCAGAGAGACAAAACATATCTGTACAGCAAATAGCCAGAGCCATGATGCAAGAGAGTAATATTCCTCAAACCTTCTGGGCAGAAGCAGTACACACGGCCGTGCATATTCTAAAAAAATCCCACTTAAGGCCAAGCAGTGACAAGACTCCCTATGAACTATGGCATGGGAAACCAGCTTCAATTAAACACTTTAGAATCTTTGGAAGCAAGTGTTACATAAATAATAATGATGAAAATCTTGGGAAATTTGATGCAAGAGCAGATGAAGGGATTTTTCTAGGATATGCTTCCAAAAGTAAAGGGTACAGGTGCTACAACAAGACTCTTCGAAAAATAGTAGAAAGTATTGACGTGAGATTTGATGAAGAACTTCCAAACAATAGAAGAGATATAGATTGTTGCAGTCCATCAGACAACCATGAAGAAGAAAACCAAAATGATGATGAAACAAGCAAGACAACAGAAGATGCAGAGCTGAGCTCGAAAGCCCCCTCAAGATACACTTAGAAGAATCATCCTAAAGATCAGATCATAGGAGACAAGAAAGTAGGGGTCCAGACAAGAAGGCAGCTAACTGAACAGACAGAAGAGGTATACATAGCCATGTTATCACAAATAGAGCCAAAGAGATTTGAAGAAGCCAACAAGGACAAGTATTAGGTGAATTCTATGAATGAAGAATTAGACCAAATTGAGAAAAACAATACCTAGGAACTAGTTCCTAGACCCACTGGGAAAAATGTCATAGGCTCAAAATGGGTATTCAAAAATAAAATGAATGAGGAAGGACAGGTAATCAGGAATAAATCCAGACTTGTCTGCAAAGGATATTCACAAATCGAAGGACTTGATTTCGATGACACATTTTCCCCTGTAGCTAGAATGGAAGCCATCAGAATGTTTATGGCCTTTGCATGCTACCAAGACTTCAAGGTATATCAAATGGATGTAAAATCTGCTTTTTTGAATGGATAACTAGAAGAAGACGTCTACCTGTAACAACCGGAAGGTTTCTCTTTAACAGAAAAATAAGACTATGTGTGCAGACTGAGGAAGGCTCTATATGGACTGAAACAGGCTCCTCGTGCTTGGTACTCAAGATTGGATAAATATTTGCAAAAACAAGGCTTTAAGAGAGGTGGAGTAGACAACAATATATACATAAAAGCCCATGAAAATGAACTCCTGATTGTTGTAGTATATGTTGATGATATTATGTTTGGAAGCAACATAGATGAACTAGAAAAAGGGTTTGCTGAGAAGATGAAATCATAGTTTGAGATGTCCATGATTGGAGAACTCAGTTTCTACTTAGGACTTCAAATTCAGCAAAAGAACATAGGCACATTCATCTCACAGCAAAAATACTTAAAATAAATGTTGAAAAAGTTCAAAATGGAGGACTGCAAACCTGTGTCAACTCCCATGATCACGGGATGCAAGCTGTGTGCTGATGATGGATCTGCTGATATAGATCAAAAACTCTACATATCCATGATAGGAATTCTTCTATATCTAACGGCATCAAGACCAGACATCATGCTAGCAGTAGGACTAGTGGCTAGATATCAAGCAGCACCTAAACAAAATCACCTTCTGGAAGTCAAAATAATATTTAGATATCTACAAGGAACAACTCAGTATGGAATTTGGTATCCTAAAGGCAAAAAATTCACTTTGACAGCATACACAGATGCAGATTGGGCCAGCTGTGTGGATGACAGGAAAAGCACAAGTGGAGGTGCATTCTATTTAGGAGAAAGTCTGGTGGCATGGTTAAGCAAGAAACAAACATCTATCTCTCTGTCTACAACAGAAGCAGAATATATAGTAGCAGCAGCATGTTGTACTCAAGTCATGTGGATGAAGCAAACCCTCCAAGACATGAAGGTAAGCATTGATGAACCTATCTCAATCAAATGTGATAATACAAGTGCTATCAGTATATCTAAAAATCTTGTGCTTCACTCAAAAACTAAACATATCCCAATCAAGTATCATTTTCTTTGAGAACAAGTGGCTCAGAAGATAGTAAAACTAGAGTATGTACCAACAAAAGAACAGACAGCAGATTTATTTACCAAACCGCTTGCTAGAGAACCATTTGAATATTTGAGAAATAGACTAGGGGTAGTATCTGTAGATGCTACTCGTTGATATGAAGAGAGAGAATAGTTTCAGGGGGAGAACAGAAATGAAAATATCATTCGAGGGGGAGATCAACCAGCAAAGGAAGCATGAAACAGGTCCTGAGGATCAAAGAATTAAAGGACAGAATATACACTACAAGATGTGCAATCCCTTGCCATTGATGTCAAAGGGGGAGGAAGAGAAAGCAACAAGAGAAAGGATCCTAAAAGGAAAACAGAAAAAGTGTATTGCCATCAATGCCAAAGGGGGAGACTGTTGGAAATATTTTCATTGATGGCAAAGAATGCAGCATATGCAGAGACAGGCGAAGGATAGCAGCAGAAGACAGCAGGTAATATTTACAGAGAGAAGTGAAGGCAGAGGTAGAGGCAGAAAGGCAGAGGCAGCAGATGAAAAGGTCGAGTAGCAGAGGCACAACAAAGGCAGAGGCAGAAAGGCAGAGTGAGAGCTAGAGCCAGAGCCAGAGCCAGAGCCATTATCAAACAGCATCAAGATGAAAAGGTCAAGATGAAATGGTCGAACAGTAGAGGCAGAGACAGTGTGAGCAGAAAATTCCGAGAATCACTACCCCAGCTGGAGGACACACTACAGAAAATTCTGAGAATCATTACCCCAGCCGGAAGATACACTAAAGACTAGAGCGGAAAAAAAAAAAAAAAATATATATATATATATATATATATATATATATATATATATATATATATATATGCCTGTCTCCTATATAAACCTCATTCCGGGAATCGTAACCCAGGCGGGAGGATACATAATATTCTAGGAATCTTAACCCAAGCGAAAAAGTATATATATATA
Organism: Pinus albicaulis; assembly: GCA_034641835.2. NCBI lineage: Eukaryota > Viridiplantae > Streptophyta > Pinopsida > Pinales > Pinaceae > Pinus > Pinus albicaulis. Next base: position 1,359,408,605 of record CM076582.1, on the reverse strand, counting down.
AATCTTATTTCGAGAATCATTACCCAGCTGGAGGTTACACTAAAGGCGGAAGCGGAAGCATATATATATGCAGTGCTTTATATAAGTGTAGCGCCTTTTGAACAAAGAACCAAAGTACCATATGGTGGGACCCTCATCAATCGCATCGGAAAAAAGGGTCGACAGCGGATCATATGAACAGAAATTTGTGATTGCGATTGAAGCCCAGACCCGATGGGCGTATAAATTGTGATTAACACGTATTTGAATTCTGGACTAATCGCATCGGAGCATCAGAGTTTAGGAATATCGGAACATGCAACCAAAATTTGTGATTGCGATTGAAGCTCGGACCCGATGGGCATATAAATTGAAAATCATACATATTTGAGTTCCGATAAACAGTGATTGATCGCATCGGAGCATCGGAGTATAAGAATATCGGAACATGCAACTGGAAGTTGCGATTGTGATTAATCGCATCGGACCCATCGCATCGGCACATTCAAATATACAGTGTTTCATCGCATCCGAGAAGGAGCAGGGCATCGGAACATGCTAATGAAAGTTGTGATTGCAATCAATCGCAATCGGAAGAATACAGTTGCGATTATTGCATCGGATCTTTCGCAAGGGCAGCAATCGCATCGGAACAAATACATCAATCGCAATCGGAAGTGTTCAGTTGCGATTAACCGCATCGGCAAATAGATTAAGGGCTTAAAACATTTGATTCGAGGAAATGTTGATATATGTTTATACATATATTATGGTCGGCATGTAACAATAAAGCCGTGAATATATGTGAGAAAGATAAGCTGGGAGCATTATTATATTAAGTTGCGATAAAAGCCAAGGGAGAAATTAAAGTGAGCCGGCGTGAGAATAGATTCTGATGGGTTTTAAAATATGGTTTCATAACCATAGATTCTGAAATAAGAAACTTCCACAATCAGTTGCCATTTTATGAGTTATAACCGCAGGATGTTAAGGAAAAGAAAAGCACCCGTGTATGCTTGTAATATGTGGGGTCCATCCAAAAGACGAGACTAAGAACAAGTTTGCTCCAAGTTAATTAATCCAAAGTTTAAGAGGAAAGGAAAGCACTGCGGCACATACACAAAACGATATATGCACATTTCCAATATGTGGATAGTAATGCATCGCATCGGAAGATAGAACAAGTTCAGTGAGTGGGCCCGTAAGGGCATTCTAAGTATTAAAAACGTCTCATTATTTGTATAACGCCGAGAGGTGAATTGAACAGTTACTTGTATGCAGCAGTTACACCACGACAGAGGACAGAAGAGAAAGCAGAGCTGAAAAAGACAGACATAGTCAAAGAAAAGACAAATGCGCAGCAAGCCAAGAGGCTGAATGAGTGAGCTAGAGTTTTCATTGTAATTGAATGTAAATGATTTTATTTATATTGTTGTGATGCATTGGCAAGTCTCCGGAAGAGAACAAAATTCCCACTGTAATGTTAAATTGGTACCTATAGTTATATTTTTGAGTGAGCTGGAAAAGAAATGAGAAGGCAGAAGACTAAGGGGTATGACCATCTATTTCAAAATTCCCTGAGGAATACAGACAGTCATAAGAAAATCTCTATAAGTAATATCATCTTGATATGAATAAAGAGGTTAGAGAGAGTAAATATAGAGAAAGTAGAGAATAGAAGATTGAGGCAGAGAAGATAAAGAAAAGGAGAGCAGAAAGAGATGCTACAGAATAGAGCTGATATCTGAGGTAAATCAGCAAACATTCTGGTTGATAAATTGAGGAAGTTGGAGCTTCCCTATCAAGTTGAAGCTTGATAGCTGTCAGTTGTAGCTGACTGAGGTTGGAGCCTCCTGTAGGTTGGTGCCTGTAGAAAATTGAAGGGAGTTGGAGCTTCCTTGCAAGTTGTAGCTTGCAGAGTGGGAGTAGGAGCCTCCTGTAGGTTGGTGCTCACACAGACAATCGGTGGTGAGAGGGAGTTGGAGCTTGCCTTTGCATCACAACAATAATAAGATGTGGTTTCTCCTTTATGAGTTTCCACTTAAATATGTTGTCTATGTGTTGAAATGATTTACCAAATCTGCTTAATGTTTGCTTCTCTCATAACAAGTTTGATGTCACGTTAATTTAATACTTGCTACAACTTATTAAGACTGTTCATATACAAAGTTTGGTTATAAAATTAAGTTGTAAATAAGCTGATGAAAAATTTAAAAATCTCATGTATGTGTTAAACTGATTCACCCCCCCCCCCCTCTCAGTTTAACTAAGAATTCAACACGGGAGATACTTGAGAAGTTTCACATGCAAGGCTGCAAGCCTATTGACACTCCTCTTCCAGGAAATTGGAGGAAAGAGGATGCGACATTGGCAGAGGTAGTGGATGCCACTATTTATCGATAGTTGGTGGGTTCGCTCATGTATTTAGTTAATACAAGACCAGGCATATGCTATGTCATGAACCAACTTTCACAAGTGATGGTTAAGCCTACCAAGCTCTTTTGGAAGGCAGGCAAGCATGTCCTGAGGTATCTCAGGGGCACATCTGAGTATGGCTTATGGTATAGAGAGACGGATGAGGTGAAGTTGCATGGCTTCACGGATGCAGATTGGGCAGGAAGCCCAATGGACAGAAAGAGCACATCAGGAGGGTTTTTCAGTATCGGATATACAACAGTTTCTTGGTATAGCAGGAAACAAAGATCCATGGCACTCAGTTCAGCAGAAGCAGAATACATGGCATCAAGTCAAGCTGCCTGTGAGGCTATCTATATGAGGAAGATCCTGGTCGGTTTGTTTGGTTCACATTTAGATCCTACAGTGATACATTGTGATAATAAGAGTTGCATTAAACTCTCAATTAATCTTGTGTTTCATGATAGATCTAAACATATTGATATCCAGTATCATCATATCAGATATTGTGTGCAGCGGAAGATCATGTTGCTTCAATACATTCCTACAAAAGATCAGGATGCAGATATTCTGACGAAAGTGCTCACCAGGAACAAATTCAAATACCATAGAGGCAGGATCGGGGTGAAGGATAATCCCTATATTTTTGAGAGGGAGTGTTGAGATTCAACAAGATGATGAAGCTTAGTGAAAATCAATCAACTTCACTAAGTGGGCCCACAGGCTATTTTTAGGTGTAAGTCTATTTTTATACTATGTCTATTTTTAGACATGGTGATCATATTTCAGAAGTTGCAGGATGTTATTTTTCGATGGTTGGTCAAGTTGGAAAAATAGATGAAATTCTATTTTTAGAATATTGGGCGAAGTCTATTTATAGATCGTCAATCCAAAAATAGATATCTCAATTATTATTAGCCCTTAATAATAATCAGACTCTAAATATCAACTTATTCTCTTGGAGCACTTTATTTCAGTATACAGATTTGGAAAATTAGTGGGCTGAAGGAATTACGTAATTCCTAGGGTTTACTGGTGGTTCATGCATGGAGGACTCCATTAGAACTAAAGTGGCAAAGTTATGACAGATTTGGAAGAGTAGTTACAGGATTTGTTATTCAATTTAACTCAGTTATTGAAGTTAAACTCAGTTGAGCTAGTTGTATCTAGTCTAACTGAATGATACACTAGTGAAAGTTAAGTGAATTAATTAGTTAATTAATTCACAACTAATAGCTCACTAAAAATTGAACAGAAACAACAGTTAACTACAGTGCATGTTAGTTCCAGTGGAGACCCAGTGGAGAGATAGGTGAAAGGGTAAGATGGACTATCTGTTGTGACTATAGTGTTGCATTGATTGCATCACACACACATTAGAGTTGCCAATGAGGATTGCGCAGTCAAGGAAAGGTAGATTCAAATTTATTCAGGGGTCTTCTTCAGCAGGAATTGTGCGGTGGAGGCAAGCTATCAGGTGGCAAGAAATCAGTGCATGGATTTGTAGATTTCTTCATGTTAGTGTGTGACGATTGTATTGTACTGAGAGCTTGATGTACTAAGATTTGTATGGGATTGTTACATGATCTCCATGATACATAATATATGATAGTTGAGGTTTTTAGCTTCATGATTCCCCATTAAACAACTGTGTTATGTGCGATTGTTTTTATTGCTTCATGTGTTTGCAATTGAGTTTTAAATTTCTGAAAAAGATTAACAGTGGAAGGATTCTGTATTTAGAAAGAAGATAAATATTGTTAGACCAGGAGAATCTAGATATATACATGCATATGTTATATAATTTCTACAAAAAGATCGAATTTTTCTCTGAAGATCTTAAAAGAGATGATTTTTGTCAAGTTTGGGACCTTATGGTATGTTTTTATCCTAAGTCCTCGATCATGTTGCATATCCTTTCACCCCGCCCCTTTTTTATTTCTCCTATCCTAAGTTTCTTTTTTACACCCTTGAATCTTATACCCTAATTCCACCTCACATCACCTGCCCCGACCCATCTACATTAGCCATCTATGTTCCCCACCTCCACAGATGACGGTGTTCGATGCATTTCACACCCCCCCCTAGCCTTCGAACTTTAACCATGAGGGGGGATCTGAAATGGGCAGTTTCAAGTTTGGGCCCTACTCCCACACATCAACTCACATTTATTTCACACCCCCCCTTTCACCATACCGCCTACCACCTTAGGACCCCTCCGAAAACCAACTTTAGGTTTTATATAACAAACCGTCGCAGCCAACCATTATCCTCATTAAAACCTTTACCTCTCATCGAATGTCGCAAGTTTCCAAAGATAAGTGAAAATTTTGTGATATAATCTCCAAAGTACGATATGCGATGACAGTGGGGTAATCGACTTAGTCTTTAGATAAATATTGCATGCCTTAGCAGTATCAAGGGTTGGAAGGTTGGAAAATTGGACCAAACTTGCATTATAAGAACTATTTGAGCATTGTAACTGTTTGATTTGAGCATCAATCACGGGATTCTTGAGCTATCTTAATGGTGATGTTCTTCCTTTGAGTTAATGTTTTTCCTCTATATTTCCATGTTGTGCATCAATTTATATGATTTCAAAACAGAAAATTTATATTAAGATTTGCTAAAAGAGCACCTTAATTTTTTTTTTCTTTTTTATCTTAATTTTTTCCTCTAAGACCTAAATGCAGAATTCGGGGACGGTCTACTCTACATTTGTGTTGAACCTTAATATGCATAGTTAGCTTGCCCTGTGAATTCCCTTGAAAATTTGATGCACAATTAAACCTTTTATGACTCCATAGCCCAATGGATTAGCTTCTGCAGCTCTGTCTGTCCAACCACCCAATAAATCAAAGAAAAAAACCCCCATAATTTCTATAACTATCCTAATATCAACACTTACAATTATCAAGTTAAATCATAAAACATAGAGAGCCCTCTCTGAGTCTAGGAAGGCTAGGTCTTGGACTCCAAAGTGGTTTGATGTTTTCCTCTATCGTTTTTTCTTGCCAATCTTAAAAATTGCGGAGTGATAACATAATGGCGACCATACTAGGGACTGAGTTATTTAAAAAGCTCAATATTTCATCAGAACTCAGAAACCCCAGTCAAAATTGTATGATTCAAGTATTTTCCAAGATTGGTATCTAGTTGTTGAAGGTGGACAACATCCAGCCACAACGAAGTTGAAATCATCCACCTAGTGACTCCAACTCAGATCAGTTCCATTCAAAGACTCCACTGGAGGAAGGACCTGAAACATGACCAGATAGCCTAGAAAGAGAAAGTATTCAAGCCCAAATTAGATTCAAGAAATTTTTGTTTTTATCTGTAACTATGTTCTATATTAATTTAAGCCTGATCAAGAGTACATTGCTAAGTTTTACATCAATAATTGGAAAATTGATGAGCCTCAAGAAGCTAAGCCCCAAATTGTGGACCATGTACATACTTATACTCTTGTTCACACCCCGGATGCACTTGTGGAAAACCCAATGAAACATAAGCCTCAGGCTTTATCCCTTGCTCCTACTAAATTCCCAAATGGTTATAAGCCTCTTGTTGTACTGCCTATACCTGTAAAAGTCCCAGATAGATACAAGCCTCTGTTTTTGTCTCCTATCCTCCATGACCTCCCTACAAATTTTATCAATAATCTACCCGGATTTGATGGAGAAAATGCAAAGATCACTACTGAAAAACACATTCAGAATCTTGAGGATTTTCTTGATCGATATGAGGTGGAAGAGGATGATGTATGTATTAGGATGTTTGCCTTGTCACTACAAGGTAAAGTTAAACACTGGTTTAAAGATCTTCCAGCTGCAAGCATTATCAATTTTCATCAATTCACTCAAGTCTTCCTCGATAGATGGGTGATCATGGGAAATATTTTTCTCATCATAGAGGAGTATAACCATTTAAAATGATAGCCTGGGGAGACAGTACAACATTTTTCAGCTAGGTTCAATAAGGTCTACCATTCGATGCCAGATAAGATAAAGCCACCCCCGGGATTAGCACTTTGGAACTACCCAGATGCATTTGACCCAGAGATGGCATTCCAGTTAAGAGAAAGGGACCCTTAAACCCTATAAGAAATGAAAAATGTGGCAGTTGATGTGGAAGCCAACCTGTTGAACAGGGAAGCAAAGTTAAAATCAATGAAGAAGGACAAAATAGAAAAAGAGAAACTGATATCTTCAGAGATAAAACTAGATATGTTGACAAACACAGTCAACGAAATGATGCATATGATTAGCAGGAAAGAGGAACTTGATGTTAATATACTTCCTGTTCCATTAGTTCCGGAAAGACAAACATCAATGTACCCAAGGAGCATGCAGCCCATCCTAGACACCCTAAAACAAAAAAGGATTGTTTCATGTACTCTATCAACAACACAGCCAAAGATGAAGTCCAAAATTAGAAGGAGGCAGGGAAATCCTCAGCAACGATGTACATGATAGATGACCTTGCATACAAAGGTAGCCATCTCAAATATTATTATCAAGAGGAAGACTATAAGTTTGAGATTGAGGTTGACTGTACAGAGCAACTAGAATTGTATCCATGGGAAGAAGAGGCTTGGTCACCACCATGCAAAGACAGAAACCAAATTATGTGTGCTAAGCAAGGTTGTAATGAGGAGAATGCAGGAAGTTATCAAGTAAGTAAAAAATGATTTCATATATATTTTGCCTCACTCTTAAAATAGCATTACAAGTAGGATGAAAATAGAAAGGAGGAGGAATGCTCTAATGAGTCAGTTGAGGAAAAGAGGGATGATCTTGAACCTTTTTCAGACCCAAAAGTTCTCTCCCTGAGTCATCTTGAAATCATAGAATCTGAAACAGATGATGAACTTATCCAGATTGATTCTTTTCCCTTATGCTTTGATGCATTTCAGATTGTGAAAGGGAACCTGGATCACATTCTAGCTGATAATCACAGGAGAATAGAAATCTCTCACCAATCAGATGAGGAAATCAAGGATGATAAAATATCTGTTTTAGATCCAGGGGTTCAACCCTCGAGTTATTTTGAATGTCAAGTAGCAGATGAAATCACAGAGTCTGAAATAGATAATGGATTGATCCAATCTACCTCTCTACCTTTGTGCTTTAATGTGTTTCATATTATAAAATGGAATTGGGATCACATTTATGGCTGATAGTTATAAGAGAAAACATGAGGTCTCAGAAGAACCAACACTACCATATAAAGCACCACATGACCCAATAGCAGACATGTTGGATGGTTTCTGCTTTCAAAGTCAATCTTCCTATGTTCATAATGCTCTCAAAAGATTCTATGATATGGATATAATTAGAAAGTCTTCCCCATTGTCTGATTTAGTAGAAGTAGTGGAACAACACTCATCAGGTAGCATGCAAACATGTTCCGAGTTGATTGAATACCAGGAGAGCACATCTACAGTACTAGGATATGAAGCTGAGCTGGCTGAGTCAGAATACCCAGAAAGAGTATCTGGATCCAGCCGTTGTCCATATGGATGAATTTTTAGTTACCAAGCCAGCACACATTTCTGGCATGTCAATTGTTTTTCAAAGCTACCAAGATCCATGTAAACAAGATCAGGCTGGCAATTTTTTTCAAACACCATTGTCAGGTTTGTCTCTGAACATGGTGAAGAGAAATGAAAGAACAAAGATATTAGAACAATTTCTTGACTGGCTGCATTGGAATTATTGTATTGTTTATAAGGGTAGTCATTTTAGTAGATTAGGGTAGGTAGGTGTGAAAATAAGCTCAGTAGTTTGAGAATTTTTCTAGTTTTAGTTTTAGATTTCTTTCTAGTTTTTAGATCAAGTATGCTCCAAGCTTCAGTTTGCAGAGAATATTGACCTTAGCTTGAAGGTTTTCAGTCACAAATATTGTAGCAGATCCGGTTGCAGGATTGTGATCAACCCAATGGATCAGGCCACTGGTCTGTCGTGTTCGTGACACTTCCCTAAACAAAAGTGCCATCCCCGGCTAGAGCCACTGTTAGAACCCTATAATTTAGAGTATCTCAAGGTGTACTTTCTCTTTTCAAATTTTTCATATTGTACATAGATGTCAATATTCAGAATTATTTTCCAAATAAATAAAAAGAGAAACAAAAGAAGAAGAAAAGAGGGTATTTAAAAAGGAAAAATGCAAAGTTCATACTATAGGTAGGCAACCAAAAAACTTCTTGATTGTTTGCCCATAATCAAACTAAAAATATCAAATTTTTCTCTAAAGATCTGAAAAGAGATTATTTTTTTTCAAGTTTGGGACCTTATGGTATGTTTTTATCCTAAGTCCCTGATCACATTGCATATCATTTCACCCCGCCCCTTTGTTATTTTTCCTATCCTAAGTTTCATTTTACCCCCTCGACTCTTATACCCCGACTCCACCTCACATCACTTGCCCCGACCCATCCACATTAGCCATCTATGTTCCCCACCTCCACATCCGACGGCGTTCGATGCATTTCGCACCACCCCCCCCTTAGCCTTTGAGCTTTAACCATGAAGGGAGGTCCGAAATGGGAAGTTTCAAGTTTTGGCCCCACTCCCACGTGTCAAATCACAGTTATTTTGCACCCCCACTTTCACCATACCGCCTACCATCATAGGACCCCTTTGAAAACCAACTTTGGGTTTTATATAATGGACCATCGCAGCCAACCATTATCCCCCTTAAAACCTTTACCTCTCATCGCATGCCACAAGTTTCCAAAGATAAGTGAAAATTTCATGATATAGTATCCAAAGTACGATATGCGACGACGACGACGGTGGGGCCTAATCGCAATGTAAAAATCGCTAATTTTAAAGGATGGAAGTGGAAGGTAAATGTTAAATTTTCCAAAGTGTGAAGTGTGATGTGCGATGTGAGGTGGGACCCGATCACAATTGCAAATCAAAAATCTTAAAAGATAAGTTGCAAAGGTAGAATGTTATAATCGCGAAGTGCAATGTGCGATGTCAAGTGGGACTCAATCACAATCGCAAATCAAAAACTTTAAAGGACAATAGCAGGAGGTAAGCGTTATAATCTATGGAGTGCGATGTTCGATGCGGTGGGGCCCGATCGCAATCACACATCACAAGTTTTAAAGGTTAAGCGCAAAGGTAAAGTTATGTCTTGCGCCATGCGAAGTGTGATGTTGGAATGGATGTGATGTGATTCAAAGATGAAATCTAAAGGTTTTCAAGTTTGGGAAGATGAGGTTTGTGCGTCATTTTATGAAGAAATATGCCAAAACGCAGAATAAAGTACTTTAGTTGGAATAAGCCCCGACAAGGAACACAAGAGGTCGAGTCAAAAAATTTATGAAGAAATAGGCTAAGCACGATAGAAAGACTCGGGTAGGACCTGAAAAGGGGAAAAAGGCAGGAAGAGGTTGAATGTCACAAATAAACAGACAAAAAAGTTTTATTCGGGTGTTTGTACAGAGATATAACAGCAAAAACCGAAGGGCAGCAAAGCACATTAGCACAGTCACTAATCAATGAAAAGTAGCCAGTGCTGCACCACTACCCAACTTCAGTTTTCTGAAGATCAAGGCCATATTTTAGAGCCACCATTGGTTACCTCTTCATGGCCATCACAGCCACCTCCAAGCTTAGTGTTTGATCTTAGGAAGAGCCATTAAAGTGTTTGGATCTACGAAGAGTTGCCAAAAATTAATTCCAGAGGTGGTGTTGTTGTCAGCGATGTCTGATCATGCCTTGCATGGCCACACTTTTCCATTTTCTGCTAAATTGTAATCAATGAAAGGTTTTCGAATAAGGTAGGGCAACCGACTTAGTCTTTAGATAAATATTGCATGCCTTAGCAGTATCAAGGGTTGGAAGGTTGGAAAATTGGACCCTGCTGAAACTGTCATTGTAAGAACTATTGGAGCACTATAACTGTTTGAGCTGGGCATCAATAATAAGAGACCGTTCATAGGATTCTTGAGCTACGTTAATGGTGATGTTCTTCCTCTAAGTTAATGTTTTTCCTCTATCTTTCCATGTTGTGCATCAATTTATCTGATTTCAAAACAGAAAATTTAGATTAAGATTTGCTAAAAGAGCACCTTAATTATTTCCATGTTTGTTATCTTGATGTTTTCCTCTGAGACCTGAATGAAAAATTCAGATACGGTCTTCTCTGCATTTACGTTGAACGTTAATCTCCTCCTCCTTCCCCATTTCACACTGCTAGTAAGATCCAATCTGCATAGTTAGCTTTCCATGTGAATTCCCTTGAAAATTTGATGCACAATTCAGCCTTTTATGACTCCATAGCCCAATGGATTAGATTCTGCAGCTTTGTCTGTCCAACCACCCAATAAATCAAAACAAACAACCCTTATAATTTCTATAACTAGCCTAATATCAGCACTTACAATTATCAAGTTAAATCATAAAACAGAGAGAGCCCTCTCTAAGTCTAGGAAGGCTAGGTCATGGACTCCAAAGTGGTTTGATGTTGTCTTCTGTCGTTTTTTCTTGCCAATATTACAAATTATGGAGTGATAACACACTAATGGATACATGACCACATATATTGTGCACCTACTTAGTGTATCAATGTTGCTTCATGTTCTTTAGCTACAAATGATCTATTTCCTTCACCTTTTTCCTCATTGGCTTGAGTGAAGTACCTTTGTTTTTGTTCTTTGTTTGTCACGGTATCCTCATATCTATATTTCTCTTTGATATGTGCAAAGAGTGTAGGAAATTCTTGATTTATTTTCCGAACCTTTGTAGGATTTTCTGATAACTTAAGAGCTCATTTCATTTTACTTCTACAATATCGTGCTATATGTCCAAAATTGTGACATTGATAGCATTCTACATTGAAATTTAGTGATGAATCAAAGGAAGCATAACTTCTATTGTGGCCAATAGGTTCCATGGTTTTACAACTTGTAGATTGATTCCTAAAATACCAATATGAATTTCTATTTCTTGCAAAATCATTATTGGTATAGGCTCTCCACTCTACAATATCTTGCCTTGTGTCTGAAATTAGTACATGAAAATCAATAACCAGAGAAAATCCTTATCTACCCAAATTAGTACCATTCTCTTTATGATATTTTGACATTCTTCTTCCTTGGATGAGTCTCAGACCTTTGTATATCCTTATTGTTGCTTGCATTTTGTATGAATCCCTTGAAATCATATTCATAGCTTCTTCATAAAGTGGTTCTTCCAAACTCATCTTGATTTCCTTTCTTGATTTTACTAGGACTAAAACTCTAAAGGATATGGCCCTAAGGTTTTACCTTGATTTTCCTTTTAGGTGACTTAGGGCTTCCATCATCTTTGCATGAATTCTCACCTATATAACAAAGACCTAATTTTTCAAATGGTGACCTTTGGAAACTGAGGATGTTATCAAATACTTGAGAACTTTTCAAATTATTATTAAGCTTGTCAAGTTCATTTCTCAAGGAAACAATCTCTTCTTCAAACCTCTCACAATATTCTTCTTTCTATATCAATTGGATCTCCATTACTTATTTTGCTCTCTTTGCTTCTTCTAGCTGAAATTTTAGGGATTCAACTTCTTCTTCATGCCTCCTTTCTTGTTGATGCAAATTTGCTTCAATATAGCTAAATTCCTTAGAAATTTCTTCTTCTTGGAGCCTTAGGGGAACAAATTCTTCCTTTGTACAACCAAGGCCTTGATTCTTTTCTTCAAGCTATTTTTTTTTTTTTGTCAATATACTTGTTTATTTTAGAGTAACCATCAGTTCTTCTTTAAGGTCTACTTCAACTTATACTTCAAAGTTTTCTTCATCTTCAAAGTGTTTTATAATTTTGGTGTCTTCATCTATCTCCTTTGCCTCTTGATCATTTTCTTATTCTACATATTCTGGTTCTAACTTAGTTTTCACAAGGGTATATTATAATGCATGAAGCTTTTACAACTTTTCCCAAAGACAAGTTGAAGAACAATTGGCCCATCTTTATTTTTATAGAATTTGATATACTACTTAAGATATCCTTCATGTATTTTTTGTTCTAGTATTTTGACTCTATTGTAGGTGTTTTTCTAGTAACAACTAATTCCCATACTGCATGCCCTAGAGCCATCAAATAGTACTCTATTTTATTTCTCCACAACACATAATTAATTCCATCGAACGATGGATACTTTCCAACATAATTTACTTATTATTTCATGACAAAGGAAGGGATATGTTTAGAATATTTGGAGCCTGTTGTGAAACCAGCTTCAAAAAGAGAAGAAAAGAGATATCAACGCCTTAGAAATAAGCCACTTCGAGGGGGCAACCTCCAATACATTACATGAATGAACAATTCTTGGATGATTCAAATTAAAAAACCTCCTTTCTATAGATAAGAGTCCATGGGGCCACAATGTAATCCTAGCCGACCTAACAATAATAATTTAAGGGCACTATAATAACAATATGGGGGTTACAAGGGAACAATAATAACAATAAGGGGGTTACACTAACAACAATAAGGGACTATACTAGTAATATAGGGACCTAACATGCCCCTCTCCTTCAAAAAAGTGTTGTCCTCAACACTTGAGTAGCTCTGGGTGCTTCTGTATAAAATTCTCATTCTCCCATGTAGAATCTTCAGTGGGTAAGTTCTTCCACTTGATGAGATACTCTGAAATTGATCGATTCCGTAGTTGTCGAGTTCTTGTTTCCGTGACCGCTTCTGGTTCCAATATGATTTTTCCTTCCTCATCAAGTTCTGGCAATATTATTTGAACTGGAAGATTTTCACCTATAACCTTCTTTAAGCATGAAACATGGAAAACTGGATGTACTCGCGAAGAAGCAGGAAGCTCCAATTTGTATGCCATAGTACCAATCTTTTGAAACACCTTGTAAGGACCATAGTACTTTGGTGATAATTTATTATCCTTCTTAGCTTGCTTGAGGGACATTTGTTTATATGGTTGTAGCCGTAAAAATACCCAATCTCCTACATCAAAACTTCTCTCGCTGCGATGTTGATCTGCCTGTTGTTTCATTCGATTTTGTGCCAAATTCAGGTTATCCTTTAAGAGTTAGAGAACTTCTTGTTGATGCTCGATGTGATCTTCCACTACTTGAACCTTTGAATTTTCTCTTAAAGATGATGTGATGGATGGTGGATGATATCCATAAAGTGCCATAAATGGGGTCATTTTTGCTACAGTATAAAAGGAAGTGTTATACCACCATTCAGCTAGAGGTAACCACTTTACCCATTGTTTTTGTTTATCAGATAAAAAACAACAAAGAAATACTTCCAAACATTTATTTACTATCTCAGTTTAACCATTGGATTAAGGATGATAAGATGAGCTATGAGCTAATTGAGTACCCAAACAAGAAAATAATTCCGTCCAAAAATTTCCAATAAAAATGGGATCTTTGTCGCTCACAATAACCCTTGGGTTTCCATGTAGCTTTTGAATTGTGTCCATAAATGTAGTAGCAATTGTACTTGCTTTAAATGGATGAGATAATGCACAAAAGTGTGCATACTTGTTAAGTCTATCAACTACCACCATGATGACACTCTTTCCTTCAGACTTAGGTAAACCTGTGATAAAATCCATTGAAATCTCCTCCCAACGTTGACTTGGAATGGATAAAGGTTGTAGAAGTCCCGGGGTCTTAATTGTTTCCACTTTATTCTGCTGGCAAACCAAACATTCCGCCACAAACTTTTGAATATCAGATTTAAGGCCATCCCAAAAAAGTTCTTTCTTCACCCTGTGGTAAGTTTTTAAAAATCCTGAGTGTCCTCCTAAAGGAGAAGTGTGCAATTCCAGAAGAATCTTTTGTTTTAGTTGGGAATTCTTACAAAGATATAAGCGATCTTTGTACCATAAGGAATCATTTTTCCAACTAAATGGATCAGATGTACTAGGATCTTGCTGCAACTTTTGAATGAGTGTCCATACATCTTTGTCCTTCTTCCATTCATCTCTTGCTTCGGTTATCCAATATGGTTGGATAATAGAAATGGCACAAAGCAATGATTCCACCTCTTCATTATTTCTTGAGAGTGCATCTGCAACAACATTTAGCTTCCCTTTTTTGTATATTATTTCAAAGTCATAACCCAACATCTTTGTGACCCATTTTTGCTGCTCTTCTGAAGATAGTCTTTGTTCCAAAAAGTGTTTAAAACTATCATGATCAGTTTTTACCTTGAAGTGTCTTCCCATTAGGTAAGTTCGCCATTTCTTTAGTGCATGCAGTATTGCTAACATTTCCTTCTCATAAATAGGTTTCTGTAAATACTTTCCTTTGATTGGGCGACTTTCAAAAGCAATGGGTCTTCCTTCCTGCATTAAAACTGCACCAATTCCATTTCCTGAGGCATCACATTCCACAATAAAGGTTTTTTGTGAAGTCTGGTGTAGCTAAGACCGGTGCTAGGCACATTGCCTCTTTAAGACGTTCAAAGGCCTTAGTTGCTTCAGGAGTCCATGAAAATGCATCTTTCTTCAATAATGTTGTTAGAGGTGCTGCTATTCTCCTATAATTCTTAACAAACTTGCGATAATACCCTATTAACCCGAGAAATCCTCGCAACTGCTTTATGGTTGTGGGGACTTTCCATTCCTTAATGGCTTTAATTTTGTTAGGGTCTACCTTAACACCCTCGTGAGATACAATATGACCCAGATATTCCACATCTTGTACTCCAAAGAAACATTTGGATGATTTTGCATATAATTGTTTCTCCTGCAATAGTTTGAGCACCCTGTCAACATGTTGAACATGATCCTTCGAAGACCTGCTGTAGATTAGTATATCATCAAAAAATACTAGCACAAATTTTCTAAGGAAGGGTTTGAAAATGGAATTCATCAACCCTTGAAATGTAGAAGGTGCATTGGTAAGGCCAAAAGGCATGACCAAAAATTGATAATGACCCTCATGAGTTCGAAATGTTGTTTTCGGAATATCTTTAGTCTTCATTCTAATTTGATGATACCCTGAACTAAGATCCAATTTGGTAAAATAAATTGCTCCATGTAATTCATCCAATAATTCATCAATCACAGGAATGGGAAATTTATCTTTAATGGTGAGCTTATTGAGCTCCCTATAATCCAGACACATGTGCCATGATCCATCCTTCTTGTGTAACAATACTACAGGAGTAGAGAAATAACTTTGACTAGGTTGAATTATACCCGCCTCTAATATTTCTGCAATCATACGTTCAATTTCACTCTTTTGGACATAAGGACATCTATAAGCCCTGATTTTTGGAGGAACACTTCCTGGAATCAAATGAATAGCATGATCATGATCACAAATAGGTGGGAGTCCTTTTGGAGTTTCAAAAACCTTGGAATGATTTTCCAAGACTTTTTGGAGATCTGCAGAAATAGATGATTTTAATGTTGGAACTTCTAGTGAGAATAATTATGCAATTATGCCTCGTTGTTATTTCTTTAGAAGCTTTGTCATGACATTAGAGCTTATTATCTTTCCCGGCTTCCCTGCAATACCCCGTAATTCAACTTCCTTTCCTTCTAAAAAAAAATTCAAGAAAAGTTCTTGAAAATTAAAAGCTACCGTCCCCAAAGATTGTAACCATTGTACTCCTAGTACAACATCAGCACCTCCCATAGGAATGGAAAGCATTGGACTAGTCAATACATATTCCCCCATGGTTAGCTTGATATTATGGCTTTTTCCAGAGAAATTTATAGTTCCTCCATTTGCAACCATCACTTGACATTCTGGTGCTGGGTATAGGAAACAATTCAATTCCTTGGCTACCTTACAATGAATAAAATTATGGGTACTACCTGAATCAATCAACACTATTACCTTTTTCCTCTTGATATGTCCTTCTATCTTGAGAGTTTGAGGAGTGGTAATTCCTGCCAATGCATTACATGATATGGTCGGACTCATTTCTTCCTCTTCTAGGGTTGGTTCCTGGTGTATATCCTCTTCTTGTTCATTTTCTTCTTCCTCTTCACAATCTATGTAAAATAATTTCTTCTCGACACACTTATGACCTTTAATGTATTTTCTATCACAACTGTAGCAAATCCCTTTTGCTCTTTTTTCTTCCAATTTTTGTGGTGTCAACCTTGTAGGTTGTTGAAATCTAGGAGTAGCAACACTTCCCTCTTTATAGAAGTGAGTGGTAGGCTTCCTTGTCGCCATAATTTTACATTCAATTTTTCTTGTCAACCTGAATGCCTTCTCCAATGAATCAGGTTCCAAAACGCGAACTTCATGTTGGATGTTATCCTTTAAAGTACCTATGAAGAGATCAATCATGTGTTCCTCTGGAATATCAGTTACCCTTATATTCAATTTTTGGAAGTACTCAATGTGCTCCCCCACTAAACCCTTTTTTTTGAGATTTATTAATTGGCTAAAGAAGGTGTTGCTCTTTGTATCCTCATAATGTGCTATCATTTCCTCCGTAAAAATTGACCAAGTGACAATTTTTTTACGGGAGAAAAGCCATCGATACCATACAAATGTATTTTGTTCTAAATGTAAAGTTGCGATGCGTACCTTTTGTGTGTTTTTCACATTATGGAGATCAAAATATTGCTCCATCTGTAGTATCCATGTTACAGGATCCTTTCCATCAAACTTCCTCATATCCATTTTTGGAATATGGTGGTTCTTTCCGCCAAAATTAGATTTTATGAAATCACGATTAACATTAATTTTTTTCTCATCATGAGTTTCCTCTACTATCTTTTCACCATTAGGAAACATTTCTTGTATCAACTTTGTCAAACCTTCCATGTCTACTTTTAGATCATTCTTCATGTTTTCCATTTTATTATCGATCTTAGCTTCCATGTCATCCATCTTAGATTCCATGCCAACTTCCATGCCATCTATCTTAGATTCCATGCCATTCTTCAAACCATCCATCTTAGATTCCATGCGCTTCTTCAAAACTTCCATGTCATTTTTTGTTTCTCTTTGCGAGAACGAAATTTGTTGCACTTTCTCTTATAATTTTGATATGTCATGTTGTCATTCTTCCTCTTCATGAGTCATAGTAGAGCTTTCTAAAGGCTTAATGGGTGTTGAATTATTTTTAGGGGCCATTTTAGAATCCAATACTGATATATATTCTACAATATGCCCTTGGAATCAATTCAAATTGATTCTTCAAACAAGACTTATGCAATTCGGAAAAAAAAAATACACACCTTTTACTTGCTTTTGAGGATCTTGATATTGAAATTGAATTATCTCTATAATTGTGAATCATAAATATCTGAAATTTAGCCCTATAGTATCCCTCTGAAGCTTCTTTCAAATGCCACAAGTCTGATCTGATTTGGATTCTTTAAGACAAATTTATGTCCAATCTCCCACAATGACCCAGTTTTGGACTGGTTCAGTAGAGCGAACTTGTACGACTTGCCACATGTCACTGTTTCCTCCTTTGGTTCTGAAATTTATAGACCAAAAAATACACTCTGTTTAATTGCGGCCACTTTTTACATCATTCCAATCCGATGCTCAGAGAGAGAGCTATGAATATTTTCCCACGATCACCTCTTTGAGATGAAATTCAGAAGCCTCAGAAAGCCCTAACTTCCACAGATCATATCTCTAAAAATATTGCGAACCAATATCTGAAATTTTTTGAAGATGTTCCTTAGGATTGTGGCTTTGCACTCTAACAATTTCAGCTTTTGAACCTTCGTATAAAAAAAATTATTACAAAAATACCACGATGACCTGTTTAGGTTAAATTCAGGAGCCTGCAAAATGACCTAACTTGCACAGATCATATCTCTAACAATATTGTGAACCAAGCTCTAAAATTTTGTGACGATGTTCCTCGGGATTTTGGCTTCACACTCTAAAACTTTCAGATTCTAAACCTTCGTAGAAAAATATTTATAGCGAAAATTCCACAATGACTTGTTTGGAGCAGCGAAACCCTAGAATCTCAAAGCTCTGAAACCAAATATTGTGAAACCAACTCCAAAAAGAGAAGAAAAGAGATATCAATGCCTTAGAAATAAGCCACTTCGAGGAGGAAACCTCCAATACATTATATGAATGAACAATTCTTGGATGATTCAAATTACAAAACCTCCTTTCTATATATATGAGTCCATGGGGCCACAATGTAATCCTAGTGGGGCTACAATGTAATCCTAGCCGACCTAACAATAATAATTTAAGGGCACACTAATAACAATATGGGGGTTACAAGGGTACAATAATAACAATAAGGGGGTTACAATAACAACAATAAGGGACTATACTAGTAATATAGGGACCTAACAGAGCCTTTCCTTCCGGACTTTTCCATTTGTGTCCCTAGGATCTACCTTCCAATTATTAGGTTGTGTTTGAAGATATTGCCTCTTATACAAATTTTTGAAAATATTGAGAAGAGGGGGTGGGTTGAATCAATATTTCCTTTTAATTTTTATATTATGTCAATTAATTCTTATCAGAACACAAGATGTAGAATAAGAAAAATAATTTTATTAATAAAATTGGTGAGGACTCCAATCCTCTACAATAATAACTAGTACAACAAAATTAAAACTTCTTCAAGGCTCCAACCTTGAATGAGGACTCAATTCCTCAAATATAAATCTAGGCTCCAACCTCTTATGAGGAGTCCAATCCTCAATCATATATCCAGGATCCAACCTAGTCTCTCGCAAGGCTCCAACCTTGTACAAGGACTCTAATTCTCAAACAAACTCCAACACAACACTGCTTGAAAAACTTCAAAGTCCAAAAATGTTGCTTCAAAACATCATAAAAAAAACTCCAAAATTATTCACAAGGTATTAAAAGGTCTACTCAAGGTGCCTTTAAGTATGTACAAAAGATATGGTATAAGTCTTATTCAAGAAGTGCCTCAAAATTTGCTTCAACAAGGATTTTATAGCTACTCCAATCAATGCTCTTTAAAAACTGCTACAAAGGAGATCTTCGAGTATGAACAAAAATGTCTTCAATCATTGTTTCCAATTCTATTCCAAGTCTTTGAAAAATGCTTCCAAAATCACTTCAAATTTTTCCAAAAGAGGGAGGCTCCAAAGCACTTTTAAATATGATGCAAAAACTATTTCAAGCCTGCTCCCAAACTGTGCTCATAGCCTCATCCAAATATCCTGCTCAAAAACTTAGATCGAACTGTAACAAAGAGACTACAGTTCAATCTATAATTTTTCCATAGTCCAAGCCTCAGTCCATAGATTAAATGAGATTAAGACTTATGCTTTAGAATGATAGCGATTCCTACTTCAGGGTGGCCAATAATTACGTAGTATCCATATATATTCCTTCAAATGGCTTTTAGGTTCATGAGAAATGAACCTCTTCACTCTTCTTTAGTCCTAAAAATATTCTACATTTTTTTCAGACAAGTTGGTTGGTCGAATGGAGAGTTTAGGTCTCTAATTTATACTAATTTATCCAAGTTGAACTGTCACGTCCTTTTTGGGAGCCAAACTGTGACTTTTGATGAAGCCGACCTGAAGAGGGTTTAATTATAAATTTAATAGATCGTTTGAATTCTTTGTCTGGGCATAAAATGAGTTTATTAAAGGATTCATTGAGCTAAAAGGTGGTGCAATTTTTGAATTTTAGTTTCTAAGATTGATCCAATGTTACATATATGATCTACTGTGGTTTTTCATTAAGTCTATACCATAGTCTTGTCATATCAATTGAAGCATAGTTGAAGCCACCATCCATTTTTACAACAATTAATGGAATGTTTTTGCCTTCAATTTGGATTCATATGGCACTATCATTGTCTACAATCAATATCTTCTCATCAAGGATATTGTAGCTAATATCACAAATTTTCTTACAAGATTTATGGTACTAGTATTCTCCACCCTAAAGTCAGATTATAGCTTGTTTTTCTTTCTTCTTAAAGACGACATCTTCATCAAAATTATGCTTTTAGGCATTGTAGCATTCATGTATTTCATTATTGTGAAACACACATTATCTCCCACTCGTATACATGTAAATCATAGGTGATAATTCTTTGACCATGGTTGGCCCTTGCTTTGACATCAATGACAAACCTATCAACAATTGATTCCCTCTCTCCTTCTCAAGAAGTATAAAAGCTCTTGCAATGGTGAAATATTGCAAATGTGTAGTGTGCAGGCAATAAGATCGAGAGTTTGAATGAACTCTAACAATATTTTGGCGGCATAACAATACAATTATTTACTTGTTAAAATGGGTTCCCAAGGCCTACATTTATAGGTTTTCTTCAAGAATTATTGAGTCTAGATCATTTAATGGAGTTTAATTTCATTGTGCATTTCTCATACTTGAGGGGAACATGATGGAGGTCTTGAACTGTCCAAGTACTTATCATCAACTGAGTAGGAGCCCAAAGCCATCATATTTGAACGTTTTACTTGCCTTCAGATAGGATCTACATGATTTATTGTATTTTTCATTAAAGAAGTATTACTTTATATGGATTCATGTGGTTGTCAAAGCATAAGTCACACGAATCACACAAGCCTAGAATGGTGAGTTTGCATGAATGGAAAAGGACACATTTTTTACATTTTGAAGATCTTCTTGTGAGTTAGTGATTAATTGCCTTAGCGAACCTTTGTCTTGATGAATTACCGAAGTTTTCCAATAATCACTTCTACAGTTGTGTGAAAAAATTTCAGGTGATAAGAAAATGGGTCTCTTGCATTTCATGTTATTAGAACTATAAATGTTAATAATCTGACCACCATTGTATCATTGTTTTCGAATTTTTCTTGTTCCCTAGCCTATGTCAAATTTCAAGTCATTTTCAATAAAATCCAGAAAGAGTCTCAAAACCAAAAATATTTTTAAGTTTTATAGGTGGTATTGTGTCTTTGGTTCATAAAAAGAAGGTAAAACCACTGTTTTAACTTAGGTTAGTGTCAAAAATTATTGGTCATTTTAGTAATAAAATAATATTTTCTCTTTCCGGGTTAATAGCTACCCTTTTGAAGGTTACATTGGTGACATGAAGAAAAGGGTAGTTATTTCTTCAGGAGCCTGTTTTCATTCGTGACACAGAGAAAAGGGCAATTTTTCTCTGAAGTTTGGTTACATTGCAATACAGAGATAAAGGCAGCTATTTCTTTGAAACTGCATAAGGAGCTGCAAGGACTATTTTCAGAGAAAGGATCATTCCCCTTTGAAATTGATTGAAGATATTCTATTTTATGATATGTTATTATTTTTAAAAGAGTAATTATTTTTTACTCAGAAGAAATATTATATGGGAATGATTATATTATTGATGGAGCTAACCTATAGCTACCTTATTAAGGCTGAAGCGGAAATAAAGGTACAAGGTATCAATTTATTAAATGATGTAGGGGAGTGATATGTGTTATGGGGTGACTTGGCACTTATATTTGAATCATTTCGAATCATGCCATTAAACCATACCGTGATTAAAGGCGCAGGCTCCAGAGATTTAGGTTCATTGTTTTCATGACCAAGGTTTTCTGAGAAGATTACAGCTAACGGAGTTACATCCTCCAGCAACCATTTTATCATCCCAAAGCAAAAAATTAGGGTTGCGTGTAGGGTTTTACCTCCAGGTTAAACAATTATGCATAAAGAAGGAGCTTAGGTGTTGGGAAGAATGGGAAAAGGTGGAAACGTTAACAGGTCTAAGCCAGCAAATACCAGGTTTGTTGATGCTAGAGAAAAGCCCCAATTTAAGACAACAAACTGGTATAAGTTTTTTCAAAAATTCTCAGGAGAAAATGTAGCTCTTTCATAGGCCTTTGCCAAGATTTTTGATGGGGATAAATTCAAGCTTGGGAGCAAGACTTTAAAATCACTGAAACCATTATAGATAGGGATACTCAGACTTCAGCCACTGGAGAAAGTTGGTTCAAAAAGAAGATGTTGCAAGAAGAAGCAAGTGTCCTCCTCAAACCTGAGCATGTGAATATCAAATGGACTCCAAATGTGCATATTTCCTTTTTTAGGCCAGAATGGTAGCATGTAATAACCATTATGCAACACTATATCACTTCCAAAGGTATATTCTCCTTTGTCCATCAATACCAAATGAGATTTCTCTGTCACATCTCAGGTGCCAAACCTTTGAATTTGCCTTTATTTCTATATATATCCTTGCAATCCCTAACTATTCACTGCATAACCTCTATCATAGGGGTTTAATCAAGATATTGATTGTCTATCACCCTAAGAAGAAAAGTACTACCTGGGAAAAATTCCTAACAAAGGATGGATTTGGTAGTATCAACTCTAGGAGGAGGGTAGGGAGACACAAGAAGAAAAATTCCCAAGAAAAAATTGGCACAACACCTTTGCCAAATAGTTCACAGCTAGCTCATTCCATCCCATAAATTAGTAGACAAACTAGAAGTTCAGCTAAGAAAGCTAGAATTGAACCTGTCACTCCCATACCAATGATACAACCGAAAGAAAGGGTTTATACAATGAAATCTCCAAAGGAACCCCAAAATTTAGCAACATTCATCAGGTAACATTCTATGAGATTCAAGAAAGGGAAAACTTAGCCTAGTAAGGAATTTAGGTCTACATGTGAGGAAAATAGGGCTTCTTCCTCAAGATATAGAGACATAAGAAAGTTGATCCTCGAAGAATAAACTTAAGAGGAAGCCAGCCCTGAAGTACCATTTCAAGTACCAGTTCAAGTACTAGTTAAACACTCTATTCCAGCATTTGTAGAAGAGCAAGAAGAAAACAGGGACACCCCTTCAGTAGAGGAACCAACACTAGCTCAAATGTTTTCTTCTCTCAAGACATCCAAGACATCTACTAGGAGAAAGGATAAGAATATCATTCACTCCTATTCATACTTTGAAGAAGATAGCATTGATGAATATTTCTCAAATACAGATGATGAAGAAGGTCAGTCTAGTAGTATGATGCAGAAGAGAATGTAATATTCCAAATCTGGAATTTCTACAACAATGAGAATACCCTAAGGTATTCCAGAGTTTTAGATGCATCAATATGCCTTACAACATATTTCCGATGATAGATCATTCAATTAAATGATTATGCAGCAGCTTATAACTCACTTTGGACTCAAAAGGGTGGGGAAAAGAGGTGATTTTGGCCCTAAAATGAGTGTATTCAGGTATCTGCGTACAAATAAGGTGGGATGACGATTGGATCTAATATCTTAGGTCATGAGGGACATATGCTCCAAATTTCAGCTCAAACAAATAATTCTAGCTAGGTTAAACAGTTCCTCCTTCCCCAACTAGGCTTAAAAACCCTGATTTCCCATGGTTTAAATTATGCAGAATGTACTGAAGCTCCTACAATGTGATTTTATGAAGGGTTTAAATGAAATAATTATGGAAAATTAGTATGTCAACTTATAATATGATTCAAATGATTTACACTAAGAAGAACATATATTTTCATAAAGAAAGCTCAAAATGAGGTGCTACAACCATGATAAAAGACTGCATAACCATGACAGCGTTATTTTTAGGGCTGAAGCAGCAGTTTATTAGCTCTTCAGATCTATATCAGATCTGTAAATAAAAATTTAGATCCAATACAGATCCATGTACAAGAAAGGCTGATCTATACATCCCCCTTAGGGTTTTTCCCAAAACATGAAGTACAGAGAGTAGATCTGAGATCTAAGGTTGCAGATCTGCAGAATGATTCAGAAATTTATGAATAATAAAATGGTATATCAGATAATATCTGAAACTAACATGGATTTTATGTCCAATCCACAGATCACCACAGTGAGAGGAAGAATCCCAACACCGGAGATCTCTCCTCCAGAATGTAGAAAAAACACCCTGTAGCTGTAGATCTGCAAAAAACGTTGTCCAGGGAGTGGAACAGTGTTTTAGCCTCTGAGAATGGAATGGAATGATGCCAAGGTGTATATTCGAAGCACAATCAGCAAATTAACTCTTCCAAGAGGTTAAAAGACACACTCACTGAGAAGAGCCACTGTTATCATCTAGATCTGAACAGATCTAGTCCTCCACTTGCTACAGCTCACAAGGACAACTCAACCCTCAACAGGAGCAGTGCTGTAGATATAAGGTGAACCTTGGCCGAAGCCTAATAGTGGAAAAATTAGAACAATTCTCCTCCAACAGCTGCTTAAGGAAGGATGTGGGATTCCTGAACAGGAATGCCCAACAAGGGATGTCTAAGCAGACAATACCTTCAGAAAATGATATCTTCAAAAACCCCTTCCTTTTTTCCCTCCTCTTCCTTTTATAAGATAGGAGTCTTGAAAAACCCTAAAACACCTTGAATCACTTAACCCTTTCCACATTGGATCCTCCTTCTAGAACTGCGTTGTCCCTCAAAGAGGTTCAATGCATCTAGACTGCGCTGTTTGACTTGGTCAAAGATGGCCCAGTCTTGTGATTTAGACCCATTCACACCTGCAGGAGTTTATTTAAATA
Organism: Pinus albicaulis; assembly: GCA_034641835.2. NCBI lineage: Eukaryota > Viridiplantae > Streptophyta > Pinopsida > Pinales > Pinaceae > Pinus > Pinus albicaulis. The sequence continues at coordinate 1,359,383,774 of CM076582.1, read as the reverse complement.
GCCCAGATATGTCTTTGTTCACATAGGCATTGATTTATTCTTAGTTTTCAGGAGTTTTACATGTCCTCCTTCACAATTTATTCATCAATCATGAAATGAAAAATAAACAAGGCAAAATTAATATTCCTATTAGCTGAAACTAATTTAGGAATATTACAGAGAAGAAGGGTTTCCTATATTCCCAACCCATACCTCAAGATGCCTCACACTAGGCCTAAAAATATTCTTAGACTGAATAACAAACTCATTGCTAATCCTAAACTAATAGATGAAATCATTATTGTTGATGAAAGCCCAGGAAAGGAAGCCAAGAAGACCAGAGCTCATAAACATAAGCATACAAGAAAAAGAACTAAAAGACTCACTAAGGCAGAGTCTCTCAAAATCTTTGCTTCAATACTTTATTTTATTTAACCCTTTCAGGCAAGTCAAAGAAGGAGAGGTACACACATTTTTGGTTTAATAAACAAATGCAGCTATTTGCAAAATTTCCGATAATAGCTACCTGTTTCTGAAAAGGGCAGCTATTATTTCCTGAGTTTTTGTATGAAGGAAGTGGAGGCGGTTTTTGTTCAAGTATCGAAGGGTGCTACTAAGGAGTAATTACCTGCATACATTATCAACAGAAGAAGCTACTTCTAGGTGCCAATTGATCAATTTCCCTTCCAAATTTTAGAATTTTGTTTTGCACTTTTAGGGGAAACAGCCATATGTCATATTCAGCTGTTAGTTGCACTTTTTGAGGAAGTGGTTGTACCAAAAAAGAGGAGCAATCTGCCAGCAGCTTGCCACATCATTCCAGCCACTTCAAACTATAGGCCATCATGTTGTTTATTTTTATTATGTTGCACTACTTTGTATTAAGGTTAAGGATTTAAGCCTCACCTTACGTATAGGAATTTAATAACTTCTCTAGAACAGATTCACACTTTTTTTGGAAATGTTAGCATAATATCTCTTGTATATATGTGATGAAACTAAATGGAGAAAAGGTTCGTGGTTTGTGAGTCTTTTACTCATATGATCAGTGTATTGTTTTCAGTTAATGATATTGAAGAAGAATTTTGAGGACTTATTACCAACTTGATATGTGTATTGTTGTTCTTTCTTATGTGTTTCCACACCTAAATCTCTTCAATTGCAGTTTGTAATTACAAATGTTGTTGTATGTTTTTATGAGCCTCTTGATGTGTTTATGTATCTTATCAAATTTTATCAGTCTTACTCAGTGAGCTTTCTTGATGAGATATGTATAATAACTATTAAAGAGAATTCCTTATGATAGTAACTTTTCATGATATTCAATATGAATGTTGTAAGTCTTTATATAGCCTTCTCTTGTTGATATATTGTCAAACTATTTCTTGTGTTATTTTTCATCAAAGCAATGGATTTTTCCTTATAGACTCACTATCCCTTCTGCTATTTCACACTTTCTTCCTTGCATAGGCTACAAACTTATCTTTTTCTACCATATCAGGTCTCAATACCCTCATTAGTGTGACAATGAATTTGACTGAAATCCCTTTTTAGTGATTGAGAGCTTAAACCACCTACCAATTATATAATCCAAATCATTAAATTGACCTAGATCTTAGGATGTGACTGGTAAAGCACTTGAAGTAGTCTAAGTGTTGATTCCAGTGCTAACATCTTTTGGTGCGTCTGTTGGGAAACGAAGGCCTTGAAATGAAGTATTCTCCCGAGTCTCTTGTTTTAAATTGTTGATGATCAATTCTTGATGGTGAACAAGAATTGGTGACTAGAATAAGACTACAAATTGGTTCACCTGGGGACTCCACAAAGAGGAAGAGGGGTTTCAAGACCTCCTACCACAAGGAGAAATCAGAGATCACCTATTGTGACTCCAGTTGCTAACCCAGAGAAGATCATTAAAGATGAAAAAGGAAAACATAGATCAGCTAAAGCCACATCTCATTCAGTGAAGAAGGTACATAAAAGTTGCATTCCAAAGAAAAAGGTATCCTCTTCTACTTTAGAATAAAAAGAAGTTTTAGTTTCAAAATATTCTGCTGAAAAATGTCAAGTCGAAACTGCTTCCCTAGAAAATAAAGTAGATGATGTTAACCTATGCTCGGCTGAAATTTTCTCTCACTCATTATTTAGTAAATCAGAGATAAATAATATTCCATTTAAAGAATAAAAAACAAAGGTTTTAAGTGTCAATAAGGAATCAGAAGACTTTGTGCTAATAGAAGGGGAGTTAGAACAAGTATTGGAAATTACACCTTTTCTAGATAGGGATGTTTTGAATGAAAAAGATTTTAAAAGTATTCTAAATATTCTTCAAACTCATCCTGAATATCAGTCCTTTTATACCCCTCAGCAAGAGTACTTTCCTTTGTCTCAAAATTTAGTTTTTGGTTCATCCTCTTCTCATCCACTAGAAGGGAATATTCTTGAAGGCTTGACTTTCAGTTTATCTGAATTTTTAGCTCAGCAAAAAAAAATTGAAGTTACTTCATCCCCTCAAGAGACAACATTTGAATCTGATTCTTTTATAGAAGGTGAAACAAAGGCCTCCTATGTTCATCTCTTTGAAAATCCACTGTTTTCAGTCCCAAAAATTGAAGAACCAGCCCAAGAATTCCAATTTCCTATTGTCCCAAATCATATTCAAATTCCACAGATTGTAATTCCTAGTTCCCAAACAACTACATCAACCAGTCATCCAAAAATTGTACATTAGCAAGCCATGGCTCAGCCTTCCCTTACAAGGATGCAACAGATAGTTGCTGCAAGATATTCACCACTTGCCCTTCCTTAACCTTTGCATCCTCTTCCTCAAGGGGATTATCTAAAATATCTTCCAAAATACACAGGAGAGGGAGAAGGAGTTTCTGTTGAGGAACATTTGGTTGCTTTATATAGTTATGTTGATAACCAGAACATTGAACAATAATATGTTTGGTCAAGCCTCTTTGTTCAGAACTTGGATGGAGAAGCTCGTAAATGGTTTAGAATTCTGCCTCCAAACTCAATAACAGGAATAGATGAATTGGAAAGTATTTGTGAAAAAATGGGGTGATAGAAAATACTATGTGTACTACCTTACAGAGTTTGGAACTCTAAAAAATAAGACGGATGAGTCATTGGCTGATTTTACAAAGAGGTTTAATAAAATTTATTAAAATATTCTTGAAGAAATTAAGCCTCCTGAAACCACAACTATGATAACTTTTGCCAATGCTTTAGATTCTAAGTTTTATTTATGGTTAAGGGCTGAGAAAGAACAAACACTGATGGATATGCAAGAGGCTACAATTGGAGTGCAGTCTAATCTTATGGTTTCAAATAAATTAAAAATGGAAGAAGAGAAAGCAGCAAAGAACAAAAAGAAAATGAAAGAAGAAAAACTTTCTTCCTCCAAAACCCTTACAACAGAAGAAAATATTGATCAAATGTCCAATTTGATCAAAGAAATTGCCTCTAAGATGAAAAAACTGGAGGTAGAGAACAAAACAGCTGCTAGAGCCAATCAAAATGAAGCCAATTGAAATCAGGTGTAATATTCCAAAATTTGCATGCAGCAAATTGGAATATTAATTTTTTCTTATATTATCTAGGAGTTGAATAAAATGGGTAAAGAGACCCATAAGTAGGAATAAATCCCTCATAGTGTGAAAGGGATCCTTGGGAGTAGCTTTATTTTTCACCTTCAAGTGTGAAAAGGGGAAAATGCATGAGGACAAGGTCAAGTTTGACCAAGTCAACAGCGCTGCCTGAGAGGGTGTGGCTTGCTTGGGAAGACAACGCAGTTTGGGAGGGAGGAAGATAAATTGTGGAAGAAACCCTAATCTATGGGGTCCAGGGCAAAGATACATTCACTTGCATAAAAGGAGGAAGAGGTAGCCATAGTGAGACATGTTTGAGTATTTGATTATTGGTTTAGTAGACTATTTGCAGTCTCCGGCTGTTTAGCTGAGTTGCAGTGTTGTTTAGCACAAGGGATTCCTGTTTAGGATTTCCTCTCCTTCTTAAGAGGCCTCTTAGAGGATTGCACTTCATTTCTCCACATCTTGGCTCAAGGCCAAAGCCACTTCCTTCAGTCACTGATTTATTTCTGCTGAAGTATAACGTAGTGTTGTTGGGTGTTGCAGTGGAGGGTTCCACAACACCATTCCTTGGCTCATATTTCAGAGGAGGGAGCTTCTATTCCTCAGGGAGGTTAGTGAGGAAGGTTTCAAAGATTATTTTCATATCTTGGCATCAGGCCCAACATCTCCCATCCATTACAGCGCAGTCCCTTCTCTAGACTGCGTTATTCTAGTGAGTATCTGCAGTGGGGGTTTGCACCACTATTTTGGAGGGTGAGATCTTCAGTGTTAGGATCAGCCTATCACTTGAGAGCTCTGTTGGAGGAGGTATATTTCAGATTGTGCATCATCTTCATCCATCTCCTTCTATTTTCTGAGTTGCAGTTGCTGCCCAGCAACTCCGACATTTCTGCAAATTTTCCATTTGTACATATATTTCAACCATTCCTTCCAAGGATTGTTGTACCATTGTTTTCAGGGGTTGAGAGCTTTCTCCCCCACATTTCTTGAGCTGATATTTTCATATCATTATATTTTCATTCAGTATGTTGCAGTAACTCATATAAACTGCGCTGTATAGCCTTGCGTAAAGTTGCGTAGCAGTGTTCTTCAAATTTCTTATACATGTTCTATTGGGGCTTTCATTGCCTAGCTTGAGTGATTGATTCCTCAAAGCATTATATACATTTTCTGTTATAATATCAAAGGGAAGGCTATTTACATATTCTTGTCTCACATTTAATAAGAATAACGCTATTGTTCCATTGTATGTTCATACATTGTTGCAGTCCCTTTATCGGGCATTTTTCCAAGACAACTAGGTGTGGGAGATCTATTTAACCCACCTAGAGGGATTTATTTTGATCCACCTCTTGGATTTCAGTATTAGATACATTGATCTAAGGGGTCCAGGTCCTGGTTTCAAATCCTATAGAAGCCATTTGATGCAGGGGCATTAGACACTAGCCATCAATGTAGGAATTTTGTCCACATGTTGTGGCTAGGAGGGTTTGAAAATAGTCGAATTATCACAGCTAGGTGTCAATACCTTAGTTGATTGTATTATTAGATCAGTTAGAGTCGTAGAAGTTGAATAGCTCAGTTAGTCTAGCTGTCATATTCCAGTTAGTTGAATTGTTTTAATTAGACTGTTGATTTCTTGAAACGGTCCTCTCAGAGGAACCGAAGAGTCATAGATTTATGTATATAATTGTAACCCTCGGATGTATGGGGGAGGACAAGAAGAAGAGAGGATATTCTGCAATAAACTCTATGTGTTACAATTACTTCCAGTTAAATGGTTTCTGTGCGAATTTACACTAGAATCGTGTTGAATCCTTAATTGTCAAGAGGTTGTTTAATTGCGAAGTGATGAACTCTATGCATGTATAATTGAACCCCTGTATGAATTCCACATATTTATGTCTGGTGTTTTCCTTAATTGATTCGAACAAAACCTGTGAAGTTATCACCACCCATAGGCATGGTCTGTATAGAAAAGCCGTTGAAATAGAATCTCGTTATCGTTGATTGAAACCTGCCAAGGATTGACCGAGGTTAGACGTGGGTTAACAAACAAAGAAGAACGCAAACCCGACGAGGAACCCTGGTTAAACACTGTGCACAAACCGCGAGCGGGTTGGGTGAACAGTAAAGGCTGGAAGCGGTATTCATCGCACCACTCTTATACGGAAGGTGGTATTTCTGGGTCAAGGAGCGATTCCATAGCATGTCTGACGTGTGTCCCCGAGTGAAATTGGAAAACCACCTTCCCGTACGCGCCATCACGCATTACTGTTTGCGCATGTTGATCGAGCGATATACGTTGGATCAGGCAACGCGATAACAGCCGTCGGATAAGGAAGCAAGATTAACGAAGGTACAAATCAGTCGTATGTTCCACGTCAGTGTTGGGGCCCAGTTATAAATTATATTAATTGGAACCTTTTAATTAAGGTATGGTAGTGTTTGTTAAATTAACAATCGTTTTTTTAAAGTAATCCAGTTATATGAGCCGGGAGATATAAAATAAAGTATGGAAAGCTATAACCATCGGTTATAAGGTCGGGCAGCACGAAAGATATATTTAAAATTGCAATGGTTTTCAAATGATATTTATTTATCAAATTCCCCGAATTTGATAAATAAGATTTCAAGAAAAAGAAATAGACCACGTGGGGAAAAAAGAAAGGAGCAGACAGAGAACGACGACGGTTGACTGCCCCTCCTCAGGGCTGACTTTCAACGTTTGTAGCGTCATTTGTGGTATCAGAGCAAGTCTAAATTTGTTTTTCTGACATGGCAATCCGAGTTGGTAGAGGTGCTGGCAGAAGAAGACATGTTGCCAACGCAGAGGTGTTGGGGATGTTGTAGAGGATCGAAGCTAGAATGGATGCCATGGAACGAAGACAGCCCAGAGATCCTGAAGACATCAGCGAACCTGAGACAGAAGAAGCAGAAGAAAATGTTGAAATTCCTCCTGACATGAGGCTCCTTAGAACTGTTCTAGGGTCTGCAGTTAAGCCCAGAATTGAAGTGTCAAGCTATGCAGGGGGACTGAATCCAGAGGAGCTGGTGGACTGGATTAAAGAAATGAACAAGTGCTTCGATTATGAAGAAATAAGTGAAGATAAGAAGGTCAAGTTTGCAGTGACAAATCTGAAAGGACATGCTGCACTTTGGTGGGATGGAGTGCAGGCAGAAAGGAGGAGAGTTGGCAAGCAACCTATCAAGAGCTGGACCAGAATGATGGCTAAATTAAAAGGTAAATTCTTGCCTAGTGATTACCAGCTAACATTATATAAGCAAATGCAGAACTTGAGACAGAGGTTGCTGACAGTAAAGGAATACACAGAGGAATTCTACAGAGTAAGCATAAGGGCTGGGAAATTCCAAGACACACCAAAGAAGACTACCAGATATGTGAATGGTCTCAAGCTAGAGATCCAAGATGAGATTGGTCTCCTATCTCCTAAGATAGTGGAAGAGGCCTATCAGATGGCCTTGAAAGCAGAGGAGAAACTCCTGAGGAAACAATCTTCCAAGAAGAGAGGTACTTTCCGAGGAAAGGGAAGTTAGGGTGGTAGAGGAAAGCCTGCTACACCCAGAGATGGAGCTAACAGTAGCTCACCTTAGAATGCATCTGTAGAGGATGATGCAAGGGGTAGAAGGGGTTCTTACGGAGGAAAAGGAAGAGGAGGCAGAGACAGAGGCAGAGGTAGAAAATTGAGGTGTTATAGGTGTCAGCAAGTGGGACACAAGCACTACGAATGTCCAGATAATGTGGGTGCCGGTCCAAGGAATGCTGTTGTTGCCCAGACTGGAGAAGAGGCAGAGATTGAAGAAGAAATTCTTCCAGAGAGGGGAGAATCCTTGGTGGTGAATAAGGTCATGTTGAAGCAAGCCAAAGAGGTCACTAAGCCTGCAAAAAGAAAGACTTTGTTTAGGAGCATATGCAAAGTCCAAGGGAAATGCTGCCAGCTAGTCATTGATAGTGGCAGCACAGACAATCTGGTTTCCACTGAGGTAATAGAAAAGTTGAATCTGAAGACAAGGGAGCATCCAACTCCCTACAGGGTGTCCTGGCTGCATAAAGGGCACCAGCTGGTTGTAAAATAACAGTGTGAGATAGAGCTGCAAATGGGAAAATACAAAGATAAGGTCCTGTGTGATGTAATCCCCATGGATGTGTGTCATATACTGCTGGGTAGACCTTGGCAGTTTGATAGAGCAGCAGTGCATGCTGGCAAGAAGAACACTTACAAGTTCTTCAAGGATGGGGTACATCATACATTGATACCCATGGAAGAAGGAGAGCCATCCAGCAGAGTGATTGATCCAAAGACCTTGTTGCTGAGCGGGAAGGAATATCTGCAGCAGATAGAAGAAGAAGAGGTAAGCTTTGCTTTAGTTTGCAAACCTAAAGTAGTTCTTACTTCTACGAAGATTTCTGATTTACCAGTAGAGATACAAGAGATGTTAGATGATTACTGTGACATTGTTGTGGATGATTTACCTGATGAGCTGCCACCTGTGAGGAAGATCAGCCATCAGATAGATTTTATCCCTGGTTCAAATCTGCCAAATAAGGCAGCCTACAGAATGACTCCCAAGGAAAATGAGGAAATCAAGAGACAAGTACAGGAGTTGGTGGATAAAGGACTGATCAGAGGAAGTCTGAGTCCATGTGCAGTACCAGCAGTTTTGAGCCCAAAGAAAGATGGAGGCTGGAGGATGTGTACTAACTCCAGAGCAATTAATAAGATTACAATCAGGTACAGAATCCCTTTGCCCAGAATTGAGGATTTAATGGACTGTTTGAGTGGTGCTAAATATTTCTCAAAGATAGATTTAAAGAGTGGATATGATCAGATTAGAATAAGAGAGGGTGATGAGTGGAAAACTGCCTTTAAAACAAATGAAGGGTTATATGAATGGATGGTAATGCCTTTTGGGTTGTCAAATGCACCTAGCACTTTTATGAGACTTATGAATGAAGTGTTGAAAGAATTCATTGGTAAATTTGTGATAGTGTATTTGGATGATATATTAGTTTTCAGCAGAACTAAAGAAGAACATTTAAGGCATCTTAATCATGTCTTGAAGAAGCTGCACCAAGAGAAACTGTTGATAAATGTGAAGAAATGCTCATTCATGAAGGAAGAGTTGGTGTAATTGGGGTTTGTTGTTTCTGCAGAAGGATTGAAGATGGACCTAGAAAAGGTTAAGGCAATTGTGGAGTGGCCTTCACCCAGGAATGTTTTTGAGGTAAGAAGTTTCCATGGACTTGCTAGTTTTTACAGGAAGTTTATAAGAAAATTCAGTAAGATTAATGCACCCATAATAGAGACAATAAAGAAGAACAAACAACCATTTAAGTGGACTGCTGAAGCAGAAAGGAATTTTAAGCTGCTGAAGAAAAAGATAACAGAGAAGCCTGTTTTGATTCTGCCTGATTTTACAAAACCATTTCAAGTAAAATGTGATGCCAGTGGAGAGGCCATTGGAGTTGTGTTGAGTCAGGATGATAGGCCTGTGGCATATTTCAGTGAGAAGCTGAATGACACCAGAAGAAAGTATTCCTCCTATGAGAAGAAATTCTATGCAATTGTTCAGGCACTGAAGAAGTGGAGACATTATTTGATGTCCAGGGAATTTGTATTATATTCTGACAATCATGCTTTGCAGTATATTGTACAGCAGCCCAAGTTGAAACATAAGCATGCTAAATGGGTTGAGTATCTCCAAAGTTTTAATTTTTTTTTTAAACATATAAGTGGCCAAGCCAATAAAGTAGCTGATGCTTTGAGTAGGAGGCACATGCTTGTTCAAGAAACTAATTTTGAAGTTGTAGGGTTTTATTTTCTGAAAGAATTGTATAAAACAGATCCAGATTTTAAAGAAGCATTTGAGGCATGTAGTAACCAGTGGCTATATTACTTCTTGCAGGAGGACTTACTATTCAGAAGAAGCCAACTGTGTGTACCAAAATGTTCCATGAGGGAAAATTTGATCAAAGAGAAGCATAGTGGTGGACTTGCTGGACACTTTGGTACTGATAAGACTTATGAGCAGCTGAGTCACTTTTATTTCTAGCCCAAGATGAGAGCATAAGCGGACAAGTTTGTGAAGAATTGCAATATTTGTCAATATGCCAAAGGAAGGAGCCAGAATGCAGGATTGTACACTCCCTTACCTCTTCCAGACAGGCCTTGGGACTTGGTGAGTATGGATTTTGTTCTAGGATTGCCCAAGACTCAGAGAGGGAATGATGCAGTCTTTGTTGTGGTGGACAGATTCTCCAAAATGGTACATTTTATTCCATGTTACAAAACTAGTGATGCCACCCATGTTGCTAACTTGTTCTTCAAGGAAGTTGTTAGATTGCATGGGTTGCCCAAGAGTATTGTTTCAGACATGGATACCAGATTTGTGGGTCATTTTTGGAGGACACTGTGGAAGAAACTTGGTACCAAACTAAGTTTCAGCTCAGCTTATCATCCTCAGACTGATGGAAAAAATGAGGTAGTGAATAGGAGTCTGGGAAATTTGTTGAGATGTCTTGCAGGAGAGCATCCCAAGCAGTGGGATCATATTTTTCCCCAGGCAGAATATGCATACAATGATTCACCAACAGAAGCACAGGGCAGATTCCATTTCATATTGTTTATGGAATGCACCCCAGAGGAATATCAGAATTGAGAAATCTGGGGAAGGAAGAACTGAGAAGTGCAGATGGTGAGGAATTTGCTTCAGAGATCCAGGCCATACATGAACAAGTGAAACAAAAACTACAAGGCAGCAGCATCAAATACAAAAGTAGAGTAGACTTAAGCAGAAAAGAAGTTCATTTTGAAGTAGGAGATCAGGTTTTGGCACACTTGAGAAAGGAGAGATTCCCAAAGAAGCAGTACAACAAATTGAAGTTCAAGAAGATTGCGCCATGCAAGATACTTAGGAAGTTTTCTGCAAATGCTTATGAGATTGAATTACCTCCTTATGTTGGAATATCTCCTATTTTTAATGTTGCATATTTGTACAAGTATGAAGATGATGGTGCAGAAGAAAGAGCAGCAGACAAGGAATAGATTGATTGGAGAGAGCAGCTACCACCAGCACAGCCATTGCAACCAGAGAAGATTTTGGACAAAAGAGTGTTCAGAAGGACAAGAGGACAAGAGTACTTTCAGTACTTTATTAAATGGAAGGATAAATTGGATGAAGATGCCACTTGGATGACAGAAGAAATGTTGCAGAAGATAGGTAGATCAGTGGAAGAGCTCATGGATAGGAGCCCATGAAGAAAATTTCCCTCGGGAGTCTGATGCAGGGGCATTAGACACTAGCCAGCAATGTAGGAGTTTTGTCCACATGTTGTGGCTAGGAGGGTTTGAAAACAGTCCAATTATCACAGCTAGGTGTCAATACCTTAGCTGATTGTATTATTAGATTAGTTAGAGTCGTAGAAGTTGAATAGCTCAGTTAGTCTAGCTATCATATTCCAGTTAGTTGAATTGTTTTAATTAGACTGTTGATTTCCTGAAACGGTCCTCTTAGAGGAACCAAAGAGTCATAGGTTTATGTATATAATTGTAACCCTCGGATGTATGGGGGAGGACAAGAAGAAGAGAGGAGATTCTGCAATAAACTCTGTGTTACAATTACTTCCAATTAAATGGTTTCTGTGCGCATTTACACTAGAATCGTGTTGAATCCTTAATTGTCAAGAGGTTGTTTAATTGCGAAGTGATGAACTCTATGCATGTATAATTGAACCCCTGTATGAATTCCACATATTTATGTCTGGTGTTTTCCTTAATTGATTTGAACAAAACCTGTGAAGTTATCACCACCCGTAGGCATGGTCTGTATAGAAAATCCGTTGAAATAGAATCTCGTTATCGTTGATTGAAACCTGCCAAGGATTGACCGAGGTTAGACGTGGGTTAACAAACAAAGAAGAACGCAAACCCGACAAGGAACCCTGGTTAAACACTGTGCACAAACCACGAGCGGGTTGGGTGAACAGTAAAGGCTGGAAGCGGTATTCATCGCACCACTCTTATATGGAAGGCAATATTTCTGGGTCAAGGAGCGATTCCATAGAGTGCCTGACGCATGTCCCCAAGTGAAATTGGAAAACCACCTTCCCGTACACGCCATCGTGCGTTATCGTTTGCGCATGTTGATCGAGCGATATACGTTGGATCGGGAAACACGATAATAGCCGTCGGATAAGGAAGCAAGATTAACGAAGGTACGAATCAGTCGTATGTTCCATGTCAGTGCTGGGGCCCAGTTATAAATTATATTAATTGGAACCTTTTAATTAAGGTATGGAAGCGTTTGTTTAATTAACAATCGTTTATTTAAAGTAATCTAGTTATATGAGCCGGGAGATATAAAATAAAGTATGGAAAGCTATAGCCATCGGTTATAAGGTCGGGCAGCGCGAAAGATATATTTAAAATTGCAATGGTTTTCAAATGATATTTATTTATCAGATTCCCCGAATTTGATAAATAAGATTCCGAGAAAAAGAAATAGACCACGTGGGGAAAAAAGAAAGGAGCAGACAGAGAACGACGACGATTGACCGCCCCTCCTCAGGGCTGACTTTCAGCGTTTGTAGCTTCACCATTCCTGGAAAATGCGTTTTCCAGTCATGCCTTACTAGTTGTTCCAAATTTGTAATATTACAGTGGTATCAAAGCAACAATCTTGGCTCAGCCTGTGAGTCTCAGCCAAAGAGATCAGAATATTGAAGAGGATGGGTTTTATCTCATCATATTTTAGATCCATGAAGAACCTCCCCAAGGGGGATAAGCAGAAAGAAGAGGAAGGACCCTACACTTCCTATTCTCAGCGGGAAGGAGACAAAGAGATGAGCAAGAAGAAGACTCCATTTTTTGGAGAAAAATGGGATAAGCTTACAAAGCTTCTTCCTAAATCTGTACATAATTTTCATGAAGATTTCAAGAGGATCAGGAGGGATATGTGTGAATAATCTCTGAAAGAGTTTGAATCTAAAGAAAACTCTAGATTTTCATATGAGGAGTGTGAGCCAGCAATCACACACTCTAACACATAGCGCAGTCACATGCCCAGGATTGCCAGAAGAGAGATGGAAAGAGGAGAATAGGTTGCTAGGAGGGGAAATCTTAGTGATTTCCTGAAAGATTATGAGTCTCAAACTCATAAATTCTGAGATCATCTCAGTTTCTCAGTGTTTTGCAAGATCAAGGTGAAGGGAAAAGAGCAGCGGGATAGATTTCTTCTATCTACCTTTGAAAGTTCACCTACATGTTCAGCCAAAGCTTGGGTGGAAGAGTTAGATACCTTCTTGCAGCACCACCAAATTCCTGAAGATGAAGCCATCAAATTTTTAGTGCTACATATGAGAGGTAAGGCCTATGCCTGGTGGATCTTTGAATCCTTTTCTTTAAGAAATGTAAACATTACATCTTATGCAAGTTTCACTAAAGACTTAGTGAAAATATTTGATGGAAGGATTCATGAGACACACATGGTGGATCTAAACAAGGAAACTCAAACAAAACCCTTGCATGAGAATACAATTTCACTTTAGAAAACCATGAAGGAGGCTGAAAACTTGCACCATACTTTTCCAGAAGAAATACTTTCATCTCGTACCTTTGAAAAAGGAAGGATGGAGATCTCTTTTTCAAAAAGGGATCCAATCATTGTAAGGTTTCTCATTCATGTTGCAGATATTGAGGGCAACAATGCTGGCACATCTAGAGATTATCTAGGGCCTCATGCAGAGGAAGGAGGAGCTCCTTCTCCAAGTAGAGGGATTCTTTCATCTTTGCAAGGAAGTCCCCAGGATCTCATGTGTGGAGATCAAGGCACAACTCATGTGCCATTTTTGAGGAGGTATGGAACCATGGAGACACAAGGAGGAGGTAGGGAGAAGAACTAGTAGCATGAGATGAGGAGTACACATCCCTATCCATTTCTGGAAGTTGTTACACCTAGGAGGGAGACTGGATTGCGCAGTGAGAACATGGGAAGATTTTTCCATTCATATATGCAGTAATCTCTTGATGATGATGTCTCATTGCATGGAGAAATTTCACCAAGGATGCCACTAGATCAGTAGAGGAGGATGGATACTTCACCAGTTGAAGCACCACTCATTTATTTCAGAGGAATGGGGACCTTGGGAGAGCTGGGTACAGCGCTGAGAGTCTTGGGTAGACTCAAGGAGGAGAGAGGAATTCTCTCAACATCACTTTTTCCCACTCACATTTCAGATTCTGCGCTGTGGCAGAAGCAGTAGGGGAAGGATAGCAGCCTTCCAACTTGCATATTTGACATGGGAGATTTCAAAGAAGAGGGAAACCATATGACAGATGTTCTTCATGAGAGATCATCAGCGTTGTCACTATGGAGGATAGATCCATATTGGAACTCTCAGTTGTTGGTGGAGTATTCCAAGGATCTTCATGCTTGTAGGATATTGGATGGCCAGTTGCATGTGGAGGAGTATTCAGTCAGAGATGGGGTCATCTACTATCATGGTAGGATCTTCTTATCTGGAGCTTCCAAGCTCAAGGAGAAGTTTCACAAACAGCTCATGAGGATTTCCTTTTCAGCCCCACTTTTTCTATGAGAGCATACCACACCATCATGGAGGGGTATTTTTGGAAGGGTTTTGAGGAGGAGATATATCAGCATATGAGGAGATGCATAGATCATGGAGATGGAGGAATTAGCACAGCCACCTATTTTCCCTTTGAGGATGAGAGGAGACTCATCTATGAGCCACTCCCTTTGTATGAGCAGAACATATGGTAAGGGTGTTGATTGTTTACATGATTATTTATATGATATATGTATATATCCCTTAACCATATATGTGCAGGATGTTGCTCCAAGGAGGAGCATTCTTTATTTTAAGCTTCATGGCCTACTTGAGGCCATAAGCATGATTGATGGCCATTCCCTAGGAGGACTTGGGGAAGAGGTATGTTATGGAGGACATGCTCATTTTCCACCATGTATCATTCACTTCCTCCATACCTATGAGGAGATTGGAGCAGTAGGCAAGTGGTAGAGAGGCCACACATTTTATCAATCTCTATTGCAGTTGAGGGTCAAGCTGCGTTGGTTGCACTTGAGGGACCGTTGTCCTTCTCACTTGTTACACATGGTAGCAAGCATGATTCTCATTTTTTCTCCCTACAATTCTATTATCTCTGTCTTTATGAGGAGCATGCTTGGGAGAAAGACACATTGGGTGAATGTGTCCTTTGAGGGAGAATCCTCCCACACTTTTTGCACTACATGTTCTAAGGGGAGCATGGGAGATGGTATGGCCACTAGAGAAACACATTTTTTTCCTTATGAGGTGAGCCATATGATGGATGTGATGCCATATGATGGTGATTTCCAACTCATCATATATGGGGACATTTGGGCTAGCATGATTTGCAGCGTTGGAGGAAAGATCTTTGGAGATCTAGTCCTCATCTTGCCACTTGAGGGAAACCTTATTGTAGCCCAAGATCAGCCAACACTCTACACTTGTCATAAGTGGAGAGATGGACAGTGTGGGGTAGGCTACATTGTCTACCATGTGCAGAATTTCATCCCACTTACTTTGTCGGAGCCAAAGGTGGAGGACAGTTTTCAGGAGTTTCCTAGTTGGGAGGTGACTCATTTTGCATGGCTAATAGCTTGGGGATGGAGGATCCATATGGGAGAGATATTTCCCATTAGATTTTAGATACCATTCCTCAAGGGGACCTCTAGACATCACTTTTCTATCCTCTTGAGTATTTCACCTTTACATGATGATAGCTTGATAGCTTACTTGCATGCTGAGGAGGAGCAATGTGGAGACTTGATTGATGAGATAGCATCCCTTTACTTGGAGGAGATCATCATACATGGATGCTACAAGGAGAGGAGGAGAAATAACTCAGTCTATTCTTGCACTTGCTTGAGGACAAGCAATCTTTGAGAGGGGAGGACTGTAATATTCCAAAATTTGCATGCAGCAAATTGGAATATTAATTTTTTCTTATATCATCTAGGAGGTGAATAAAATGGGTAAAGAGACCCATAAGTAGGAATAAATCCCTCATGGTGTGAAAGGGGTCCTTGGGAGTAGCTTTATTTTGCACCTTCCAGTTTGAAAAGGGGCAAATTCATGAGGACAAGGTCAAGTTTGACCAAGTCAACAGTGTTGCCTAAGAGGGTGTGGCTTGCTTGGGAAGACATCGCAGTTTGAGAGGGAGGAAGATAACTTGTGGAAGAAACCTTAATGTGTGGGGTCTAGGGCAAAGAGACATTCACTTGCATAAAAGGAGGAAGAGGCAGCCATAGTGAGACATGTTTGAGTATTTGATTATTGGTCTAGTATACTATTTTCAGTCTCCAGCTGTTTAGCTGAGTTACAGTGTTTTTTAGCACGAGGGATTCCTGTTTAGGATTTCCTCTCCTTCTTGAAAGGCCTCTTGGAGGATTGAACTTCAATTCTCCACATCTTGGCTCAAGGCCAAAGCCACTTCCTTTAGTCACTGCGTTATTTCTTCTGAAGTATAACGTAGTGTTGCTGGGTGTTGCAGTGGAGGGTTCCACAACACCATTCCTTGGCTCATCTTTCAGAGGAGGGAGCTTCCATTCCTTGGGAAGGTTAGTGAGGAAGATTTCAGAGCTGATTTTCATATCTTGGCATCAGGCCTAGCATCTCCCATCCATTACAGCGCAGTCCCTTCTCTAGAATTCATTATTTTAGTGAGTATCTGCAGTGGGGGTTTGTACCACTATTTTGAAGGGTGGGATCTTCAGTGTTAGGATCGGCCTCTCACTTGAGAGATCTGTTGGAGGAGGTCTATTTCATATTGTGCATCATCTTTAGCCATCTCCTTCTATTTTCTGATTTGAAGCTACTGCCCAGCAACTCCGGCATTTCTACAGATTCTCCATTTGTACATATATTTCAGCCAATCCTTCCAAGGATTGTTGTATTATTGTTTTCAGGGGTTGAGAGCTTGCTCCCCCACATTTATTGAGCTGATATTATCATATCATTATATTTTCATTCAGTATGTTGCAGTAAATCATATAAACTGCGATGTATAGCCTTGTGTAAAGTTGTGTAGCAGTGTTCTTCAAATTTCTTATACATGTTCTGTTGGGGCTTTCATTACCTAGCTTGAGTGATTGATTCCTCAAAGCATTGTATACATTTGCTGCTATAATATCAAAGGGAAGGCTATTTACATCTTCTTGTCTCATAGTTAATAAGAATAACGATTTTTTTCCTTTGTATATTCATACATTGTTGTAGTCCCTTCATCGGGCATTTTTCCAAGACAACTAGGTGTGGGAGATCTGTTTAACCCACCTAGAGGGATTTCTTGTGATCCACCTCTTGGATTTCAATCTTAGATACATTGATCTCAGGGGTCCAGGCCCTAGTTTCAAATCATGTAACAACCATTCCTGGAAAATGTGTTTTCCAGTCATGCCTTGCTAGCTATTCCAAATTTGGAATATTACATCAGGCTCCCTTTAGAAGACCTGTTCAACCTCAAAAAATCTTACAGCATCCAAGGAGGAATGTTGATGATCAAAATATTCAGCCTCCCTTGAATAATTTTTCTGATTAAGAGCATCAAGAACATGAGGAAGAAAATGAAGACATAAACCTTGTAGGAGAAACATCACAGTCAACTTGTTTGACTTTGCAAGAATATGAAGACGATTCAAGGATATATCTATTTTCAGATTATGAGAATGCTCAAATTCATGCACAAAATGATAAAAAAATTGCAAGAAACTCAAAATAGAAATTATCCTCTGAGGTCCAAAGGTCCTATCCAGCAACCTCAACAAAAATCAGATTCTAACAAACAAGCTGCTAAACAAAAGGAGAAATTCAGTGATGTCCCTCCACCTCATAATTCTGCCCCAATCATCAAAATTTCTGCAGAAAATAAAGAATTAGCTCCTCTTTATTTCAGTTTCAAATCAATACTGAATAAAATCAAGATCCCTACCCCACTTCTTCAATTTTTCAAAAATCCAGCATACAAAGAGTCATTTAAAAGCCTGTTACAGCCACCTCTCGCTCCTGATTCAGTCAATATTGAGGATGAAAATCCTACTATTTAATTAGGTTGCCATGTCCAAAACCAAAATTATGATAATTCACCACCTTTCTATCTTTCACTCAATATACATGAAAAATTGTTGCATAATTGTTTATTATATTCTGGGGCTTCTCACAATCTAATGCCAAAGAAATTGATGGATGAATTAGGATTAGAAATCACTAAGAAATACCATGACCTATACACTTTTGATTCCAAAAAATTCAGTTGTTTAGGAGTGATTAAATACTTGGTTGTTTCTCTTACCCAACTTCCTATGAAAATTTTAGTGATGGACATAGTAGTTGCATACATACCTTCTAGATTTGGAATGTTGCTTTCTAGATCTTGGTCTAAAAAATTGGGAGGGACCCTCCAGATGGATATGTCATATGCCACAATCCAAATATTTGGAGGAGAATTCAGAAGGTTGTATAGGGAAACCCAAATGGCCTATATCATCAAGGATCAGCATAATCCCTCAAATCATCCTATATATGCTGAGGAGAAGGAATTGGGGTCATTCATCTTACACCTTGCTGCTGATGATAACAATTTCCAGCCTGAAATCAGTGAAAAACAGCATTTCCAAGATACAATGAGCAACATTTAGAGGGAGGACACATTTTGAAATTTTACTTTGATGGAGCCTCATCAAGAGAAGGATCGGGAGCTAGTGTATTTCTCATTTATCCCACTTGTCAAAAGGTAAATATATCATATAAACTGTAATTTGCTACCACTAATAACATTGTTGAATATGAAGCGCTTGTTTTGGGTATGAAGGCAACGAAATATTTGGGAGTTGAACAACTAGTTGCTTTTGGTTATTCAGAATTGGTGATAAGGCAGGTTAGAAACAACTATCAAGTGAAAATTTCCAAATTAAATAATTATAGGAATGAAGTGTGGGACTTGATTGAGCAATATTTTTAGCATTCAATGTAAATTTTGTCACTAGAGAGGATGTAATATTTCCAATTTTTCCACAGGATAATTGGAATATTAGAGTTCTTAATTTTCATAATTAATTAAGTAAATAAGAGGGTGGAGGGACCCACAAACCCCAAAGATAAATAAAATCCACTTTTGATGTGTGAATGTGGATATTTCAGTCATAGATCTACATAATGGAGTAGTGGAGCAGCTACTTAATGTGAAAGGAGTGGAGATCATGTCTCATTAATGAGAAAGATCATGGAGGTTGAAGCAGTCAACTAAGATCATGGAAGGAATCAAATATAATATCATAGAGCATTCATGATGAGATGACGGAGGAAGTGGTGCATTAATTCACACATGATGGAAAGGGTGATCATTACATTCATACATGATGGAGATCATGGAGAGACAACGCAGTCAACATGGAGACCTATGTCCACATGTACAGCGCAGTTATGAGGTGGGCCAAGGCATGGGAAGGTTCACAAACTTTATAATGAAGATGAAGGAAACATTGGAGGTGGGATTTAGATTATTATTGATGTATTATCTGTTTAGATTTGGATTTTTCATTTGACATTCCAAGCATGCTTGAGCTGTTTAGCTAAGTCTGCAGTGTTTTTTAGCTCAGGGTGTTTCCGAGCGGAAATCCCACCCTTACCCACAGGGGAATTTGAGTGCCTACTCTAGGAAGGTTTCCTATTGAGCTTATTCATCATTGGACATTGGTGCCATATTGTTCCTACTTTCTGCAGCCCATTTATCTTAAGAAATAACACATTTCTACATCAGGGTTTGAGAGGAGGAGGTTGTCCTTCAATATTTCCATTGAGGAACCGGTGAAGGATTTATCCTATCAACTTGAGCTTCAAGATCAGCCTTTCAGTGCTTTAGATCTATATCAGGCATAAGGCCATTGATCATTCATCTCCCAGTAGCAGCATTTCCATCGTGAATTGTGGATTCCATTCCTGTATATCCAAGGGAGAAGGGAAGTTGCTATCATTTCAGCTAGTAATCCAGTGGAGGACCATTCCTTCACATTGTATTCATTGTTTCCATCATTTCTGAGCTACATTTCATATCTTAGCAACAGGCTAGAGAGCCTCCTTCCTTTACAACACATTTTTTGTGAGCAGTTGTGTAGCAGCGGCTACAATCTTTAGAGGAGGATTGAGGAGCTAGATCTTGAGTTTCTAGCTTAAGGATCTAGTGAAGGGATCAGCCCTTCAAGATTAGATCTGATCTTGTGACATATTGCAGCCATCTATTTGTTAGATCTAGCTTCATATTTGCATAGCCCATCAAACCAAGGATCAAACCCCAAGAGGGTAAATTTCCAATCTCATAGATCTAGAATTTCCTTTCTGGGTTATCTTGGGTTTCCATCACAGAGCCCAGATATAGAATCTTGGCATCATCAGAGCTCCAGATTTACATAGATCTACATTTCCCTATTCATCCAGTAGTCATATGTACATCACCTACTGAAGGGACAGCGCAATATTTTCTTCCAACATCTCTCCAGCTACGCAGTGCTTGCTTTGGCATGTCTTCAAGGTCATTCTAGCCTATGTATTTGGCTTGAGTGCATCTATTTTAGCATTGTTGTATTTTTTATCCATCTCCAATAACAAAAAAAGGGCTCATTTATTATGTACATTCTATGCTTGTTCAATCTTTACATGTACATTTTTTGTGTTACAAATATTGTGTTTTTGTATCAATGCATTATTCCATTTTGAGATATTACAGTGGTATCAGAGCATGATCTTTAGCTCAGCTTGTGGAAATTATTGAAAACATAAGAAAAGTAGATAGTAGAGATCTACTACTATGGAGGGATTAAGTTTTTCCTCATATTTCTTTAGAGATATGAAGTATCTCTCCAAAGAGATCAATGAAACAAGAAGATAAAGGCAAATAGAAACCTCAAGAAGGTTTCAAAAAGAAGAAGGTCCTAGTAATTCTTATCAGCAGCAAAGAAGACCAAAGAAGCAAAGAGTTTCACATTATTCCACTAGATCCACTTTCTTTGATGAGAAAGAGGATTGGTTTGAATATGATGAAGGCTTGGGGCATGAGACCCTAAGTAAATATCTGTCTGAATATAATTCACAGCCAAGGGCATTGAAGGAGAATATCTCTCTCCAACATTTTTTGCAACTCAAAGAAGAGAGGCGATCTAGAAGCAGCCATAGAAGAAAGAGGGATAGATTATTCTTGCCTACATTGATGGATCTTCCACAAGCACATTGAGGGCTTGGAGGGAAGAATTATTTACATTATTTCTGAAACATCCTATATCAAAAAGAGAGGTTGTGGATTTTGCAGTGTTGCACCTAGATGGTGAAGCAAGAGATTGTTGGTTCAGTCACTTGTCACACATGGAATTCTCTGCTTATGCAGATTTTATTCAAAGACTGAAGAAGAGAAATGGTAGAAAGAAACCAAAGACAACTCACATAGTGACATCTCCCATCATCAAGGAGATAGTACATGAAGATCTAAAAGAAGATGTCATCATTATCACTCAGGAGGAGGAGCCTCTACCACTGCCAACTACAGATGTTATTACATCAAGAGGAGGATCACTTGCATCTTTGCAAGATGGTATTGAGTTCTTGACATTTGGAGCCCCATGCATTACTCATGAGAAGCATTATGAGGACGAGACAGATACTAGCACTGGTACATTTTTAGAGATGGAGCCATCACTCTTACCAGCAGTTGGACGGACTATTGTTCCGGTTGGAGGAAGTCTTGTGGTCTTGCAAGAGGCTTCCACACATCAGTTGATCCAAGGTATGCAACCACTTTCATCTCATATTGTTTCAGCACCTCTTATTGAAACTATGGGAACATGCCATCAGGGCTTGTTGGAATAGGGTCCCCTATCTACGTTTTGATATGTTCCAACACTGCATTTTTTATACATTTTTGTAGTAATTAGTCTTGCGCATGGGCTTTGGGGAAAGTCAAAGCCCCCAATGTATTGTAATGGGTCAAAGGGTAGACCTAGAGTCCGGAAACCATGGTTTGCGGACCACAGGATAGTGCAGGCTATGATGATATAAATAGATAGATAGTTTGAGTCTAGAAGTAAGTAATATTGATGCTATGTATGAACTGTTGAGATCTATTTTGGGTAGTTGTAACATCCCAAAAGGGAAAATTTTAAGTCCCTATATTAATAGGATAGCCCCTTATTATGTTAGTGCAACCCCCCTTATTGTTATTATTGTACCCCTGTAACCCCCATATTGTTATTATTGTGCCCTTACATTATTCTTGTTAGGTCGGCTAGGATTACATTGTGGCCCCACTAGGATTATATTGTGGCCCCATGGACTCCTATATATAGAAAGAGGTTTTTTTCATTTGTATCATCCAAGAATTGTTCATTTATGTAATGTATTGGAGGTTTCCCCCTCTAAGTGGCTCATTTCTAAGGCGTTGATATCTCTTTTCTTCTATTTTTGGAGCTGGTTACACAACATTTGGTATCAGAGCTTTGGATTCTAGGGTTTCGCTGCTCCAAACAGGTCATCGTGGAATTTTCGCTATAACGTTTTTTCTACGAAGTTTCAGAAGTTGAAATTTTTTAGAGATTGAAAGCTGAAATCTGAGGAAGTTTGTTCTATAAATTTGGAGACTTTTCGGTCATCCCTTCTTTTCGGAGATATCATCTTGTGGAAGTTAGGTCTTTTTCAAGCTCCTAAACAGGTCGTCGTGGAATTTTGCGCTATAAATTTGTTTCTATGAAGGTTAAGAATCTGGAAATTCATTTATTGTGCGAAGCTAAATACTGAGGAAATTCTTCAAAAAATTTCAGAGCTTGGTTCGCAATATTTTTGGAGATATGATCTGTGGAAGGTAGTGCTTTTTCAAGCTCTTGAATTTCATCTCAAAGAGGTGATCGTGGGAAAAGTTCAATAACTCTCTCTCTGGGCATCGGATTGGAGTGTCGTAAAAATTGGTCGCAAATACACGGACTGTAGTTTCTTGGCTATCAATTTTAGAGACAAAGGATGAAAAAGTGACACGTGGCAAGTCTTACAAGTTTGCTCTACTGAACCTGTCCATAATTAGGTCATTGTGGGAGATTGGACACAACTTTGTCTTGGAGAATCCAAATCAGGTCAGACCTATGGCATTCGAAAGATAATTCAGAGGGCTACGTCGTTACTGAAATTCAGATATTGAAGTGCTGCAATCACAGATATAATCCAATTTCAATATCTAGCTCCTCAAAAGCAAGAAAAAGGTGTGTATTTTTTTTCCGAATTGCATAAGTCTTGTTTGAAGAATCAATTTGAATTGATTCCAAGGGAATATTGTAGAATTTTTATCAGTATTGGGTTCTATAATGCCTCCAAAAAATAATTCCATACCCATTAAGCCCTCAGAAAGCTATACTATGACGCATGAGGAGGAAGAATTGCAATATGAGATATCAATATTACGGTACCAAGTGCAACAAATTTCGATCTTACGAAGAGCAACCGAAGATGAAATAGATGGTTTAAAATCAGAAATGGAGGCTAAGTTGGATGATTTGAAGGATCAAATAATAGCTAATATGGATGATAAATTAGTGGAAGATCACAGCGAGCATCAACAACAAGTTCTCGAACTCTCAAAGGATAACCCAACTTTGGTGCAGAATCTAATGAAACAACAGGAAGATCAACATCATATTGAAAGAAGTTATGGAAGCAGTCATAGAGAAAAAAGAACTAAACCCAAGTACGATCAATTTCAGAGTATCTCATTAAATGGAAGAACTTACCCACTGAAGATTCTACATGGGAGGATGAGAATTTTATGCAAAAGCACCTAGAGATAATCAAGCATTGAGGAAAATAATTTTTTGAAGGAGAGGAGCAAGTTAGGTCCATATATTACTAGTATATCCCCTTATTGTTGTTAGTGTAACCCCCTTATTGTTATTATCGTACACCTGTAACCCCCATATTGTTATTATTGTGCCCTTACATTATTATTGTTAGGTCGGCTAGGATTACATTGTGGCCCCACTAGGATTATATTGTGGCCCCATGGACTCCTATATATAGAAGGAGGTTTTGTTCATTTGTATCATCCAAGAATTTTTCATTTATGTAATGTATTGGAGGTTTCCCCCTCGAAGTGGCTCATTTCTAAGGCGTTGATATCTCTTTTCTTCTATTTTTGGAGCTGGTTACACAAAAAAAAACGCAGTAATACTTAAACACAATATAAGAACTCCAACTAAGTAAACAATAAATCTCAAGGAAACATCAAAATTTATAGAGAAGCTGAGCCATTTTATTATATGGAGATGAATTAGTTACACAATGTACAGAAAATGAGTAGATCTAGCACAAAAGATGGCCTATAATCACCCTGCAATGATGCTACAACCGGTACTGCGTAACTGGTGAGCTTATAGGAAGCAATACTGCGATGTCCCTTATATTACTGATATGCATGAAATTCTGCAAAATTAAATGTAGATCTATGGAAATTATGAGCTCCGATGATGCCAAGATTCAAGATTTGGCCAATGTGATGGGAACCCAAGATAACCCAGAAAGGATTTTCCAAATCTACAACTTTGGAAAATCACCCTCCTAGGGTTTGACCCTTTGTCTGCTGGGTTTATAGATCTGAAGCTAGATCTGATCTAAATATGGTTTCAATATGATGTATAAATACATCTATGCTTTGAGGGTTGATCCCTCCTTTAGATCTACAAGCTAAGAGGTTGAGATCTTGCTTTCTCTTCCTCCTCCTTCAAGTTGCACCAACTAATTATGCAGCTACTGCAGAAACTATTTTGTACAAGGGAGAGAGGCTCTATGCCTGCTAAAATATGTTGCAATACACTCCAGGCTAATGGAAATACTGATGGTAAAGTGAGGGGATGATCCCTCTCAGGATTACTAGCTGAAATGCTAGCAACTTCCTTCCTCCTTTGGATCTGCAATGATGGATAGCATAATTTTGGATGGAATTACTACTGCTAGGAGTTCAATAACTCTTGGCTTGATGCCAAATCTAAAATGAAGCCATGGTAATTCTAATCTTCAAGCCCAAGGTGACAAGAATAAACTTCCACAGGTTCTCTAGCTAAATTACTGAAAACAACCTCCACATTCCAACTAATCTTTAGAAATTTCATAATTCCTGAAGGTATATGTTCTACATATTATGGAAATAATAAGTGGCACCAATGCCTGATGTATAATTAAGTACAACCCTCTTCCAAGAGATCACTCAATGAAAGAGAAGCGATTCCCAACCAGGAACACCCTATGCTAAACAACACTTTCAATCTCTACTAAACAGCCTAAGAAAGCAATGGAATGTCACATGAAAATTCTAGATATAAACAGACCTCAAAATCTATAATCAATAATCTGCCTTCATTTTTGTCTTCATCTCCTTTATATAGTTTATGAGCCTTCCCATGCCTTGGCCCTCATCTAAACTGCGCTATGCATGTGGACATGATCCTCCATGTTTGACTATGTTGTCTCTCAGAGTCATCCAGCATGTCTAGGTGCAATGTACACCCTCTCCATCATGTCATCATGAATGCTCCATGATATTCTATTTGATTCCTTCCAAGATCTTAGTTTACTGTATCAACCTCCATGATAGATCTAATTAATGAGACATGATCTCCAATTCATTCACATTAGTAGTGGCACCACTACCTCATTATGTAGATCTAGGCTTAATTAATCCACATTCACACCTAAAAAGTGGATATTTATTCATCATGAGGATTATGGGTCCCTCCACCCTTTTATTTACTTAATTCATTAAGAAAATTAAGAACTCTAATATTCCAAATATCATGTGAAAATTTGGGAATATTACATTGCTCCCCGAAAAAATGTTGCTTGTCCTCAAGCAACTGGAAAAGTGGATGCTATAGCAAACATCCTCCCTCCAAATGGAATCCTCATGTGGAAAGCCTTCCCATCTATCAAAATTTTTCATGCATGTCCAGCTCCAAAGCTGCGTCTCTAGAATGTCTATAATGGCCTCCAACTGAAAATTTAGATACCCTTCCTCATCAATGAATCTCCAAGTGGCAACCATATGATGAAAAAATATCTCCTCTACACATGAGATACATAAGATGAAATAGTTCATTCCCAAAGTGGAAAGTCCCAACTCATGAATTATCTCTCCAACATAGAGTAGATTACATCTATCAATGCCCTCATCATTAGCCTTGTTTTCCATGTAGGAATCATGTTGGAAATATGATGCAGAGTGTTGTCCTTGATGGCAACCCACTGAATGAAGATGAAGACATGCGACTGTTGACATGTGTTGTCCTTGATGGCAATCCACCTGATGAAGATAGTCTTGACCTGATGAACTTGGTAAATGATGTAAATCTGATGTGATATGATGTTTGTTAGCAATATAGTGCTGAGTGTTGTCCTTAAATGGCAACCCATTTGATGAAGATGATGACAACTTACTTGATGAAGTTGTGCTTGATAGAATATGTTCTTGATGAGCTAAATATGATGTATCTACAGTGTGTACAAAAGGCAGTGAAGAAAGGAACTCAGCATGTACTAAATCCATGATGGAAAAAGTATGTTTCAAGGAATACGCGGATATGTCTAAGGGAAGTCGCGTATGCACGCGGGGAAAAACGTTCAAAGTCGCGTATGGGCAAAAGTGCTCACAATGTATTGTTTTGGCTCATGGTATTGTTAGGCTCATGGTATTGAAGGCTCATGGTATTTTTGGGCTCGTGGTATTGAAGGCTCATGGTATTGCTTTGGCCCGTGGTATTGAAAAAGGATAAACCTATATAAGGAGAAGAAATTCATTGTGCAAATCATGAGTGTGGGAGCAAGATGTCTGAGCTTGAATGAATACTTCTCTGTGAATTATATCTGTATGGAAAGGGTAAAGGTTTGATGATAGATCTGAATCTATGATGCACCTATGAAGAAATGATGAAGCGGGATATCTAGATCTGAAATGTATCTGTATTTGCTAGATCTGTTTATGGAGTGATTAGATCTGTGATGAGGCGAACATCTGTCTGATGTAAAGGGTTGAATCTGAACTAAATATCTGATCTGAAGAAGTATGCTGCTCTGTAATGATTAAAGATCTATACGCTACTTCGACGCGGAGGAAGCGCGTATATACGCGGCTTCGCTGAAGAGAAAGCGCGTATGCGCAATGAAATATGTACTGAGGTATACGCTGGTTGATGTGGACGGAAGCGCGTATATACGCGACATCAGTGAAGGGAAAGCGCGTATTCAAACTAGGGTTTGCTGAAGCAAGGGGTATGAAATATCCGATCTGTTCTGCTATGTTTCTGCTATCTGATCTATGTTGATAAGTATCTGTTGGTGATGTATGTCTGTGCCTAATAGTATGGAAAGGGTCCAGTCTAAAAATATGATGAAATGTGGCCTGCAAGTGTTGTTCTATTGAAGTGGTTGGATCCAGTGTGAAAATTGATGAAACGTGGTCCAAGGTGGTGCTGAGGGTTGTAGCCTTCAGTCAGGGGGTCGTAGCTCCCTTCCAGGTGAGGCTGGTAAACGAGATCGGGGAGTCGTAGCTCCCTTCCAGGAGAGGCTGGTAAACGAGTCAGGGGGTTGGAGCTCCCTTCCAGGAGAGGCTGGTAAACGAGCGCAGGTGGGTGCCTGCGTGCTGGTCAAGTCTGCGCCAGCACATATGTTGTAAGATGTTTTCTCTCTAATAAAATATTGAAGGCTGAGCAACTGCAGCGGTGGTTTTCTCCCGATTTGGGTTTCCACCTAAAAATCCTGGTGTTCATGTGTGATGCTTTGTGTGATGGTTTATTCTGTTCTTACTGCACATGTTTACTGTTTATAAAACATCTAATGAATGAATGATGGAATGATATAAGTGAAGAACTAATGGCATAATTAGATCTCTGTGTATACGCGAGTTTTATGAAGGATATCCGCGTGTATACGCTACTTGGCTTTAGCAAAGTAGCGTATGGGTTTTAAGGAATGAAAAAGTAAAAAATTTTGAATATGCAGTAAATACTGATTCACCCCCCCCCACCCCCCTCTCAGTATTTTTCCCAACAATTGGTATCAGAGGGTGGTCCTTCTGCAGAAGCTTGATCGCTTGAAGGAGATCCATCGCAATGGGAAAGAAGCAAAAGAAGAAGGGGAAAGAAGAAGCCTCAGAAATCATGTATAGCAGAAATTGAAGGAGATGAAACAGGTATTGATCGTTGCTCTTGTATTTTACTTAATTGTATATGCAAGGATTATTATAGTGAAAGTGAAGATGAAGAAGATTCTGAACAAGCTCTACAAGTGCTCATGGCAAAGAAGAAGGCTACTCAAAGTAAGGAGATAGCTGAATTTGACAAAAATGAATCAGATAGTGATTGGGGTCATCCCTTGAAAGATCTTAGTTGTGCAAACAATGGTGATGATAGTGAAGAATATGCTATCGAAGCTATCAAGATTAAAGATGAAGATAGTAAGAAAAAAGTTGTGGATCTAGAAGAAGTTATCAAAGATCAACAAAGAAAATTTAATGAGAAGGATTCTGCTAACAAAGCTTTGGTATTTAGACTGAAAAGGATGTTCTATGATGTATACAGTCGAAGTAAAGGATATCAAGCTGGAATCATCTCTCTGCAAGCAGAACTTGAAGAAGAAAATAAGAAGAATGAAGGACTTGAAGCAGAAAACGTTTCTCTAAAAACAGATCTGGAAAAATCAAAGAGGAAGAATGAAGGTCTTGAAGCTACATTCATCTCTCTACAAGCAGATCTTGAAGCATCAAGTAAGAAGATTGAGGAACCTCTACAAACGTTTGAAAAGGAAGGCCTTGAAACAGAAATCATCTCCCTCAAAGAAGACCTGGATAAATCAAACAAGAAGAATGCAAGACTTGAAGCAGAAATTGTCTCCCTCAAAGAAGATCTTGAAGCATCCAACAAGAAGAATGAAGAGCTGCAGCAAACATGTGAAGACAACGAAAATTGGTTGAAAGAAGAAATCCTAAATCTGAAGGATCAAGTAGAAGATGGAAGAAGGAAAGAAGAAAGCATGACAAAGCAATGCCAAGCCTTGAAGGTTGAGGTAAACATTCTCAAAGGTAAATTAGAAGAAAAGATTAAACTTTTGAGGTTTCAAGATAGTACTAATATTTTGGACAATATTCTGAGTAATCAAAGGTCTCCTGCTATCAAATATGGTCTTGGTTTCCATGAAACTGTTAAAGGAGAATCTAGCTCACAAGGAAGTGCCAAAAATTCAGAGGATGTCAATACAAAACCTGAAGTGGTGAAAGAGACAAAAGATCAACCAAAAATCATGAATTCTCAAAGGAACGTTGAATGTTTTAAATGTCATAATTATGGGCATGTTGCAGCCAATTGCAGAAGCAGATCATTTCAGCCTCAAACAAACAGATCCTACATAGAAAGGTACTCTGGTTTCTTCAAGGGATATTTTTTTTCATGTAACAAGTATGGACATAAAGCAGCTGATTGTAAAAGGAGGAAGAATAGAAATACTCATTATGATTCTTATGTTTATTTCTCTGGCCACATGAGATGTTATGCTTGTAACAAGTATGGACATGTAGAAAAAGAATGAAGGATGAACAGATCTGGGAAAGTGGACAATTTTCAGCAGACAGTTGGAAAGCTCAAGCAAATTTGGAAAAAGAAGGAGGACCGATAAAAAACGTAGGGAATTCAGACCCTACTGCAGTCATCCGCTTTTGGAAGCTTACTTCTCTGATTGACTGCAGGAATGATGTGGGATACATTATGAGATTTAGTAATGTATCGTCACAAAGGGGAGCAATGCATGATGACTCTCATGGTTGATTTGATTATTCTGGTTATATGTATTTCTAACAGAACATCTGATATGAAGAAGACAGGTACAGGAAGGACAAGTCCAGGGGGAGATAAAGGAATGTGAAAAAAATTCTATGTTTCACTTTCCATACGCGGGTTATATTCACAAAAGCCGCGTATACACGCGAGTTTCATTAGACACAGTCGCGTATGCATTGATGATGAGAGAATTTATCTGATAGCTGAAGATCTGGAGCAGAGGTCCATGGGGAGCATCAGTCTGACTGCTGATGATTGCACTGTTAGCATCATTCTGGTTATATTCATGATAATGAAATGATACATGGGTTCTTGTGTTGAAGATTATGGTTGAAGCCTGGTTGCTTTATGATGAAGAGCTTTCGTTGTTGAGATGAAAGTCTTATAATTCAGAGATTAGGACAGATCATGCAGAGATTGTTGCTGATGACTTGCTTCAGATTGCACAAGCTAATGAAGAGCACTGGTTTAGGGGGAGCAGCAGGTTGAATACTAATGATTGCATTGTTGGCAATATGATTGCTTATTCTCTGGTTTTTGTGATACTCATGCTCAAATGAAGATGACTTGGTACATGGTTTATTATGATGAGTTTTTGAGCCCTGGTTGCTGATAAGTATCTTTTGTACTCCCACATGGATGAGTTGGATGTCATTTGATTCAGAAATAAATCATGCAGAGTGTGTTACTATGGTTGAGAGATCTTTTGCCTACATATGTTACTTCATGTTAAATCTTGAAGATCATGGTGATGTTGGACCACATGGATGATTTCTTGACACCTATGTGAAGATGTTGTTCTGATATGAGAATCTCTCTTGGAAAGATTGTAATGATACTGCAAAGAATCTGAAGGCTTGGTTACTAATGTGCTTATGCTACAACCATTGGATGATGCTTGAAGACACAACTGCACTGTTCTATCTATCTGTAGTCCAGGGAAGCATTCAAAAGAAGCTGAACACTATCTTTGCCTCACAGAGAATCAGATCTGGTTGAAATTTAGAAGATGGCTTGGGATACGCGGATTTCCTGAAACACAGTCGCGTATATACGCGAGTTCCAGTAAAGAAAACCGCGTATGTCTGATTGCTGACAATTTTTGCTTGGAGTCAGCTCTTTTCAGCACAGCCGTAGTGTTGTTTGGTATATCTGATACTGTTTAGTATCTCTGGTGGTGTTCCAGTTCTCATAATTCTTTTTCTAATGAGTTGATGAAGATGCCTTGATGATTTGTTGGTGAAGGTGTTCAGGATGCACAAACTAAGGGGGAGTCTTAGTCATTTGGAAAGGATGCTTGGATGCACAGATTTAGGGGGAGCATTAGCTTTGCTGAGTATAATGCACTGTTGGCATTATGATGTCTCTGAAATATGTTCTTTGAAGTCTTTCTGGTATTGGTCATAAATGGTCATTTGTGTATCTTGATGACAAGGTCTTGTTGAGACCCATTTGTAATATTCAGTCATGTAAGGACTTGTCAAATTTGTAAACCCACTTGGTTGGGTACTTGAGTCTTATATGTAAATCCACTTGGATGAATCTTTGATGTAAGTGTGAGTCATTGGTGATAGGAATGTCATAGAGTCATGTACTTCATTGGAAAATATGTTTGAAGATTCAGCATGAGCTCAGGGGGAGCTTGGTCACTTCAGTTCATATCATATCTGCAGAACGTTTCTTCCACATAAGGAGAAAATGGGGAAAGTATGTTGTTTTTGAACCGCCCTTTGCCCTTGATGTCAAAGGGGGAGAGTGACATGGTCTTTGAATGAAGATGAAGAATGGTGGGGAGAATGACATGGTGTCATTATATTCTTAATGTACCTATTTGTTGTGGTAACCAAACACCATCATGGTTGCCATCAAGTCCAAAGGGGGAGATTGTTGGAAATATGATGCAGAGTGTTGTCCTTGATGGCAACCCACTGAATGAAGATGAAGACATGCGACTGTTGACATGTGTTGTCCTTGATGGCAATCCACCTGATGAAGTTATGCTTGACTTGATAGACTTGGTAAATGATGTAAATCCGATGTGATATGATGTTTGTTAGCAATATGGTGGTGAGTGGTGTCCTTAAATGGAAACCCATTTGATGAAGATGATGACAACTTACTTGATGAAGTTGTGCTTGCTAGAATATGTTCTTGATAAAGAAAATATGATGTATCTACGATTATTAATACGAGAGAAGCGTTGAAGAAAGGAACTCGACGCATGTACTAAATCCATGATGGAAAAAGTATGTTTCAAGGAATACGCGGATATGTCTAAGGGGAAGTCGCGTATACACGCGGGGAAAAGCGTTCAAAGTCGCGTATGGGCAAAAAGCGCTCACAATGTATTGTTTTGGCTCATGGTATTGTTAGGCTCGCGGTATTGAAGGCTCGTGGTATTGAAGGCTCGTGGTATTGGTTTGGCTCATGGTATTGAAAAAGGGGCCCGTGGTATTGAAAAAGGATAAACCTATATAAGGAGAAGAAATTCATTGTGAAAAATATGAGTGTGAGTGCAAGATGTCTGAGCTTGAATGAATATTTCTCTGTGAAGTATATCTGTATGGAAAGGCTAAAGGTTTGATGATAGATCTGAATCTATGATGCACCTATGAAGAAATGATGAAGCGGGATATCTAGATACGAAATGTATACGTATTTGTAGATACGGTATGGAGTGATTAGATACGTGATGGTAATTATCATCGATGTAAAGGGTTGAATGCGAACTAAATATCGATACGGAAAGTATCTTCCTTTCTGTAATTAAAGATCTATCTACGCTACTTCGACGCGGAGGAAGCGTGTATATACGGCTGGATGCACTCGCGAAGTATCATAATGAAATATCTTGATGTATCTTATTTGGTTGATGTGGACGGAAGCGCGTATATACGCGACATCAGTGAAGGGAAAGCGCGTATTCAAACTAGGGTTTGCTGAAGCAAGGGGTATGAAATATCTGATCTGTTCTGCTATGTTTCTGCTATCTGATCTATGTTGATAAGTATATGTTGGTGATGTATGTCTGTGCTTAATAGTATGGAAAGGGTCCAGTCTGAAAATATGATGAAATGTGGCCTGCAAGTGTTGTTCTATTGAAGTGGTTGGATCCAGTGTGAAAATTGATGAAACGTGGTCCAAGGTGGTGCTGAGGGTTGTAGCCTTCAGTCAGGGGGTCGTAGCTCCCTTCCAGGTGAGGCTGGTAAACGAGATCGGGGGTTCGTAGCTCCCTTCCAGGAGAGGCTGGTAAACGAGTCAGGGGGTCGTAGCTCCCTTCCAGGAGAGGCTGGTAAACGAGCGCAGGTGGGTGCCTGCGTGCTGGTCAAGTCTGCGCCAGCACATATGTTGTAATATGTTTTCTCTGTAATAAAATATTGAAGGCTGAGCAACTGCAGCGGTGTTTTTCTCCCGACTTGGGTTTCCACCTAAAAATCCTGGTGTTCATGTGTGATGCTTTGTGTGATGGTTTATTCTGTTCTTACTGCACATGTTTACTGTTTATAGAACATCTAATGAATGAATGATGGAATGATATAAGTGAAGAACTAATGGTATAATTAGATCTCTGTGTATACGCGAGTTTTATGAAGGATATCCGCGTGTATACGCTACTTGGCTTCAACAAAGTAGCGTATGGGTTTTAAGGAATGAAAAAGTAAAAAGTTTTGAATATGCAGTAAATACTGATTCACCCCCCCCTCTCAGTATTTTTCCCAACAAATCAAACATCACATCATCATAGTGAAAAACAAGAAGTAGAGACATATGGGAAAACATGAAGAATGTCAAAGCATATTCTCCTAATAACAACCAACGCAGAAAATCCTTATGCTTCCATGCTAGATCATCATGAAAACAAGTAAGAAAGCCATACTCTCCCAAAATAAGCCATCGTAACAATGCTTCTTGTTTCCATGCCAAATCATCAATGAGAATATGAGAGCCATACTCTCTCAAGAGAAGCCAATGCAGCAATGCCTCTTGCTTCCATCTCACATCATCATTGTACCAAATGTAGTGGCCATATTCTCTCAAGAGAAGCCACCTTAACAAGGCATCTTTCTACCCCATCACATCATCATCATACCATGTACAATGACCATAATCCCCCAATAGAAGACAACACTATAAGGCCTCCTATTTCCATCCTCCAAAAATGTCATGTAATTTATGGGAAGAATTCAGCCCATACTCTTCCAATAGTAACCAAAGCAACAAGGATTCTTGCTGCCTCCTTGCATTATCATGATGCAAGCCATGGAGAAATAATATATTAATGGACATGTGAGATGTCTCATCAACATAATAAAAACAAGCTCCCTTATGCCACATCATGTGAGAGTTATGCTTTCTCCCAACCCCGAGTTCATACATGAACATGAGATATATCCCAAACAGAAATACATGTAAATACATGAGACATATCCCAAACAAGAGTAAATACATGGACATAAGATATATCATGTGATTTCCAAATTCTCTCTTCAACAACCAAAGTAACCATGCCTTCTTCTTCTACATTCTTCCAGTGATGTGCAAGGCATGATTCATAAAATTATGACTCATTGAGTTTTATCCATACTCACCCAAGAGCAACCAGTGCAGCCATGCTTCTTGCTGCCCTGTATCATAGATCTGTAAGTAGTGTTAGTCGTCAGTATTTTTCACTATCTGTATATTACTAAAGATTGGTTCTAAGATTTCTGAAAACAACATTCCTTGAAATATTGTGAGTTTCAGAAATCTCACTGCCTTCATTAACCTTATAGAGAAAAAAATTCACTATTCCATCAGCTTGCCATTCCATCGTCACCCTATCACTTCTGCAAACTCGTCCTAATCTTATACCTATCATTTTCAGCCTCCTTCCCTGCCTATAACCTTATTGGCCTATTTTTCCCCTTGACCATAACTCCACTTTCCCTCTAGGGTTTCCTATGGCCTACTCATTCCCATGTTCCCCAGGTTCCTCAAGAATTTATGGTCTCAAAACTATCTCTGTAGGCTCTTTAGATAAATCAAGTACATTGGATTTTGGATCTTAAATACAACACTTTGACAAATACTTTGTTTTTTACTTGAACCCTCCAAGCCAGTTTTTAGTCAAGATCATGTCAAAGAACCCTCCCACGATGTCAATTATGTTTTCACATGTTTTAAAGGTCATCATTGGTGTTTCAAACACTGTTTTTCCTTTGCTAGAGTCTGGCTCAGACGTAATAGAATGTGAAGACATGGTTATCCAAGAAAGATCTAAAAGTTTCCAAATAAGACTACCTTATCAAGTTTAAATTTTGCAAGAGTTAAATGCAAAATTTGACACTTCTGTAGGAGTGTTGAAAGGTATTTCAGTAGAAAATATTGAAAATATGAGTGGTCTTCTCCTGAATGAAAACAACTTGCAGCAAGGAAGAGAGGCAACACTTGTTATTGTAGATAATTAGGGTTTTTGGGCTTGATGGTCCAAGTAGAGTGCCAAACAGTGATCAATTGCAGAAATGACCATGGAGGAGGCATGCCAAACCAAACATGAATAAATTCTGTCAAAAATATTGATGAAATAGGGAAAAAGGTGAGGTGAACTCGACATAAATGAATGAACTTGAAAGGGATATAGATAACTTAGAATACAACATTGATGATTGCTATAAAGCATTCCAAACACCTAGGGTTTTTGGAAAGTGGCCAGAGAAGGTGAAAGGATCAGTTAAACTCCATGATGGAAGCAAAGGAAGGTTTTGAAGATGTCACTGTGTGATCAGATCCCAAACTTGTTAAAAATGGGCTTGTCATGCCTAAATGAGAAAAGGATGAGTTGAGCTTCAAGGTGGGAACAGAAGGGGTTTTGAAGATGTTGCCTTGTGGCTGGATCACAAAGGTGTCAAAATGAAATTTTTATGCCTCAAGGAGAAAAAATAAAATCTAATTCATCACTTCAGTCACCTGCAGAGAAAAAGTGTGAAAAATTGTTAGTGAGAAAGGTGAAAAGTTTAGTTAAACTTCATGATAGAAACCATAGAGGATTTTGAAGCTTGTTGTTGTATGTAATCATCAAAAAGGTGTCAAAATAAACATGTGAAGGCTCCAAGATCAAAGGAAAAGCAAGTTTCATAACTCCAACAACCTACCAGCAAAGAGTGTTAAAGGACATCAGTGAAAGAGAAAAAGACTTGTAAACTTTAGAAAGTGGATTTCAAAGATTAAATCAAAATTTCAAGAACCTATAAAAACCCATCTAACACTTCAAACAAGTTATTTTTTCCTTGCAAAATCATTATAGCACTCAGGAGTGAAGAATTTCGAGTTTCCAAGTCAAAATTGGACAAATTTTTGTGGCGTTGTGTGCCTGGGATCGGGCACTGCGCCCTTGGCCTTTTTCTCCATACATTTTACACAAGTGATGCATACCTGGAAAATCATTGCGCTCTTGCCCAACACCCACATCAGATTTTATATTGGCGCTGCGCACCTGGGACTGGCGCTACGCCCTTAGCCTCGGCGCTACGCTCTTGGCCAAGAGGGCTTTCCAAGCAAAACAACCACTCAATCTACCTCAAATTTCTTTCAAGCTTCCTCCAAGGTCCTCCAAGGCACTGATGAATGGTAAGTGGATGCCCTAACCACATTCTCAAGCTATTTGATGACTCTTATTTAATGATAAGGAAACGCTAAGAGGAAACCCTACGCTACAAACTTGAAATCATTTATTCCACCATTATTTTCATCTTCTTATAAAGACAATCAGTGATAAACAGAGGGGTTACACTATTTGAAGGTTGTTCATTCACCTAAGCTATCCCTACACCCATTCCATTCATTCAATCAGTCCCTCCACTTGCAAAGGCTGACATTACATTGCCCTCCTTCATCTCAAATTGACATTAGCCCAAAAGTATTTCAAAACAGATTTTAAACATGTCAGCAGAGGGTTATCATTGATTTGTCTAGCCTTTCACTTAGCTGGATATACCTATACCCTCACTTACTTATTCCCTCATTAGCCTAAACTTCCATTTCATCACCATCTCTTCATTCCATTTCCATTTACATTCCTAGGGTTTTCTCAAGGCAAGGTTTACAATGTCAAAAGACAGTGGTAGTGGTGGAGAGCCTTAAATGCCGAGGCATGAGCACAAAGGTGGAAAAATCAATAGGTTTTAACCCCTCAACTCAAGGGAGCTAATGGCATCTCCCCTTACTATTTCACGTTTCAAGCATGTAGGATGCTTTAATTTTTTTGAAAAGGTGCAGCAGGTGAAAAACCACCCTAAGCTAACTAGGCTATTTATTATTAACTTGCATGAAAAACAAGTTAACCTTGCAGGGGTAACCTTTGAGTTGTCTTCAGATGTTATTGCCAATGCCATAGGCATACCAAGTGTGGGTGAG
Source organism: Pinus albicaulis (assembly GCA_034641835.2). Taxonomy (NCBI): domain Eukaryota; kingdom Viridiplantae; phylum Streptophyta; class Pinopsida; order Pinales; family Pinaceae; genus Pinus; species Pinus albicaulis. The sequence continues at coordinate 1,359,346,881 of CM076582.1, read as the reverse complement.
AAATGGTTCAAGGAGGCCAACCTAGACATGAGCTACTTTGAACCCTACCTAAAGCCTAGGTACAAAGACCACATCAAATCCATCTTTCCTTTCTTACATTTGCTTGATAGATATGCACCTATGATGAGGATCATTATGAATTATTTTACATGTGAAGGAAGATTCTCCCGCATTTACTCCTATCACATGAGGCTGGTTATGCACTTTACTAGAGTGAGGATGTTACACATACCCTATTACCTCTACAGAAGCATTGATAAAATTTCCTACATAGTGCAAAAGAGAGACTATCCTTAGCAGATGCAAAGCCTCTTCCATCACTCTCTTATTAAAATGGATTTTATGCACCAACTGCAGCAGAAAGGCATTCCATGGGAGACCTTCATAGCAAATGAGGTGTTCACTTCTCCACAAGCCCATCAGCAACAAGATGTCCCTTCATCTTCTCATCTTCCCATTCCTCCATCCACTCACATTCCCTCACCTCATGATGACTCTTCCACCTCACCATCCACTCATAGTCCTTCACATCATGATGATCCTCCTCCTTCATCACCCATTCACAATCCCTCACCATCATCTCATGGTACTAGTGCATCAAAAAGTGAAGATGGTAATGAGGCAGAAAGCAATGAGGAAAAGAGTGATGAGGAATAAAACAATGAGGGCAGTGAGGCACATATCAGTGAAACAGATGGAAATGAAGCAGAGAGCAGTGAGGATGATGGAAGTAGGTCAAAGAGCCATGAGAGCAGTGATGATGGCAGTAATGATGGTAGTCATGATGGCAATGAAATAGATGACATTGAGATGATCAACATAGAACCTTTTCCTTTGACCTACCAGAGGGGAAATAGGAATGTGTTTGTTTCGCTTAAGAGGAAAGGGTCATGCCTTCTACATCAACTAAGCAGCTTGAAAAAGGTAAGGAAAAGGTCGTTTATGAAGAAGAGGAAGAACAGCTTCCTAAGAGGAGGCCAAGGACAATTGGCTTGAATAAGGCCTTAGCCAAGGAGAGAGAGCAAGAGACAGCATTGGTAGAGAAACTCACTCCTAGTGAGCTTCTTGCCATAGAGATTAGCTATTATCGGGAACCTTGGCTAGAGAGGGAAAATGTGAACTTAGAGGGTCAGTTGGAGAAGACCAAGAGAGACCCTGATCTTCAGAAAAAGATCGCAAGGAATTATGCTTTACGAAACAAGATTGCAAGGGCCAAGCTCAAAAGAGCCCTTGCAAAGATTCAAACCCTAAAGGAGGAAAACGAGAAAGAAAAGCTTGAAATTCTTGCTAATGCATCCCTACAAGCTCCCAGACATTATCAGCAAGACAAATGCAAATTTTGACATCTTTTTGAGTTTTTGGAAATTTTGACTATTTTGAAGGGCTAAGCACGCAGCGCCACTAGCGCTGCGCTCTTTTTTGGGGCACCCATTGGAGGAAAAAATTTCATTTTTTGTGTTCATCAGGCCAAGCGCATCACCCTTACAACATTTCAGCTCATATGGAGAAAAACTGGTACTCCAAACGTGCCAAAAACATGCAAACAATCACCTTTTTGCCCTATTTTCAGCACTGGCGTTGCGCCCTAAGCAGACTTGGGAGAATGAATTTTTGAGCCGGTAAATGGAGTCCAATAAGGAAACTAAAGGCAGTTTTGGAAATTAGACAGGACATTATTTCCAATGAGCTATCATGGAGCTCATTTGGACACCGGAAAGGTCTCCAAATCTCAGCTGAAAAAAGACCAAGTTTTCCAGATTTGGCACTGCGCCCTTGCCTGAAAGTCAACAAAAGACACTTGGAGTAAATGAAAAAGATATTTTGAAGGCTTATTAGGAAAATATCTCCAAATTTAGATGAGGAGTTATGTTAGAATTTATTTTTTCATTTATTAAGTTAGCATATTTGTGCCTTGGGCCTTGCATGGTCTTGTTAGCCATCTATAAATTCTGTCATATCTCATGATGGCTAAATTAGGCTTTCAGTCTTCAAGAAACAAATTTCATGCAAAATCTGTGAATTCTTGAAGCCTCTCTGTGTTATTTATCCTCAAGAAATCCATTCCATCGATAATATTCACTCGAACCCCTCAAAATAGATGTACTGGTACAAAAAGAGTTGTTTACAAGACCATCATCCTTCATCATTTTCCCCTTCATAAGCATTCTCCATGATTCACCCCTTCATCTCATTTTTATTCACCCTTTAAAAGGGTCATTGATCCTCATTTTATCCTTCATTTCCCTCTAAAAACCCTTCTTAAACCATTAGACCTCTTTATGATGGTTTAGGACCCCTTTTCTAACCTAACGAAATGTTTTTAATAGGTTTAAAACCTGCTTTTTAAGCCTATTTCCGCTCTATTACATATTAGGCCTTAAGCCCCTGCGGACTTAAGTCTTTAGCCTTTCTTCCATATAACCCTGCGCCCGTGACCAGGTGCTAGCCCTCAGTCCTTTTCTTCTTAGCTCCCAATCCTTTCTTTCTCCACAGGACCTTCTCTTTGCGCCTCCACCTAAATCCCTCCCACTTCATATTTCTTCTGCATCCTTCACTTCCTCCAGATCAATCCCTATCGTTGATCCTCAAGATCTAACGGCCCTCATTTCCTATCATCACCCATTCTCCCAACCCCATTCATTACTCCTTTGCTTCCTCTCGGCAGATCAAAACCGTTGATCCCTCTCATCTGACGGCCTTTGTTAGAACCCAAATCTCTAACCTCGCACATAACACTACCGCTTCACGACAAGTTTGCTTATGTTAGCACCCGGCCCCACCTCATTTTTCCACTGCTCAACTCCTCGCCATCACGCTAATCCTAGACCGTCAATCTGGCTCCCCCAGATTCGACGGTCCTCGCACCGTTTCACGCCCGTATCCACCAAACCTCCTCAATGTGCATCTTCCACGCAAAACAAGTGGTTTCATGGGGGGGCACGTGTCATCCACCAGACCATATCGCATCCATATGGGCCAATACCACTAACCACCCATCTCTTGCGCGAAAACCACCCCTAGTTTTGCAAAACCACTTTTCCACCATTTCGCACCAAATATTCAAAAAACCCACTGTTCTTCCTAGTTCTGTTTTTAGAACCCCTTTTGCATTCATCCTCCTCTGCAAATGCTCCAAAACCTTCCTCCAAGCCTCTGAAAGCAGTCAATCCAAAGAATGCAGGTTTGTTTTAACATGTTTGGTTTACTGTGCAGGTTTTAATGGTAGATTAATACACAGGCCTCCCACAGAAAAATACAGTTGTAGGACCCCGGGTGATGATTTTCTAAGGCCCAATTGAACGAAAAGGGGGACAAAAGGTGAATCTTCAAGTTTTAGTCAATATATTACGATCATTTGACTGAATAATCAAACCCTCCAGTGTGGTAAAGGAGCCACCTGCACACCAAATCGAAGAAAAAAGTGAAGATCAGTGTAAAGAGATTTAAAGTTAAAGGTTAAGCATAAAGCTTGAAGATTAGAGCTTAATCAGCAGATTTACAAGGATGAAACACATTGAAAGACAAACAAATTAAAGCTAAATACATTCAGTAAAGTCAAAGACAGCGAGGATGATTATAAAGGCCTTAAAGAAATATCAAAGGGCCCAATCAGAGTTTGAAGGCATAAACACACATATCAACAGAAGGAGCGTCTCGAATGCCACATTTACGGAAGCTATTACTCCACCAAAGGACCAAAATGCCGCCTATGGCTTACTTTCCCTTCAAATACACCTTGACAACCATCCGGATGACTGAACCTCTTTAAAAAACTGTCAGAACAGTTATCAAGCAATCATAGGGCTGCAAAACCCAAAAAAATGACAGTTTTCTTGACCTAGAGGTCAAACAGGGTACTTCAGACCAAGATAGCTTCAAAGGACAGGCCTCAGAGTTACCAACCTGCTAGTTGGTTTCAAATTCAACTAAAAGCAACTAAAGTGGTACAAACAGTTATTGCTATGATTATTAAGTAGAATGGGCATTCGAATACCTCTCCCCCTCTGTCTTAATTAATATTTATTACCATTTCTGTAGCACTCTTCCTCTTTTGACCCTATATGTATTCACAGAAGTTTCATTGTAAAGGGTTGGAAAATTGTTAATTGTTGAACTGTTATCAAGTAAGAGCTGCTGAGTAGTTGTAATATAGTAGGCTAGGAAGAGAAGTATCAGACTGTAAAATCTATTGGACTCGAAGTATGTAACTAGTCTTGGACACCAAATAGAAAAGCAGATTCACTAGATCCTGATCTAAATCATTGGTGATGTTATTCTTACTGTAATTGTTATTCTCCTTGTGTTTCCACTGTGTTCATATTCTCTGATAAAGAACAACAAATATAGATTAGGATTTACTTCTAAAAGTACCCTAATTCTTACTGATAAGCTTTATCTTTATGTTTTCTTCTAAATGTGTGTTTGAGAATGAATCAATAGAGTATAACTAGTCAAGGAATGTTGGTGAGCCCATGTCTTGCTGAGTAGAACTTGAGATATTTTTCTTGAATGATCTTTTCACTGCATGCTAAGTAGAGTCCTAATCAAGGAATTTTATGGTTAGCCTTGTCCCTTTTTTAGTCTTGAACAGTTGTTTTGAAGATTTCCCTAAAGAGTATGCCGAAAGCAGGATAGGTTAAAAGTCCTTACTTGATCTTAGGCTACTTTTATGTTTATCTTACATGTTTTCCCCTTGAAGAGTATGTCAAAAGCAGGATAGGTTAAAATTCCTTACGTGATCTTAGGTTTCCCTTTGTTTTCTTCTATGTTTGCTTCTTTCACCACACTTCTTAATGTTTCATACCACAGACTCAAATAAAAGAGATCTTTTGATATAGATGACTTGCCCTATGGAAACCCTTGAATAGTTGTTGTGAAAATAAACCCTTTTATGGGTTAATAAATAAACTCAAAAGTAGGTTATTCCTCTCTTCTAAAAACCCTTTTATGACTCCATAGCCCAATGGATTAGCACTGTTTCTTGACCTATCTTCCCATGCTGAAACATCCTTCTAATTTTTCCTTCCTTCACTCCACATGACCTTCTCATTTAATGATTCCCAACCAAAAACAAACAAATACCTTGTATTTCATAACTAGCATAATATCATATCATAAGCTTTAAAGCATATCCTTCTAAAACACATATAGAGAGATCCCTCTCTGAATCCAGGAGGGCTAGATCCTAGAATTCCAAAGTGGTTATGATGTTTCCTTGTCATTTGGTATGCCAATCTTCCAAATCATAGGACCCCAACATAATGGCGACTCCACTGGGGATTTCTGAGTGAATTTAGATCTTATACATCCTTAAGACCTCATAATACCCACAAACCTCCTTAGATTGGTATTCAATTGTTGATGGTGGACAACAACCCATCTTAAACATTTGAAATCCTCCACCTGGCGACTCCTCAACTCCTAAAAGACCAAAAGACTCCACTGGTGATCAATAGGCCTACTGATTACCCCTGGTTTCACAAAGACTCCACTGGGAAACCCATTCTATCATAACATCACTCATACTCAGTCAAGGAAACTTTGAGGAATAAGTTTTCTTTGTTAAAGACCAGTTTGCCTCTAAAGATTGTCATATTTGGCTAACTTTTCTTTTCTTTCGGTCTAAAATCAACATAGTGGCCACTCCACATCCCAAAATAGCAAAGACCAAATCACTTCACTAATAGAATACTCTGAACAATTTGCAAAAATGTAGTCAAGTTTCATAGCAGAGATTCGTTATGAAATATCAAGTGAATTGGCAGAACTTGAATGTGAGGACCTTCCAAAGGCCATCCTTCTCAGCACAAAACTCAATGCTAACCCTGAGATTAAGAAAAATTTTCTAGAATCAGTAGTTGAAAGATATGAAACTTAAATTGAAATGTTGAATTCACAAGATCAGTCATACCAATTCAGGGACCCAAGATCATTTTTGAAAAGTCTCCCTCCCCCAAAGAAAGAAGAAATTTCACTGCCTTTTGATGTGTAGGAAAGAGATTATTGTGCTTTCAAGAGCCACCCTGAAGATCCAGTGATCAAAGCTGTCAAGGATGCAGATAGCCTAACAGTCATGGAAGGCCTAAAAGAAGAAAGTTTACATCATGTTTTTGTTGATCCTGTGGCAGAGTATATGGAGGCCCTGATTGGCTCAAGTTCCCAAGCATTGATCCTTTGCAAGAGCCAGATACATCAGGAGTGGTCACCATCTATGGTGACCTTGATTTTAAATACTCATATTCAAATAATACCATGGTTATCTCTGACAAGCAGTCAGATGTTCTACTCATTTTTGTTACCAATCAAATGGTTGCACTATACCTGCATGCTCAAAGAGATGAGCAAAGACTAGTCATGGAACCATCTGATTGACTAGATGTATTGGAAAAGAGAATTTGTCAGCTAAACATGTAAATATTTCAGAGTTAGATTAGGGTAGGTAGGAATGTCAATAAAGCTTGGCCTGTGAGCATTTAGTTAGTTTTTTGTTTTTTTTCTTTGAAAGAAAAAAAAAGAGAAAAAATACAAAAACAATAGAAAAAGAGAAAAAGAGGGCAGATTAGAAAAAGAAGAAAGTTACAGCCCCATACCAAAAAGAAAGAGAGTCTGAAAGTGCGCAAGTTTAAATGCCACTACCAAAAGAGAGCACTGCTATTTAGTCATGCAGCCTAATCATGACTAGATAGATTTCAATTTACTGTTGATAGGTTAGTGAATCAGATTAGCCAAACAATTTAAACTTGGCTTATCAGTAGAATAGATTAAGATAGAAAGAAATGGCTCTAATCAGAATAAAACTTGAGCCAAATATAGAGAAAAATGGTTCAAACATGCTCAAAATATAAACCAGGTAAAGAAGAAGAAGATAGCTCTAAAAAGATCAAAACCAGAGACGAAAGAAAGAAAGAAGGATGCTTGTAATTTTCAGATCTTAATCCTTCACATTTTTGTTTTAATTTTCTGCAAAAAATTCTATGTGCAGCCGATTTCTTATGCCATGGACACTACAGCAAATCAGATAGCTTAATCCTGGTTTGGTTGTATTTTCAATTTCTATTTTAGAATATAGAGAATGAAATCTATTAGACGGCTTAATCCTGACAGATAGTAGTTAGGTAGAGAAGCTAATGAGTTCAATTGTTTAAACTGAACTCATGGAAGTTATAAGGGTAGATTTAGATTAGTTTTCTTGCTTTAAATAAAAGAATAAAAATTTGATGTTTAAAAGGTTTGCAAGTCCAAGTGCACCTTATGAAGAAAAAATGTTAGGAAAGTAGGTTGTGTAGGTAGTTGTTTGGGGAAAGAGATCTGTTTTTTGATGTAATTCTAATCATCCTTCCAAGCAGCATGATCAAAGAAGAAAAGGTTTTCAAAGTGCAGGACATTGATCTACATTCCAAAGATAAATTTCTAAGGTTCTTGACACCTCCAAGGAGTTTCCATCCCCAGGTGGAGCCACTGTTAGCCATCTATAAATTCTGTCATATCTCATGATGGCTAAATTAGGCTTTCAGTCTTCAAGAAACAAATTTCATGCAAAATCTGTGACTTCTTGAAGCGTCTCTGTGTTCTTTATCCTCAAGAAATCCATTTCATTGATAATCTTCACTCGAACCCCTCAAAATAGACCTGCTGCTACAAAAAGAGTTGTTTACAAGACCATCATCCTTCATCATTTTCCCCTTCATAAGCATTCTCCATGATTCACCCCTTCATCTCATTTTTATTCACCCCTTAAAAGGGTCATTGATCCTCATTTTATCCTTCATTTCCCTCTAAAAACCCTTCTTAAACCATTAGACCCCTTTATGATGGTTTAGAACCCATTTTCTAACCTATCAGAATGTTTTTAATAAGTCTAAAACCTGCTTTTTAAGCCTATTTCCGCTCTATTACATATTAGGCCTTAAGCCCCTACGGACTTAAGTCTTTAGCCTTTCTTCCATATAACCCTGCGCCCGTGACGAGGCTCTATCACTCAGTCCTTTTCTTCTTAGCTCCCGGTCCTTTCTTTCTCCACAGGACCTTGTCTTCGCACCTCCACCTAAATCCCTCCCACTTCATATTTCTTCTGTGTCCTTCATTTCCTTTGGATCAACCCCCGCCATTGATCCACAAGATCTAACGGCCCTCGTTTACTATCATCACCCATTCTCCCAACCCCATTCATTAATCCTTTGCTTCCTCTCGGCAGATCAAAACCGTTGATCATTCTCATCCGACGACCTTTGTTAGAACCCAAATCTCTAACCCTGCACATAACACTACCACTCCATGACAAGTTTGCTTACGTTAGCACCCGGCCCCACCTCATTTTTCCACCGCTCAACTCCCTGCCATCGCGTTGATCCTGGACCGTCGATCAGGCTCCCCCAGATTTGACGGTCCTCGCACAGTTTCGCGACCGTATCCACCAAACCTCCTCAACATGAATCTTCCGCGCGAAAAAGGTGGTTTCATGGGGGGCACATGTCATCCACCGGACCATATCGTGTCCATATGGGCCAATACCACTAACCACCCATCTCTTGTGTGAAAACCACCCCTGGTTTTGCAAAACCACTTTTCTGCCATTTCACGCCAAATATTCAAAAAACCCATTGTTCTTCCTAGTTCTGTTTGTGGAGCCCCTTCTGCATTCATCCTCCTCTGCAAACACTCCAAAACCTTCCTCCAAGCCTCTGAAAGCACTCAATCCAAAGCACGCAGGTTTGTTTTAACATGTTTAGTTTACTGTGCAGGTTTTAATGGTAGATTAATACACAGGCCTCCCACAGCAAAATACAGTTGCAGGACCCCGGGTGACGATTTTCTAAGGCCCAATTGAACGAAAAGGGGGACAAATGGTGAATATTCAGGTTTTAGTCAATATATTACGATCATTTGACTGAATAATCAAACCCTCCAGCATGGTAAAGGAGCCACCTGCACACCAAATCGAAGAAAACAATGAAGAACAGTGTAAAGATATTTAAAGTTAAAGGTTAAGCATAAAGCCTAAAGATCAGAGCTTAATCAGTAGATTTACAAGGATGAAACACATTGAAAGACAAAAAAATTAAACCTAAATACAGTTAGTAAAGTCAAAGACAGCGAGGATGATTATAAAGGCCTTAAATAAATATCAAAGGGCCCAATCAGATTTTGAAGGCCTAAACACATAGATCACAGAAGGAGCGTCTCGAATGCCACATCTACGGAAGCTATTACTCCACCAAAGGACCAAAATGCCACCTATGGCCTACTTTCCCTTCAAAGACACCTTGACAGCCATCTGGATGACTGGACCTCTTTAAAAACTGTGAAAACAGTTATTAAGGAGACATAGGGCTACAAAACCCAAAAAAATGATAATTTTCTTGCCCCAAAGGTAAAACAAGGTACTTCAGACCACGATAGCTTCAAAGGACAGGCCTCAGAGTTATTACCAGCCTGCTAGTTGGTTTTAGATTCAACTAAAAGCATCTAAAGTGGTACAAACAGTTATTGCTATAATTATTAAGCAGAATGGGCATTCGAATACCTCTCCCCCTCTGTCTTAATTAATATTTATTACCATTTCTGCAGCACTCTTCCTCTTTTGCACCTATATGTATTCACAGAAGTTTCATTGTAAAGGGTTGGAAAATTGTTAATTTTTGAACTGTTATCGAGTAAGAGCTGCTGAGTAGTTGTAATATAGTAGGCTGGGAAGAGAAGTATCAGAATGTAAAAGCTATTGGACTTGAAGTATGTAACTGGTCTTGGACACCAAATAGACAAGTAGATTCACTAGATCCTGATCTAAATCATTGGTGATGTTATTATTACTGTAATTGTTATTATCCTTATGTTTCCATTGTGTTCATATTCTCTGATAAAGAACAGCAAATATAGATTAGGATTTACTTCTAAAAGTACCCTAATTCGAACTGATAAGCCTTATCTTTATGTTTTCTTCTAAATGTGTGTTTGAGAATGAATCAATAGAGTATAACCAGTCAAGGAATGTTGGTGAGCCCATGTCTTGCTGAGTAGAACTTTAGATGTTGTTCTTGAATGATCTTTTCACTGCATGCTAAGTAGAGTCCTAATCAAGAAAGTTTATGGTTAGCCCTGTCCCTTGTTTAGTCTTAAACAGCTGTTTTGAAGATTTCCCTAAAGAGTATGGCGAAATCAGTATAGGTTAAAAGTTTTTACTTGATCTTAGGCTACTTTTATGTTTATCTTAAATGTTTTCCCCTTGAAGAGTATGTCAAAAGCAGGATTGGTTAAAATTCCTTACCTGATCTTAGGTTGCCCTTTGTTTTCTTCTATGTTTGCTTCTTTCACCACACTTCTTAATGTTTCATACCACAGACTCAACTTAAAGAGATCTTTTGATATAGATGACTTGCCCTATGGAAACCCTTGAATAGTTGCTGTGCAGATAAACCCTTGTATGACTCCATAGCCCAATGGATTAGCACTATTTCTTGACCTATCTTCCCATGCTGAAACATCCTTCTAATTTTTCCTTCCTTCACTCCACATGACCTTCTCATTTAATGATTCCCAACCAAAAAAAAAAAATCCCTTTTATTTCATAACTAGCCTAATATCATATCATAAGCTTTAAAGCATATCCTTCTAAAACACATATAGAGAGATCCATCTCTGAATCCAGGAGGGCTAGATCCTAGGATTCCAAAGTGGTTCTGATGTTGCCTTGTCATTTGGTATGCCAATCTACCAAATCACAGGACCCCAATATGTCTCATAGGACAAAAATGACATTTATGATGTAATTAATGAAATTTTGAAGCCCTAGCTACGGTTATGGTCCTCCTTTGCAAGTTAAATACTGCATGGATACCTCATTGTAGTTGTTGGTTGATTGTTAAACTCAATATCATAGACTTGGAGTTGAGGAGAAATTGGCTTTGGAGTTTTGTGAATGCTTTGATCTGAATCGCAATGGAGCAAGCACATTTGCAGGATTCAGGTGCATGGTTAATGGTGATGTCTTTTTGGTTTAGTAATTTTCTTCTTGTGTTTTCATATTGTTTCATATTTCTCTTGCATTAGAACAGAAATTTTAAGCTAAGATATGTTGTTAGAGGCACCTTAGGTTTATCTGCTTCTATTTCTCTAATGTTTTCCTCTGCTAGGTCAGGTTAGAGAATTCTTAAGTGCTCTCTAGTTCCACTCAGCTTGTTTATCTTAAGAATGATTTAATGGAGCCAATGCCAAAGTAGTTTATGGTTAGCCCTGCCTTTGGTATGACTTAAATCATTGTTTTTGAGGTATTTTCTTTGAAGTATTGCTAATTAGGGTTTGGATGAAGAGGTTTATGGTTTTCCCTACCCTTTTGTTCATATTAAATGGTTTCTTTGAAGGTCTTTGTAGTTTTATTAAGGAATTTAGGGGTTCCCTACTCCTTGATCATTACTATATGTTATCTTAAATGTTTTCTTTGCCTGAAGGTGAAATCACTAGAGAATTTACAAGTTTCTTTCTCTCTAGGGTTTGCAGGATTGTTGTCTTAATGTTTACTTGCTAGGGTTTGGTCAAAGAAGCTTATGGTATGCCCTGTATTTGGTTATTTATTTATGCATAGTGTTGTTAAAATACTTATCTTTTTATAGTACATGTTAAAGGATTCTTAACTTCCCTTTAAACCTACTAATATCACAATTTAATGTTCACTTCACTCACATAAGCCTTGAAGATCCATTTGGCTTTGTTAAACTTGCCCTCCGAAACACCCTTGACCTATTGTTGTACTTTTCAAGACCTTTTTTAGACTCCATAGCCCAATGGTTTAAACCTCTCTTACTCTATATTTTCTGCTTGACAAGAAACCCAACCAAAAAAAACAAACTAACAAACCCTAATCACTATAACTAGCCTAAAATCAAAACCCTAAAAACAATCAAGTTTACACCTTTCATACAAATATAGAGAGAGCCCTCTCTAAGTCCAAGAAGGCTAGGTCCTAGGACTCCAAAGTTGGTTTTATGTTACCCTTGTACATTTTGTCTTTCCAATCTGACAAATTACGAGGACCTAACATAATGGCGACTCCACAGGAGAATCTGAGTAAGTAACAAGCTTAGACATTCCTTAAGAAATCACAAATCCCCTCTCAAAACTTAGATAAATCAAGTGTTAGCCAATATTTATATCTGTTTGATTCATCATACTAGCACCATGGTGACCATACTGGATAATACTCATTGAAAAGCTTAGTGTTACATAAAGAACTCAAAAAACCCAAAAACATCCTTAGATTGGTATTTAGTTGTTGAAAGTGGATAATAAGTACATCCTCAAAACAGTAAGCATCATCCACCTGGTGACTCCACTGGTCTTCAGTAGCCCTTTTGACCCCACTATTTCCCACAGACTCCCTTTGAATGTATCAATCAATCATAACAGTGTAAAACCCAGTCACTTATTGTGTGAACTTAGTACCCTTACATATAGGTCTGTTTTTCAAAACTCTCGTAAACTTTCAGCCTCTCTGTATTTTGGGTCTGAAATCTAGCTTCACAAAGAATCAACACCAAATCTAAACCTGACCCAAACCCTCCTACCATAGTTGATGACCCAGAAAGAATATTATGGAAAACTTCTAGGACTGAAGGCTCAACTAGTGTTAGACCCATTCACAAAGAAAATTATGTCCCCGAAAACTTCATAGCCTTGCAAGATATCCAATTTGACTTACACCATAGAAAAAATCTATTCAGAACTAAGTCTCAAAGTGGGATAGACCAGACAGACCTTGAGCCTACATATTTGTAGTAGATTCATAGTAGATAATCCTCTCCTTCCACTCATCCTTATTTTCATCTTCTCCAACACTTTGGCTCCTTTCATTCCAAATATGCTCAGAATCAGTCAGCTGGTCCAAGTACATTTGCCACATCCACTGTGAAAACCACTCCACTCTATCCTCCACCTCCTCTCACAAACCCCCCTCTTATAAAACCTCATTGGGTTCCTTTACTCAAATCATGGCAGCATGGTTTGCCCCATTGGTACTACCCCAAGCTCTATTTCCTATGCCACAGGACTACCAATCTAAAATCCCTCACTTTACTGGAGCTGACTCTACTATTGCCCAAAAACATGTAGACAACATGAGTGATGCTTTTGACTACCAAGAGATAGAAGAAGAGACCATAAAAATGAGAATGTTTGCCTAAAGTTTAGGAGGAGAAGCAAAGAAATGGTTCAAAAACTTAACTCCTAACAGCATTCATGACCTCCCTTCCCTCTATCAAACATTCATAAACAAGTGGGAGACTAAGAAAAATCCTCTTCAAATCCTATCAGAGTATTATAACCTTAAGAGAAATGTCGAAGAGAGTGTCCAAGACTACTGTGTTAGCCCCTTATGAATTTCTTGACAAGAAATCAAGGGGCTAGATTGTTTCATAAGTCTTCAAGAAATGCATTTCCCTTGAAAACACATCATCCTTGAAAGCCTTCCTAGTTTCCCTGCCTTTGACTGTCTCACCCCTGTTGTACTGATGTCCATGAGCCTTGCTGAATGATAAAAATTTTCTCAAAAAGGCCTTATTTCACCCCTTGTATCTCTGCAGATTTCCCCCATTCTATCCTTTTTCTCCTTTCCTCAAGTCCCTTTTGTTCTCCCTAAATTTCCCCAAAATCCCCATGAAATCCCACCCTTGCCTTTTGTTTTCCCATTTTCCCCCTCTACCCCCTATCATTACCCTCTCTAACCTTCAAAATTCATTAAAAATGGGCTAAAACCCACTTTCCAACCTTATTATAAGGGCTTAGCCCCTTTCCTGCCAGCCCTAACCACTTCCCACACATGCCCGTGCGCTAAGACCGAGCGCTCAAGTCTTGAGATCTAATCGCATCGGAAGATCGGGTTGGAGCGTTAAAATCCTTTGTAAACATTATAAAGTTTCGATGTGATTGTTTATTAAACAAGTCCCGCGACGTGATCAAAGCTGTTGATCTACCCTGAAGATCCAATGGCGGAACGCTAATCGCACTCCCTGCCTGAATCGCAATCGGAAATATGTTTGTGTCACCTTTTCTTCCCCCCCGATTGCGACTGCCCGACCGCATCTCCACCGTTTCTTCCCACATAGATCGGACGGCCCGCACTAATCGCAAGATCTTCAATCGCAGCCCTTATGATTTCCCCTCCGATTGGTCCATCGCAAGCAATTGCGATGCGATTGATCACAACCCCCTTCTGACCATTGCAATCGCATAACCACCTCTAATCCTCCGATCGCCCTTCCTTCCCAATCTCCCGATCGCAAGTGTTTCCACGATCACATCGCAACACTTTGAATGCGCATTGCGATTGCCTCCCCTCCCGATCTTCGATTGCGATTGGCTTACCCGCTCCCACCACTTTATATCTCCGCCATTTATATAAATAACCCTTGTTTCCTTTGTAAAGTTCAAAATTTCATTTATTTTATTAATACAAAGGTTTTCCACTGATCGCAATCGGAACTTAGTAATGAGCCATTTCTTTGTTCCCTCCGATTTGCGATACTCTAAAGAAATCCCCGCCGTCCGTTTCTCCGTTGAATCCAACGGAGATCGCTCGTCTCTGCCAATCGCAATCGGAAGTTCTATTGTGTGTCACCCCTGTCTCCCCTCCAATTACGATCCCCCGATCCATTTCTTCACCATTGATTTTCCCTCCAAATCTAACGGTCAAGAATTGTTCGCCCACCACCTCCGTCGGGTCCCACCATGTACAATATTTTCCGCACATTTTCATAAAAATTTCGCCCATTTCTTTGTATTTTCATTTTTAACCAAAGTTCCATATTTGCATTAAAGTCTTACATTTCATGTTCGTTTCGTTCGTTTTCATATATCATTCCACTGTGTCGATCTCCGCCATTGATTTTCGCTCCCAGACCACAATCTAATGGTCTGCGCTGCATTCAACCATCAAACCCTATTATTCATAAATTTCCACCATTTCGTTGCATTTGGTCACCATTATTCAGTGAAATGCCACCATTCCGCCGCTGTCGCGCTACCATTTCATCCACCCTCCCATTGCATTGTTTTTCTTGGTCCAGATTGCGTGTTCCGCAGGGTACAGAGGTGAAAACGCCGCCATAAATACATAGTATGGATACAGCGGCAAGGTTTTCACTGACAGAGGTGTAGAAATTAATTTATGACAGGTTTTCCGCATCAGCAGAATGTTTTTTCTCCATGGAAGGACGGGTTTCCCATACTGTGTCTATTCCATGCCATGTTCCAGAGGAGATGTTCCGCCCTGAGTACAGTCCTGAGAAGTCAAAGCATTTTTTCCACCAGTATGGCAGACCATTCCGCCATTTATTTACCATTTTTTTTATTCACCAAGAGCACCACAGAGTACAACAAAACAAAAATGCATCAAAGACCTAAATGGAGTAAATGAAGCCTGACAAAGACCATTTTTTCCTCCAAAGTGCTAGAGATTAATTCTCAGAGTTAAAACAGACTGGGCTTCGGCCCTCTTCATCTCCTGAGTGTTAATATTGCATTTAGTTCCTTACCTACCTCCTCTGCTTCTCTTCTACTATAAAACTCAGGAAGAAATTATTGTAAAGGTTGTTGTTTGGATATCAGTAGGACGCAAGTTGTTCTCTTGAGACAAGTTCTCTGTGTAAGACTGTAAGATAGGCTGAGGAAGGTTTTCAGACAGAATATCAAGCTTTTGGCTATGTTGTACTTGACTGATTTTGTTCTTAATATAGCAAGCACATTTCTTTGGATCCTAATCTAAAGCTGAGGTGATGTTTTCCTGTCTATGTGTTTATTTCCATTTCATTTCATTTCTTCTGGCTTGCATCAGAAATCTGGCATGAGATTTTCCCTTGTTAGGCACCTCATGTTTCTGCTCTCCTTGCTTTAATGTTTTTTGCTTAATGTGTTGTCTGAGAATAGAATTCAAATGGTTTAACCAGTGTAGTGGATGATATTGCCTACTAGCTGATGTATGAATTATTGAATCTGTTTCTTGGATGTTCTTTCTAGTGTTTAATTGAATGAATCGGTAATGCTAGGAGTTTAGAACTCAATCTCTTTCTCTCTAGGATCCTTTCAGTCTCTTAAACCTATCTAAGTTCCCTCAAGCTTCTTTTAACCACCATTAAGAGTTGCCTATGAGTATGTCCAAGCAGGTCTGGAGTTAAATGACCTCTGACCTGATCTATAGACGGAAAATTGGTGTTTATCTCCCTTTCCACCTTTTCACCTTGCTCTCCTTATTGTTCCATTCCACCAAATCATTTTAGGATCCAATGCTTTAGATGACAAGCCCAACTGAAAGTTTTCATCTTGATAGCAAGTAAACCCTTTCCTAACTCCATTGCCCAATGGCCTTGATGTTCTCTGATTTGCCTCTCCTTTGCATAAAATCTCTCTTGTTCATCCTTGTTCTATATTGAACCCTTCCTTCCTGATTCCTAACAACCAAACTTCAAATTAAACAAACAAACCTTGTGCTCATAACTAGCCTAACATCTTAAACTTCGAGCTTCAAAGACATATACTTTGACATATTATAGAGAGATCCCTCTCTAGACCCAGGAGGGCTAGATCCTGAGGTCTGAAAGTGGTTTGATGTTGTCTCATATTTTGGTCTTGCCAACCTGGCCAAAACATGGGAACCCCAACATACTGCACTAGGTTCAATAGTGTATATAATGCACTCCCTCCCCACATGAAACCCCCAAAAGGCCTAGCCTTATTAAAATTTCCGGGTGGGTTTGATCCAGACATGTCTTATCAATTAAGAGAAAGGAATCCCCTTACCTTAGAAGACATGCAAAGAGGCACAGTAAGTGTAGAAGCCAACCTAAATGCTAGAAGGGCTAGATTAAGATCAGAGAAGAAGGTTACATACAAAGAGGAAACCATGGCCTCCACATCTAATGCTAAAATTTACAATCTAGTTAGGGTAATGGAAAGGATGATGGAGAAAATCAATTTAAATGAAAGAGAACCCCCTAGGGAAAACCAAGAAAATCCTCAAAACAGAAATAGAAACCAAAAATTTAGAAGAGACCCTCCTCAAAACAGACAAAGAGACAATGACCAGCAAATCAGGACTCCTTTCCAAGAAAACTATGTAGATGAAGAGGAAACAGAGACTAAAGAGTCGGAAGAAAACCATGTAAATCTAATAGACTCTAATAATGAGGTTGATGTTTTTCTCATAGAAGAGGAACAAGGTCTATTTTTCTCAAACCAAACTGATAGAACATATGAGGATTCTGAAGAGTACAAGCTAGGATTTGAAAATTCTATCATGGAGGTTCATAGGCAGTATGACCTTAGAAGTAAGAAAACCCAAGATGCCTCCAAGAAAAACAAACTAGAAACTGTTGTTAGGAAAACCCCTGAAAACATTCTCAAAAAGACAACAGAAAATATCAACACCATGGCTAAGACTCCTAATCAGAGAAAAGACAAAACCATCCAACCAAATGGTGACCAAAGCTGCCCTAGTACATCAACTAGTGGCCCTGGAAAAACTGCTCTAACTAACATTCCAAATAAAACTCAGCAAACCAAAGTTGTTGAAAATACCATGTACGATAAAACAGATGTAAATATGCCAAGAACAGAAACACCATTCAGTTTTGAGGGATAAATTTCCAAGATCAAAATAGCCATACCCCTCACTGAACTGGTAACTCAAGATGTATATAGATCCCAAGTTTTGAAGGCTTTGAACATAGGAAATGACTTCGATACTATAAATTTGACTGATGACAAGCCAGAACTGTTTTTTGGACCTGAGGTAGAGGGAAAATATCAAGAAGGAGTTGTCCCTTCATTCTATGTCAATTTGAACATTCATTAACAAAATCTTGCACAATGCTATGCTAGACTCTGGTGCCTCACACAATCTCATGCCAAAGGTATTGATGGAAATATTAGGCCTTGAAATAACCAAACCTTACAAAGACTTACACTCTTTTGATTCAAGTATGGTTAAATGCCTAGGTCTGATTAAAAATCTGTGTGTCAATCTGGCACAAATACCAGTTAAGAGCCTAGTCATGGACATTGTAGTGGTTGACATTCCCCCGAAGTATGGCATGCTTTTATCTAGATCATGGGGAGCCAAACTCCAAGGAAACCTCCAAATGGACATGACATACACTACCATTCCATTCTTTAACCAAACAAGAAAATTGTACAGAGAATCTCACATGAAATACATGGTAAGCAGCCAAGATAGGCCAAACAACACCCCTCTCTATTCTATCCATTCAGACCTTGAGTCATTTATCTTGTACAATGAAGATGACATTAATGAATAAACAAATGAAAAGGAGGAAGAGAAAAAACTATTAGAACAATCAAACCAAACACAAAATGAAGAACATGACAGCCAAAACCCTTGCAGCCATGAACAACAAAATAATGGCGAATCTGAACTTGAAACTATTTGGAACATGAGTTTTGATGGATCTTGTGGAAAATTTGGTTCAGGAGCAGGTGTTTGGATACACAACACAAATGAAGGTCACTCTTACAAGCTAGATTTTCAATGTACAAACAATATTGCAAAGTATGAAGCCCTTCTCTTAGGGTTACAATGGTTGAAAAACATAGGAGCTAAGAAGATTTATGTTCAAGGAGATTTCGAGCTAACCATTAGGAAAATCAAAGGAGAATATTCAGCCAAGAATCCTAGGCTAAGAGAATATAGGAATGTTGCCTTAGACCTCCTAAAGACATTTGAAAAATATGAACTTACCTCTATCCCAAGAGCTCAAAACAGCCTTGCCAGTGAACTAGCCTTTGCTACCAACACTTGCCAAGTACCTCATGCCAATGAAAAATACATAGTAAAAGTCAAAAGCAGACCTATAGTACCTGAAAACATAGACTATTGGCAAGTGTTTGAAGGTGACGAACAAATTGAGGACTTTCTGCAATCTAAGAATGAATTTAAAATGCCAAAACTAGACTTAGATCATGAAAAATATTGCTCTAATGAAGAACAAACACACAAAACACAGCTGCCTTGTACTGTTGATATAAATCTGCTAGAACACCCTCTTGAGGTAGAATTGTTTGAAAATTTAGATCAAAAATACCTTGAGGTATCGCAATGCAAAGATAACTCATTACCAAGAGGTCTTGCCCCCTTAGAAGATTTTTTCGATTTCAATGATGTTGCTACGAAATCAAAAATGGAATCCACTAAAACTAATGTAGAAGAGTGCAACATAGGCAGTGTAGAAGAACCTAAAATGATAAAGCTGTCCAAAACCCTGTTGTTGGGTGTGGAGCTTGATTATCTTGTTTATTTTGTATCACAGCATTGGACCCCTGTACCTTAATGGGGGCGGCAACGCCGCCCGTAATTAAACGCTGCCTGGGGGGTCTAGGGGGGGGCGGCTACGAATTTATGGAGCCCCCCCCTGGCGGGGGGTTTCGGGGGCAGCGCCCCCAAAGCTAAAAACAAATGTAAAATTGCCTTGTAAATGTATAGCAATTTCTAGTCAATCTGGGCCGTTCATTAGGTGGATGATCTGACGGTAGAAGTTATGTTTCATTTAGGGTTTCTTTCCCTAGAAGGAAACCCCTCACTTTTATGAGGGTATTGTATTGCGTCTGTGTATTGTATGTGTATTCTCAGAGCAAGAAACAGATAGGGATACTGTGAGAGAGAACAAAGGATATTACAACGGATTTGCTGTAGGTTGTGTCTCTTCATTTTGCTGGATAATAGAAAGGAAGGACTGGCTATTCGGGGTGGACGTAGCCCAAAATGGGTGAACCACATATATCCGTGTCTCTCTAGTTTTATGTGTTTTATGTGCTTGTGTTTTCCGCATATTTTATGTGTTTCATTTCTCTGTAATATTTAATTTTCTAACACCTGCCACCTCACATAAAACAGAAATACATAGATCTTCTCAAAGAATTTAAGGATGTGTTTGTATGGGGTTATGAGGACTTGAAGTCCTATGATAAAAACATCATTCAGCATAAGGTTCCTCTCAAGGAAAATTAGAAACCATTCAAGTAGAAATTAAGAAGGATAAACCCTGTCCTAGTGCCCCTAGTTGAGAAGGAAATAAAGAAGATGTATGATGCTGGAATCATGGTCCCACTCAGGTACTTAGAATGGGTTTCAAACCATGTGTCAGTAAGAAAGAAAACAGGGGAGATTAGGCTATGCATAGACTTTAGAAACTTAAACAAAGCCTCCCTGAAAGACAACTACCCTTTACCTAAGATGGATCATATATTTCAAAGGGTATTATGCTCTAAAAGAATATCATTTCTTGATGATTTTTCAGGTTACAATCAAGTGCTAGTACTTCCAAGTGATCAGCACAAAACTACCTTCACTACACCTTGGGGCACCTTCATGTATGTCAAAATTCCTTTTGGGTTAATGAATGCAGGGGATACTTTTCAAAGAGCCATGGACATTTCTTTTTCTGAAGACATAGGTTACTTCATTTTGATATACCTTGATGACATCACTGTCTATTCAGAAACTGATGAAGAACACCTAGTTCACCTAAGAAAGGTCTTTGAAAAGTGTAGGAAGTATGGTCTATCTTTAAATCCTAAGAAAACTCTTAGGCCACATCATATCTAAAGAAGGGATTAAGATAGACCCAAAAAGGATTGAGGGTATATTGTAGATCATCCACCCTAGGAACATTAAAGAGCTGCAATCTTTCATTGGAAAGATCAACTTCCTAAGAAGGTTCATACCAAACCTTGCATAACTCCTAAGAAACCTTACAAACATGCTGAAAAGAGAAATAGGAGTCAAGTGGACCACAGAAGCCAAACAATATTTTGAACTGGTAAAACAAGCTCTTACCCAAACACCAGTTCTTCTCATTTGCATCAGAACACACTATTGCTACAGTGTTTCTACAAAAAGAACATGATGGGACAAGAACAGCCCATAGCTTTCTTTAGCAAAGCACTAAGAGATTCACCTCTGAAATATAACATTATGGAGAAACAAGCCTTTGCCTTAATCAAAGCATTAAAAGATTTTAGAGTTTACATCTTGCATTCACATTTCATTGCTTTTGTTCCACACACAGTTGTTAAGGACATACTGAATCAAGATCTCGATCGTAAAAGGGGTAAGTGGATTGTTGTCATCTTAGAATATGATCTAGAAATCAGGCCCACTAAACTGATCAAAGGGCAAGGACTTGCCAAACTCATGGCTGAAGCAAACATTCAAGCATTAGACATAAACATGATGCATTCCTTGGATGAACAAGAGGAACTGGCGACTCCACCCATTGAAGAAGAATTTTTGAACTTACTCTGGTATGCTGATATATTATATGTGTTTTTTAATCTAAATGCTCCTCCTGCTTTGTCCAAAACCAAAGCTAGATTCTTGAAACTAAAGGCTGTAAATTTTTGCATTCTAGATAAAGCTTTGTATTGGAAAAATTATGTTGGTATCTTGCTTAAATGTTTGCTTGAAGGTGATGCAGATAGAATCATACATGAGTTTCATGAAGGAGAATGTGGAGGTCATCTCTATTGTAAAACCACCGCCAAAAAAATCCTTAGAGCTGGTTTCTATTGGCCCATTCTTTTCCCTAATATCCACAAGCTAGTAATGACTTGCCATAAATGCCAAATCTTTGATGGAAAGAGAAAACTACTGCCTTTTCCTTTGCACCCTATCAGCGTTGAAACTCCTGTTCAACAGTGGGGTTTAGATTTCATTGGAGAAATCCATCCTACCTCATCTGCCCAACACAAGTGGATCCTCACTGCCACTGACTATTTCACCAAATGGATGTAAGTCATCCCTTCAAGGAATGCCATTGACTTAGTAATCATCAAATTCCTTAAAACCAACATCTTGTCCAGATTTGGTTGTCCTAAAAATATCATCATCGATAATGCTACTGCATTTAATTCCAAGAGAATGGTGGACTTTTTCTACAAGTATCACATCACACTAGGGAATTCTACGGCTTATTACCCTCAAGGTAATGGGCTGGCTGAGTCCTCTAACAAAATTTTGGTGAACATCATCAAGAATTTGTTGGAAGAAAACAAAAATTCATGGCATAGCAAAGTAGTGCATGCACTATGGGTTGGCAGATTAACAAGCAAAAAATCAATTGACATGTCTCCCTATCAGCTAGTGTATGGCATGGATGCATTTTTTCCAACATCCTTGGGAATCCCAGTGATGAAGCTCCTTTGAGAAGTACAATCAGAAGAGAATGATATGCAAATGAGGTTGAACCAAACCATTCAATTGCAGCAATCAAGGGAAGAAGTTTACAACAGAACACAAGAAGTGCAAGAGAAAATCAAGAAGATATTTGATAGAAAGACCAAGGAAAATGATTTCCAGATTGGAGACAAAGTGCTGAAGTGGGATTCAAGGAGAGAGGAAAAAGGCAAGCATGGAAAATTTGAAAATTTATGGAAGGGTCTTTACATCATCCATTTAGTTAGAGGTAACAATGCATTCTTCCTACAAGAACTAGATGGAACAGAGTTATTTGGAGGTCTTGTCAATGGCAGGATACTCAAGCATTACTTTTGTTGAAATTCCTAGTTTGAAGCTTCATTCATTGTACATAACATTGCTTGATGAAAAATCAGAAAAATGAAACACAAAAACAAAGAAAAGAAGAAAAAGAGGGTAGGAAAAAGAAGAGGTACAACCCCATACCAAAAAAAAATGTGTCTAAAAGTGTGCAAGTCTAAATGCCACTGCTTTTGAAGAAAGGAAAGTTTTGTTCAGTCATTTAGCCTAATCATGATTGAACATGTTTTAAGTTTCTGTTGATAGGTTAGGGAAAGAATATTTTCCAAACCATGTAAACTTGTCTTATCAGTAGGTTAGATTAGGAAAATATATTTGGTTTCAATGCTCAAATCTGAACCAAAAGAGAAAGAGAGGGATAGGTAACAAACTCCAAATTATGAGCCCTCAAATTTCTTGTTTCACTTGTACAAAAAATAAATTATATGTGCAGCTTGTCCAAAATTCCACAACCCATGACAAATCAGATTGCTTAAACTTGGTCTGATCATGTTTTTAATTTTCATGTTAGTAGATTAGAGAATGAAAATATATCAAACAGCTTAACCTTGACAGATAAGTAGATTAGGTAGAGAATAAAAGGCTCATCAGTCTAATCTGAGCCTTTGGATGACATAAGGGTACAACTAGATAGTTTTTATGCTTTCAAAAGAAAATGATGTCAAGGGTTTTCCAATTCAAGTGCACCCAAAAGAAGAAGAAATGTTAGGCAAAGTATGATGGGTAGGTAGAACTAATATTGAAGCAATCATGTCTTTTCAAATTTTTGAGATCATAGCTTGAAAAGAACATTAGCAAATGAAGGAAGAAGGATCTGCCAAGTATAAGTAAGGTACTTACCTTCAAAACTCGGACATCTGAACTCTGAGGTTCTGGACACCTCTTGAAAAGGAGCTGCCCTCCCCAAGTGGAGCCACTGTTAGTCATCAGTATTTTTCACTATCTGTAGATGACTAAAGGTTGGTTCTAAGATTTCTGAAAACAACATTCTTTGAAATATTGTGAGTTTTAGAAATCTCACTACCTTCATTATCCTTATATAGAAAAAATTTCACTATTCCATCAGCTTGCCATTCCATCATCACCCTGTCACTTCTGCAAACTTCTCCTAAGCTTATACCTATCATTTTCAGCCTCCTTCCCAGCCTATAACCTTATTGGCCTATTTTTCCCCTTCACCATAACTCCACTTTCCCTCTAGGGTTTCCTATAGCCTACTCATTCCCATTTTCCCCAGGTTCCTCAAGCATTGATGGTCTCAAAACTATCTCTGTAGGCTATTTAGATAAATCAAGTACATTGGATTTTGGATCTTCAATACAACACTTTGACAAATACTATGTTTTTCATTTGAAGCCTCCAAGCCAGTTTTCAGTCAAGATCAGGTCAAAGAACCCTCCCACGAGGTCAATTAGGGTTTCACATGTTTTAAAGGTCATCATTGGTGTTTCAAACACTTTTTTTCCTTTGCTAGAGTCTGGCTCAGATGTAATAGAATGTCGAGACATGGTTATTCAAGAAAGATCTAAGAGTTTCCAAAGAAGACTACCTTATCAAGTTTAAAGTCTACAAGAGGTAAATGCAAACTTTGGCACTTCTGCAAGAGTGTTGAAAGGTCTATCAGTAGAAAATATTGATAAGGTAGCTGTTCTGCTCCTGAATGAAGACAACTTGCTGCAAGGAAGAGAGGCAACACTTGTTCTTGTATATAATTAGGGTTTTTGGGCTTGATGGTCCAAGTAGAGTGCCAAACAGTGATCAATTGCAGAAATGACCATGGAGGAGGCACATCAAACCAAACATGAAGAAATTATGTCAAAAATGTTGATGAAATAGGGAAAAAGGTGAGTGAACTGGACATAAATGAATGAACTTGAAAGGGCTATGAGAACTTAGAAGACAACACTGATGATTGCTATAAAGCATTCCAAACACCTAGGGTTTTTGGAAAGTGGCCAGAGAAGGTGAAAGGATGAGTTAAACTCCATGATGGAAGAAAATGAAGGTTTTGAAGATGTCACTGTGTGATCAGATCCCAAACTTGTTAAAAATGGGATTTTCATGCCTAAATGAGAAAAGGATGAGTTGAGATTCAAGGTGGGAACAAAAGGGGTTTTGAAGATGTTGCCTTGTGGCTAAATCACAAAGGTGTCAAAATGAACTTTTTATGGCTCGAGGAGCAAAAACAAAGTCTAATTCATCACTTCAGTCACCTGCAGAGCAAAAGTGTGAAAAATTGTTAGTGAGAAAGGTGAAAAGTTGAGTTAAATTTTAAGATGGAAACCACAGAGGATTTTGAAGCTTGTTCTTGTATGTAACATCACAAAGGTTTCAAAATAAACATGTGAAGGATCCAAGATCAAAGGAAATTCAAGTTTCATAACTCCAGCAACCTACCAGCAAAGAGTGTTAAAGGACATCAGTGAAAGAGAAAAAGACTTGTAAACTTTAGAAAGTGGGTTTAAAAGATTAAATCAAAATTTCATGAGCCTACAAAAACCCATCTAACACTTCAAACAAGTTATTTTTGCCTTGAAAAATCATTAGAGCACTCAGGAGTGAATAATTTCGAGTTTCCAAGTCAAATTTGGACAAATTTTTGTGGTGTTGCGCGCTCAGCTTGGCGCTGCATGCCTAGGATCGAGCATTATGCCCTTGGCCTTTTTCTCCCATAAATTTTACACATGCGTTGCATGCCTGGGAGAGCGTTGCGCTCTTTCCCAACACCCACAGTATATTTTCTATCGGCACTGCACGCTCAGGTTTGGCGTTGCGTGCGTGGGACTGGCGTTGCGCCCTTAGCCTCGGCGTTGTGCTCTTGGCCAGGAGGGCTTTCCAAGAAAAACAACCAATCAATCAACCTAAAATTTATTTCAAGCTTCCTCCAAGGTCCTTCAAGGCACTAATGAATGGTAAGTGGATGCCCTAACCACATTCTCAAGCTATTTGATCATTCTTATTTAATGATAAGGAAACCCTAAGAAGAAACCCTAGGCTACAAACTTGAAATCACTGATTCCACCATTATTTTCATCTGCTTATAAAGAAAATAAGTGATAAACAGAGGGGTTACACTATTTGACGGTTGTTCATTCCCCTAAGTTGTCCCTACACCCATTCCATTCATTCAATCAGTCCCTCCACTTACAAAGGCTAACATTCCATTGCCCTCCTTCATCACAAATTGACATCAGCCCAAAAGTATTTCAAAACAGAGTTTAAACATGTCAGCAGAGGGTTATCATTGATTTGTATAGCCTTTCACTTAGCTTGATATACCTATACCCTCACTTACTCAGTCCCTCATTAGCCTAAACTATCATTTCATCACCATCTCTTCATTCCATTTCCATTTACAGTCCTAGGGTTTTCTCAAGGCAAGGTTTACAATGTCAGAAGGCAGTGGTAGTGGTGGAGAGCCTCAAATTCCAAGGAGGCATGAGAAAAAAGGTGGAAAAATCAATAGGTTTTAACCCCTCAAGACAAGGGAGCTAATGGCATCTCCTCTTACTGTTTCATGTTTCAAGCATGTTGGATGCTTTTATTTTTGTGAAAAGGTGCAGCAGGTGCAAAACCACCGTGAGCTAACTAGGCTATTTATCATTAACTTGCATGAAAAACAAGTTAACCTTGCAAGGGTCACCTTTGATTTGTCTTCAGATGCTATTTCCAATGCCACAAGCATACCAAGTGTGGGTGAGAAATGGTTCAAGCAGACCAACCTAGACATGAGCTACTTTTAACCCTACCTAAAGCCTAGGTACAAAGACCATAGAAAATCCATCTTTCCTTTCTCACATTTGCTTGATATATATGCACCTATGATGAGGATAATTATGAAGTATTTGAAATTTGAAGGAAGATTATCCCGCATTTACTCCTATCACATCAGGCTACTTATGCACTTTACTAGAGTGAGGATGTTGCACATACCCTATTACCTCTACAGAAGCATTGATAAAATGTCCTACATAGTGCAAAAGAGAGACTATCCTTAGCAGATACAAAGCCTCTTCCATCACTCTCTTATTATAATGGTTGTTATGCACCAACTGTAGTAGAAAGGCATTCCATGGGAGACCTTCATAGTAAATGAGGTGTTCACTTCTCCACAATCCCATCAATAGCAAGATGTCCCTTCATCTTCTCATCCTCCCATTCCTCCATCCACTCACATTCCCTCACCTCATGATGACTCTTCCACCTCACCATCCACTCACAGTCCTTCACATCATGATGATCCTCCTCCTTCATCACCCATTCACAATCCCTCACCATCATCTTATGGTACTAGTGCATCAAAAATTGAAGATGGAAATGAGGCAAAAAGCAATGAGGAAAATAGTGATGAGGCAGAAAACAGTGAGGGCAGTGAGGCACATATCAGTGAAGTAGATGGAAATGAAGTAGAGAGAAGTGAGGATGATGGCCATGAATCAGAGATCATTGAGGATGATGTCAGTAGGTCAAAGAGCCATGAGAGCAGTGATGATGGCAGTAATGATGGTAGTCATGATGGCAGTGAAACAGATGACACTGAGATGATCAACATAGAACCTTTTCCTTTGACCTACCAGAGGGGAAATATGAATGTTTTTGTTTCCCTTAAGAGGCAAGGGGCCATGCCTTTTACATCAACCAAGCAGCTTGACAAAGGTAACGAAAATTTCATTGGTGAAGAAGAGGAAGAACAGCTTCCTAGGAGGAGGCCAAGGACAATTGGCTTGAAGAAGGCCTTAGCCAAGGAGACAGCATTGGCAGAGAAGCTCACTCCTAGTGAGTTTCTTTCCATGGAGATTAGCTATGATCAGGAACGTTGGCTAGAGAGGGAAAATGTGCACTTAGAGGGTCAATTGGAGAAGACCAAGAGAGACCTTGATCTTCAGAAAAAGATGGCAAGGCATTATGCCTTACAAAACAAAAGTGCAACGGCCAAGCTCAAAAGAACCCTTGCAAAGATTTAAGTGCTAAAGGAGGAAAAGGAAAAAGAAAATCTTGAAATTCTTTCTGATGCATCCCTACAAGCATCCCAGACATGATCAGCAAGACAAATTCAAATTTTGACATCTTTTTGAGTTTTTGGAAATTTTGACTGTTTTGAAGGGTCAAGCGCGCAACACCACTGCCGCTACGCTCTTGTTTGGGGCACCCATTAGAGGAAAAATTTGAATTTTTGTGTTCATCAGGCCAAGGAAATCACCCTCACAAATTTTTAGCACATTTGGAGCAAAACTGGTACTCCAAAGGTGCCAAAAAGATGTAAACAATCACCTTTCTGCCCTATTTTCAGCATTGGCGCTGCGCCCTGAGAAGTCTTAGGAGAATGCGTTTTTTAGCAATTAAATGGAGTCCAATAAGGAAATTAAAGGAATTTTTGGAAATTATACAGGACATGATTTCTAATGATCTATCATGGAGCTCATTTGGACACCGGGACGGCCTCCAAATCTCAGTTGCAAAAAAACCAATGTTTCCAGATTTGGCGTTGCACCCTTGGCCTGGCACTGTGCACTTGAACCTTGGCATTGTACCCTTGCCTGAAAGTAAACAAAAGACACTTGGAGTAAATGAAAAAGATATTTTGAAGGCTTATTAGGAAAATAACTCCAAATTTAGATGAGGAGTTATGTTAGAATTGATTTTTGCATTTATTAAGTTAGGATATTTGTGCCTTGGGCCTTACATGGTCTCATAAGACAAGAATGACATTTATGATGTAATTAATGACATTTTGAAGCCCTAGCTAGGTTTTTTTTCCTCCTTTGCAAGTTAAATACTGCATGGAGGACTCAGACTCATTGTAGTTGTTGGTTGATTGTTAAACTCAATATCATAGACTTGGAGTTGAGGATAAATTGGCTTTGGAGTTTTGTGAATGCTTTGATTTGAATGGCAATGGAGCAAGCACATTTGCAGGATTCATGAGCATGGTTAATGGTGACGTCTTTCTAATTTAGTACTTTTCCTCTTGTGTTTTCATATTGTTTCATATTTCTCTTGCATTAGAACAGAAATTTTAGGCTAAGATATGCTGTTAGAGGCACCTTAGGTCTGTCTGCTTCTATTGCTCTAATGTTTTCCTCTGCTAGGTCATATTAAAGAATTCTTAAATGCTCTCTAGTTTCACTCAGCTTTTTTATCTTAAGAATGATTTAATGGAGCCAATGCCAAAGTAGTTTATGGTTAGCCCTGCCTTTGGTATGACTTAAAACATTGTTTTTGAGGTCCTTTCTTTGAAGTATTGCTAATTAGGGTTTGGCTGAAGAGGTTTATGGTTTTCCCTGCCCTTTTGTTCATCTTAAATGGTTTCTTTGAAGGTCTTTGAATTTTTATTAAGGAATTTAGGATTTCCCTACTCCTTGATCATTACAATATGTTATCTTAAATGTTTTCTTTGCCTGAAGGTGAAATCATTAGAGAATTTACAAGTTTCTTGCTCTCTGGGGTTTGTTGGATTGTTGTCTTAATGTTTACTTGCTAGGGTTTGGTCAAAGAAGCTTATGGTATGCCCTGTCTTTGGTTATTTATTTATGCATAGTGTTCTTAAAATACTTCTCTTGTTATAGTACATTTTAAAGGATTCTTAACTTCCCTTTAAACTTATTAATCTCACAATTTAATGTTCACTTCACTCACATAAGCCTTGAAGATCCATTAGGCTTTGTTAAACTTGCCCTCTGAAACACCCTTGACCTATTATTGTACTTTTCAATACCTTTTGCAGACTCCATAGCCTAATGGTTTAAACCTCTCTTACTCTATCTGTTCTGCTTGACAAGCAACCCAACCAAACAAAACAAACAAACAAACCCTAATCACTATAACTAGCCTAAAATCAAAACCCTAAAAACAATCAAGTTTACATCTTTCATAAAAATATAGATAGAGCCCTCTCTCAATCCAGGAAGGCTAGGTCCTAGGACTCTAAAGTTGGTTTTATGTTACCCTTGTATATTTGGTCTTGCCAATATGACAAATTACGAGGACCTAAAAGTGGTTTGGAAACCCCTTGCTCCATACTATCAACCGTTCATCCCAATGTGGATGATAGATCTCATTCTGCAAATACTTGGTATCCTCCCATTGTAGGAAACCAACCTCCTCAAACTGATGAAAAACTTTGAAATCCATGAAATTTTGAAGTGCACCTCCAATGAGATATCTTAATGAGACCTTTTTATCATCCATGGCCTTCCAAAACTAAAGAATTTTTGGATCTGCTGTAGGTATAAGTCTCTCTTTGAGCTGTGAGATGCTCATTAAGAAAGCGTCATCAAGAAAGGAGAAAAAATTTCTCATCTCAAGATTTCTACCATTTATTATCTTAACCTCCATTTCTTCATGAGTGAAGCTACCTTCATAATGCTCCAAGAATAATGGGGCCTCTCCATTATCATTGCTACTAAGTGATAGCGTTGTAGATTTGTAGGGTAATGCATATGTTGTCTCAAAGCAAGTTACAATACTGATTTCATAACCAGTCATTGTACATAGGATCATGCTCATCTCATTTTCTAAAAAAACACACTTCAACTCAAAGGGTTGAATGTAGTCCATCCATGACAAACTGGGATAGCTTTTCATCTCCTCCTTGATCAAATCAAGGGTCCTCTACGCTGTGATATGGTGCTGCTTCAAATCAGCATTTTGTTTTAACCCTTGGTTATGCGTTGGCCCTGATGACATGTCCCCATAACTTTTAATAAGATCTACTGAAACAAAAGGTGATGAATGTGTATGAATACCTTGGATCAAATGATGTGTGGAAACCTCTTGACAGAACACAAGAGTTCCTCCAACTGGGACAATGGTGTCCTCAACTGCTGATAAGAGAGATGGTTGCTCTTCTACCAATGTACCAGCGCTGGAATTTTCCTCCTCTTCCTCATGCATCTCCTGAATCATGCATGGGACTCTATGTGTCAAGATCTCAAGACTATCTTGGAAGGTTTCAAGTGTCTCTTCTTTAGATGCAAGTACTTCTACAGCTGGTGGTGAGTGTAGTGAATTCTTGACCAAAGTGACAAGAATTCCATCCTCCTTTGTTTCCTTAGGAAATGTCTCTTTGTGGCCCATCTTTGTCTTCTTCACATCAAACTTCTTCCTCAACTTGTGAAAGAAATATGAATATTTAGTCACCTTTGCATGCTCCATGTGACTAAACCAGCAATCATTAGCTTCACCTAAAAGATGAAGTGCTGCAATTTGGACAACCTCTTTTTCAACCACAGGATGTAGCATGAAAAATGTATCTAACTCTTTCCTCCAAGCCTTAACAGTGCTTGAGGAAGATCCATCAAATTTAGGAAAATAGAATCTATTGTGCCTCTTCCTTCTATGGCTTCTATAGGATCTTCTTTCTTCTTTGAGTTCAAAGAATTCTTGGAGAGTTAGACTCTCTTTGAAAGCTCTAGATTGTGCTTTGTACTCTTCAAGATATATATTGAGTCTCATGAGTCTTAGGTTCTCTTCTTTCTTCATTTCTATACCTCTCACCTTCTTCAAAGAAAGTGGGCATAGTAAATCTATGAGGAGATCTATGATTCTCCGGTCTTCTTTTCTGCTGATAGGAAGTGGTTGGACCTTCCTCATCAAATCTTCTTTTTGGATCCTTCCATTGCCTTTCTCCCTTCATTTGATAGAGCTCCTTGTAGAGATATTTCTTGGATCTAAAGAGAGGAATGGAAAAATTATCCTCCTTCATGATAGATCTCATCTATCTGCTTCTTCTTTTGATGCAAAAGATGAAGTGTCCACAAGCTGAGCCAAAGATCATGCTCTGATACCACTGTAATATCCCAAAAGGGAAAATGCAGTAATACTTAAACACAATATAAGAATTGCAACTAAGTAAACAATAAATCTCAAGACAACATCAGAATTTACAGAGAAGCTGAGCCATTTTATTATATGGAGATGAATCAGTTACACAATGTACAGGAAATGAGTAGATATAGCCCAAAATATGTCCTAGAATCACCCTGCAATGATGCTACAACTAGTACTACATAACTGGTGAGCTTACAAGAAGCAATACTGTGTTGTCCCTTCTTCTGTTGATATGCATGAATTGCTGCAAAAGGAAATGTAGATCTAGGGAGCTTATGAGCTCTGATGATGCCAAGATTCAAGATCTGGGCAATGTGATGGGAACCCAAAATAACCCAAAAAGGATTTTCCAGATCTACAACTTTGGAAAATCACCCTCCTAGGGTTTGATCCTTTGTTTGTTGTGTTTACAGATTTGAAGCTAGATATGATTTAAATATGGCTTCAATATGATGTATAAATAGATCTATGCTTTGAGGGTTGATCCCTCCTTCAGATCTACAAGCTAAGAGCTTGATATATTTCCTTCTCTTCCTCCTCCTTCAAGTTGAAGCAACTGATTATGCAGCTACTACAAAAAATGTGATGTACAAGAGAGAGAGGCTCTATGCATGTTGAAATATGTTGCAATAGACTCTAGGCTGATGCAAATACTGATGGCAAGGTGAGGGGATGATCCCTCTCAGGATTAATAGCTGAAATGCTAGCAACTTCCTTCCTCCTTTGGATCTGCAATGATGGAAAACGTAATTATGGATGGAATTACTGCTGCTAGGAGGTCAATAACTCTTGCCATGATGCCAAGTCTGAAATGAATCCCTAGGAATGTTGATCTTCAAGCCCAAGGTGACAAGAATAAACCTTCACTGGTTCTCCAGCTGAATTACTGAAGACAACCTCCACCTTCCAACTGATCTTTAGAAATTGTGTAGTATACCTAGGGGGGATAATATAGGGTACAAAGGGAGATACCCAAGGGAATAATATGATGTAATAATATCAGAATGATAAATAATTGGACCATAGTTAATAAATAAATTGCTTAACCCACATTATGTAATGGCCGAAGTGTCCTCAGACGCGTAATTTTATTAATCACAAAAAAACAATTACATTGGAATTATGCAAGAGTTTACACCCGAACAACACAATCACTCTTGCAATGAGCTATTTATAAGCTCAATGTCCTAACTTCCACTAATTTTGGATCACTTATTAAATAACAAGTGTCCAATTACATTAAATGAGCTTCTAATTATTCTACTAACTTTACTCCTAACTTAGAGCCTAGGAAACGACTCTTTTCTAGAGTCCTATTTTTTAATAACAAATTTCGATTTCTAAGTATCTCAAAGATTTATTAAATATTATAGAATAATAATTATTAATTTAATATCTTAAATTAATAATTATTTTATTCAAACATTATAACCTATGATAAAATTTATTTTGGATCATCTAGCATTCCCCCCTATGATCCAAAGATACATTACAACAAATACCAAGTTCATCCCTGAACTTAGTAAATTTTATTCTGCCAAGAGGTTTCGTGAAAATGTCGGAGGTCTGATCTTTTAAAGGGAAAAACATTGGCTTGATGACGTCCTTTGCAATGAGATATCTGATATGATGATACTTGGTGTCCACATTTTTTGTCTTTGAATGGAAAACTGGATTCTTGGCAAGCTTTATTGCTGATTGATTGTCGATGAATAATGAAGTAGCTTCTGCTGGAGGAATTCCCAAGTCCTGTAAAACTCGACGTAACCAAACAATCTCACATGTTGCTTCCCATGCTGAAATGTACTCTGCTTCTGCTGAAGAAGTGGCCACTGTATTTTTCTTTTTGCAACTCCAGGAAACTACAGTTGACCCTATGTTCCTTAAGTAACCTGAGGTTGATGCCTTGTCATCAATACTGCCAGCAAAGTCGGCATCTGAAAATCCACCAAGTACAAAATTTTTAGTCTTTTCGTAAAGAAGACAAAAATATTTTGTTCCTTGGATATATCGAAGAACTCTTTTGGCTGCATTCCAGTGGCTATCTAGTGGTTCCTGCATAAAACGTGAAATAATACTGACTGCATAAGATAGATCAGGACGAGTGGTTTTCAAATAAATCAAGCTTCCAATCAACTGTCTGTAAGTAGTGTTGTCCACTTTTTCCCCCCCTTCAAATTTTGAAAGTTTTAATTTTTGTTCCATAGGAGTAAGGACAGGCTTACAATATTGCATTCCAAATCGCTGAAGAATTTCTGCTACATATTTAGTCTGGGAAATGAAGATCTGATGTG
Organism: Pinus albicaulis; assembly: GCA_034641835.2. NCBI lineage: Eukaryota > Viridiplantae > Streptophyta > Pinopsida > Pinales > Pinaceae > Pinus > Pinus albicaulis. Next base: position 1,359,313,206 of record CM076582.1, on the reverse strand, counting down.
GACGTCGGAATACTTCAACTCCAAGATAGTAGTGAAGTAGTCCCAAATCTGTCATCTTAAAACCTGCATGTAATTCCTTTTTCACCTGTTCAATGTGATCATCATTGTTTCCTGTGATGATCAAATCATCGACATACATAATGAGAATGACCAGATATTTTCCCTGTTGGCGCACATACAAATTATCATCAGATTCACTGCGATGAAAACCAACTTTACGAAGGTATTCATCCATTTTTGCATACCAAGCGCGGGGAGCTTATTTTAATCCATATAAAGCCTTGATTAATTTGAAAACTTTATGTTCTTTCCCTTCAACTTCAAAACCCGGTGGTTGTGTCATATACACATCTTCCTGTAAGTCCCCATTTAGAAAAGCGCTTTTGACATCCATTTGATGAACTTTCCACCCTTTCTGAGCGGCAAATGCAAGTGTTAATCTGATGGTGTCCCATTTAGCTGTAGGTGAAAAATTTTCTTCATAATCAATGCCTTCCTGCTGCGCAAAACCTTTAGCAACAATTCTTGCTTTATACTTTTCAAGTTCGCCATTTTGGTTGTACTTAAATCTGTAAACCCATTTGCATCCTATGGGTTTAAAATTTGGAGGAAAATCAACCAGTTTCCAAGTGTGGTTATCAATTACTGCTCTATATTCATCAATCATGGCTTGTTGCCATTCTTTATGTTTGACTGCTTCTTTGTATGTGGAAGGTTCAGTAAAATCATGTGCTAGCAAGGTGAAAGTTGCTTCACTTCTGTGTTTCTGTCTTGTTCCTGTTTTATTTTGTTCATCAGGCTTTACATCTTTCAATAGTTTAACTTCCCATTTTTGAAGTTGTTTCTCACTTGTCTGAGAATCTGAGAAGTCCCCATCATTGTAAAGGGGATTAATGTAAACTGATGTTCGTCGTTCCGGTGGTGAATTTGGAGAATTACTGTCAGAAGAACTGCTGCTGCTTGGAGACACTGATGAACTGCTAGAAGACCCAAATGATTTTGTTGAAGTAGATGGACTGGATGACTCATCTTCAGAGGAAGGAAAATCAAGTTCATACCAATTTGGTGAATTTGGTTGAATTTGCATATTTCCTTTCCTTTTACTGCCCTTAGTTTCTAACTTGTGAAGAAGACTTTCGATTTCTTCAGCACTCTAACTCTCTGTTTCATCAAAAATGACATCCCTGCTCACAATAAATTTTCCATTGGTCAAAATATGATACCCTTTCTTTTCATCTGAATAGCCAATCATTGTGCATTTCAAACTTCTTGAATCAAGCTTAGTTCTCTTTTCTTTGGGAACTAAGGCATAACAAATGGATCCAAAAACTCGAAGATGTTTAACTTTAGGTTTGAAACCAAACCAAGCCTCATAAGGGGTGATTACTTCTAAATAAGCAGTTGGAGATCTGTTTCTTAGATAGACAGATGTATGGATTGCTTCTGCCCAATATGTTGGACTTAACCCTTTGAAAGTTAACATGGATCTTGCCATGCCTAACAATGTGTGATTCATCCTTTCTACAAATCCATTTTGCTGTGGAGTGTTAACATTTGTAAGATGCCTTCTGATGCCATTTTCACTGCAATAAGTTTTGAATTCATTTGAGTTGAATTCTCCCCCATTATCTGTCTTGAGAGTACCTATCTTTTCTTTGACCTCATTTTCAACAAGTTGTCGAAAAATTTTAAACTTCTCAAATTCTTCTGACTTGTTTTTCAAGAAGTTAACCCAATTCATTCTACTGAAATCATCAATAAATAGCAATAAATATTTGCAACCACCTAATGAAGTTTGTAGTGGACCACACACATCACTGTGAACTAGTTGCAACAGCCTGTTTGCGCACCATGTACTTGTTGGAAAACTTTCTCGATTTTGTTTGCCATAAATGCAGGCTTCACATTTTGCATTTGCCTTGTTGAAATTTGGAAGTCCTTTAACCATCCCTTGTTTCTGCAATTGAGAAAGACTATCAAAATTCAAATTTCCATATCTTACATGCCATAATCTTATAGGTGAAATTCTTGTAGTAACTGCCCCTGCAAAGTCAGAATGCCTTGGAATAAATGTTCCTTTCATCCTTAACATTTTTTTGTCTTCATATCCTGTCATCACTGTTTGGAAGTGTTTTTTGACTGAATTAATCTTAACTAAGCCATCTTCCATAATTATTTGATGTCCGGCTTGTGAATCATGACCAAAGGCAACAAATTTTTCTTAAAGGTGGGTACACACCACACATTGGAAATCAATTTTTCTCCAATGTCAGGGAGAAAAATTTTAACTACACCTTTTCCATAAGGCATATGTTTTGTATCATATGCTAGAAATATGGAATTAAGATGGCACTCTTGAAAATTCCAAAAGAAATATCGTCTACAGGTCATGTGTTGAGTCGCTCCTGAATCAAAAATCCAAGCATCTTCATAATCACTCTTAATATAGGAGGAATGTTAGAATGCTGGTGAAGAAGTGAAGACATATTCTGAGTCATTATTATCTTGATCTTGATCATTTGCAAACTGTGTTGAAGGTTTTTGAAACTTAGAAATTTTATTGATAGATGTGCGACAATCTGCAGCATAATGACCAACTCTGTTACATCGCCTGCAAACAATTTGACTCAAATCGGTGCCTCTTCCTTGAGACTATCCTCTGCCTTGAGACTGTCCTTGACCTCTTCTTTGTCCTCTGTTTTGAGATTGTCCTCTCCCTGGACTCTGTCCTGTGCCTCTGTTTTGATTGTTGCCTCTGCCTTGAGAATTGTTTCTGCCTGAATTGGAGCCTCTATTAGAGTTGTTTCCTCTATGTTGACTGCGACCACGACCTTGCGCTGCTTGATTTTGATTAAAATTACCTTTTCCTTTGTTTCTGGAATTGTCAGCTGAGGAGTTGCTAGTACTGGCCTCTGTGATAAAAACATCTTCACCAACTTTATTTTTCTTCCCAAAAGTTTTATCATGTTGAGTCAACATTTTGCAGAGCTCATCAAACTTTAGCTTTTCTAACTTTCCAGTTAGCTGTAGAGTTTCCAAAAAATGTGTGTGGGAAGAAGGAAGTCCAGCAATTAAAATTGTGACCATAAAAATATCATCTACTGCTTGAAAACCAGCATTAACAATTTCCTGCTTAATATTCTTAAGTCTGGAGATGTATTCAAGAATATCTCCTTCTTCAGTCAATTTTTGATGCAACAATTTTAATTGTAGGTCAACTCTTTTTTATTGACACTGAGTATCAAACAACTCTTTAAAAGTTCTCAAAGCAGACCATGCATCTTTAGCATTTTCGATATGGACATACATTTCATCATTGACAGAAGATTTAATGAGAGCTAATGCGTTGGCATTTTTAACTTCCCATTTTGCTATTGCAGTTGCATCTGTAGGTTTATTTGGCTTTACATCTCCATCACAAATATCATGCCATAGTTCATTATAAACAAGAGTGCTTTCGATGAGGCGTTGCCATGTTTTGTAAGATTTTGAGCCTTCAAGTTTGTCGAAATTAGAAAAGAAATTAATCAACTTAGACATTGTAGTGTTTAAACTTCACACCACAAATCAAGCTCCAAAAAAAATATCAAGATGCGCAACACAACAGCAACACACGACGCAAAAAACGAACTATCGGGGCTTGGCCTTGACCCTCGAATAGTCGTTGAAACAGGAGAAAATTGACTGAGCTTTGCACTTGACTCTAGTCAATTTCTCAAATATTTACAAGGTAACTTTCAAAATTTGACTTATACAATAATGCTCTTGCACAATCTGGTAAAAAAAAAGTTATCCCCCCTCAAAGTAAAATTACTTTGAGTTACAATATCACCCCAGAAACAAATTACAAAGCAAAAATATCCTTATTACTCCAAAAAATTACAATACCCTTATTGCTCCAAAAAATTACAATGCCCTTATTACTCCAAAAAATTACAAAATTATAAATTATTAACTCCACTTTTCACTCTACTCACCTATCACTCCAATTAATTATATGCTATCATCCCATTCACTTTTCAATATTCTTCAGTCCCATTTTTGGTATTGCAAGTTTTAGAAAACTTATTCTTTCTCCATAAGTGCTAATTTTCCCAAATTGCTTTGCAAAGATGTTTGTCGCACAGTGAATGTTCTTACCAATTGTTCTTACGGCCTTTGTAAACACATCATAATTCGTCATTGAACTAATATTCGATTACAAAAAAAACGGGGCACCATATCTCGTTATTACAAATAATGCTTTGTATAAAATTGAAAAGGTAGAATTTGCGGATACAAGCAATCGGGGGGCGGACTTTGTAAGCTTACCAAGCCTGAATAATCGATTTATCAGACAAGGATACGAGCATTATCGACATTAACTCAGAATGGCACGCAAACAATGACGTGGGGTGCCACCCTGCAACAAATCAGTGGCCGCATTGCTGAGCGAACATGCGGTAGTAGCTCCGCTGGCTCCCTCCTCCACTCTGGGGCATCACCTGGCGCGGAGACTCGTTGAGGTTGGGGTCAGTGACATTTTATCTGTTCTTGGGGACTTCGATTTCACCTTGCTGGACTATCTTCCTGCCAATGCTGCTATGGCTACCGGTGCCCCTACAACTAATGGCGCTGCCATTTCCAGGAAAATAAAATCAAAGGAAGAAGAGACTACACCGGCTTTCGTTCAACCAAACGTTGCTTCAAACTTTCAAATGCTGCTTCAGACTTTCAAATGCTGCTTCAAACTTTCAAACGTTGTAATCGAATGTCAAAATAGAATTTCTATTCCTTTTTCCTTCTTTTTTTTAAACGTTGTCACACGCAGGGAAATCCGCAATTTGAATGAATGCTATCATATTTTTGTGCGCCATGGAGAGACAACATGCAAATGCAGAATAATTGCTAAGCGATTAGCACAGAATCAAGCTGCGTTTTCCTCTCCTTTTTTTTAATGTCGTTGTGCTATAATCAATGTTAATTTCGATTCGATTCATTGAAGATAGCAGTCTTGCTATAATCTCTGGCTTCCCAAAAAAAAAAAACTACAACTTCTGTGGTTTGAAAAAGCTAAATTGGCCCTCACCCCTAATAACAATGCACTGAAAATTTTCTTGTAACTTTAATGTCACACTGATTTTACAAATTTTTAATATTCAAAAGGATTTTAGAATTTATAAATCTAAAATCAAAAATTTCTGTTCTTTTTTTTTAAACAAAAATTTGACAAATTTCATACCAATCTTTTGTTGATCGATTCAACGGAATTGAGTTTTCCAAGAACTTGGAGAGCTGGAATCCTCCTCCTCATATCCACTGCAACATTACCGTAGCTTTGATACCACAATAATGGCCGAAGTGTCCTCAGACACGTAATTTTATTAATCACAAAAAAACAATTACATTGGAATTATGCAAGAGTTTACACCCGAACAACACAATCACTCTTGCAATGAGCTATTTATAAGCTCAATGTCCTAACTTCCACTAATTTTGGATCACTTATTAAATAACAAGTGTCCAATTACATTAAATGAGCTTCTAACTATTCTACTAACTTAACTCCTAACTTAGAGCCTAGGAAACAACTCTTTTCTAGAGTCCTATTTTTTAATAACAAATTTCTATTTCTAAGTATCTCAAAGATTTATTAAATATTCTAGAATAATAATTATTAATTTAATATCTTAAATTAAAAATTATTTTATTCAAACATTATAACCTATGATAAAATTTATTTTGGATCATCTAACATTATGTAAGGGACCACATGTAGCTAGGGAATAAAGTGATAATCTCATTGTATTGGATGTATGGTATTGAGAGACCCATGGTATTGCATGTATGAAACCTCTATAGAGGCTAGAGACTCTCCATTGAGAGATGTCAAGGATTATGGTATTGGCAAGCATATGGCTTGTGGAGTGATCTCCTTCCTTAAGGAGTGAATGTATGGTGTTGCCCTACCTCAAGGGTTTTGATATTAATGAAGATCAGAATTTTTATCTTCAATGGTGTTATTTCTTGGGCATATTATCCATTTCTATACATTTTCTTGTCATATCTATTACAAGTGGTATCAGAGGACTTTCTTGGGCAGAGTTTAGGAGATTTTTTTTTTCATTTTTTGCAGGAAATTTTTGGGCGGTGCAAATAAATACAATATCTAGATTCCTTGTGCAAAAATACCCAATTTCAAAAGAAAAAATCATTCGAATCGAAGTCTAGATGAGGGAGATATCACCGATTTAAATTCAGTTGCGTTGCATAAATGTTTCTGATGGAAATTTGTGTATGACGGATCTCCTCACATTTTTTGTAGATTTTGGTGCATAATTTCAGACAAACAATTATATATCTAGCCCGTCCTTGAAAAAAAACTCAATTTCAAAAAAAAATCGGTCAAATCGGTGTCCGGATGAGGGAGTTATCACTGATTTAACATCCATTTTTTCAAAAATTTTGTGACGGCGGGACTGTTGCAGCGCAGATCTGTGTTTTTAGAGTACCTAGATTAGGATTTCATTCACATAGATAGATGAATAATGACTATAGCATTTCCAAAAATAGGTTATATTAAGGATTCTGAGTTATATTGACCAAGTAATGCCCATTTTAAATTTTTTCCAAAGTAAGTGATTTTCTTCAAAACCCTTACTTTGTTTTAGAGGTTCTTGCAAGATGAAGTTTACAGGAAACGATGATGGCCCTAATATTGAAGATTTTTTACAATATCACAAGGCTCAATACCAAAAATTTTGGATATGGTCCATGTTAAGTCCCTATATTAATAGTATAGCCCATTATTATGTTAGTGTAGCCCCCCTTATTGTTATTATTGTACCCCTGTAACCCCCATATTGTTTTTTTTTTTTCTAAGTAATACTGATCTATTAACAAGCTGAATAATTTACATCGAGACCGAAGTCAAAAGCTACTGCCTAGAAGGCAGAAGATTCAGAAAAAACAGAGAATTGGACTGTCGAAACGCACGCAGGGGTGCAAAAGATTTCTCCAAAAACTTCTATGACCCATGACAGACAGAAAAGGGCCAGCAAACTTCATGGCAACCAAAACATAAAAAAAAAACCCAGGAAATGGGCAGCTTAAACAGAGAAAAGGACCGAGCATCGAACCCATTAGACTTCCGGAATCTCCTCCACGATCCTGCAACCACCGGTGACAAGCATTTCAGGGGCGAGTTCAGCCTGAGAGGCCTGGGGGCCAGGCTCAGCCGAAATCATGTCTTCATCAGGTACAGCCGGGCGAGATGGAGGCTGAAAGAAATAACCGGGGCCGCCGCATTGAAATGAGAAAATCGATGCGTGAGCGTGGTCTCCATGGGGAATGTACTCACCGCGCACTAGAAGCCTCGTGCGCTCTTCGTCAAAACCACCGAGAGAATGGCGTAATCCCCGAACGACCGAGGAACTTCCGGGAAAGCAACCGAGCAATCCGCCTGTATTTGCGTATGCGGCAGACGAGCGACGGGAATAACCCCCATATTGTTATTATTGTGCCCTTAAATTATTATTTTTAGGTCAGCTAGGATTACATTGTGGCCCACTAGGATTACATTATGGCCCCACGGACTCCTATATATAGAAAGGAGGTTTTGTAAATTGTATCATCCAAGAATTGTTCATTTATGTAATGTATTGGAGGTTGCCCCCTCGAAGTGGCTTATTTCTAAGGCGTTGATATCTCTTTCTTCTCTTTTTGGAGCTGGTTACACAACATTTGGTATCAGAGCTTTGGATTCTAGGGTTTCGCTGCTCCAAACAGGTCATCGTGGAATTTTCGCTATAACTTTTTTTCTACGAAGTTTCAGAAGCTGAAATTTTTAAGGTACGAAGCCGAAATCCTGAGGAAGATTGTCTAAAAATTTCAAAGCTTGGTTCGCAATATTTTCGGAGATATCATCTGTGGAAGTTAGGTATTTGTTTCAAGCTCCTAAACAGGTCATCGTGGAATTTTCGCTATAAATTGTTTTCTACGAAGGTTCAGAATCTAAAATTCGTATGGTGCGAATCTGAAATCCTGAGGAAATTTGTCAAAAACATTTAGAGCTTGGTTCGCAATATTTTTGGAGATATGATCTGTGGAAGGTAGTGCTTTTTCAGGCTCCTGAATTTCATCTCAAAGAGGTGATCGTGGGAAAAGTTCAATAACTCTCTCTCTGGGCATCGGATTGGAGTGCCGTAAAAATTTTTCACAAGTAAACATACTGTAGTTTCTTGGCTATCAAATTCAGAGACAAAGGACGAAACAGTGACACGTGGCAAGTCGTACAAGTTCGCTCTACTGAACCAGTCCATAATTAGGTCATTGTGGGAGATTGGACACAACTTTGTTTTGGAGAATCCAAATCAAGTCAGACCTGTGGCATTAAAAAGAGAATTTAGAGGGCTAATTTAGTGCTGAATTTCAGATATTTAAGATCCACAATTGCAGAGATAATCCAATTTCAATATCGAGCTCCTCAAAAGCAAGAAAAAGGTGTGTATTTTTCCGAATTGCATAAGTCTTGCTTGAAGAATCAATTTGAATTGATTCCAAGGGCATATTTTAGAATTTTTATCAGTATTGGGTTCCATAATGCCTCCAAAAAATAATTACATACCCATTAATCCCTCAAAAAGTTATACTATGACGCATGAAGAGGAAGAGTTGCAGTATGAGATATCAAAATTACGGTACCAAGTGCAACAAGTTTCAATCTTACGAAGAGAAATTGAAGATGAAATAGATGGTTTAAAAGCATAAATGGAGGCTAATTTGGATGGTTTGAAGGATCAAATAATAGCAAATATGGATGATAAATTAATGGAAGATCACATTGAGCATCAACAACAAGTTCTCCAACTCTCAAAGGATAACCCAACTTTGGTGCAGAATCTAATGAAACAACAGGAAGATCAACATCACATCGAAAGAAGTTATGAAGCAGTCATAGAAACAAGAACTCGAAAAGTACGATCAATTTCAGAGTATCTCAGCAAGTGGAATAACTTTCCTATAAAATATTTCACATGGGAGGATGAGAATTTTATACAGAAGCATCAAGAAATAATCAAGCGTTGAGGACAACACTTGTTTGAAGGAGAGGGGCATGTTAAGTCCCTATATTAATAGTATAGCCCTTTATTATGTTAGTGTAGCCCCCCTTATTGTTATTATTTTACCCCTGTAACCCCCATATTGTTATTATTGTGCCCTTAAATTATTATTGTTAGGTCGGCTAGGATTACATTGTGGCCCACTAGGATTACATTATGGCCCCATGGACTCCTATATATAGAAAGGAGGTTTTGTGAATTGTATCATCCAAGAATTTTTCATTTATGTAATGTACTGGAGGTTTCCCCCTCGAAGTGGCTCATTTCTAAGGCATTTATATCTCTTTTCTTCTCTTTTTGGAGCTGGTTACACAACATTTGGTATCAGAGCTTTGGATTCTAGGGTTTCGCTGCTCCAAACAGGTCATCGTGGCATTTTTGCTATAACTTTTTTTCTACGAAGTTTCAGAAGCTGAAATTTTTAAGGTACGAAGCCGAAATCCTGAGGAAGATTTTCTGAAAATTTCAGAGCTTGGTTCGCAATATTTTCGGAGATATCATCTGTGGAAGTTAGGTATTTGTTTCAAGCTCCTAAACAGGTCATCGTGGAATTTTCGCTATAAATTGTTTTCTACGAAGGGTCAGAATCTGAAATTCGTATGGTGCGAAGCTGAAATCCTGAGGAAATTTTTCAAAAATATTTAGAGCTTGTTTCGCAACATTTTTGGAGATATGATCTGTGGAAGGTAGTGCTTTTTCAGGCTCCTGAATTTCATCTCAAAGAGGTGATCGTGGGAAAATTTCAATAACTCTCTCTCTGGGCATCGGATTGGAGTTCCGTAAAACGTTTTCACAAGTAAACATACTGTAGTTTCTTGGCTATCAAATTCAGAGACAAAGGACGAAACAGTGACACGTGGCAAGTCGTACAATTTTGCTCTACTGAACCAGTCCATAATTAGGTCATTGTGGGAGATTGGACACAACTTTGTTTTGGAGAATCCAAATCAAGTCAGACCTGTGGCATTAAAAAGAGAATTTAGAGGGCTAATTTAGTGCTGAATTTTAGATATTTAAGATCCACAATCGCAAAGATAATCCAATTTCAATATCAAGCTCCTCAAAAGCAAGAAAAAGGTGTGTATTTTTCCGAATTGCATAAGTCTTGTTTGAAGAATCAATTTGAATTGATTCCAAGGGCATATTTTAGAATTTTTATCAGTATTGGGTTCTCTAATGCCTCCAAAAAATAATTCCATACCCATTAATTCCTCAAAAAGCTATACTATGACACATGAAGAGGAAGAGTTGCAGTATGAGATATCAAAATTACAGTACCAAGTGCAACAAGTTTCAATCTTACGAAGAGCAATTGAAGATGAAATAGATGGTTTAAAAGCAGAAATGGAGGCTAATTTGGATGGTTTGAAGGATCAAATAATAGCAAATATGGATGATAAATTAATGGAAGATCACATCGAGCATCAACAACAAGTTCTCCAACTCTCAAAGGATAACCCAACTTTGGTGCAGAATCTAATGAAACAACAGGAAGATCAACATCACATCGAAAGAAGTTATGAAGCAGTCATAGAAACAAGAACTCAAAAAGTAAGATCAATTTCAGAGTATCTCAGCAAGTGGAATAACTTTCCTATAAAATATTTCACATGGGAGGATGAGAATTTTATACAGAAGCATCAAGAAATAATCAAGCGTTGAGGACAACACTTGTTTGAACGAGAGGGGCATGTTAAGTCCCTATATTAATAGTATAGCCCCTTATTATGTTAGTGTAGCCCCCCTTATTGTTATTATTGTACCCCTGTAACCCCCATATTGTTATTATTGTGCCCTTACATTATTATTGTTAGGTCGGCTAGGATTACATTGTGGCCCACTAGGATTACATCATGGCCCCATGGACTCCTATATATAGAAAGGAGGTTTTGTAAATTGTATCATCCAAGAATTGTTCATTTATGTAATGTATTGGAGGTTGCCCCCTCGAAGTGGCTCATTTCTAAGGCGTTAATATCTCTTTTCTTCTCTTTTTGGAGCTGGTTACACAACATTTGGTATCAGAGCTTTGGATTCTAGGGTTTCGCTGCTCCAAACAGGTCATCGTGGAATTTTCGCTATAACTTTTTTTCTACGAAGTTTCAGAAGCTGAAATTTTTAAATTGCGAAGCTGAAATCCTGAGGAAGATTTTCTAAAAATTTCAGAGCTTGGTTCGCAATATTTTCGGAGATATCATCTGTGGAAGTTAGGTATTTGTTTCAAGCTCCTAAACAGGTCATCGTGGCATTTTCGCTATAAATTGTTTTCTACGAAGGGTCAGAATCTGAAATTCGTATGGTGCGAAGCTGAAATCCTGAGGAAATTTTTCAAAAAATTTCAGAGCTTGGTTCGCAATATTTTTTGAGATATGATCTGTGGAAGGTAGTGCTTTTTCAGGCTCCTGAATTTCATCTCAGAGAGGTGATCGTGGGAAAAGTTCAATAACTCTCTCTCTGGGCATCGGATTGGAGTTCTGTAAAAAGTTTTCACAAGTAAACATACTGTAGTTTCTTGCCTATCAAATTCAGAGACAAAGGACAAAACAGTGACACGTGGCAAGTCGTACAAGTTCGCTCTACTGAACCAGTCCATAATTAGGTCATTGTGGGAGATTGGACACAACTTTGTTTTGGAGAATCCAAATCAAATCAGACCTGTGGCATTAAAAAGAGAATTTAGAGGGCTAATTTAGTGCTGAATTTCAGATATTTAAGATCCACAATCGCAAAGATAATCCAATTTCAATATCGAGCTCTTCAAAAGCAAGAAAAAGGTGTGTATTTTTCCGAATTGCATAAGTCTTGTTTGAAGAATCAATTTGAATTGATTCCAAGGGCATATTTTAGAATTTTTATCAGTATTGGGTTCCATAATGCCTCCAAAAAATAATTCCATACCCATTAATCCCTCAAAAAGCTATACTATGATGCATGAAGAGGAAGAGTTGCAGTATGAGATATCAAAATTACGGTACCAAGTGAAACAAGTTTCAATCTTACGAAGAGAAATTGAAGATGAAATAGATGGTTTAAAAGCAGAAATGGAGGCTAAGTTGGATGGTTTGAAGGATCAAATAATAGCAAATATGGATGATAAATTAATGGAAGATCACATCGAGCATCAACAACAAGTTCTCCAACTCTCAAAGGATAACCCAACTTTGGTGCATAATCTAATGAAACAACAGGAAGATCAACATCACATCGAAAGAAGTTATGAAGCAGTCATAGAAACAAGAACTCGACAAGTACGATCAATTTCAGAGTATCTCAGCAAGTGGAAGAACTTTCCTGTAGAAGATTTCACATGTGAGGATGAGAATTTTATACAGAAGCATCAAGAAATAATCAAGCGTTGAGGACAACACTTGTTTGAAGGAGAGGGGCATGTTAAGTCCCTATATTAATAGTATAGCCCCTTATTATGTTAGTGTAGCCCCCCTTATTGTTAGTTTGCTCCCCCGTAACCCCCATATTGTTATTATTGTTCCCTTAAATTATTATTTTTAGGTCAGCTAGATTACATCGTGGCCCACCAGGATTACATTATGGCCCCATGGACTCCTATAGAAAGGAGGTTTTGTAAATTGTATCATCGAAGAATTGTTCATTTATGTAATGTATTGGAGGTTGCCCCCTCGAAGTGGCTTATTTCTAAGGCATTTATATCTCTTTTCTTCTCTTTTTGGAGCTGGTTACACAACAGTCCATAGGGCTTCATATGAAAGATGAGGCAAATAAATGGTGGACCTGACTTGACAGCTCAGTGAGGAAACTTCCCGAGAAAAAAATTGAAAATTCCTTTTGGACAAGTGGTCTCAAGTCGGAAAGAAAGACAGTAAGAGCCATAAAGACTTGTTTTCTACTAATATTTCCATATTACGGGTCATGGAAGTATTTAGAAAGAGAACATCATTGTGTCTATCACTCCTAGTTGCAAGCATAATTGTATCAATGTGAATTTGGCTAAAAAATTGCAAGTTCCAGCAAAGCATATTGAAAACACACAGGTTGATAATGAAGATGTTCAAATTTATAAAGATTTGAAGATTTCTATGGATAAGTATGTGTTACATTCTGATTTTTATGCTTCAGATATGGCTGTTGTGGATGTTGTTTTGGGACACCCTTGGATGGAATCCGTTGGTACTGTCAATTTTAATGTGCAAAAGAAATTCATGAAGCTCTAGTATAAAAAGAAGAAAATTACATTGCACGATATTTGCATTAGGAACCATGCAGAGACTGAGGAGGAAGAAGCACAAATATCTAATGACACAGACACATCAGATGATGAGCCTTTGATGGTAGACAGCCAAACATAGACATCAAAGCAAGTACCAACAAAAGAACCAGACAACACTCCATCACCAATAATGGAGGAATTAATGAAAGATATTACATCAGTTAAAGCTTCAACATATCACCACCCGCATCACCCAGCAAGACAACAACCCGCAAGGTGGCAATGAATTAGCAACAAGGAAAACAACCCGCAAGGTGGCAACGAATTAGCAACAAGGACAACAACCCCTAGATGACATATAGAGAGGTGCAACGATCCACTGACAACACATCAACACAGAAGAACCACCAGAACCCGCTTCCATCTCAAGTGAGCGAGGCACTGACTAAATCGAGTGTTCACCTTTCTCTTGGATGGCTAGATGCACGTGAATGGTACCAGTGGAATACTCTTTTGAGTAGATCTTATTATTTGTGTTCTTCTCATGTTTCGGGGACAAAACATGTTTAAGGGGGGTGTAATGTAGTATACCTAGGGGGGATAATATAGGGTATAGAGGGTATGTGTAATGTGGTTAACCCACATTATGTAAGGGACCACATGCAGCTATGGAATAAAGTGATAAGCCCATTGTATTGGATGTATGATATTGAGAGACCCATGGTATTGCATGTGTGAAACCTATATAGAGGCTAGAGACTCTCCATTGAGAGATGTCAAGGATTATTGTATTGGCAAGCAAATGGCTTGTGGAGTGATCTCCTTCCTTAAGGAGTGAATGTACGGTGTTGCCCTACCTCAAGGGTTTTGATATTATTGAAGATACGAAGTTTTATCTTCTATGGTGTTATTTCTTAGGTAATTTTCCATTTATATACATTTTCTATTACAAATTGTGTAATTCTTGTAGGTATATGTTCTGCAGATGATGGAAATTATAAGTGGCACCAATGCCTGATGTATAATGAAGTACAACCCTCTTCCAAGAGATCACTCAATGAAAGAGGAGGGATTCCCAACTAGGAACACCCTGTGCTAAATATCACTTGCAATCTCTGTTAAACAGCCCAAGAAAGCAATGGAATGTCACATGACAATTCCAGATCTAAACAGACCTCATAATCTATAATCAATAGCCTGCCTTCATTGTTGTCTTCATCTCCTTTATATAGTTTATGAGCCTTCCCATGCCTTGGCCCTCATCTAAACTGTGCTATGCATGTGGACATGATCCTCCATGTTTGACTTCGTTGTCTCTCCAAGTCATCCATCATGTCTAGGTGAAATTTACACCCTCTCCATCATGTCATCATGAATGCTCCATGATCTTATATTTGATTCCTTCCAAGATCTTAGCTGACTATATCAACCTCCATGATCTATCTCATTAATGAGACATGAACTCTAGTTCATTCACATTATTAGTGGCTCCACTACCTCATTATGTAGATCTAGGCTTAATTAATCCACATTCACACCTAAGAAGTGGATATTTATTCATCGTGAGGATTATGGGTCCCTCCACCCTTTTATTTACTTAATTAATTAAGAAATTTAAGAACTCTAATATTCCAAATATCATGTGAAAATTTGGGAATATTACAGTAGTTTTGGGTAAGGACTCCTGCTAGCTGTGTGCACGGAGATCCTCAATCCTGTTGTGTGCGGACCCCATTGGTTGTGTGTGTGAGCTATGACTTGGGTTTGTAACTGGGTTTTGGATATTAATGAACACAGAATCTATTGAAGTATCTCTATGCTATCTGAATTGGTTGTGTTTACTACTAAAGTACCTCTGCGTTATTTGAATAAGATGTGATTGTGTCTGTGATATATGAATTAGTTGCGATTGTGTTATTTTGAGATGATAATTGTTGATGCGCATGTGGATGCGAAGGTGTTGCTCAGATTGGCTTAATAATAGTAGATTTTTTTATGTTTACATGTTTTTATACTGTTAAGGGCTCAGTAATAATCTTGTTTCTGTGCGAACCTGATAGAACTCAACAAGATCTGCTTAATTACCTACTCTCTCCCAGGGTGCGGAAACCTGGTTCTAGCATTCACCCATACTACTTCGGGTGAGACTTTGGCCTGCAAATGTAGGTCATTGCCGAAAGGGTCAGTAGTATAGGGGTTTTTTGGAAAACCTTAAATCTGAACCTGGGTCAGGACCCCTCAAGCCAACAAGGCTAATGCATGACCAAGGGTTAGAACAACAAGCTGATTTGGAGCAGCATCATATCATTGTGCAGAGGACCCTTGATCTAATCAAGGAAGGAAGGAATAGCCATCCTAGTTTGTCATTGATGAACTACATTCAACCCTTTGAGTTGAAATGTGGAATTTTTGAAAATGGGATGAGTATGATCCTATGTACAATGGTTGGCTATGAGTTCTGTATTGTGCCTTGCTTTGAGATAGCACATGCATCACCTTGCAAATCTATAGTGTTGTTAATGAGCAGCAGTGAGAAGAATAGGACCCATTCCTTATGGGAGCAATCAAGTGGCAGCTTCATTCATGAAGCAAAGAAGAAAAAGATGATAGATGGTAGACATCTTGATATCGGCAATATTTTCCCTTTTCAAGATGAATCTTTCTCAATGAGCACCTCATAGCTCAAAGAGAAACTTCTACCTACAACAGATCCAAAACCTTATTGGTTTTGGAGGGCCATTGATGAGGAGAGAATCTCATGGAGAGATCTCATTAGAGGTGCACTTTAACATATCACGGAGTGAAAATTTCTTTAACAGTTTGAGGAGGTTGGTGTCCAAAAATGGGAGGATACCAAGTTTTTGCAGAATGAGATCCATCATCCACATTGAGATGAATGGTTTCTGATATGGACCAAGGGGTTGCCAATCCACTTGCAGATCTATGATACAGGGCAGCAAGAAGCATGGTTGCGCTAGTTTATCTTGGGTGAGTATGGTTACCACCCAATAGTTCATATTTTTCTGATTCATGCTTTGCACATCACTGGAAGAATGTAGAAGAAAAAGGCATGGTTACTTTGGTTATTGATGAGAGATTTTGGACATCATATGATATATCTTATGTCCTTGTATTTACTCTTGTTTGGGATATGTCTCATGTCTTTACATGTATTTCTATTTGGGATGTATCTCATGTTCATGTATGTACTTGGGTTTGGAGAAAAGTATAAATCTCACATGATGTCGCATAAGGGAGCTTGTTTGTATTATGTTGATGAGACATTTCACATGTCCATTACTATATTATTGTTCCATGACTTTCATCATGATGATGTAAGGAGGAAGCAAGAGACCTTGTTGCTTTAGTTAATTTTGGGAGAGTATGGACTGAATTCTTCCCATACATTGCATGACATTGATGGATGATGGCAACAGGAGGCCTTACAACGTTGGCTTCTGTTGAGGGATTATGGTAATTGTACATGGTATGATGATGATGTGATGGGGCATCAAAATTCCTTATTAAGGTGGCTTCTATTGAGAGAGTATGGCCACTACATTTGGTATAATGATGATGTGGTGTGGCAGCAAGAGGCATTGCTGCAGTGGCTTATGTTGAGAGAGTATGGCTCTCACATTTATATTGATGCAGATTTGGCATGGCAACAAGAAGCATTGTTGAAGTGGCTTCTTTTGAAGGAGTATGGCTCTCTTGTTTGTTTTCATGATGATCTAGCATGGCAGCAGAAGGCCTTGTTGTGTTGGTTGTTATTAGGAGAATATGGTTTGACAGTGTTCATGTTTTCCCATATGTCTCTATTTCTTGTTTTTCACTATGTTGATGTGATGTTTGATTCCTACATGGCCAACAGGGCTAATGATGAGATCATTGATAGATGCAATCTACTCTATGTATCATGGGTTGGAGATATAGTTCATGAGTTTGGACTTTCCACTTTGGGAATGAACCACTTTATTTTATGTATCTCATGTGTAGAGGAGATCTTTGGTCATCATATGTTTTCCACTTGGAGATTCATTGATGAGGATGGGTATCTAACTTTTCAGTTGGAGGCCATTCTAGACATTTTAGAGAGGCAGATTTGGAGTTGGACATGCATGACACATTGTGACAGATGGGAAGGCCTTCCACATGAGGATTTCATTTGGAGGGAGGATGTTTGCTGTAGCATCCACTTTTGCAGTTTCTTGAGGACAAGCAACATTTTTCCGGGGAGGACTATAATATTCCCGATTTTTCCACAAGATGATTGGAATATTAGAGTTCTTAATTTTCATAATTAATTAAGTTAATAAGAGGGTGGAGGGACCCACAAACCCCAAAGATAAATAAAATCCACTTTTGATGTGTGAATGTGGATATTTCAGTCATAGATCTACATAATGGAGTAGTGGAGCAGCTACTTAATGTGAAAGGGGTGGAGATCATGTCTCATTAATGAGAAATATCATGGAGGTTGAAACAGTCAACTAAGATCATGGAGGGAATCAAATATAATATCGTAGAGAATTCATGATGAGATGATGGAGGAAGTGGTGCATTATTGCACACATGATGGAGAGTGTGATCATTACATTCATACATCATGGAGATCATGGAGAGACAGTGCAATCAACATGGAGACCTATGTCCACATGTACAGCACAGTTATGAGGTGGGACAAGGCATGGGAAGGTTCAAAAACTATATAATGAAGATGAAGGCAACATTGGAGGTAGGATTTAGATTGTTATTGATGTGTGATTTGTTTAGATCAGGATTTTTCATTTGACATTCCAAGCATGCTTGAGCTGTTTAGCTAAGTCTGCAGTTTTGTTTAGCACAGGGTGTTTCCGAGCAGAAATCCCACCCTTACCCACGGGGGACTTTGAGTGCCTACTCTGGGAAATTTTCTTATTGATATTATTCATCATCGGGCATTGGTGCCATATTTTTCCTACTTTATGCAGCCCATTTAGCTTCATAAATAATGCATTTCTACATCAGGATTTGAGAGGAGGAGGTTGTCCTTCAATATTTCCATTGAGGAACCAGTGAAGGATTCATCCTATCACATTGAGCTTCAATATCAGCCTTCCAGTGCTTCAAATCTATATCTAGCTTCAAGTCATTCATCATTCATCTCCCAGCAGCAACATTTTCATCATGAATTATGCAATCCATTCTTGTAGATCCAAGGGAGAAGGGAAGATGCTAGCATTTCAGCTAGTAATCCAGTGGAGGACCATTCCTTCACATTGTATTCATTGTTTCAATAATTCCAGAGCTACATTTCATGTCTTAGCAGTAGGTTAGAGATCCTCCTTTCTTTATAGCACAATTTTTGTGAGCAGTTGTCTAGCAGCAGTTGCAATATTCCTAGGAGGATTGAGGAGCTAGATCTTGAGCTTCTAGCTTGAGGATCTAGTGAACGAATCAGCCCTTCAAGCTTAGATTTGATCTTGTGACATATTTCAGCCATATATTTTTCAGATATAGCTTCAGTTCTTCATAACCTAGCAGACCAGGGATCAAACCCCAAAAGGGTAAATTTCCAATCTCGTAGATCTGGAATTTCCTTTCTGGGTTATCTTGGGTTGCCATCATAGAGCCCAGATCTACAATCTTGGCATCATCAAAGCTATATATTTCCATAGATATACATTTCCCTATTCATCCAGCAGTCATATGTACATCATCTTCTGAAGGGACAGCGCAGTATTTGCTTCCAGCAGCTCTCCAGTTACGCAATGCCTGCTTTGGCATGTTTTCAGGGTCATTCTAGCCTATGTATTTGGCTTGAGTGCATCTATTTGAGCACTGTTGTACTGTTTATCCATATCCAATAATAAATAAATGGCTCATCTATTCTATACATTCTATGATTTTTCAACCTTTATATGTACATTTTTTGTTACAAATATTGTGTTTGTGTATCAATGCATTATTCCATTTTGGGATATTACAGAGGAAAATCAAATGGTTGATTCACTAGCTATTGTTGCTAGTAATTTTAAAGTTCCTCTTGATGTCAAGGAAACATATGATGTTCAAATAACAAACAAACCTTTTATTCCTGACAATATCAAATACTGGCAAGTATTTGAAGATGACAAAGAAATTCAAAAAATTTTGGAATGTGTTGAAGAGTTTGCAGACATTCAAATTGATGATGAGCAGGACATTGTTGAAAATCAAAACAGTAAGTCATTCAAAAATACCATGGCTGGGAAAGACATTACTGATCTGAAAACTAACTACATTCCTAAAGGCCTAGTTCCTTTAGAGAGGTTGTTTGACAATAATGAAGTATTTTTAAAGCCTGAAAGTAAAGAAAATGGATAGAATACAATTGACTACAATATTGGTACAGAAGATCAGCCTAAATTAGTTAAAGTTTCTAAATTTCTTTCTCTAGAAACTAGAACAAAATATGTCAAGCTACTGAAACAATATGCAGACATTTTTGCATGGTCCTACAATGAGTTGAAGACCTATGATTGAGGTATAATGGAGCATAAAATTCCCCTGAAACTAAAAGCAAAGCCTCTAGCAGTGAAGATAAGGAATATCAATCTCATGTTGCTCCCTATTATTGAAAAAGAGATCAGAAAATTATGGGAAGAAAAAATAATTCTACCTTTAAGATTTTCTAATTAGGTAGATAATATAGTCCTGGTTTGAAAGAAGAATGGTAAAATTATAATTTGTGT
Source organism: Pinus albicaulis (assembly GCA_034641835.2). Classification (NCBI taxonomy): domain Eukaryota; kingdom Viridiplantae; phylum Streptophyta; class Pinopsida; order Pinales; family Pinaceae; genus Pinus; species Pinus albicaulis. The sequence goes on along the minus strand of CM076582.1, from coordinate 1,359,293,203 downwards.
TGATTTTCACATTTTAAACCAGTGTTCATTGAAGGATAATTATCCATTACCCAAGATGGATTATATTTTGCAAAAATTTGTAGGCTCCAAGAGATTTTCAATGATAGATGGCTTTTTAGGGTATAATAAAATCTCAGTTGATAAACAAGACAGAGAGAAGACAACATTTACCACACCCTAGGGAACATTCATGTACAACAAAATTCCATTTGGTCTAATGAATGCAGGTGTAACATTTCAACGGGCAATGGATATTTCCTTTGCAGGAGAAAAAGAGAGACTTGTAGTCATTTACTTGGATGACATTACAGTCTTTTCAAAATCTAATGAAGATCATTTGAGATATTTGAAACAAGTTTTTGACAAATCCAGAAAATTTGTTTTGTCCTTGAACCCATAGAAGTCATGCTTTACTGTTCAAGAAGAAAATTATTGGGACACATTGAGACAGAAATTGGTATCTATATTGATCCAAGGAGAGTTGAGGCTATTTAGAAGATTAGTTTTCTAAGGAATAAAAAATAATTGCAGTCATTTTTGGGGAAAATTAATTTTCTAAGGCGCTTTGTCCCAAATTTTGTAGAGTTGATCAAACACATAAATGTCTTGTTGAAGAGATATGTAGAACTAAAGTGGCGAGATGAAGCAAAAAAATAGTTTTCAGCAATCCAGTCTGCGTTGACTGAAGCTCTAGTTTTAATCAGCCCTGATTTTGAAAAATATTTTCTGATTTTTTCTTATGCTTCAGAAGAGACAATTGCAGTTGTTTTGTTACAAAAGAACAAAGAAGGTTTAGAACAACCTATTTCATTTTTTAGTCATGCTTTAAGAGATGTTGAACTAAAATACAACTTGACTGAAAAACAAGCATATGCACTAGTTAAGGCTTTAAAGTATTTTTGAGTTTATGTGTTACATTCAAAAATTGTTTCTTTTTTACCAAATATTACTGTCAAAGATGAATTGATGCAGCCAGACACAGATGGTAGGAGGATAATATGGTTAACCAAGATTCTGGAATTTGATACTGAGATCAGACCTACTAAATTGATAAAAGGACAAGGCTTAGCTCACTTGATGACTGAATCTAATGCAAGGGTCTAGATCTGAATATGGAGGTAGCTAGGGAAAAATATGGAGAAGATATATCTGATTATCCTGAAATATTTCATTCAAATTGGTATAAGGATATAGTATATTTTTTGTTAAATTTCAGTTGTCCCCCTGAAATGGAGAAGTAAAAAAGGAGAGCTTTTAAATTGAAATTTGTTAAGTATTTCATTTTGGAAGACCATATTTACTGGAAAGACCCCGTGGGAGTCTTATTGAGATGTGTAGATGAAGTTGAGTCACAGGAGATTATGTCAGAGATACATGCATGGGTATGTGGCGGACATTTGTATTGGAAAGCTACTGCAAACAAAATATTAAGAGTTGGCTATTATTGGCCAACTCTTTTCTCTGATGTTTTTGCCAAAGTCAGGACTTCTGTTGAATGTCAAAATTTTTTTGGTAAGTAGAAGCTACTTCCATTACCTCTTATTCCTATTTCAGCAGATGTTCCTTTCTAGTAGCAGGGGTTAGACTTCATTGGTTAAATTCATCCGCCTTCATCAGGATAGCATAGACTGATTCTTACATCTACAGACTATTTTACTAAGTGGATCGAAGTTGTTCCAACCAGGAATTCCACTGACATAGTAATAATCAAATTTCTTCTGGAAAACATTATGTCTAAATTTGGTTGTCCTTAGAAATTACTGGTTGATAATGCAATGGATTTTAAGTCTACTAAGATGAATAGGTTCTGTCAAAAATATGGTATTGATTTGACTCATTCTAGACCTTATTATCCTCAAGGTAACGGGTTAGCTGAGTCATCCAATAAAATCTTGGTGAGAATCATTAAGAATATGTTACCTGAAAATAAGAGAAATTGGGACAATCAGCTAGTTCATGCTCTTTGGGCGGATAGGGTAAGTGGAAAAAGATCAATTGGAGTGTCTCCCATTCAACGTGTCTATGGTACTGATGATGTAATGCCATTGCAATTAGTTTTCCTGTTATGAAGTTTCTGCAAGACGAAATTGATGATGAAAATCCAATTCAAAGGAGAATGATGCATCTGATAGAACCTCATCAAATCAGATAATCACTGATGGAAAAAGTACAAAAATATCATACCAAAGTCAAATGTGTTTTTGACAAAAGATCAAATCAGCAATTATTTCAGGAAAATGATTTGGTGTTGTGTTGGGATGTCAAGAGAGAATACCATGGAAAACATGGTAAGTTCGAGAATTTGTGGGTTTGACAATTTATGGTTTGGGCCATTCAGAATTGCCCAAGTTTTGGAAAACAACACACTTCTGCTCAAGTATCTAGATGATTATCAGTTGACTAGAGGTCCAGTTAATGGTCATTTTCTTAAAAGTTCTATGTTTGATAAGTGAGTTAGTCATTCCATTGTAAATATCCAGAGTGACGTGTCAATAAAACTCCATGCCCCATGGTACTTGTGTCTGTAAATATGGTCAGTCTTGAGTCTAGTCAATCTAAGGTCAGTTCTAGTCATAAGTTCCAGAAGTTTTCTGAGTCCTGAAAGTTTTAAGGCATTGAGTCTACAGTCCTTGAAGCATCACAGGGAGGAATTCATCCCCAATAAGAGCCACTATTAGCACTATAAATGTTAATAGTTTGACCGCCATTGTATCACTATTTTTGAATTTTTCCTATTCCCTAGCCTATGTCAAAGTTCGAGTCATTTTCAATAAAAGCCACAAAGAGTCTCAAAACCAAAAATATTTTTAATTTTTATAGGTGGTATTGTGTCTTAGGTTGATAAAAAGAAGTTAAAACCAATGTTTTAACTTAGGTTAGTGTCAAAATTTATTGGTCATTTTAGTAATAAAATAATAGTTGCTCTTTCTAGGTTAATAGCTACCCTTTTGAAGGTTACATTGGTGAAACGGAGAAAAGGGCAGCCATTTCTCTAAAGTTTGGTTACATTGCAATACAAAGATAAAGGTAGTTATTTCTCTGAAACCGCGTAAGGAGATGCAAGGATTATTTTCAGGGATAATATCATTCCCCTTTGAAATTGATTGAAGATATTCTATGCTATGATATCTTATTCTTTTTGAAAGAGTAATTATTTTTTACTTAGAAGAAATATTATAGGGGAATGATTATATTATTGATGGAGCTAACCTATAGCAACCTTATTAAGGATGAAGAATAAATAAAGGTACAAGGTATCAATTTATTAAATGATGCAGGGGAGTGATATGTGTTACGGGGTGACTTGGCGCTCATATTTGAATCAATTCGAATCGTGCCATTAAACCAGACCATGATTAAAGATGCGGCCTCTAGAGAGTTAGGATGATTGTTTTCATGACCGAGGTTTTTTGAGAAGATTACAACTGTAATATCCCAAAAGGGAGAATGCAGTAATACTGAAACACAATATAAGAACTATAGCAAAGTAAACAATAAATATATATATATATATATATATATATATATATATATATATATATATACACATCAGAATGCACAGAAATAGTTGAGCCATTTTATTATATTAGAGGTGAAAAATCAAGTACAACAATGCTCAAATATGAGACACTTAAGCCACATGGGTGGCCTAGAATGACCCTACAATGATTTCCTAAGAGGGACTGCGTAACTGCTGAAATGTTGGAAGGTAAACTGCATTGTCAGAGAGGGAGGTTGAATAGCCTACTGCTGGATGTGTCAAATGAACTCCTGAGTGATGGAAACAATAGATCCAATGTGAGGAGATAATCCCTCACAGGATTTCCAGCTGAAATACTGGAAACTTCCTTCCTCCAATAGATCTACAGGACTGAACTGTGCAATCCTTGAAGGGACTACTGCTGCATGGAGGTAAAACCCAATGGCATGAATGTCGGATGTAGATTTTCTACTCCTGAAAGTTTGAATGTGAAGAGCAGAGTGGTAGGATGAATCCTCCACTGGTTTCCTAGTTGAATGCTAGAAACAACCTTCTGAATATGGCACCAATGCTTGATAAGGAATTAAGAACAACCCTCTTTCCAGAGCTACTTAAAGAAAGAGGTGGGATTCCCGCTCAGGAACACCCTGTGCTAAAAAACACTACAAACTCTGCTAAACAGCCCAAGCCTGCATAGAAATGTCCTAAGACAAATCTATATCTAAACAGATCAAGAAATGAATAATCCAAATCATCCCTTCCATTGTGCCTTCACCTTCATTATATGCATGAGCCTTCCATAGCCTAGGCCCACTCCAAATTTTCATTGTACATGTGGACATAGTCTCCATGTTTAACTGCGTTGTGGCCTCATATCCTCCATCAAGTTCACATGGGGTGATCACCCTCTCCATCATATGTGCATTAAATGCACCACTTCCTCCACTATCTTATCATAAGTGCTTTATGATCTTCTTTGAATGCACTATGATCTCAGTTGACCTTATCAAAGATCCTCATGATTTTATATTTAAGATCCATGATCTTATTTAACTGTTTCATCCTCCATAATCTATCTCATAAATGAGACATGATCTTCATTAATGGAGCTGCTCCACTATTCCATGATTTTAGATCTAGATCTAGAATATCCACATACACAGTAAAAGTGGATTTTATTCATCTTTGAGGTTTGTGGGTCCCTCCACCCTTTTATTTACTTAATTTATTAAGAAAAACAAGAACTCTAATATTCCAAATATGATGTGATAATTTGGGAATATTACAGTCCACCCAGGTAAAATATTGTTTGTCCTCAAGCAACTCAAAAAGTAGATGTAAATCCATCTCTTCCCCTCCAAATGGCATCCACATAAGGAAGGCTTCATCCATTTTCTGCAATGTGTTATGCATGTTTGGTTCCAAAGTTGTCTTTCAAAAATATATAGAATGACATCCAACTGTATTGTTAGATTTCCTCCTTCACCATGAAGTACCAAGTGACAACCATATGATGTCCAACATCCTCATTAGTACATGAGATACATAAAATAAAGTAGCTCTTTCCACAAAGGAAAAGCTCCTTCTCACAATACATCTCTTCATCCCATGCTTCATGAATTTGATTAAGCATTGACATGCTCTCATCCTTAGCCTTGTTGGCCTTGTTGGATCCAAGCATCATTCCAACATTATGCAAAAGAAGAAAAGGAGATATATGGGTAGACAAATATGTCAAACCATATTCTCCTAATAGTAGACACTGGAGTAAGACCCTTTGCTACCATCCTCCATCTCCTTCATGTAAGATGGACAAGCCAAACTCCCCCAAAAGCAACCAAAGCAACAAGAGATATTGTTGTTTTCTCTCCTCCTCATGTGCATCATGGAGTAAAAACATACTGATAGACATGTGGAATGTCACATCAGCCCAATACAAACAAACACCATCAATACACATCATGAGAGCATCATGCCAAGTTCTACCCAATACAAAACACATAGACATAGGAGATGTCATGTGGTGGCCAAACTCTCTCAAGGGAAACCAAAATGAGCATGCCTTCTTTTGCTGCATTCTATCATTGACACGCAAGGCATGAATCAAAAAAATATGAGCTATTGGGTGGTAACCATACTCACCAAAGAGCAACCAGCGCAGCCATGCCTCCTTCTTCATTTCATAATTTTTTTTCAAGGCATGGATCAAAGAAATAGGAGCCTTTGGGTAGTGACAAAAATCTCCCAAGAGAAACCAACGTAACCAAGGTTTCTGGCCCATGTCATATATCTGCAAGTGGTCATGCAACCCCTTGCTTATCATGCTCACCCACTCATCCCAATGTGGATGATGAATGATGTATTTCATAAACATGGTATCCTCCCTTTGTAGAATACCATCCTCCCCATACTGATGAAGAAATTTTCACTTCATGAGACGTTGAAGTGCACCTCCAATGAGATTCTCTTTTCTCCAAAGGCCCTCCAAAACCAAAGAGGTTTTGGATCTGCTGCAGGTAGAAGTTTCTCTTTGAGCTGTGAGATGTTCATTGAGAGAGGGTCATCTAGAAAGGAGAAAATATTTCCCATCTCAAGATGTCTACCATTTATCATCTTTACCTCCATTGCTTCATGAGTGAAGCTACCTTCAAAATGCTCCAAGAATTATGGGGCCTCTTCATCTTCACAGCTACTAAGTGACAGCATTGTAGATATGCATGGTAATACATGTGTTGTCTCAAAGAAAGGCACAATACTGATCTCATAGCCAGTTATTGTACACAAGATCATGCTCATCCCATTTTCTGAAACTCTACACTTCAACTCAAAGGGTTGAATGTAGCTCAATAATGATGAACTAAGATAGTTCTTAATCTCCTCCTTGATTAGATCAAGGGCCCTCTGCACTATGATGTGTTGCTGCTTCAAATCAGCATTGTGTTCTAACCCTTGGTTATGCATTGGCCCTGATGGCATGTCCTCATAAGTTTCAATAAGATCTACTAAAACAATATGTGATGAAATTTAATGCATACCTTGGATCAATTGATGTGTGAGAATCTCTTGCCAGAATACAAGAGTTCCTCCAACCGGGACAATAGTGTCTCCAACTGCTGGTAAGAGTGATGGTTGCTTTTCTCCCAGTTTACCAGCGTTGAAATATTCCTCCTCTCCCTCATGCATCTCCTAAATCATGCATGGGACTCTATGTGTCAAGGGCTCAAGACTACCGTGCAAAGTTGCAAGTGTCTCTTCTCTGGATGCAAGTACTTCTACAACTGGTGGTGAATGTAGTGACTTCTTGTCCAGAGTGACAATATTGACATCCTCCTTTATTTCCTTAGGAAATGTCTCTTTGTGATCCATCTCTAGTTTTCTCATCTCAAACTTCTTCCTCAACTTGTGAAAGAAATATGAGTATTTAGTCACCTTTTCATGCTCCATGTGACCAAACCACCAATCCTTGGCTTCACCTAAAAGATGAAGTGCTACAATTTGAACAGCTTCTCCTTCAACTACAGGATGTAGCCTAAAAAATGCATCTAACTCTTTCCTCCAAGCCTTAATAGTGCTTGCGGAAGATCCATCAAATGTAGGTAAATAGAATCTATTGTGCCTCTTTCTTCTATTATTGCTATAGGATCCTCTTTCTTCTTTGATTTGCAAGAATTCTTGGAGAGTTGGACTCTCTTTGAATGCTCTAGATTGTTCTTTGTACTCTTCAAGATATAGACTGAGAGTCTCATGAGTCTCAGGTTCTTTTGTTTCTTCATTTATACACCTCTCACCTTCTCCAAAGAAAGTGGGCATAGTGGATCTATGAGGAGATCTATGATTCTCTGGTTTTCTTCTTTGCTGATAGGAATTTGATCCAGTTCTGATCACAAATCTGCAAATGAAAGATGTAGCCTCTACTAGTTCATGTTCTCATGAAGACAAAAGGGATGAACATTCAAAGCATCACAAGAGGTATATCTTCTCATGATCAATTTGATTGTGTTTCTGCAAGGCATGATAATTTTGCATGTTTAAATGGAAGAAATATTTGATGTACATATTTTGGTCGATTTAACCATGTTGTTTCGAGATGCTAGATGAGGAAGAAATCATACAAGAAGCAGATGAGGCAAACACAACTTTCAAATAAGGTGCATAAGATTTGCACATTTTTCTAAAAGAGGGGACATGATGTCTCTCATTGTTGGAATTTTCATCCAACTAGTCATCCAAAGCACATGCAGCAAAAGGACAGAAAGATTGGCACAAGTGGAACTATGGACTCCATTATCGATGTGAAAATGGAAGATTCACATGAAGAAGAGTTGCAGTAGCAAAAGTCGCCATGGAGGTGGCTTGGAAAGAAGTGGATGGACTTCTTAACACAGTAAGAAATACTCCTTTGTACATATGCACATTTCGGTTGTATGCATGTATTTCTGTTGAAAAGTTTGATGCAAGATTGCATATAAATGCGGTTCAGATGAAGGAATTTCTTTGTTGTTGCAAAATTTTATCGTGGAGATGTAAAAGATGAGTATGATACTCACTTATATTGCAGAAATATCTTTTAGTTCAGCTCTTATAGTCACCCACATGTTTTTGGGATTATGTACTTGTTGGTACTTGAAAGGAAGAGTTGAAGGTGTACATGTGCATGGAAGTTGTATGTGTAAATAGAGAACTATAAATAGGTTCAGTGTACATTGATACATGCACATGTGGTTGTCAAGATGTATCATGTTGTTTATTGACTTGTGTCGATTGTGTCGTACATGTTTGTCGACTTGTGTTGACTGTGTTGCACACTTTTTACATTGATTTTGTGTCAATTGTATAGCACATTTTATGACGACTTGTTGTTGATATCGCATGTTGCACGACTTATGTTTGAGCCACCTTGGATCATTGATCAAGGCAGTGATGTACAGATTCCTTTTGAAAATTTCTCGCCGGAAATTTTATGAGTGAGTGCAAGAAAGGCAGCTCTTGACAGGAGGATAAGCGCATTGAGGAAGGGAAGTGTGAATTGCTTTCTAGTTGTGGTTAAAAGTCACTAGCCATGCAAGGCAAGTGTTTGGAGGCTGAAGAGAAGAGGGTGAAGTACTCTCATTTTTTGTACAGATCAATTTCAGTAGTCCAAGAGAGCTTTTGGGTTCCAAAAGCTTCTCATTTTGGAGGTGTGATCATAACTGGATCAAGGACCTAAAGATTAGCTCAAAATTTAAAGTTACAGGATTGTGTTGAAACTAATATGGTTTCATAGGTCTCATCTTCCTGATTCCAGCGCTACAAATGGTTCGTAAAACAAACACAGTATGAAGAATTTATTGCACTTTGAATGTCGAGTGGGTCCGGCAGAGCAAGGAGGGGCCAGCCCTCCTCCCATGGAACCTCATCATATGACCAGTGTGGGAGCTTAATGTTAAGAGCGCTTAAGGAGCATAATCTCAAGTTTAATATTTAATTAAGCTTCAGTTAAGTGGAGTTTAATATGGCGGAGATTCTGGAGGTGCTCCCAAATTTAGGCGGACTTCCACTTTTAATGGAGTTAACTAGCAGTTGCCCCACATTTAGTGGAGGAAATTGGGGCAAAGTTGTTTTGGTCATAACTCTCTCATTATTGAACCAAATTAGATGAAATTTTGGTCAATTTTGGGTCTATTCAACCTTATGAAGACTTTGGGATAGGTTTTAGGTCGAATGGAGGTGATATTAAGTAGCTTTTTCTTCAGGGAAGATGAAGGAGCCATCAGGGCCACCATGCGACAAATTCAGTTTGAGGCCTAACTAGGGGATTTAGAGTCCTTTTCCAGAGTTCCAATAGTCTAAATTGGATAATTAATATGTTATGAATCTGATGAAATGGTTTTCAGATCCCATAGAGAAAATTTTAAAGCTGAAAATCTTCAGTAAATTTCCAGGGGCCATTATTGCCAGCTTTTGCCAGCAGCAGTGTAGGGCTTAGAAAGAGCTGTTTGAGACCATTTGCAGTGAACCAGTGGTCATTATTGACTGAAAACATAATTTTTAATCTATTTAAATAGGTTTCAGAAATTGTTAAATACTTTTAGAGGTCGAAAACTCAGTAGAGAATTTTTCGTTGACCCTAGTGCCAAGGGGTGCCGATAGGTGATTGAGGCGAAACCGGAGCAGCCGGAGGCTATTTTTGATAACAAAAACTCTATCTTGGTCATTTCGGTCATTTTTGAACCAATGGAAGTGGTTTCAGAACATTTTGAGAACTTCTAGAGCTCGAAAAGCTGATGTGAAGTTTTGGGCAGCCCTGGGCAAACCATGAAGGATAGCCTATTTGGGGAATGCAGTGCTCAATCTGAGAAATTTATCAGTTGGTATTTGGTGTCTGATGTGTATTGGATATATAAGGAGTGGTTTCAGAGACAGAAATATAATTATGAGGGAGTTTGTGCCATTTAGAACCTCAGATTAGCTTAGTGTACCGACAGAAGGAATCGTGTCAATAAGAGCCTAAAGCTGTTTGAAGAATTTGGACAGCCAATTGAGTGATATTTATGGTATTTTCATTCCTTTGGATATTGTTGTATTCATTTGAATTAAGTATTTACTTGTAAAAAAACACTTACCATAATCCCAAAGAGCTGAGTCATGATGACAAAGCTCAAAGGAGACGTAGCCCACGAGATTTCAAGTGAACTCCTAGATTAAAATTGTTGTTGTGTTTGAATGATTATTTGCGGCATTATGTTGTTGTCATACATGTTAAATTGCAGCAAGAACACATGAAATTAAGACACATAAACAATAAAAATTCATACACCACTTTCAAGTAAAAAATTCCGCAAAATTGTCAAGTACAAGCTAGATCATTTAATTTAAACTGAGTGGTAGGTTCTTGAAATACATACAAGTTATCCAGACCATTTTCAGATCAGAAGTGCTTGGGTCTTCCTCATCAAATCGTCTTCTTGGATCTTCTTTCTGCCTTACCTTCTTCATTTGTTTGACCTCCTTGAAGACATTTTGCATGGATCTAAAGGAAAGAGTGGCAGAATTATCCTCCTTCATGATAGATCTCATCTATCTGCTTCTTCTTTTGATGCAAAAGATGAAGTGTCCACAAGTTGAGCCAAAGATCATGCTCTGATACCATTGTAATATCTCAAATGGGAGAATGCAGTAATACTGAAACACAATATAAGAACTATAGCAAAGTAAACAATAAATCTATATACACATCAGAATGCACATAAATAGTTGAGCCATTTTATTATATTGGAGGTGAAAAAGAAAGTACAACAGTGCTCAAAATATGAGACACTCAAGTCACACGGGTGGCCTAGAATGACCCTATAATGATTTCCTAAGAGGGACTGCGTAACTGCTGAACTAATAGAAGGTAAACTGCATTGTCAGAGAGGGAGACTCAATAGCCTACTGCTGGATGTGTCAAATCAGCTCTTAAGTGATGGAAACAATAGATCCAATGTGAGGAGATGATCCCTCACAGGATTTCCAGCTAAAATATTGGAAACTTCCATCCTCCAATAGATCTACAGGACTGAACTACGGAATCCTTGAAGGGATCGCTGCTGCATGGAGGTAAAACCCAATAGCCTGAATGCGAGATGTAGATCTGCTACTCCTTAAAGGTTGAATGTGAAGAGCAGAGTGGTAGGATGAATCCTCCACTGGTTTCCTAGTTGAATGATAGAAACAACCTCTTGAAGATGGCACCAATGCTTGATAAGGAATGAAGAACAACCCTCTTTCCAGAGCTACTCAAAGAAAGAGGTGGGATTCCTGCTCAGGAACACCCTGTGCTAAACAACACTGCAAACTCTGCTAAAAAACCCAAGCCTGCATAGAAATGTCCTAAGATAAATATAGATCTAAACAGATCAAAAAATGAATCATCCAAATCATCCCTTCCATTGTGCCTTCACCTTCATTATATGCATGAGCCTTCCATAGCCTAGGCCCACTCCAAATCTGCATTGTACATGTGGACATAGTCTCCATGTTTGACTGCGTTGTGGCCTCATGTCCTCCATCAAGTTCACATGGGGTGATCACCCTCTCCATCATATGTGCATTAAATGCACCACTTCCTCCACTATCTTATCATAAGTGCTTCATGATCTTCTTTGAATGCACTATGATCTCAGTTGACCTTATCAAAGATCCTCATGATTTTATATTTAAGATCCATGATCTTATTTGACTGTTTCATCCTCCATAATATATCTCATAAATAAGACATGATCTCCATTAATGGATCTACTCCACTATTCCATGATTTTAGATCTAGATCTAGAATATCCACATACACACATTAAAAGTGGATTTTATTCATCTTTGAGGTTTGTGGGTCCCTCCACCCTTTTATTTACTTAATTTATTAATAAAATCAAGAACTCTAATATTCCAAATATGATGTGAGAATTTGGGAATATTACAACAACTAACGGAGTTACATCCTCCAGAAACTAGTTTATCATCCCAAAGCTAAAAATCAAGGTTGCATGTAGGGTTTTACCTCCAGGTTAAACAATTTTGTGTAAAGAAGGAGCTTAGGTGTTTTCTGAAGAATGGGAAAAGGTGGAAAAATTAACCAGTTTGAGCCATCAAAACCCAGGTTTGTTGATGCTAGAGAAAAGCCCCAATTTATGGCAACAAACTGGTATAAGTTTTTGCAAAAATTCTTAGGAGAAAATGTAGCTCTTTCACAAGCCTTTAGTGAGAGTTTTGATGGGGAGAAAGTCAAACTTGGGAGCAAGAATTTCAAAATCACTGAAACCATTACAGCCAGGGCTACTTAGACTTCAGCCACTGGAGAACGTTGGTTCAAGAAGAATATGTTGCAGGCAGAAGTAAGTGCCTTCCTGAAACCTAAGCATGTGAATATCAAATGGACTCCAAATGTGCATATTTCCTTTTTTAGGCCAGAATGGCAGCATGTAATAACCACTTTGCAATGCTATATCACTTGCGAAGGTATATTTTCCTCTGTCCATCAATACCAAATGACATTTCTCTCTCACATCTTAGGTGCCAAACCTTTGAATTAGCCTTCCTTTCTATACAGATCCTTGCTAAAAAGTTCTTTTAAGTTGCAAAAAATCCCTAACTATTCCCTACATAACCTCTATCATAGGTGTTTAATCAAGATATTGATTATCTATCACCTTAAGAAGAAAAGGACTACCTCGGAAAAATTCCTAACAGAGGAGGGATTTGGTAGTATCAACTCTAGGAGGAGGGTAGGGAGACCCAAGAAGAAAAATTCCCAAGAAAAAACTGGCACAACACCTGTGCCAAATAGTTCACAGCCAGCTCAGTCCATCCCATCAATTAGTAGACAAACTAGAAGTTCAGTTAACAAAGCTAAAACTGAACCTGTCACTCCCATACCAATGGTACAGCCAACAAAAATGGTTTATACAAGGAAATCTCCAAAGGAACCCCAAACTTTAACAGCATTCATCATAGAACATTCCATGAGATTCAAGCAAGGGAAAACTCAGCCTAGTAAGGAAGTTAAGTCGACATGTGAGGAAAACAGAGCTTCTTCCTCAAGATATAGAGGCAGAAGAAATTTGGTCCTGGGAGAAGAAACTTCAGAGGAAGCCATCCGTGAAGTACCAATTCAACACTCTATTCCAATTCAACACTCTATTCCAGAAGTTGCAGAAGAGCAAGAAGAAAACAGGGACATCCATAACATCTACCAGGAGAAAGGATAAGAATGTCATTCACTCTTATTCATTGTTCGAAGAAGACAACACTGATGAAGATTTCTCAGAGATAGAGTATGAAGAAGGCCAGTCTAGTAGTATGATGTAGAAGAGAAGAAGGGTTTCCTATATCCCAACCCATACCTCAAGAGGCCTCACACTAGGCCTAAAAACAAGCTTAGACTGAATAGCAAACTCATTGCTAATCCTAGACTGAGAGATGAAATTATTAATGTTGATGAAAGCCCGAGAAAGGAAGCCAAGAAAACCAGAGCTTAGAAACAGAAGCATACATGAAAAAGAACTAACTTGGCTCACTAAGGCAAAGTCTCTCAAAACCTTTGCTTCAATACTTGATTTTATTTAATCCTTTCAGGAAAGTCAAAGAAGGAGAGGTACACACCCAGATGCGGGTGATCTACACGTTTAATAGGGGACTTGGACGGTTGGCGGGCGCGTGGTGTTCATTCGCCGCCATTCTTCTCGGCACCCTCTGCGCATTCAATTGCATTTACTTTGACAGGTCCGGAACATTTAAGTGGCACAATCCTCCATTCTCACGTTCCATCTACTTTGCCATGGCTTCTTCGGGACGCTTCCGTTCTGGTGTGTTATCCTCTGGCTCCCGAGGTAATCCGAGCACCTCTGTGCATCATTCCTCTGGCTCTCAACACTTTGGCCTCCGCCCTGTCTCTCTCCCTGTGGAGATTGAAACCCACCATCTCTCCAATCTCAACCTGAGATTCTCCTTTGCGCTCAATTTCAAGCCCTTGCATCTGATTTCCATGCCTCGTCTGAGACACAGGATGAGAAGCAGAAGGGGCCTCTGTAGAGGGGGTATTTCTCGTCTTCCTTCGCCATTTTCGCCCAGCTCTTCCTCACCGCCTTCTGATGCCTGGAGAGGTCGTTATCCCAATACTCGCAGCGGTAGGAGCTCTCAGATGGGGCGTAGGAATGCTTTGTTGGCCAGAAACCTCTCCAGTTTACTTCCGGGTCAGCAACACACTGCCCATTTTCGTTTCCCCTGCCTGCTCAACATGCCTACTGTTAGGGCCTCTATCACTATCGAATTCCATGAAGAATTTCCTGATTCGACAGCCAAGCTGTCTAATTCTCCTCCAGTGAACTTCACTTCTGACAAGGCCGGTTCTCCTCCTCACTCTAGTCCGAAGCAGAAGTCGGTTGCAGGTGGTTCCTTACAGGACCTGTTCATGGATGGTGGCGCTCTCAAGGGAGGCTGCTCCACTGCTCTGGACGACGATGGTAAGGCGCACCCTTCCAATCAAGCTGCTTTGAATGTCAATGCTGCTATGCAGGACGAGGATGATCCTGACGCTCTGGCATGCCCGGTGATTGAGTCGCCTCACTCCTCTTTCGGTAATTAATGGCCTCTCCAATTTCTGTTTGGTTTTGGTCTGCTCTTTGTGCCAGACTCGGCTCTAGCTCGCGTATGATGACTTGGTTCAGTTGGTTCAACCTTTTTTTTTGTTTTGAATGCCGGGTTTCCCCCAGTGGGCGGCAGATCATTTTGCATAACTATGTTTACATCTCTGAAGCTGAATACTGTAGGTTAATACTTTGTATGGACTCTCAGGCCGGTTTTCCCTTCCAGGGCGGCTTCTCTGTGCTTAGAAGTCTTTCTGTCCAGCATAGATGTTTCAGTCTGCAGGATCTGTGTGTTGTTATTCTGTTAAACTTTCATGGCTGTGCTAGAATGCCCATCTCTCGGGCCAGAATTTCTAAGGCTTCGGCCTCCATGTAATCTTTTTGTATATTAATAGATTAAATCTTACTCAGAAAAGAAAAAGAAAAAAAAAATGAGAGGTACACACATTTTTGGTTTAATCAACAAACGCATCTATTTGCAAAATTTCCGGTAATAGCTACCTATTTCTGAAAAGGGAAGCTATGATTTCCTGATTTTTGTATGAAGGAATTGGAGGCAGTTTTTGTTCAAGTCTCGAAGGGTGCTACTAAGGAGTAATTACATGCATACATTATCAACAGAATAAGTTGCTGCCAGGTGCCAATTGATCAAGTTCCCTTCCAAATTTTAGAATTATGTTTTTCACATTTTTGGGAAACAGTCAAATGTCATCTTCAGTTGTTAGTTGCAATTTTTGAGGAAGTGGTTGTACGAGAAAAGAGGAGCAGTCTGCTAGCAGATTGCCACATCATTCTAGCCCCTTCGAACTATATGCCATCATGTTGTTTATTTTATTATGTTGCACTAATTTGTATTAAGGTTAAGTATAAGCCTCACCTTATGTATAGCAATGTAATAACTTCTCTAGAACAGATACACACTTTTTGTGGAAATTTCAGCATAATATCTCTTGCATATATATGATGAAACTCAATGGAGAAAAGGTTCGTGGTTTTTGAATATTATACTCATATGATCGGTGCATTTTTTTTAGTTAATGATATTGAAGAATAATTTTGAGGACTTATTACCAACTTGATATGTGTATTTGTGTTCTTTCTTATGTGTTTCCACACCTAAATCTCTTCAGTTGCAGTTTGTAATTACAAATGTTGTTGTATGCTTTTATGAGCCTATTTATGTGTTTATGTATCTTATCAACTTTTATCAGTCTTACTCAGTGAGATTTCTTTATAAGATATGTATAATGATTGTTTAAAGAGCATTCCTTATGACAGTAACTTTTCATGATATTCAATAAGAATGTTTTAAGTCTTGATATAGTCTTCTCTTGTTGATATATTGTCAAACTATTTCTTGTGTTATTTTTCATCAAAGAAGTGGATTTCTGCCTTGCAGACCCATTGTCCCTTCTACTATTCTACACTTTTTTCCTTCCATAGGCCACAAACTTATCTTTTTATACCATATCAGGTCTCAATACCCTCATTAGTGTGACAGTGAATTTGACTGAAATCCATTTTCAGTGATTGAGTGCTTAAACCACCTACCAATTATATAATCCAAATCATTAAATTTCCCTAGAGCTTAGGATGTGACAGGTCAAACACTTGAAGCATTCTAAGTGTTGATTCCATCGCTAACACATGCACTCATTGATTCTCAAAAAATAGTCTTTTGCAAAATTAATCCATGAAGTGTGAAATCCATGAATAATTTGACCTTTTGGACTAAATGGTGTTTTTTTTTCAATAGAGTTTGAGTATGTGTCAACATTTAAGAATTAAATTCTCCTTTATCATAATTTGTAAGAATATTTATTGGAAAGGAATATCACTCTACACCAAACCACGGAAATATGAGTCGCATATTAAGTCATTAAAAGACCAATTAATAAAACATCAACAAAATGAAAAATGACATGACAAAAAATTAAAGATAACAAAAAAAAAAGATAAGTTATTATAAAAGAAATATGGTGAAAAATCTCATTTAAAGAGTCATACTCAAAGCTTTGTTGCACAAATCAATAAGCTAGATAGTGAGAAAAGTTAGAACTTACCAACAAGGAATCATTAATCAATAAAGAAGAAATGACCAGCCCAATTTAAATAGAGAATTCATTAATGTAAAAATAGATTTTCGAGGAAGGAAGCAATAAATAAATTTTAAAAAAAAAAATTTGACTTCGAAGGAAGAAATCAAAAAAAATCCAATTGGTCTCATAAATTAAAATGACGCTTATCTCTGAATGTTATCAATCAATAGATCTACAGAAGTGACAAACAACGAATGTTCCAACAATAAAATCAAAGCATGAGATAGAAGGATAGCTTATCATCACGGACCACGAGTTTCATCAAGACCAATAAGAATATGAATATATAAAATATTATGCAAGAACCATAATTCCAAAATGTAATGGTGAGAAAATATTATTACTTGGAAGTATAAGATAATTAACTTCAACCAAACAATACACCAACAAAAAGTGTCCATGAAGATCAACCTAGGATGGATTGATCCATATATAATGCAATAATGTTGTTCATCACTTTGAAGATCATATTATTTCGTTTCTTCAACCACGACAACAATGGGAAAAAGGCGTCAAATGAAAGCATTACATCCAATAATGAAGGCATAGTCTTTACTATTTAATGCTATGAAGACAAAATATCCTTGAAGAGACACAACTCTTTGCCTTTATGACTAGTCATTGCATGTCATAAGGATCATACCATCTCACTTATTCAATATCGGTTATCACCTATTTTTCTTTCTAAAAAGTGGAAAGCTAACAACATTATATACAGTTATCTGTATAGATTTGATAACAAAGCACAAATATATTTTGAACCCAAATAGGAAGAAACTTCTTCGAGTTTAAAGTTACATAGACTAATAAAATTTATTATTTAATCCTCAAATAATTTTACAAAACTTTTGTTTAATTTTCAAATATCTTTCAATCTTTATTTCTCATAGTCATACTAAATAAGCATGTATGTTTTGTATAGTATCCCATGGGGCTTTGGATTAATGGTGAATGGGTGCATTGTTAAGGCACTCCTTGCGATAGGTCACCAGTTCAAATCCCTCGTGGGTGCTTACCCACAAAAAAATTATGTGTCTGTTATGTATGGGGAACTAGTTCATAGATTATACAACCTTATGAGCTAAATATTTTTTTTGTACAATGGAGTTTAGTATTTGTCGACTTTTAAAAATTAAAATATGTTTTTTCAAAATCAAAATAATATTCAAGTACACAAAAACATAAAAAATTGAGTCATAATTTAAGAAATTAGAAGATCAAGTAAAACATCAACAAAATGAGAAAAAATTAAAAACCTTAAAAAATAATTGACAAGGAATTATCCAATAAAGATGAAGAAATCTCATGAAAATAGTTATAATAAAAGCTTAGTTGAACAAACCAAGAAGCTAGAGAATAAGAAAAAGTTTCAAGAAAAAATAGTATAGCTTAGCAACAAAGGATCAATAATCATTAAAGAAACGATGATCAAATCAATTAAAATAAAGAAGTTAGATGTCAAAATTAAACTTTGGAGAAAGAAACCAATAAAATCCAAATGATATTATAACTGAAAATTCACTTATTCTAAAATTTTATTAATTGGAAAATTAGAAATAGTAGCAATCAATGAATGTATCAACATTGAAATTAAGATAAGAAATCAGGTTTTCTTATCGTCATCCAACACAAGAGTCATCATGACCAATGAAAAAATCAATATGAATATAAATATTATTGTTCATGCAATCAAAAGAGGAATGAAAAAAAACTTATTTGGAAGCATAAACAAGATGTTTTGTTCAAACAACAAACAAATAAAAGAGTCTCAATGAAGATCAACATAGGATGCATCGATCCATATATAATGTGAAATCCATGTTTAACATGTTGAACCTTTAGTTAAACTGAGAGGGGGGGGGGTGAATCAGTTTAACACATTCCTAATCTTTTAGAACTTTTTATTAAACTTATTTACACTTTCATTTCATATCCAATTTAATGTGTGAGGAATCTTAGAATGTAAGCAGCAAGTGTTAGTATAATATAGCAGTAGACTTAATATGAGAGCAACAGGTATTAAGCAGATGATACATATCAGATCAATACATAAATATCATGCACAAAGACACCAGATATAAGTGGAAACCCATAAAGGGAGAAAACCACATCTTATTATTGTTGTGATGCAAAGGCAAGCTCCAACTCCCTCTCACCACTGTTTTTCTGCAGGCACCAACCTACAGGAGGCTCCAACCTCAATTCTGCACACTACAACTTGCAAGGAAGCACCAACTCCCTTCAATTTTCTGTAGGCACCAACCTATAGGAGGCTTCAACCTCAGTCAGCTACAACTAACAGCTATCAAGCTGCAACTTGATAGGGAAGCTCCAACTTCCTCAATTTATCAAACTGAATGTTTGTTGATTTACTCAATATATCAGCTCTTTTCTGTATCTGCTCTTCTTCTCTTAATCTTCTCTATTTTATTCTTCTATATTTTGCATTCTCTATATTTGCTCTCTCTCTCACACCTCTCTCATTTTGCATATCAAGTTGATATTACTTATAGAAATTTCTTGATGACTGTTTGTTTTCCTCTAGGAATTCGAAATGGATGGTCATACCCCTTGGTCTTCTGCCTCCTCATTTCTTTATCCAACTCAATTTAAAATCATAAAAATATGTAAAAAATGTCATGCTACAGTGGGATTTTGACTTTTCCTTAGGATACTTGCCTTTGCATCACAAACAATAAAAAATTAATTACAACATTTACATTCACATTTTTAATTACATATTTCAATTTTACTCAGCTCCTTTTCTGGATTTTGGCTTTACTGGATTTGTCTTTTCCTGCTGCTGTTAAGAACCTGTTCAACATTCTCTTTGTTCACTGTCATCTGCATATTCTATGTTTTCTGTGCTTATTCTCCTGTCCAACTCATTCCTGTACATATTCCTGTCAAACCTGTAATCTCTGTGTATCTCTGCATGCTCTCCTCTTCTTTTTCCTTTTCTATAATTGCATTCAAGTTTTATGCCCAATCATTTCCCAATTCGGGCAATCTCACACTTCTCTTTAATTCCACGCTGGAAATTTATATAAACAAGTCTGGGTTATTTTAATATCTCAATTCAGAGAATTGTGATATTAATTCAATATTCCTCTATAGTTATAACCCGACAATCTCTTATGTGTACATATGCGCTAATTCTGCATTTACAACCATTCTACGCAACATAATAATTGACCCTCGGCGTATTAAACCATATTCACAAATTCCATGTTTCGCCACTTCACATATATAGTCATTATACATAATATATCCACACATATATTACGCTTTCTTTAATATTGGAACCATTACAACGGAGTCCAAAGATAATCGACAATCTTTTATTAATTAGAAACCTTAGTCTTCCACCATATGTTAATAACCCGTCAAAATTTAATAAACATCATTAATATAAACCAAATTCATTGTATATATCTCCGCCCCGGGCCCACAATACAATCGTGAATGCATAGACCGTACCTTTGTTAACTCACGCGCCCATCCGACGGCTGTCATTGCATTGCCCGATTCAACGGATATCGCACGGGAAACTTGCGCGAAAGATAACGCGCGATGGCGCGTCACATCTAGACTATCGTTCGCGCACCTTGGTTAAACTCCAGGCAAGTCTGACGCACGATCACCGTCCGATGGCCCTCTTCCAGATCAACGGCTCGTGTCAATTTCGCTTGGCGTCTCTGGTCGATAGTTAATGCGCGATGGTGTAAGTTAAAGAGCGGTTTTGGAACAGTAGTTTAGCCACGTGTCAAATAGTCTATGGAATCGTTGCCCATTCCTCCAATACCGCTTTCCGACGGATGGTGGTGCGATGAAACCCACGGTTTCACTCCAACCCACCGTTACTGTTCATATGGTCACAGTTCCGCTTCCTCACGCAAGGTTCCGTTCTCGTCCTTTTACTCCGGGTTCCGTTCTCCTCCTTTAGAGATTCCACCTGTTATACATTAAAGGGTTCTTTTATACTCTGACGCAGAGTTCCGCCACTTTCTCGGTTCCGTCTATCCTTATGTAGAGTGCACACAACCACTCCTCAAGAACTCATGTGTTCACACAGAGTTAATTCGACCATTACACAATAATATTAACTCAATGTCTCATGCATAGGGATTCGCACTGTACATAATTATAGGGAATAATCAACCAACGCATAATACACAAGGTATTCCTCACACAGGGTTTAGTCTTTACCACAGGGTTTTACTCTTCAATCAAAGTCTATGCTCAATAATTCATCTGCAAACTGTATTACACTGCTTTTCAACTCCACTGCTCTGTCTCTAATTCCTTTGTTTCTTCTGCTTCAATTTCTTTGTTTCTTCTGCTGCCTCTGCTACCTCTATGTCTCTTTTGTCTTATGGATAGTTTAGGTGCTGCTCCTTTGTCATCTCCTTTGTTCTGCTGCCTCTGCTACCTCTCTGTCTCTTTTGTCTTATGGATAGTTTAGGTGATGCTCCTTTGTCATCTCCTTTGTTCTGTTGCCTCTACTACCTCTCTGTCTCTTTTGTCTTATGGATAGTTTAAGTGTTGCTCATTTGTCATCTCCTTTGCCATCAATGACAACATTTCCAACAGTGTCCCCCTTTTGCATTGATGGCAACATACTTCCTCTTCTTGCCTTTTAAAAGCCCCTTTTTGTTTTTCCTCCCCCTTTGACATCAATGGCAAAGGGTTGCTCATTTCCTAGTTTTCTTTCTGCATTTCCTCTCTCTGAGTTATGTTTAGGCCCTCTTCTGTTGACTTTATACCATGCTGCTCCAGACTGATGTACAAGACTTGTTGAGAGAACACTTTGAGGATTATCGAATTTGAATATACACTGTAAATTGATACAGTTCTTTCACTTGTATAGAGCTAAAAGTGAGAATAATGATACTTCATAGAATATATTGTATCAGCTTTATCTAGTCAGAGATGTATAATCACTACTCGTCTTTTATGTTTCAGATTCTTAATATAATGTTTCAGAGCACAATACTGATCCTTTTGCTCTGTAATTGACCTTTTGATGCTTGAATAATGTAGATAACTCTAGGATAATAACTTGGTGTTATTTTTCCTTAATCCTTTGATCCTGAGGACTTGATTCATGCTTTCCTTGCTAACTGTTCTCCTCCTGGAATGATAATTTCGTTTTTGTTCTCCCCCTGAAATGATATTTTCGTTTTTGTTCTCCCCTGAAATTGTGTTTTCTCTTTATATCAGAGAGTAGCATCTGCAGATACTACCCCTAGTTTATCTCTCAAATATTGAAATGGTTCTCTAGCAAGAGGTTTGGTAAATATATCAGTTGTATGTTCTTTCGTTGGTACATATTCCAGCTTTACTATCTTCTGAGCCACTTATTCTCGGAGGAAATGATAATTGATTGGAATATGTTTAGTTTTTGAGTGAAGTACAAGATTTTTAGATATACTTATAGCACTTGTATTATCACATTTGATTGAAATAGGTTCATCAATGCTTACCTTCATGTCTTGAAGAGTTTGCTTCATCCACATGACTTGTGTACAACATGTTATATATTCTGCTTCAGCTATAGACAGAGAGATGGATGTTTGTTTCTTGCTTAACCATGCCACCAGACTTTCTCCTAGATAGAAAGCACCTCCACTTATACTTTTCCTGTCATCAACACAACTGGCCCAATCTGCATCTGTGTATGTTGTTAAAGTGAAGCTTTTGCCTTTAGGATACCAAAGTCCATACTGTGTTGTTCCTTGTAGATATCTGAGTATTCTTTTTACTGCCAGAAGATGGTTTTGTTTAGGTGCTGCTTGATATCTTTCCACTAGTCCTACTGCTAGCATGATGTCTAGTCTTGATGCTGTCAAATACAGCAGGCTTCCTATCATGGATCTGTAGAGTTTTTGATCTACATCTGCAGTCCCATCCTCAGCACACAGCTTGCATCCCGTGATCATGGGTGTTGTCACAGGTTTGCAGTCCTCCATTTTGAATTTTTTCAGCATTTATTTTAAGTATTTTTCTTGAGAGATGAAATTTCCTGTGTTCTTTTGTTGAATTTGAAGTCCCAAGTAGAAACTGAGCTCTCCAATCATAGACATTTCAAACTCTGTTTTAATCTCTTCAGCAAACCCTTTTGCTAGTTCATCTTTGTTGCTTCCAAACATAATGTCATCAACATACACTACAACAATCAGGAGTTCATTTTCATGGGCTTTTATGTATAGATTGTTGTCTACTCCACCTCTCTTAAAACCCTGTTTTTGCAAATATTTATCCAATCTTGAGTACCAAGCACGAGGAGCCTGTTTCAGTCCATATAGGGCCTTCTTCAGTCTACATACATAGTCTTCTTTGTCTGTCAATGAGAAACCTTCTGGTTGTTCCATGTACACTTCTTCTTCTAGATCTCCATTAAGAAAAGCATATTTTACATCCATTTGATATACCTTGAAGCCTTGGCAGCATGCAAATGCCAGGAACATTCTGATAACTTCCATTCTGGCTACAGGGACAAATGTTTCTTCATAATCAAGTCCTTTAATTTGTGAGTATCCTTTGCAGACCAGCCTGGCTTTATTCCTGATTACTTGTCCTTGCTCATTCATTTTGTTTTTGAATACCCATTTTGAACCAATGATATTCTTCTCAATTGGTCTAGGAACTAGTTCCCAGGTATTGTTCTTCTCGATTTGGTCCAATTCTTCATTCATTGCTTTTACCCAATACTTGTCCTTGCTGGCTTCTTCAAACTTCTTTGGCTCTATTTGTGATAACATTGCTATGTATACTTCTTTTGTCTGTTCAGCTAGCTGCCTTCTTGTTTGCACTCCTACACTCTTGTCTCCTATGATTTGATCTTCTAGATGGTTCTTTTGAGTGTATCTTGAGGGGGTTTTTGAGTTCAGTTCAACATTTTCTGATGTTTTTCTTGTTTCTTCATCATCTTGGTCCTCTTCTTCATGATTTTCAGGATGGCTGCTGCAATCTATATCTCTTGTCTTGTTTGGAAGTTCTTCATCAAATCTTACATCAATACTTTCTACAATTTTTCAAAGAGTCTTGTTGTAGCATCTGTATCCTTTACTCTTGGATGCATATCCTAAGAGTATTCCTTCATCTACTCTTGCATCAAACTTCCCTAGATTTTCATCATTATTCTTTATGTAGCACTTGCTGCCAAAGACTCTAAAGTGCTTGATTGATGCAGGTTTACCATGCCATAGCTCATAAGGTGTCTTGTCACTGTTAGGTCTTAAATGAGCTTTGTTTAGAATATGTATTGTTGTGTGTATAGCTTCTGCCCAAAAGGTTTGAGTAATGTTACTCTCTTGCATCATAGCTCTGGCCATTTGTTGTACAGATCTGTTTTGTCTCTCTGCTACTCCATTCTGCTGAGGTGTCCCTGCAATGGTAAATTGTTGCTTTATTCCATGTTCATTACATAGGTCTGCAAAGTCATAATCTGTGAATTCTCCTCCTCTATCTAATCTGATACATTTTAGCTTGCATCCAATTTGATTTTCTGCTAATGCTTTGAATGTCTTAAACTTTTCCAATGCTTCTGATTTGTTCTTGAGAAAAGCAACCCATGTCATTCTGGAGAAATCATCTATTATCAGCATGAAGTAGGATTCTCCACTTGGTGTCTTAGTTCTAGCAGGTCCACACAGGTCCATGTGCACAAGCTGGAGTGGTCTTCTTGTTGATAGCTCATCTTTAGATCTAAAGGATGTGCGAGTTTGTTTCCCCAATTGATAAGATTTGCATATGGTATTTGAAGGCCTTTTTATTTCTGGCATATCTCTGACAGCTTTCTTCTTGCTCAGTCTGATGATATGGTCAAAGCTGAGATGTCCCATTCTCCTATGCCATAACCATGACTCCTCAAGTTTGCTAAGATGGCAGGTTTCATCCTCCTCTTTTACTATGTAAACATTACTCTCTGTTCGAACACCTTTGAGCAGAGTCTTTCCTATTGTGCTTGATCTGACTTCACAATCTTGTGCTCTAAAGAGAACTTCGCAGCCTTTGTCACACATCTGACTGTCACTCAGTAAATTTGCTTTCAGCCCATCTACAAATAGTACATCTTGGGCCTTTCCTCTTCCATTATCTATGTTGACTGAGCCTTTTCCCTTGATCTTACCTGATTTATCATTGCCAAAAGTAACATTTCCAGATTTCTTTTCATCAAGAGTTATAAACTTGATTTTGTCTCCAGTCATATGTTTTGAGCAGCCACTGTCCAGGTACCACTGGCTTTTCAAGTCTTGAGCAGTTAGGGCCAGGTCACATTTATTCTCCTTCTTTATCCACTGGAAGCACCCTTTTGTTTGGTATCTTTTGTGGGATGATGGACTACATTTTCTTAGAGGACATTTGGAAAGTATATGTCCAACTTGATTGCATACACAACATTTGATCATAATTTTTGCATAGTTATGAGTATGAACAAAATTTCTTTGAATCATAAACCTCCTTGAGGTGTTAAACATCAATCTTTGTCCATACTTTCTACACTCAATGATTTTATGACCAAATTCCTTACAATAAAAGCAGTAACCATAGAAGCTATTTGCATACCTGATGTAAGGTTGTCTCTTCAATGTTTGCATCTTTTGCTGGTTTGAATTACTCCTTCTTGCATGACAATATGCAGCAACGTGTCCCAACTTGTGGCAGACATAACAGGTGGCATTCTTCATTGGAGGGAAGAATCTTCTTTGATGGTTTCCAAATTTTACATATTCAGGGGTCTTAGTATTTATTACATTCTTTGCTACTAGTGGTTTCTTCTGATCTCTGTCTTCCTTATTGTAGATTTCTTCTTTTGTAGGAATTGTTTGAGCTACTTCATCATTCTTCTTAGCTTTTACAAAAATAATATTTTTGTTTTCCTTTTCTTTGCCTTTACTCGATTCTCCTTCATAACCTATTCCTGTTTTTATCATTGGGGATCTTTGAGCAACCAGAATTTCATTCAACTTACTAGAGCTTGTTTGAGAAGAGTTTATAAGCATTGTCCTTTGACCATTTTCTAGTTTCTTCCTAAGACATACTACTTCTTCTTCCAATTTCTCTTGTTCTCGGTTTTTATCCTTGATTTGCTGAAGTAACATGTCTTCTATCTTCTTTGCTTCTTCAAGCTCTACCTTTAGCTGCATGAGGACTTCTGAATTTTGTTCTTCTCTTACATACTTAATAAGAATGTCCTTTTGTTTTCTGCACTTCAGTTTGAGTCTGTCAATCTCTTCCAGAGCACTTCTTAGCTCCCCCTCAAGTTCGACTTCCCATTCTTCTTCTTCATCTTCTAGCAGGAGTCCTTCAAGATCTTCTATGGCCATCAATAAGAATTCGGAGGTTCCTTCTTCACTTGAGGGTTCATCTAAATCTTCAGATGTACTACTGTCTTGTTCAGCATAGAAGGATTTTCTATTGAACTTCTTTCCTTTCTGCCAGTTCTTTGATTTATTTTTCTCTGACTCTTGAGCCTGATTCCTTATTTTCTTATGAGGACACTTAGCAACATAGTGTCCCACTCTTCCACAGTTAAAGCATTTGAAGGGGAGTTTACCTTTGTATTTACCTGAGCCTCTATCCAATTTCTTGACAAACTTTGCCTCTTCTTCATCTGAGCAAGAGCATATGTCTCCCTCTTCTTCTTTCTTCTTTTCTGTTTTAAAGGTTGCTTCCCTCGTACTTGGCTTCTTCTATGGGAGCCTCATTTCATAAGCTGTTAGATTTCCAAGTAGCTGGTTCATGGTCAAGGTCTCCCAATCAGCTGTTTCTTCTATTGCATACACCTTTGGATTAAACATGGATGGAAGAGATCTTAGAATCTTTTTCACAATTATACTTTCTGGCATTTTTTCTCCAAGAGCTTTCATATTGTTAATAATTTCTGTATCTTTTAGAAAGAAACTGGCAATGTCTTCATCATCATTCATTTTTAAGTTTTCAAACTGGGCTCTATAGACTTGAAGTTTGGTAGTCTTTACTTTCTCGTCTCCCTCATGTATGTTTTCAAGAGTATCCCATATTTTTTTGGCTGTGTCTTTGTGCATTACTTTAATAAACTCTGCTTCACACAATCCATTCAGGATGGCATTCATGGTTTTTGCATTAGCCACAAAATCTTGTTTTGATTCTTTTTCTGTGTCAGTTGCCTTCGGGGCATATCCTAATTCCACAGCAGCCCAGACTTCTATTCCTGGAGACATTATGTATGTCCTCATTCTGATTTTCCAGAAAGCATAATTTTCACCAGTGAAGAAAGGGGCTTTATTGGTTGAGCATCCTTCTTTACTAGCCATCTTGGGAACCTAGGATCTCCTTTCAGTTGTTAGACTTGAACAAAGGAACCTGCTCTGATACCAATTGTTGAACCTTTAGTTAAATTGAGAGGGGGGGGGGGGTGAATCAGTTTAACACATTCCTGATCTTTTAGAACTTTTTATTAAACTTATTTACACTTTCATTTCATATCCAATTTAATGTGTGAGGAATCTTAGAATGTAAGCAGTAAGTGTTAGTATAATATAGCAGTAGACTTAATATGAGAGCAACAGGGATTAAGCAGATGATACATATCAGATCAATACATAAATATCATGCACAGAGACACCAGATATAAGTGGAAACCCATAAAGGGAGAAAACCACATCTTATTATTGTTGTGATGCAAAGGCAAGCTCCAACTCCCTCTCACCACTTTTTTTCTGCAGGCACCAACCTACAGGAGGCTCCTACCTCAATTCTACAAGCTACAACTTGCAAGGAAGCTCCAACTCCCTTCAATTTTCTGCAGGCACCAACCTACAGGAGGCTTCAACCTCAGTCAGCTACAACTGACAGCTATCAAGCCGCAACTTGATAGGGAAGCTCCAACTTCCTCAATTTAACAAACTGAATGTTTGCTGATTTACTTCAGATATCAGCTCTGTTCTGTAGCTTCTCTTTCTGCTCTTCTTCTGTCAATTTTCTCTGCCTTATTCTTCTATATTATGCATTCTCTATATTTTCTATCTCTCTTACACACCTCTATATTTTTGCATATCAAGTTGATATTACTTATAGAAATTTCTTGATGACTGTTTGTTTTCCTCTAGGAATTCGAAATGGATGGTCATACCCCTTGGTCTTCTGCCTCCTCATTTCTTTATCCAACTCAATTTAAAATCATAAAAATATGTACAAAATTTCATGCTACAGTGGGATTTTGAATTTTCCTTAGGATACTTGCCTTTGCATCACAAACAATAAAAAATTAATTACAACATTTACATTCACATTTTAATTACATATTTCAATTTTACTCAGCTCCTTTTCTGGATTTTGGCTTTACTGGATTTGTCTTTTCTTGCTGCTGTTAAGAACCTGTTCTGCATACTCTTTGTTCACTGTCATCTACATATTCCCTGTTTTCTGTGCTTATTCTCATGTCCAACTCATTCCTGTGCATATTCCTGTCAAACCTGTAATCTCTGTGTATCTCTGCATGCTCTCCTCTTCTTTTTCCTTTTCCATAATTGCATTTAAGTTTCATGCCCAATCATTTCCCAAGTCCGAGCAATCTCATACTTCTCTTTAATTCCATGTTGGCAATTTATATAAACAAGTCTGGGTTATTTTAATATCTCCATTCAGAGAATTGCGATATTAGTTCAATACTCCTCTATAGTTATAACTCGACAATTTCTTATGTGTACATATGCGCTAATTCTGCGTTTACAACCATTCTACATAACATAATAATTGACCCTCGGCGTATTAAACCATATTCACAAATTCCATGTTTCGCCACTTCACATATACATTCATTATACATAATATATCCACACATATATTACGCTTTCTTTAATATTGGAACCATTACAACGAAGTCCAAAGATAATCGGCAATCTTTTATTAATTAGAAACCTTAGTCTTCCACCGTATGTTAATAACCCGTCAAACTTTAATAAACATCATTAATATAAACCAAATTCATTGTATATATCTCCGCCCCGGGCCCATAGTACAATCATGAATGCATAGACCGTACCTTTGTTAACTCACGCGCCCATCTGACGGCTGTCATTGCATTGCCCGATCCAACGGATATCGCACGGGCAACTTGCGCTAAAGATAACGCACGATGGCGTGTCACATCTGGACTATCGTTCGCGCACCTTGGTTAAACTCCGGGCAAGGCCGACGCACGATCACCGTCCGATGGCCCTCTTCCAGATCAACGGCTCGTGTCAATTTCGCTAGGCGTCTCTGGTCGATAGTTAATGCGCGATGGCACAAGTTAAAGAGCGGTTTTGGAACAGTAGTCTAGCCACGTGTTAGATAGTCTATGGAATCGCTGCCCATTCCTCCAATACCGCTTTCCGACGGATGGTGGTGCAATGAAACCCACGGTTTCACTCCAACCCACCGTTACTGTTCATCCGGTCACAGTTCTGCTTCCTCACGCAAGGTTCCATTCTCGTCCTTTTACTCCGAGTTCCGTTCTCCTCCTTTAAACTCAGATTCCGCCCGTTATACATTAAAGGGTTCTTTTATACTCTGACGCAGAGTTCCGCCACATTCTCGGTTCCGTCTATCCTTATGCAGAGTGCACACAACCACTCCTCAAGAACTCATGTGTTCACACAGAGTTAATTCGACCATTACACAATAATATTAACTCAATGTCTCATGCACAAGGATTCACACTGTACATAATTACAGGGAATAATCAACCAACGCATAATACACAAGGTATTCCTCACCACGAGTTTAGGCAGCAAATGCACGAGCTGCGAGATAATTTCCTCATATAATCCGACCAAGAAGACATAAAGCTATACATGGAACTTATTCACAATTCTTACAATTCATAACGAATTCGGATATTCGGCTCGGTGGCCAATATTCTCTATTACATTCTTGAAGGGTTCTCTACACACTCTCTCCCGGCCCTCTTACTTCATTTAAGTAATGCTCCAACATCATCCCCAAGAATATTAAGTCTTTACCACATGGTTTTAGTCTTCAATCAAAGTCCTTACATACAAACTCAATTAATGAATAATTGCTCAATAACTGAATTCATCTGCAAATATATTAAGCCCCTAATTCATGAATGAAACTATGTATTACACTCCTTGAGCCTTACCCTTTCAATTCCATTGCTCCGTCTCTAATTCCTTTGTTGCTCTCACTTCAATTCTCTATTCATGCAACTGCCCTGCGCTGCCTATGTTTGTCTCTTTTGCCTTATGGATAATTTAGGTGTTGCACACAGTCTTTTCCTTTTCCATCTATTTTGCCATCAATGACAACATTTCCAACAACGGTTGTCAATGTACAATTAGCGGTTCCCCTAAAATCACGTTCACAAGATGGAGATTACTCTTTTCTTATGTTGAAAAGCGGATAGAAAATAGAATTTGAAATTATTATGCTCACAGTTAAAAGATTTACAGAGTAAACAACATATTACAAAACTCAAACAGGCAGCAGAACACAGAAAATCAAAGATTTAATTTACATAACTTCAAAAACAGAACTATGCAGCTACAACTGCTTTACAACTCGGACTCTGCCTCTAGACTCTATATTTTTCTATCCCAAATCAACTCTATTTATAAAAAAATTAAGTCGGTTAAATGTTATTTCAATTCGAAAGCGTTATGGCGATGATGGCCCTTCGAAACTCAACAAAACATGGTGGTGATGGCAGGGCGGTGACTGCAGGGTGATGAGGTGGTGCGTTGTCAAGAGTAATTACTTCCAATACTCCCCCTTAATTACGACTGACAATTAACCATGACTTAACATAACTTAAACATGCTTGTTGGTCTAAGTCTCACCTAGGCTTACAATGACTCAAAAACTTTGACATCAATTCTTTAACTATATTTCTTTTTCCTTTTCTTCCAGATCCTGTATCCTTTGAATTTCTTCATCTTTGTCTTTTTGGTGTAGGTTCCAAATTTCAGTTTCTTCATTTTTTGTTGTAGCTCGTCCATTGTTAAATCTTTGTTTATCATAAAAACATTAAAAAAAATCATTTTAGGATGTTCACGAATGTCATCTGCTTTTTCAAAAATATGTTTATATGTGAATTATTGCCACATCTCATCTTCTATAGTTCATTCTTCATCATTAATCTTCTAATTATAAATTTACTGCAACAAAAGTTCATAATAAAACTATCGATTAATCTTCTGATTTTCGATAACGTTGAAGCTTCACCATATATTAACTTTGAAAAGATAAACCTCTTTCAAAACATTCTATCTCCATTCACTTTTTTAAAAGAATACCATACTATGTCCATTTACTTTTTAAAAGAATACCATACTATGTCCATTCACTTTAAAAAAAAATACCTTTCATATGACCTTTTAAAACTTTGACTCTTCACTTCAATGATATGCAAAGCAATGATTAAGAGAACAAACCTTCAGCTTGCTTCCTCTGCCTCTAGGGCTACCGCCATTTGAAATGATACAATCTAGTACTATCGGTATTCAACTCCTTGGGACAGGCACACGCAGTTTTGGCAGACACACTTCATAACAGCCAAAATCTCTACGCCCAAATTCTTCAAGTAACTTAAACAAAATCCTCTTATAGGCTGGAAAATCCCATCAAGCCAGATCTAAGCACATAGGCCACAAAAGGTGACATTCTCACCGAAGTTTTGCTGGGATTCGCCCTTAGTCATGAATTATTAAAATTTACCGCTTGCAGTTGAGCTGGATCAGGGACCCTTGTTACTCGTGAAATGCCGCAAAAGGAATGGGATCCGCCACGAGAGTCGAGCTCTGTAACTAATGAGACGAGGAGATATGGAAATAGATATAGATATAGGGGGAGGATATCTCTTTCGAATTTGAAACATGAATTACTTGTCTCACTGGCTCTGACCTCTGCTACACTGACAGCAACAATGACTCCTACTTCAAGCTAGATGGGTTTTGAAACGCTCAACAAACACTATTGTAGACCAAACAAATTTGGACCCACTCACTCAAAACGTCATGGATTCATCTTGCTCTATCATGACATAATAGCTTACAGAAGTGGTAACTCTATAATTTGAAACTTCACACTACCCAGTGCACATGGGCCTCACAAATCTTCCACAAGAACTCTGTCAGCACTGTAACTCTATTGGTCTACCCACATCAATGGATTCTCACCGAATTTCTGGGAATAAAGGCTCACACTCATATTCCAACGAACTCCAAACTGGCTCCGATACCAATTGAAAGATTTACAGAGTAAACAACGGATTAAAAAACTCAAACAGTCAGCGGAACACAAAAAACCAAAGATTTAATTTACATAACTTCAACAACAAAACTCTGCAGCTACAGCTGCTTTACAACTTGGACTCTGCGTCCTGACTCTATATTTTTCTATCCCAAATCAACTCTATTTATACAAAACTTAAGTCGGTTAATTGTTCTTTCAATTTGAAAGGGTCATGGCGGTGATGGCCCTTCGAAACTCAACAAGGCAGGGTGGTGATGGCAGGGCGATGAGGCAGTGCGTTGTTACGAGTAATTACTTCCAACAACAGTACCAACCGTCATAATTGAAAATTTTTGTCGATAGATATTGTGAAATCAAATAAATGAGGTACCCGTTTTTTAATGAAAAAGTAATTGATAATTGAAGTTGTTGATGGGAGAAGTTATATATGTAACTAATATTTAAAATATTTTTTAAAAATTTATTAACTTTAAATTAATAGAATTAAAATTTTATTAATTTTAAATTAATAGAATAATAAATAGATTTTATTAAAATTAGTTTGTAGTTATTAATATTTTATTATGTAAGAGTTTAAAGTTATTTTGAAATTATTTTGTAATTAGTAGATGTATGGTGAAAAGAAATGAAATTAGGAATTCCTTTACAACAAAATGTCATGCACATAGTTGTCCATCATTTTTTTATGTCAATAGTTCCTTAAATTATGGTGGACAATTATCTACATTTCATTTGGCCATTTTTATTTTTAATATAATTTTTTTATCTCATAATTCAATTTAAAAGCACATAAAAATAATTATGCACTAATAAAAAAAATACTTTTTATTCATTTTTTTTTAATTTTCAAAATATATTGAGATTAATATTTTTTTTAAACTTTAATAAACATCATAAAATATATTTAAAATTTTAAAAAGAAATTAAAAATTCTAGAATATTTCATATTTCATAAATATATTGAAAAATACTAAAATATTTTAAAAGAAATAAAAATCGGAATATTTCAAAAACTACAACTCAACAAAATGAATGAGGAATGAATACACCTAAACAGGTTTATTTAGAATTCTAGATTTATTCTTTACAAAGTATCTTGCTATCTGAAAAACCAACAAGGGTCATTTGATCTTTCTGATTCTCGGATATTGGGGATATGAAATTAGTATAATTTCAGTATATTAAAGGAATTTTTGTTGTGAGAGAGTTTATTGTGAAAGTTTATAGGAAAAGGGCATAACACAAGAGACCGATACAGCTGTCCTATAGACCATCTTTAAATAATTTCTTTTTTTTCTATTAATTTTGAGTAAATTAAAATAGTCAAATAATTGTGTTAACATGCACCCAAAGAAATAACTCAATTTTCAAAGACTGTTTTTTAAAACATGTGTTGTTCACTAGCTCACAATTTAGGGTGTATGACAATTTCTTTTGTTTAAATCTGGTTAGAAATTTTTTAAAACTTGAGGGCCTCAAGTGTTTGAATTTTTTTATGGTAGAAATAGATTCAGCATTATCAAGAACAACTAAACATCCAAAATAATGAAGATTGACAAAGGTAACCCAAATTTCCAAAAATATCTACTACATTTTGTTAAAATCTTACCAATAAATTCCATTATTTTCAAATCCAAACTATACCATTTTAGAGCACTTTAAAACATACCAACAAAACCAGACACTTGAAGCAAGGACAACAATAGCATAAGATATCTTTGTAAGTAGACGCCATATCAACTTATACCAATATTATGTTCCTTTTGTCTGCAAACACGTGCTTCTGTGTACACCCTCCCAGCTTTGCAGAAGTAGCCTTTATCAGGAGCACAATGCGCATCTTCTGAGCACACGCATAGTCCTTCCAGAGCACATCCATCCTTCTTTGCGATAACTCCCGCGTCTCCTATTCCGAGAACACCATCCGTCCACTCATTGGAAAAGAGTCCCTTTGGGTCGTATTTCGTTTTGGCGGCCAGAAACGCCTCGTATTTGCTGTATTTTTTCATGACCCTATCAAATCCAATGTTTCGGTTCTTTCCCCAGTGAGGAATACCTCCATATTTCACAAGAGCCATTTGCTCTATTTCCTCCAACACATCTTCATGAAGTCTAGGAGTATTGGGATCGTTGGCTCTATAATAGGTCGTCTCAATGTCAACTGAATCCTCTTGTTTCCCCAAATAAGCAGTTGAAGCTTTAACATAACGCATCAGAAAACCATAGTATAGTTCAACCCCACACAGACTGTTCGGAACCATGTCCCTAATCTTCTTTACGTCAGAAATAAATTGTCCGATTTTGGACACGCTGATACTAATTCCATTCTGAAAGAAGAACAAACCTTTGATTCTAGGATCCCAGGCGCACGCTGTTTCTAGTCCGTCCTCCGGGCTTGTGAGACAAGATCCTGCAGCTTGCATGTTATTCTGGAACCCAATCACTGGATATCCGAGAAACAGATGATCGTTGTTCTTCAGTCCTGTACCGAGTTTCATAATGGAATTAACTTGAACGGCGGCCACAGCACACACAACGTGTGTGCTATTATGGCTCTGTTCAAACTCCTCTGCAAATTCAAACATTAATAGAAATCAAGAACAGTCAACTTGATAAACTTAATACGTGTATCAATGTGGATGGATTCGATGGGCATGCATGTTGGATTCTATTACCTGCTATTCTGGCAGTGGCTAGCAGAGGAGAAAAAGTAGGGCGAAACCCTATGAAATCGTTTACTCCATTCCCACATGTATTAACAGGCACTCGATCGTCTACCCTATAGACGACCTTTCGCTGAGCAGGATACCACGTAACATCTGCGAATTCGTGCTCCACGCCAAACTGCGCTATCCTGTTTTCGAGATCGAAGTCATCTTGCTCAACATTCGTGATGGATCGCTTGAACATCGGTTGCAATTGGAGGGTGACCTGCGCAGAATAGAGAAAAACCTAAATATCCGTAGTATTGATTAAAAGAAATAATCAACCTTGCTATAAGCTCTCATCTCAATCAAATCATTGATCCATACAAGCTTACATCTCAAACAAATCATTGATTCATACAATGAATTTTAAAAGGCATGGAAATTTTGGTATGATTTTGAATCTAGTTGAACTTTTTTGTTTCAAGGATCAGGATTTTGGGTATTTTTGGGGTGATGTTGAATATATTTTTTGGGCAGAAAATTTTACCATAATGCCCATAAAATCATAATGAACATTTCACCCTCTTTAAAGCCCATAAAATCATAAAAAGTTTATTATCAATATATAATAATTAATAAAATCGTTTTTATGTAATTTTTTAATTATAATTTGAATTTAAATTTAGAATCAACTAATATATACATTTAAAATCATCTAATGTAATTCATTATTAAGATTTTGCTAATCCTTCCAATTAAATGAATAATTTGAATGGACATTTGAAACTATCATTGCGTTAATGATGAAATACACATGCTGGTTCCAAATGTCTACCCAAAATTTTCAATGCAATCAATGCTAAGAATTACATCAAAGAAATGATGAAATACACATGCTGGTTCCAAATGTCTACCCAAATTTTTCAATGCAATCAATGCTAAGAATTACATCAAAGAAATTTGAATCACATAAACGTGGGTTGAGAAATTAAATTCTTTTTTACAAATATTGCAATTCATTCCTACCTGAGAAATTACTCCGAGAATCCCCAAAGAGACTTTGAGTGCATTTAGATCTTCATCTGCTTCATTGAGGCTCACAACCTTTGCATATCCCTCATCTTCTGAGGCCGGGACTACCAATCTCATGCCCACAACAAATTCATGAACAGCACTGCCCTTGCCAAAGAGGGAACTACCATGAGCACCAGTGCCTAGCATTCCCCCTAGGGTTACACCCAACCAGTATGGCGAATGGAGCAACGCAAGACCTTCGTTGGCGGCGGCATCAATGAGATCCTTAAGGGTAACACCACTCTCGAACGTCATTGTCATGCTCTGTTTGTCCAGAGAAACAAGATGGTGTAGATGCAGAGTGCTGATGATGAGACCGGCTTCTCCAGCAGGGCATACAAGTTTGGGAATGCTGTGGGCGTAGCGAGTCACAACTCTCATCTTCTGGTTCTTCTGAACGGCCTCGGCAACGTAGGCCACAAGTTGCTCTTCGGTGGAGGGATACACAACTTGCGCAGCCCTGCAGATGCTACGATCAGGAAACACACCATAAGCATTAGAAACTGTGCAACTAGTGGATCCATCGGAGCATTCCACCACGGGACCAGGCGGGCTAGATTTCACAATGGAGACTAAAAGAAAAAAGGCATGGCACGAGAACAAAATAGCCGTGTGAAACTCCATTGGCAATGTAACAAAATGAACGGTAGCAGAGTACGCATAAGAATTTAGTTTTGAGCACCGGACGAGTCGGAGCATTTAAATGTCGTTGTCTACGGGTACGGGTCGTTTTCTACGACGTTACAAATTTGAATTTTATTCAAATTTCGACTCAGGGCATTTAAATGTCGTTGTCTACGGGTACGGGTCGCTGTCTACGAGATTACAAATTTGAACATAGCCAATTTTTTTTCAAGAAATTTGATTTGATTGGTGTAGTGTTCAAATTTTTGATAATGGAAATACATTTATCACTCTCAAGAATTTTTGGGACATTGAAGCTGGGCAATTACAACATAGAATTTCAAAAATTTCAACCAAATTTTCTCATAATCATACTATTATTATTTGGCTAAATTTTAACTACTTTATTTAAATAGTCTAATGTTTTGATGTAGTGCAAGAGTTAGCTAAAATTGTTGTTGTTAGTTCATCTCTCGTTTATGATCAATTAATAGGTGGTACCATATATTTTTAATTAAGGTATATGGCTTAGTCTATAGTAGAAAACATTGAGTCATAACTTATTTGAGTACTTTGAAACCTAGAAGCTAGACTAGCTTATTCGTCATCACTATCCATAGCTTATTAGTCACCACTATCCACTTATCCCCACTCATTATTTAGCATCCCCTTTACCCACTAGCACTATATGTAGCATATCTTCCACTAGTTTACCCACTGTCCACTTATCCCGTAACCCATTTTCTAGCATCTACTTTGCTCACTACACTATGTGTAACATATATTTCACACAAATATAGAGTTCTACTCCTAGGAACAATTATAGGTCTAGAACCATAAGCATACTTTTATGATCGAGGTTATAGTATTCAATATCAAGTAGTAGAAGAAGCATATCTATCAGTATTATTAAGAACATCAACATATATAGAATATCCAAAAATCGGATATATGGTTGCTTTTGATAGATAGATAAAGAAAAATTCTTAATTTATCACACATTCTTGTTTCCTTGGTGGTAAATCCAACATAAAAGTTGATGTAGTTGGTT
The DNA here is from genome assembly GCA_034641835.2 of Pinus albicaulis. Lineage (NCBI taxonomy): Eukaryota > Viridiplantae > Streptophyta > Pinopsida > Pinales > Pinaceae > Pinus > Pinus albicaulis. The sequence goes on along the minus strand of CM076582.1, from coordinate 1,359,255,884 downwards.
TTATTGCTTAAGAAAATCCAAAAGAAACACTATTCCAATATTTTGTGCTTCAAATAGGGATAGGTGCAATTAAAGGTCCATGTCAAGGCACATAGTAGGGAGTGAGTCCAAATCTAGTGCTACTACTATTAGATAGGCAAGTTAAGCCAAAAATATAGCAAGGCAAGCCGATAGATTTTGTTGATACCATTGAACCAATTGACTAAGTTGGCTCTAATGCAGTCAAGCAAGCAATCATCATTGTTCCAACCACATTCCAACTCATCTACCATTACTAGAGGTTACACCTGTAGCTTCTTGAATTGAATCAATGGTTTCGGTTTAAGAAACATCACTAATAGTACACGGAAGAAATACCAATAATAGTCTTGAGAGAAAAATAACCAACAATAAGGGTTATGGTTCCAAAAGCAAATGCAAGGAAAAATATTGTAGTTGATCTAGTGTTATTCAATCTATCTACACAAGTAAATTAAATCTTGACAAAATATTTTCTCTTAGCAACATCACTACCAGATTGAGCCTTTTTACACATCCCTCTCATCGATTTCATCTTTTAGCTCCATTGATTTTGTCTTGGCTGACCTTGTTCTATTTTATTCTATTGATGCCAATTGACCACTTCCTATTGTTTTGACTTTTGGTACATGGCCTAGTATAATAAGCAAAACTTCTTTACCCTATTAAAGAAGCACTAGTAGTAAATTAAATATGAAGTAGATGTAGTCCCAAGTCTAATGATTGAAAATGTTGATTGAGATTGACACTAAAGAGGAAAGGTGGTAGGAGTAGGACCATAAGGAATACATCAATACCCATCTTATCTACCATTATCATCACTTCCAATTAGATATTGAAAGCTAGAGCAAGTCAAAGAAGAATTATTTGAAATGAATATTTACCCAATGGAAACTTAGCTTGATGCAGTTTCACTACCAAAATTTTTACATATGCATAGTGTCGATGGATTTTTCATAGTATTTACATGCATGCTTAAGAATCCTTGCATCAAGCTTCTTTGGAGATTTATTTTCCCTTAGATTTCCTAGCGCACTAGGTTATTTTGACCCATATGATAGTGAATAGGTACATCCATAAAAAATAAATCCATAAGTAGAGTGGAGAAAATAAAAGTGGTAGAACCACTCGTTGAATAACTAGTTGACCCGTAAGTGGAAAAGGAAATACCAAGAATAATAGATATAGATATAGTGTAGAACTTATATGCACTACGCATGCATATGTCCAAGATTCTCCTGATCACATACTATTTGACTTCATGCACAATACAGAATCTATTCCACCATTGATCATCACATGCGGAAATTAAATCAGTTGCAATGCACACATGAAACCATAAAAATTCACACACATTAACATAGTTGTTTTAACGGGAAAGCCTGAAGCTTAAAACCCCAACTATCTGTATATAATATATGTCATAGAGATCATGTAACAATCCTCATATAAATCTGATCATATCAAGCTCTCAGTACAATCCAATCGCTACACATTAATCAGGCCCGATCTTGCAAATCCATGCACCGATCTTTACCAGCCTTTAGCCTGCCTCTATTGCGCAATCCCTGCTAAATAATGGCTCTGGATGAACTCCAATTTCTCTAACCTTTCTCACGCAATCCTTAAAGGCATCTCCACTAAATTTGTGGTGCAAACAATGCAACACTATAGTCACAACTGATAGTCACGCTTGCTCTTTCACCTACCTCTCCACTGGTCTCCACTGAACTGTCCATGCACTGTAGTTAACTGATGTATTATTCAGTTGATTAATGAGTTATTATTTAGTGAATTAATTATTAATTAATTCACACCACTCTCACTAGTGTATCAATGAGTAAGACTAGATACAACTAGCTCAACTGTGTCTAACTCCACCAACTACTTCTACAACTCCACCAAACTCTGTCACATGAGTTCTAACTGAATTCCTCCATGCAATAGCTCCAGTAAACCCTCAGGAATAGCATAATTCCTTCTGTCAGCTATTGTGCCACATCTATGCACTTAACTGAAGTGCTCCAAGAGAATAAGATAATGTTTAGAGTCCAAATATTATTAAGAGCTAATAATATTCGACATATCTATTTTTAGACTGGATATCTAAAAATAGACTCCGCCCAATATGTCTAAAAATATAAATCCATATATTTTTCCAACTTGACCAACCATCCACAAATAGCATCCTGCAACTCATAGAATATGATCGACATGTCTAAAAATAGACATTGTGCCAAAAATCACCTGTGTGGGCCCCACCTAGTTTAGGTGATTATTTTCCAACTAGGATCAAGAATGATGTTTCAGAATGCCTCCTTCACTATTTCTTGTTGAAATCTTCAACACTCCCTCTCAACAAGAAAGGACTGTCTTTGCATGCGACATGCAACTCCATGCATTCGCCCTGCAACCTTTGCAAGCACCCTGCAACTCCATGCATCTGCTCTGCAACTCTTCCAAAACTAAAAGGCTCCAAACAACTCAATCATTCTAAATTCATCTAACATCAAAGTCTTCGACTTATGCTGGTACCAACTGCACATGTCTTCAGGAACCACTGCGTTTTTGAACTCTGCACCCATGCACTCTGCACTTGCTATCAACTCTGAGCCACGCTCCAGTATCTGACACTGTCACTTTGATCTACCTGCATCAATCCAACTGATCATGCTACTACTTCTCTGTGGGCACCTCGTAGCCAGGTTAAATTCATGAGATCCACACCATCTCCATGAATCCTGCCCAGAAATCTCCTCTTGGGATTACTCATGCACGTCACCCCACCTCTCACCTGGTGGTATAGCTACATGCACTCCCTCTGCCCATCTGGCACGAAATTTCTCTGCATGAGTGGTTGCTCCCACTCCATGATCCTCATCTTGTGGCTACTCCACATCCCGAGGTTCACTCTTACCTGCATGCAAATCCAACTCCCTCTCAAGCTTCAATTACATATCTTTCTTGCACTTCCTAACAGTAGGAAGCTCCGTAGAAATCCCATCTACTTCAAATCTATAGAGATTATTGGCTCGAATCCCAACCTTCTTGACTTGTCCTGTTGCTTTGTACCGAAGGAAAAATTTTCCTTCACTAAAGACAACATCATACCCTTTATCCTCTAACATTGTGATTGAGATTAAATTCTTCTTTAAACCCGGAACATGCACTACATCTTGTAAAATAATGAGTTTACCTGACTTCCTCTGAAAGGTAATGGTACCAATGTCGGTCGCATTGTATCATCCATTGTCGCCCAACTCAACGTGCAACTAGAGATCTTTCTCCACCAAGTCACTGAAAAGGTCAACATCTCCCGTCATGTGAAAGGAAGCACCACTATCAAAGTACCACCCCGATCCCAATGCACTAGACACCATGCATGTGATCAATGAGAAGTCCAACTCAAATTGCGAGGCAAGAGCCTCACCAGCTGCAGCTCCAGCAACCTGCTTGTTCTTCTTCTTCTGTGGAAAATTAGTGGTGAAATGCCCATGTTTGTGACAGTGAAAACACTTCACTTTGGACATGTCATGCTCTTTTCCATCCGCACCGGATTGAGAAGTATTTTTCTTCCCCTTCCCTTTCTTTGCTTTGGCAGCCAAAGTGAAATCCTCTTCATCATCATTCTTTGATGAAGAGCCATCCCTAGTATCTCGCCTTATCTCCTCCTGCACAAGATCTGACCAAAGTCGCTCCCATCCTGGTAGTTTCTCCTAACCATTGACAGAGTCCTCGTAGCTATGCCAACTCTTCGGAAGCCCAAGGAGAGCCAAGCTCACCAAGTCTTATTCATCCACACTAACTCCTACACTCCCAAGCTCATCCCTGCAACGGACAAACTTTTTCAAGTATACCAGAATAGTGTCATTCTTCTCCATTTTTATTTTCCTGAGCTTGTCTTTAAGCACCAACTTCCTCTAGTCACTTCTGCTTTGGAACAATTCTGTCAAAGCCTTCCACATCAAGAATGGAGTGGCTTTACCGTGAAGGCTGGACAAAATGTGATCCTTCACACCTTCCAACAGAATCCTTCGAAACCTTGCTACCTTCTTTTGCCATGCGTCAAGTGCGGCTACATTGCTAGAACCCGGTTTAGGAATATCAGTATCTATGAACTCCTTCAACCCATTATCCTCTGGCACTACCTCCATCCTGTCCTTCCATGCAATATAATTCGAGTTGCCCTCAAGGACATACTCCAATCGCAATCCGTTGAAAGACATTTCAATGAATGCTCAACTTCAACACCAAGAAAAAACTGCAGCAAATTCGAATTCCACCAGCACAAAACTCAACTGCTTCAATAATTACAATCTGCTCCAATGATTAATATCGCTCTAATACCATGTAGAAATTATATGCACTACGCATGCATATGTCCAAGATTCTCCTGATCACACACTATTTGACTTCATGCACAATACAGAATCTATTCCACCATTTATCATCACATGCAGAAATTAAATCAATTGCAATGCACACATGAAACCATAAAAATTCACACACATTAACACAATTGTTTTAACGGGAAAGCCTAAAGCTAAAAACCCCAACTATTTGTATAGAATATATTTCATAGAGATCATGTAACAATCCTCATACACAACTGATCATATCAAGCTCTCAGTACAATCCAATCGCTACACACTAATCAGGCCCGATCTTGCAAATCCATGCACCGATATTTACCAGCCTTTAGCCTACCTCTACTGCGCAATCCCTACTGAAGAATGGATCTGGATGAACTCCAATTGCTCCAGCCTTTCTCACGCAATCCTTAAAGGCATCTCCACTAAATTTGTGGTGCAAACAATGCAACACTATAGTCACAACTGATAGTCACAATTTCTCTTTCACCTACCTCTCCACTGGTCTCCACTGAACTGTCCATGCACTGTAGTTAACTGATGTATTCTTCAGTTGATTAATGAGTTATTATTTAGTGAATTAATTATTAATTAATTCACACCACTCTCACTAGTGTAACAATCAATTAGACTAGATACAACTAGCTCAACTATGTCTAACTGAGTTAAACTGAACACAACTCCACCAACTACTTCTACAACTCCACCAACTACCATGAGTTCCCATCCACCCTTCAAAGTCTAAAGAACCCTGAATAAAGGATTTCCTTTCCTGCCGCCCATCAGACAGACCTAAATTAACTGGCGTCTCAAGAGAATACATATGCTTTAAAGTCCAAATATTATTAAGAGTTTACAATATTTGATACATTTATTTTAGATCATAATCTAAAAAAAACAGAGATCACTAACATGTTCAAAAAATAAAACTATTCATTTTTCCAACTTGACCAACCATCCACAAATAGCATCCTGCAACTCATAGAATATGATCGACATGTCTAAAAATAGACATAGTCTAAAAATAGACTTTGCGCCAAAAATCACCTGTGTGGACCCCACCTAGTTTAGGTGATTATTTTCCAACTAGGATCAACGATGATGTTTCAAGATGCCTCCTTCATTGTTTCTTGTTGCAATATTCAACATATAATTCTTGATGAGTTAGGTAAAGGGTTCAATGTTTCAACTTAATAACCATATGCCATTGCTTAGTACCTTGACACATAAGTGGAGACAAGAACAAATAAGGTTTCAAAGCTAGATGTAAAATATACAATGGAAAGAGAATAATCCATCAAACTAATTATTCAAGTTTATTATCCACAATCATTAGCATCAACAATGGTTGATTGAATGAGTTATTTTAACCTTTTTGCCAATTTTCATATTCAGGAGCCATTAATCATTATGCTCTTTTATGTTTTTCTTTCAATTTAAATATTATCTTGGTTGGATGGTGAAATAATCTATGATAGAGGTTTCTACTATGACTACTTGAAATTCAAGACATTGGAGAGATCCTTATTGTTAAAATAAAAATGGTAGAACCACTCATAGAAGAACTAGTTGACCCATAAGTGGAAAAGGAAAACCAAGACTAGCAGATCTAGTTCTTGATGAGCTAGGTAAAGGTTTCAACGTTCCAACTTAATAACCACATTTCATTACTTAATACCTTGAAACATAAGTGGAGACAAGAACAAATAAAGGTCCAAATGTAGATTTAAAATAGACAAGGGAAAGAGCATAATCCATTGAACCAATTATTCAAGTTGAATATCAACAAGCATTAGAAACAACAATGGTTGATTGAACTATTGATTTTAACCTTGTTGTCAATTTTCAAATTCATGAGACATTAATCATTATGCTTGCTTATGTTTTTTTTTTTAATTTAGATAGCATCTTGGTTGGATAGTGAAATAATATATGATAGAGATTTATACTATGACTACTTCAGCTTCAAGACATTGGAGAGATCTTGCTTATTAAAATAAAAGTGGTAAACCTAGTCCTTAAAGAAATATTTTACCTATAAGTGGAAAAGGAAAAACCAAGACTAGTATATCCAGTTCTTGATGAGCTAGGTAAAGGGGTCAATGTTCCATCTTAATAACCATATTCCATTGCTTAATACCTTGACACATAAGTGGAGAAAAGAAAAAATAATGTTCCAGAGCTAGATGCAAAATATACAAGGGAAACAGAATAAGACATTGAACCAATTATTCAAGTTGATTATTCACAAGAATTAGCATCAATAATGATTAATTGAACTATTGATTTTAAATATTCATGATATGAATAATAATTATGATTATTTATGCTTTTCTTTTAGTTTGTATTGCATTTTGGTTGGATAGTGAAAAAATTTATGTTAGTGATATATACTATGACTACTTCAACTTCAAGGAATTAGATATATCTTGGTTATTAAAATAAAAGTGCTAGAACCACTCGTTGAAGAACTAGTTGACTTGTAAGTGGAAAAGGAAAAACTAAGACTAGCAGATTTAGTTCTTGATGAGCTAAGTAAAGGGTTCAAGGTTCCAACTTAATAACCACATTACATTGCTTAATACCTTGACGCATAAGTGTGGACAATAACAAATAAATATCCATAGCTAGATGTAAAATATACAAGGGAAAGAGTATAAGCCATTGAACTAATTAGTCAAATTGATTATCCAGAATCATTAGCATAAACAATGGTTGATTAAACTATTGATTTTAATATTGTTATCAATTTTCATATTCATGAGGCATTAATCATTATGTTTTTTTATCACTAGTACAAAATGGCTAATTAGTCACTAAAAAAATGACTAAAATTTTCATATAAATGACCATTTTTCAATCGGTGACCAATAGTAGCTAATTTATAGTATCTTATAACGTGACCAACATTTAGTCGTCTTTATCTTAGTCATTAATTGGTTGTCTAAATTTTATTGTTTAGTAGTATATTTAGTCATACATTTGGTCATTAATTTAGTCATTAATTTCCACAATTAATGACCAAATATACAACAAAATATATTACTATATGATTACCTGAAAATACCAATTAATGACCAAATAAATATGACCAAAATGTTGGTTCTGTTATAAGATACTAGAAATTAGCTACTAATAGTCACATGTATGAAAATTTTACTCATAGCTTGAAACCAATTAATTACCAAAGAAATATGACTAAATTTCAGTCGTGTTATAAGGTACTATAAATTAGCTACTAATAGTAGTATATATGCAAAATTTAGTTGTTATTTGTAATCACAAATTTATCATTTGCAATAGTCATTTTTTTTGTAGTTTCATATTCATTATATAAGGACTTATTTAGTAGTTTATATTCATTTCATTTACTTTATTTAATAATCATTATAAACGACTAATTTAGTCATATATTCATTTTGTGTGTGTTCACCATTAATCAATATAAACTACTAATGTAGTAGTTTTAGATTAATTTTATGTGTTCATTATTTATCAACATAAATTGATTAGCATGAATTTTCAATTAAAGTAAAAAAAATGGAATACAATGTGCATGTTCTTCTAATATGAAAAGACAAAATTACATATGTTAACTAAAATAATAAATAATATCAAGTGCTACTATAAATAATTTCAATCACATAAATTATATTATATAAAAGTTCAAGTATTAGAATATGAGTTTCCAACTTAATATTTGTTGGACTAAAATTTACACATGAAATATTATTTCATCACTTCAAAACATTATCATTGTGTTTTCAAGTCATTGCAAGTGAATTCACCAACTCTAAATATTTGACCATCAATTTGTATGTGTTTGTCTCATGCAAAATATTGGCTTTAAGGTTATCACTAGACTGGTTCTCTTCTCTTTCTCTTTCTGCATTTGTCGCTCCACAATTTTCTCCTCTTTCTTCAAATTTTACAATATTGATTTCCTCTTTTGAAATTGAAAGAAGGTGCAGTACAAATTATAAGGCATGAAAGACAATGAACACTGGAAAATTATAAACTAGAGTAAAATATAAAATATTTATACAAAATATACCTCAACATCAGCAATGTCTACAATTTTTCTCCAAAAAATAAAGAAACTCGAACAAGTTTTCTTTAGTGGGGAGATAGTGGCCACCATGTGGCTAGATGACCTGTATAAATAAAGAAAATAAAATGTCACCATAGAAAAGAACATCTTAGAAACTTGGAATTCAACCTTCAGGAAAATCTTAGGCACAATCATGCTAACTAAATTGCATCCTAAAAGTCTCAGGTTCTAGATAAGTTCTAAAAACAAATGGAAAGAAAAAAGAAAACATATAATAAATAATGTGTGACAGTTGGCTGCAAAATTGCATCAAAAAAGAAAAAAATTGTCCTATGTTTACCCATACATGTGGGTGGATTTCATGCCTCAATAAGTTATGATCCTCAACGTCCAGAGGAAGTAAATCTCCTCCTAACATAATTATTGATTGGTTGCATCTTGTCCTTGCCTCTCCTTTGTGAGTAAAAAAAATATAAATGAGTCCATCCTTAACTATTTATGCTCTATAGTATCCTTTTCACATGATATCTCCATATACCCACCAAAAAATCTCAGATATGCCAAAGAAATGGATTTTTGGAATTGTTTCTAAAACTCTCATTTACACCTGCTCAATGTATCAGACCAAATGTACCCACTCGAAAAATATATATTTTGAAAACCAAGACAACCCTAATATCTTTGGATCCTAACACTCATCCATATTTTCCACAAACCATATGAATTAATACTCTCTTAAAATCAACCCAATAGTCTTAATATATATTTCTTCTTTGTTCCATCCTTGATGCACATAAAGTGATCATCAATCATCCAAGTGAATCTTAAAGATATCAATTTAGGCATAGAAAACAAAGGAGAATAGGTTTTTATTGAATAACCAACCTTGAATAATACTTATTAAATTTGATAACATAAACAACCAAGAATAAGGTCAGCACACCTCTCTTTCAGCTCATCAACAACTAACATTAGGCCACTATAACAGTACAATATGATGCCCAACCAATAAGTACTAAATCTTAAATGAAATGATGATGACCTCGGGTACAATATTAAACCACATACGTATGTGAAAAAATGTTCCATGAGTACAACAAATATTAATTTAATTAAGGAAGCTCTTTAAGTTTCAACAAGAAAATAGAAAATAGATTTTAAAGGCTCATATGTACTTAAATAGGCATTAGAAAATGTTATAAAGTGTTACATGTTCTGGATTTTACCATTCACCACGTTCAATATCATCCTTTGTAGAAGCATCCAACATGCCAACCATTGAAGGATGCACAAAAACTTTCTCTAGAGATATACCTTCTGTATATTTTGACTAAGATCCAAAAAAAATGAGGCACGCCATTTAGATTGTTGTCTGATGATAATCTAACGTCCTCACTAATATATTCAAAGTAGCCAACAATTGCATTGATCAAAGAAAAAATATAATAAAGAATTCTTACATGTAATTATTGGTTAGGCTAGGGAATTACAAGTTTGTTGAGAACATCATAACCAATGAATGAGTTTTGCATGTTAAATATCAAAAAGTAAGATGGAAGCTAAAACACACGCATGAAAAAACAGGCATGGCATGAAATAACTATGAGAGGTGGCCCTAAATATAAGAGAACCAAAAAGTACCAAAACAAGAATATAGATCTAAAAATCAAGATCTGTCAAAGTCGTGCATTAGTTATACTTGAATATTTCCTAGGATGGAAGCAAACCAAAATAATAAGATATATCCAAGTTATAACAGTCACAAGCAGATACAACTGCAATTTCCTTCCACTCATACAGGTAGGAAAACACTGTGAGACATGGGTCATAGTAGGTTACATTGATTCTCACTAATAAAGAGGGTGCAATAATATATTATTGATATTTCCATTATGATTAGATAGGAAACTGCCTCTATTTGATTCATTTCCTATGATTCACCTTAGTTATGGAAATCCAACTAGGAAGAAAGGAGGGATATGAGCATAACCCTATTGATTTCAATCCAAGCAAGGAGCTTTGATGGACCAAAGTATAGTCTTATGCATTGTGCTATAAAGTGAAAAGGGGGAATGATATGGGATCCATCGATAAAGGCTTTTTCTTATTGTAGCGAAGGGGTGTGATCGATTATATAGTGATAACCATTGGAGGAGAGCCCAAACGGGAGGAGGATTGGTTGGAAATACAATATTTCCTAGAAGCAAGACTATACATAATATTGGATTCAATTATCACATAAATTAGGTTCTTTCATAAATTTACATCGATGCGAACTCGGGTGATCACACTTTTACTTGTGTAAAAAATATAGGGAATTTATCACTAATAAGAATTGTCAACCCAGACATGGCTAAACTAAAGGACTAAAGGCACTGATAAGATAGCATAAGATAAGATAATTATGTTATTTTCAAATAAAGTAACACATAAGTAGGTCAATGGGATTGTTGAGTACAATTATTTCAATGCATAGGAGGAGTACTAAAAAGTCTCCTATGTAATGAACACGATGTAATGTAGAAACATGAAATCTATAAGCTAAAAATGAGAAAACCCTCATATTCAAGCATGGGAAGCCACAAAATAAGGGAGATTTGTAGAGGGAAAGGATTTAGGGACTGGTCCATGATAAAATACATATACATCTCCAAACATTAGAGTCGAATGAAGGAAACTCAAGATAAGATGATGCCCTGAAGAAGAACTAGGGGAATATTTGAAGCCTCTTCTTCACTGTTGCCTATCCACTATAACTTTAGACTAATGTCTAGGTGATTTTATATGCTTGACGGTAAGGGATCTAGTTTGATGACATCTTTGAGGTTCCTGGGGAGGAGGAGTGGTCTCTCTAGTCCGCATTGATCTAGAGCTAGAAGTAGTGATGTCATCAACCTATCTCTTTGTGCCCCTAGTAGATGGGAGCACTGTAAATATGGAGGTAATCCACTGAACAAGATATGGATTAGGAGGAGAATGGAGAGTGTGTGTAAAACGTTTGAGGGCCTCTAGATAGTAGCCATAAGGGATTAAGAAAATCTTGCAAAAATAAAAATGTTTGAAAATAATTATGAAATATCGAAAGACACTAATTCCCATATCCACTGATGTTGATAACCTTAAATCTTGATTCAACCATGGAGTCACAACATAAAACAATATTACAGAGCAAAAATGGATAGATCAATTGGTTGAACTATTTTTAATAAGGATCAATGTCTAGGGAGATGGTGGGATCCATTCCCTCTATGTACTACAAGGTTAGTAGCCGCCATTTCAACCAACAGTTAATACCACCTTCTGTCATGGAATATGGAGTTGGGGGAATCTAAGGGGAATTGAAATGATACCAGCTTCCTCACTCTAAAATGAGTGGAATTATTCCTCCAAAAAAAATATGATTGTAGAAGTGACCTCACTCGGTCATTCCAGATTAAAAAAGCTTAATAAAAGTAATTTAACTAGAGATGTAGCAAATAGAAATTTTGAAAGGTTTTGTTTATGAAAATAAAATGTAGATACATGCATTAAAAGTTGAGAGAAAAAAACATGATAAATTGAAACAAGGTCAAAAATCATTTCTTTGTCTATATAATTCATCAAGACAAATTCAAAACACAATTAAAAAGAAACAATAACTAAATATTTTTGGTGAGGATTTGCAGGGATCTCCTGAGATCATAAGCCAATTTATCTAAAATATTAAAATGTAAGAATATAAACCATGCAATTTTAGGAAAATTAGGGAAATACTCACGTTGATTTAGCTGAGTACAAGGAATTAAAGCCAAAAGATGCACACTAAATTTTCAACGCTTGTAAGGATTTAGCATCAACATAACCCTAATCAACACCAATCTTAGTGTAGGTATCAACCTAGAATAAAATGACTAAATTGCCATCAATAAATCTTTCATGTGTCTTCTTTATGTTATATTTCATTTTTTCTATATTTTTAGCATCTATAGTGCTATGCACACTTCCATAATCTACAGAAAACTAGTTGTATTATCTAGTACCGTTGAACTATTTCTTGGTCCTTTGTTGGACATTAATAAGATTATTTTATCTTAGTTCATTGTTATGAAATTGGTTGCATTCAAAGACAGACTAAATTTGTTTCAATGTGGTTTGTAACATGCTAGCTATCTTAATTCCTCAAACAAGAAAGAATGGAGTATAGGGAATAAAATTGGAATATTTAGACATTGTCACATAATCTAGATCTAAAAATTGAGCAAAGTCAACAAAAATAGGTTATGAATATATTTTTTTGTTAGAAAATTTAAGGCACATCCTACCATTTCTCTTGTATAAAAGCATAAGTTGATAATCACCCAATGTATGTCAATTTTTACCCATTATTCTATTTAATATTGGGTTGAATGGGATTATTTATCTTGTACATCTCCATTCATCACATTGGGCTACAATTTAGTTTGATATATTAATGTATCTTCCTCTGAGAAAATCTTAGTGACTTTTTCAGGCATGGCGATTCAATGGTTAAAGTAAAAAGACAGATAGAAAATAGAGACTAGGTGGAAAACAAAGAACAAAGAAGTCTACATAGAACATATTAGAAACCAACATTGATCATAGAAAGTTAGAATTCAACACATCACATTGAATATTCTAAAAAAATCGAACATGCCACTCCACTGATAAACAACTCAGAAACGAGGATCACCATATGTAATCTGCAACAAATTGATTTTCAAGGAAATTGTCATAATTAGCTTTCAAGTTTCAGAATAAGATATAATTTTTTAAAAATTAGGGAAATAATTGCATACCAATAAATAAACACCTCCAATCTTGAGCACCCCGGCAGGAGAGACAAATTAGAGTCTTTGACATGAAGACAAACAACATTAAGACATATTGCAGATAATAACATTAACTGGGTTTTCTACATGGTCCACTAGTAATATTAATTAGGTGCTTTAGTCCTTTGGTTCTTAGCTGAATAATAGGAAATACTAGCTGCATACAGATTATAGACCAAAGTACTAAGGCATATAGACAACCTGGATGATATAAAACCGACATTAATAGACAAAAGATGGACAAAAGATTAAAAACACACACACACACATGATCACTGATTTCCTTCAAGAAACATACATATCTACTAAATTAATTTATATGTGTTCAATTAGAAGTATGTAAAAGTGCACACATGACATATATATTATTAAAGAAATTTTGTATTTGTAACGACTCTACTTACCCAAAAAAAAAAAAACAAAACTATTTATATCACTAAAGCTGTTTTTCTATCCTTTACTTAATTTATTGTCGTCATCGCATAACCTCGTACAGATTATCCTTAAAGGACTTTATTTCAGTCTTTTGTGTTTTTATTATTCCATAATTGTATTCATACCTATGAATACCGTGGCAGACATTTGTACCTTTAATTTATCAAGGAATTCTCCTTATCTACATGGCATACTTACATTTAGTTCCATGTATATTAAGGTATGCATTTTTAATAGTTTCCGTTACTATTATAATATCACAATTATGAAATTTGTATCTAGAGCTTCCCACATCTCTACACATATAAATATATTCTTTGATACTTTTAACTTTAACTAGTATTAAAGTTACCTCTTACGACATATATATCCCTATATCATAAATCTGTTGATGACCCTTAATATAAACTCACTTATATTCTCGACTGCATATATCCAAATCATTTTATGCCTAAGTTTGGAAAGTCTTTCGAGTTTATATATATGAATTTTTATAATTGAGGTCTCATTCTTCATTATATTTATCCACTAACCCTTTGTATCTATTTTTAATTCATAACCTATATGAATTTTTACATCTTTGTACTAGCGTATTTTCATAACCCAACGTTTTCAATTAACTTACCACCAAACCTATCCTTACAGTTACCCATTATCCCCATTATAAGACCTTCCCTTGAAACCAGATGTCACAGTCATATTTATGTCAATCTTAACGTATGGGAAATCGGATACTCCATGATTTGGATTTATTGTTGATTTAGACCTATCGTATATTTTATAGTTTTGACGAGATAATATCTTCTGCACTTAATTTGCGGCAAACTTCACCGTAACCCATTTCTTTTCCCTCATTTCGATTTGTTAACTCTATATGTATGGCCTTGGTTATTCACATGGGAATATTGAATTGTTGAGATAGTTGTATGGTTGTTTTGGTTTTTGATTGACGATGAAGATTTCATCTGTATTACCTCCAGCCTTGGTGACTACAATTAGGGTTAAATTTTTATTTCCAGCATTTTCATTTGGTGAAATTCATTGCGAAGGTTTCAGTTCTGATTGCATGCCATTCCTCTGATGTCGAGAATGTCTTCTTGGCTGAGTACCTTTCCTCAATGGTATATGTTGTGAAACCAACTCCAAAAATAGAAGAAAAGAGATATCAACGCCTTAGAAATAAGCCACTTCGAGGGGGAAACCTCTAATACATTACATGAATGAACAATTCTTGTATGATACAAATGAAAAACCTCCTTTCTATATATAGGAGTCCATGGGGCCACAATGTAATCCTAGCTGACCTAACAATAATAATGTAAGGTCACATTAATAACAATATGGGGATTATAGGGGTACAACAATAACAATAAGGGGGGCTACACTAACATAATAAGGGACTACACTGTTAATATAAGGACTTAACATGTCCCTCTCCTTCAAACAAGTGTTTCCCTCAACGCTTGATTATTTCTTGATGCTTTTGTATAAAATTCTCATCCTCCCATGTGGAATATTCTACAAGAAAGTTCTTCCACTTGCTAAGATACTCTGAAATTGATCGTACTTGTCGAGTTCTTGTTTCTATGACTGCTTCAGAACTTGTTTCAATGTGATGTTGGTCTTCATGTTGTTTCATTAGATTCTGCACCAAAGTTAGGTTATCCTTTGAGAGTTGGAGAACTTGTTGTTGATGCTCGATGTGATCTTCCATTAATTTATCATCCATCTTAGATATTATTTGATCCTTCAAACCATCCAAATTAGCCTCCATTTCTGCTTTTAAACCATCTATTTCATCTTTTTTTGCTCTTCGTAAGATCAAAATTTGTTGCACTTGGTACCATAATTTTGATAT
Source organism: Pinus albicaulis (assembly GCA_034641835.2). Lineage (NCBI taxonomy): Eukaryota > Viridiplantae > Streptophyta > Pinopsida > Pinales > Pinaceae > Pinus > Pinus albicaulis. Next base: position 1,359,240,323 of record CM076582.1, on the reverse strand, counting down.
CTCATACTGCAATTCTTCCTCTTAATGCGTCATAGTATAGATTTTTGAGGGCTTAATGTGTAAGGAATTATTTTTTGGAGGCATTATAGAACCCAATACTGATAAAAGTTCTAAAATATGCCCTTGGAATCACTTCAAACTTCTTTTTCAAACAAACGCTATGCAATTTTAAAAACCAAATACACACCTTTTACTTGCTTTTGAGGAGCTCGATATTGAAATTGAATTATATCTATAATTACAGATCCTAAATATTTGAAATTCAGCCCTGTAATAGCCCTCTGAAGCTTATTTCAAATGCCACAGGTCTGATCTTATTTGGATTCTTCAAGGAAAATTTATGTCTAATCTCCCACAATGACCCAATTATAGACTGGTTCAGTAGAGCGAACTTGTATGACTTGCCACATGTCACTGGTTCCTCCTTTGGCTCTAAAATTTATAGACAGGAAACTGTAGTCAGTTTTCTTCCAATCACTTTTTACAGAATTCCAATCTGATGCTCAGAGAGACAGTTATGAAGCTTTTCCCACAATCACCTCTTTGAGATGAAATTCGAGAGCCTGAAAGAGACCTAACTTCCACAGATTATATCTCCAAAATTATTTCGAACCAAGCTCTAAAATTTTGTGACGATGTTCCTCGGGATTTCAGCTTCGCGCTCTAATGATTTCATCTTCTGAACCTTAGTAGAAAAAAGTTATAGCAAAAATTCCGCGATGACCTTTTTAAGTGAAATTCAGAAGCCTGCAAAAAGACCTAACTTCCATAGATCATATCTCCGAAAATTTTACGAACCAAGCTCTCAAATGCTGAAATGATGTTCCTCAGGAGTTCGGCTTCACACTCTAAAAATTTCAGCTTATGAACCTTCGTAGAAAAAACGTTATAGCAAAAATTCCACGATGACCTGTTTGGAGCAGCAAAACCCTAGAATCCAAAGCTTTGATACCAAATGTTGTGAAACCAGCTCCAAAAATTGAATAAAAGAGATATCAACACCTTAGAAATAAGCCACTTAGAGGGGGCAACCTCCAATACATTACATGAATGAACAATTCTTGGATGATACAAATGACAAAACCTCCTTTCTATATAAAGGAGTCCATGGGGCCACAACGTAATCCTAGTGGGGCCACAATGTAATCCTAGCCGACCTAACAATAATAATGTAAGGGCACAATAATAACAATATGGGCATTACAGGGGTACAAAAATAACAATAAGGGGGGCTACACTAACATAATAAGGGACTACACTATTAATATAGGGACTTAACAGTATAATTCCATCCTCTAGAATTTGCTCGGTAAGATTATTTATGTATTTCTCTTACTTGTTGAACTATTAAGATTCACAGAACTCATTTTGGAGTTTTCCTCTTTAAAATTGTTTGTTATTTCTTATTCTATGTTTCGGATTTCCCTAAATTTTTTATGCGTTATTTGTATAGGTTTCATCATTTTACATACCTCGCTCATAAAACTCTGTCACAACCACAGAGAGGTATATTTCCTTTCTTCTATATGCAGGTAAGCTCTGCCATTACTTAAAAGTAATGTTTATTTTTGTTACTGCATTTTCCTCCATAGTTATGATTTCATTCGTTTACATGATTGTTTTCATTTTATAATGATATCATGCTTGGTATTTAGGTTTTCTGCATTTTGAATGGAATTAAATGTTCAATGTTATATAAAGAAATTATCATCTCAAATCATTAAAATTATTTTCCCCAAACCCAGATATCTCGACGTTGAGAAATGGTTACTTTTGCGTTTAAATGGATTAAGAGTTTCGTAGTGCTTCTTATGGCCACTTCGATTTTAATTAGAATCCTCAAGCTTCATTCTATTAATCTTACATAGCTTTTTTCCTCTATGATTTTTGGTGCCTCCTTTTATTATTCATCCTCTTGATATAATTGAAGAGGAATTTTTTTTATTAAATTCGTAATTCCAGTTCCACAATTCGATAGAATATAGTCAAAATATTTCTATCGTATAGTCCATGCTTTCCTTTGTGTTTCATAATTTCGACCTTCATTATTTTAAATCTCAGATAATATGGAGTTTGGGCTTTTCGGTATTATTTTTATTTTTCATAACTATCTCAATCTGAAATGAATTCATCGATTTCATCTTTAGTTAAACTTCGTGTTTCAAAATTTCGACGTTTATGCTTTTAAATCTCAAATAATATGGATTTGGGCATTTTCGATATAATTTCTATATCTCATAGCTATCTCAATCTGAGATGAATTCATCGATTTCATCTTTAGTTAAACTCATAAAGAGGTACCATAGTATATTTTGATTTCCCCGTAGGAACTATGATTTGTTGTGTATGCATAATTTCGATTTCATTGTGTAACTTTCGTTTGCACTCGAGCTTGTTAATGTTAACTTACTCAATTCTTAATAGTGTTTTTGTTACATGAATTGGAAATTGATTCTAGCATTTCAAATGTAATGGAATTTACTTATATATAAAACGTCTATATTTTATTTATACTCTCAGCTTCTGATAAAATAAATTTGATGGCTAAATACCATTTGGTATTTGCATAATTTCTGAGGTATAAAAGGTATTTGTTTAAATTCACTTCTATTCAATTAGCCACTCTGTCTGTTTCAGGTTTTGCATCTGATCATTTGCATAAACTATCTCGCATTCAATTAAAGTTTGAAGGTATTGTAATAATTTCCATTCGGAAATTAAAATTAATTTGATAACTTTTCCTCAACATAATATAATATTTTCTTGTACAGGAAAATCCCTCTTTTTCAGACTTATTTGGATTTAGAAATTTCCATCAGATACCTTGTATCTGGTTTCACCCCGCATCTCAGTTAATTAAATTTCTTATTTAGTACAATAATTAATAATTCAGTTTCATACTTAAATTTCAGAATTCAATTTCTACCCAATTATTTATTTTGCGAAAATAATTGTTTTTATACTGTTATATATAGGAGGAACTCCACTTCCTCATGTTCTGTTACCGAGGTACAGTTTGTATTATTAATTACTATAAAAGTAGTGTCGCTTTTTCTACTTATTATATTTGATCTGTATCTGACACATATATCTATGTGGTTTTTGTACAAGTACTTTAAACTAACGAATTCTACGATAGTCACTTCATCTTTCCTTTCCAAGGACATTACTACCGATTTCCTTTATCTACAGGCCGATCGTCAAAATGTACATATATCAGCCTTTTAGCTATCACGAGTTTTATCATTTTAATTGTTCACCTTGTAATTAAATTAAATAAAAGATGACTTTCAGTCATATGCCTTAGACTATTGTAACTGATATTTTAATTCACTCCTGCTATATTATTTTATTCACCTTTATCAGAGGATTTTTACATTCTCTGGACAGTTATCTAATTTCCTTTTTATATACATATTACATCTATATGTATAATTATTTCATGGTTCTTTTTCAAAACACAAGTTCTATCTAGATGTATGCCTTTTTTCTAATTTAGGAATTTATGCAATTTAAATCTAAAGTAAGTTATTGTACAGAATTGTAATTTCTTGATTTAATGGAAATAAATCAACTCAATTGTATGTATCTCTGCTTCCTTCTTTGTTTACAGAAATAACTATGTATTTCTACTATCACTTCCTATGTTTTTCTTAACACCGTTAGAATTATATTTAATCCTAATGATGTATTTTATATCTATAATACAGTAGTTAACATAGACCTAACAACAGATTTAAACCCTTCTATTTGGGTTTAGAGATTTTGTATGTTGGTCAACTATTTTTTCTAGTTTGTGTAACTATACAGAGAATTTAACTATCCCTACAATAGTTATTTTTCTATTAAATACATATGACATATTATTCCCAAAGAATAAAATAGATTATTACCCAGATTTATAATTCAAGCTACAAAGTTTTCAGCTAAACTCATAACTAAACCACATTAAATCTTACTCAATCATCATCATAATAAGAGAATCATAAGCCATAATTTAATAACTGTGCATACCAATTGTGGTAAAGACTATTAGCCACCCAACCTTGAGCTTTCATCCATAGCTCCCCCTGAGCAGAGACTAGCTCCTCCAAAGTGTAGACAACCCCTTGTCTACCAAGGAATGGATTATTTAAGCTTGATTTCCATCAACATGTTTCCATAACTATGTCTAGCTAAATTAGGATGATGTTTTCCTTTAGCCTAGGCTTTACTTTTTTTTTCCACAAAAGCTCTTTAAAACTAGATTTTTCCTCTTTCTAGTTTCATTTCACCTCTTCCCAGTAATTTTACACTTTAATGAAGTATCTATTAGACTCTTATCTCCCATATAATATTTTTATTTTATTTTATTTTTTTCTCCAATGATTTTTGGAGATTTTTGGAAAGTCTTTGGATTTAATTCCATCCTCATGGATTTGAAATCCTGGTCTCCAATTTACTCTAGTATTTTCACAATAATTAAATTCCACATTTATTAAATTTAAAAATAAGATGTCCACATATAGTTTTCCTTTAGTTCCACTTAACCTTTAGGAATTTCAATTATCTAAATAAAGTATAAAAATAGGGATATCACATATTCTCCTTCTAAAACAAAACATTGTCCTCGGTGTTGAAAATATATCAGTTCACTATTTCAAACAGTGATTGATATTTCTCCTTCATCTCATCTTCTCGCTCACAAGTAGCTTCCTTAGGTGTAAAGTGCCTCCACTGCACTTTCACACTAGTTACGGTACTATTCTGGAGCTCGATTTATTCCCGTGCCAGTATACGAAGGGGCTCTGGAAGAAATTCCCCATCGTGTTGAGATTCAACCAGAAGATCCTAGAGAAAATTATGCACCTACACTAGGATGGAGCCTCAAACTATTTTTAGGTTGATGTCTATTTATAGATGCATGTCAGCTATTATCATCCCTTAATATTAGTTGGACAATAAACAATAATCTATTCTTAATGAGCGCTTGGAAATAGTTAAATAAAGTGGCAAATCACTTAGCTATAGGAAATTCGAGTTCATAGGTTGGTTGGTGGGACATGAAAGTGGACTTAGTTGTAACTAAGTGATTTGAAGTTGTAACAGAGTTGGAAATGTAGTTATGAGAGTTGTAAAGTAGTGTAACTCAGTTGTGCTAGTTGTAACTGAAGACACACTAGTGAGAGATCAGTGAATTAATTGTTAATTAATTCGCAATCAATGGTCTCACATGCAACTGAAGATTTACTATTGTTAACTACATGCATGTCAGATCCAATGGAGACCCAATTGAGATGTAGGTGAAAGGGACAGTTTGACTATTAGTTGTGACATTAGTGGGTGGACACATGCAACCACACACACATTGGATGTTCGCATGAGGATTACGCAGTCAAGGCAAGCAGGATTCCATTCATTCAGGGATTGCTATCAGCTGGGATTGCATAGTGGAGGCAGGTTGTCTGGAGGCAGTAAATTGGCACATAAAAATGCCAATTTTTTTTATAACAATGTGACATGATTGTATATTGTACTAAGAGCTCTTGGATTGGAGATTTTTATGAGATTGTTTCATGATCCATGTTATATACATAATATATGATAGTGGGTTTCTTAGCTTTATGATTTCCCAGTAAAAACATTTGTGTTATGTGTGATTGATCTTTCTTCATTGCAATCGACGATTGTGTTTTAAATTCAGCAAAGATTTATTTGTAGAAGTGATTATGTATTTAACAGTGGTATATATTTGTTATATCAGGAGAATCTAGGCAATACATAATTTTTATTAAAATTTCTACATGGTATCAGAGCATAGGAGATTGTAATTTTAAAGCAGGAGCTGAGTTTGTTGGTGGAAAGAATTCGGATTTGCAGAAAGACTTTCTTGGTGCTACAGTTGAGTTGCCATTGAAATGGATTTCAATGGCTTGTGGTTAGAGTATGCACATGAAGGTAGCTTGAACTACATTGCTTGGAAGGACAGGATGGAGGCGGTGCTTGAAGATAATGGCTTGAAGGAATTAATTGATAATGATGTTCTTGAGCCCACTTTGACAGATGTTGCATTACTTGATGCATGGCAAAAGGAAGTGGCAAAGGCAAGGAGGATTTTGTTGGAAGGTGTACAAGACCACATTTTCTCAAGTCTTCATGGGAAAGCCACACCATATTCTATGTGGAAGGCTTTGATAGATCTTTTCCAAAGCATCAGCGACCATAGGAAATTGGTGCTCAAAGATAAAATCAGGAAGATCAAGATGGAAAAGGGCGACAACATTCCAAAGTATCTCACGCATTTTGTCCAATGTCGAGATGAACTGGGGAGTGTGGGAATAAATTTTACTGATGATGATTTGGTGAGCTTGGCTCTCTTAGGACTTGTTAAGAGATGGCACAGTTATGAAGACTCTGTCAACGGACGGGAAAAATTATTGGATTGGGAATGACTGTGGTCAGATTTGGTGTAGGAGGAGTTCAGGTGGAACACCGGAGATGGCTCTTCATCAAAGCATGATGATGAAGAGGATTATGCTCTGGCTTCGAAGGAAAAGAAGGGGAAGGGGAAGAAATTTGATTCTAAATCTGAGTCTAAAGGAAAGAAATTAGATATGTCCAAGGTGAATGGTTTTCACTGTCACTAATATGGGCATCTTGCTACTAACTGTCCGCGGAAGAAGAATAACAAGAAGGTTGTTGGAGCTACAGCTGGTGAGGCCCTTGGCTCGCAATTTTAATTTGACTTCTTCTTGATCGCATGCATGGTGTCAAGTGCATTGGGATCGGTGTGGTATTTGGATAGTGGCGCTTCCTTCCACATGATGGGAGATAAGGAGCTTTTCAGTGACTTAGAGGAGAGAGATCTCCAAATGAATATAGACATGGGGGGGGTCAGATGTTTCAATTTAAAGATGTTATGCATGTTCCAGGTCTAAAGAAAAACTTGGTCTTAGTCACAATGTTGGAGGAGAGAGGCTACGACGTTGTTTTTAGCAATGGAAAAGCTTTCTTGTGACATAAAACAACGGGTCAAGCCAAGAGGATAGGGATTCAAGTTAAGAATATCTACAAGCTGGAGGTAGATGGATGCACTGCCATGATGGGCAGGGCAGAAAAAGTGGTGAGCCAGGATGAGGGAAAATTATGGCACAGGCGATTGGGCCATCTTCATCATGGAGCCTTGAAAGTCATGCAACAAATATCTATTTGACTTCCAATGGGAAAAATTTCTCAGTTGGATCAATACAAGTGTTGCACCATGGGGAAGTATGTAAAGTCCACCTTTCATAAAAAGGAGAACCGTGCTTCGGTGATCCTAGAGAGATTTCACACAGATGTGTGTGGATCATTCTCGGTTGCTTCAACAACAAAACATAATTTTTATGTTATTTTTGTTGATGAATTTTCTCGTAAATTCTGGATCTTCTACATGCAGAAGAAGGATCAAACATTCTCAAAGTTCTGTGATTTTAAGGCATTTGTGGAGAAAGAGTCGGGGAAGCAAGTGAAGGCTCTAAGGAGCGATAATGGTGGAGAATACATTTCTAACGAATTCAAACACTTCTGCAGCAAATATGGAATTTGAAGAGAACTCATAGCACCTCATAACCCAAAGAAAAATGGAGTCACGGAGAGGAAGAACAGAACGATCTTGTGTGCAGAGTGAGCGATGTTGCATGATCAGGGCCTACTAATGCATTTGTGGGTGGAAGCATGCAACACTGCGATTTATGTGAAAAATAATTTTCCTCATAGAGTACTTGGCATGAGTACACCTAAAGAAGCTTTCACTGGTAAGAAACCAGATGTTTCACACTTTAATATTTTTGGTTCATCTGTTTATGTGCATGTGACCAAGAACCCCAGGAAGCTAGAGCTGACTACTAAAGTTGGAATTTTTTTGGGGTACACAGAAACACCCCATAATTGTCGTGTGTATTTTCCTAATAGTAATATGACTATTATGCGATAAGATATAAAATTCGATGAGGGGAAATCCATGCGGTTGTCGCTTGAGAGGGAGCTAGACTTGCATGCGGAGGAGGAATTGTTGGTTCCCAAATATGAGTCTCTAGATGTGGATCAGCCACAGGAGGACGTTCATGGAGTGGAGGAGTCCACTCACCCAGAGCCAAACATCGGAAGTGGCAGAAGGTGTACCATAGAAGCTGATAGGCTGAGACTTGATGCTGCACAAAATGTAGGAGCCCCTACCTTACAGTGCAGACAAAGACATTCTCCTGACCGATTTACTGGATACATGGCTCTCATCAGAAAATATATTGTGACTGAGCTATCTTCCTTTCAATAAGTAGTGCAGGAGCCCACATGGTTAGATTCAATGGTGGATGAGTATGACTCCATTGTCAAAAACAGTGCTTGGGAAATTGTTCCAAGGGCAGTTGATAAATCAGTGGTAGGTTCGAAATGGATCTACAAGGTAAAGCAAGTTGCTGATGGGAGTGTTGAGAAATACAAGGCCAGATGCCCGAGGCTTCTCACAGATCGAGGGATAGATTATGAAGAAACCTTTGCACTTGTCACACGATATTCTTCCACAAGGACCATCCTTGCTCTCTCAGCACAGATGGGCTAGCGCATTCATCAGATGAATGTGAAAACTGTGTTTCTCAATGGGATCATTGAGGAAGAGGTGTACATAGAGCAGCCTGAAGGATTTGAGATCTTCAGCAGCAAGTTGCATGCGTGTCGACTCAAAAGAGCGGTGTATGGGTTGAAACAAGCACCCCATGCTTGGTACACTCAAATAGACAACTATTTCACCGGATGAGGCTTCACCAAAAGTGAAGCGGATGCAAACCTATACCAAATTGTGGTGGAGGGTAAGATTTTAATCATTGTTTTTTATGTTGATGATTTAATATTCACTGGTGATGAGCAACTGATACACTCATGCAAGGAGGACCTTACAAAGGAGTTTGAGATGAAGGATATGGGCCTCCTTCATTATTTCCTTGGATTGGAAATATGGCAGTGAGACGGTGAACTTTTTGTGTCTCAAGGAAAGTATGCAAGGGATATACTGGGTAAGTTTCACATGGATGGCTACAAACCCATGGATACTCCTCTTCCAGGAAGCTGGAGGAAAGAGGATGCTACGTCTGGAGAGGTAGTGGATGCTACTGTCTATCGACAGCTAGTGGGTTCCTTAATGTATCTAGTGAAAACGAGACCGGACATTTGCTATGTGGTTAACCAGCTGAGTCAAGCGATGGTTAAGCCTACCAAGCTCTTTTGGAAGGTGGGAAAGAATGTCCTGAGATACCTGAGGGGCACATCTGAGTATGGTTTATGGTAAAAACAAAAGGATGTGGTGAATTTGCATGGATTCGCGGATGAAGATTGGGCGTGCAGCGCAAAAAATAGAAAGAGAAAATTAGGGGGATCTTTAGTATCAAATCTACAACTGTTTCTTGGTACAACAGTAAGGAGAGATCCATGGAACTCAGTTCAATGGAAGCGGAATACATGACAACGAGTCAAGCTACATGTGAGGCTATCTGGATCATAAATATCTTAGTTGGTTTGTTTGGTTCTCATTTAGATCCGATAGTGATTCATTGTGATAATCAGAGTTTTATTAAACTCTCGATTAATCTTGTGTTTCATGATAGATCTAAGAATATAGATATTCGGTATCATCATATCATAGATTGTGTGTAGCAGAAGATCATGTTTCTTCAGTACATTCCTATGGAAGATCAGGATGTAGACATTCTGATGAAGGTGCTCACCAGGAACAAATTCGAATACCATAGAGACATGATCGGGGTGAAGGATAATCTCTTTCTTGTTGAGGGGGAGTGCTGAGATTCAACAAGAAGATCCTACTAAAAATTATGCACCTACACTAGGATGGAGCCTTAGGCGATTTTTAGGTGGATGTCTATTTATAGATGCACGTTGGCTATTATTATCCCTTAATATTAGTTGGACAATAAACAATAATATGTTCTCAATGAGCACTTGGAAATAGCTAACTGAAGTGGAAAATCAATTAGCTATAGGAAATTCAAGTTTAGAGGTTGGTTGGTGGCACATGCAAGTGGACTTAGTTGTAACTGAGTGATTTGAAGTTGTAACAGAGTTGGAACTGTAGTTATGAGAATTGTAAAGTATTTTAACTCAGTTAAGTGAGTTAAAATCAGTTGTTCTAGTTCTAATTGAAGATACACTAGTGAGAGATCAGTGAATTAATTATTAATTAATTCACAATCAGTGGTCTCACATGCAACTGAATATTTACTACTGTTAACTACATGCATGTTAGATCCAGTGGAGACTGATCCGGATTTATGCAGGAACGCAGCAGAATAAACATATAACCATAAATATAGAGATGCAGCGGAAATAACACTTCATTTCATTAATATCAAAGAACCAAAATTTTCTTACAAAGAGAATGGAAATAAAACTAGCTAGGGCACTGGTAGTTATCTCTTAGAAGAGATGTGGCAGCTACAGGCCTCTGAACTGAGTTACAATGAGGCTCGAGGGCCTATTTATTATTTAATAACAATGGGAAATCCTAAACATCCAAAACCTTAACCCTAGGAGATGAAGCACCAAAACTATGGGCCCCATTTGGGTAAATTGGTGTTTCAACTTCCCAGGCGTGTAACTTTGGCATACGATCTCTGTTTGACATGTACCATACCTCGTTAGAAATATCTATCCGAGGAATACAAATTTTGAACAAGCAACATCGGTCCATGGACCCATGTTGCTCTCCGTTTTCCCAAAAAATGTCATTTAGGGCCTCAAAACGGCTCCAGAAGTTCAGGACCCGAAAAACTGCTAAAAATAGTAAGTTGTGCCAAAACTGAAAAACTGAAAGAGACAATGGTGGGGCCCCAAGTGGAATAGGCGGGTGACCACCAATATCCAACTGGATCATTCCTCCCCCCTTAGGAAGCAATGGTCCCCATTGTGCTAAGTTCCTCCATGAGATGAGGAAATTTATGCTGAACTTGGTCCCTGGTGAACCACTTTCGTTAGTGCAGGAGTTGGCCAGCTTTTACAACCCAATACAGTTGGATATTCTGTTGGCAAGTGTTCTTGATTTGAATTTCCATGATACAATATATGGTGGCTTGTTCCATACAGTCTGGGTTTAACTCTGTTGGTGTGAGTTGTTCTGCAATGTCCGAGGTGTCCAGTAGAGGTGGGAAGTAAGAACGAAGGCAATCCACATTGAAGACTAGGTGTAGACCAAGGAATGGTGGAATACTGAGCTCGAAGGCATTGTTCCCTACAGCCTTGGTGATGGTGTACGGCCCGTATCGAAGCGGGCGAAGCTTGTGGTGGGGTCCAGTGAGGCGCTCCTTCTGCAAATGTAGCCATACTTTGTCGCCCACCTGGAAGTTATGTGGCACCCGGTGTTGATCATGGCGTTGCTTGTACTTCGCATTGGCTCTGTCCAATATATCATGAACCTGTTGGCGGATGTGCTGAATGCACTCGATGAAGCTACTTTCTTTGTAAATTTCAGACTAGACATGAGCTGAATCGGCCTGAGCAGCTGCAAATGGCATGGCTACGTCAATGGGACTGTTGTAGCCTCTACAACACCCTCCAAAAAAACCCACTTCAAAAGTTTTTAGAGCCCCTTGAACTTAAAGAAAACCAAGTAAAGAGTCTAGAAGGCTAAGTCGCAAAGTTTCAAAACTCCATTTTTTAGAAAACGGCGACCTTGCGACCCCGCGACCTGATGGTCGCAGGGTCGCAAGGTCGCAAGGTCGAAAAACTCATTTTTCTAGAAAATCGCGACCCCGCGACCTTGTGACCTCATGACCCGCAGGTCGCAAGGTCGCGAGGTCGCATATCTCCCTAATCACTCAAATTGCGACCTTGGAACCTCATTAAATGCTCACACGTGCAACCTTTTTATATAAAGGAGGTTGCTAGGTCGCATTTTTCATATACGGCGGATAGAAAGAAACGGCTCTGACAGGTCGACTGGCACGCGATTTTCCTGGGTAAGTTGCCTTTTTCCCTCCTGTTGTTTCCTCTTTTGATTATTCTTAATAAATCCCTACAACCCCAACCTTTAAATTGGCATTTACCTCAACTACTGTCTGCATTTCTTACTTAGGGTTTTCCCTGATTCATGTTTTCTACACATTTGCCCAAAATCACCACAATTTCTTATCTAGCTTCTCATGGCCTATTCCCTACTCCTGAAACCATCACTTGACTTTACCTGGACCCATTTGGCTTTGAATTCTTCCAGATAAAGGGTAAAATACTCAATGCCGCGCGCGCCCAAAACCCCCGGGGAAGCCCTAGCGCGACCTGCGACCCTGCGACCTAGTCGCAAGGTCGCAAGGTCGCAGTTTCAAAATTGTTCGAGATTTGCGACCCAGCAACCTAGTTTCAAGGTTGCAACGTCGCATTTTTCACGGTTTTCAGCAAGTTGCGACCCCGCGACCCAGCGACCTAGTCGTAAGGTCGCAAGGTCGCATTTTCAAGGTTTTCAGAAAGTTGCGACCCCACGACCCAACGACCTAGTCGCAAGGTCGCAAGGTCGCATTTTCACGGTTTTCAGAAAGTTGCGACCCCGCGACCCAGCAACCTAGTTGCAAGGTCGCAAGTTCTCATTTTTCACGGTTTTTAGAAAGTTGCAACCCCGCGACCCAACGACCTAGTGGCAAGGTCGCAAGCTCGCATGTTGGCTACTTTCTCTCAAAACTGCGACCCCGCGACCCAGTAGACCATTGTTTCAATTTTGCTTGTGTCCCAGCTAAAATCATTGACAAACTGTAATTGGTCTTTTATCATCATGTCGTTCTTATCATGGGATTCTTTCATGAATATGACAGGTGAACTTGAAGCAGATGCAAAGTGTATACCTGTTCTCTCGGATTCCAGCGACATGGCACCCCCAGTGTCCCAGAAGAAAGACAAGCACATGGCAGTGGAAGAGGTGGAGATGGATATACCAGTGTCCCCACCCCCGATATACAGAGATACCCTTTGTACATTTGCAAAAGGGGACAGCATGCGATGGTACCAAGTGTACCATGAGTTCGCCATAACTGAATCAGAATTTCTAGAAGACCTCTCGGATCGGGAGGTATACTTAAAAGTCAAAAGGTCCAAGCTGCATCTCGCAGGTGCTCATCCGGCCATATTTCCATGTCCCGAAATGATAGACTGGATCATAAAAAAAACAGATCCCAAGAAGTTCGTGATCCGAGACAGCGAAGGCAAGGCTTTCGCAACGCTCGTAGGCTCGGACGCCCATGTTTACTACTCTTTGCCTCAACAGGAAGAAAAATTTACAGAAGAATGGGCTCTTGCCCATGCAGTCCCTGTAGTCGACACTATCAGACAGTGGTGGGTGGAGCCCGACAAATTTAAAGTCAAGAAAGACCAAGAATATCCAGTGGCCAGCCTGAGAAAAGTATATAAATTAGTATCTGCCATGCTTTGCAGATTGTAAGGGCGCCCCGATGCTACCACCTTCAATGGCACATGGGCTACTATCATGGAATATGTAACGGTGCATGGCACCCGTTTCAACTGGGCTAGTATATTGATGACCTCAATGCATACAAAATTTTCCTCACCATTGGCCCTAGAGGAAGGAATGCCTTCTGAGTTCTATATGGCCTCTTATCTATTGGATGCCGTCTGTGCAAGGTTGCATTTTGAGGGATGGGCACATAATTGGGATCCCACGCAGACCCGTGCAATTCATCTACAAACCAAAGTGTTCTAGGAATCCAGGTATAAACAGGATATAGAACCAATTTCTCAAATATTCATCCTCGCCCTATTCAGGAAATTATTTGGCCAGGACGCCCCTTGCATGTCTTGGAGAGCCAGGGAGACTCTAGGCCAAGTGGCGCATTTGTTTCCGTTCGCTAGATATACTTTCATCTGAGTCTTCGGCTCGGTCAGGGCACCACATGCTATGCCTCGCTTCGTTACAGACAAGATGCTCATACAAGAGGTATGCTTCCAAATGTCCTCAGGTTTCTCTACTGTCCTGTCCAAAGGTAAGAAGAAGCCCTGGCCCACGCTACCCCTCACTATCGGCGCATACACAGTTAAATATTTCAGAGAGGTAGGGGCTGAAGGAGAAGAGATTAAAAGTTATCACCTAAGGGCTTTAGAGTACCGAACATACGACCCGGACAGGATAGTTCCCGAACACTGCAAGAAGGCCAAATTCAAATGGAACTACCAGCATGTAGAACGCCCGGGAGAAGATGAGAGAAGAAACTGGTATAATGCAGATAGAAAACTTGTTCCCGGGGCGGACTCTGGCAAAGAGGATCCAAATGATCAAAGCCTGGAAGATAGGAGCCATAAGTTAGGAGGTGCTTCTTCCTCTCTAGCTAAAAAACCCCGGACCAGCACAGGGCCTGACACCTCTTCCCAACAGAAAGAAGCAGAGGCCAAAGCCCAGCAAGAAAGAGAAAAGAAGATAAAAGAGGACGAGGAGAAGCACAAGAAGAGTTCAAAGGCAGATCAGAAGAAGAAGTAGGCCAAGGAGGCCAAGAAGGAAAAGTAGGAAAAAGAGGCGCAGGCCATAGCAGAACAGGCACTCAAGAAAGAGCTTGACAAAGGAAAAGCTGAACGCCAAAAGAAAGCAGACCAAGCAGATGAAGCCAAGCGAAAGAAGAAAGCCGAAATAGAAGCAACGGCAGAAGGAAGAGCATGAGAAGGCGGAAGCTGAGTGCCAACAAAGGGAAGAAGAGGAAAAGAAGAGGAAAGAAGAGGAGGAAAAGAAGAAGAAGGATGAGGAGGATGAATTGATAGAATACATCGAGATGTCTTCCTTCAAAGTAGCTCCAGGCGGTACAGGAACCATGCTCTCCGATTTTAATTCCCCCCAGGGGTAGGAGGAGGAGGCCTTCGACCTCACCAGGCTCACATTCGACCAATTCTCTTTCAAAATACGGCAAGAGAAGAGAAGGTCCCTGGCACAAAGTCCTTCTGCCGCATCCACGGTTGCAACTGAAAAAGACATAGTCCTTGATACTAGGACTAATCCCGTGATGATAGCATTGGCAGGCACGACTTTCGCCACAGCCACGGAAGAAAATGTCACCAGAATGAGTAGAGAAATCATTTCCCTACAAAACAGACTACGAGCAGCAGAGCAGCAGGAGAAGAAGGCGGAACAGGAGAGGTCGGCGTTCGAAGAAGAGGTGCAACAACTCCGAAACAAGGCTTCCCCGGTCAATGAAGTTCCACTTGCCGTTCTAAAAGAATGCGATGTATTAGAGGCAACCATGAGGCAAGTGTATGGGGAAATGTTCACCATAAAACAAAAAGTCGCCCCATTGGTAAGAGCACGAGCAGAAACTAAGCAGAAGCACGAGCAGCTCAAGGAAGCCTCAGCTGCCTTAGATAAAATGATGAACTGGACAGTGCAATACCCTCCAGCTCCCGAGCATTTGCCTAAGAAGGATTGGAATCATACATAAGATGCCAATGTCCAAATCCGGATGAAGATGCAATCCAAGGACAAGCTATCCAAGGATTTGGAGAAAGTAATGTCTTCATACGACCACCTGATCAGTGGCATAGACTCGATGCACACTCTTCACCACATTCCTTCACTAGGGGCATTGGACGAAAGTAAGACCTGGGAGCAAGTAGATCAAGAAATCCAGTCATTCCTGCAGCCCATCAAGAAAGTTGCTGCCGCCCCCGAGCTCGCAGCATCACAAGAATATCTGGGTCAGTTTCTTGTCACACCAGTATGGATTTACACCAAGCTCGCCTCCCTTTCAAACCAGATCTCACAAAAGAAGGAAACTCTAATCCCGAATGCTCTGGAGTGCATGCATTGGTTGAAAGAGGAGGTCCCTCTAGTCTCTCCCATAGCAGCAGAATACCAGACCTGGTAGGACTTCCTCAAAGGAAATCAGATTGATATTCCTGATCTCTCTATTGCGCGCCCATCTCCATGACTCAGTGTCAGTAGATCGCAGATCGCACTGCCCACTAGGTCACAGGTCGCACTGCCAAACAGGTCACAAGTCGCACTCACTAGCTAGGTCGCAGGTCGCAATTTTCTCCCAGGTCGCAGGGAAACTCAACCGGCGGGCAGGCGAAGAGTCGGGGAGCCCAAAGGGCAATTTTGATTTATAAAACCCCCTCCGGGGAAAGTGTAAAGGACTTTCTTTTTTGGGACTTAAAAGCTACATAACATTGTATTTGAAGAGAACACTCTTTTGGCATATGAATACAAATACCTGTTGAAACTCCTTTTTGATCTGATGTGTTTTGCTGTACGAACACTACGATTATTTCTTTACAGTTTCAGAACATCTTTTGATTAATGAGACTGCACTCTTTAACGGCATCATTTATGCATCATGGTTTCCCTTATGTGTGTTAATGGTGTTCGGATTAATTGCTTGCTGAATGGATGTTAGTGACTTTGTTTATTAGCATTTCATTTTATCTTTCAAAAAGTAAAGGGGAATCTCGCCATAAAGAACTGTTTCTTTTGTGGTTAGAATCGCCTACAAGCATAACCCCAAAGATGTGTTGTTGACAACATTTCCTTAGGCGTGCATGATTTATTATCTATCTTGCTATGCGTAGTGTTATATACATGTTTAATGCATCAACCATGTATTTTGTATCATGTGAATAAGTGTGTGTCCGCAGGTTCGATCGAGTTCTTTTGAGACCAAAGGGAAGGTGACTTAAGTGGTAGCCGGACCCACACCCCGGACGGGATCCCTATTCCAAACGATTCAAGGTCTGATTAGGACTTTCTACCGGGGAGATCCCCTACTGTTGGACGGACGATTTTCCTCGTCAACAGAATTGGCGCTAGAGGGAGGGCTTGATCGCAGCCTCCCAACATACAACCAACATTCCATCACAAACTCCCCACGGGGAGGTCATAAACAATGAAACTATCCCTCCATTGGAAGATATTACAGGGGTGGAGATGCCGTATTATGAAATTACCGACGCACAATTGAGAGCCTTGCGCCCAGCTACCCGCAATCTCCTCAGGAATTTGCAATTTGCCCCAATCATGCAATTCTTGTCCCATACTAGAACCCCGGCTGAAAATATCATTCGTAATGGTGCCCTGGTGAGCACCGTGCCCCAATTGGTGAATCTCATGCTTGAAGACCTCGCCGCCGCTGCTCAGCGTGACGAACCAATCCCCGAACTCCAAGACGGCGATGAGGAAGAATTTGGTCCTACCGAACCTTTTCCCGACACTCAGCCTAACCAAGCCCAGCCTAACAACAACCAAGCACAACCTCCACCTGGGGAAGGTGAGGGAGATAGAGGCCGAGGGAATGAAGGCGACAGAAATAGAGCCCGCAGAAATGAAGACGAGGAAAATAGAGCCCGCCGGACTGGAGGTAGAGGAGATAGAGGTCGAGGCCAAGGGAACTGTGCTAACAACCGTCACGCAAACCCAAATAGGCCTCCTGTCCACAACTGGGGATATCTTAGATATTTTCCCTACCATGAGAGACATCAAGATGAACACTCTCGCCATGAGGGAGGAGCCTCGGTATCAGGTTCGGGAGGTGAATCTGAGCCTGAGTTTAGGCATCACCAGTGGGCTAGGAGGGTGCAACCACTAGCCTGGGTGGCCCAGTCACAATTAAATCTTTTGGGCCCTCTCCACGACCTGCCTAGGCACCCGGAGAAACACCTCCCCAAGTTTGATCCCGAGAAAGGCACCTTGGCTGAAGATCATATAAGCAGCTTCTGTCTTTCCCTGTAAATCATGAGGGTTCAGTCAGATAACGTTGCTTGCCATCTGTTCCCGCATACTCTTGAAAAAAAAGCGACCACTTGGTACCGCTCCCTCCCAAGTGCCTCCATCACATCGTGGGACCAGTTTCGACGTGCATTCTTGCAGAAATTTTCAGAGGACAAAAACCCTTCCATGCTCCTCACAGAGTTAAGCACCATTAAGTGCCACAAGAAGGAGAAGGTGAGAGACTTCAATCAACGCTTTGCTACCATACTGCAAAAGTTTCCCCCAAACCTGGCATTGGACAACTCTATTACCATTGACTATTATACAAAATCTCTCCCTAGGGATATCGCTCTCTTCGTGAAACACGAAGCTTGGCCCACACTTGCAGCCAACTACGCAGCCGCCCTCACTGTAGAAAGAGACATGATTTCTATAGGAGCCATCGATCATGAGGAGAGAGATGACCACAAACCAATCGCGAAAAGGGGTCAGTCCACCACAAGCAAAACCACAGATAAGGATAAGGATGCTTTTGACTTTGAAGGTATAGCAAAGACCCTCAAGCTATTGACAAATGAAGTATCTGACCTGAAAAGAAAAGGTATAGAATCCATGACTAGTGCCAAGGCACCTAAGCCCTTTTTCAGAAAGAGCAACCCCAGCACCACCCGACCTCTATCCAACCCGAACACTGTTATGAACGTTGAAGAGATAGGAAAAGATAACTTCTGCTCTTTTCACCAGGCTACCCACTTTAAAAAAACATGCCCACAATGGATTGGCAACATGACCGCAGTGGTAAACCAGCTGCTGGATGATCAAACCCCAGGGGATGCAGGGGAGGACGATGTTTCCGACCACAATGAAGAGTTGCCCCCGGATGAAGAACCGACATCCTCAGTTCTTGCATTCGACGTTATCCGAGGGGGAAACCATCTTACAGTCGCCGATATCAACATGGCAAACAATCCTAAGGCCCCACCTGTAAGAAACTACAGCCTTAGGAGCAAAGGACTGGTTCCCGAACCATCCTTTGAGGAGAAGAAAAGGGCTTTCTTAAGGAAAATTCTGCTGCCGGGGAATGAACAGCAAGCTGCCCCTAAGAATCCCACCAATGAAAATACCCAAGAAAATCAGAAAAGCAAGCTCCCGACGGGGTCCACCACAACCACTACCGAACCCGGTCCCCAATCTGATTCCACATATAACATTGTAGAGGACATGAAGAAAACTAGAGCTAACATATCCCTCTATGAGCTTGCTCACATCACGAATCAACGAGAACTCATTCTTAAAGCCTTCGCCAATACCTCAACTACTAAGCCTGTGAGCATCACCTCCGCGCAACCTAGTCCAAGTGTTCAGTCCATTGTAAACGCCATCAATAAAAATTCCAGGGGGTCTACTCCTCCTTTCCTCCTATCTTTTGAGATCTTCAACTTCAACGTCCATAACTGTCTAGTTGACTCTGGCGCCTCCACAAACGTCATGCCACTATCTGTTTGCAAGAAACTGAACATCCTCCCAGAGAAAACCGACACAAGGATCATTCAACTTGACAGATCTCAAGTGCCAGCCATAAGAGAACTGAATAGCGTCATCATCTACCTCTCGTCCGATTCCAGAGTCCACCAATGCATCGACATTGTAGTCGTGGACATTCCGGAAGCCTATGGTCTATTACTTAGTAGGGACTTGTCCAGCAAGCTGCAAGGATATTTCACCACTGACTGGTCCCACCTTTGGCTTCCTTACAAGGGCCGGAATAACCAAATCAGGGTCAAAAGCGAGCCTTATATGAAACATATTGTGACTGATTTCGATGCTACTAATGAACCCATCAGTTTTTCCCAGGAGGAGCTTGGCATGTGCTTCTTGGAAGCCAATTTTGGATGTTATCACCCTCCTCAATCTCCAGTAGACCCCGAGACCCAATCTGAATTAACACTCATCACAGAAGATCGATCCACTCCTGTCTCACACAAAACTGAAGTCCCGCCCCAACCTACTACCCCAAAGGAGCCAGAAAACGATGTATGGACCCTGTACTATGATGGTTCCAAAACTCTTGACGGAGCTGGTGCGGGCTGCATCTTGCTAGACCCTCAAAAGAACAAATTCTTGATATCGTGTCGGCTTGAGTTCCAATGCACAAAAAATACTGTGGAATATGAAGCTCTAATCCTCGGACTCAAGAAGGCATTGGATTTAAAGGTAAGGTGCTTACAAGTTATTGGAGATTCTGAGATTATTACTTGGCAGGTACGCAATACCATTCATTGTTTGTCTCCACATTTGAAGGCTTATCAACAAGAGGTATGGTGTCTTATTTCTGCTTTTGATGCTTTTGGAATTAAATCTGTTCTTAGAATGCACAATGCAGCAGCTGATACTCTGGCTAATGCTGCTGCTAGATTTACCCCTTTGAGGGATGGTTTTTCTATTGAAGTTATATATAGACCCTCCGTGCTAGATAATGTTACTAATTTCCGCGCTTTTGATGATGATCAACAGATATTGGAGTTTATGCTAAACACTGAAGTATTCAAAGACGCGGTGATTGATGAGGCGGATCACGACCAAGCCTTGCAGGAAGAGCATGACAAACGCAAGGAAAACCCCATGCCGAAGGGGATAGTATCACTTGAAAAGCTCTTCGACCTGCAAATCCGATTCCGCAGCCCCCCAAATACCAAGGTACAAAGTTCTATTTTGGCACATCGGCAGGTAAATTTGGGATCAAAGGAGGACCCGAAGTTCATTAACCTCGGGAAAGAGTGTACCGACGAAGAGACGCAGGCATTCACCCAACTATTTCAAAATTATCGAGACGTATTTGCTTGGACGTATAATGATTTACGTATGTATGATACTCGGATTATTCAGCACATCATACCCATGAAGGAAGGTGTGAATCCATTCCAACAGAAGCTCAGGAAAGTACACCCTACTTTGGAACTGATGATCCTGAAAGAACTCAAGAAGCTGTTGGATGCACGCATTATCTTTAAAGTTCGTCACTCCACATGGGTATCAAATTTGGTCCCGGTACGGAAGAAGTCTGGTGAGATCCACTTATGTGTGGATTTCCAGAATTTGAATCGAGCCTCGAACAAAGACAATTACCCAGTGCCACCTATGGAACAAATATTGCAAGTTGTGTCTGGATCTGAGCTGTTCTCTTTGTTGGATGGATTCTTCGGTTACAACCAGGTGCTAGTAGTCGAACCGGACAGATTGAAAACTACCTTTCGAACCAAATGGGGAACATTCGCTTTCAGGCGCATGCCTTTTGGATTGATTAACATGGGGGAAACATTCCAACGAGCCATGGATATAGCTTTCCGTGGTTTGATAGGTCAGATCGTGGTAGTCTATTTGGATGACATTACAGTGTTTTCAAAACACCGGGGCGATCATTTACGCCACCTCAAACAAATCTTTGAGAGGTGCAGGAAGTACGAGATTTCTCTCAACCCGAAAAAGAGCATTTTCGCTGTGGCAGAAGGGAACTTGCTGGGCCACATTATAACTAAGCAAGGCATTGTAGTAGATCCAGAGCGGGCGAAAGCTATCGCCTAGATTTCCCCCCCGAGCAGTAAGAAAGCAATGCAATCTTTTTTGGGAAAAATCAATTTTGTCTGCAAATTCATATCGGATTTCACCCAGATAGTTAGGCCTTTGCAGGGGATGATAAAAAAGAATGCGGTGTTGAAATGGAACCTGTCAGAGAAGGAGGCTTTCGCCAAAATCAAGCAGGCCATAGCTGAAGCACCATCCCGTCAAAGCCCAGACTTTAGCAAAGGTTTTATCCTATATACTTTCGCTTCAGATTCATCACTTGTAGCTTTCCTCACGCAGAAATACGGCAACAATGACGAGCGGCCCATTTCCTTCATGAGTACTGGTTTACAAGGAGCTGAATTGAACTACCCTGAAATTGAAAAGCAAGCCTATGTGGTCTACAGAGCAGTCAAGAATTTTAGGCCCTACATCTTGAAAAACCACATCACGGTTTTCGTTCCACACCCAGCTGTCCGCTCACTGTTTGTGTAGCAGGAGCTAGGCGAGAGGCGAGGCAACTAGGTGACGTGCCTGCAAGAGTATGATTTAGAGTTTAAACCAGCACACACCGTGAAAGGACAAGGTTTATGTCAAATGGCTGCACAGGCTGCAAGTTCCCATGGAGTTGAAGAAGAGTGTTGGGAACAAGAAATTGATATGTACCAAAGTGACCACGTGCCTCAGTAGAGTAGCCCTTCTTGGTACTCTGACATTTCAGGATACTTAGCCCAGGGTACCCTTGACCCCGCTCTAACGGCCCGGCAGAAATGCGCGATAAGACTCAAAGCTGCATCTTACCAGCTGATCCAGGGGAAGCTTTTCAAAAATCATTACGATGGAGTCATGTTACACTGCTTAGAACATGATGAAGCTCAGAAGATTTTGACCGAGCTGCACGATGGACCAACTGGAGGTCATTTTTTCGGGGATACCACCGCCCATAAGATAATGCGCGCAGGATACTATTGTCCAACCCTTTTCAGAGATGCGCATGCATATGTCCAGAAGTGCGCTCAGTGCCAGAAAATCGCAAATCGAGAAGCGCAACCCGCCGCCACCTTACTATCAGTAGCAATGGAAGAACCTTTTCAACAGTGGGGTTTGGACGTCATTGGTGAAATCATACCTCACTCTTCCAAGCAACACTGGTATATTCTTACAGCTACTGATTATTTCACCAGGTGGGTCGAAGCAACACCTTTATGCCAAATCAATGATCACGAGGTAATAGAATTCGTCACTCATTCCATCATTACCAGTTTTTGCATTCCAACTTCCTTGGTTTTTGATAATGCAACTTACTTTTCATCTTTTAAATTATGTGATTTTGCTCTAGAAAATGGTATTGTTCTTAAACATTCTGCAAATTACTATCCCCAAGGAAATGGTCTAGCTGAATCAACTAATAAAAATCTGATCCGCATCATTAAGAAGACCCTGCTGTCCCACCAGCGCAATTGGCACAACACCCTCCACAATGCACTTTGGGCCGACCGTGTCACGCCCAAGTCCTCCCTAGGCACCTCTCCATATTTTCTCGTGTATGGAAAATAAGTTGTTCTTCCTCCCCATTTATCTCTCCCTGCCCTTCAGTTGTCCCAAGAATGTCATGGTACACCATTCCCTACCTTACAGACTCGAATTGATACCCTACTGAAGTTGGAGGAAGAAAGACAAAAGACTCGGGAAAATTTCGCCATCCACCAAAGCCGAATTAAGAGATGGTTTGATAGGAAATCCGTAGGGAATAAAAAATTTGAGGTAGGGGACCTGGTCTTGAAATGGGATAAAGCTCACGAAGAAAAGGGAAAACATTCCAAGTTCCAAGCACTATGGACAGGTCCTTTCCAAGTTAAGGAGAAGTTAGGTTCCCACACGTTTAGACTGCAAACTCTTGAGGGAAGAGTCGAGGTCCTCCCGGTAAACGGCCATGACCTCAAACAATACTTCACTTAGCATTCCTTAGAGGGCTATCTTATCCTTGTAATATAGTTTCCGTTCCCGCCCCTTTTGTCCTTTTGTTGAAACTCCTTTTGGAAAAAATAAAAATAAAAATAAAATAAAAATAAATAAATAAATAAATAAAAATTTAACGGAAGGATTTGTTAGAGCCACACAATTGGCACACTGCAACAGGTTCTATGCTAATGGAAGGCCTTTTTCCTATAGACTTGAAGGTGGAAAAATCTTGCTTGTTACCTGCACCTAAAGGCAGCATATGATCTAGCTCAAGTCATCAAGCGGGAAGCCCACCTTGCAAGTTTGAGAGGGTGTCTGCAAGAGAAAGTGCGACGCAGTGGTAACTAGGTCAGAAGGGAAAAGAAGTACTCTATGCTACGACAGGGTATCCGGGTGTTGTGTAACCAGCTCCAAAGAGAGAAGAAAAGAGATATTCACGCCTTATAAATGAGCCACTTCGAGGGGGCAACCTCCAATACATTACATGAATGAACAATTCTTGGATGATACAAATGAACAAAACCTCCTTCTATATATAGGAGTCCATGGGGCCACAATATAATCCTAGTGGGGCCACAATGTAATCCTAGCCGACCTAACAATAATAATGTAAGGGCACAATAATAACAATATGGGGGTTACGGGGGTACAATAATAACAATAAGGGGGGCTACACTAACATAATAAGGGGCTACACTATTAATATAGGGACTTAACATGCCCCTCTCCTTCAAAAAAGTGTTGTCCTCAACGCTTGAGTAGCTATGGGTGCTTCTGTATAAAATTCTCATCCTCCCATGTAGAATCTTCAGTGGGTAAGTTCTTCCACTTGATGAGATACTCTGAAATTGATCGATTCCGTAGTTGTCGAGTTCTTGTTTCCATGATTGCTTCTGGTTCCAATATGATTTTCCTTCCTCATCAAGTTCTGGAAATATTGTTTGAACTGGAAGATTTTCACCTATAACCTTCTTTAAGCATGAAACATGGAAAACTGGATGTACTCGTGAAGAAGCAGGAAGCTCCAATTTGTATGCCATAGTACCCATCTTTTGCAACACCTTGTAAGGACCATAGTACTTTGGCGATAATTTATTATCCTTCTTAGCTTGCTTGAGGGACATTTGTTTATATGGTTGTAGCCGTAAAAATACCCAATCTCCTACATCAAAACTTCTCTCGCTGCGATGTTGATCTGCCTGTTGTTTCATTCGATTTGTGCCAAATTCAGGTTATCCTTTAAGAGTTGGAGAACTTCTTGCTGATGCTCGATGTGATCTTCCACTGCTTGAACCTTCGAATTTTCCCTTAAAGATGATGTGATGGATGGTGGATGATATCCATAAAGTGCCATAAATGGGGTCATTTTTGCTGCAGTATGGAAGGAAGTGTTATACCACCATTCGGCGAGAGGTAACCACTTGACCCATTGTGTTTGTTTATCAGATACAAAACAACGAAGATATCCTTCCAAACATTTATTTACTATCTCGGTTTGACCATCGGATTGAGGATGATAAGATGAGCTATGAGCTAATTGAGTACCCAAACAAGAAAATAACTCCGTCCAAAAATTTCCAGTAAAAATGGGATCTCTGTCGCTCACATTAACCCTTGGGCTTCCATGTAGCTTTTGAATTCTGTCCATAAATGTAGTAGCAACTGTACTTGCTTTAAATGGATGAGATAATGCACAAAAGTGTGCATACTTGGTAAATCTATCAACTACCACCATGATGACACTCTTTCCTTCGGACTTAGGTAAACCTGTGATAAAATCCATTGAAATCTCCTCCCAACGTTGACTTGGAATGGATAAAGGTTGTAGAAGTCCTGGGGTCTTAATTGTCTCAACTTTATTCTGCTGGCAAACCAAACATTCGCCACAAACTTTTGAATATCAGATTTAAGGCCATCCCAAAATTTCCAACTAAATGTATCAGATGTACTAGGATCTTGCTGCAAATTTTGAATGAGTGTCCATACATCTTTTTCCTTCTTCCATTCATCTCTTGCTTCGGTTATCCAATCTGGTTGGATAATAGAAATGGCACAAAGCAATACTTCCACCTCTTCATTCTTTCTTGAGAGTGCATCTGCAACAACATTAAGCTTTCCTTTTTTGTAGATTATTTCAAAGTCATAACCCAACATCTTTGTGACCCATTTTTGCTGCTCTTCTGAAGATAGTCTTTGTTCCAAAAAGTGTTTCGGACTATCATGATCAGTTTTTACCTTGAAGTGTCTTCCCATTAGGTAAGTTCTCCATTTCTTTAGTGCATGCAGTATTGCTAACATTTCCTTCTCATAAATAGGTTTCTGTAAATACTTTCCTTTGATTGGACGACTTTCAAAAGCAATGGGTCTTCCTTCCTGCATTAAAACTGCACCAATTCCATTTTCTGAGGCATCACATTCCACAATAAAGGTTTTTGTGAAGTCTGGCGTAGCTAAGACCGGTGCTAGGCACATTGCCTCTTTAAGATGTTCGAAGGCCTTAGTTGCTTCAGGAGTCCATGAAAATGCATCTTTCTTCAATAATTTTGTTAGAGGTGTTGCTATTCTCCCATAATTCTTAACAAACTTGTGATAATACCCTGTTAACCCGAGCCCGAGAAATCCTCGCAACTGCTTTATGGTCGTGGGGGCTTTCCATTCCTTAATGGCTTTAATTTTGTTAGGGTCTACTTTAACACCCTCGTGAGATATAATATGACCCAGATATTCCACCTCTTGTACTCCAAAGAAACATTTGGATGTTTTTGCATATAATTGTTTCTCCTGCAATAGCTTGAGCACCCTGTCAACATGCTCAACATGATCCTTCCAAGACCTGCTGTAGATTAGTATATCATCAAAAAATACTAGCACAAATTTTCTAAGGAAGGGTTTGAAAATGGAATTCATCAACCCTTGAAATGTAGAAGGTGCATTGGTAAGGCCAAAAGGCATGACCAAAAATTCATAATGACCCTCATGAGTTCGAAATCTTGTTTTTGGAATATCTTCAGTCTTCATTCTAATTTGATGATATCCTGAACGAAGATCCAACTTGGTAAAATAAATTGCTCCATGTAATTCATCCAATAATTCATCGATCACAGGAATGGGAAATTTATCTTTAATGGTGAGCTTATTGAGCTCCCTATAATCCGGACACATTCGCCATGATCCATCCTTCTTGTGTACCAATACTACGGGAGCAGAGAAATAACTTTGACTGGGTTGAATTATACCCGCCTCTAACATTTCTGCAATCATACGTTCAATTTCGCTCTTTTGGAAGTAAGGATATCTATAAGGCCTGATGTTTGGAGGAACACTTCCTGGAATCAAATGAATAACGTGATCATGATCACGAATAGGTGGGAGTCCTTTGGGAGTTTCAAACACCTTGGAATGATTGTCCAAGACTTGTTGGAGATCTGCAGAAATAGATGATTTTGATGTTGGAACTTCTAGTGAGCATAATTGTGCAATTACGCCTCGTTGTTCTTTCTTTAGAGGCTTTGTCATGCCATTAGAGCTTATTATCCTTCCTGGCTTCCCTTCAATACCCCGTAATTCGACTTCCTTTCCTTCTGAAAAGAATTTCAAGAAAAGTTCTTGAAAGTTAAAAGCTACCGTCCCCAAAGATTGTAACCATTGTACTCCTAGTACAACATCAGCACCTCCCATAGGAATGGAAAGCATTGGACTAGTCATCACATATTCCCCCATGGTTAGCTTGATGTTATTGCATTTTCCAGAGCAATTTATAGTTCCTCCATTTGCAACCATCACTTGACATTCTGGTGCTGGGTATAGCAAACAATTTAATTCCTTGGCTACCTTACAATGAATAAAATTATGGGTGCTACCTGAATCAATCAACACTATTACCTTTTTCTTCTTGATTTGTCCTTTTATCTTGAGAGTTTGAGTGGTAATTCCTGCCAGTGCATTACACGATATGGTCGGATTCATTTCTTCCTCTTATGGGGCTGGTTCCTGGTGTATATCCTCTTCTTGTTCATTTTCTTCTTCCTCTTCACAATCTATGTAAAATAATTTCTTCTCAGCACACTTATGACCTTTAGTGTATTTGCTATCACAACTATAGCAAAGCCCTTTTGCTTTTTTTTTCTTCCAATTGTTGTGGTGTCAACCTTGTAGGTTGTGGAAATCTAGACGTAGCAACACTTCCTTCTTTATAGAATTGAGTGGTAGGCTTCCTTGTCGCCATAATTTTACATTAAACTTTTCTTGCCAACCTGAATGCCTTCTCCAATGAATCAGGTTCCGGAACACGAACTTCATGTTGTATGTTATCCTTTAAAGTGCCTATGAAGAGATCAATCCGGTGTTCCTCTGGAATATCAGTTACCCTTATATTCAATTTTTGGAAGTCCTCAATGTGCTGCCCCACTAAACCCTTTTGTTTGAGATTTATCAATTGGGTAAAGAAGGTGTTTCTCTTTGTATCCTCATAATGTGCTATCATTTCCTCAGTAAAAATTGACCAAGTGACAATTTTTTTACGGGAGCAAAGCCATCGATACCATACAAATTTATTTTGTTCTAAATGTAAAGTTGCAATGCGTACCTTTGTGTGTTTTGCACATTATGGAGATCAAAATATTGCTCCATCTGTAGTATCCATGTTACAGGATCCTTTCCATCAAACTTCCTCATATCCATTTTTGGAATATGGTGGTTCTTCCCGCCAACATTAGAGTTTATGAAATCACGATTAACATTTATTTTGTTCTCGTCATGAGGTTCTTCTACTATATTTTCGCCATTAGGAATCATTTCTGGTTTTAAACTTGTCATCAAACCTTCCATGTATGCTTTTAGATCATTCTTCATGTTTTCCATGTTGTCTTTCATGTCATCCATCTTAGCTTCCATGCCCACTTCCATGCCATCCATCTTAGCTTCCATCTTAGCTTGCACACCATCCATCTTAGCTTCCATGCCTTTCTTCAAACCATCCATCTTCACTTCCACACCTTTCTTCAAGACTTCCATTTCATTTTTTGCTGCTCTTTGCGAGAGTGAAATTTGTTGCACTTGTTCTTGTAATTTTGATAGATCATGTTGCAATTCTTCATCTTCATGAGTCATGGTAGAGCCTTCTGAAGGCTTGATGGGTGTTGAATTATTTTTAGGAGCCATTTTAGAATTCAATATTGATATCTATTCTACAATATGCCCTTGGAATCAATTCAACTTGATTCTTCAAACAAGACTTATGCAATTTGGGAAAAAAAATACACACCTTTTACTAGCTTTTAGGAGCTCGATATTGAAATTGAATTATCTCTGTATTTGAAAATCTTCGATATCTGAAATTCCGCTCTGTAGTAGATCTCTGAAGCTTCTTTCAAATGCCACAGGTCTGACCTGATTTGGATTATCCAAGACAAATTTGTGTCCAATCTCCCACAATGACCTAATTCTGGACTGGTTCAGTAGAGCGAACTTGTATGAATTGCCACGTGTCACTGTTTTGTCCTTTGTCTCTGAAATTGATAGCGAAGAAACTTCAGTCTGTGTACTTGCGACCACTTTTTACGGCACTTCAATCCAATGCCCAGAGAGAGAGAGTTATTGAAGTTTTCCCACGATCACCTCTTTGAGATGAAATTCAGGAGCCTGAAAAAGCACTACCTTCCACAGATCATATCTCCAAAACTATTGCGAACCAAGCTCTGAAATTTTTTGACGAATTTCCTCAGGATGGCAGCTTCGCACCATATGAATTTCAGACTCTGAAACTTCGTACAAAAAAATTTATAGCGCAATTTCCACGATGACCTGTTTATGAGCCTGAAAAAATACCTAACTTCCACAGATGATATCTCCTCAAATGTTGCGAACCAAGATCTGAAATTTTTAGACAACCTTCCTCAAGATTTCCGCTTCGCACCCTAGAAATTTCAGCTTTTGAAGCTTCGTAGAAAAAAAAAAGAGCCACTTCGAGGGGGCAACCTCCAATACATTACATGAATGAACAATTCTTGGATGATACAAATGAACAAAACCTCCTTCTATATATAGGAGTCCATGGGGCCATAATATAATCCTAGTGGGGCCACAAAGTAATCCTAGCCGACCTAACAATAATAATGTAAGGGCACAATAATAACAATATGGGGGTTACAGGGGTACAATAATAACAATAAGGGGGGCTACACTAACATAATAAGGGGCTACACTATTAATATAGGGACTTAACACCGGGAAAAACCAAAGTCCTCATACCAGACTAGGAACAACCTCTCTGCAAGCAAAATAAGTCGGGATCCCTCATCCGCCCGGGCAAAATTTCCCATCTCAAATAAGTGCCACAAGCACATCTAAATAAGTGCCTCAGGCACATTCAAAATAAGTGCAATAGCACACTAATAAAGGGTAAAGGATTGAGAAAGGCTTCCTACGCAGAGAGGTGATGTAACGACTCCACCGGGGTACTGACCAGGCTCGCTGGCAGCGGAGCAATGTTCACGATTCTTAGGCAGTGACTCCGTTGGGACCGAGAGGTTCGCTGGCAGTGGAGCAACACAATGAGGACAAAATAATCATACCAGACCCTGTAGCTGCCTAGAGTTCTCCAACCCTTTCGGTTCAGAGACCTGAAGAAATGAATTTTGGTTAACCAGCACCCGAACAGGCCAGCAGACTGAGCAACCAAGCAAGATGCTAAAAGGCTAGGCAATGTTGACCGTAAGGTAAAAGAAACAGCCAGCAAAGACCCCTCCCTCCCCCTCCAAGGCTAACCATCGACACAGACTCTGAGTTCGCCTAGTGAATCGCCATTTGTTGTAGCCTCTACAACACCCTCCAAAAAAACCCACTTCAAAATTTTTTGGAGCCCCTTGAACTTAAAGAAAACCAAGTAAAGAGTCCAGAAGGCTAAGTCGCAAAGTCGCAAAACTCCATTTTCTAGAAAACTGCGACCTTGCGACCCCGCGACCTGAAGGTTGCAGGGTCGCAAGGTTGCAAGGTTGCAAAACTCAATTTTCTAGAAAATCGCGACCCCGAGACCTTACGACCTCACGACCCGCATTTCGCAAGGTCGCAAGGTCGTGAGGTCACATATCTCCCTAATCGCTCAAATTGCGACCTTGCGACCTCATTAAATGCCCGCACATGTGACCTTTTTATATAAAGGAGGTCGCTAGGTTGCATTTTTCATATACGGTGGATAGAAAGAAACGGCTCTGACAGGTCGACTGGCACACGATTTTCCTGGGTAAGTTGCCTTTTTCCCTCCTATTGTTTCCTCTTTTGATTATTCTTGCTAAATCCCAGCAACCCCAACCTTTAAATTGGCATTTACCTCAACTATTGTCCGCATTTATTACTTAGGGTTTTCCCTGATTCATCTTTTCTACACATTTGCCCAAAATCACCACAATTTCTTGTCTAGCTTCTCATGGCATGTTCCCTACTCCTGAAACCATCCCTTAACTTTACCTGGACCCATTTGGCTTTGCATTCTTCCAGTTAAAGTGTAAAATACTCCACGCCGCGCGCGCCCAAACCCCCGAGGAAGCCCTAGTGCGAACTGCGACCCCGCGACCTAGTCGCAAGGTTGCAGTTTCAAAATTGTTTGAGATTTGCAACCCCACGACCCAGCGACCTAGTTTCAAGGTCGCAAGGTCGCATTTTTCACGGTTTTCAGCAAGTTTCGACCCCGCGACCCAGCGACCTAGTCGCAAGGTCGCAAGGTCGCATTTTCATGGTTTTCAGAAAGTTACGACACCGCGACCCAGTGACCTAGTCGCAAGGTCGCAAGGTCACATTTTCACAGTTTTCAGAAAGTTGCCACCCCGCGACCCAGCAACCTAGTCGCAAGGTCGCAAGGTCGCATTTTTCACGGTTTTCAGAAAGTTGCAACCCCGCGACCCAACAACCTAGTCACAAGGTCACAAGGTTGCATGTTGGCAACTTACTCTTAAAACTACGACCCCGCGACCTAGTAGACCATTGTTTCAATTTTGCTTGTGTCCCAGCTAAAAGCATTGACAAACTGTAATTAGTATTTTATCATCATGTCATTCTTATCATGGGATTCTTTCATGAATATGACAGGTGAACTTGAAGCAAACGCAGAGTGTATACCTGTTCTCTCAGATTCCAGCAACATGGCACCCCCATTGTCCCGGAAGAAAGACAAGCACGTGGCAGTGGAAGAGGTGGAGATGGATATACCAGTGTCCCCACCCCCGATATACAGAGATACCCTTTGTACATTTACAAAAGGGGACAGCTTGCGATGGTACCAAGTGTACCATGAGTTCGCCATAACTGAATCGAAATTTCCAGAAGACCTCCCGGATCGGGAGCTATACTTAAAGTCAAAAGGTCCAAGCTGCATCTCACAGGTGCTCATCCGACCATATTTCCATGTCCCAAAATGATAGACTGGATCATACAAAAAACAGATCCCAAGAAGTTCGTGATCCGAGACAGCGAAGACAAGGCTTTCGCAACGCTCATAGGCTCGGACGCCCATGTTTACTACTCTTTGCCTCAACAGGAAGAAAAATTTACAGAAGAATGGGCTTTTTCCCATGCAGTCCCTGTAGTCGACACTATCAAATAGTGGTGGGTGGAGCCCGACAAATTTAAAGTCAAGAAAGACCAAGAATATCCAGTGGCCAGCTTGAGAAAAGTATATAAATTAGTAGCCTCCATGCTTTTCAGATTGTACGGCGCCTCGACGCTACCACCTTCAACGGCACATGGGTTACTATCATGGAATATGTAACGGTGCATGGCACCCGTTTCAACTGGGCTAGTATATTGATAACCTCAATGCATACAAACTTGTCCTCAGCATTGGCCCCAGAGGAAGGAATGCCTTCTAAGTTCTATATGGCCTCTTATCTATTGGATGCAGTCTATGCAAGGTTGCATTTTGAGGGATGGGCACATAACTGGGATCCCACGTTGACCCGTGCAATTCATCTATAAACCAAAGTGTTCTGGGAATCCAAGTATAAATAGGATATAGAACCAATTTCTCAAATATTCATCCCCGCCCTATTCAGGAAATTATTTGGCCAGGACGCCCCTTGCATGTCTTGGCGAGCCAGGGAGACTCTAGGCCAAGTGGCGCATTGGTTTCCGTTCGCTGGACATACTTTCATCCGAGTCTTCGGCTCGTTCAGGGCACCACATGCTATGCCTCGCTTCGTTACAGACAAGATGCTCATACAAGAGGTATGCTTCCAAATGTCCTCAGGTTTCTCTAGTGTCCTGTCCAAAGGTAAGAAGAAGCCCTGGACCGCACTACCCCTCACTATCGGCGCATACACAGTTAAAGATTTCAAAGAGGTAGGGGCTGAACGAGAAGAGATTAAAAGTTATCGCCTAAGGGCTTTAGAGTACCGAACATACGACCCGGAGAGGATAGTTCTCGAACACTGCAAGAAGGCCAAATTCAAATGGAACTACCAGCATGTAGAACGCCCGGGAGAAGATGAGAGAAGAAACTGGTATAATGTAGATAGAAAACTTACTCCGGGGGTGGACTCTGGCCAAGAGGATCCAGATGATCAAAGCATGGAAGACAGGAGCCGTAAGTTAGGAGGTGCTTCTTCCTCTCTAGCTAAAAAACCCCAGACCAACACAGGGCCTAACACCTCTTCCCAACAGAAAGAAGCAGAGGCCAAAGCCCAGCAAGAAAGAGAAAAGAAGATAAAAGAGGATGAGGAGAAGCGCAAGAAGAGTTCAAAGGCAGATCAGAAGAAGAATCAGGCTGAGGAGGCCAGGAAGGAAAAGCAGGAAAAAGAGGCGCAGGCCGCAGCAGAACAGGCACTCAAGAAAGAGCTTGACAAAGCAAAAGATGAATGCCAAAAGAAAGCAGACCAAGCTGCTGCAGCTGAGAGAAAGAAGAAAGCTGAAATAGAAGTAGCGGCAGAAGCAAAATGCAGGCGGAAGGAAGAGCATGAGAAGGCGGAAGCCGAGTGCCAACAAAGGGAAGAAGAGGAAAAGAAGAGGAAAGAAGAGGAGGAAAAGAAGAAGAAAGATGAGGAGGATGAATTGATAGAAGACATCGAGATGTCTCCCCTCGAAGTACCTCCAAGCGGTACAGGAACCATGCTCTCTGATGTTAATTCCCCCCAGGGGCAGGAGGAGGAGGTCTTCGACCTCACCAGGCTCACATTCGACCAATTCTCTTTCAAAATCCGACAAGAGAAGAGAAGGTCCCTGGCACAAATTCCTTTCGCCGCATCCACGGTTGCAACTGAAAAAGACATAGTCCTTGATACTAGGACTAATTCCGTGATGATAGCATCGGCAAGCACGGCTTTCGCCGCGGCCACGGAAGAAAATGTCACCAGAATGAGTAGATAAATCATTTCTCTACAAAACAGACTACGAGCAGCGGAGCAGCAGGAGAAGAAGGCGGAACAGGAGAGGTCTGTTGAGAATGCAGCAAGATGATGGAGCTTAGTGAAATGAAGTCGCCTTCACTAAGTGGGCCCGCAGGCAAATTCTGGCGCAAAGTCTATTTTTAGACTATGTCTATTTTTAGACATACGGAGCATAATTTGGGAATTCTACTTGGAGATTCTTGATGGATGCGACATGTCGGTAAAAATAGATGAGACCCTATTTTTTAGGACCCGGGCTATTTTTAGACTGATCTCCTAAAAATATGGAAGTCAAATATTATTTACCCTTAATAATATTTTGACTATAAACAGCAGTTTACTCTCTTGGCGCACTTCAGTTTGAGTCATGGAGGTGACTCATGCAGCTGACACAAGGAATCACGTGGTTCCTAGGGTTTGATGGCATCTTGCATGGTTGGCTTCAGTTAGACTTCAGTGGCAGGAGTTTTGGAGGAGTTAACGGGACAGATAGTGGAGTTGTGTTATGTTTGCTTTAGTTGAACTAGTTGGGATTAGTTAACTAACTAATCAACTAGATATGAGTGGAGTAAATTAAATAATATTTAATTTACTAAATATTAACTCATTAGTCAACTCAAGAACACTTCAGTTCACTACAGTGCATGATCAGTTCAGTGGAGACCAGTGGAAGAGGTAGATGAAAGGGTGAGTAAAGCTATCAGTTGGTAGATTGGTTTTGCATGAGAGTTGCATTACACTTGGAGGAATTTTCCATGACAATTACGCAATCAAGGGAAGGGGATTCGAACCTTGAACCTCTTCATATACAGGCCATGATTGCGCAATAGAGGCAAGGCAGTTAGTGGTGTGTTTTGAACCCGAGACTTGTTCAAAATCAAGCTAGATTGTGAGTAACTTCATGAGAGAGTACTGAGTACTTGTGAGGAGTATTGTACTTGTTTGGTTACTTGATTTCTCCATTATAATATACACAATAGCTGCGGGGTTTTCAGCTATAGGCTTTCCCCATACATACTGAGTTAATGTGTGGTTGAATTGATGTGAGATTGCTTCTGTTATTTTCCGCATGTGACAATTAATTGTAGAAGAAGGTTATGTGTTATGTATGCAATTCGAAATTGATATATGACCAGGTTAATCTTCAGTGAATAAGTGATTTATTCAGCTAATTTCTACATGGTATCGGAGCGAGATTAATTGTCGAGATCTATTATGGTGATTGCAAACTTATTTCCTCGGACAGAGTCTGCATGCGGGCCAGGTAGCCTCCGGAATATTCATCCTTCTTTGTAAGGTGAAAGATCTGGTGAATGCCCTTTGCAGTCAATCTCTGATTTGGAAATAATTTGTTTTCAATTATAGATCGGAAGCGATAGAGCTTGGAGTTTGGAATTCGAATTTTGCAGAAGGTTGTTCTTCTTGGTGCCGGTGTTGAAAGATGTCTTCTTTCAATGGTTTGCGACTCGAATATGCTCTTGAAGGCAGTTCGAACTATATTGCATGGAAGGATCGAATGGAAGCAGTGTTAGAAGATAATGGTCTGAAGGAGTTCGTGGATGCGGATGTCCCAAAGCCCACTGATGCAGCTTTGGTCGATGCATGGCAAAAGAAAATCGCGAAATGTCGAAGGATCCTGTTGGAGGGCGTCAAGGATCATATTGTATCCAGCCTGCATGGAAAGGCTACTCCATATTTAATGTGGAAAGCTTCGACGGATCTATTCCAGAGTAAGAGTGACCAAAGGAAGCTGGCGCTCAAAGACAAGCTCAGGAACATCAAGATGGAGAAGGGCGACAGTATCGCTAAATACCTCACGAAGTTCACTCAATGCAGAGATGAACTGGGAAGTGTGGGAGTTACTGTCGATGAAGAGGATATGGTTGACCTGGCTCTCCTTGGTCTTCCGAAGGCTTGGCACTCATATCAAGATAGTGTCAATGGTCGAGAGAAGCTGCCGGGATGGGAG
The DNA here is from genome assembly GCA_034641835.2 of Pinus albicaulis. NCBI lineage: Eukaryota > Viridiplantae > Streptophyta > Pinopsida > Pinales > Pinaceae > Pinus > Pinus albicaulis. The sequence goes on along the minus strand of CM076582.1, from coordinate 1,359,204,751 downwards.
CGCCTTTGGGCGGATCTCATGCAGGAGGAGATAAGGAGGACTACTCGAGATGAATCTTCATCAAAGGGAGCTGATGAAGAAAACCGCGCTTTGGTGACCAAAGCAAAGAAAGGGAAGGGTAAGAAAAACTCTCATTCTGGTGCAAAGGGCAAGAAGCAGGATATGGCGAAAGTGAAATGTTTTCATTGCCATGATCACGGACATTATGCTACCAATTGTCCAAAGAAGAAGAAGAACAAGCAAGCGGGAAGATCTGCAGATGGAGAAGCTTTGGCTTCACAGTTCGAGCTTGACTTTTCACTGATTGCATGCTTGGTTTCAAGTGTGATGGGATCGGTGTGGTTCTTGGATAGCGGTGCGTCATTTCATATGACGGGAGATCGGGAGTTGTTCTCAGATCTGGAGGACAAGGATTTGGGCATGCACATCGAGATGGGCGATGACGGTAGATACAGTGCGACTGGTATCGGTACCGTATCCTTTCAGAGGGAGTCTGGTAAACCCTTTGTCTTAAAGGATGTCATGCATGTACCGGGATTGAAGAAGAACCTGATTTCAGTAGCGATGTTGGAGGATAAGGGTTATGATGTGGTCTTCAGCGAAGGAAAAGCTTTCCTGCGCAGTAAGACTACTGGAGAGACCCAGAAGATAGGGGTTCGAACTCAGAACCTTTATCAGTTGCAGGTAGATGACTGCGCAGCTATGGCATGCAAGGCTGGAGATGTGGTGAGCCGGGATGATGAGGGCGAACTATGGCACAGGAGATTGGGCCATCTTCACCATGGAGCTTTGAAGATTCTGCAGCAGATTTCTACCGGACTTCCTAAGGGCACCCTTGCGCAGTCAGATCAGTGCAAGGGGTGTACTTTAGGGAAGTATGTGAAAGCCACCTTTCACGAGAAGGATAGTCGCGCCACGACGATCCTTGAGAGAGTTCACACAGACGTGTGTGGTCCTTTCTCAGTTGCTTCGACAGCAAAGCACAAGTATTATGTGATCTTTGTCGATGATTTCTCTCGAAAGTGCTGGATCTTCTTCATGCAGAAGAAGAGCGATACATTCGCGAAGTTCTGTGAGTTTAAAGCACTGGTCGAGAAGGAGTCGGGGAAGAAGGTGATTGCTCTATGGAGTGATAATGGTGGTGAATTCATCTCGGCTGAATTCAAGGAGTTCTGCAGCGCAGAAGGGATTCGGAGAGAGCTCATCGCACCCCATAACCCACAGCAGAACGGGGTGGATGAGCGGAAGAACAGAACGATCGTGGGTGCTGCACGGGCGATGTTGCATGATCAGGGCCTACCCCTTCACTTGTGGGCTGAGGCATGCAATACAACAGTGTATGTGCAGAACCGTTGTCCTCACAAGGTTCTTGGCATGAGTACACCGTAGGAGGCTTATTCTGGCAAGAGGCCTGATATTTCCCATTTGCGGATTTTTGGTTCTCCTGTCTACATGCATGTGACGAAGGATGCGAGAAGGAAGCTGGATCCAACTGCTGAGGTTGGAATATTTGTGGGGTACACCGATACACCTCATAACTATCGGGTGTATGTGCCAGACAGTCGCAAGACTGTTGTGCGACGAGATATAAAATTTCAGGAGGAGAAAGCCATGCAGTGTTCGCTTGAGAGGGAGCTACACTTGCATGCAGATGAGGAGCTGTTAGTTCCCAAGGAGGAGCTTCCGGATGTGGATCAGCCACAAGAGGAAGTTCAGGAGGTGGAAGAAACCACCCATGCAGCGCCAACCATCAGAGGGCGCATGCGCACTACAGAAGCTGAGCGACTGGCTCGAGATGCAGAGAAGGTTGTAGGACCACCTACAGCATAGCACAGACAGAGGCAGTCACCGGATCGGTACACTGTATACATGGCTCTTGTGAGTCAATGTGTTGTGACGGAGCCATCCTCTTTTGAGGAAGCCGTGGAGGAACCCGCATGGGTTGATGCCATGATCGAAGAATATGATTCGATCGTCAGGAACAGTGCATGGGAGATTGTCCCAAGACCGGTTGGGAAATCAGTGGTGGGTTCGCGATGGATCTACAAGGTGAAGTAGGCAGCTGACGGGAGTGTGGAGAAGTACAAGGCGAGATTTGTCGCCCGTGGCTTCTCACAGATCGAGGGGATTGACTATGAGGAGACTTTTGCACCTGTCGTAAGGTACTCTTCCATACGGACGATCCTTGCTCTCTCAGCGCAGATGGGGTGGCACATTCATCAGATGGATGTGAAGACTGCGTTCCTCAATGGAGTTATTGAGGAAGAGGTGTACATAGAGCAGCCTGAAGGTTTTGAGATCTTCAGCAATGAGTCGCATGTGTGCCGACTCAAGAGAGCACTGTACGGGCTGAAGCAAGCACCTCGTGCTTGGTACACTCGGATAGACAGCTACTTCACCGGGCTTGGATTCTCCAAGAGTGAGGCGGATCCAAACTCGTACCAGATTGTGGTGGAGGGGAAGCTGTTGATCATCGTACTGTATGTAGATGATCTGATTTTGACTGGCGACGAGCAGTTGATACTTTCATGCAAGGAGGATCTTGCACGAGAGTTTGAGATGAAGGACCTGGGCATCCTTCATTATTTCCTGGGATTGGAGATTTGGCAGCGCAGTGGAGGACTGTTTGTTTCTCAGGGAAAGTATGCCCGGGAGATTCTGGAGAGGTTCAACATGCAAGGCTGCAAGCCTGTTGATACCCCTCTTCCTGGAGGTTGGAGGAAGGGAGATGCTACTTCGGAGGAGGTAGGGGATGCCACTGTCTATCGACAGTTGGTGGGGTCGTTGATGTATCTGGTCAATACTCGACCCGATATATGCTATGCAGTTAACCAGCTTTCGCAAGCTATGGTTAAGCCTACCAAGCTCTTTTTGAAGGCGGGCAAGCATGTATTGCGCTATATCAGAGGCACATCGGGATATGGTCTATGGTACAGACAGGAGGATGGAGTGAAGCTTTCTGGTTTCACTGATGCAGATTGGGCAGGGAGCCCAACAGACCGGAAGAGCACTTCTGGAAGAGTTTTCAGCATTGGGTCGACAGCAGTTTCCTGGTACAGCAGGAAGCAGAGATCCGTGGCACTCAGTTCAGCAGAGGCCGAGTACATGGCAGCAAGCTTGGCTGCATGTGAGGCTATTTGGATGAGGAAGATCCTCGCAGTTTTGTTCAGGTTGCATTTGGAGCCTACAGTGATCTACTGTGATAACCAGAGCTGCATCAAGCTCTCGGCTAATCCAGTATTTCATGATAGGTCCAAACATATCGACATCAGGTACCATCACATCAGAGATTGTGTTCAGCGGAGGATCATGATGCTTTTTCATATGTTCCCACGGAGGATCAGGATGCCGACATCCTGACGAAGGCGCTCACCAGGAGCAAGTTCGAATTCCACAGAGGCAGGATAGGGATTGCAGATAATCCATATCTTGTTGAGAGGGAGTGTTGAGAATGCAGCAAGATGATGGAGCTTAGTGAAATGAAGTCGCCTTCACTAAGTGGGCCCGCAGGCAAATTCTGGCGCAAAGTCTATTTTTAGACTGTCTATTTTTAGACATACGGAGCATAATTTGGGAATTCTACTTGGAGATTCTTGGAGTATGCGACATGTCGGTAAAAATAGATGAGACCCTAATTTTTAGGACCCAGGCTATTTTTTGACTGATCTCCTAAAAATATGGAAGTCAAATATTATTTACCCTTAATAATATTTTGACTATAAACAGCAGTTTACTCTCTTGGCGCACTTCAGTTTGAGTCATGGAGGTGGCTCATGCAACTGACACAAGGAATCACGTAGTTCCTAGGGTTTGATGGCATCTTGCATGGTTGGCTTCAGTTAGACTTCAGTGGCAGGAGTTTTGGAGGAGTTAACGGGACAAGTAGTGGAGTTGTGTTCTGTTTGTTTTAGTTGAACTAGTTGGGATTAGTTAACTAACTAATCAACTAGATATGAGTGGAGTAAATTAAATATTATTTAATTTACTCAATATTAACTCATTAGTCAACTCAAGAACACTTCAGTTCACTACAGTGCATGATCAGTTCAGTGGAGACCAGTGGAAGAGGTAGATGAAAGGGTGAGTAAAGCTATCGGTTGGTAGATTTGTTTTGCATGAGATTTGCATTACACTTGGAGGAATTGTCCATGACAATTACGCAATCAAGGGAAGGGGATTCGAACCTTGAACCTCTTCATATACGGGCCATGATTGCGCAATAGAGGCAAGGCAATTGGCGGGGAGTTTTGAACCTCAGACTTGTTCAAAACTGAGTCAGATTGTGAGTAACTTCATGAGAGAGTACTGAGTACTTGTGAGGAGTATTGTACTTTATTGGTTACTTGATTTCTCCATTATAATATACACAATAGCTGCGGGGTTTTCAGCTATCGGCTTTCCCCATACATTCTGAGTTAATGTGTGATTGAATTGATGTGAGATTGCTTCTGTTATTTCCGCATGTGACAATTAATTGTAGAAGAAGGTTATGTGTTATGTATGCAATTCGAAATTGATATATGACCAGGTTAATCTTCAGTGAATAAGTGATTTATTCAGCTAATTTCTACAAGGTCGGCGTTGGAAGAAGAGGTGCAACAACTCCGAAACAAGTCTTCCCCGGTCAATGAAGTTCCACTTGCCGTTCTAAAAGAATGCGATGTATTAGAGGCAACCATGAGGCAGGTGTAAGGGGAAATGTTCACCATAAAACAAACAGTCACCCCATTGGTAAGATCACGAGCAGAAACTAAGCAGACGCACGAGCAGCTCAAGGAAGCCTCAGCTGCCTTAGATAAAATGATGAACTGGACAGTGCAATACCCTTAAGCTCCCGAGAATTTTCCTAAGAAGGATTGGATTCATACACAAGATGCCAAAGTCCAAATCCGGATGAAGATGCAATCCAAGGACAAGCTATCCAAGGATTTGGAAAAAGTAATGTCTTCATATGACCACCTGATCAGCGGCATAGACTCGATGCACATTCTTCACCACATTCCTTCGCTAGGGGAATTGGACGAAAGTAAGACCTGGGAGCAAGTAGATCAAGAAATCCAGTCATTCCTGCAGCCCATCAAGCAAGCTGCTGCCGCCCCCGAGCTCGCAGCATCACAAGAAAATCTGGGTCAGTTTCTTGTCGCACCAGTATGGATTTACACCAAGCTCGCCTCCCTTTCAAACCAGATCTCACAAAAGAAGGAAACTCTAATCCCAAATGCTCTGGATTGCATGCATCGATTGAAAGAGGAGGTCCCTCTAGTCTCTCCCATAGCAGCAGAATACCAGACCTGGCAGGACTTCCTCAAAGGAAAGCAGATTGATATTCCTGATCTCTCTATTGTGCGCCCATCTCCATGACTCAGTGTCAGTAGGTCGCAGGTTGCACTGCCCACTAGGTCGCAGGTCGCACTGCCAAATAGGTCGCAAGTCACACTCACTATCCAGGTCACAGGTCACAATTTTCTCCCAGGTCGCAGGGCAACTCAACCGGCGGGCAGGCGAAGAGTTAGGGAGCCCAAAGGGAAATTTTGATCTATAAAATCCCCTCCGGGGAAAGTGTAAAGGACTTTATTTTTTGGGACTTAAAAGCTACATAGCATTGTATTTGAAGAGAACACTCTTTTGGCATATGAATACAAATACCTATTGAAACTCCTTTTGGATCTGATGTGTTTTGCTGTGCGAACACTACGAGTATTTCTTTACAGTTTCAGAACATCTTTTGATTAATGAGACTGCACTCTTTAACGACATCATTTATGCATCACGGTTTCCCTTATGTGTGTTAATGGTGTTCGGATTAATTGCTTGTTGAATGGATGTTAGTGACTTTGTTTATTAGCATTTCATTTTATCTTTCAAAAAGTAAAGGGGAATCTCGCCATAAAGAACTGTTTCTTTTGTGGTCAGAGTCGCCTACAAGCACAACCCCAAAGATGTGTTGTTGACAACATTTCCTTAGGCGTGCATGCTTTATTATCTATCTTGCTACGCGTAGTGTTATATACATGTTTAATGCATCAACCATGTATTTTGTATCATGTGAATAAGTGTGTGTCCGCAGGTTCGATCGAGTTCTTTTGAGACCAAAGGTAAGGTGACTTAAGCGGTAGCCGAACCCACACCTCAGACGGGATCCCTATTCCAAACGTTTCAAGGTCTGATTGGGACTTTCTACCGAGGAGATCCCCTACTGTTTGCCAGATGATTTTCCCCGTCAACAAGGACATAGTGGCTGGAATCCCAAGCCCACCTGAAATGGGATATGGCCAATTGAACTGTGGAGAGCCCGGTTATAACTATGTTGTACATAGGGGAGGCTCTCGTCCCATGTGCGTGGATGCTTTGAATTGTACATGCGCAGAATGTGTACAATCATTTTGTTGATGACCTCTGTCTAGCCATCTGTTTGGGGATGGAAAGCTGTGGACTTGGTGAGCTTTGTGTCCAACATTGACCAGAGGTTGGACCAAAATGTGCTGAGGAACCTGCTATCTCGATCTAATATGATAGACTGTGGGATCCCAAAGTGCACCCACACACGTTCAAAGAAGAGTTTAGCAGTTTCTTCTATTGTGATATTCTTCTTAGAGGCCGCCATAATGGCCATCTTCAAGAATCTGTCAACGACCACGAAAACACAATCATTTCCATTCTTAGTAGAAGGCAGGCCTAACATGTAATCCATGGAGATGGATTCCCAAGGTCGACTAGGGGTAGATAGTGGAGTATATAGGCCTTGCTTCTTCATGGTCGGTTTGGCAATGGCATAAGCAGTGCAGGATCTGATGTGCTTCTCGACATCCTTTCGAAGGTTCGGCCAATAGAAATACTTCTGCATTATTGCTACTATTTTCTTGACCCAAAAATGCCCAGCGAATCGACTGTAGTGTGCTTCCCATATCATCTTGGCACGCTCGCTTGAAGGAACACAAAGGTGTCCCAGGTGACATAAAAGTGCATCTTGGAGGTGAAAATTTGGAACTTGCGTACCCCCCAAGAGTGCCTTGTAAGTGTGGCCAAATTCTGGGTCACTCTCATAGTGAAGCGTCCAATCAGAAGTCTCATGCCCACAAGAGTTGAGCACGGTGGTTAGCGCCACGATCGGTGGTCGGCTGAGGCAGTCTGCAACATTATTGGTGCTACCCTTTTTGTACTTGATGTTCAAATGAAACTGTTGCAGATATGTGGACCACTTCTGATGGCGATCATTCTGCAACTTCCCTTGTGTCTGTATGAACTGCAGGGGCCGGTGGTCTGTGTGGATGATTGTTTCCTTCCCCAAAATGTAGTGCTTCCATTGTCGACAAGCTTGCACAATGGAATACATTTCTTTGTCATAAGTGGGATACTTGCGAACTATGTCAAACAATGTCTCACTGTGATATGCCACTGGATGTCCCTGTTGAGTAAGAACTGCCCCAATAGCATAGTCAGAGGCATCTATCTCGATCTCAAATGGTTGTTGCAAGTCTAGTAATGTGAGTACTGGGGCAGAACAAAGGCAATTTTTTAATTCTGTGAACGCCTTCCGTTGAGGTTCCGACCAAAAGAATTTTTCTCTCGCTCCTCCCTTGGTGACTTTACTCAAGGGTCAAGTTATATGAGAGAATACCAACACGAATCTACGGTAGAAATTAGCAAGACACAGAAAACTGCGAAACTCTGTTATAGTGGTTGGGGCTGGCCAATCCCGAATGACTTGGATCCTTGCTGGATCCACATGCACCCCCCTTTCATCAATAATCTATCCTAGATATTGAACCTGGGTCATGCCAAACGTGCACTTCTCCAAATTGGCACACAACTTGTGTTGCCGCAGTGTTTGGAGGACTTGTCGAATGTGGTGAAGGTGCTCTTCCCAAGTCTGGCTGAAGATCAGAATGTCATCCAAGTACACCACTACAAATGAGTTGGTGAATGGCCGCAAGATGTCATCCATCATCCTCATGAAGGTGGCGGGAGCATTCATCAACCCGAAAGGCATGACCAGCCATTCGAAAAGGCCTTCCTTGGCTTTGAAGGCAGTCTTCCACACATCGGAGGGTTCAATTGGTACCGAGTGATACCCAGACTTCAGGTCGATCTTGCTGAAATATTTTGCACCTTTGAGTTGGTCCAGAAGGTCATCAATCCGTGGGATTGGGTACCTATTCCGGACAATGATCTTGTTCAGCGCCCGATAGTCAATACAGAGTCTCCACGTCCCATCCTTCTTCTGTACCAACACGATCGGGCTCCCACAGGGCGATGAACTTGGTCCGATGTGACCTTTCTGCAACAGCTCCTGAATCTGCCTCTTGATTTCATCATTTTCCAGAACAGAGCGTCGATAGATCGGTCCATTGGGTAGTGGCGCACCTGGGGTCAGATCAATCGGGTGCTTGACCTGGCAGTGCAGAGGAACCCCTGTGGGTGAGGTGAAGATGTCCCCGTACTCCACCACGACCTTATCCATTTGTTGTTGTCGTGCAGAGGGGCCCTGTCTGGAGGTCGTGGCCACAGTCTTCTTCTTGCCCTGGGGGCGGATCATCAGAAAAACGAATTTCCTGGTTTGGGAAATGAGCTTACTACATTGTTTTGCAGTAACCAAAGAGATAGTCGTAGGAGGTGGTACCTCCGGTATCCTGTACAACTTATTTCCCAAAGTAATAATAACAGCACGAGGTCGAGACTCATACACAGCATGACGCTTCCACAAGTATGGTTGTCCTAATAATACATCAGAAACATCAATAGGAGCAACATCACATAATACCTCATCCGTGAAGGGTTTGATGCTATAGGGAAGGCGACACTGCTGGCTGACGCGGAGATCTCGTCCTTGGTGAAGCCACCCGATGGTGTATGGATGTGGGTGAGATGTGGTCGGCAAGCCCAACCGCTTCACGGCATCTGCTGAAATGAGGTTCTTTTGGCTCCCATTGTCGACAATGAACTGTACAGGGGAGCCCTTTACCCACATCTGGGAGTGGAAGAGACGTTCCTCCTCCTCCGGATCTTCCGGTTCCTCCTTCTGGACCTTTGTAGTGGCAACAGTGGCGTTGGGCTCCGCATCAATAATCTGTTTCCCTTTTTCATTCCCCTTTTCAGGTTCTGATTCGGAGTCCGAGCATGCATCTGACTCAGAAGCCCTCATCTCGGCCACTAGCGACTGCTTGGCCCGACACTCACTTGTGTTGTGAGTGGAGCTCTTATGGAACTCACACCACTTTCCGTGTCCTTCTTTGGCTTTGCGATGCTGTTCTTTTCTTGTGGCTTCGATGAGTTGTCTTTAGCCGCCATGCCTTGGCTCGGTCCTTTGTTCTGCGGTTTGGAAGCACCTTTCCCTTGCTTTTGATTCACAAATCCAAAGTCTCGCTTCTTCTGCTTGAATTTCTGCTCAATCTTGGCAGCATACCGGTATGCCGTACCAAGCGAGGAGATGTCGAGGAACTCCATTTCCTCCTGAATGTATCTGTGCAGACAGCTGCGATACTTTAGCACTAGATGTTTCTCTGAATCTTTGATACCCAACTTTGTGCGCAGGGTATGGAACAGATTTGTCAGCTCATGCACATCTTGATCCCTTTGTTGTCGCAGCGTGGTCCATTGTATGTACTTGTCCTCATAGCTCCCCACGGGATAGTACTATTCCTTGATGGCATCTCGGAAAGAATTCCAAGTTGGTACAGCCCAGAACAGAGAGGGTTCTGTTTGGTCCTTGTTCTCACAGTAGGTTTCCCATCAGTCCTTAACATGGGGGGTATCTTTGAGGAGTGCAAAAATAATCTTCTCCCGGTCTGAAAAGTCATGAACAGAGAAATATCCTTCTAATAGATTCAACCATCTATCTCTGGCATCTGTGTCTATTTGACCCTCAAATATGGGAATGTCAAAATTTACTTGTACCTTAAAAGGAGTCGTGCCTCCAGAGTGGCTGTTGGATGCAAATGTGCCGCCGGTGGGCAGCCGTTGAAGGATCTGAGCAAAGTTATCCATCATTGCGTTCCTTTGTTTTTCAAGGGACTCCTCAAGCAATATTTTGATAGGATCTTCTGCTCCCTCATCTTTCTTTTCATCCCCCATGGGCGTCCGTCGAGGTTTGCGAGGCTGATATACCAGATCAAGCCGTAGCTCCTTATACCCCGACCTCGTTGGGGACATGCAAAGAAGGATCGAGAAAAAGCAGACCGCTCTGATACCACTGATCCGGATTTATGCAAGAACGCAACAGAATAAACATATAACCATAAATATAGATATGCAGCGGAAATAACACTTCATTTCATTAATATCAAAGAACTGAAATTTGCTTACAGAGAGAATGGAAATCAAACTAGCTAGGGCGCTGGTAGCTATCTCTGAGAAGAGATGTGGCGGCTATAGGCCTCTAAACTGAGTTACAATGAGGCTCGAGGGCCTCTTTATTATTTAGAAACAATGGGAAATCCTAAATAGCAAAAAACCTAACCCTAGGAGATGAAGCGCCAAAACTATGGGCCCCGTTTGGGTAAATTGGTGTTTCAACTTCCTAGGGGTGTAACTTTGGCATACGATCTTTGTTTGACACATACCATAACTCGTTAGAAATATCTATCCGAGGAATACAAATTTTGAATGAGCAACATCAGTCCATGGACCCATGTTGCTCTCTGTTTTCCCAAAAACGTCGTTTAGGGCCTCAAAACATCTTCGGAAGTTCAAGACTCGAAAAACTGCTAAAAATAGTAATTTGTGCCGAAACTGGAAAACTGAAGGAGACAATGGTGGGGCCCCAAGTGGAATAGGCGGGTGACCACCAATATCCACCTGGATCATAGACCCAGTTGAGATGTAGGTGAAAGGGTCAGTTTGACTATCAGTTGTGACATTAGTGGGTGCACACATGCAACCACACACACATTTTATGTGCCCATGAGGATTGGGCAGTCAAGGCAAGTAGGATTCCATTCATTCACAGATTTCTATCAGCTGGAATTGTGCAGTGGAGGCAAGTTGTCTGGAGGCATTAAATTGGCACATGAATTTTCCAATTTCTGTATGACAGTGTGAGACGATTGTATATTCTACTGAGAGCTCCTGGATTGGATCTTTTTATGAGATTGTTTCATGATCCATGATATATACATAATATATGATAGTGGGGTTTTTAGCTTTATGATTTCCTAGTAAAAACATTTGTGTTATGTGTGATTGATATTTCTTCATGATATTGCAATTGGTGATTGTGTTTTAAATTCTACAAAGATTTATTTGTAGAAGCAATTATGTACTTAACAGTGGCATATAATTGTTAGATCAAGAGAATCCAGGTAATACATAATTTGTATTAAAATTTCTACGCACCGGTTTCCACCTGTATCACTGTACAATCAATTAAATGAGTAGGCTCATGTACATACTTTTTCAATAAGGAAACATGAAAAACATTGTTAACCTTAATATGAATAGGTGGATACAATATATAAGCTACTGGCCTCACTCTTTCTAAAACTTCAAACAATCCACAGTAGTGTGGTGCTCAATTATCATAGCTACTAGTATATAATATACTTTTGCGAGGCTTCATCCTCAAATAAACATGATCTCTCACTTTGAATTCTCTATGAACTCTCTTCCTTTCTGCATATCTATTTTTCCAATCTTGAGCTGTTTTAATATTTTTTTGAATCTTCTTCATAGTTCTTTCGATTTCCTGCAATGCACTTTGTCCAAGAATCAACTTATCCTCTGGTTGACTCCAACTGAGCGAAGTGTGGCATTTTTTGCCATACAATACTTCAAAAGGACTCATCTTAATAGAAGCTTGATAATTATTATTATATGCAGATTCTTACAAATGCAGAAAATCTTCCCAGCTTGTGGTTCTATCCATCACATACATGTGCAACATGTCTTCTAAAATCGGATTGGTTCTTTCTTCCTTCCCATTTGTTTGAGGGTGGTAAGTGGTACTAAAGTTAAATTTGGTACCCATTCCTCCAAACAGATTTTTCCAAAAGGTTGAAGTAAATTTTGCATCTCGGTCATATACAATCATTTTTGGGATTCCATGTTATTTCACTATTTCTTTTATGAATACATTGGCTACTTTAGTTGTGTCAAGAGTAGATTGTAATGGTAAAGAGTGTGTTGCCTTAGTTAACGTGTCAACAACCACCATTATAGAGTCATATTGATACTTGGTTCTAGGAAATCCAGTAATGAAATCTATGGAAACCACTTCCCACTTCCATTCCGGAATAGGGAGAGGATTCAATAGTCCTGCAGGATGCTGATGCTTCACTTTTACTTGTTGACATTCTAAACACTTTGCTAGATAATCAATCACACATTTTTTCATACATGGCCAAAACATATTCTTCCTTAATGTTGAAATTAGTTTTTGATAACCAGGATGACCTGCATAAGGTCTCTTATGATACTCATCTAAAATTTCATGTTTTAAAGATGCCACATTAGGAATATACAATATTTTTTTATAACAAATTAGTCCTTTCTAGTTTTACTGTATATCCCACCACTTCAGTTTTCTGCAATTTCTCTTGGAATTTTACATACTATTGATCTTGCATCAACGCTTCATGAATATGTTCTTCTATCTCAAATTTCACACTACTCCTTGCATTGGTCGAAATTTGATGAGAATTCCTACTGAAAGCATCATCAATTTTATTTTCCTTTCCTTTAATGTGTTTGATTTCCATATCGAACACACTAGGAAAGATAACCATCTAGCTTGTCTAGAATTTAAATCTGTTTGAGTAAAGAAGTAATTCAGGCTTATGTGATCTGTCATTAATATGTTATTTCCCAATCGATGATGTCTCCATATATTTAATGCATGTATAACAACAGCTATTTCTAAATCATACACATCATAATTATGTTCATGTTTCTTCAATTTTCTTGACTCGTATGTTATTACTGAATTTTCTTGCAGTAATACTCCTCCTAACCCTTCTACACGTGCATCTGTACACAATACAAATTCCTTGTTTGGATCAACAATTTTCAAGATGGGTGGAGTAGTTAATTTCAGTTTTAACTGCTCAAAATACTTTTACACTTTGTTTTCCATTCAAACTTTACTCCTCTTTTCTGCAATGAAGTAATAGGATATGCTAATGCTAAAAATCCTTCAACAAACCTACAGTAGTATCCAGGAATACCCATAAAGGATCATATGGTTGGTACTTATAGGCCCTATTTCTCAACAGATAATTAGTAAGTGCTAATGGGAAATATTCGAATCAACATCCGTGGGTACAGGCTAGTTCATTATTGCTTGTATTTTCTCCGGGTCTACTTCCAATCCATCCTTTGAAATCACATGACCCAAATACTGAATTTTATCCTTGTAAAAATCACATGAGTTTTTCATATAATTGATATTATCTAAGTGTTTGTAGCACTATTTCAAGATGTTCTATGTGTTCTTCTTCATTTTTGGAGTACACTAAAATGTCATCAATGAACACTAGTGAAAACTTGTCTAGATACTTGTGCAGTACACTATTCATTAAACACATGAATGTAGTAGGTGCATTTGTAAGTCCTAAGGGTAGGACTACAAATTCATAGTGTACATATCTAGTTGTGAATGTTGTTTTTTTGATGTCTTCATATTTAATTCTGAGTTGGTGATATCTCGTTCTTAAATCAATTTTTGAGCAGATAAAGCTCCTCTCACTTGGTCAAATAAATCATCTATCCTTGGTAGAGGATATCTATTCTTAATAGTTAACTTATTCAGTTGTCTGTAATCTATACACATTATGAATGTGCCATATTTCTTTTTAACAAACAACACTAGTGCTCCCCAAGGAGACACACTTGGTCTGATGTACCCTCTATCTAACAATTCTTGCAATCGCAGTTTCAGTTCTAATAGTTCAGGAGTAATAATTCTATAAGGTGCTCTAGAAACAGGTGTAGCTCCTGGTACTATTTCAATTGAAAAATCAATTTCTCTTTTAGGGAGTAGATGGGGGATTTCTTTTGGAAACACATCCATAACCTCTCTGATTACTGGTAAGTTTTCTACAACCTCTTTTTCTATTTGTTGTCCCAATTCTTCCACTTGTACAACATACACTTGAAAGCCTTTTCTTGCTATCCTTTTTAGCTGCAATGAAGAAATTTGTCTGATAGATATTGGTTTTCGTTTTTCTTTCACTATCACAACTTTTCCTTCATCATCTATACAATGTACTATTTTGTCTAAGCAATTTACTATTTCTTTTTGTTTCTCTAACCAGTCCATTCCTACTAATAGATCATAAGATCCTAGAGGAAAACTATTTAAATGAATTTCAGTTTCATATCCATTTAAATATACAACATTTTTTGGAAGTTTATGGGTCACTTTTCTTTTTGTTCCTGAAGCTAATTGCACTAACCATGCTTGCTGAAATTTTTCTGATTTTAGCTTACACTTTTCCGCTATCTGTGGACTGACATAATTTAAATTTTCTCTTGGATCTATTAAAACAATAACAGGTTGTTCAACAATCATACCTTCGATTTCTATCATGGTTTATTGGTGTTCATCATGTCGATCTTCAAGTGCAGCACTGATCCTAGGAACATTTCGAGCAATGTCTTTTACTGTAGTTGCCTCTCGTACTACTTGAATGTTCTAAATTTTTTTGTGTAGGCAATCACGTACCAGGTGAGGTTCTCCACATCCCCAGCACTTTAGTGGTTCTTTCTTTTTTAGAACACTTTCCTTTTGTAGTTTTTATCCACTCTTATTAAATTTCTTCCTTTGGTGGTTTTTTCCAAAAATTTTCACATATGCTGGTTTTACTCTTTTTACATTTGAGTCGCCCTTTCCCTTCTCTTTATTTTGCCAAATTTTCAGCTGATCATTTCTTCCTTTAAATTGTTGATAGCATAGTCTTTCTTTACAAACAACTTCATCTACTTTTTTTGGATTATAAAATTCGATTCTCTCTCTATAGATAGTAGGTAGGAAGTTTAAAATATTGCCTTAATTTGGCCTTTTCTCCTCTGATATAAGGCACATAGCGAAGCCAGTTAGTGAATCTCGTAACAAACTCATTAATTGTGAGTTGTCCCAATCTAAGCTCATGAAATTCTTTAGCTTTATCATCATAATACCTCTCATTTAGGTACCTAGACTTAAATTTGACTTGAAAGTCTTCCTATGTAATAGGTTTTTCATCCAACACATGTACCATTTTTTTTTCTTCCCACCAAAGGATGGTTTTACCCTGCAGTTGGTAAATTTCTGATATGGCTTTCATATTACTTCCATATTCATATACCTGGAAGTATTTAACAATGTTCAGAAGCCAAGCTTCCACATCCTCCTCCTTTTCACCATCAAAAGTGGTAGGTTTGATTTTTCGGAATTCCCCTTGTAATCCCTTTTTTTTCTGGAATTATGTCCAGATGCTTCCCCACCCTCAGACCCTTCTAAGTTTTTTCAGCTTCTTTACTATATTTTCCATGGTATTCACTTTCATGACTAGACCGTGAGGTTAATTCCTTGATCAACCTCTCTTCCTCTTCACTGGCTTACAACAATCGTTCATTGTTATTCCTTAGTTGAACCATTTCCCGTTGCATATCTCTTTTCATGTCCAACAATTGAGCACTTTGATTTGGTTGGTTTCCCACACCCCCCATATCCATGTACATCTATCCTTATTCATTCATAATAGCAGCTGTACTGTTTCTGCACTTCAATCAATGTACACAGCATTTAATTCGTACATCAATTTCTATAAAGAAAAAAAAAATCTTATTTTTTCACAGGAGCATATCTTTGGGTTTTTCTATGTGGGAACCCATAGGCCCAGTGTTTTCAACATGGGCTCTGATACCATTTGTAAAAACTCTACTTACCCCCAAAAAAAAAAATCTATATATATCACTAAAACTTCTTTTATATCCTTTAATTATTTTATTATCGACATCACATAACCTCGTACAAATTATCCTTAAAGGATTTTATTTTTGTATTTTGTATTTTTATTATGCCATAATTGTATTCATACCTATGAATACCTTGGCAGATATTTGTGCCATTAATTTATCAAGGATTTCTCCTTATCTACATGGCATACTTACATTTAGTTCCATGTATATTAAGGTATACATTTTTAATGGTTTCCCTTACTATTATTATATCATAATTATGAAATTTGTATCTATAGCTTCCCACATCTCTACACATATAAATATATTCTTTGTTACTTTTAACTTTAACTAGTATTAAAGCTACGTCTTATGACATATATATCCCTATATCATAAATCTATTTATGACCCTTAATATAAACTCTCTTATATTCTCGACCGCATATATCCAAATCATTTTATGCCTAAGTTTTGAAATCCTTTTGAGTTTATATATATGAATTTTTTAATTGAGGTGTCGTTCCTCATTATATTTTTCCACTAACCCTTTGTATCTATTTTTAATTCATAACCTATATGAATTTTTACGTCTTTGTACTAGGGTATTTTCATAACCCAACGTTTTCAATTAACTTACCACTAACCCTATCCTTACATTTACCCATTATACCCATTATAAGACCTTCCCTTCAAACCAGATGTCACACTTGTATTTATGTAAATCTCAACGTATGGGAAATAAGATACTCCATGATTTTGGATTTATTGTTGATTTAGACCTATCGTATATTTTATAGTTTTAACGAGATAATCTCTCCTTGCACTTGATTTGTGGCAGACTTCACTGTAACCCATTTATTGTCCCTCATTTCAATTTGTTAACTCAGTACATCTCACCTTGGTTATTGACATGGGCATATTAAATTTTCGAGACAACTATATGGTAATTTTTGTTTTTGATTGATGGTGAGGATTTCAACTGTATTGCCTCAGCCTTGGTGACTACGATTAGGGTTACATTTTTCTTTCCACCATTTTCATTTGGTGAAGTTCTTTGTGGAGGTTTCAGTTATGGTTGCATACCGTTCCTATGATGCCGAGAATGGCTTCTTGGCTGAGTAAATTTCCTCAATGGTATAATTCCATCCTCCAGAATCTTCTCGGTAATATCAATTCCACATTTCTCTTACTCGTTGAACTATTAAGATTCACATATCTCGTTTTGAAGTTTCCCTCTTTTAAATTGTTTGTTATTTCTTACTGTCTGTTTTGGATTTCCCTAAATTTGTTTATGCATTCTTTGTACAAGTTTCATCACTGTACAAACCTCACTCATAAAACTCTGTCCCAGCCATGAAGAGGTATGTTTCCTTTCTTCTATATGCAGAAAGATCTACCATTACTTACAAGTAACTTTTATTGTTATTACTGTGTTTTCCTTCGTAGCTAAGGTTTCATTCATTTACATGATGGTTGTAATTTGATAATGATATCATGCTTGTTATTTCGGAGTTATGCATTTTTAATGGAATTAAATGTTCAATGTTATATAAAGAAATTCTCTGCTCAACACATTAAAATGATTTTCCCCAAACGCAGATATCGCGACGTTGAGAAATGGTTACTTCTAGGTTTAAACGAATTAAGAGGTTCGTAGTGCTTCTTATGGCCACTTCGATTTTAATTCGAACACTCAAGCTTCATTATATTAATATTACACAGTTTTTTTCCTCTTTGATTTTTGGTGCCTCGTTTTATTATTCGTTCTTTGGATATAATTAAAGAGGAATTTTTCTTATTAAATTCGTAATTCCAATTCTAGAACTGTACCTAGATCCATCTTAACTCTGGATCTATTAAGCGCTGAGAGGGATCAAATCTCTCGAGGTGCAAACCTCTTTTTTTGAGTGCAAAAATTGAGGAAAGGTTTGCACCTCGAGAGATTTGATCCCTCTCAGCGCTTAATAGATCCAGAGTTAAGATGGATCTAGGCAAGTTTCAGTCGTGTGCGGCCAAGGAAAATCTATCGAAAATTAGATTAATTTTATCAATAATATGTAAATACAGATAATATAAATATAATAATTTTATATATACTAAATATGTCTGATATTTATCTGGTCATTTTAATTTTAAAATTTTCTTAGTTACCTCAGTTTTTTGAGATGATAAATATTGTTAATAAATTTAATGACGAAATAATTTTTTTGAATGCAAAGTGATAATGTAATAGTGTTGAATGATAGAAAATGAAAATAATAAGAATGTAGTCAATTACAAATAGTCTTCATTGTGATCAATCTCAAATTATTTTCTTTTTCTATTCTTATTGTCACCCTTGTTAGTTTTGTCATCTTTTCATATCGATTATATGAAAAAGACAATTGAAATAATAAACCTTTTAAATATTTAGCTTGAACTATTGTACTAAACATCATACATTGTCTCTCTTTCTCTTCAATATTAATAGGTTGATTTACTATAACACAAATATTAATGTACATTGTTAACAATTTTGTGTGCTTACACTGAAATCAATGCACAATCTTAATCCAATCACTTTAAAATTAATGTACCATCAATGTACATCAAATCAGAAATCAACGTCTACACTGAAATCAATGCACCTAATGCAAAAAATCAAATAAGATTACAAAAAAATATCTACACTGAGATCAATGCATCTAATGCAGGTAATCAAATAAGATTAGAAATCAAAATCTATATTGAAATCAATGGATCTAGTGCAAGTAATAAAATAGGATTAGAAACCAACATCTACACTGATATCAATGCATCTAGTGCAAGAAATAAAATAGGATTATAAATCACCATCTACTTCCCTATCTCCCCCCTTGAACTACATCTCTCTTTCCCTCCATCTCTCCACTTCCTCACATCCTACCTCTTCCTTCCTCTCTCTCCATTTCTTTCCCACATATATATCTCCCTCTCTCTTCACCCTCCAACTATGTTACTCTCTCTCCCTCTCTCTCTCAACATCTACACTAAAATCAATGCATATAGTACAAGAAAAATGGGATTAGAAATCACCATCCACACTGAAATCAATGCATAGAGTGCAAGAAATCATCTTCCCTCTCTCCCCCTCCAACTACATCTCTCTTTCCCTCCATCTCTCCTCCTCTACACTGAAATCAATATCTACACTGAAATTAATGCATCTAGTGCAAGAAATCAAATAGGATTATAAATCACCATCTACTTCCCTATCTCCCCCCTTGAACTACATCTCTCTTTCCCTCCATCTCTCCACTCTCTCACATCCTCCCTATTCCTTCCTCTCTCTCCATTTATTTCCCACATATATATCTCCCTCTCTCTTCACTCTCCAACTATGTTACTATATCTCTCCCTCTCTCCTTCTCTCCATATCTCCTTATTTATCTCTTTATCTCACCCCAAAACATATACACACTCTCTCCATATCTCCCTTGTCACTTCATCTCTCTCTCCACTTCTCACTCTCTATGTAATCCTTCTTCCCTCCCTCTCTCCCCCTCCAACTCCATCTCTCCATCCTTCCATCTCCCTCTCTCCTCCTCTCTCTTGTCCTTCCTCTCTCTCTCTCTCTCTCTCTCTCTCTCTCTCTCTCTCTCTCTCTCTTTCTTTTCCCTCCAATTTTCTCTCTTCCCCCATAACTCTCTTCCTCTCTCTCATGTCATCTCTCTTTTCCTTCCTCTCCTACATTCCTCTATATTTTCCTCTCTCTCTCTCTCTCTGCCTTCCAATCCTCTTTCCTCCCCCAACACACACACACACTCTCTCTCTCTCTCAACATCTACACTAAAATCAATGCATATAGTGCAAGAAAAATAGGATTATAAATCACCATCCACACTGAAATAAATGCATCGAGTGCAAGAAATATCTTCCCTCTCTCCCCCCTCCAAATCCATCTCTCTTTCCCTCCCTCTCTCCACTCTCTCACATCCTCTCTCTCTCTTTACCATATATATGGTTTACTTATATTTTATTTATTTACCATACCTCTTTTATAAATATGGTCTTTGGCCCATGGTATTTTGGTATTAAAGTGGTAAATATATCAAAAATTTACATTACTCACATGACATCTACACATCTATATACACTCCGACATATTAAAATTTTACATTACACACATTACATCTACACATCTCTATATATTGGACCCGACATATCAAAATTTTACATTACACACATTACATCTACACATCTCTATATATTGGGCCAACATTTACTACACATGTTACATATACACATCCATATATATTTGGTCGTAGAGCTTCCCGCGCAATTAAATAGGAATTTTTATTACAGTAGGAATCGGGGC